>OX336894.1:18563886-20963886 GCA_946959425.1 Argyrosomus regius
TATGAATAATACAGCATTTTAGTCAATAGCGCCAGGTCATGTGACCTAATGACTCCAAATCAATGTAGGACAGTAGATCTACACTTCCTGTATGAGACACACCTCTTTTTATAGCATTTTATACTTTTCATATTTTATATGAATTTTTAATACATTTACAATGTAAATATGAACATTATGCTCAATAACTTCCAGGTCATGTGACCTATTGGCTCAGAATCAATGCAGGACAGTAGATCTACCTTGCTCTATGAGACACCCTCTTTTTATAGCATTTTATACTTTTCATATTTTATATGAATTTTTAATACATTTCATAATGTAAATATGAACATTAACGCTCAATAGCTTCCAGGCCATGTGACCTATTGGCTCAGAATCAATGCAGGACAGTAGATCTACACTTGTGTATGAGACACACCTCTTTTTATAGCTTTTACACTTTTCATATTTTATATGAATTTTTAATACATTTCATAATGTAAATATGAGCATTAACGCTCAATAACTTCCAGGTCATGTGACCTATTGGCTCAGAATCAATGCAGGACAGTAGATCTACACTTGCTCTATGAGACACACCTCTTTTATAGCATTTTCATCCACTTATATTTTAGATGAATTTTTAATACATTTCATAATGTAAATATGAACATTGACGCTCAATAACTTCCAGGTCATGTGACCTATTGGCTCAAAATCAATGCAGGACAGTAGATCTACACTTGCTGTATGGCACACCTCTTTTTTATAGCATTTTATCACTTCTCATATTTTATATGAATTTTTAATACATGTCATAATGTAAATATGAACATTAACGCTCAATAACTTCCAGGTCATGTGACCTATTGGCTCAAAATCAATGCAGGACAGTAGATCTACCCTTGCTCTATGAGACACACCTCTTTTTATAGATTTTAACACTTTTTAATACATTTCATAATGTAAATATGAACATTCCTTCAGGTGATGTGACCTATTGGCTCAAAATCAGTGCAGGATCATCTACTTAGTTCTATGAGACACAACTCTTACTTCTTTTTTTTTTTTTAATTAAACGTATATTTTTAAATAAACGTTTAATACATTTGTACCCACGTTTTATTTTGAAAACCGGAATTTCCACACGCTGCAGTAAAATAGCGCTGACTTTCCCAGTTGTTCAAAGTATTTCCATAAAGTCGGCAATAAGGGGCACTTGAAAATGTTGGGGTTGTGGTCTTTTGCTGTACCTTATATTAAACTGTGCATCACATGTTGTGGCTTTGCTCTCTGTGGAAGTGATGTGGCAACATTTTATTCAAGGTGTTGAAGGATTATTTCAGAAGGCTGTAGGATTTTTCAGTATGTTCTGATACATCAGTCTGAAAGGAAATTTTTGAAAATGTATGAGGTTTGATTGGGATCGACTTCTTAAGGAAACAAAGAGGCGGGAATGATTTGAAGGATCCATGTTCATCCCTGCAGCAGGCCCAGCCTTGACGTTACGTCCATGACGTTACGTCCATGACGTTAACACGAGGAAATCGAAACTTAAGAGTTTTAGGATGTTGGTTGAACAGAGCGCGGATAGCTGTGCGACCACGGACCGACATTAAAGTGAGAAGAGGAAATGGAGGACTGCTGTGAGCGGTGTACTTTGTTCTCACAGATTTATGTAGTTTGAGACATTTGTCGTTTATGATGGATACGACAAACTGCGTAGTTGAACTAACCGAATATGCCACGAGAACCCGCTCTGAGCTGTACTATAACGACCTCGGCTCTGTCGGCCCTGGCCCTAATCAAACGTAAGTTGAATACATTTCTATTACCTGTACATTCATACATACATTTGTACATTACTCTATCACATAAGTACAGTGTTTAAATAAATGAACGTTGTTGCAGTTTCACCCTATGAATATGAAGCTTTAGTGTGTGAATATCTGGGTGGAGCCCCACAGCAGTCACAGCATGGATCACTACTTGTGCAGATTCATGTAATTTGATGCACCCCAACTACACTAACATCATTTACTGTATAACAAAGATGTGATAATTACTCTGCAGATTCACCCAGAGGGCTGTCCTCAATGGTAAAGCCTATCCTGATGGTGTGGGGAAGAACAAGAAAGAAGCCAAATATAATGCTGCTAAAAATGCCATCAAATGCTTGTTGGAGAATGAACATGAGGACACAGTTGATCTGGTGAGACTATAATTCCTCTTTGTTTAACCATATTGGGTTTTAGGTATTTCGAGGTAGACCAAACATAGGCCTAAAAACGTATTGTGTTTGTGGTGTCACATACTTAGCAGGTCACAGTCCACTGTGTGAACCTTCTAAAAATTGTTTGTTTGTTTTATTATTAAGACTGCAGGTGAGAGGGAAGAACGGGATCTCTGGTGAGTAAATCACAACGGCAATGCATTGTTTTAAATTTTGTGTCTTCATTCGTGTAAAATTAGTGTCATTTGTTTATTACAGTACTAGGATAAGACGCCTCGGTGTGAACTCAATGCTTCACAGATCCAAACAGAAACAATCAGAGACAAATTACATAGGACTTGTCGCCCACTACTGTCAGAAAACAAACCGCTGCCATTCGTACATTGAAGAGAGGAGATGTGGTCCACCTTACAACCCTCGGTGATTATGAACCTGAACCTCTGAACCCTGAATAGATGCTGTACACACTAACTCTTAATGATGATAACTCCTGAATGATATTCATTTATACAGTATAAACAATGTTAAAATGTTAACATAATGATCTAAACTGTTTCCTCCTTTTCACAACACAGATTTTTCTACAAGTTAATGATTGACAGAAAGGAATACCCTGAAGGTGAGGGTAAGACTGTCAAGGAGGCCAAACAAAATGCAGCTCGGTTGGCCTGGTGTGCTCTCCAAGATCAGTCAGATTGGGACAGCAAGGTATTTCATATTTTCTACTCGCTTTAAGTCATCAAATATACCAGTTTATTAGGTACACTTAGCTAACACTGACACAGTCCTGCCACAAATATAAAATATAGTCGACCAACCACTCAAAGCCCTTCTACAACACTTATCACATTCACACACCGGTGGAAGACTCTTCCATGCAAGGTGCCAACTGCTCATCAGTAGTGATATAGCACTCCCAATGACACTAAGCTCACCCTTACACACGCATTCATACACCAATGTCACAGCTATCAGTCACAATTTGTGGTACAGTATCTTGCTCAAAGACACTTAGACTGGAATTGAACCAGAGACTCTCTGATATTAGACAACATGCTTTACCACCTGAGCCACAGCTGTCTGGTGTTAAAAGACCTCTCTAAAACAGTTTCAATAAAAACTTTATTTTGTAGCTTTCATAAAAGGTATTAGACACCTTTAGTTTTAGCTAGGCATGCCTAATAAATTGGCAGCTCAGGGTAGTTTAGTAGTTCCAACACATCTCTTCCTGATGCTTTCAGTCGGCCTCTCAATCTCAGCTACTTTTGAATACTTTTGAATGAAATGGTTCTACTGATTTGAAATTTTACCTTAAATAATTCTGTCTAACATTATGTCAAATACTTTTTCTGTGCATTTTAGGTGTCTGTCAGATCAACAGTATCCGAAGATGGTACAAGAGCCATGTCAGTAGATTCACCTACACAGTGAGTTATTGTCATTAGTAGACAATAGTAGACCATGCAGTTAAATACTGAGAAAGCTGTAGTCACGTCTCTCATTGTATTCCCCTAGGGAGTCCCTTGAACCATCATCACAAATTGCTGTTTCATCAATCCCTCCCAAGGTTCAGGTCTGTTCTCTCATAATTTTAAAAAATCATTATTAGGGGAACAAGAGTCTACACGTGTGATATTTAAATATGGCAGCAGGCTGGTAGCAGCATTGTGAGAGCAAGTAAGTTAGGTTAAAGTCTGTATTTGTGGTGTAACGTAAAATGAAAGTTTTGAACATTTTTACTACATTATAACACTTTTTTGTGAATTGTAGATGTCTGTCAGGTCTGAAGATGATGCATCAACCAGGCTGTCAGCATCAAATTCACTGTAAGGCACTTTTGAGTCTATTATTAAAGCAGATTGTAGAACTTAATACTGAAAACACTTTTCTCATGCCTCTTGTTATGTTCTCCTAGGGAGTCTCTAGCATCGTCACAGAGCATGTCAGTGGGTACAAGTGGATCAGAATTATTCACTGAATCATCGAACTCTTCCAACAATCAGGTCTGCACTTACTTTCACAATTTTAAAAACTGTGACAAAATAATCCGTCCTCCTATATTCTATTCATATTCTGCTCACTGTGAGTGGAGAGAGCAACAGAATAGTTGGAGTGTCATAAGAGCAAATTTATGTAAATTCATCACCAGTGAGTACCCGTGATCTCACCCTGCTATGAAGGGAGACGTGGCGAATGGCATACTTTGTGTATATAATCATGCAAAATTTGAAAAATAGTTTTCACTCTTTTTAGGACGATATTGTCAAACACAAGAATATGGGAAACAATGAGAATGAGATATGCTCCCCGTCAAGGTATGAAAAAACTAAAAATCAATTGCAATAATGCACTTGTGTTTTATATTGATATGGTCTTCAATTTCTTTCCCAACTATTCATGTATAATCTAGAAGACATTTCTATATTTCTTTTTTCAATTTTTGCCTAAACAATCACGTTAAACTCAACAGGTTTACCTCAGACTTTGACGTCATGGAGTGTCTTGGCAGTGGAGCATTTGGTTGTGTTTACAAAGTAAAACATAAACTCCTGGAGAAGCATTATGCTGTTAAGATTGTCCGCTCTGGAAAGTAAGTATGCACTGAGGTTCTGTTGTGCACTGTAGCATGTGCAGTATTTGTGTAAGTACTGACTATTTTCTCGATCTCCTTTGGATCAGGAATTCTCTTCGAGAGGTCGGGACATTATCAGACCTCCTCCACCGTAACATCATTAGATACTACACATTTTGGATGGAGGATACAGGACACCAATGGAACATTTCTGCTGACAGTTGCAGCTCTTCTTCCAAGTAAGTCCATACATGTTAAGTCTTAACTTTTTATTTCAAAGGAGAGTAATTAAATCATTTTGCTTTTCTTACTTTTCTAGGTCAAACAATTCATCTGCAAAGTACCTCTATATTCAGATGGAGTTATGTGACACCAAAACACTTAAAGCGTGGATTGATGAGAAGAACACTCAGCCTCTGCAAGACTCCAAGAGAAGAGAAGAAAGTCTAAAAATTGCCCAACAAATAGTTCGTGGAGTCGAATATATTCATTCCCAGAAGCACGTCCACAGGGACCTTAAGGTGAGCATTTCATTTGTCCTCTGGTTTACCCTGGCAGCACTCTTTCTCTGGGCTCTGGTGTTTAGGTGGGTGCTGGTCAGGGCTCACCTGTCTCTGCTGCAACTGCAGCAATGCAAAAATTCTCAGCAAACCACCCTCTGTAAAAAAATAAATTACTCTGCACTGATCTACAATCAACAGAACATATAACAAAGCATTACAAAATGAAGAGATGTGAATTAAGATCTCTGCATCAGCCAGTCAGGTCTGACTCTGCTGTCCCACAGGAGAGAATCCTATCCAGGGGTTTATAGACTAGTCCAGGGGTTTATAGACCTCCACCACTATTGAAAGCACCAGGTTCTCCAGGGTCAGGACCGGCTCCAGAAGAATCTCCATGCCCTGAGATACGCTGTCATTCTTGGGGGTGACCTCCATCAGGTTCTCCCCTGGTTCTTCAAGAACCTTGCACCTGCTCTTGAGCACCCCTACATGGAGTGCACAAAATAGCTGCTGATTTATGAACCCAGAATTCTTGTACATTTAAGTCAGTAAAACTGCTGTGGCAGTGGCTGGAGTTGTAACATTGTTTTCTGCCTTGTCTCTGAACGTAAATTTGTGGTGTGTAAAGTCTTTAATTCTTCTTCCTACATCCTGCTACGTTTGAGGAAACTGACAATAGTATTTAGACTATCAGGTTATAAAACTTTGAACCTCCTGTTACCTGTAAATGGATGGCATTTACATTAAATTTAATAAAATGATGATATAAGGACCAAATGCATTGGAATAATGTCACATAATTGGATTGTTTGTACCCAGGAATGATCAACTAGATAAACATATTTCTATTAGTTGATCAACAGACCATCTACATTTGATGCTGGTTTAAACCACAGATTTGTTGACCAGTTTATGTGTTATTGCCCATTTTATGAGCTAGATTAATTTGTTTTTATTTCTGTTTTAGCCTGAAAATATCCTGTTTGGACTGGATGGACAAGTGAAGATTGGAGACTTTGGTCTGGTGACCAGTGATTATGATAATGATGACTCTGCTTTGATGGAGAGAACGGGAGACAGAGGAACCACAACTTACATGGCTCCTGAACAAGTGAGATGCTCTATACTAACATAAACTTTTAATTGTATTGTGTTAACAAATGTGATCCCGTGGGCTTAATTAGGTACATTTAACAATGCTCTCAGATTTTCTGTAACCCAGCCTCACCTGTCTTAGTTGTAAAATCAAAAAGTATACCTCCAAATGTGTTACAACTTTTATGCCACCAAAATTATATTTTAAAACTTTATTTCAAGCGTAAGCACCAAAAACTGAGCTGAAAGCTGAAGCCTCATTTATCTCAAGAGTAAAAGTAATTAATCTATCATGACAATGAATGTAAGTATAACATTAGGCAGTTTCTGTGAGTTCTGTGTTTTTTCTCTGTCACAGAAGACAGAGACCTATGACCGAAAAGTGGACATATTTGCTCTGGGGTTGATATACTTTGAACTCCTTTGGAAACTCTCTACTGGCCACGAAAGAGGAGTGGTGAGTTTTTCATAAACTGAGTCTAACATTGTATTTATGACTAAAGTTTGACAAATGACTTGCCACAACAATGTCACAAATGTAGGCCTACGTCTGTTATATATAAATAAGAAACCAGCTAGGTATAAAGTATTTGATTTCTTTTCAGTATGGTGTAGCAAAAGCAATATACTGTAGATTGCAGAAATCAATAAAAAAATGGTCGATCTTTCAATCTGTCTTTTTTCATTTGTCTTGTATTCATTTGTAACATTCAACAGCCCGTGATTTGATTCATTAGAACACCAGGCTAACATGTTCTTTCATCCTTTTGTCACGCATGAATACCAGGTATGGGGTGATGCCAGAAGTCAGAAGTTCCCCGAAGAGTTTTCCCTAACTTTTCCCCAAGAGGTAGATTGCCATATTCTTATTATCCTTACTGATAAACTTGTCACATGTAAAAGTATTTCTGTCTGGGTACCATTCATGATGGACGGCAATTGATTTGCAATATATTCCAAATATTGTGAAAGTGACAGCAGAAGCTCATCACTGATAAGTTGAAGATGTAATTCTGCTACACTGAGCGGTGATCAGTCTGTGACTCTGACTCTGTGACTCATCCATGAGGCTACACCCCCTATAGTGATTGTCCTCTGCTGCATTATTGTTGGTACTAAGATCTCAATAGCATTTTTTTGTGTGTTTTACAGGACCAAATCATTAAGACAATGCTGTGTGAGAAGCCAGAAGACCGACCTGAAGCAAATACACTCAAAGCAGAGCTGGAAAAGTGGAAATTTTAAACACACCAAAAATATCTAATAAGTAACTGTTATAAGTCATATGAGCATATAGAAAGATGTCTCTTCTGATGTCTGTGATTTAATGAAACATACAGTCACACACCTTCAAACTACAGGCAGTAAGTCATATCATTAACCAGGCAATTAATGAATAACCTATTTTATAACTGGTTTTATAAACGGAATGATACACGAAATCAAACTTAAGCATGATTTTGCCATAATTCACATTTATGCTGGAAATTGTTGAATGTATTATTTCAGAATGTATCACATTACAGTTAAAATAGTTATCTTTGGGGAAATGGCTATTCATCTACACACTAAATGTACATACACACATACTATACTGCACATGTAGACAGTAGGGCAGCCAGGCCTTGGGGGTGTTTTTGCATGAATTAGTTAATTTAAATTGTTGCATCAGAATCCTTGGGCAAAATTCACAATATTATTATAATGTAAATATCTTGCCAAGCCAATTCATGCATACAATACATTTGTAAGTTAGTGACTAAAACCACAGCATTACAACATTTGTTGTTGTTGGTTGAAAGCTGCATTTGAACTTTATTCTGTTCATGCTAGAGGGGCTGTTTGAGTCCAGCCCTAACCTTTTTCCAATTTACTTATGAATGATGTTATACAATATGAATCAGATAGCTACATATGTAACCACGGTTGTCAGAAGGAATAGACCAGGAATATTGCACTCACTGTAAATAGATAGATAGAAAATAGACAAAAGAGGGCTAGAGTCATTGATTATAATGTCAAAACCTTTTTTTTTATATCAAACTGACTACAGTACTATCATGTTTTATGAGTTTAATGTTTACATTAAAATGCTTGAATACAACTTATGTGAACTATGTTTTTGTGAATGTTTTAATCACATGCATGGTAGCATAAGTGGATTGTTGATATTTATGCTCATTAGTTGATGTCAAGAAACGCAGAAGAGGAATGTCAGGAGCCAGGAAGAGGACAAAATCGTCAATAGATTTTATTCAAAGTGTTGAAGGTTCATTTCACAACAATACATCAAGGTATAGTATATTTCAGTGGGTTCTGTCTGAAAGGAAATTTAGAAAAAAATCATGTATTAGGTTTTTTTCAGCTCTTAATAACTGACATCTAAAGAAAACAAATCAGAGGGGATAGCTTGGAGGACCTGTGTCCATCCCTGCAGCAGGTGCAGCCAGCAACAACAATGTACCCACCCGCCCTGTGGTCACAGCCACTGGCTAAAGTCTGAGATCATCACTGCTGAGACTCTGGTGTGAGCTTTGACCAAAAATGAACTCTGATTTATAACATGTAGGAGGTGGCCCTTTTTTTAAAATGTCACCCGCGCCCTGAATCATAGTGTGCACACCACTGGAAAGATATATTTCATTCTGCACAAACTAATAGTAATTATAATTAATGACACATTTATGTTGTTTATATTGTGCCAGTCGTTCTCATTAAGATAGGCTCATTAGTGCAATTACACTCTCAGTTTCGTTTCTTCGGATAAAGTAAAGTCACGTGACCCTCCGGGAATGACGTTTACACGAGGAAATTGAAACTTATGCGTACATGCAAAAAACAGCTGGATCCAACGGAGCAGCTATACGGAGCCGCGGACTTAAAGGGAAAAGAGCGAAGCACAGAGTCGTCATATGATGGAAAACTACATAGCCAGACTAAACGAGTTAGCACAGAAAACAGGCTATGTGCCACGCTATGAAGAACTCGGCTCTGTTGGCCCTGCACATGATAAAGTGTAAGTTCAATTCATTTCTATTACCTGTGCATTGGACATACCTTTGTATATTGTTCTTCTGCATGTTGATTTGTGTGGAGGTGTAGATGGTGATGGTTCACTGTACCCACACAAACAAAGTGGGTAATCAATACATTAGGAAGAGGCCTGGTATATCAGAAAACTCCTCTGGTGGTTAGAGACAACATGCCAAATACGAGCACAAGCTGAACAAGGCCATACTGCTTTTATTGTCTTGTTGTTTTTAATGACGTGGCTTGATGAAGTCCTTTAATGGACTGGTTACACAGCAGAAAAACACAGATGGACTTTGTAACCAGTCTAGTGTAGTGACAGTGAACCAACATGTACAATAGCAGCACTTCCCCTATGTGGAATGCTTTGATACACCTTCAGTTTTCTCATGATGTCAGATATTTGCTGTCCAACCAGTCCAGTGCAGCAGACAACATGTATGGGATGACCTGCCTGCTGGCACTGGATCAGTTGTATGTCTTGTTTTTGCACAAAAGATGCACAAAATATTGAGTAAACTTGAGTACAAGTACCAGAATATTGTACTTAAGTGCAGTGTTTGAATAAATGTATCGCTTTACAGTTTCAGCCTATGAAGGTAATCACAAGTGAACACAGCTTTTGTGTGTGAATATCTGGGTGGAGTCCTGCAGTAGTCACAGTGTGGATGATTATTACCTCCTGCAGGCTGAGTTTGGTAGTGTGCAGATTCATGTAATTTGATGCACCCCAACTACACCAACATCATTTCCTGTATAACAAAGATGTGACAATTACTCTACAGATTCACCCAGAGGGTCGTCCTCAATGGTAAAGTCTATCCTGATGGTGTGGGGAGGAACAAGAAAGAAGCCAAGCATAATGCAGCTAAAAATGCCCTGGAATGCTTTTTGAACTCGGTTGACTCAGTAAGAATACTGTTCCTCTTTGCTTCACTCGAACATTTGGATTGCAGGTATTTAAAAGACCAATATCTGACTTGTTTTATGTCTCCTAAATGTATATTTGTTATTGTCTTGACAGACAGAAAACACAGCAGAAGCTTCTACTGCACCAATTCATCAGAATGTCACATGTCACATTCATCAGACAAGTATCACTCAAACCAACTTTGTAAGTTGGCTCAATGAATATAGTCAGAGGAATAGAGTGACTATAAGAGCTGCGGAGTCAACAAGACCAGGACCGAATAGTACTATTCAGTAAGTCTCCTGACTGCATCCGAATTCTTAGCTATTTTGTCAAATTTAAAAATACATTAAATAAAGGTTTTTATGATATTAGATGCTGTAGCTTCATGGTTGGTGATTCAGAGTACCCAACAGTCACTGGGAAAACAAAGAAGGAAGCTAAGGAGGAAGCAGCCAAGCTTGTTTATGATATGATAGTTGGCAGTAAGACCACAGAGGTAAGTAATATCCACCAGTTCTCCCTGAGCACAAAAAACTATTGTGTTTGTGCTGTCACATACTCAGCAGGCCACTGTCCACTATGTGAAAATGTACTTTTTTCACAGACTACAGTAGAGACTTACAACCAAACATCCACTCAACAAAATGAGGAATTCAGTCAAAATGTTTCTGATATCTGGTGAGTAAATCACAATGACAATCCAGTGTTCATTTTAATATCTTCATCATTGTGAAATTTTACTTGTTTATTACAGTAATACGACAAGAGGTCTCAGTGCCAACTCTGACAACAGCTTTACAGGGATGAATTACATAGGATTTGTCAATGACTACTGTCAGGAAAGAAATCTCTGCCCTACGTACATTAAAGATAGGAGATACGGTCCACCTCATCTCCCTCAGTGAGTATGAACCTGAACCTCTGTAACCTGAATAGACACTACAGACACTTTATGATAACTCTTGATTGATGTTCAGTTATGTAAACAATATTAAAATGACACAAACATAATGATCTAAACTGTTTCCTATTTTTCAAAACACAACCCAGATTTTTCTACAAGTTAATGATCAACAAAAAGGAATACCCTGAAGGTGAGGGTAAGACTGCCAAGGAGGCCAAACAAAATGCAGCTCGGTTGGCCTGGGCTGTTCTTCGAAAACAGTCAGACAGCGAGGTATTTCATATTTTCTACTCCCTTTAAATCATCAAATATACACTCAGTTGCCAGTAAGGTACACCTACACCCAGTGATTCTGATTTTGTAATAATATGGAAAAGATCTAAGGGTTTGTTTGGGGCATAGATGCTTGAGATCTACAGCAAGGGGATCCAGTGGCTGTGTTATGCTGTGGAGGGCATTTTGCTGGCATGATTTGGGTCCACATGTCCCCTCAGAGGAAAGGGTCACTGCAAATCAATACAAAATAGTTCTGAGTGTTCACCTATGATGAAACATTGCTATCCTGAAGGAAGGAAGGAAGGAAGGAAGGAAGGAAGGAAGGAACCTGAAACTCCTTCAGGTTGAGAAAATTATGTGAATCAGACATTATGGCCTTCACAGTCACCATATCTCAGTCCAGTTTAACACTTAAGAGAGATCATCAAACATCATCAAACACCATAAGTAAAGTTCAAAGACTTGTAGAATGAATGAATGAAGGCTAAGACTAACTTTATGAAAGTACGATTTATGACTGTTATATAAGACTGCATTCGTTTGAACTAGGTGTACTCAATAATGTTTGATAGAAAGGTTCAAAGGTTTCATTTCTCACAGGGAATTTTCCTAATGCTAATAGGTGGCAGAAGATCCCAACCCCACTTACTTCTGAATGAAATGGTTCATTTTACCTTAAATAATTATGTCTAACATTGTGTCAAATATCTTTTCTGTGCATTTTAGGTGTCCATGAGATCAATAGAGTCCACCACCTATCCAACACCTATGTCAGTACAATCGTGTACACCGTGAGTCACTCATTGTCAATAGTAGACAATAGCAATAGAGTTAAATACTGTGAAAGCTGTACTCATGTCTCTCATTGTATTCTTCTAGGGAGTCCCATAAATCATCATCACAAAGCATGTCAATGAGTATAAGTTACTCTGCTGATTCATCAAACTCTTCTCTGGCTCAGGTCTGTTTTTTCATAATGGTAAAAAATCTTTATTAGGGGACACAAGAATCTAATCTAATATTTAAAGATGGCGCATAGTACATGGCTATTTCAATATAGCAGATGACACATTGTATGACTTAGTTCTCCAAGAGAATCCAACTTAATAATCACAGCATGGTTCAAAATTTGAAGTCTGTTTCATTCTTTTTTTCATAAGGATGCTGTCAAACACAAGAATATGGGAAACAGTAAAAATGAGACATGCGCCCTGTCAAGGTATAAAAAACTCAAAAAAATCAAATGCAATGTAGCACTTGTGTTTTATATTGATATGGTCTTCAATTTCTTTCCCAACAATTCTATCTAATATCTATCTATTCTAATCTAGAAGAGATTTCTACGTTTGTTTGTTTTTTGTTTGTTTTTTTCCATTTGTGCCTAAACAATCACGTTAATCTCAACAGGTTTACTTCAGACTTTGACAACAAAGAGTGTCTTGGCAGTGGAACATTTGGTTGTGTTCACAAAGTAAAAGATAAACTGCTGGAGAAGCATTTTGCTGTTAAGATCATCTGCTGTGAAGAGTAAGTATACTGTAGTAAGGTTCTGTTGTGCACTGTAGCATGTGCAGTATTTGTGTAAGTACTTTGTTTACCTACTATTGTCTTGTTCTTCTTAGGATAAAGAAATCTCTTCGAGAGGCGAAGATATTATCAGACCTCCTCCACCATAATATTGTTCGATACTACACATCTTGGATGGAGGATACAGGGTGCCAATGTGACATTTCTGCTGATAGTTGCAGCTCTTCTTTCCAGTAAGTCCATATATGTTAAGTCTTAAGTTTTTATTTCAAGTTAAAGAAGAGTAATTCAATCATTCTTCTTTCTTTCTTTTCTAGGCCTGCATATAATCCATCTGCAAAGTACCTCTATATTCAGATGGAGTTATGTGACACCAAAACACTTAAAGTGTGGATTGATGAGAAGAACACTCAGCCTCTGGAAGACTCAGAGAGAAGACAAGAAGGTCTAAAAATTGCTCGACAAATAATTAGTGGAGTCGAATATATTCACTCCAAGAAGCAAATCCACAGGGACCTTAAGGTGAGACCAAAATCTGCATTGTGTTTCTGAGACAAAGAGCATATAGAGGCATTTCATACGTCCTCTGATTTACCCTGAGGAGTCCCCACCTGAAACCTGAGAAAGATCCTTGTGTGAACCCATAGTGAAGCCCTTCAGAGATTATTAGCTGATCAGTTATCCAATCAAATTGAACAAAACGACTGGCTGTTTAGATTTGATTCAGGTTTCAGGTACACAGATACCTTTTTTAAAATAATTTTCAAGCTGAGTTCTCTAGTTCATGTATTATTGCCAATCAGATGAGGAACTAGATGTTTTATTTGTTTCCTTATCTGTTTTTGCTTTTCACTGATAAGCCTGCCAACATCCTGTTTGGACTGGATGAGGATGAAGTAGTGAAGATTGGAGACTTTGGTCTGGTCACCAGAGATGATGATGCTTTGATAGACAGAACAGTGTCCACAGGAACTCCAACTTACATGGCTCCTGAACAAGTGAGATGCTCTATACCAACAAAAACCTTACTGTGTTATTATATGCTCACCACACTTAACAATGTTCCCAGATTTCTTGAAGCTCAGCCTCAGCTCTCTTTACTGTTGGCAGAGCCGTAACACAGCCGTAACACATGTTACAACTTTAGTAGTATTTAAAAAACTTCAAAACTGAATTGAAAGCTGAGTCTTCATATACCTAACTTGCTAATCTATCATGACGATCAATGAGAGGATAACATCAGGCAGCTGTGCCTTTTGTCAGTGCTGTGTTCTTTCCTTATTACAGATGACAAAGACCTATGACCGGAAAGTGGACATATTTGCTCTGGGGCTGATATACTTGGAACTCCTGTGGAAAGTCTCTTCCGGCCATGAAAGAGCAGAGGTTAGTCTTTCATAAAATGTAAAATTGTGTATTATAAAATCTAGACAAATGATGACAACCATATTGTGTATGCCTATCTGTTATATGCAAATAAGAAACCAGCTAAGTGTATTGATTTCTTTTCTGTATGGTATTTGGCAAAAGCAGTGGAATGTAAACAGCAGATATGACGCACCTTTATCATTTATCTTTTAATCTGTCTTGTTTAATATGTCTTGTATTTATTTGTAATGTACAGCAGAGCACAATTTCAGTTCTTAGTCAATTTCTGGCTAACTAACATGTTCTTTCAAACTTTTATCATTGCATGAATAACAGGTTTTGCTTAATGCCAGATGTCAGAAGTTTCCCACTGAGTTTTCACTGAAGTTTCCCCAAGAGGTAGATTAACTCATTCTTGTTATCTTAACTGATTTTCTTGCCATGTGAAACAGTATTTTCCACTGAGTGCCAGTTAGTTATGATGGTCACTAACAGAGTAGCAGTGAGACTTGGCGGGGGATACAGCATATCACAATGTTTTGAGAAGATATCAATTTCAGCCTCCAAAGATTTACAAGTACATATGTTGGAAATACTGTGAAGTGGAACCTTTGCAATATTTAGCATGACAGTATTTATTATTGTCAATGAGTGTCATTGTCATTTTTGTTTTGTTTTGTTCGCTTTTGCAGAAGCGAATCATTAAGTCAATGCTCTGTCAGAAGCCAGAAGGCCGTCCTGAAGCAAGTACACTGAAAGCAGAGTTGGAAGAGATATTCAAGACACAAAGAATGCCTCAGGGAAATGTAACTATCTGATTATCACAAGGTGTGTGTGTGTGTATATATATATATATATATATATATATATATATATATATATATTATATATATATATATATATATAACTGTAATACTCCTGATTGTGATTTAATGAAATGATTTAATAGACTGTAATTATTATGATTTTAGGGGAAAATGGTCAAATACAGCACTTATATAGCGCTTTAGCCTAAGGTTTTATACCAAGCACTTTGCAAGGCCTCACACACTTGATGGTAGTTTGAGCTTCTGTGTTTTGCTCGAGGACACTTCAAGACTTAGACAGGAGGTGAGATCATAATCTGAATTAATCATTGTATCTAATTGTCTGTCTAGTTTAGTAATCATGTGCCAGGCCATTTCTGTCAACATATTAAGTGTTATTCAGATAAAAGTATTTAAACTGGTGTAACATTACAGATATTGTATTGTACTGAATATGTTACAATAGATATATTTTTGGTTGAGCATACATTTTAAATTTAACGAGTTCATCTTTGTACAACTTATCAGCTTGTGACAAGTGATAAAATAGATACTCGATCTGGGACAATGCCACAAACCAGAAAGGTTGTCACTTTTATCCCAATAGAACATTTCTTTCATTTTATTTTATGTGCAACATAAATCAGATGGTCACTGTTATGGTTATATGAATGAAGAGGCCCAGGAATGTTTGTAAGCAGCATATTGCTTCAAGAAAGATGAATATAATAGTTAATATAATATAAGAGTTGATATATATTTATCTATTTTATAGTTTTTTTTCTAAATTGAACAAAACTGTAAAATAATTTAGATGAACACATGAATTAAAAGGTTTATGATAAATTGGAATGGCTGGCTGAGTGAGGGTAATCGGTAATCGATCTTAAACTAATGAGGTGAATGAATGAAGTTTGGTAAGAAAAATGTTAGCTTATTAGCATGCCACCCAGTTTGCATTTGTATATTTGCGTAAAAGCTTTTCTGTTTGGAAGAAAGTTGCATGGTGGGAGCTTGTCATATGATGTCTTTTATGTTTGTATCCGATACGTCAGATGACTTCTCTCTAATAAAAAATCTGTTTCTGTGTGTGTGAATATTTTGTTATACATTTGTTTAAATTACACTGAGTTGTGCTCCATGATTTTGTCCAACTATGTCATGGCCTGTGAGACCAAACTGGATGCCCCAATATGCTTGTGTGGATATAGAGAGTATTAAGCACAGAAATAAAACAGCAGATCTAGTTCAGGACTATTACAGTTATAGGACAGGAAATATAGTGAGTACATTCAGCTTTATACATCGGGTTAAAGAATCCACAAACAGATGCAACATGGGCAGTTAGTGGTGATTCCCAGTCACCAGACTATGGCCTGTAGGAGAACATCTTATATCACAGATCATCACAGACTTTGTAAGCACATATGCTGTTGAATGATGTGCAGTACTGTTAGCTTAAGAGTGGATGGAAGAGAAAACCAGAACACATCAAGAAAGATATAGTATTTATGTGGGTACCAACACATTGAGGAATCCAAAGAAATTAAAAAGTGGACAAGTTGGTGAAGGAGATGATGAGGAGAAAATCTAAATCAGAGGGGAAAGGGGGGTTGGAGGGAAATAATCAAACACAGGCAATGGTATCGAGAGAATGAGATAAAAAGTAACAAAGTACAAAATAGGGGTAGGAAATAGTGGATTTAACAGAAAGGAACAAGTAATTAAGAGTATACTAAGAATAAGTCACAGAAACAGTTCCCCCTCTGTTCAATATGAAAGGACGCTCACACATCTTTCAAATTCATACTGCTGACTTCTTTCCCCACAACAGATAGGTCCTGTGATTTTCTGGCTAACCATTACATTTGTCCATTTACAGCAGCACAATAGGGGAACGCATCCTCACAGCTTGGATTATTACTGTCAGATATTGTTCCCCCTCTGTTCAATATTAAAGGAGGCTCAGACAAGCATTAAAGACTTTAATAACATTAAACAAAAAATAAATAGTGTGTACTTACTTTTTAGAACATACAATTATTATTTAAATTCAATAAATACAAAATGAAATGGCAAACTGTGCAATATTTAACACATCAACAAAAACATCAAAATAAGTTTTAAAAAATTATGAATATGAAAATTTTCATAGGCTTTGTAAAGAAAACATCCACATTTATCAATTTTCTTATCTTGGTCTTTTAAGTTCCTTTCCTTCAGCATGCTGCACATACAAATTTGTCCTCTATCTTTGGCCTTCCAACACATGCATAGTGGAACCACCATCCACAGACATCACAGGATATCTATAGTGCAAAAACATTTGAACATTTGTGTTATAATGTAAACATCAGTGTTAATTCCTTCACCAATATTAGCTTGGGGGATAATAGTGTTTTTAAGATAGTGCTTCAGCACTTGCTACTTGGGAGGACTTTCAGCCATTGAAGAAAATGTAAATGAGGACTGCAATTCATTATATCTAAGAGTATGTAAACTAGATAGCATGCGTTGATCATGACCTTGTGACATCATGTCAGTGCATCTCTTAGAGGAGCTCATTGGATAAACCGAACATCCCAATTAAAGCTCAATTTCAGTAGCCTATTTGCACAGGAGAACCCCGAATGAGACATCGCTCGAGTTGAAAAACTTTGGGAAAGCTATAAAAAAGGTATGTAAATTGTGCTGTGGACTTAAAAAATAATGAAACAGACTAACTACTAGCCTACAGTATCTGACAGTAATATTCCAAGCTGTCAGGATGCGTTCCCCCTGCTGTAATGGTCAAATTTAATCAGCCTGAAAATCACAGGACTTATCTGTCAGGATGTGCTTTA
Organism: Argyrosomus regius; assembly: GCA_946959425.1. NCBI lineage: Eukaryota > Metazoa > Chordata > Actinopteri > Sciaenidae > Argyrosomus > Argyrosomus regius. Next base: position 18,581,939 of record OX336894.1, read on the forward strand.
CCTGCTATAATGGAGCTGGATTTAAGACAAATATGATAAAATAGCGATTTATATTTAGCCTATACATGAATGAGCACACTTTCTTCCAAAAGTCCATAATATTCAAAATGAAAAGTCTCTCACAAATATAATATTTTTTATTGATAGAAATAACAGTAGTTGGTTTTGTTAATAAAGACATAAAAACACAAACATAGGTGCTGTTGTCCCAGTTTAAAAATATATCTAGACAGTCATGAAATTTGGATTTCACTTCTACAATACAACATCTTCAGATAAAACTCGCTAAAAAAAAGTTTTGAACCTTAGCTCTCTCCACAGTGCCTCTGTGGTGCGAGCACAACAGCTCGGGGGCGAGCTTTTTGTGAACGCGCGCTTCCTTCGCCCTTCGGGCCTTTTCGGACGGGGGCGGGACTAGAGGAAACATCTCGACAAGGAAACCGGAAATGGAAGAAGACTGAAAAGACGGCGTAGTGGAGGAGGGGCAAATTTAAACCTACGCGAGCTGCTGCTGTGAAACAGTGTTATTCACGGCAGCTTCGCACGCTTGTTTGTAGTATCGGAGTATTATATTTTTCGAGATGGGAAAGAAGAGAGGCTACGTGGCCGAGCTGAAGCAGTACGCAGTCAGAATAAACTCAACACTAAAGTTTGAGCCTGTTAGCTCTGATGGACATGACCGCACGAAAAGGTGAGTAAAACAACAAGTGAATGAGTGAGTGCGGATTCCTGGGATGCACAGTGTGGGCTACAGAGTGTGATCAAATGAAGGCCACTCCAAAGCTGGAGCTTGCATGTTACACTGCTGAAGAAAGTGAACGGGGTTAACCACGAAGTTGACGTGCATTTCGGCACCATCTCCGACCAAGGTTAACAATCATAATTATGATGGTCGTAATGATGAATTATTTGATTATGAATCGTTTCCGTAATGTGCATCAGTAGTCTACTATACGCAACACTTTCTCAAAATGATAGAGTACTACATAGTTTGGTGCCCTAGCCCCTGACGACTGTTTTATAAAATAAAAAATAAAAACAAATGCCCATAACAGCAGCAGTTGTAACTGCCCCAGACTCCGGCAACTGCCGTGGCAGGTCAGTGGCAGCTGCCTCAGATACTGGCAGCTGCCGTGGCTGTGAAGTTCCACTACTAGCTGCCGCTGCCACGAATTGAGCTAGCCCTCTCTCGATATGTAAGCATAAAAGTGCTTTGAGTGGTCAGAAGACTAGAAAGGTGCTATATATGTACAGTCCATTTACCATCAATTTAATAATATATAAATATTGTTTTTCAGTTGTAATATTATTGTTGAGATTTGTTGGAAGGTCGGTACAGCCACACATATGTTTGGGGAGAGAGTTCCAGAGGGAGGGGGCAGCTACAGAGAAGGCTCTGTTGCCCCAGGTTTGGTGTTTGGTCCTGGGTTGTGGAGTCAGGAGGTTTGCATACTGGGGATGCTTTGTCAAGCCTGCTGTTATTAAGCCCTGACGATAGGAGTGACTATGATGCATTAGTCTGAGCTCTAAAGAGACGGTTTGGACTATGCTCAGCAGCCAGCCTGCTACGATCTGAGCTGTGCAGCCACCAGTGGCAACCAGGGGAGCCACTGAGAGATCCGGCCAACGATGTTGAAGGACTGGTTCACCGCACCTATGCACACATGCCTCCTGCCATCCAGAGCGAGTTAGCCCGAGACCATTTCCTCCAGGCCTTGCTGCCAGCCGACCTGCGTATACAGACACTGTTGGCTCATCCCAGGTCTCTACAACAGGCTTTGGAGCCAGCTATAGAAAGAGAAATGCTATGTGCTGGTTTCCTGGCAGGCACACTCGAAACATCACCAAAGGTGAGAGCTGCAATTGTGGCTGACTCGAATGCAACAGAACCAGCCTGGATGGACAAATTGACACAGTTAGTGCAGGCTGCCATGCTGAGAGAGGAACAGAGGGGGAGGCCACATTGAAGGCTCTGCTGGGCATGTGGACAGCCTGGCCACCTAGTCCGAAACTGCCCCTGCACACCCCAGAATCGGGGAAACGCATCGGGGACCACATGATTGGGACGATGCAGACCCCTAAAGCTGTGTCCCGACCTCTTCCAAGTGGGGAAACAGTGCAACACTCCAGCCAAGCAGGGACAGAGCGACCAGCAGAGGAGCTTGGTGGACAGCTGGAACGGCTTGTGTTACTGGGCCGAACCTGGATTGGAGACTGCTGGTACGCGTCAGTGACACGGGTTCCTCAGCCACCCTGGTGAAACCCAATGTGCTGGGTGCTGGGATATCAGTTTTCTCACCGTAGTGAAACTGCAGACTGTCACCGGTGAACGAGCCCCAATGGTGGGGGAAGCATTAGTGACTCTGCGGTTGGGGAAACAGTCAGTTTGCTGCCCGGTGTGGGTCACGAGTCTGGAGGACTGTATTCTGGGACTGGATATTCTTGAGGCATTGGACTGTGTTTTTAACACCAGGAAAGGAACACTCACCTTTCCCAAATGTCTAAGCGGCCGTCCCAGCCTGGCTGCCCCGTGACCCATACTGTCACAGTTCTAGCAGCTGAGACAACAAACAACATGGCCATCTGCTGCACCTCCCCCAGTGAACCACCCTTGCCACCCTCCACCCCGGCCACCGTCCCCCCCCCTCCCCCCCAAGGGGGGGGGGGAGGGGGGGGGGGGGGGGGGGGGGTTTGGAAAGAAAAAAGGGGAGGGACCCCCCCCAAGAAAAGGGGGTTTCCTTGGGAGACTTTTCAAGTTTAGGGGGTTTTTCTGAGGAGGATGTGGGCCGGTCAGACCTGATAGCACGACATATACTGGAGACACACAGCCCATCATGAGACCTGCGTCTCCACTAGCCAAGCAGGCAGAGGCGGACAAAGCCATCCAAGAGATGCAGCAGGTCGGACTCATCGAGCCCTCCACAAGTCCTGGGCCTCCCCAGTCATCATGGTCCCCAGAAAGCTGAAAGAGGATTGGCGGTTTTGTGTGGATTTCAGACCCCGTGACCAAAAAAGACCCCTACCCCCTCCCACGCATCGATGAGGCCCTCAACACTGTGGCAGGGTCGTCCTGGTTCTCCTCTCTGGACCTGCATAGTGGGTACTGACAGGTCCCCCTCGCTCCTGAGGCCAGACCCAAGACCGCCTTCATCACCAGCGGCGGCTTGTGGCAGTTTAAAGTCCTCCCATTCGGCCTCTGCAATGCCCCTGCCACATTTGAGAGACTGATGGACAAGGTACTTGCTAACATTCCCTGCCAAGAGTGTATTGTGTACCTTGATGACATTCTGGTCCATGATTCCTTTGAGTCAGCTCTCAGGGCGCTCAGACGGGTGCTGGAGAGAGTGGCGGCAGCAGGACTAAAACTATATCCCCAGAAATGCTGTTTCCTGAGGTGTGAGGTCACCTTCTTGGGCCACAGATTGGGAGGAGGGGGTGTCGGCACCGTGGATGAGAAGGTGCAAGCTGTAAAGGATTGGCCCAACCCTAACTCTGTGCAGGACCTGAAGAGCTTCCTGGGACTGGCCTCATACTACAGAAAGTTTGTGAGGGGGTTCTCCTACATAGGTGCACCCCTGTTTTGTCTCCTACAAAAAGGGGAGACATTTGCATGGACAGAGGAGTGCCATACAGCATTCATTGCACTACAGAGAGCCCTTGTGGAGGCCCCACCTGACCCCGCCCTGCCTTTCATCCTCGACACAGACACCAGCAATTTTGGCTCAGGGGCTGTGCTGGCTCAGGCGACGCCTTGAGGAGAGAGAGTAGTGGCATGTACAGCAGGACATTCAACAAGGCAGAATGTCGCCACTGTGTCACCAGAAGAGAGCTGCTCACTGTGGTCAGTGCCATACGGCATTTTAAGTATTACCTGGGCGGCCTCCACTTCACGGTCAGGACTGACCACTCTGCTTTGCAGTGGCTCATGTCTTTCAGAAAACCAGAAGGTCAGCTGGCACGGTGGATCGAAGAGCTACAGGCCTATGACTTCATCGTGGTCAACAGGCCAAGGGCCCAGCATGGGAACGCTGATGCACTTTCCTGCCGCCCCTGCCAGTACTGTGAGAAAAGAGAGATGCTGGAGAGAGAGCAGCTACACCCTGATGTAAAATGTGCGTCTGTGGGTGAAGAGGGGCCGACCACCAGCCAGAGACTGGCAGCTGTTGATAGAGCAGAGTGGACATCGGACCTGTGCTCACTTGTGTGGCGGCACAGCGTCAACCCCCATGGGAAGATGTCGCCATATTTTCACGAGCCACAAAGGGACTCTGGTCGATGTTTGGAGCCCTGTGCCTGTGTGATGGAGTGTTACACAGGGGGTGGAAAGAGCCAGCTACAGGAGAGACACGGTGGCAGGTGGTGGTGCCAAAGGCCCTGTGGGAGATGGTGCTCCAAGCAGTGCATGGAGCGCCTGGATCTGGTCACTTTGGAGTAGCCAAAACCCTCCCCTGCCTCCGACAGGGGTTCTATTGGGGCCAGCATCGGTGACACGTGGAAGACTATTGTCACCACTGTGACAGTTGCACTGCACGGAAGGGCCCCACAGAGATGTCTAAGAGAGATCTCATGCTCAGCTCGGAATGTGACGCAAGGGCCCCCAGACACGGCCCAGAGTCCCCAACAAGCCCCTTCCGGTGACCTGAATGTGTCATCCGGGCCCTCACAACCTGAACTTGTTGCCCCTGCCTCTGCCCCTGCCCCTTCCCCTTCCCCTTCACCAGTCCACGAGCTGGGCCTTTCCCCTCCTAACCCAGGTCGGACACGGAGAAATCACAAACCCCCTGCCCATCTGAGAGACTTTGTTTGCCCCCTCGGGGGTGAGGGACTTTGAAGAGGGGGGGTAGTGTAATGGACCGTGTATACACTGTGGCTGTTTGGGTTGTGTTCAGTTAGGTCGTCCTGCAGTGTATGGGGTTGCGGGACATCTGGGGGGTGGCGCTGTCAGCGGCTGTGAAGCCTATCAGTCATGGCAGTTGCCATGGCAATGATGGGCGCGAAGTAGCTAGCTGGGATTGGCGGAGGACCTGGGGGGTGTGTCCCAGGGTGTGTGTGTATGGAGAGAGACATGACAGAGCTAATGTTGATAGCACTATATGCCTGTTTGATCGCGTGTTTTATTGTTTTGGCGTTGGCTACGGCCCACAGTAGCCTGTGTTCAAGCTGAGGAATAAAGACCAGCAAAACCACTTCATGCTTCGTAGCGCCATTATTCCGGGTCGCTACAATAAGTTTGATCCTCCATTTGTCTAAATGTAACTTTTCAAACTTCTAACAGAACACAGCAAAGTTAGCTGTTAGCAACGAGCAAACACGTCTTCTTCCTCCTCTACGTCATCTTCTATTTCTTTTCCTGCTACTTTGGCAGAGTAGTGGCGAATCGCGTTTGCGCCCCTGGTACATGCGGGCTATGCGGTTGTTTATGGCCACAACTACTAGAGGGGGCCACACCGAGACACTTTGTACGGTGTTGAGTTGACTGACACACAGGGGCTACCAACTCAAACGCAATGACCCACACATTTTTTCATGTTCTCCCGCTACGCGTCCATTAACTTACAGCTGCTTGTCTGTCTCTGTGCTGTCTGTGTATGTCCGTCGTGCTGCCGTTATCAGTTATTAATTAGTTTTTGACTGCGTCACAGAGCTGTGTTTGAGACTCGATTTGTTAAGTTTTTTTCAACACGAGAAAATGTGTTTGTGTGTCCTGTTGTGTGCTACATGTGTGAACGGCTCCGGTCTATTTCAGTCGGAGTATATTAGTGTAAACGGCTTCATTCAGCACCTCCCTCCCCTCTGGCACTGTGATTATGGGGACGCTCTGATACTTTATGATGAATCTCAATATTAGGTTTTTTTTAGGTTCTTCTTTCATTATTAACAGTATGGTAGTCATGGCAGAAAGGTGCGAGCTCGCCATCAGACAAGTTGCTTAATCTTGGTGCTGATTGATTGATGTGTTTTTCTGTTAAATAATTTAGGCTAAATGAGGCTCACTGGAAACAGTAAGAAATAAAACATGTACTGAAAAGTTATATAGATGGTTGATTATTTGAAAGCTTAAAATGTGAGACAGGCTTTGCAAAAAAAAAAAAATAGATTGAAAAGTCAAAAAAAAAAATGTCAATACAACTAAATATATAATTTTCTAGTATCTGAATTGAAGCATATCTATAAAGAATATTTTTTCTCAAGGCTGTTTTTTTTGTTTTTTGTTTTTTTCCCATTAGATTCTGCATGAAGGCTGTGGTCGATGGCCAAGGCTTTCCCAATGGTGTGGGGAATAGCAAAAATAAGGCGATGCAGAAAGCAGCTAAAAGGGCCCTGAGATGTTTGAATGAGAAGGAGAATGAGAGCCCGGTGGTAAGATTGTTCTTTATGAAATGGTATATGTTGAATTTTGTATTTGAACAAGCATACACAAAGCATTTCTCATTGATTAATAATTATAACATTTATTTTGGTGTAACATCTTTCACAGACAATGTGCTTTACAAGAGAAAATGTTAACAATAAAACTGAACTGTAAAAAGAAGCTAACTCTAAAACATAAGCAACGACACTAGACAGCACAAGGTGAGAGATAGGTCAGCTTGAGTAAAGCAGTAAAGAATAAATGGGTCTTCAGTGCTTTTTAAAAGCTTCAAAAGAGGTGGCAGAACATTAATGTATTCCTCAGTGGTTTGGAGCGCGGATCAACTTTTGTTTTCAGTCAAGAACGGGACAATCAGTAAGCCCTGGTAAGAAGTCCTAAGTGACCTACTAGTGATATGAAGATGGAGCAGATCAGAGATGTATGCTGGTGCCTGACCCTGTAAAATGTTTGTTCATCCAAACATTGGCTGTAGTTACTAAAAAAAAAATTATATTTGTTTTTTCTTTCAGACTGAAAATGCTGCAGAAAATCCTGCCGCAAAAGCTCATAAACGTGTTCAAATCAACCACGAGAGCTTGCTCAATGAATCTGGCCAGTTGAACAAGGTGCCGATAAGGGCTGTAGAGTCGACAAGACTGGAACCAAATAATGCTACTCAGTAAGTCTGCATACTATTCAGGTTGTAGTTGATTTGTCACCATTTAAAAATGCTTTACAAAATGTTTGTGTGATATTAGATGCTGTAGCTTCGTGGTTGGTGATAAAGAGTACTCTGCTGCCACTGGAAAAACAAAGATGGAGGACAAGGAGGAAGCACCCATGCTTGCATTTCAAGACATAACTGGCAGTAGTGCAGAGGTAAGTATTAATACACACTGGTATATTAATATTATGATATTATCAAAATTGCAGTATGGCCAAGTGCAATATCCAAATCTCAGATGCTGCAATTTTTTTGATGAAAGTAAGATATGATGAAACATAATAATTCCCTCTAAGTGTGAATCATATTGTAATATCTGTCAAAATAATCACAATGAATGTGATGGGTTCAAAATACTATATTTTGAGTAGATGGGGGTGGATGTGATGTGGAAATGGGATCATTCAAGGCGTAGTTCTTGTTCCTGAACCTTGTTATAAATATACAACTAACAATATTAGAAAACCTTGTCTGGCCCCTAGGTGCAGAGGGAATAGTGGGGACCTGAGGACAGGTGCTTGATCTTTAACTATGATTTAATGTGTGGTTTACTATTTCAGACAATTCTCCAGCAGGGTGCATGTCATTCCCCATAATCTAACTTTGGTTTACCTTCACAACATGTGAAACATGTCTCTTCAATATTGCTTAAAATTTGACTGGCACATTTTTTCATATTTCATCCAATTACTAAGGAAGAAAATCCTGTTATGAAGCCCAAAAGAGGGTAAGTCACCTTAAGACCCGCTGTAAAGTGACAGTACATAATATTTCACAAAATGGCATTCCTACTGCTAATCATTTTTCATGTCTTGTTAGACTTGCTGTACATTGGGAAGATCCAGTTGAAAGCAGCAGTGAGGTATTACCTGTTTGAGATTTGAATAAGTGTAATGATTTAATCATTTTTCCATTCTTTCAGTGCTCTGTATAATCATTTATTTTGGTCATTAAGGATGTAATGAATCCTGAAGGAGTGAACACAGGAACCCGTCCCAGTGATAAGACCCAACCAGGATCAACCCAATCAGGAATCTCCAGGTATGGAAAATTAAAAAAAGTTTAAGCATGTATTCTCTGTGGTTTTGTGTTTATTAATTTTAACAACTGATCTAAAATAAGAGACATTTCTTGTTTCAGCAGGTTTACGCAAGATTTTGACTCCATAGTGGGACTCGGCAAAGGCGGCTTTGGTTGTGTTTTCAAAGCAAAACAAAAATTGACTGGGAGGGATTTTGCTGTCAAGATTGTCCTCTGTAAAGAGTAAGTCAAATATACTGTATAGTGATGCTTTATGTTGTAAGTAATCCATCAGTGTTCTGTTTTCAGTTGAGTTCAGTTCAGTAAGTTACTTTTGTACCCGCAGGAACAGAAAAGCACTACGGGAGGTGGAGGCATTATCAGACCTCCATCACATTAACATAGTTCGATACTACTCTTGTTGGATGGAGGACTCAGGATACCAATGGGACAGTGCATCTGACAGTTGCAGCCCTACACAGTAAGTCACATCGTCTTACTAAAGTTCGTACTTATCTGACGCAAAACTTTCTTCATTTGTCTTTTCTTATCTTTCTAGGTCTTCTGTGGGCGATACTTCCATAAAGTACCTCTACATTCAGATGGAGCTGTGTGACACCAAAACACTTAGAGTGTGGATAGACGAGAAGAATGTTCAGAATGTGAAGAAATCTCTGCGAGACTCCAAGAGAAGAGAAGAAAGTCTAACTATTGCTCAGCAAATAGTCAATGGAGTCGAGTACATTCACTCCAAAATGCTTATCCACAGAGACCTGAAGGTGAGACAAAGTGAATCACTTCATTTATTACATTACATCAGTCATGAAGCTACATGTTTGTTTATGTCTTTCCCACGGTTAGCCTGCCAATATCATGTTTGGGCAAGATGGAGAAGTGAGGATTGGAGACTTTGGTCTGGTCACTGCTGAGAATGATGACGATGGCGAGAACCTGATTGAGAGAACAGTGTACAAAGGAACCCCATCTTACATGGCTCCGGAGCAAGTGAGATGCTTTATACTGACATCCTTAAAGTCTTCTCTATTAACATTGACAACATAGAGATTTGAACTACTTTCATTTGTGGTCCATACAACATTAGAAAGTTGGACACCTTGTTTCTTTAAAGCTATGTTATAGACTGTTTTAGGTTAATGTAATATAATGTGTGTGTTTCTACAAACAGAAAACATAATTAACTATTGGATTAGTTAAATTCAGTGACTTGATGAGTATAACTGCTTTAATATCTAGTGATTAGGACTAAACAAATACGCTGCATTTTGTTAATATTGTGTCCTTGTTCTACAACAGAGGAACCAGAATACTTATGATCGAAAAGTTGATATTTTTGCTGTTGGGCTGATATACATCGAACTTCTTTGGAAATTTCCCATTTGGCATGAAAAACAAATGGTGAGTTGGTCAGTTACAATCCAAAATTGACGTATTTCATTAGCAGTTGATAACCTGCTCTGTTTATTTGTTTTTGAAGTTTGAACAGTATCAGACATTTTTTATCAGACATCAGATATCTTAAGTTGACATAAGTTCAACATACCAGGCGTGTCCTGCCAGTTACTGTTTGCTTTTTTGTCACTGCATGACTTTCAGGTTTGGAACGACATCAGAAAGCAGAAATTCCCAGAAGGCTTTTGGGACAACTTTACCCAAGAGGTACATCATTTGTACATTTTGTCAATATACTTCCAATATGAATCAGTCAGTATGGTTTATATGCCCGTAAGTACTCTGGTTACTCAGAGAAACTGGGTTACCCAGGAAGAACATGTTTATGTGCACTGTAGTTTACCTGCTCACTGGAAACTACTCCACTTATACTTGACCTTACTTACCCTAAAGTTTTCATCATGCACATGCGTATTTGGAAAAGTCCATTACCCATGTACAGTACACGTTGGAGAAATTGGCGTTCTCCAGGAGAAATCTACCTGTCTAAAGCGGGTTTTTTCTAATCCCCTACACCAATTATGAAAACCAGATTTGTCATTTATGTGATCTTTAAGAAATCCACTTAATGGATAAAGCCAGTCCAAGAGTGTTTCCTACAGGGTGCCAGTTTACTGGTGATGGTCATCAACAGCGCAGGTGGAAGGTGGACACACTAGTGTTTGAGCTATTACTGTTGAGCCTCTAAAGGAGCCAAAGCAGAGCCAAGACTGTTGTTTTTAAATAACAAAACCTCTCCAGCACAACAGGCAGAAGTATTTGGGGAATATAGCAATCTTTCTCAATGCATTATAGATCTCAGTAGTTGTTCTTTTTTATGTTGCAGTACTTCATCATAAAACCAATGCTGAGTGCGAAACCAGAAGACCGACCCGAAGCAAGTCAGCTCAAGACAGACTTGCAAAAGTGCATTCGTAAACTTACCCCTCATGAAATCCACCGCGGTGGCATCAGCTCTGTCTGATTATTACCCTTGTAAACAGTTATTATTTCAAGGGTAATAATTATTAAATCAAATCAAATCAAATCAAATCAAATTTTATTTGTGTAGCCCAAAGTCGCAAAATACATTTTGCCTTGGAGGGTTTCACAATCTGTACAGGGAGTGACACCCTCTGTCCTTAGACCCTCAGTTCAAGTGAGGAAAAACTTGCCCACAAAAAACCCTTTTAACAGGGAAAAAAGGTGGAAGAAACCTCAGGAAGAGCCACAGAGGAGGGATCCCTCTCCCAGGACGGACAGACGTGCAATAGATGTCACGTGTACAGTCAACAAGTCAACAGAAACATTTTGTACAATTACAATGAAAAATGACAATGGATTACAATGAATGATAAAATGATTACAGTAGCAGTGGAACCTGTGATAGAGATAGAGAGACACAGATGCACAGCAGCAGCAAATCATTAACTAAGTTACTATAAACTGTAATGGAGATATGGCAACATTAATGACAGTAATAATATATGTAGTGGATGTCATGCAGGACCACAGCAGCAGTCACCAGTGAGCCAGCTCAAATTTAGGTATAAAAAGGTGAATTCAATTTGAAATTCATTCATTCCTGTTCAAAATGGTAAAACGTCGAGAGCTCACTGAAAATGAAAGAGTCAGTATTAAAGCAATTTTTGATGCTGCATGGTCACTGACAGGTGGTCTAATATATTTGTTAAGCACTGTATATTATATTATATTATACAGTTAGTTCCAAAAATATTTGGAAAGTGAAGCACCGTCCAGTCAACTTTGCTGAATTTGGCTGAATCTAAGCAAACAGTATGTCCCTATACACTTCAGAGTTCATCCAGCTGCTACTGTCTTCTCTCACATCATCAGTAAACACTAGTGACCCAGTGCTATTGCAAACCATGCATACCCGTGCCACACACTGCCTGGTGATTTCTGGGGGTGGGAAGGATTTGTCATTTCATTGAGTGTTAGAGAAAATTAATTGAAGTATGTTTCTGATATGCAAGTACTATAAGATGTTTGCTTTGTTATACCTTTATAAAATGATAAGTAATAATTTCGCATTTTACTGAATTATGTTTATCATGTTCATGTCAACTTACAGTACTTAACTAATTTATTTGACCACCAGCCAATGTAATGTTTATGCCACAGCTGTCCTAAATTAGCATTGGTAATTACCAAAATTATTTTTTATGTTTCTGTAATGGTTAATACACCATTATGTAGAAGCTCTTTAACCAAAATGATATTTTTAATGCTAAAATATAATTATTATTGTTATCAAATCAAATTTACTGTTTTACAAAAAAAGTGAAAAAATAGTTACTCAAGAGATTAAGATTCTTAAGATGTCAAATTATAATTATTTACTTGCATTCCCAAACAGAAGATTTAGTTTAAGTGGTTGAATGTTATGCTTTATTAATTTCTAACTTCTCAGAGGAGCCCAGTGAGCCGGCTCAAATTTGGTATAAAAAGGTGAATTCAGTTTGAAATTCCTCATTCCTGTTCATGATTGTAAAACGTCGAGAGCTCACTGAAAATGAAGGAGTCCGCATTAAAGCACGTCATGATGCTGGATGGTCTCTGACAGGTGGTCTAATATATTTGTTAAGCACTGTATATCCAGTGTGTCTGATGTTTTTTGATGCTTTTAAATAAAATTGTTTTTCAAATGTTCTACTTTGTTTGTGGAAGTGATGTTGAGCCTACAAACTATTCTAAAGCCACTTAGATTGATTGTCTTGATTATCTTGTATTTGCAGTAAGGTTTTTTTTACTTTTATGCAAATCTTCATCAGGAATAGGAGCCTATCTCAGCTGACTTGAGGCAAGAGGTAGGGTACAAGTCTTCAGTTCATCACGGCATAGAGACAAGCATTCACACGCCTACTATTAAGGGCATGTCTTTGGACTGTGGAGGAGAGAACACATGCAGACACAAGAACATCCAAACTCCACACCGCCAAAGTTAGAACCAGGAACCTTGCTGTGAGGTGACAGTGCTAACCACTGCCCTCATGCAAATGTCTAATTTCTTTTATTGATTTTAATTCACATGACATTTAAATACAAGTATAATAAATTATATATAATAATGCAGCTTTCACAGTATTTGCATGCTTTATGTTAAAGTATGACACATTTAGCCTACTGCAGTGCATTTGCAGCATGTATGTTCACTTAAATATGTGAAGATACATTTTCATACTTGTAACTGACAGGTTATTACAATACAGCAGTAATATACTATTTCAAGCTCACCAAATTCATATCAAAGATGGTTTGTTTTGTTAAAAAAAAAAGCTGTTGTGTCGTAAAATGTACGAACATCTGCTTGATAACTGCACATATGCAAAATTCTGAGAAACTCCAGAGACTGCATTATTGGGTACTGTTTTCCCATGATCAAGATATCCATACATATACAGTTGAATACACCACATGAGGGCAGTCTTGCCCTTCATCATGTACTTTATATCCCAGGATTTCCTTTGATGACAAGAGCAGAGAACAAGAGCAACAAAGACAACACTATAATAAGTAGGATTAAACATACAGTGTGTTTTGGGATGAGTGGAGCAACAAATCAATTACCAATGCCCAAAATGTGCATAATGGTTCAGCAGTCTGGGATAATGTAAAACAACACAGTGCACGCAGACCTCATTGTTGTTGTCTTTTGTAATGTGACCTGTAGGGGGAGCTGTGGCTCTGTGTAGCTCAGGCTGTTCAGAGTGTGTCTGCAGACTCCAGGCTCCCTCAGCCTGTGGGCGAGAAAGGTTTATTCACAGTGAGAGGGCCAAAACCGAGGGAGCTGTGTGACATTTAATCATGCCTCCAGCGCATGGTTGATGATTAGCATCTCCGTGGAAAACAACAGTAACAAGTGCCAAATGCAGGATCCCACACAGTCACCTGGCCGTGGTGCACAGAGTCACTTAGGCCCCTGGTAATCAGCACAAATCAGCTCCTGCAGCTCAGTGTGTTAACTCAACAATCTTAACTGTATAGCTCAAATTTAGCTCAGTGCCCGTGGATAGAAGCCATACTGTTGGATCGACTGCTGGCAGATTGAATTACTTGGTGGTAGCTTCTGTCACAGCCCTATCCCATAGACCCACTGTACAAATCTGGTGGTGACAGAAGCTGTAAGGAGGGAAAAAGTTACTGAAATAAGGATCACCCTATCCTCCCTCTAGAGAGCACAGGATATTTTGGACCTTGCATGCTAATAGTCCCGTCAGATCTTTGGAGGTTTATGAGAGTCTCCACTCCAGAGGGTCCCTAGTCTGAACTCACTATTTAATTTGAGTTTCTTTGTTGACTCAAAAGTTGCATTAATTGATTTCTTGGTAGTTCTTGGTAGCACCAAATAGCTACCTGCCATTTGGTGCTGTGCTGCTACAGTAGCAGGTTTATCACAGCTGATGAGAGCGGTGAGAATAAATTGAAACAGTTGCATGCTGTAGAACAGCTGCAACACTTTTCACAGCACATGTAGTCATTTTGATCTGTTTTTAATATAAAAATATTGATTAATGCAGCTGTAAGCCAGTGGGATGAGAACAATAAAATCATAAAACTTTTTTGTCAGTTTCAGCCAATTGAGGCATTTTTTCCCAAGATAAATAAAGTGCGTCCGGTTTTGTTGCTATATTTATGTGATAGTCTAAATTTATTGTGATTAAATATTTCTTCACTTCCCCAATGACACCAACAACAGCTAGCTGAACTTTCCTTTTTTTTATTTGAAGATGTCATTTAGATATGAACTGCATGAGAAAACTTTGAATTATTCTTCCCCTGACATTTACACCACAAAACAATGTATTTTCTCTCATTTTAGAAGATAAGAAACCTGGTATGCTTCCAATCTTCCACAGCTGTTGCGCTTGTGTGAGCAGGGTTATTGGATGTATTGAGGTCACTTCCTCTGAGAGCAGTGTGGGCACTGAAGCAGTGCTCCAGTCGGTGGCTTGGACCATGTAGTCAGGGGTAAAATGGACTCACCAGTCAGGAGCACAGCAGCGGATTGTCTCCCCAAAGTCCCAGGGGTCGGAGCAAACGATTACTCTGTGCGCAGCCTCGTTGCAGAAACAGAAACCAGAGTTTGTTCTGCTCTGTGTGTTTTAAGAATCAGCCTTGCTGCAAAGACAAAACTATCGCCCGTCAGCTCGACATCAAAATGACACTTGAGGGTCCACGTGAGTTGTCAGATTGTGTTGCCATCTTCCCTGCCTGTACATATATTACAGAAGTTTCTTTTGTTATAGCCCACTTAACCTCTTGTGAACTCCAGTTAACTGGAGCATGAACACATGCTGTGCCTCGCCGCAGGCCCCACTTGGCTTTTTTACTCTGGACTTTCCACCTCTCCAGAACCACATCCTGCCACTGTCCACTCCACTTAAGAAACACTGCCAGTGTTGTTTAAAGGGCCATACCAGTGATTTTGTGCATTTTAACTTACTTGACTACAATTCATGGAAACTTTACCAACCATTTCACAGTTTCAGATCTAAAAAATAAAGTTTTTTCTCTTTTCCAGGAGGGCCTCACAGGACCTCACAAAGATAATTGTCTATGCTGCTTTAATCAATATATTTAAATTAACAATGGATCATATTGACTTGAAAGGGGTGACACAAATTTGCACTTTTCTTCTCTTTCTGCAGCATCTTTCGGCTCATTGTTTTGGTTTTGTAGCCTGCAACATTACTGCTTCAGTTCATGAGCTGTAGTGAGCGGGTTAAAAAATACAAAACTTTAAACACTACAACTCATAGAGCACTGTGATCACTGTGGTCATGAGGCTTCATGAGTGTTTGTGAGTTCTACAATTAGGAAAATCCAAGACATTATGAGTAACTAAATGAGCACTTTTAGACTCAAATTGCTACTAAAAAGGATTCAATGTGTAAAAAGGCAATTAGAGGAACTGTACACCGAGTTCAAAGTCCCATCCCTTTGTGGTGCTTGATAGATCAGATCAGATTCAGTGATTTTTCAGACATCCTTGTCTGTCTGGACTCGGGTTTTGTAGTTCTGTGAATCGAAAAAGTATTTCCCCGCCAAAATAGTATTCCTGGTTGTGCAGAGAATGTTTTGATACAGGCTTTGGGAAATAAAATAGCTGAATAAATAAAATATGACACATTCAAATAAATTCTTAAGACTTTATATATGGTTTTTGTTCGAAATTTGAATGGGGATGGTGTTTTGTGGGACTTGGCCTCCTGACCTTAGTATCGCTAAAATCCTGGCTGATTAAATGTACATTTACAACAGATATTTTCAATTCTTTCTGCTTAAATCCTGTGAATTAACTGAGTGATTATTTCTATACAAGTGTTAAATACCGTTACAATGCAAAACTTACTGGTCTCCGAACATGAGAGAGATTATTATTTAGTCCATGCTTACTCAACTGCTGCTCACTCTGGGCCAACGCCAGGATGTTAACCAGCTGTGGATTTGATGTCTGAAGTATTATGACAACAGTCTGCAGATAGTATTAGGAAGAATAAAATGCTAGGTGGATGTCAGGCACAAATTCAGAGAATTAAAAAAAGCTTGGATTTATTTCACATTGTGCACTTCACAGACTACACCAGGTTAAAGTACAAGAGGATGTTTCACCAGATATAGTTTGCAGTGTTTTTCTTCCCCCTGGAGATTATACTGAATATAGGACAAAAAGTTCTGCTGTCATTTTCCCTTCCAAGCCGTTACAATAAAGCTCGACCTGAGTATACGTGAGCTCCTTTGTGTTCACTCACATCCACCTGATTCAGCTCCAGTCAGCAGAGGAGATCACATCCTCTTCACAACACCTACAGTACATCCATCCTCCCCCAAGCTCTTGTATTCTGGTTACATAAAACTCATTTCATGTGAGAACTCCCAATTGGTCGACATTAAATGCACTGTAAATCAGAGACAACAGACTTGGCAAACTTTGCTCCACACCAGCCAGATATTCCCTCATATATTACAATATTCATTCTCATTTCTTGTGTTTACTCCTCAAAAGTACCACCCCACTGTCTCCTGAGAGTAGGCCTCTCAGATAGAAGAAATAATATTTTCACATCACAGGATTTCTCTGCTAAGCTGTTGTTGTTTATCACCGCTGGGTAGACTGTGGCAGCTGTTGCCTCTCTGCCTTTTTCTTCTCACACTCCTGTCCTGGTATGTTTTGTCAATCTAATTTATGTGAACAAATATCCCTCTATTGTGAGGTATGCTCACTCTAACACATCTTCTCTAATGTAATCTTCATGAAACCATGGAAGATACACTATTTGATGCAGAAATCTAGATATAAAATGAAGCACTCCCACAGAAGAATAGATGTTACAAATGAGATTATGCTCACATTTGATATAAGTTTTTTAGTCATTGTTCCATAATCTAAATATGAAAATGTTTGCATCAAGAGATTTCTGGTGGAGTTTATGTAAACCGTGGCACATGTGGATAAAAGCGTACTATGTTTCTGAGCGTGCATTCACTTTTCTTTGCTTGCTCTGTGTGGCAGCTGAAAGAGCTGTCAGAACAACTTGACTTACGCTGCCTTGTGTCACTTTGTGTGGGTTAGTAATTTACTACAAATGATATTGCATTCTCTTTGTTGACAGCCTGCCAACGCTGTTAATTGGCAAAGCCAGAAAAGTCGTTTTTCAACTTCTTGCTCCCCTCAAATCCCAGACTGCCACACCGCGCAGCTTTAAAGGTCAAGGGCACAACGGCAGACTCACCTGGTAAATCTTTAATAAGTCAAAGAGTCAGCCCCATCTGGAGTTTAGACGTTCATAGCACAGCAGCAGGGGAGGCGGCAGTGTGTCAGGAGGATCCTCTGAAAGCTTCTGCAGCCAGTTATTCCTGTTTTCTTTTGCAGAAATGACACCTTCTGACAGCCCAGCTGTTGTGCCGATTTCATGCCCACAGGAAAGAAGTGTGTGAGGTGATGCAATCATGATGTAAGTGTGGATTTCTCAGAAAGGAATACGGAAAGAAAAAAAGAAAGCGACAAAAAACATCGCACTTAAACAGGTACCACGGTGCTCTGTGGGGAAAAAAATCTAAACGGCGCACTCGGTGTCAGAGTTTGTGTCTTTATCCGTGACAGGTGTGAGAGTTGAAGGTTACAATATGTACCCACTGCAACCGCCCACACTAATGTTGTTTACTGCGAGACGGATCCTTCCGAATCAAGGACAGAGACATCTGAGCATCCTTAATGCTGTCATAAATATATCACAACCGTGGTAAATACAAGGCAACAGGCAGTTCTCTAAAAGACTGTGAAGTAACAATTTTATTTGCTCTTAAATGATTCAGAAAGGTGGTGTCTACTTCTACACCTGCACCTGCAGACTGAAGCCATGAGATAGGATTCATGCTCCATGCCTGTTAAAGGCTCGATAGTCAAGTGTTTATAGTCTAGAAATTAGAATATTCAACACTGGCATGTTCATGCAAGGTGACTTCATTGCATAATTTAAATGATAAGTGAGAGTAAATTCAGGTAGTGTGATGGCAGTGGTGATTAACTGAGCACAAAGCACTCTGGTTGCAGAAAAATAAGACAGAAAAAGGCAAGCTCATCAAACTGGCAGATGAATTGAAAGATAGAGTGAATGGACAGGAATGAATTACTTTTGTAATGTTTGCGGATTCATGGTTGCCTCTTCCTCTTTGTGTCAGTAGTAATTACACAGACACCTATGGGAGAGGCAGGGAGGGAGATGAAAGCGGCTGTGAAACCAGGACATGAACAAAGCCAGAAACAGAAACAGGGGGCCAACGCTTGAACACCAAGCCATGACAGACAGCCTTTGGGGCTGTTTTATTCAGCTGCCAGGAGCTTTTTAGGATTCGTTTTATCTGCTCAGCCTTCCCACCCACCCACACGCCCACCCCTCTGGATGGTGCCCCAGATGATTTGTGTCCAGTTTGGCTTCACTCGAGCCAACACAGCCTGGAAAAGCAGACGCACTCTGCCTCCTTCTCTGCAATCAGCCCGCCTGTCTTGTGTTTGAGAGCTGTTAAACCTCTTTTCTGCCTGAGTGGGTTTGTTTGCATTTAAGCGAAAGGTCACTTCAGGTTTTGCGTTTCAAAGATGAATTTAGAGCATATTTTACTAGTAACACTTTGATCTTTTTATCTGGATTTTGCTTTTCCTGGAGGGTGACTCACAACAACATGATTGGTGAGAGCAGCAAATCAAGTCTTGCTTAAACATGTTAAGCATATCATAGTGTATGAATGAAAGAGCCCACCACATTATATGGAGGATGTGAAACCACCAGTAAATTCCATCATTCAGTCACGTACTTTTCCTCTTTTGCCATTTCAATCTTTTTAATCCATAACTTCTAAATTTATTCCTTCTATCTTTTGAATCTTTCTTATAAATTTCACGGAAAACCAACTGTGAGTAATTTCACTTAAATGTCCAATTTGTAGGATTTAGTTGCATCTAGCGGTGAGGTTGCAGATCGCAAATGTCCGGTTCCCTCTGTAAATATAAATGGCTTCAAAGTTAACAAAAACACAACATAAATTGCATATTATATTCAATTTCGTCCCACATACTGCTGGATGGAAAGTCAGGGGATCACTGAAGTCATTGGGATTCATCCTCTGGTAACCACAAATGTGTGTATACAATTTCAAGGCAGTTCATTTCATAGTTGTGTTGGTCCAGTCTTGTCTTGCATGAGCATGAGCACAACATACATGTAATGTAATTCATTACAAGGGTTGGGGAGTTGAGATTGATTGCAGCTCCTTTCATAGAAGAAGCTGCTCTACATACATGTATTGATCCTTATTGGAGAGAAGCCTATTCGGTCTGGTGCCTTTAAAAAAAATCAATACCAGTCAAAGCCAGTGAATCTTTTTTAAGGAAAGATTCAGTGCGTCAGCAGGTAACAAAGGAGCAGGCAGAGCCTGATTAGAAACTGGACTGCTTGTTTTTATTCTTAGTCAGTGATGGGAGAAGTATTCAAATCTTTAGAGCAGCAATAGTACAGTGTAGAAACACTCTGTGACAAGTCATACATTAAAATACAGTACCAAAAGTACTAGTGCAGAATGTCCCATTTGAGAATACTGTATAAAATAGTATTGTATGTATTGATTATAATTATGAATACATTAATGTGTATAATTTTACTGCTAGGTAGCATGTCTTATCTTAACCTATAATAATACATGTATTTATACATTACATATATTTAGATAATTTATTTGTTGATTGTTTTGTATTATTAATCTGAATCTAAATTACTTGTTGAGTAGAAGCATAAAGTAACAGAAAATGGAAATACTATAGATTTGTACAGTCCTCGAGTAAATGTCCTCAATAACTTTCCAACACTGTTCTTATTGTATTGTCAGTGTGTGATTCAGTTCACTTATTTTGCTCCAGACATTTCAGCATTTTGATAGATGATTTAATGGATATTTGGTTGTTTTCAAAGCATGTATTCATGGAGACACAGTACAATCTCATTTCTGATGTATATGAAACTCTCTGTGAACTGTATATAACCTGATCAGACGTCCTTTAAAAGCCCCTTAAGGGATAAACACTGTCGAATCAAATTCAATGCACGACACATCTGGGTTCTCAGAAATCCTTTTAGGGATGGTTGAGAGTCCCCATTGCTGGCACGTGGCTCCTGTGTTCTTCATCAGACCCAAATTTGTGGCATTACACTCAGAGAGCCATCTCTTAAATGGATTTCTCGTTGTGTGCGAAGCCTCATAGGGGAATCGGTGCACCATGTGGCCATCTGTCTTCGTACTTCCAGCCTCATGAGCCACTTTCCCAGAAATCAACACCCTGTGGTCTGACTCACCCTCACCATCCTGTTGTCTGCATTTATTTATTTATTTTCCATCAAGGTCTAAGCACTATCAAGTGTTTTTTTTCTCTATGAGCGCATGCTGTGCTCTGTCATTAGAGGCATGTCATTCTGCAGAGAACATTACAAATAAAACCACCCCTAAGAGCTTTTTCCCTGAAGGACGTACAGCAACATGAGTGGGAAATGTATGTGTCCTTTCTCACATGCTGTAGTCAATGGTAGCATATTGATAACTGACACCTCTTTCGTTAAAATATTCTAAGGGCCAGTATATCTGTACCTTGTTTTAGCACTTTCGCTCAACATCTTCTTTATGACAGCACTGTGCATGGGGCATTGTACATTGAAGTTGGCAGAGGTGACTGAGACACTGAAGCCTTTCACTTATTTCTGTTGATTTAAACATGTAATAATTCCATTTGTGTGCTGATGCCACAAATATACTTCAGATAAAAATTAGAGCACAATTAGTAATTGATTTTCATTTTAGGAAATGCAGGTATTCACTTTGTTGCTGAGAAGCAGATGAGATGATTGTTACCGCCCTGTACAGTAAATGTAGTCCAGCTTGGCTCTGTCCAGAGGTAACAAAATCAATGTACCAACACTTCTAAAGTTCACTCATTAACATTTCACATTTATTCAGTAAAAAAACACAAAGTATTAAAATGTCAGTTCACCATTTAACCAGTGTTCATCAGTGAGCCATGGACATGCTGGTAGCGCCAGCCCACCCTTTTCCCAGTCTTTATGCTAAGCTAAGCTAACTGGCTGCTAAATCCAACTACCTATTTACTGCGCAGAGAGTGGTATCAATCTTCTCTCAGCTCAGCATTAAGCAGGAAAGCACATGTTAAAACAAGGATCCCTATGATTTGGGTATTATTTTGACCATGATACAAGTGGGACATTTTACACTTAGACCCCAAATTCGAGGTGGTCTTAGATGCAGTTTAACGGCCAATACTGCTAGAATGTCAAATGTAGATCTGTCAAACTGCATAGAACTGTCAAACAACAGCAAAATATAATACAATATGCACATTGCATGTATATCCATGCATTTTTGTCTTTACTGCTACTTAATTTGACTCAATACCTACCTCAGTACTGTATATCCCCACTATAGCCATACTGTATATAACCATATATAGCATATGAGCATACAACTCCAAGTGTGTGCACTTTAATGCAGTCCTGTCTGCACTATGTTTAATCATGTAGCACCTTGGTCCTTCAGCAAAATGTTGTCTTGTTTCACTGTGTACTGTGTATATGGTTGAAATGACAATAAAACCCACTTGACTTGACTGTTGCCAATATTCATGGTTCAGTTCAACTATCTCCAAACTATACCATAACCATCATATTCATAGTTATATATCCATATTCATTGCTCCAGCTGTCACTTTTTCCCTTTTTTAGTAATTTAGTAATTGGATTAGTGCTAGAGATAGAGGTGGATTTCATCCCATGTTTTAATCCCCAATCATGAATAAATATTAATACTGATATTATAATATTATCACTCCATCAGTGACTCTTTCTCAGCACCTGGCCCTGTTTCTCTCCCATCTGCCGGCTGTCTGAGAGGACAATGACTGGCCTCACAAGCCACTGAAGTCACTGGCCAAATTGGCCAACTCCATTTGGAGCTTCAGACCAAGTTGGCCTCCCTGTGGAGTGGCACTTGGATATTTGGTCTGCCCACTGTTCTGCTGCTAATTGTGTGGCAGCAAAGGCCGCTCTGGCAAATGAGTCCCTCCATCACTCCATTGTGTTTTCCTGTTTTGCTGGTGACAGCGCCAGCCTGGTGGGACAAGGCCGGGGCACGGGAAAGCATATTTAGACTGCATGACTTCTGCTACTCTTTATTTTTTGGCTTGGCTTGGTTATATGACACATTTAGCATTCAGTATATTCATTTAGAAAAATGTTCAGTTAAGTACACCACAGTAATTATATTACATAAACATAATATTGTGAATCATTTTCAGTCTGTAGAAACACCTGGATTTGCCTCTGGTTGCTTTAAGTTCACAGACTCTTTGACTGACGACACTGGCTCCTCCAGGGGGCACTGTTGTATCAGTCTGCATCCCACTGTAAGAGCTGAAGGAACGAGGGAGGTAGCATGGTTGTCTGCCACCCTATCTGTGTTTGTGTTCTCACTTTGTAAGACAATGGCACTATATTCTTATACAATCTAACTTCCACCTGGAGAAAGAGACGGATTGCATGGCACTTTGCTTCCTGCAGTAAATTAAAACAGAATCCCATTATAGAAAAGCAGATAACACTCCCACAATTCAATACCACCATTGTATGACCAAAACAGGAAATATAGAACATGTTGACTGCAGGATATATATCATTTCAGAGTGGTATAATTGAACAGTTCTCGGTAAGTTCATTAATCGATACCATGCGTGATTCTGAATGATAGCCGCTCTGCTAATAGAAGTGATGAGCTCATTTGAATTATGGCAGAATTACTGGAGGAATGTTGATCCCTGCGAGAACAATGGGTCTGATCCTTGGTCTGGGAACATAGCAGTTTTCTAAGCATATGTTATTAGTTAGAGGTTACATATGTTGTCTATGTTTTAGAAACAGAGCTAGAAGCTTTCAGATAATGTCTAATGTGCTGTATAATTTCCTTGACCTCGCCCCGACTATTTTATTGCATCGTTCTCCTCAAAATCTTTGATTGACCTGCCCCTCACATCTCACCCCCACTATTTTCACTCCCAGTTAAACCCATTCGCTCCTCAGGTATTTGAATATGGATACCATCTTTCACTGTGTTATTGGCCTCCTTCTCCCCTCCCGTCCTTCATTACAAATGATCTCTCAGCGCTAATGAGTACATGTCTAAAAATACCCTCCTTGTCCAGAGATCTGGATGTGTTGTGGTGCGCATTGGGCTTTAACAGATGTTAATGGTTATGGAACATCAGAGTGGTGTAATGAATAGAGGCACAGCTACTCAGACTTCATTTAGAAAGAATATTTTAATATTCAACATGCATCCGCACCCACCCACGGAAATTCTGCAGCCATGGATTGAGCTTAGACGCCCCCTGCACTCCTTCTGGCTACCTTTTTAACATACCGGTGGTGTTCTCAGTTGCCATGGTAACACCACATGACCTTTCCTGGGAGGTCAAGCTCATGTCAGTGTGTTGCTCGAAAAAATTTCATTCCAGCTCTCCACCATTGGTGGTCTTTGCAGTTGGAAATGTTCTCCGGTTTGGCAGATGAGGGAAATGTTCCAACTGGACTTGTCTCAGAGTGAAAGAAAACGTAAGGTGATGGATGGAGCCATCACCACCCTTGTCTAATTAACTGACAGGGTCCCCTCGTTGCCCACATGAAGCTCCAATGACTCAATTCATGGAGAAATGTGTGGGCATGGCGATATTTGCTTTTGCCAACCCTCTCCACAGGAGTCAAAAAGAAGCATACTTGAATCAAGTTAATCTGAACTTGAGACAGATCGGCAGTTGATACTTGAGGTGACAACCCAGACAAAACTAACAGCAAACCAGTACTGTAGACCAGTATTTATTGGTTTATTTCTGTACCTCTGCTTGTGGATTCATTTGTTTGTATATAACAGATTTTAGGAGCTCAACTCATTCAACTTGAAATTCTTATTAATTAAAGAAATTAGCTTTTGTGTATTTCCCAGTTGAAGAGTTTTTCTCCTCTGTGATTGGTGTTAGCTTAATTTGTGGTTACGATTAGGCAGCTCATGCTAAACACCACAGAAGATGACATTTTTGGGATAGATTCAAATGTGTGCGTGTGGAGCCTGGAGGAGAATTTGCCGGTATCCTGGATCGCACTAACACCAATTAACCCATCGCTAATCTGGCTCCAGGAATCTGAATTTTGCACTGAAATCAGATGATTCAGTTACAGTTGATCTGGTGTTATGCCCATTGTCATTTGATCAAAGATTTGACCAATGGAAGATTTGTAGTTATGTGCCACAAGTATGGAAACGCAATCTCCAAAAGGATAGAGTCCTTTTAGTCCCAAGACACCAGACACCTGCTATGGACAAACTCGTCATGCCTTTGTCTGATTCAGGCTTGGTTGATGAGTCTCTAGACTTTCCACAGTCAGACAGCAATAATGCCACTTCATGAACCTAGATATTACACAGTGATGCATAATGACTGTGTGGCCACATGGAGAGGAACTCTCTGGATGATTTCATCAGACCCATGAGTTCATTATGACCAGATCAGAAGTGCCAGCCCAGCAAAATGTTTGCAGCATGAGAGTCAGCTGTAAGTGGGACCCCACACCCTTTCCTCCATCCGTGAGAAACCGAGGGGAGACGTGGAGAGCAGACCTCCCCCTGTTCCTGCCCAAGGGTTCGAGTTTAATTCAGACAAGATGTTGGATGTTCAACAGCCTCCTTTTCTCATTTGCGGCACAGATCTAGATGAAAAGGTGGCGAGCGGCAGGAGCAGACCTCTCTGGAGGGGTTTCATTAGATATTACAATCTAAGCTTCCTCCAAGGCCAGGGTCAAAGATGGCTCCTATTTGCACCTTATTTCATGGCCAGGAAGATAATCGACCCACGCAGAGTCCATCTGGTTCACATGGAGGTCTTGTGTAGGAATGGCCTTTGTAGCACGCAATGCAGCACAGCTCGCACAGCCCCTTGACGAGAGGCAAATAAGGACTGTGAGAAAGGAAATAAAAATATAGAAAGTAAATTCACTTTTTTTTCTAACCGGATGAAATCAGAACTTCATTTCTCAAAGTTTAGTAGGTTCAAGTTTGCAGACTGCAACATGTGACAATCTCATGAGTTTCCAGGCCCCGGCTATCAGTGAGTCTGTTGTCTTTGTACAGTCTTGCTGAGCGTGATAATGCCAGTGTAACCTCCCCTTCAGTCCTCATGGTCTGCTTTGTGTCCTTCACAGGCGGTAATCAGATACAGTGGACTGATTGTGGAACAAACGACCCGGGGCAGTCCAGCTGCACAGGAGTACGGTTTCAACCCTTAAATGATGATGTCACCGCTCCCATGTGACAGGGCTCAGTTTCACTGTCAGATCAATTATTCACAGCGTTTAATTGGATCAGCTGAATCCAGATCGCTCGAGGGATCCATTTCCAGTAACAGCAGCTGCAAATAAACCCTGAGCCAGCACACAAGACATAAGGCTCCAGATCAATATCCGCAGACTGTAGCACACCTCACTGACTTTATAAAAAAAATACCCAAATGACATGCAAGTTTGCTTCAATCAGAGGACATGATCCATGTGTTCAACTAAACATTTTCTCCTTTTTTAAGATATATCGTGGCTGATCCACACTGTAACATAAGAGCAAGAGTGGAGGTGATGACCTGAGAGCGTTGAGTGAAGGCCAGTCTGTGATGATGCTGCATTCATTAATCACACAGTCGTGTACAGTGGCGTTCACAGCCTCTTAGTCATCAGATATTCCCCTGGCCTCTGCTCTGCTCCTGCCTCCAACTCATTACAGGCTTCCCAGTCAAAGGTGGCCATTGTGCAGGTGGGGGCGGGGGCCCCATTTATTTAGCATTTGTTCCATTTGTCTTAAACCTGACTCATTCAATAAATATTTTTGAATAGAAGTGATTAATCTGTTAAGTAATCCAATTCATATACCAGTGAATGATCATTCTAGTCACTGAAGGCCTTAAGTTGCTGATTGAAAAGATTTATAAGGCCCCAGGTACCCATGATCATGAAATGACCCTGAAGGCAATGAATGCATCTCTTTCATTTCCTCCACGAATACAGTCTTATGCCACCTATCGAGGCAGAACTCACAAAGTCCTGAGTGTCTTTTGGCTGGTCTTCAGACATGTTCTTGGAGAAGACATGTTCTTCATTCATGTCATGGCCTGGAGAACATTACCTTCTTTGACTGTCATCGACTCGCCATCAACTCGCACCTCACTGCCAAGCCTCAGGCGTCCACTGAAATAGTCTGAAATGAAGACTTATTGCACTCATTGACCTTTAAAACATGAGCAACACATTTTTGAAGCAAACCTCATTGTTTTTAAGTAAACATCCTTATAATTACAAATGTAGGGGTTTGGTGTTTCCTTTAAACATTAGTGAGCATTGTGTGAGCTAAATGTGATTAAAAGGATTTCTGCATGAATCAGAACGAGGGTGCTGATTAATGTTTCCAAGAGTCCAATTCTATTAATCATATGTGCTGAGAGGGTGAGCACTGCCTTAGTATATACAACCAGGAACTGCTGGTTGGGGCGCAATGACCTTGTGACTAGTGACCTTTCCTGTGTTTCTCTTCAACCTGAGGGGACATGCTGGGGAGACTCAGCTAATCGGCTTTGTTCACCACTCAACTGCAGCTCTAATAAGCCAAATGATCTGGATATGGATTGATCTGGTGTTCAAGCTGGAGCCGGTCTAGGTTAGCAGGTTGCGTGGGTAAATGGTGAGGGGAGATTGGTTTGGCCATTTGGGAGTGGGATTTGCCATTTAACAATCAGGACTTTCCTTCAAATTTGTATTTTGGTTATTTTTAGGGAACAAAGCATGTAGTCTTCTATGAGGAATAGCTTAGCTTTAATCTTAGCAAGCTCAGAACATGAAAACATGGGCTTAATAGGTCATATAAAAGCTTAACATAACACACTGGGCCTTTATATATTAGGCCCTGTGTTGTACCTGTCTATCCGCATGCAAGTGAGGACAGCCAAGTGATAAACAGCTCATAGTATATGGCTTTCACATTACCGAAGATGCTGAGGATGGTAGGCGTGGGACAGTTTACATATTCACTATGTGTATATGATGAAAGGGGCATTATGTTACGTCAGCAGAGACACCCCTGTGGGATTTATTGGCTGGCTCTGCAATAATAAAGCGGCATCTGAAATGCTGCATTCATCAGAAGCTGCTGTTCATTCATGTTATGAAATATGTGATTCAATTTTGCGCCTGACTGGTCACACTATGCAGTATAATGTTTAGTAAGTCATATGGGACATCATATATGAAATGGTGGGCTTGTGCTGATGTTGCAACATTGTAGTGTGAACATTTTCTGGGTTTCTTGGCTGTGACAAACAGTTACTCTTCCCAAATCTGTTTCCTGCTTCAAGAGATGGGTTTTAGTCTGCTGATCTGATGTATACAAAATTATAACAATAAGACATATAAAAACATTAATAAATAATACTTAATTGTCCCAGCCTCACAGAGGTGCTAGCATTGCTGAAAACAAAAAGTAGAGGCCACACTGAAAAATTGCTTGTTGCTGTGTTGAGGAAGTTGGTGAAATCATGGTGAAATCATGTCGAATGTTAAACATGACAGAATGTGTTGTCTATTTTTAAACACTTACATGAACATTTTCTGTTATGCCCATAGCCTTGACAAGTCTATTTCAAAGCACCCTGCTCTGGGAGAGCGCTGCTGTCAGTGCGATACACAAATCATTGGAGGATCTTCTAAAAAGAGAATGACTAAGAGACTGATTGGTCAGGGAAATGAGTTTCCTCTGAGAACCATCTCAGTGGAGCCACACCTTGTTTACTCATGTCTGTGCTCACCTCTCCTGACCAGCATTCAGAGGGAAGATGATTGCTAGCTCATATGCTGTAACTCAGTCATCATCATACCTCTGATGTTAACAGCACTTCCTCAGAAGAAAAACCCCTCCAGTCTTTCGTAACAAACATGACCTGACAGGAGTAAAGGCTAAGATAAGAGAGCAAGGGTAGTCAGAGCTGACACTGGGTTAAATACATTGGAGTTGCAGAAGTGAATTAGGGCAAAAAGGGAGCTCAAATGGAACAGACAAGCCTCGGTTTCTCCCGGGCGATTATGAAACTAGCCTTTACAGAGAAATGATTCTCCATTCTGATGTTTTCATGAGACATTTCTATTTCTGGACTATCCCCCCCCCCCCCCCCCCCCCCACGCTCACAAACATCAGAACATACTCAGCACATTGGACATCACTCTGAGCGTTATTGTGGATGGCAGATACAGTCAGCCAAACATGCAAAGAGTGCATAAGAGTGGATTAAGGGGACATGCACTCTAACACATGAACATGCATGCATGCACAAAGTGAAAGTACAAAACAGTGGAGGCTCGTTCTGAATCAGTGAGATTGAGAGAAGATTTTTTTTTCTTGCAAAAGCAGATGTCCTTTATAATTTGTATATTCATTGTGTGAACTCCCTGGCACACAGTACAGTCCTTTTCCTGGTGTTCACATGAAAGACTGTAATCAGGGTTGGGTAACATTTGAATTGCGTAATTCTTCTTTGTTTTCTCTGGGAGTGATGTGGAAACTGTACTGAACAAAAAGTCATACAACAGCTATGTCTAATTTCCACTCCCATCTCCCACAAAGCACAACAAATCCCTCTCTCACACACACACACACACACACACACACACACTCTCTCTCTCTCTCTCTCTCTCTCTTTTGGCCCTGTGGCAACAAATACTTCATGTTCGCCTTCCCTTACATAGTGAGATCATCAGTCCGTGTGTGTACGTGTTGCAAATATTCTCAGCTCCCCCAGCCAAGTCTGCCCTGCCCCTGTCAGACAGCAAAATGCTTGCATGTGTAATTTTTGGCCCGGAGGGTTGACGAACGAAAAGTAACAGTTGGTGTGCATGTGTGCGCCGTCTACTTGTGCCAACATGTTTTCTGTTTCTCTTATTTGTAGTTGTGTGTGAGCCTGTGATGCTTTGTGTTTCTGGATAGCGAATCTCCGAGTGCTCTTTAGCCACCGCCTCTGAGGGGCAGAGGTCACAGCGCATATTGTCCCAATATGGAAACCGCTCTTCCAGCTCTACAACACAAAGGCTGGCCACACTGAGCTCTTTGTCACGACTGCCAAAGAACCAAGTCAGGTCAACAACACTGCCTCTGAACCAATTAACAAAGGATTTTCTTTTGTGTCCAAAATACACACATATAAGTACACATTCTACACAGGCTGCAGTAAAAACATACAAAAATACCTCTGAATCTTTCACTCTTTTGTCTTTCTTTAATCGTTAGAATAGCATTAGAAATATTTGGCTCAGATCCAGATGTTATGAGAGGACAGAGAGGACGAGATGGAGTTGCTAGGAAGAGGTTGGGGGGGGGGGCGTACATAAAAGGATGGAAATGTAGGCAGAGCCACAAAGGAGGAGGGGTATCTGCTGTAAAATCCTGTTATGCAACTCCTTTTCTGTGGCTGGCGTATTGCATCTGTTAAAAACGGAGGATAAAAACAGCTTTGCAATTAGTGCTCAGTGTCCTGAGGGTCCTGGTCTCCCCCAATCACATCGCTCTGTCCTGCTCTCCCCAATGTGCGTGTTGCTAAGCAGATGATGTGACTCAGGAACACACACTGCTATTCTTATAGTGTCAGCGTGGAGCAGACACACTGATAGCAATGCTCTGACGCTGCCTGCATGCTCGGTGATGTTTACTGGAACAGACCAGTCTTGCAAATTAAACCAAGCTGGGTTGTTGTTGTTTTTTTCAGCCTCTGCTGCTCCCAGAAGTGCTGTGACAGTCAGAGATTTGGGCGAAGCTTTAAACTCCCTTTTTTCTTATATTTTGGGCACATTCGAGGTTTACAGAAACTTAGGGTGTGGTCTCCACACGCAGGGGCTTCCTCTGTGGTGAGTAGGGTGTTTATAGGTCTGGCCCTATTTCCTGACTCTGAGATAAGGACCACCCACCAAGGCCTCATCACTCCAAATCCGTCAGCAGTTAATGATCCTTGGGGAGGCTCCAACATTCTTATAGTGGAGCAGTGATGTAATTACTCAGCATTTATCAATGTCTCCAGTAACATCATCGCTAAGAAAATCATAAACAGTAATACATTATAGCCGAGTGTGTTACCCTTTGCTTGACGCCTTGTTAACGTACCCTTTTATATACTGTGGTAACTGTTTTCATAAATACAACATGGAAACTGTGTGTGTCCCCTCAGGGCATGCAGTTAAGAGGGGCAAAATATGTCAGGTTCAGACAACCTGGCTCAGGCAGGACCTTTTATCTTCATTGTTCTACTAATTGTTATAGAGTGCTTTTCAGAGGTTAATCCGAGCTGAAACTAGGCGGGTGTGTAATCAGAGCCTGAAAAGATTGGATGTTGAGGTTGTTAAATTAGGTCAGGCAGCACTAAAATGATGCCTCGCAGAAGCACTCAAGAGAAGGAAAATGCTCTATCTGCTGGTTGTATAAAAAGAAAGAGGACGCAGAGGCTGTATTTCATTGTTCCACATGGCCACAGCTAATGGTCTCCATCCCGAGTGTGAATGGAAGGTATTTGTGTGAGAGTGTGATGCATTATTTAAGAGTAAACACGGTGGAGACAGAGAGGCCCAGTGGTGGTGGGGTAGTATTGATTGTGACAGGCCAGAGGAGACATGCACACCTCTCTTAAGTGTCTGGGGCTTCTCACAATGCCCCCGCAAATCAACTTTTATTGCTCCGGCTTTGGAGTCTCCACAGTCAGCAGCCTATCAGGTAAAGCAGCTTAGCAGAGATAGCCTGCGGCAGTCCCACCGTGGGCCTTAACGCTATCAATCGATCATTCATCACTAGTCCCTAAGAAACAAAAACAAGCAGCCAAAAGACAACCAGGGGAGGGAGTCGGCTGAACTGGACTGTGTCACACAGCTCTTGGCTGGGTGGAAAAACCCTGTCAGGTTTTATTTGGGAACAGTCCACGTCCTGTTCTGTGCAGCACAAATTGAAACATTTGAGGAGGAGAGGGAGAAGAAAAGTAATGAGAAAAACTTTCTGAAAGAGGTCGAATGAAATGTGGCCCCCCCGGTGCCCCCCTCTCCCTCCCTCCTTCAGCCCTCCTGCACATTCCTCTCCCCTCAGCAGATCTGGCATGCCCCACAGGAGGCGGCGGCAGCAGCAGCACAGTAATCTTTTCAAAAGGGCGGATTTGAGCGGCCGCCAGGGCAGCCGGCCAACTATTTCTCATTTGGAGCTGGCCTGGAGATGACCCTCCTGTTGGAGCCCCACTCTCAGGAAAAACAAAAACGCCAGCACCGAGTAAGGGAGCGCCTTGGCAACGCTGGAGAGCCGGGAACAGAGTAGCAAAAAGGAAAACAGGGAAACCGCAAGCCTGCTCTCAGGAACATCTGCACCGCCTTCCTGTGTAAAAAGAAAAAAATTAACTTAATACTGTCTGCATTAGCCCAAGGGACTGAACAAAAACATGGGAGGGCTGTGTTTCATTCTCTTTTTTTTGGAACTCCGTCTGCATGTCTTTTTTTCCTTTGTCCATTTCCTTTTCTGTCTAACAATTTCCCGAGCCCAACAACACCCCCCCCCATCCTCTCTTCCCTCTCTGCAGCCCTCCACTGTGCCCTGGCCTCTTGCACTTTCAGTGGAAGCCCACCCTTGGCTTGGGAGGAGCTGGTCTGGGTCCCTGTTATGCTTGCTCAATGATGGATGGACAGGAAAACTAAGAATCCAAGTGCAGCATTCCTGCTTTTACAGTGGGGTGAGCGGGTGGAGGGAAAAGCGGGGGAATTCCTCAGCGTCTTTGTAATCACTATATGTTTGACAGCAAATGCAGTGACCTTCATCCAAACTTGCGGTCAACCCCCAGACAAGAGTGCCCAGTAATTATCTGGGTGTTTCTTATTTTGCAAAAGCTTCCAGAAAAAGTGAAACAGAGAAAAAGGACAGGACATGTGGAAATGTTTGGAGGCTTAAAGGCTTTGTGAGTCAGACCTAAGACATCAAATTCCACATGCTGGGTTCAGATATCGTGTCTGTATGCAATGTTTACTGCCACACTCAGCCCTTACTTGGCCACTGGGCCAATAAGACGCCCCTGTGGACATCTTTAGGGAGGGAGCAAGGGACGACAACAAAGAAAGCCCTTATGTTTTCACTCTACCCCCCACACCCCACACATACACAGCACTCCCCCCACCCCAAAAAGAAAAAACGCTCCAGTAAAAACTCATCACACATCTGCCAGATCCGCTGAGGCCTGCCTCCAATTATCCGCCCACCACGCTGGAATCCCAGGAAGGCTCTGTCCGGCAGAGCGTTTGATGTTGCCACGCAACATTTGACAGAGAACAGGGCGGCTTTGAAAATCAGAGTGTAAACTTGCCTGCCAAGTTTGACGTGAAGAAAGAGGGGATGGTGGTGGTAGTGGTAGTGGAGGAAGGGGGATGGTGTTGGAGGGGGGTAGACAAGGAAAATGCCACTAGATGGAAAGCAGCTGCTGACGGCTGGGAAACATTGCTTTAAATGGGCCCAAATGTGGCGGAGCACTACCAAACCTCGGCCAAGTGGTCAGCATTTACCCTTCTGGGGCCTTTTGCTGATGTGTACAGAAGAGCAAGTTGCGCAAGCACTTGTGCATACTAAAACCTATTTGAATTATGGTTTCAGGCTTTAGTTATTAATTCTCTGTGTCATGTTTATAAATGCAAATTTTATGCAGTAAGTTTCATTTCATGCTGGACACAGTGTAATGATCTGCATCATTAAATAATTTCTTCTAATTAGGTTTTATCAATAAGATAATTTCTGATACCGAGACGGGAGCTGAACCACCTCCATCTGAATCATCTTTCACACTAATTACGGTTTCAGAACACAATGATGAATGTAAAGTGAAACCACGGCTGGATGCTGTGAACCTCCCAAGGCAAATGAGGTCACTCCAGCTTCAGCTTGTTCAGAGTCTTTCCCCATTACAGTATCAACACCATGATCTAGAAAGGTGACACCTGGAAGGCATGACTGTCTTGAGAAGCAGTGGCAGCGCTGCGCATAATCACCCGGCCACACCTCCGACACAAAGGAAAACAAGTACAGTAGAGGAGCTGCATTCTTTCCCACGATTACTGGTAGAGTGAGGTAAGGCGAGCCGGATTAGTTGCAGCACAAACAAACGCCATCATGCACACACAGTCCCACACCCACCTCAACCTTTCACTGCTGTTAGGTTAAAATGTCATACCTTTAAAATATTATTCCCAGGCTATGAACTGATCATAAGTTTTGTGGTACTGTTGAATTTTCAGATTAGTTTTATAAGTCATTTGTTAGGATTTTCCAAAGCCCATGGAACTTGTATGAAGACAAAATTAACTTTCATTTCCAATTATAATAAGTTACACAAAGATAAACCTGTTCCCCAGGCTGTTTGTAGAGTAAACAATGATGATGCCAGATCATGTATGTCTCAGCCTTATTGAGTTCCACCAGCTGTAAGCAGTTGAGGATTACTCGAGTCAACTTCCCAAGCTCAGCAAGATTTCTATACTTTGTTTAGTAGGAAGGTAGTCTGGCCGCAAATCCTGAATTAAAAGGCTCGCTACGCACCATCAGTCTTATTTGGCCGTAGCATGATATTCGGTGATAATAAAGCGAGGTTGGATCACATGGTGTAAGAATATCATTCATGACTTGCACAAAACAGCAACTGGAAACTGAGCGATGACACACACCCACTGTTGTCTCCTGCAGGATAGTGGCAGTAGTGATACATGACGATCCCCTGACTCTTTGTCTCGCTTCATTTAAGCTGCAGATAGTGTTACACACTCTCTTCCGGCCCAGAAAAAAGATCACATTGTCCTCTTTGACGTGCTGGGCCGCATTATCTGTTCAAACAGGTCCTATTCTCCACCACTCGCACAGACATCGGCCTGTTCGACGGAGACGGCACATATAACACATGTAACATGTGACACACATGGTGACATGCTGAATACATTAACGTGGAATGTAACACAAGGAAGCGGGCTCTTTTTCCAGAAGCATGACGAGTGATGTAGGGCTGCAACTATTGAAGAGGAAGAAGTTGGTGAAAATAGCACAAGGTGACACATTCAGCTTTGTGTAACCGACAGTTCAAAAGCAAATATATTCAATATACAATGATATAAAACAAAGGAAAGCAGAAAATACTTGAATTTAGGAAGCAAATTTTGCTTGAGAACTGATTCAAATTTTAATTTTTTTGTCAAAATAGTTGCTAATGAACTTTATGTTTAGTGTCTAATTGATCAATCAGCCAATTGTTGCACCTCTACAGTGATGCATCATACCTGAGTTGAGTGTCAGAATTATACATTTCAACCTATCATGTTATTTAAAATCAGATAGGGTGTGATATTGCAGCTTTCCGCTTACATCCTCTCACTGGACACAAAATGGCGGAAGTGATCCGTGCGTCGTGAGGGGCTTTCTCTTAGCTGAAAGGGAAATAAATAAATAAAGAAGTAAGCAAATCATGTTTGAAAGGATTTACCCAAAGGGCATCAGCTGACTGTCTACAGCTGCTTTTGGCCCCTCGAGTGGTCTCCATGGCAACAGTTCTTCCAAATCTGGCCACTGCCAGCCTCGCTCCATCATAACAACAAATCCCATTGATGCGTCTCTGGAATGCGTTGGCCTGTTTCTAGGGGAAACCTGGGGCCATTTGCGCAGCTGCTCTGCGCTGAGTTGACTTCACCTCGCTCTGCTGAGAGTAAACAACACAGAAAATACAAAGGTGAGCCTCTGACAGGCACAGTCGAAAAGCTCAGAAAACTGTCTCTTTAAAGATTTTGCCCTGTCTGCGGCCCTTCAGGTTTTAAATATTTCTCTTCAGTCATTTATAAAAAGCGTAACTCACTGAGCACATACCTCAGTGCCCCCACATAAATCACACCCTGCAACGTAACGTTTGAAGATGAAAATATGTATTTAAGCCTGCACACGTTGTCACTATTGGCTTTTCTAAAGGCTTAAAAGCTTTTTAGCACCAATCCAGCTGCATCTCAATCATTTGACACTAAGCTTTTCACTCATTAAGATGTAATTGCTGTTGTCAAGCAACTGGCACATCGTTGGTCAAAAATTAATTACTTCTTTGTGTAAAGCAATAAGTCAATGTGTAAATAAAGACTGAAGGGGGCCTTGAAGTCAGACTAGTCAGGGTGAGGCACATGCTGCAGATCTACAAAAAGGATGACAAATTAGTGAGCCTAATGAGAGAAAACTTACGCTAAAGCAATTCAAAGATGGTTTGTTTGATTGCTGATGACACGTTGTAATTTCTGTGTGTACAATTAATGAAATGTGCTTCAGATCTCTGGGGAGAGCACATTAACCTCTGTTGCTCCTTTTCAGTGTAAGCTATGTGATTGCACCATGACGCTAAGGTAAATATGTGTCACTAGGATTCCCGTTGGGAGCAATGAAGTCAATCCTATGTTTAGGAGTGTATTCATGGTGTGTGGAGCTTGGCAATGATTCTGTCTGCTTACATGAGAGATAGACAGACACTGCCTGATATGGCCGCTCTCAGCTCGCTCTAAAAGCATCTCTGGAAACTTAAGTCGTAATATTGAGTTACTCTAATCATCTACTTCATGCTATTGATCTTGTTTCCCTCGCTGGCTGCTCGAGCAGTGAATGGATGGGCAGAGAACAGTATGGTCTTTGTGCGAAGTCCCCCCTTCCCCCAACTCGACCTCCCTCCATGCGCCGTGGCTAGTAACCCAAGCTTCGAAGTCACAAGCTCCCCTCCTTCCCCCTCTAAGCAGGTAACAAGACCAGCTGTCGCCATGGTTACAAGCCACAACCAGCGTCAAGATGAGGGGGATGGCGAGAGAAGGGGAGGCCGGGCTCCAATCGCAAGGACGACTCAATCACATCCAGCATCAGCTCGGCTGCACACAGGCAATCTCTTTCTCTGTGCAACATTTCTGCAACACAAGATTTAATCATCTCGCTGCCGTTCTGCTAAACGCTGTATATCAGGGGAAAGGGAGCAATGTCTGACCGTGGCTCAGAATAGCATGATTAACAGCCTGGAGTGAAGAGTCTCTGCTACCAGTTACTGTGAGTCAGCTTCATGCACACAGGCCATCTGGCTGCTAACTCACGAGCAATCCTAACAGACAAAAAGAGAAAATATAAGGGGGTCATGACATGATGAGTGTGCAGCAGTTCCAAAAGATATTCACTAATTATTAAGTTTGTTTTGTTACTGCTTGATAATTTTCCCCCAGTTGCCTCAGCATCTTCATGTGTTCATATATACCATATCTCAATAATTAACCTAAAACAAAAGTAAAAATCAATAACCATTTGGGTAAAAAACATATATAAGCAGTATATAATCAATGAATAAACGTTTATAAAACCCTAACCCTAATAAGATATGAAATGGCATTGATGTGTTAATAAATGTTTAATAACACGGTTGTAATTCTATCTCTAATGATATCGCTTCATGATTTGAACCTTTATACATATGATTAATAATAACTTTCACACTATCTAGGTTAGTTCTAGCCTGATGACACCTTGTAACAGGCAAATGGGCGGAAGAAATGTCTTTAAATAACGGTGAGTAACATATTTGGCAACTTTGTTGATTGTGTTTGTTAACTTAGTTTGCTAATGCTATCTGACACCATTTCTTCACGTTGTCCTCCCATCCCTTGATAGCAGGCAGGAGTATCATCACATTACTCATTTAGGGTGTGACAGGTTGTGTTCCCACATTATTTATTTCCCGAAGAAGACAAAGGGAAGACACCCATAGCATACTGCTAACTAGGGCTCTGTGTTAGCAAACATGTATTAACTGTTGCATCAGTTGCGGATGCTACATTAAAGCTGACAAATGTACAAAAAAATGAAATATTCTAAGCTTAAAGATGTCCTTACGTTTGTGTGTGTATAAAATGTTTATATACTGTTTATAAAGGCTAAATAATGGGGTTTAATATGGATGTTATTTTATCTTAATAAGGAGAATTAAATTAAGTGTTTGCATCTGCAGTGTGGATCAATGTTCCCTGCATTAGTCCACTCAGCCACCCATCCATTCATCTCACCCCTTCTCTGTTAGACTGTTGCCATGGCAACTGGTAGAGAGTGAGCCAGCTTTGCAATGTGATTCCTCCATGAAATTACAATGAATCCTATTCATATGGATTTCTCGTTGCCACTGCGACATGTGACAAGAATACACATCCATCTGTAGAGGCGATCTATATTGAGGGCATAAAGTGAGGTGGAGACGTATGAATTCCTATCAGCTAATTATCAGGCGTTTGTATTTCTCATCCACCTACAGTCAGCAGTCCTCCCCCAGATGTTACGATCGCCTTAACATTTAAAAATAAAACATCATACATTATGAAAAATGAACCAGCTGTAAGAGGCCGCCCTTCTGCTTATAATTTATTCAATTCGCACAATTAGCATTGGTTAATTAGCATTGGTAACATACCTCCATCAATCCTAATAACAACAATACCACCGATTCTCTTTGAAATGCAAAACCACTGGAAATGCTTTGTCCTGAACATGAAAGACATTTAGACAGCAAAATAATAAATTCCCCACAATGCTTGTCTCATCAGTATTATCATTATTCTTGTGAATAAGGAGCTTGAGCAGTCTCTCGACGTGTATGAGGGATGGATCACTTCCATTCCCAACCCACGCTTCCTCATGCATAAATTCTCATTTGTTCCTGCATTAGGGTCATTCTGCAGTAATTGTTTGTTTTACTTCTGATGATTGAATAACAACCTTGCGGCAGTGCCATGCTGTGTTTACCACATGTTGCTATGGTTCATAGGCTCCTTTAATTGGATTTTGTTGTTTCCTGGGAAACAAGGTAACCCACTGTATTGCTCAGCAACCTTACCAATTTACCCTGTGTGTGTTAAGATGCACGCTGATGGGTTTGTATTTCAGATACGTCTAGCTGTTCCTAAATATAACTAAATGAGGCAATGGAGTGCAGGAAATCAAAATTCAGACGGGGAAATGGAGCCTGATATTTGTGACACAGAGCTGCATCATGTACAGGGCCCCAACCATGCATTTAAATTCAGCCGTGCAGTGGGTGAATTTGAGTATGGGGCGAGTGTTTGTGTCCAGGGAGACAGGAGAGTGCTGTGTCCATGTGAACTGATGGGTGAATCATTACCAAGATAACACACAAGCTGTTAGCTTTTTGCTGGCGATGGTCAGGGCAGAGAGAGAAAGCGCTGTGACAAGTGGCATGTAATTACCATGGCTCACTGCCTTGACTCGGCTGGACACTCACGCAGCCCTCCACATAAACAACTGCAACAAACAGCAACAACAACGCTAAAACGTCCTTGAGTTTGTCACTCTGGCTGCAAGCAGTCCTCTATCAGAAGCTTCCAGACTCTTGGTCCACTCGATGCCTGAGTGACTAATCGCTTTAGAGGAGCGGGGACCAGCAAAGCCCAGGGGCAGTTCTGCAGTTCTCGAGTTGAAGGGGGGAAAACACAAGGATAGTGTGGAGCGTGAGTGACAGAGAGGCTCTGAGAAATGAAGGGTTGGCAGGAAGACGGGGGGAGATGAGTAGGATATGAAAGCAGGGACTGTTGGGGGTGCCAGCAGCATATCAACACCCACCTGACTGCAGGAGGTGATATCTGCCCATGTAGGCACTCACTTCCTTGCCACATTTTCTCCTTTCCAATAGTGTGCAGGTGCCTCGATTTGAAATTGGTGAATTCTTTGGAGGAAAGAACAAGAGTCTACGCATGTTGTGAATTATGCAGGATGAACGGCATGCAAAATTGATGCCTTTGCCTGCAAACTCCTCAATTATATACGTTTGCCTGCACGTATGAATCTATTAATGCGTCTGTAGTGCTCTGTTTACAGCTCTATGTTCATGTGTGGATGTCTCACGGCTCTGCACAGCTGGTGTTTTGAGAGATGAAGAGGAGTTTGTCTCTCCCCTTTATCTGATATAGGAGATGATTGGAATATTAATGGACTACGCAGAGCAGAGCACAAGCAATGCCCAGGCAGATTTATTCAGCAATCAAGAGGATGTGATGCAGCAAAGAGTGAATGTAAATGAAGTCAAACAGTGTCGTCAGTGATATTCAAACTAGTCAAGCTGGGTTTGGTGTTTTTATTTGAACATTTTTCCAGAGCTTTTACTTCAAGTATGAATGTTCGAGGTAAAGGACAACAACTTATTCCTCAGGGCTGTGTAGCATTTGAAGATTGCTTTTGGGCTTGGTGGAAACACAAAAATAAAAAAAGGTAATAATGAACCCTTGAGATAGGAACAGAAATAGCTTCCCTTCAAAGGCCTTGTTTCATCACCTATTCGTTTATCATATGGCACCTCTATCATCTTGCGGCGCCACATGCTCCCTGCTCCACACTGTACCAGAGCCGCTGGCCCGCCGGTATCAATCATCCACCCTCCCACCCTCCACTCATCCCCGTGAACCGGCCCTGTGTGGAAACACGGGGACAGGAGCGCTGCTGTCGTGACGGGCGAGATTAAATGAAGGGGGATGAAAGAGTAAAACCTTCAGAAGAACAGAGGCGGGCAAGCCGGACAAATGACACTACTGACATGGATAGCAGGCTAAAGTACGGCAGCGCTGATGGGATTTCATTTGTTACGTCCTGTCAAACAACACGGTGTGATGCTGGTGATGAATGAACACACAACATATTATTAAAATGTCATGTGTTTCTAATTATTCCGATTCAATATGTGCACTCCTAACCTATTCGCACACAAGCCGAGGATATACTGTACAGTCAATAGGAATGTGTTTATCATGCTCACAAACTGTATATACTTGTTTGTTTATGCCTGTGTATGTGTGTGTGCCTGAATACTACGATCTGTGAGAAAGGATTTGTTTGTCTGCTTGTATATTTGCACATCTTTAATTGTTCCCCACACGAAAATTAACGAAGGCAATTATGTCACGAGGACTGCACACAAAAGATTCGTACTCCTCTAAGTATGTTTGCCACGGCAACCGTCTCCTCATCCTGCTGCATCACTGCCGGCAAGTGACCACCAAGAGCTGAGAAAAACATGCCTGAGAACATATTCAGGCAATTTAGATTTGGGGATCTTCTGTAAAATATTTTTCACCCAAGTGAGCCCAGCAATCTCAGCCTGTTTTATATTCATACTG
Source organism: Argyrosomus regius (assembly GCA_946959425.1). Classification (NCBI taxonomy): domain Eukaryota; kingdom Metazoa; phylum Chordata; class Actinopteri; family Sciaenidae; genus Argyrosomus; species Argyrosomus regius. The sequence continues at coordinate 18,622,356 of OX336894.1, forward strand.
CTGACTTGATCAAGTTAACATTTGAAGTGTACAATCTATGAAGCAATCAGCTCATATTACTTGACAAGTTCAGCTTCACATTTGACATCAATTAGTGAGCTCTTGTCAGGGGTATTTTTAGCAATGACAGACAGTGACCGCTTCGGAACATTAACAGCTGTGAAATGATACTGAATGGCGGCATTTAACCATAACACAGTATTAAGCTGCAGACAGACAGCAGAGTGTTGCTGTGCGTGTGTATGTGTGTGTGTGCAGTGCAGAGTGAGCCAGCTTCAGAGATGCTAACCACTGCATTGGTCTTTGCTGGAGCCAGGCCAATGTCATTTCACAGCACTAAGCCTTGTAAGATAAGATGGGGGACATCGGACCCTGACCAGCTCAAATGAATAGGATGTCACTTCTGCTTAGAACCACAAGCCTTGTCCTCTACACTGGTGAGCATTCTGTGTGTGTGTGTGTGTGTGTGTGTGTGTGTGTGTGTGTGTAGACTCTAAACAGAAAGGACATATCCAATCCTAAGGAAAGTACTGTCCGTACCCCGCCTGTTGAGATGTAATAAGACCCCCCCACACTCCCACCCTCCACGCTGGGAGAAAGAGCCAGGACATCTGCTCAATGATAGTTGATTTTTAATCTGGCCAGGGTAATTGCCCTGAAACAATGGTGCTGCCTGAGTCCTGCAGGATTTTTGTGTTGCCTCGGGCAGGCGCAGGAACAGGTGGGTTAGCTCCTTCCCATCGGAAATTGGGCGCTTCTCATTTTAATGTTCCGCAAACAGATATTTACACATAAAATAGGTACACCGTGAACCTGCAGAGATGTAATTAGTCATGCCGGTGGTGGCAGCACAACTTCAGCCTGGCCACAGATCATCTAAAGGTTACCCTCCTCAGATGAGGTTGAAAGGTTGTTTATTTCAGACTGTGGGCCAGGGGTGTTGCCATGGCAACCTTTCATGGATCTGGCACTCGCGGGCACTAGGGCGGAGCTTGGCGTCGGCCTGGGAGGCAGCAGGCACACAGGTGCCCCGGCCCGAGCAGCTGCCTCCCCTGTCAGATAAAGAGCGGTTTGTTGTTTTCTCCCTATTCCCCCCCAACACGCACGTCAATCTCCCTCGCCCTTTTCACTTCTCTGTCTCCTCTCTCTTCTCTTCCCCCTTTTTTCTCCTTGGCCTTTGATCAGGGATTGGATTTGCTGGTAGAATGACAGAGGCAGGAAGTGCTCTGAGGCACAGGAGGGGCTGAGGAGGGGGGCCCCAGGGCCAGGGCCAGGGCTGTCCACAGTGCTCTCTGTTTCCCTGGGCCTGCGTCATCCATGGCCTGGTCTGGCCCTGCAGTCACAGAGCCTGGCTTTCAGCCTTGACTGTCCTCATGGTCTATCTGTCAGACTGGCCCAGTCACAACAGCCTGGCCCACTGATCACGGAGAGGGAGGGGCGGCTGCAGATTGTAGTCCTGTCTGGATACATCCCAGGGCACAATGGCATCATGTATTTATCCACAAATCACAAAGGTGACCTCTCTGTGTCCTCAGGCTGGATCATGACCTCTGACTACTTCCATTCTGTCCAGTAGGATCAGAGGATTTCTCCTCACTTCTCTAACCTCTGGTTCAATATTCTGATCTGACCTAAAGTCAGTCACTTGCACCACAAAAACAACAAAAACAAGCTCTAAATTAAATACTGAAAGGCAGTAGACTGTAACAACCAGTGGTTGAACTCAAAATACTCACTAACAATTTCAAAGATCTGACTCGTGCTTAGAGCAAAATAAACTGTAAAGAGCTCAACTGGAGCTCAACATCCTCCCTGACAGTCCCTCTAAAAGAAGTGTACATGGACAAACTGTAATCAGGAATCGGAAAATGAGCAGCTAATCATCACATGATGCTATTTTCAGCTAACTAAAGTGAGCCAAACTAAATTGCCTACAACTGTGGATAAATACTAGCATCTACAGTGCACAGTAAATCCAACTGGACTGTACAAACAACAGTGAAAAGGCAAAAGACAGATGGACTGGTTCCTGACTAGTGCACCTCACAACATGCTATACAATTCTGTGATATAATCCATGGCACAAGATAATCAGGTTTAAATTTTAACATAAAAAATATCCTGTTCTATTCCATATTATATAATAGGGATACGCTTTACGAGAAGATTGATACCACTTTCATGTCTGTGTGTTAATATGGAGCTGGAGCTGGGAGGTAATTAGCTTAGCTTAGCATAAACACTGAAAACATGAATCAGCTAACCTAGCTTTCTCTAAAGCTCCAATAACTAACATCTATCCTGTTTGTTTGTTCTACACAAACAGAAATGTAAAAACAATAATTTGTAGTTTTAGAAGAACTTATGTGCTCTAATTATTTCTTAGTGGATCTGTGGAAAGAGCTAAGCTAGTTTTTGTCCCCCTACTTTCAGTTGTTAGTGCTAAGCTAAGCTAATTCCCAAACTGTCAAATTATTCTTTCAGGTTGTAACACCCATGGACCCCAGGCTACAGAAGTTCTAAGTAGCACAATGAAGCTAAAGTACCTGCATGTTTTTTGTATTAACATGTGCTATTGGCTCAGAAATATGCACATGCTGCTTGTTCAGCTTGTCTACATCGATGTGTACAGGGCCACTAACAGCACGGTGGCTGACTTACACAAACTTTCTGCCTCAAGCGGCGAGGGTGGAGCATCACCTGAGACGCCTGAGATCTCCTGCGACGCCCTGCCCTCCCTCCACTGTTTACTGGCCAGCTTATCCTGTTTATTTGATTCAATTACAAAACACACTCTGTGACGGATCTGTTTAACGTGGCACACTGCCAGGAAAAATAGTCATGTTCCCAGCACTTCTAAGAAACCCAGCATCGTGGTCATGGAGGCCATGATGATGACATGTCAACGCAAGGCTAACACAGAACATCCCTTATAGTCACAGCTCAGCACAAACTGTAGCCTTGACAGTTTGCACAAACTGTACTCATGTACACATGTGCTTTCACTGATTCAAGTCAGTAAGAGATAATTGGCAGAACATAAATGGTGGGTTAAGATGAAACACGTGAATAAATGAGCGACCCATGGGATGGTAATGTTCGACCGTACAGCCTCACTTTGTCTAATTCTAAATTCATTTGAGCCTCACAGATTCTGGCAGCAGCACTGTCTCTGTTTCCCTTCCCTTCCTCTGAGAGAGGGTAAAGTTCAGTTGATCTCCCCTCAAATCACTCCAAATATCTTTGGCGCCACTTCAAAATAAGCATGAAGAATTCCTGCTCCGACATTGTAAAAATCCAAGGCAGCTGTTTTATGCTTCTAAGGCTTATCTTCCCCATGTAAAGACATCTCCGGGCTTCCAGCAAACACAATAGCCAGCTGTGGCCAACTTGAAATAAAAAAAGCAACAATTTAAGATCATGAAATTACTTTTTCTGTCCCCTGCAAAACTCCCTCCAACAGAGTGAAATGATTTAGTTTACACGAACGTAACACTATAACTGCGCAGTAATTTCTTTGGCAGCAGACTGAGCTGGCGTGTTTCTGAGAGCCATCTAGCTGCTGAGGGATTACAAGCTGTTCAAAGCCTCTGTAGGTATGTGGGTTTGGACGGCTGATGTTTTTCCACAGCAGTAAATGGTATTGCAGTTAATTCTGTATTTTGGCACCGATCTGCAGCTGGAAAACAACTTCTCAGTGCCAGAAGCTGTTTATTATTGCAGAGAGCTTTTACCCAAAATGGCCATTCAGCTACTGTGGTGTCCATGTTGTTCTGACATGGTTGCGTAGTAACTAAGCAAGAACGCAGCAGACTGGAGGATAAACTTGAGCATGAGCACATGCACCCACACCCACGCACACACACATTATTTCACTGTGCACACACAGCAGGTCATATGCGTTTGAGAAAGTGTGAGTCTTTACAAACAGAATATAGGGATAGGGATAACAGAGATATGAATTTTAGTTTCATCTGACACAGCATTTTTCCAGTGAAGTCATGCATGAATATCCCAAGCTGCATATTAAGTAGACCACAGTTATTATCTTCAACTGTGGTGGAGCTTTTTCACCGTGTCGTATCTGGAGCAGCAGACGCTTGCTTGTATTTTTAGCTGTATCCTCTGTGCAGGTTATTTTTTCCCCGTATTATACTGGAAAAGGACGAACACGGGTACTGCCTTCCGATGTAGATTCAAATCATCATCAAACGTGGAAACAGAAAGGTAAAAAACAGCAGGAATGCAAACAATAGTGGAGCAAAGTCCCAGGAATGGGTTAACAGAGGACTCTGGCTTTCATTTCCTCTTCTGTTCCATCTGAACAAACAAGGCGGGTGACCTGACAGAGCACAGAGGGGCGGGGCGGGTGGGGTGGAGGAAAAGAGGGGTGGTGGTGGTGGTGGGAGGGTGAGGGGGGGAGTGCCTGCCGTGACTGGAATATAACCTAAGAGAGGGGGGAGGAAGGGGAGGGAGAGGACAAGCATACCACGTGATGGTGAAAAGCCTGCAGGCTGCTGTGCTGGGAAAGGCAGACAGAGACATCCCCCCATATTGATGCTGCCGTTTCACCACAACAACAGTTCTGGGAAATGGCCGCCGTCTGTACTGTAGCTACTATTTACATGGGACTGATTCAGCCCGCTTATCGCTTTCATCATCAGCTACGGTGGCTGGTCTGAACCTTCCCTCCTCCCATTGATTCCCTCTTCTCTTTCTCTTTTTTCATTCTCTCTGTCAATGCTTACGAAGCTTTACTTTGCATGAATGACAGCCCAGGCGGTGAAATATGGAGCAAATAATGAAAATAAAGACGATGAGATAAACAGAAAGCAAGTTGCTGGGTAGAAAAGGGCAGCGGTGCTAAGGGATGATGTAGGAAGGAGAGAGTCCAGTCTGGACCAGAAGCACTGGAGACATGAGTCATGGCGAGCAATCTCCCAGGGGGCTCGTTGGTGCAGTCTATAAATGGAAATAGCAGAAAAACAGCGGCTTCCCTCGCCCACCCAGGACTAGGTTATGCCTTATTAGAATTTGATGGCTTGTGACAGTGGCTGCTTTGTTTAGCCCCAGTCTGAACTTCATTCTCTTCAGTTTTCTTGACCTGGCAAACGCAATGGAAAAGTGAATGTAAATGAACATGTGTGTGTATATATATATATATATATATATATATATATATACACACACACAGTCTATATATATAAAAGCTGCTTGGTGTCAGAAAAAATCGCTCTGGGCTGTGAGAATATGTTACTGAAACCAGGTCATGACGTGTTTTTAAGTAGAAACTCTTCATGCAAGTAGCTGCCTTATTTTTTTTTTTTTTTTTCACACTAAATGCAACCTATATCTGTTAAAATAAGTTGATGAGTGACATGAACCAGTTAACTTGGCTCCTTGGTTTCCCCTTGGCTACCCTGCTGTGGAGCTGGCCTAGATCAAACATTGCCAGATATCTGGGACAACCTCTGGAAAAAAAAAGAATGTCTCGTAAAGTGACCAAGAGGGAAGCTTCGCCTCAAAGAGCTACACAGTACATTTACTGAAGGACTGTACTTAAGTACAATTTTAAAGCACTTTACTGCAGTTTTTCCATTTTCTGCTACTTTATATTTCCACTACATGTCAGAGGAAAATATTGTACTTTTAACTCCTTGACACACACTTCTGTGACTAGTTCCTTTTTCACATTAAGAATCTTTGATAAGCTTATGAAGTTCAATACATTGTTAAAGATTAGTTCCCAAATCTTTTGGTGTGCATTAGTTGGGGCTCCTTTTAAATTCATCATCTTCATTTATTTATTGATTTATTTCCCATGAGTTTGTCAATGTTTTTATTTTCATTTTTGTTTTATTATTTGCTTCTTTCTTTTTCTCTGCAAAGCACTTCGTAACTTTGTTAGAAAAAGTGCTACACAACTAAAGTTTATTATATTAATATTAAGCACAGCACAACTTCTCAGATTTATCTTGTGACCTTTTGGAGGGAGCAAGACCCCTAAGTTAGGAACCATTGGATTAAACTGTGTATAAAGTAAAACCAGCACATTAAACAGGTACAACAGTAAAAACATTTGGATATAATAATGTAATATATAATAACATATCACTGACTGAGGCTCTTTTACTTTTGATACTTGAAGTACATTTTGCTGAGTTGGCTCCCGCACTTTTACTGAAATAAGATTTTGAAGTCTTTAACTTGTAGTTAGGATATTAATACTTAACTAAAGGAGCTGAATACTTCCTCCACAGCTGATGAATATTAAAGCTAAAGGTACAGACGGCTACCCAGATGTTACATATGTGTTTCTGAGAAAGATGAGCAGGTGTTACATTCAGAATATCTCTGTCTGAAAGGACGTATTTGGACAATGTCAACCCTCTACCTCATTTCACGTGGCATGCCTTTGTCTCTCCCGTTGAAAAGACTGGCTGCACCACATGTCTGCGTGATTTCGTCAGCGCCGGCGTCACATCAACCTGGAGCTCTGTGGCTGCTGGGAGCAAGCCAGTGGCACTACACCACCTGCTCTACCTCCCTCCCTCCCCCTCCTTTCAACCTCTGAGTGCAATCTGCCCACCTGCTTTCATGGTAAGCAGACACACCCTGCCCACCGTTCCTCCTTCCTAGCCTGTAGCTAAAGTGGAGCTAGTCTGCACAGGAGCACAGACGCAGACAGAGCTCCAGCATGCCTGGCCACAATACCAGAGGAGGGAGGGATCTACGTTGCTGTGGGCCTTTTGCTTAGCTTCCACAAGGAAAAAAACACCCCGCCAGGTTGTGTTTGCTCTGCTCTTTTTTCACCTGTCGTCACACTGCTCTCTTTCATCTGTAGGGTTCGTCCTCCAAATCTTCCCCGAGGCAGTGAAGACATTATCTCGGTGGAGTAAAAGCGAGAGGTAAAGTGACAGAGGTAGTTTTAAGTGCCTTACTGAAAACACCACTGAAGCCCTTTGGCTATTTCTTGTGAGGTACAAAGTACATTTTTCAGGTTGGAATAATATGAACAGAAGGGGGTTGCAAGCGAGGGGGCGTGGCTCTCCGCTGAAGACTACCCCTGTGTTTGTTGTTGGGGTTGTTGTTTTAGTCATAATACTGTGTGTTTATCTGGAGCTCATGCTGATGTTCCCTTGGTGACTGATATTAGACAGCTGTGCTGTTTCATAAGCGGCTGTTGTAACATTTCGGGCACAAAAGGAATAAAATGTACTAATGTGGGATAATTTGCCAAATTCTTTGTTGTGTGTGTATGTATATGTGTGTGTGAAATATACATATTACTCATGGCACTGATACTGGACCTTTAACCTTAGTAGAGTCTGGTTATTGAGATTAGGGAGGTCATTCAACGTCACAGCAAAATAATATATATTATTAATGGTTAAACTAAACTGCAAACACCTGGTATTATGTCCCCCAGAAAGCTGAATATGAGTTAAAATAAGATGTTTGGTTTGTGTGGTGACATTTTGGACAGAATGTTGCACTAAACACAAAGAAACTCAGCTGCAAACAGCTCCTCACACACCTCTTATCATTTCAATAAAGGCTTTAACAAGGAAACTGCAGTGAATGCACACATTCAATAAAATACCATACTCCATTTTTCTGTATATTTCGCCAGATTGCAAACACACTTAATACTAAATGGCATGCAGTTTGTTTAGTATATGATGCAACTGACAGCAACTAGTAATAATACAGCAGGACAGCAGTAATAATGTGTTTTTTAGTTTCAGTTTATAAGCTTTATTTGTTTTTCCTCCAGCTAAATGAGAGTAGTGCTGGTTCAGCATGGCGTAAACAGCCCACAGGGGCTCATTCTTAAACATAGTCCTCCTCCATAAACTGATCTCACCGCAGGGCTTTGGCTTTCCATCCCAGCAGCCCTCTGGCCCGCATGACAACGGGAGGCCTGTTTTTCCCTGCAACATAGCAACACCGCCCTGAGCTAACTCTGACCCTTGACAGTCAAAACATATTACTGGCTCAGGTGACAAGAGCTTTACACTAAGCAACACAAATAATCCTGAGGTATGATGCTGCGTGTGTTTACAGTGACTGTTGAATTAGCATGATGTCATTGGAGGAGATTTAAATATACAAGGTGAGTAGATAGCACATATTTGTTTTGTTCAATAACAATTTTCTAAGAAGGAATTGTAAACAGAAGAGCTCAGGGCCGTGGGGAGAGCAGCAGAACCAGACGGTTGAGTCTCATATTACAAAGCCACGGAGACAGTTCAGGCCTCAGCTGGGCCACATCTACTGTAACTCTGATTCATCTTGACATCTTTGCAAGGTTAAAGACTCAGGAAAACAAATCTACAGCCCCTTACACCCAGGCGTTATCCAGCCAATCTATAGCTGCAGGAAGATGGAGTTGTTCTTTTTCATTATCGCCGCAGGGGTTTGAGAGTCATTGTGGAAGACTCCTGGCCCACTGTGGCGCGGGTACACCAGCATAAGTCACAAAGTGACAAAAGAGAAAGCAACACAGGTAAGTCACCATCATGTCCTTACACCTCCTTCAACAGAGTCTGTTTGTCCTCAAAGACAATGTGCTTGTGTTTATATGCCCTCATACATATCAATTACTTTACGACTTGGGCAGTGTCATCCTCAAGGTGCTTGAAAATTAGGTTTCAATGTCAGCTGAGAGGCACATACCAGACGAAAATAACGGAGCTTTCACCTCCGGGCTGTTCAGCCTCCCCTGCAGCACGCAGTGACTGAAACTGAAACCCTCCCATCTAAATAACACTGAAATCCAGGCTTACACAAGCAACGTATTCCTCTTGCATCAGCAAACGAACTTCTTTCCACATAACAGTTGAGCTGTCAGCAACTATGCTGAGTGTTTATGAGGAAAAAAAAAAACGAAGGGAAGTGAAACCTCTCTGTGCCTCTTTGTTGCTAGAGCACATTGGACTGGATTGCGTTGCAATTCCTGAAAACTCGGACAGCAAAAATGGCGTCACCCTCATTCTGAGTCAGAGACACAGAGCGTGCCCTGGATGAACTTCCTGTTTCAGTCTTCCACAGATATAGGGTTTCTCCAGCTCAGCCACACACAGGAAGTGAGTCACACTTATTCACTAGTCGTCTGCTGGCTGCAGACTCTTTAAGCCCCAGAGTGACAGGCCGTGGAGGGGGCCAAATTAGCTTCTGAAACTTTAATCTCCTGCAACTCAATTATTTAATATCTGAGCCACCCACTTCAAAGGAATACCTCAGCTCCCTCCTCCCTGGCTGCCTTGATGGAGGCTTTCATTCCCGTCTCCTAAAGGACTCACCCATTTTATATCTCTACCCTGCGGTTTGAATGACGCTCTGCTGAAATCTTACAGTGCTCCCTAAAATCAGAGATATACTGTCCTAATAAAACGCAGTGCATGAAGAGCTGTGTTAGCTGGAGGTGAAATTATAGTATGAAACTTCAGTTTTGTCACTATGTATTCACACATCCTAATTTTGGATTCCCCATTTGATCGTAAAACAATCATCTGCAGCTGCAGAACGTAATCTCTTCAGACTCAAAAAGGCAAGAGGAGGAAGCAATTACTGTGATTTGGAATGGAGCGTGAACACAAAACTAATGGAAATATGCAAAACAAGCTTATGTAATAAATAGGAGATTAATTTTAATGCTAGCTAAGAGTGAGAAACTTAATATATTGGCCATATTTAGACAAAGTCACATTTTCTGTACAATTATAAATGTCCTCCGGATGTAATTTATGTCCTTGTTTATGGCCGAACTCATAATGGAGATGATGTCATCTAAATGAGCAGGCAGCAAAGGTAAAGAACAGAAATAACCTTGAGGCAGGGGTCATAAATTATTTTGGAATTGGCCTTGATTTTTGTCTCACCCAGCCACATAACACATTTCCAGACCTCGCATCGCTATTGGCTCCGTGGAAAAGTGGATCAGAGAAGTGGAAAGTTAATCCCCAAGACCTTCCCAGCCAGAGACGAGAAGAGGGGGGCTGCTGGCAAAGGCAGAGGCACGGGGGCTTTGTGTCTCTGCGGATTCACGCGCAGGCACACATACTGCAGTGACACATACAGCCACAAAAAAACAGACAGACATACATACAGAGATATGAAACATGTCCTCATTCGCCAACCAAAATCAATCTGACATTTGAATTTTGTGAAAATAAAGAATATGTCTTTGAAGCCACACATAGAAGCCAACTAAAATCAACTGTAGCATGCATAGCAAGGTCTTTACTTAGATATTTATAGTCCATAATTTCAAACGCTGGATGTTTTTAAAGTGGAGTTAGCCTAATTTAAAAATTTTTTTTCTGTAACGTCATACATTTAACAGTTTGACGGTTAAATAATTGGCTAGTAGTTCACCTTAACTGATATTTGAATTTACATCTAATTGACACATTCATACACATCTTCTTGCATGCTAATGCTAATAAAACACAGACAGATCAATTCAGAAATGCTAAATCTTAAATATGAAGAACGTTACCAGACTGGGTTAGCTGAGAATAGAGCCAGGCTAGCTGTTTTCCCATGTTTCAAGTCTGCTAAGCTAGCTACAGACTTCTGAGAGTACTACCAGTCTTCTCGTCTAACCCTTGGAGGCTAGAGGCCTTGGTTTTCTTGCTCAACTTTTTTACGAGAGGATTTTTAGGTGTATAGTCTAGCCAAACAACACATAACAACCATCTTTCAAAATGGTAAACAGGAACAGCCATGGCTGCCAGCATCACATCATATCTGGCACCATCCGCATGGAACAGATGGCTTTCCAGGCAGACTATATTAAATGTACCTAATGAGCCAGTGCATGCATGATCTCATGCTACCCTACTTCCATTCTTAATCTCCCTATATCATGCACGTGTGCTCGGATGTAAGCGAGTGGTCCCGCCAGTATGTGTGCACTAATTCGCCGGGTGCATGCATACAAATGCAGATGTGTCTGTGCGGGCGGAGGATGCAGGATATTCTTCGCTCTCTTAAAAGCCTTTTCTGGAATGACTCTATCAAGGGAACAATGGGTATTCTGAGCCCGGCAATGTGACAAAGGTTCACACTGACACGCTTTCCTAAATTAGGCTGTTCATGCACAGGAGGGAAGTGAGCCCTGCTCCTATTCTTCTGCTCTACTCGAAGGTCATTGTGTAGACAGGAAAGGCTGCACAGACATATGACTTGACATGCTCTCTAAACTAGGTTAAGGGTACTCTACTTGCAAATGTAAAAGATGCAGAGCACTATTTAAACCGTGCAACAAAGGAAAAATGATTCTTTTATTGTCATGGATGACATCGATCCCAGAGGAGTTTGGATAAATTGAGGTTTATCGTTACAAAGCGGTGTATTGTCACGGTCAGACACTAACAATTAAATTGACAGTTTAGACACTTAGTTGATGGTTTTATTCACTCATAAGCCAATAATTCCCAGATCGCCAACAATACAAGCAACCGAAAGTGTGCACCGCTCTGAGGCACAAGTCATCTATCTCTGACAGCTGGAGAAAGAAACCCTCCCACCTCCACTTCACCTTTTCACCTCCAAACATTCAGAGACCTTCAACATGGGAAAACCAAGACCTTAGCTGATGTCATTATGAGATAACCTGCATTACGTCAAACCCTGTTTTCCTACAATGCATGTTTTCCCCTTCATATAAACACAAGCTGCTCATGAAGACGTTTGGAACATTGCAGCAGGGAGCTGCAGATGTGAACAGAGAGGCCTTTGAAGGAGCAGAGTCCTAGCCTCCTCGATTCCACCGCCTTCCCTCCCCAGCCCAAACTCCCACCGCACAAGTCTGCTTCCAGGAAACCAGCTGTTGGACTGGGGAGAAGGGAGGAGGTGATATTCTATATCAGGGCTGTGAATCACAGTTCCATGCTCTGTATTTTTCCTATGGTGGTTTGGCTGCCTGGCTGCCTGGCTGGCTGAGCGGCTGGCAGGGTGCACCAGGAGGAATGTGTTGTGGAGCTGGCCTCAGCACTGAGGGACTCGCTGGGAGACTGGGACAGGGGGTTGCTGGGTTATTACGTGGCCCCGGGGGTGCTTATTTAAACCAAAGTCCTGTCTGGACTATTGCACTCAAACACTGTTATTGTACTGCAGCTGCATGAGACACAAAGGCAGAGAGTTGGAAATAGGGAGGAGGAGGAAAGAGAAAGAGAGAGAGAGAGAGAGAGTTATCATGGGAGGGGGAGAAGTGGGAAGAGAGAAGGGAGAGAGGAGATCTGGACAATGTCATCCCTCCTTCCCAGGAAACGGCACAAACAATCAGTAAAAATGAGACAGCCCAGTGGAGCAGAAGAGGGGAACAGCACAGGGACAAGCCATAATTAGGCACAGGATGACGAAAGTGTTATATAGAGTTAAAACTGGAACTAGAACAAACCCACATTGTAAAAGTATCTGCGCACTGTAGGTGCAGGATGTTGGAGGTAAAAACAAACACTGCAGGTTTGACTGAGTGTGCATATTTAGCTGTGACACACACTTTGTATAGCATCCGGTCTGGAAAGATTTATCATTCAGATGCAGAACAAAGAGTAAAAGCTAGGCAATCATTTTAATGGAAGGAGATGGATCTGTTTTAGGGACGGAAAGTTGCACGTCATGGGAGCTGCAAGAATCAGTTTGGAGCTGAGCTGAGGATTCGTGCGAAGTGAGAGGAAAACTCAGAGAGTCTGGCCCACGCTGTGGAATAGCGGAAATCCTGGTCTGATTGTGCAGCAGTGTTTGCTTGTGCTCAGACAGCTCCTAGGAAAGGAATGTGTGGCCTACATTCTCTCGAGCCCCCGCCTCTGCTTTTCCAACACCAACACTCACAGTCAGCACGGCAAAGTTTAAGAAGCTGCATACCAAAAACAATAAAGGACGGAAACATTTGAAGCACATGGTCATGATTTACTGGCTTTTTCCAGGGAGTGACACGGTACAGAAACAAACGGCCATGAGACGGCAATTGCTTTGCAGGTTTGGAAGCACTGCTATGCAGTCATTTAGGTCTGACACAGGAGGCAGGAATGGGTTAAGTCTACTGCAGAGAGAAAAGAAAGAGGAGTGGTGGTATGGGGAGACAGAAGGGGTAGGGATGGGGGTGGGGAGGGAGTGTGTGGAGTGGTGGTGGTGGTGGTGGTGGGGGGATTCAGCGCTGCATTCAGATGAAATTAAATGGAGGCTAAAGTGCTGACTCATTGTGTTCAGGCCCTTTATTACCTGCTCCGTCACCCAGGCTTTATGGGGTGGGCTGCCAGAAGAAGACTGGGGGGACGCAGCGGCAGGCAGGCAGGCAGCCCTCATTTACAGGAACCCTTCTGGAGGCAATAACACTGCAGTCAGCCAGCCAGCCAGCCAGCCAGCCCTGCGGCTCATCTGTACTCTGCAAAAGTACCCTTTAGGACACCCCCCAAAACACACACACACACACACACACACACACACACACACACACACACACACACACACATCCCCCACTTCTCTCATTTTTGGCTAAACAGGAGGAAGCCTGCTTTTGCTGCTAATGAGACATCAAGGGGAGCTGGGGAATCTGGGCTCGCTTTGTACAGGCTGGTCTGGTAGGCCGGTCTGTCATGCTGGGTGTGTGTGTGTGTGTGTGTGTGTGTGTGTGTGTGTGTGTGTGTGAGCAAAGAGCCTTTGTTTGCTTTTCTGTACTCCCTTGTGAAGTAGTAGTGCTGTGGTTTACACCACGAGCAACGTGAAAAATAACATGCTGAAAGTGCATTCGTCTTGTACATCTAGACAAATTTTTTGAATAGAAAAGAAAAGTTGGCTGCAGCCGAACTCGTCTGCGACTGCATCATCCCCCTTAGTATCAGATTGTGTTCTAACCCGGTTGGACGCTTAGGCTATCATGGCAGCATCAGAGAGTTGTTAGCAGTGTAAAACCAGAGGTGGGGTGGTGACACGAAACACATTTTGGGCAGCAGGCGACAGTTCTTTCTTTTTTCTTAGTTGAGGCATGTTTTGACTTTTTAATGCTGTTACATCCTTCCAAAAAACCTAGAGTAACTTCAATGTTTCCTGCCAGAATTTAATATTTGTAGGTCAAGATTGTCACGTCTGAAAGTCAATGTGTGCATGTGCATGATGTACGACTGCAGCCAGCCTGGAGCACTCACTGGCTGTGGAAAACGCTTATTGCTGCTGATCAGACGAAATGGACTCCAGCACAGTGTCAGGCTCCAGTTTGTCTCAAATGGTCTGGGCAATCAGAGCATACAGCCAATAAATGGATGCATTCTCTCTGTCCTGGCTCTGCTTCTCCATCTCCCTCATTACTCTCATTACTCTGCAGCTTGTGGGTTATCTAATGCTCTCCCCATGGCTTACGGTTTGGCTGGGGATTAGACTCATTTTTCCAAGGGCATTTTATAAACAACCCTGTGTGCCTCCCGTTCCCGTGGGCTGAGCTGATGTAGCAGCAGAATTTACGACCTCGGAGGCCTTGTGGCCTCACTCCCATTGCAATACATTATTCAAATTCATTCTCTCTCTCACACACAGAGCGGAGGGCAATTATTTGAATATCCGCAGGAGTGCAGCTGGAGTGCTGCGGCTCATCTTCAACAGCAAAGGCGGTGAAATTGCCTCACTCCGGCGGATCAAGGTTGTAGGCAATGAAACACTATAATTTATGACACAGTTTGATATTTCAGTGAAGTCATTGATTCCCTCGTGTCAGACCTTGGCAAGGACGGCTCCAGAATTCACAGAATGTAATTCCAATTCTGCCTCGATGAGGACTTTCTTTTTTACAGCACTAATTGGACACTTGGCTGGCTGCACATGCTGTAAAATGGATTTTCCCCTGAATCAACAGAAACAGCCCTCAGAAATTCAACATCGTGCCCCTGCCCTGCAAATTATTTTCAAGGCTTCTGTGCAGATTAGTAGCAAACGAGAAGCAAAATTTGTGTACTTCCTGAGGAGAGAGAAAAAAAAAAACGTGGACTGATGTCATGTATGCAGTAAGTTATTGAAGCCGCCCCACTTTCAGCAGTGAACAGATGCAGTGTCCTCATTTCTCGTATAGCAAAGCTTTTCTTTGTCAAACGCTTACCTACATCATGATGTAAGTGTTGTTCACACCACCACAACACATGCGTTTGTACCATTCACAGATACCATTGCAGTGTCTCACAGAGTCAGACTATAAATCACACTGAATTACACACCTCCTGCTCCTGCATGAAGACTTACTAATACTGTACATACTGCTTCTAAAGAAAAAGGAAGTAAGTGCTGTAGTCTTTTGCTGTCGAAATTTGGCCTCCAGAACCTCATTCCAGTTTCCTCTCATAGCCTCAGTCATATGATGATTTCGTGCTCAATAATAGTCATACTGAGCGTATTCCTCTTTTTTTGTACTTCTTTACCACTATGTTTTGCAGTTTTCTATTTTGAAATTGTTTTTTCTTTTTCTTTTTCTGTTTGGAAAAAACTAAAGAAGAAACTACTAAAGACGAAAGAAAAAGCTGTATTACTTTTTTAAGTTGAAAACACTGACGTACGCATTGGCGTGTATGAACATTAGAATTCATTTTGGAGTTTTGTGTCTGGACACCTGACGAATATGAAATAAAATGAAAAAGGAAAAGATGAATATTCTTTTTGCTGTGTTTTGGTCTCCACCAACTCTTGTCTTGGTGGTCAAGTACTGCCAGCTGCAGTCAACATCGACACTATTGAGACTGAAACAAACAGTAAAATTGTGGACTGTAAAACCAAAACAATGAGCTGAAAGACGCTAAAATCCTCCTTAGAGCACTTGAAATTACTTGAGCTATTATTTCTAGAAATACTGATTAATGCAGATTTAAACACTGTTTCAAGCGTTTATTTGCCACATACTCAACATATCTCTACACTGTGCATAGAAATGTGTGTGTTGTGTAGATTAACATAATGTAGGTGATAAACACATTCTGCATATACCAGAAATAAAAAGAATTGTGATATCAGATATTTGGCAACACTTGTTGTTGCCTATTATGCCAGTGTATGGAAACAGGGTCATGTGTGTGATAGCTTATAACAACAGATTTGTCCTGACGCAGAATCTAATTGCTTCTTTATTCTGCCCTTTTCCTACCACAACTGTCAGAAGTATCACTACGCATTAAGTTCAAAGGTCAAGTTTAGCACAGGAAGTGATATACTGTCTCGCTTGTTGTGTCTTTTTTCATTGGGCTCTGACATTCCTTTTGTGTGTGTGTGTGTGTGTGTGTGTGTGTGTGTGTGTGTGTGTCTTTGTATGTGATGGAGGCAGGGATAACGTTCCCAGTAGCACATCTGCCTCAGAAAATCTCATGTGGCTGTATCCAGTTCCCGTCACTGATACCATGAAAGCAATCGCAGAGATAACAAAAACCTCATTCAAACACTAAAAGCAGGACAAGGACAGGTAAGAGCCCGTTCACCATCTCTCCCACAAGTGCAGTTTTATACCCCTTTGGGTGTGCCTTTAGTGTTAACTGATGAAAACCACTATGATGCAACTGTGTCTTTATAGTACACAGTACACGGTGGGAGGGTTTAGCTACAAACGCCTGCGGCTTCGTAAATAAATCATCCAAACTCACTGAAGAGAAAAGCTCCGACAATAAAAGATTTTTCTTCCCCGACGGGTGAGTCACCATTCAAAGGAAAAAGAGGCCCAGATTCTCTGCTGTCAAGCATTCGGGCATCAATTTCACTAGTGTGAAAAGCCAGCTGACAATAGAGCTAATTGATGAGGATTATCCAGCAGAAAAGGAGGAAGCCTTGTGACGTGACTCATCGCGGCCATCTGTGCGAGTGTACTGTATTTTCACAACCATGCCTTCGAGAGCAGAATAACTTCCTCTTTGGCACAAAGCCCCAAACAAACATCACCCTACCCAGGCTGGCTCTGCCTCTGCATGGATAATACTTTCACTTGCACCTGTGCTTTAAACCGCCCTCAGTGCCTGACTAGTTGTTACTGAGGGAAGGCAAGTACACCTACAGATATGCAAGATATATTGAGGGAAATGTGAGTCATACCAAGCATCAAAACACTTCCCTCAAAATGCTGAGACCTTATGTCACACATACACACACAGACACTCTGTGAAATTCCCAGTGAGTCGACTGGCTAATGACATTTCTCCATTACCAGCTAATCCAGACACAAAGGCACGACAGAGGGCTCCCTGGAACCTTTCTTTTAATTATTAGAAAGTGTCTCAGCCACACAATTAAAACTTTGCAAGTTTACAATCATCTCCGAGCGCTGAGCAGCCAGACAACTTAGATATCGGTGACATATCAGTCAAAGAGGGCAGAGCTGAGTGCTGCCTTCTAGTAGACAGAGTTAATGAAAGACGGATTGAACACAGAGTGTGTGGTCAAGATATGCAGCTGAGCTTAAAACTCAATCACATCTTTGTCTGAGTGAGTTAATGCTCTCGTTCTTACATGCTGTTGTTTTCATGTTTTTTTTTTCTTTCTATTCTTTTCTCCTGGGGCTGTACATTCGATCTCCATCGTGACGCACTACCACAAACTGGTAACGTCTGTGTCACTGCGGTTAAATCATTTGGCTTGTGAGAGTGATGCATCTCAGTTTCAGAAACATAAGCTCATCGGGCCATTAGATTTGTGTGTGCAGTTGCTAAATATGCCGCAACTCAGAGTGAGACATGTAGTGACACAGCTGGCTCTCCTCGAATGGGGAAATTACAGTGTTCAGTGGGTGATTTTCTGATTCAGTCAAAGCGAAAATACCCTTTAACATCAAAGTTACCTTACAGGAAGATCAAATTGAAACAGTGGAGGAGGATTTCATGTGTCTGAACACTTATAAACAAAAATACACTCTTGCATCTAATGTGTCAGAATGTCAATGAGGGAAAGTGATGAAATAAGTAGCATAAAAGCTGCCCTGGCCTCCCCCCTGTGCATACAGACATACATACACCTCCCTTCCCCCCAGCTGGTTCCCTTCTGACTCATGGGGGATTACTTGTCTGATCACTTTGATCTGCTTGCCGGTGCCAAAGCTATTTTCTCCACCCAGCGAGCAGCGTGCAGGCAGCTTTAGCCCACAGGCAGGAGACACACATTCAGGTTAGAGTTTCATCTGCCCACTGACACCCAGACTGCTCCTACTAAACCCACGCTGCACGGCTTACGGCTAAACAAGAGGCGGAGTCGAACTCCAATTTCAGTTAGGATAGCCAAGGACGGTATCTGGTTATTTAAGGATGTTGCACAACGGCGATGAATAACAGTCACTTCTAACCACAAACAGTTTGCTCCTGATGCAACAAGAATCTTTCACACATGATAAGTGCTCAGATATGAAAGGAAGGTCAAAAAGCTGAAACAGAGTTGAAGTGGAAAACATGGGTTGTACTGCCACTGGCAGATGATTATAGAACAAGTGGCGCGAATGCAAAGGAGAGGAGGAATGTATTCAGACACAGGCATTAGTAGATAAAAGAGAGGAGCAGATGGTGGTGCATGAACCTCTCTTGAACATTTCTCTTACCCTTAAAGCCAAGGCACAAAAATCTGATGACACTTTTTTTATGACACATGAATCAACATGAGGCATGTGAATAATGTCGGCCCTGATGCGGCTGAGAGCCGTCTCCGCTATGCCTCATCTGGTTCACGGTGTTCCTGTCGCTGCCTGCTTTGGTGCCAGGTAAACCGCTCCAGCTGGGAAAGCGAGGCAGGCTGTGCCATGGTTATGTGATTCAGTTTCTGCGAGAAATAATTGTCTTGTGCTTTCTCTTTCTCCATAATTTCTCTCTGCAAAACCCCCACCGCCACCACCGCCCACCCGCCCATCCATCCTCCCTCTCGGAGACTCGGAGGAGCCAGCGTTATCAGCGGGTGTCATTTCATGAGAGCCATCATCAAAGGCAGCTGCCTGGTTTCCATGGAAACAGCCCACTTCAGGGGAGGTAGATTGGAGGAGGCATGTGTTAGAATGCTGCGGGTTACTATGGAGACTGGAGCGACAGCTTACATAAGTATTCACTGTGTGCGTCTGTTGCACCAAGGCACATTCCACCATATAATTAATGCTCAGAGTGTTTGCTCGCTGCTGTCGAAAATTACAACAATGTCATTTCAAGTGGCAGGCAGCGGCGCTCGTCGGCCGCGCCGCCGCAGTCAAGGTCAGGCTAATTTCCCCGCCAATTAAACCCAGCTTGTGCATCGAACAGCTGTCAACTGCCATCTCCAAGGTGACACATCAAATTATTCTTTTTTTACCATCCAAAAGCCACTCACAAACACTTTACCCATACTCCCAGATGTGGTTCATGTTCACTTTAAGAACTACCTAAAAAACTCCAAACCAAAGACACCCCTCATGTATTCCCGCTGAAAGCGGACATAAAATGTGTTCCCTGCAATGTAATGGGAGAACATGAACCATGAAAGGGCTCAGACAGGAAAGGAAATAGGATGCAAAGGTTGAAGTCAATGTGTTTTATTGGCCCTGAGCTATTCTGCCAATAACTAATGGATCCCCTCTGAAGAGAAACACTGTAGTCAAATTGCCTTGAGTGCCTGGACTCTAAATGGAAGTAGACAAATGATGTCCATCTTATCTGAACTGTGCATAATGCATTTAGTCTATGTCTGATTTATGCACTCATCACATCATATATTCCACCATCTTGGCCGAGCTGCAGCCTTTTAAGTCCTGATTGCAATTAGGTTCTGTATATATGCTTCACTTTCATCTCTGGTGTATATAGCTAACCGATGTTCTGCTGCAGCTGTCGTGACAGAACAACAAAACAGGACGCTTATTTGAACAGCAGGGGATCATAATGTAAATAAAACTAGCTAGTCTTTGTATGAAAAATGGAATTAAGCCTTAATTGGTGTCGTGTGAAGTAATATTTATACTGTATATTGAAAATGTAATGTGTGGCATGAAATTAAAGAGCACATATTTAGATTAGCTTGAGTCACATCATGTCATACTGTACTTAGAGAACAGTGAATAGTGGTAATCAAAGCTCACCTTTTACCCTCTTCCTCTGACTCACACGAAACACAACCAAGCATTTGCAAATACATGGAAACAGCGCCCATGTGACTGCATGCAAAATTGGTATAACATCTGCAGGATTTTCATACCTTTCGCCCTGTTTATGCTCATGACTTGGGCATGAAGAAACTGTGCTGCACTGCTTCTACAACAACTAGGCTGCAGCCTGGTTGTAACTGAAACCATGTGTTGTGCTCAGCGTACCATGTGGTTGCTTCTCGGCGGCTTCAGAGACTGTTGGAAGACAGGAGGGGGTGAGCACTGGTTAGGAAACCACAACATGACAAATGTTGTACTAATAACACTGTCACACCAGCCACTGCCAGGCAGGGATGACTTGGTTAGTGTGGGGTAATCGTTTGTCACATAAACTACTACATGAGGACTTCCTCTTTACTTAAACTGGAGACTGTGACAGGCAGTCTGGGTTACTATTAGCTATTAGGGTTACTTCTAGCTGCCATTCTTCATCATAACCAGTCATGAAGGATTCAGTATGTTTAGTGGAGTGAGTGAAAAACGAAGATAATTTGGACACGTGGACACATTCAATATGAAAAGAAGATTGCTGTTGTTTTTGTGGCATCAGCGTAACACAGCACAGCACGTCGCCACATCAGAGTACAGCTTGAACCTAGGTAACTTGAATAACTATCACATGTGACTATAATACCAGGGACAGATGGCAGGAGGGGAATGCCGTCTGACTACGGCAACCCGGAGTGTGACAGGGACACGCTCTACTAAGTGAGAAGAATGCGTTGTGACACTCCTCCAGGGCACCTTGTGAACAGCGTGACAGTGGCATGAAAGCGTCAACATGCCAGTTTTCACAGTGTACCCCTCTCTGTGCAGGCCTGCCAAGACTACCGACACTTCAGTTTAACTTCCACACCACAGGAAAGACTAGTACTGACGCTGCTGAAAGTCATGCTGCAACATTTTACCATCAGGATGTGGATTTGTTTTGTCTTCGTCGGTCTTGGGAAAAAAAATGCTTCTGTGAGCAGTGGGATGGTAGATAAGTTCATTAGTTGCCTGAGGTTGTTGTTGTCATTGACAGCTGTAAATGGCTTTTATAATTCAATCAACTCCACCTTGGCTGCTCGATGAGTCAACTCCCTGCCCTCCGCAAACTGTGTCAGAGCAGCTTTTGCACCAGATCATATTGTGATGTTAAGCAAACACTGATAACAACAATAATGTGACTAGCACACAATGGCATTTTTATGCTGTGAACCAACAAAACAAAGATGACTGTGTTGGGTTTGCCCAAAACCACCCCACTAGCACATTTCACAAAGTGTGTTCAGTCACTGGTAGCTTTCCAAACCCAACCCTCTTGAGTTCAAGGCTGCTTGTTTTGGCAGAGATCGTATTTTGGCAGACACTGACAAACCTGCTCACCTGTAATCAAACCAGAAAGGCCAACACCCTTCTTTCAAGCATCAGAGTATCAGTTTCTACCTCTATCTATGTGTTTGTCTGTGTGTGTGTGTGTGTGTGTCACATAAATATACAGATAGCGCCAACTGGTTGCCGCCTTACACAATAATCAGTCTGGCGCTGCCTATTTTAAGTAAGGAAACAAAATGACCATCAACGTCATTCACAAAATAATGAGACTTGTAATTTCCTTGTCTTTTTCATTCCAGGGGAGTGGCTCATGAAATAGGCTGCATTTTTACCAGATGAATTATTACCATTCGTTCTGGTGCCCTGCAGGCAGCTTACACATCATAGAGGCCCATATTTCTTGGCAGCAAACATATTAGAGTATGAACCCCTGTCATGCCTACTCTGCAACCTTACTGATACACTGTAACCACCTCCAGTCATAATCAGAATGTCAGACTGGTGCAGGAGGAGTGAATAATTAATACTGTGTCTTTTGGGTTTGCTTATTTCACAAAGCAAAGAAGAAGTTTCTTGCCCTCATCGCCTGCGGCCAAATACTTAGCTTGCCTGGCGCTGTGTTCAGCTTCTAAAGGGATGACGCCCAACCATCACATAAGATTCAACACAGGAAAAATAAACTTGTGCAGGAATAAAACTCTGGATGAACTCCTACGGCACTGAAAACAGGAATGAGACATCAAAGACATTTTTACAACATGCAACTTCACTAATATCTGCAAGGCGGAATCATGTCATTAGCATGTAAGCTGACATTTATTTCTTGTCGGGAGAACACGGTTTAATAGGTGGAGGTGGCTGTGAGGATAAAGGGTATTGGCAGAGTCTTTCACGCTGTGACACATGTTTATCCAGGCCACCAGACAGACAGACAGCAGATAACGGCTCGGGGCTGTGAAGAGCGGGGGTGCCCTGTTGTTTCCATGCTGCCAGGAAACTTTGGAGTGTCCTGCAGTCTGTCCCTGTCACGATGTCCTGGAGTCTATCTCCTTCCACTTTGGCAAAAAAATACTAGTCACACACTGTCTTAGAGTGGCAAGATAAGTAAACATTAATCATGACCTCAACGTCCCCGATGATGTAAATGTTACAATTGACTATTCGCCATGCCCTGTCGCCCTTAGTTAATGTTGCTATGTCAGATTTGTTGTTTGCACAATGTACACACAGGTTTACAGTGACAACAGTGGCAGATTTATCACTCAAATTTATATGTGAGCTTTAAAACAATGGCTCTGTGATTTCAAACAGAGGATGACGAAAGCCAGCATACATTTGCCGGAGAAATGTCTTTAAGGCAGACATTATCAGATGTATTTATTATAAATGGTGCTTTTTGTACAGTATAATTAAAGATGTGCTACTTGACCTTGGAAGTAACGGTTACTACTGTAGATCATAATTAGCGGGATATGTTGTAGCTTATGAGAGAGAAGCACTTTTTAATGTTTCATTTTTACACTTTCAATCTTCAGTTTTGTGAAGGCATCAACCTCTAAACTCTCTTACTACAGCACCATGCACAGCACTGCAACATGTGGAGAAGTCTAAAGCTTGACAGGCCTGCCATGACTAGTTGCTAAGCTGTTGGACAGTTGCTGTTTGAGGTAGAACTTTAGCAAATGGTCAAATTCAAGTTCTCCTGACTTTTTGCCTTCCTGTCTAAAGCTGACATGTATCCAGAGAGGCTATGTTTCGGAAATCACCATCAGCAGCCAATGTTCCAGAGCAACAGAAATCACGTTTTTTCTTTTCTCGTGTCAGATGCTAAAGTTAGCCTCTGTAGCCTTATCTACAAACAGCACCGCACCTGACTGTCTTTAGCTAGCCCTATCTCCCTCTCTACATGATCTACAGCACCTGCTGCCTGTCACAGATAGACTTAGGCCGTACTAAATCCCTCCGTGCTGTCCACATTAACGCAAACACACCACAAAGTTCAGCAGCATTACATGCTGTGGCAGGGAAATCAATGAGAAATCTCAGTTTTCATTATGAAAAATGTTCAGGGAAGTACTTACTGCAGAGCAATATTACTGAGGATGCGTTATTGTATTTTCTCTATTGATCCTGCAGATTTATGCACCCACACTTGGATTTGTTGTCTGTTGCTGAAAACAAATAAAATGTGTCTGGCATCATGAGTGAGATATTTACACAAAGCCTTTTTAGTCTTCAGTGGGTTTGATATTAGCTCTTAAAATGAAACATAAATTCACACACATCATCATTCTGTCACTGTCCATCAGGGAGAGAGATCCATGTGCTTATCTGTGTATGCCTAGCAGTCGCTAGTAAACATGAAAACACGTCCTCAGCATCAATTTGTCAGCTTGTCTGGATGGGTCTTAAAATGGTGTCATTATCACAGCAGGCGCAAATCTCTTCCCAGATTGCCTGAGGTTGCACTGCTAAGACCACCTAGCGACTCCCAAAGCCGTAAACTTATCACAAACATTCAACAGGTTCACGTCAGTCAGAGGGGTATACAGTCGAGCTGTTGCTTTGTAGCTGCCCCTGTAATCTGTCACAACCCAGTCACACAGAGCTCATATGCAGCTGCAGTCATATGATCACAAGTAGCTGATGCTTTTAACCTACATGCTTAATAACCAGAATTAGGTCTCCAGTGTTTTCTGCAGCTTTAGAGAAGTCATCAAGTAACAGGAGGGAAGTAGGTTTGAAGCTTGAACTGGAACAAAATTATAATAGTAAAAGTTTTATGGCCTCTTTGTTGATTTGTTGTCACTGAGATAAGAAAGTACAAGAGGGCGGCCCAGGCTCTCGTACTGAGGACTATAGGGGAAAAAAAGACTGTGACTGGAAACTAAACAAACTGCTTCATTCGGTAATTTCTCCTATTACATCACCAGCTATGGTGGAGTCAGCTCAGTGTCACGTGATCTGTGAGAGATGACGCCTGCTGCAACTTGTCCAAAACAGAAAGTGAGTCATCAGGCAAAACATCCACACCTTAAACAAGTTGAGTTTGGTTTCATATCCTGATTCTTGTGTTTATGCAGGATAACTTAGATGTCTTTAAGGTTACAGCCACTATCAACACCTTGACAATATTTAGTCAACAGAATAATTCACAATGAACCACAATCAATAATAAACCAACCTGATCTGTTGGTATCAGATGCATGATATTCATTTTATTACGTTTAAAAAAAAAAAAGGGAAGAAAAAAAATGTTTTTGTAAAATTCCTCTGCACAGCCTACACCTCATTATGTGTGTTTTTGACTCACCTTCACCAAAGCATGCCTGCATTTCTGGAGGGCACTGTATGGTTCAAGACGAGGGTAAGGAAGGTAGCTTTGGTCTGTGCGTGGGTGGCTGGTTGTGTGTTTGAATGAAAAGGCATGGGAGAAGAGAGAGATGAGGGGTGGGGTTGGAGGGGGAATGAATAACGTGTCAGGCTTTTTAGTTGAGAGACTTCTTGTGTTGATGAATAATTGAGCTGTAGTCAGGCGGAGAGCTGTTTCATGAGCCCCTCTGTCTCCAAGTTAAAATTAGACCCTTCTCTCTATGCAGACAGTCTCTTTGAACTGCTACTGTCTCAGAGCATCACTCAGCTCTCTCTGCAGCCCACTTGGGCCTTTCTGTGCAATATGCCTCAATAGATATGAGGAGAGACATAAACATGCTTGGCGGACAAGAGGAAAATCTGCGTTATACAAGCCAGGGAACAGCAGAGTCAATGTGATGCGGGAAACATTTGGATTATACTGGGCTTTGTCGTGTCTCATTGTGTTTTTATTAAAATATATCACCAACAATATGAGCCCACAAACATTTTTCTTGTGTTGATTGGGGACACTAATTTGATATTCAAAGCTCCTCTCTGCAGCAGTTATAATGAAGTTCTGTCCCTCCTCTGTCTACCTGTCATACCAAGATCCCCCAGGCTTTCCTGTCTTTGCCTGGCCTCTGAGTACCAGCAGCAGCCCATCTCAATCTGTCACTGCTGTCAGGCCCACAACGCCACCAAAGAACCCAGAAACTAGGACACTGAGAACTCAGCACACACACACATACACACCGTCACACACACACTGTGAGAAATGCTTTATGAAACGTGGTAAAAAAATACACATTTTGCGACAGAGGCCTTAGAGTCCGTCATTGTAATATCTGCTGTTATCTATGGGCAGCCGGCTCTAAATGGGGCATTCAGTGACTCTTCAAAGCCCGCGTTTCTGCAGGGCGACTCGGGCTGCATTGTTACTGTTTTAATTAGAACTGCTTCTTGCCTGCTCTCTGAGATCCACCCAGCCTCAACATCAAAGTGCTGCTCTGAATAATGATGTACCCCTCCATGCCTCAGGTACAGCCTGAATCTCAGAGCCCCCACCTCCTCCTCCTCCTCCTCCTCACCTCCCTCCACACCTCTTTGTACCTCTCTGCTTCCCAATTTACTGCTATTTCTCTGTGCGCTGACATAACACTATTTCGTCGTGTTCAGGGCAGCAAGTTGATGGCAAGCTTTCTGTGCTGGTGCTCGATGTGGCTCCGCTAGCCCGGTGGTTACAACGGCTTCAAAGGATGAGTTCTTTTCATGTGTCCTGTGTGTCCTGTTGTCGATGGTCACAAAGCAGATTTGCTGAGATTTTAACATCACAACATTCGGCTTTCCGAATGGGAAAGTAACATCTGTGAAAGGCAAGAGGGCTAAAATGAGCTGATTCGGACTAGTGATTTCATTTATCACTGTCTGCAACTCATTTTATTTTCTATATTACAGTAATAACGTAAGTCCAAAAAAACCCAGTAATGACAGAAATATTTATTTTTTACAGATATACAATTGCAAATCCCTCATTTTTAGAGTATAGGAGTAACATGAAGCTTATGAATAGGTTTTAATTTTTCAGTAGGCTCTTTATATTACAATAAATAAATGCAGAAGAATTGAGACATTATAAATATAACTAAAGCAATATTAACAAGATGAAATAAATATATTATTAAAATGAAATCATAAGAAGAAGAAAAGAAAATGTTAATGTTGCTGTAAATCAGAGTATAAAGATTCATTCATTACTTTTACTCACAATTAAAACACAATAATACTGTGAAGCATGAAAGTTTCATCTTAAATTTGGAAACAGCAGTTTTAATTTCAAATTCAAAGATCGACCTTTAAACTTTTTCAGGAGCTTTCAGTCAAATGAAATGGTTTTCATCTGCAGATAATAATAATAATAATAATACATTTTATTTAAAACCGCTTTTCAAGATACTCAAAGACACTTTACATAAAAAGAACATCAAATCAGCAAAACAATGTGAAATAGAACACTAAAAACACAACAGACTGAGCTAAACATTAAAAGCAATAAATAGTTAAATAGATAGTTTGTAGATGTAGTTTGCTTAGTTGCAACGAATCAGTCAACATGCGCGCTCAGGAGATATTTTTAAGCAGTCGAAACAATACACTTGATGATATCACATCGGTAAGCAGGACATTGCAATGGACGTTTTGATCTTTTTGATTTTTACATATTAAAAGCTATCAGACTGCTTGTGGGGCTACTATCAGGCTCTTTTAGTGACTATTTGTATAAAAGCTATACATTTTCACCCGTTTATTATTTATTAACAGGTCAACATGTGGTTAAATTTAGCAAATCAACACAGCTTCCTTCTAGACAGGAGAACAAAGCTGCATAATAGAGACCAAGTTTCAGGCACAGTAAAAACGGACTTGAGTTACACACAGAATTTTATCAGAACATACTGAGCTGATGACGTTAACGCTTTCTTTTAAAACATCACCTTGTATAATGCAACCTCAGTCTCACACTGACTTTCGCCGCCATTCCTCTTTGCTGACTCACAGCTGCATTCCTCATAAGCTCTGACTGTAAACACTCCCAAGAATGAGGCAACACCAAAGAAGTCTCATGAAATATCGAGGTTATGTAATCTCCAGAATCATGGCGTACTCAGCTGATTATGTACTAGATGTGATTTGCCATTACAGCAAATCACATTTTAATAAGTTCAAAACGTGTTAACTGAGGAAACAATGCACAATGATGTAATTCTTAACCTCTCTTTCATTGAAATGTGCACAAAGATTTACATAAAACTGGAAGGGTTACTTAAAATGGCACAGCATACTCCAGTTATATTTTCGGACATGTCAGATACAGCTGCCACTGTTATTCATGGAAGTCTAGCTCTTTCCCTCCATTCCTCGTTAGCAGCATTTGACTGTGTCAGGTAGAACATTTTACAGTACACCATTACAATATTTTGACTTCTTTCCTTTTCACTTCTCCTTGTCATACTTACACTTTGGGTTAAGAGCTGTGGGAAACTCATGTGACAGACTGAATATTAGGTTAACTATAAAGAAACTGTGTCCTCATTTTCAAGCTACATCACATTTTAAAGTTGGAATTTCAGTGAGCTCAAGTAAATTCAAGCACTTGTAGTTGTTGTCCGGACTTATTTGACAAATATTTGAAATAAACTTTCTTTCTTCTACTGTTATTTTTTTCCAAAAATGTCTAAATAATCCTTTAACAATGTCAGTTTTACGCTGTGAATGTTACATCCATCTTTCAGGTGGCTTTAACTTCAAGTGTTATGGAAATTCAACCTGAGCAGCGTGGTAATAAGGTCAACTCAAAAAAACAACATCTTTTCCAGTATAAATCACATTAACAAGCGTTGCACCAGAGGGTGAAAATACATGATTTTTCCAATGTTCATATTCCACCTCTTCTTTTGTTACAGCAGGCTTAGCAGAGTAATCCCGCTTTGATCACACTGTGTTTGAATTTTTAATCTCAGGTAAAGGCGGTGTGCAACCTCGCTTATTAGGATGATAACACCAGAGCTGCAGCCAAATTAACATCTGGCCCCCGCAATCGTCATCAGGCAGTGAAGTGCCTGTTTTGTTTGTTGTTTGGATAAAGCCCTGTCAACTTGTTACAAGGCCAAGATTAATTGCACCAGTTGAGGTGATGCAGAGCGTTGCTTGGTCGTATATTGATGGGGGGTGCTTTGGCCCGTTTAGCCTGCTAGGCCTTCGGGGAGTAGAACATTCAGAGCAGCCCAAGGCCAAAACCTAACGCATCTATCATGAGGATTACATCACGTATATCATCAAAGGTCAGGTGCATTAGGAGCTCACAGTT
The DNA here is from genome assembly GCA_946959425.1 of Argyrosomus regius. Taxonomy (NCBI): domain Eukaryota; kingdom Metazoa; phylum Chordata; class Actinopteri; family Sciaenidae; genus Argyrosomus; species Argyrosomus regius. Next base: position 18,651,005 of record OX336894.1, read on the forward strand.
TCCTGTGTGAAAGAGTTGTTTTCACTCTTTCAGTCATGCTGTGATTCTGAAAGTTAACTGTAAAATGTCAAAGTGCTTTCTTGCAATATAATCAGTTTTATGTCTCTCAGCTTCAACTCTGCCTCAGATAATGATAGCACTCAGACAGTATAGCACAGATCATAGAGTTTTGTGCAGCTCCAGCAGACAGAGTCTATGTAGCACAGCTTCCCACTGGGAAAAAAGATTCAGCCAGATTCAGAGAACAGTTAACTCACTGATCTATTTTTATATTAGATGAAAACATGCATGTTTGTGTTTGTGCACGGGTGTGACAATGAAACAAAATCAATGCCGTAATTGGTGCGCGTACCTCCTGATGAAGCTATTTGAGAATCATCAGCCCAGAGGTCACAGAGAGGGTGAACCATGACGATGACATCAGAGTCCAGAGCGCAACAACAAACGGCGTCTTGTTTTAGTGAAAACAAAGGATGTTTGTTTGCGGCCCTTTTTTCTTTTTCAGGACTCGTCCTGTGAGTTGAAAATGTGACGACACAGTACACTGACCTTTGTTTCGCTGGTAACAGACTCTCTCTGTGTCGGCCTGCAGAGGATTGTGTGTGGGGGGGGAGGGTGAGGCTGAGAGTGGCCCTTTGGTGTTGAGTACTGATCACATGAGCGGCTAAAATAACAAAGCAATCTGATTTGGGCCTTTGTCTACATACAGTCACGTGATTAGACCTCTAGAGTATTTAACTCATAATAATAACAATATAAGAAGAAATATTATAACCAGACAACTGGAGTTGAAACCTTTGTCATGTGAGTGAAGGAGAAAAATATATCTGAATCCCCCAATGAGGTCTGCTGAAATCACAATGCACATGTGCAAACACACACACTCTTTCTATATTGATCAAGGAGGCTCTGTGGAGACAGAGAATTTGATTTTCTCTCTCAAAGTTACTATAAAATAATTGCACAGGACTCATTAATGCATTTTATTGGTGCAAAAATTAAATCCAAAAATTGATCAATAAATCCTATACAGACCTGCTGTGGAAATAATGTCAAGTGACTCTCTGGGATTTAGTTAGAAGCAGAAATTTGCATCATGACTTTCATTTTCAACCCGGCATAAGTGCCTGTTTAATGTCCCAGATGTCGAGGATAACAGCATCAGTGAGTCAGCACAGTCATCCATCCTTCTAAGGTTATTGTCAAACTCCTCTGAGGATAACGTGGCAATGATCCTACCGCCTTCACAAGTCTTCTGTCTTCCTGCCTCTTCACAGAGGTGTAGACTGTTATGAGGGAAACATAATGCAAATTGCAATGTTAGACCAAGCATGAAAATGTGTGGGGAAAAATGATTTATGGAGCAATCTGTGAGTATTCCTCTTAATTAATATAGTGTCATATTGTACATGGACATAGCTTCTCTGATGAAGTACAGAATGAGAGGATGCTGGAAATCGTGGACAATTCTCAGCAAGTGGCAACCAAATAAATCAAGTATTTTTCAAGGTGTTAGCCTTGGGGGACGTGTAATTACGTAAATGACATGGCATCTTTCTCTCACACGCCAAGCCAAACGGGCTGTTATATTCCTACCACGTGTGAGATGAATGGAAACGGGAGCGCTATGTCTGTGCAACGATCTATGATAACATTTACAGCCAGCAGAGAGAGTTAATTAATGCTAGTATGATGTCTGACATTAACATTTCAGACATGTAGCAGCTGCTGTTATGCTTATGAAGGGTTCTGACAGATGAGTTAGATTGATGTAATTCATGTATCACCAAAATCACAAGTCAATAATACAGACTGCAACCACGCCGCCGTGATAGACTATATCAAAAAGAGTCCTGTGGTGCTCAAATATCATCAATCTGAGACAATAAAGCTCTCCTGAATCTCTTGACTCATGAATCTGTTATGTTATTATGTCTTCCATTATATTAATACAAGTGTAAAATGGTTATAATATTAAAGTCAGTGTGAACTCTTACATAAAGTTGCAGAGGATTCTGCTGCTCCTCATATTATGGCCTATTATGACACAATAAACATATCCTATAATATAATACACCTCATAAATATGTGAGCATATGATTATTAATATGATAATACAAGATTAAAAGGCCTGTATAAGACTCTTTACTGATAAGAAAAGTTTCGTAGATAAATTGTAGTTGACAAAACAATCTCACCTCCAGGTCCAAAAAGTAGGTGCTTAGAAGCTTTCAGTCATATGGCAGATTTCTTGGCTTGAAAGTTCAAAGTTCAGACTCACACTGCTGATAAAGATCGTGTGCTACAAAATGGTATTTGAGCTGAGTTTGTTTTGTTTCCAGTGTTAAGACTGGCTTTGAAACTCAAGACAAAATGTCATTTGGATCAGTCAAACTTAAAGCATGACACGCCAGCAGCAGCCTCTCCCTTGGAGTACAAAAGAGAGCCAGAAATACCGCCAATCATCAGAGACATCCATCTTTGAGCTCATGTCTGTACCCATCGCTCAGGCTGGTACCGTCAGCAATTCCACACCCCCTCAGGATTCCCACAGCGCCATGTGGCAATGAGGGTCACATTGCATTCTGGGAGAAACTCACAGCTAAGATCCCCTCTGGGCACGGCCCCACACGCCCCACAACCTCCCAACTATCTTGCCTGGTCTCCTCCAAAAATTCCTTGGCCTCCAGGGCACCACACAACCCAAAATAACAGGACACATCAGCACTTTCATCTGCATCCCCGAGCAAGCTCAGACACTGCAGCAGCAGCTGTTAGACCACTCACAGGCACAGATAGAGTTCTGAAAAGTACTAAGGCGCTATAGTTGGCACACCTCCTTTCCCCTCCAGTGATACGAGCACAGACGGAGCCAGACTTGGATAAGAGTGCCAGGCTAGGTGTGGCTGACAGTGATGTCCTTTAGCTGTCCTTCAGCTACACACAAATCTTCAAGAAAAAGGTGCATTTATTCATAAATCATGGACTATTAATAAAAAGACCTAATATAAACAGAACTGCAATTTCTTGCTGACGTCACTTTAAAGAGCTTGTGTTACAAAGTATATGCTTTAAACAGAGTACAATACAGGCTGTTCCTGTGACAGATTGTATCACAGTATAAAGGAAACAATGATATATATATTTTACTTTATCACTATTAACTGAGGGGTGGGGCATTATAGTGTCCACAAGGAGATAGAGTGGATAGCTCTGATCAAGGTCACAGCTTGAGACAGACTGATTAGGTTTCTGTGGCACTTTGTGGCTCAACAGACTAAAACGCATGACTTATGTTGCAAGTTGTGACTTTGCAACAGAGCCACTGCACTGCCTGATGTATCTGAGGTCATTCTTTCACAATGCCTGATGGAGGAGTATACCCCTACCAGTAATAACTCACAGCCAAGCTGTTTGCTGCAGGGCACAATCACCAACCTGATAACTTTCGCAGTGAGGACACGGAGGAGATTCACAGCCTGCAAAGCCCACAAAGGACATGATCATGTATGAACACAAGATGTTGTTTAAAGAAGATAGTGACATTTATTTTTTCTCTCCTTATGAAGCAATGTGTGTACAGGAAGTCTCTGTGATCACCAAGAATAGCACTGCGTCAACACCACTTCTCGCATTTGCTCCTAGAAGTAACATTTCTTTTTTTTCCCAAATATTTCCAAAACTAGCTCTCGGTGGTGAAAATACTGTGTGCTACAGTACTTCATCTAAATTAAAGGCTGAAACCTTCTGAGCCACCACTGCAAAGACCCCAAATCAATCCTTGGTCGTGACATTTCAGACTTGATTCACAATACAATCTGCCTTGTTCATTGGTGGGAAGCCAGTGAGGGATCATATCTGCGTTATTGCACTACTAGCGACTCCTGCTGGTCGTGGGGTTTGCATTTTGGGCTGTTTAACGTAAACTCTGTGTACATCTTTGTGATGCTCCTTGCTGCACAGGAGAGCAGTACAATTTTATTGAGCATTTTACACTTACACTAAAGAAAAGAGGGTGTAACGATAAGGTTTTTCTGTGGACTGTGTTACCGTGGGTGCTCTCCTTGTTTCCCTGGCAACGGACATATTGACATGCTGCAGTGCTGCTGCTGGAAGTTGGCAGGCAGCCAGGAAGCCCCCCTGCCTACACACAATCTCACATTCTGTCTTTTGCCAGCACTATCACTCCAGCTTCCCATCTCACTTTTTTGTTCTCCATCTTGGTGGATTTCTGAGACCAGCTGAATGCCAGTCTGAAGACTAATGACTTGGGTAGATTGTGTAGAGTGTGTGAGGGAAAGAAAGACAGCACAACGGGGAGGGAGAGCGAGTAAGAGCCCGAGAAAAACATGGAGGAGGGAGGGGCCAACTCTGTGCCATGCAGTGCTCGCATGTTAAGATGAATAGAGGGAAAGGCGAGCCTCGTGTTATGTTACAAGAACATAGTAGTGGCTGGGGGGTTGGGCTCTACATCAACAGATGGATAAACCCGGGAGAGGAATGCGTGCCAAGCGCCAAATGTATCAGCGGCTTGCTGGGGCATGAAAATGTCAGGTGTCAGCGGCGAGCCACGCGGTCGCTGCTATTCATACAATCCACCATGTGCTGGATGTACACATAAGGCCTTGTGGACGAGGATGACCGGGGGGGGGGGGCTTAAGGGTAAGAGTATTGCTGGGCAGAGGGGGAGGAGAGTGGGATAGATGAGCTGATGACTCACCTCTTTTATCAGTCATGGATACAGACAGCCTCTATGGCCCTATGTGTTCAGACAGGTTGGGCAGGGAAATGTCAACACCATGGCTAACAACCTCATGGAGGGATAAGAGCTAGCATTATCTCATCTGCAGAGCAACACTCACACGCTGCTGGTAAGGCTGTACTTAGACGCAGGACAAGTGTTGACTGGTCATGTTAGAAACATAGCAAGGCATACCAGCTAGTACGTGCCTTTTTAACTGCCGGCTTTGTTTTGCCGCTGCTGTCTTGGCACAAGGGTATATATGACACATGCGGCTCGAGGAGGAAATTTACAAAAGCTCCATGCTGACTGAAAGCAATTTAGTGGGTTCTTACTCTCCAATTAGTGACTGGCTGGTAACCCCATCAAAACACATCAGTTGGCATTTTGTTACACAGCCTTTTCCAAAGCCCTCAGGGTCTGTGTCAACTGCGTCCTTGTCCAGACAAAGCCTTCTAAACCCGGGATTTCATTTCCACATTGTGCCCCGGTGTCCCCCTCATTGTTGATTTTTCCACTATGTGCAAGGCCAGGGCATTTGTACCAGTCTGTTAGGCCCACGTCAAAAGAAAAAGTATCCGCTGTTGACGGCTAGGCCATTCTTGTTATTCATGTCATGCCTGGTGGTTTAGTAGGGCAGGGTGCAGAATTTTCCAGAAGCAGCTGTGTGCTAGTGAAGCTGACAGTGCGCCAGCCCAAAAGGGTTTCTATCTCTCTTCTCTCTCTCTCTCTACAAAACCCTCCGCCCCTCCCTTCCCCTTCATCGGCATGCTTGGCTTGTTGCCCGGACTTACTCAAACTCACACTCAACCAGAAATATCCGCTCACCCCCCCTCCCTCTCCTGAACATATCCCTCTGGCTCAACAGAGAAGCTTCCATCACTCCGGATGACATTGGATCATTTTTCTCCCCCTGCACATTCCAGCCAAAGAGGAGGACAAGGGAGGGGAGTGGCTGCTGTTTCTGCTCTGTGATTATATCATTACAAAGCAGTAGACATGTATACAGTATATCACGCACAACCTGTCATTAGCATACTTTATTTGATGATGGCTAAATACAAGTGTGCTTTTGTTGGATCCAACCTACTGGGTCGCCCTTGTGCCAGTACCGCAGAATTAAATTTGGGAATGCTTTCTCCAAGCGCTCCAAATTTGAGATCAACCTTGAGCTATAAAAACCCATCTCTTATTTACTGTACCATTATCCCCCCCGCCTCCCCGCCACCTGTTGTGACATGCTCTGCCTAAGTTATCAGATACTCCGAAGGCCCCGCTCACGGTCTAAATAAACCTGTCCGAGCGACACAGTTGTGTAATACACTCGAAGTCGCCGGCTCCAATAATAGCGCACACCTGTCAAACACAGGCCCTGCTTGTTCTCTCTGTTGACCTGACCTCCTCTCGCTCCTTAACTCCCAACTCAAATGTTCCATGGCTGGGAGACAACGTAAACACTTCTCGAGAAAATTATTTCCAACAAACGCAGAGACAAAGAGGGGGAGGAACAAGAGGTGGAGGTAAAACGAAGAGAATAGAACACTTTGACTGGCAAGGGAGAGCGAACAAAGGCGATAAAAGCATTATTCTGCCTCTGCAGAGATTGTGCAGTGGCTGCCACTATAAAGTCTTGATTGACAACAACATTAATACTCAGGAAAAATAGCTCCCACTCACAGTTATGTAACATACAAAGACACTACAGCGAGGGTATTAGTGTGCATGTGCTTATGTGTGTGTGTGGGGCGGTGTACACATGTTGTATTTCCAGATAAAAACAAAAGTGACAGAATATCTAAGAGTTGTTCTTATCTTCTGACAACTGTATGCCTTCAAGGACATGAAAGACGATGTACAACACACTGAGGATCTCTCGGGGATCTATGCAGCACATAAAAGTTGTCTCAGACATTTTTTGTGGCGTTTTGTTGTTTGGCAAAGCGATGGTGAAAGTTTAATTGTGTGGTTGTGGTGGAGGCAGCTGATTTTCGTTGCATGCAGACACTAAATGCTGTGTCCCAGCTTGAACTGGCGATAATTGTCCGTGGCCGAGGCCCTACGGAGGAGCCAGCAAAGAACAGACAGTGACAGGAGGAAATGAGCATCCCGTAATACATCACCACAGATCTGCTGACACACCCGAGAAACTGAGCCATGTATCAGCCCACCAGCCCTCATCAGGGCCGTCACGGACCAGCAAAATAAAGGCAATTTGTGCTCAGATGGTCAGCCAAAATATTTTACGACATCATATCACTGTTTCCATCTTATCTCAACATGAATCTCTGTAGCAGCCTGTTTTTTTCAGCCACATTCTGTGCTTCCTTACATGGCTTGTGTCGGTATTCAGCATAAAAGTATGTGCACAGATGGCCCTCGCGAGCCATCACATCCATTCGAATCCAGGCACTCAGCTGACCAAACAACAATCTCGGGGGTGAAGGGAGACAGACAGTCACCTGCTACCCACCCCCCACCACCCCTCCATGCCTTTACACACACACACACGCCACAAACACCACAAAGCAGACAGCTCAGCCAAAAGCCTGATCATCAGCCATACAGAGGGAGACAGCAGCAGACAGTCAATTGCTGTTATTGCATCAGTGTTTCTGAAATGGTCTGGCTCACTGTGTTTCAGAATACGCATTGCATGTTGATGAACTGTAATTAATTTGTGATTTGCCAAAGTGTACAGCAGAGTAGCTGGCTGAGGATCCTTCTAGATTAAAGCTGTGCTAGCTGCTCACATGTTTACTTTTAGCACGGCTCATATTGACAGCTAAATCTAACTTTAGCTCCACATGTCAGAGGTGGCAACAAGCATCTTACTACTGTGACTGGCATGCCCCTCCCAAAGGCCCAAAATATATGTCTGGAAGGTAGAGTTCAGCCAGAGAAAAGGGGATGTCATGAGTTTTGTTTAACACAATTGGATCTCTGCAGCTTTTCAAGTCTGCATGGGGTATTTTTACATAACAAAATGGAGTAAACTTAGAACCCCTCGTGTGCTATATTTTGCAGCCATATTGTTATGCACCGAATATTCTCTATTGCAGCAGATAACGCTCCCCTCTCTTGCCTCCTATTTTTCATTTGGCACAGTAGCAGCACGCCATCTTATCAGCTGATCCTGAGCCAGAAGCTAGGAGTAGTTGCTCAGCAGAAAAAGGAGGGATTGTGCTGGGCTCGGCTATAATATGAGAAAAAGCCCAAATGCTCTTGGATCAGTCCCATGCTTTGTCCTCGTCTCTCACGTTGCCTCTTTCCCTTGTTCATTTTTCATCCTCTCTCCTTTCATCTTTTTGTCCTGCGCCCCCTCTCCTTCCTCTGCATTCTGCTCACTCTCTTCCTCCACCTCTCTCTCTCTCTCTCTCTCTCTCTCTCTCTCTCTCTGCTCCACTTATAAGATTTGGCAGCACTCCAAGATCTGAGAAAAACATTGGAGGCATAGCCTCGTTTTGATGTCTGGAAAGAGAGGGAGGCTGAGAGTGAGAGAGACCTCATTTCCATTTCACAGACTTGATTCATAGCAACACCACAGCAGAAAGAAGGAATACAGGAATATCGTGAGTGTGAGCGTAACTGCCAGTCAGAGACAAAAGGAAGGATAGAAAAAAGGCACACACGGGTCTTAGATTGCAAGAAAAAAAAATGGAAAATTAGGTTTACAAAGTAGGATGACGGCGTATGTAGAGAAATGCAGAGGCAAACATAAAGGAAAGAAAAAAATATGCATTTTGCTTGTGTGACCTATAAAAGACCCTTATTTTCTGTTTGTAGCTGATACTCTACATAGAAAATAGCTGAACCGCTGCACAAAAAAAGACTCAAACTCTCTGAACTCCAGCACAGAAAAACATCAGACCATTCGTAGGCCTTTTTGCAGCAGCAATTGGGTCTCATACCAGTCTGAGAGAACACAAACTTGGCACTCTGCATTGTAATCATCTTAACTTTGCAGGCCTTCATGGTAAACAGGCCAGAGCAGTCAGATGTAAAAACCCCCCTCTACGGAGCGAGCCAAGAATCAGAAGGGAAATTTTACACATCCTGCGGATTCAGTCGTGCTCCTCCTAATTGCTGGTTGGAGCTCCAGCTTCTCCCCCGGCGCTGAGAAGAGAAACCGTCATTACTAGTCTCACAGGAGCCCGAGTCCAACTCCAAAGGGAAACTTTGATTGATGAAAAGAAAAAAGAGGCAGTTCCGAGCGTGTCCTCGATACAACATTTGCTGTGACCTTGTTTTCCCTGACAGGTCTAAAATTAACCAAGCGGATCAGTTATACTGGGAGCGGAGAAATGTGGACCAGATTCTCCTTTTGGCGCGCCCCTGTCTCTGCTTGCTTTCAGGGGATTACAGCAGCACGAGCATGCCTTTTGATTTATTGTGCTAAACATAGATTCATTAGTGAAACAGCTGGCTACATCGAGCGCTTCACTGTCTCCCACACAGGCCTTCCCTCCCTCCGCCCACCCCACTGGACCATATTCAACATTTTAGTGTAAAATAAATGCCTGAGGATTAGAATTTATAGAGCTCTTCGGTGTAGATGTTGTCAGCATTAGTGTTATGGTTATCTTCTCTTTCTATCTAAGTGTATTTATTTATAGACTACTGGAGCATTTCTTTATTCATTCAAGGCCATGAAAAAAAAACAGTCACATGCTTATCTGATCAGGGTTGTTCAACACACCTCATGCTCCAAACACAACAAATATGAACTCTGACCAACCGAGTTACGGCTTTACCATCACATCAACATCTTTGTGTAACGCTGCATACCAGCCTACAGTTTAGTTAACCATTAAAAGGAGACACAGGGAGGCAACACTCTCTAGGTTTCACCTATCTGTTATTGCCTCTCACTTAGCTTGATTAACAAGACTGTGTCAAATAAATCAATCAAACAGCCAATGAGGGATTTTATGACCATTGATTAGGCTGTGTGTTGCAGCAGCCTGATAAAGAATGTCTGGGTTGCGGTGATATTTCACAGCTGGAGCATCTACCCATGCAAACTGCGTGACTGTAAGCCAACCAGTAATGTAGCTTCAGACAAAATACTATCATAAAGCAGCGCATGGAGGAAGAAATCTGAATAAATCTTTGCACAAGGAGATGTCAGTTTCTCCTGGACTTCACCTGGCTCAGCTTCAGATAATATGTCTTACTAGGTTTTCCATAAAAAGCTTTCCAGGGTAAAAGCACATCAAAGTCAAACATTGTTTGTGTCATAAGCAGGAGCTTAAACATTAAAAATCCCTAAAGGTTCTTATAAGTAAACAAAATGAAAGCCTGTGAGTCATTAACCACAAATGGCTCCTGCATGATTATACTGAAAACAGAGGAGATGTTTCACTGGAGTAGTAGTATAAACAAAAAAAACAACAACTATAATCATAAAAATTAAAGCTGCACTTTACGCCATCAACTCTGTGTGACCTTGCCTTCACATGCTGGTTGTTTACTGAAATCTCACCATTATGTTCCCCTCCTGCATATGAATCGACAGGCTGCACCGGAGCATCTGCTGTGCACCGATTGCACTGGTAACTATGCAACACCAGAGCATTGTGTTATGACAGAGCCACTTCCAGGGACACATTATCACTGTATTAGATACGGTGCAGGCTATTTTAGTCAGCACTGAACAAACAGGTATTGGCTCTGCTGCGATAAATCTTTACGCCGTGAGAGAGAAATGTTCTTTTGTTTCTTGTTGCATCATACTTAATGCCAGGTTACAGGAACCTAGATGCAGCCATTCCAATTTGGCTCCAAGCACACTGCCGTGAGGAACAAGTAGGTCAAAGTGCCACTAATAAATCAAAAAACCTCAGAGAGAACAGTATGTAAGAATATGGAGTGGGTGTGTTGTTGGTGAGCACAGTAAAGCGCTGCCCTTTATCAAACGGGGTTGCGTTTAAAGTCCAACTGATAAGATAAGTTTCCAAAGAACGGAAAAGGACTATAAACAAACATCTGTCTTTGTAATACGCACGCATGAAAAACAGGTTTCTGTCGTTCACATCGTAAAAGCTGTTATTTGCTCTGAATGTTTTGCTGATTTGCTCATTTGTATCCCTTTTCAGTGTTCACAGTTAGGGGACAATAATTATCCACACGCTTCTTAGTTAGGCTAAACAGTGGGGTGCAAAGGCTTTGTTTTCATTCAACATTATGAATCAATCTGTTAATCAAGACACCACACAGCTTATTAAAGAGTAGGTAATCCCTACCAAAATACATTTAGAACACTGTTGTCTGTGCAGCGAGGTCAATAAATCCCCATGTGATAAACAGATTTGTGAGCTAAAGCACAATAAAGCAACATTATGGCCGTCTGTGGGCATTTAATTACCAAAAAAATAAACAGTCTGCTGTTTTGGGGGCTGCACCGACAGCTCGATAAAACATGAGCAGGAAGCAGAAATAATTACGCAACGGCCAGCTACACCATGTCCCCCCTCTCTGCTAGATATTAATCTCCATGTCAGTGTCCGCTTGCTGCAGCGTCAGCTACATGGGAGTGACATTTCTTTGTCTGAGGGAAAGCAAGAACAGTCTCAAGATTGCTTCTCTTTTGCAGACACAGTAACTGCAGTTTGCCTCTTAACGACCCCATAAGCCGCTCATTGCTTTGTAGAGATGAGTCTGGCTGCCTTGCTTTGCCATAACGGGAGACAGAATTGCTGTTTTTATGGCTGTGCTTCCATGAATCTGCAACAATTACATTTGCATCTGAAGAGATATAGACCGAGGTTGGTATGTAAGGCAGCAACAGCGTTATTGTTTACTCTGAAAGAGCACTGCACACTGAGGCAGAAATCTGTTCCTGGCATGTGGGAGAATGTAGTAGTATATATTAGCGTGGCATGATGCACCACATAAAACACAAAAAAATGAAAGTAAAGGGTTGTTGCTGCAGCTCTAATGTGCCTAATTCATGCTTGGAGGTAGTTTGAAATGTAGATTTTATTCATATTTGTGATTTGCCAGCAGCTTAGTGAATCAATAGTATGATATGGATATTTAAAAGAACAGATCTGATGAAGATAAACACCTTCATAACGTCAGACACAATCTGCACACAAGCTTGGAAATACGTTGTGGCAGTAGAAAAGCTAAGAATGTTATTCAGGGTGGTTAATGTTCAGCAGAAGTCCTAATTTATAGTTACACAACGTGCTTACACTATGGTGTCATGTTGACAATCATGCACTTTCTCACATTACTGACTCGACAGATTCCAGCTAACAGAACATGACTTGGCAACTACTTCTGTACGCTGCAATCAGTAACAGTGATGCACAAACTGGAGCAAATTTAGAACAATGTGTCTGGGTTTTTTTTAGTTTTTTTTTTTTTTTTTTAAACCAGCCATGCTTTTCTCCACGAATCACGACAAAAAAAAGAAAAGAAAAGAAAAAGGTATGCATGCAGAAAAGCTGCCGTCCTGCAGCATGAAACAGTAGCCTACTTATGTTGTGCAGCGTAAATCAAGTCTCCTGAGCCGTCACAACAAGCCTACGTATCAGAGCACAGAGTCCTATCTCATCATCTGTCCACAGACCTGTGTAACTTAATCACTCAAATGAAGCAAGCTCAGACAATAAGTTCATACAAGATCAGAAATTGTATTTGGCAATTTTTTAAACAAGTGCATACAAGTACAACTAAAAGCATTTCAGTTTTGCCAAGTGCTCTTAGAGTAGCATTAGTCACATTCTACGTTAAACAGGAACTGCCACCAGACCTAGAAGTACATCAAGAATTTTGTTAAACATCAACAAAGAGGAACGTAGTCCATTATAATGAGTACATACCTTTATCTTCAAAAATATAGAAACACAATGTATTCAAAAATCAAAAATTATACAACCATGTTTACGAAGTATACTCTTCCCTTGGGTCCAATATGTACAAGTCCGTTAGTTTGTTTGAATGGTATGTATGTGATATTTATATATTTATACTCATATTTTTGCTTCCCCTCCCCAAAGAAGTGTTCAAACAAAATCAAGGGTCCCTCTCCTTTTTTACTTTGACATCTCCTGCAAGGATGGTGGCGATTTCTCCTTGCATGAAAGCCCATGGTACGTTTGAGCCAACCAGGGGACATTTCTCTCCACTGGGACAGTACACTTCACCCATGGCACCTTGCTGCTTTATGCTTTCCCTCGAGCACGGGAAGCAGAACTTGTGAGAGGGCACAGACGGGCACTGAACAAAGTGTGTGTCCTCCAAACGCTCGTGGCACAGCGTGCAGCACAGGGGTATGCTGCCGGGTACCGAGGAGTCCGGAATGCTTTGGGGGTGCACTTGGTCCATGCCTGGCACGTGGGGGGTGCCTGCACCAGATGCCTCTCTCTGCGGAGGCCTCCTCTGATTCATGGAGGACGGCGACAGGGGACTGCTGCTGTTCCTCCGAGTGGTGGAGTGGACTTGGTTGGCGTCCTTGGGAGAGCTGTTCCCACCTGCATTGTCTGCTGCCATGATGAGCGCCGCCATAGGGGACTGGCCATTCTGGGCTGCCTCAGGTGGGGTGGTGCGGGAGTGGGGGGATATTGTGGAGGGGGGTGAGGCGAAGCTTGGCGGGGGAACTGGAGGCATTTTCAGTCCGTCAGTAGGTGGTGGTAACCACTGCTGTCCTTCTCCGTTAAGCTTGGCAGCTGTCCCCTCTCCTTCTGGTTCAGGCGACGCTTTTCTCTTCATATTCCGGGGGTGTTTTCCTCTGTCTGGAGGTGGGAAAGGGTTAAACAAAACAGTTGAGTTGCACAGCTCAGACAAGCATCAACAATTACACTGGAATGGAGACATGCATTTTTGCTGTTCCACGCTGCACCACAGGGTACAAAACAATAACAACAAACACAAAAAATAAGAAAAAAAAACAAAAACATGTATGCAGCTTTAAATTTTGCAGACATGATACTATATTTATCATCTGCTCGCATTAACCCATTCCTGGGCTCGGATGGGTGAACAAACACAACATAAAAATGAAAATAGCACATATAATTCTTGAATTTAAACCCTCCTGGATGCCTACCTGACTTGGACGCCGTGGCGCTGGGCTCATAGCTCATACCCCTTGGATTCACATGGTCCTTCTTGAACCTGTCGAAAGTGTGCAGAGCCATCAGGTCCCTCACTGTTTTGCCCTTGCCCATCCAGTCCACGTCTGCCCTGTTTTTGTGGCTCTCGGAGATCTCCGGCGTGAGACTGTCCGGTCTGTGCTTCTCCTTCAACTCTCGGTCGTGCTCGGTGCTGGAGACCGAGGCGGGTCTCTTGCCCATGTCGGCGGGACTACCGCCGGCCAGTGCGGAGGGAAGCCCCATCTGGCCCGGTCTACCGTTGACTGCGTGCACCGGGGGCATGCTCCCGTTAACCGTTAAAGGCACTAGATTCGGGGGAACAGTGCTATTCCTGCGCGGGTTGGGGCTCTGGCGGTTCAGCTCTGGAGGCTCGTCGGGCTTAGGAAATCCATTGGGGACGGGAATGCCGTTCGACTGCCTGCCAGACTGATACTCTGGACCCAGCCTGGGCGGTCGGTCGGAGGAGAGCGGGTAGCGGTCCAGCGGCTGCGGCGGCCGGGAGCCCGGATCTCCCGTCGCAGCGTGGTTGATCGCCTGGATCTCTTTCCCGGAGAGCTGCGACTTCCCCGGCCCGGGAGACCTGCCCTCCTGAAACCCGTGAGCCCTCTTGAGGTTCCTTGCCGTATCGATGACAAACTCAATGCGGTCTGCTCCTTCGTAGTTGACACATCCCCTGCAGACGGGCTCGGTAAAATCCCAGATCATGGCCCACGGCATGCGGGGCAAGTCGCATAAATAACACGACTGCCTCCTGGAAGAAGCAGCGACCGCCGCGGACGACATAGCGCTCGTCGTCGACCCCCCGAAAAGAAACCCAAAATGTTGTCTTCTTCTCCTGCTTTTCCTCCGAGCTTCTCCTTTTGTTTTAAAAAAGCCAATAAAGAGCAAGTTCCCTCAGTGGAAGAAGAAGAAGAAAAAAAAAACACAAACTCGTCTTCTCCCGACAACGTTGAAGTTTTAGAGGGAGAAGTTCATGTCGGTGTGTACTTTACTACGGCGCTCCTCTATCTATCTCCACTGACTCTCTACTACTGGCTCAATGTGGAGCAGTGACGTCACCACGGACCTCTAAACGCCTGCTTCCACTTCAGTTTCTATTGACTTGATTTCTTCGACAGACCCCACCACCACCACCACCACCTCCTCCTCCTCCTTCCTCCCTCCCTCCCTCCCTCCTCCACCACCTCCCCTCCACCGGTTTACTGCAGCCTCTGTCACTCACTTTTTATTTTTTTTTATTTTAATTTAATCACTTGTACCTCTGCCAAAAAACTGCACCCAGTTCAGCTTCACCACCGCCTCCTGTCTGAAAGGAATAACCCACAGCTCCTGTTATTATTATTATTACTATTATTATTATCAAATACTCCGCCGATAACAGCAACAACGAGAATTTTATAAAGAGGAGGAAAATGTGGCTGTAGGTAAGCAGCAGACCGCCAGGGGATTAAAAAACACACAGAGAGAGTCGCCAGCTCCTCCAGTTGACTGCTGCTTTGTCCTAAATTCAGAGCATTATCCGGTTCAGGCTGAAAAACGCTCGCTGCAGCTTGTTTTTCTCAATGCACAGCGCCTCGACGCCATGAGCTGCTACTACTACTGCTGCTGTGCAATGAATGAGGTGGGTCGACCTTTAAAAAGAAAGAACAACAACCAGGCTACTGTAATCCAGAAATATACCTAGAAGCTCAACAATATTTTATTATTCTTATTATAGCAGCATGAAGTCATACAATTTGAATATATTATAGGATTTTACTATTTGTTCTCTGCAGCTCAACATGCACTGACTTGGGTTTTTTAGATATTTTCCTGCTGTGTTGACACAGAAGAGAAAGAAAGAAAGAAAAAAAAAACGGCGCCTCCATAAGTCAGTAAACCAGGAAGCAGCTCTGTCATGAGGTGGGGATTTCCAGCCAGTGTGTTGTAAACTTGAATGGACTGGGGTTTACAGCATGAATATAGCTCTGCCCACATTTTATTCTAGTGTACTGAACAGTCAGTCATCCAGATCTGCCACCACTAAATGAAATTACACAGGAATGAATCAGCCATTCAGACTCCCTTTTTTTCTTTAGTAGGCTAACCGTCAAACTAAAGCTGAAAAAAGTACATAATAAAAGCAGTTTTAGTCTGAGTGGTGTAACAAGATTAATGACTACACTTTTAAGTTGAATGTTTAACGTGATGGGAGGAAATATGTTACTAGAAACAAGTCACACGCCAGAGAAGCCAGTCAGAAATCCCCTGAAGTAAAAGTGTAGGTTTGAACTGGAGGAGTGTCCCAGTAGTTCAGATTCCTCCCTCTCATCTGGGCCCATTCCAACTCATTGCAGCTTAGCCTCGGGCTTTGGGTGAGGCAATGCGTCTGTAACCTGCAGACACAAAGCAGGATATGTTTGTGCAAGCCCATGTGACGTTGGAAAGAGGAAGCAAGATATTTAGTCACGTACCCTCATCCGCCTCACCCATCTATGGGACATCAGACCATTTGGCTCTGTGCCTGCAGTCATGATCATGCACTGTGGCATGAGGCTGTCCTTCAAAGCGTTTCCATAAAGTAAATAAGGCAGCTATGTTGCTCATCTCTTACCACCCATTGTAAGTAATTGTAGTGCAGATGCCATGTGATTTTTCATGATTGTTTTTGTAATACTGCCAACATATGAATGAGCACACCCTTCCTTGGAACATAATAATATTCCCTTTAGAAGATTCAGAGACGTCACTAGGTTTTAGTGCCCTCTGTGTTACTCTCACTGTAAACTGCTGCATTAACACACCGTTTCCTATCTCTGCTTTCACTCAAATCTCAGTTGGTTGAACAACACTAGGAAGTGTTGTCGGGCTTTATGACACAGTTAGGAAACGTCTGTTGTGAGGGACAAAATAAACAAATTCTTTCCTTAGGATTGGTGGGAAACAGTTGACTAATGCTTTGATCCTTTGGTTTCCATTCAGTCGATGTTTGTGCAAGCAGATAGCTACAAACTGTTATGTAAGAGGGGGGCATGCTGGGATTCAATTAGATCCTAAATGACCCAAATTTATAATAGGAAGATCCATTGATTTTTGTTGCAAAGGCCGAACTGTACTGAGCAGAGGCGACAAAAGTCTGAGAGGAAGCCAGACATGCACAGATGGCTCTGATTGGCAATATGAACCATGTATACAGTAAAATCACCACAGTGTGACCCGGCTGACAGACGTCTAATTTCTACCCACTGAACCAGATGGGAGTAGCTGCATAACACTGTCTTGAACTTTTTTTTTTTTTTTTTTTTTTTAGCGGTATGTAAATTGAGACATGAAGTAGCTAAATAAAGAGTGAGAGGTAGGTGACGGCCAGGGGAATACCCAGCATGTGACAGCATCGCAGGCTGACGAGATGACGTTATTTTTGTTCTATCACTTTCTGAGCCTGTTAAATTTTATATTGGCCATCTTTTATTCATGGAAGCAAATCATTACAAATTCTCTCTGAAGTTTTCTGCCTAAGCTGAGAACAGCACTGGATGTTTTCTCTGTCTTTTACTCTCCTCCATGACAACAACATTCATGTTATATAACCCCCCCCCTTTTTTCTTTTTTGGCCCAGTTGCTGAGGTGAGCATTAAAAACTAAACTGTAACATGTTTCACAGACAAAGAGGGGGGTTATAACAGGACAGTGAGAGGACATAGTACTGAAGTGAAGCAGCTGTTGTAGTCACCTGCCTTGTAGATTAATAGCTACACAGAGTGGCAGAGGTTGGAAAATGTCAGGAGAGTAAATGTAAAGACTAATGCAGCTTACAGGGCTCCTGTGTCTGTAACAGGGAGAGGTAACCATGGAGATTATCACGGTACCCCAACTACCATATATATCCTGTTTACGGTGCTATTTTTAGCCACAGATTTACACAGCAAGGATTAGAGCGCAGATAAATTTGGGGAGCACTGAGAGATAATGTCAAAGCATCCATCTGTCTTATTAACTGCTTCCTGTTTTTTTAATGAAATGTTCGAATATGTTTCATTGATTTTCTGAATGGGTTCACTCTGTATCCTGGTTGCATGATGCCGAGAAGTGATGCGCAGCATACGCACGCGGACACAACCGGTAAAAACATACATTTTTAAGGAGTCTGTTTTGATATAGGTATAAAATGGTGGAATTCAAATAAAATGGAGGGTCGACGGCGAAAAAGGGAAAAATGTGCTGGGCGGCTGGAATCTGGGGGCTGGAGGCTGCAGAGGTGATGTCATTGGGCCAGAGCAAGAGGCGAATGAAAAACAAGTCTCTCTCTTTATTCTGATCCTCTTTGCAGTTCCAGTGGGGGTGGTGGGGAGAGCAGAGAGGGAGAGAGGGAGCGAGGCGAGGAGCGGGGGGGGGGGGTTACTGGCGGTCGGCCAAGGCAAGGGCTGCTGGGAAATGGCAAAGGATGCCAAGCAGGCCCCACCGCCAACATTAGAAGCTCACATCTTTGTTCTCAGAAACCTGGTGTGCTGCCAAAGGCCTCATTTCGGCTCCATGGCATGATTACACTGGATGTAGGCCAACTACTGAGAGCTTGCTCGCGCTCTCCCTCCCTCCCTCCCTCTCCCTTTATGCTCCCTCCCTGGGCTCTCTCTCTCTCTCTCTCTCTCTCTTTTTCCACTGCCTTCAAAAGCTTTCTGCCAAACATGCAGCAGTTGCCATGGCTGCAGAGAATGGAACATAAAAAAGTGAGTAATGAGTCAGGCTTGGACCCAGATGTGCCACATGTGTAACCATTTAGAAAAAAAAACCCAAGATGGTAACATCTCCCCTTAATCTGCCGGGCTTGTCAGGGGACAGACGACTCGGTAAATATCAGAGGGCTGAGAGGGGGAAGTGGAGGAAATAATCCCCGCAGAAAAATGTTCAAATGAACATTGTTTTCACATCCATTTTTAAACAGAAGGTAGTTTCAGGAGGTTGCCGTGCAGAGTTAATTTTGGCAGGCAGGAACAGAAAGACCTGAACTTTGCCTCTGTAATGTTATGCTTAAGTAAGCCTGCATGCATTGTGAGCTGACAACATCATTTCCTGTCCAGTGGAAACCCCCCAGATATTTTCAGTTACAACCAGACATCGGTGTAGGCCTAAACAAACTTTCCCTGGCCTCTTTGAGCAAAATCAGCACCTAGTTTGAACTCGCTCAGGTTAGGTGGTCCAATTCATAAGCTACTATTAGTATGAGTAACATTACCTGCGCATATAAATGGCTTCTTACTTATTGCCCTTAAAAGGAAGCTTCACTCCTGACTCATAGCTGTTATGTTTAGCATACTGTACTGAGCCGTGCAGTCATTCCAGCTTTGTGACCGACGCAGACAAAATGTTCAAAATGTCATTCTGCTGCATTCTCAAACACACACACACAGTGCATACGTTTGTTATTCCCAGAAGGACAGCATCATCCACGGCCACTCCTACAGCAGCACTTGCACTAGTTTCTGTACGACTGGTTTGTTCTTACACCTTGATTGATCCTCATGCAAACCCCAGAGGAACCTGACACATCCAGCTTCATTATAATGATCTTTGTAGAGCATACAGTAGTATAAATATGTATGTAGAGCGGGTGTGTGAATGTGTGTATATGTTTATATTTGGACACTGTTTTTTTCCAGCATCTTATCTTGACAACAGTTACATTTTTTTTTTTTTTTTTTGCTTTTTTCTTGTCGAGCCAAAACGAAAGAAGGAGTTTTTCATGTGTTATGTAACCTCTTACTCTGAGCCAAAAAAAACTTCCCCAAACTTTCCCAAAGTAGGCTTATTTATTACCAGAGCTCCTGTCTATTTTTGAGCTGCCTTGCTAGAAAATGGACTCCGACATCCCCGGCACAGTAGTTAACACAGCGCTCCGATGTCATATATTCAAGTCCGGGCATCATTTTTACTTTGGTGCTGTCCTTTTCTGGCATTTGGTAAAATGCCTGAGTGATTTGCATTTACTCCTTTGCATATATTAATTCAGCCAAACAGTTGCATAAAACCCTGGTGAATAATACATAAAAAAATATGAGTGAACATGCATATTTATAACGCCTTTATTTAAAAGATATTTCAGGGTTGCTATTGGAAGAGGATCAAAGCTCTACTGCTTTTCCAGTAACATTTGCCTTGAAAGCAAAATGGTATATAGAGAAATTTGTGTGATGTATAGAATACTAAATAACATGACTGTGAGAGGAAGGAAAGCCAAGAATAGCAAATACTGACCCAATTGGAAAACCTCAAGCCTCTGAATGTTGGGGGAAATTGTTCATAGATAGCATGTGGCTTATTCAAATGAGGAAAGTAGGGAAGATCATGTATAAATGCAACTGTAATGCATCGTTTACAGATGTTGCGGTTACATTTGGAAAGTGATATTTCTTTTCCCGCAATTAAGCTCTAAACACATTTACTTGGAAACAGCCCTTTTTTGGTCGTGGTCATAAATCAGCCGAGGTTTCCCGTCCCGGATTCCACAGATGTTTCGCTGCCCTCTCTTTGATTGTCTGGTTTATGGAGGATGTTTCATCATATGCTATGAGCGTCTGTGCCAGAGATGTCCTTCCTCCCCTTTCCATAAAAGTGCAAGTTGTCACGATGGTGTGGCATTCATTATCCGCCTGTGGTTTTGCAGGCCTGGCCTCGTGAGCAGCTGGGGAGCATTGGTTGTCACATTCAACCTCCCGCTGCAATGAAAGATGGGAGGGCAGGAGAAGAGTGCTGTCCTCCCCTGTCTGTGTAATAAAGCCACCTTAAAACTACAGTGTCTGGGCATCTGAACACACGATGCCTCGCCTCCCTCATCCACTTCAAAGCCTTGTTTCAGAAAACGGCTCGCCGTGAGGAGCTGAATTAGAAAATGGAGCTGGAATGACTAGTACAACCACGTGCGTGTGAACTGACTGTCAGGTTAAAGGATAATCACAACTTGTGTCTTATTGACATAGTTCTGGCCATTTATTTATACTCCTGTGATGATATTATACTCGTGATGACATTGCTACAACAAAGTCAACAAGAGAGCAGTCAGACAGGTTGTAAACAAGTCTGACATTTTTGACTTTATCATGAAGTAAAATTGAAAGTGAGAGATAAGTGTGCGATAATGTCGGTAATGATCCATTGCGTGCCATGCTGACAGAAGTAAATTAGTCATCTTTGCTAACGCGAAACGGAGAAAACTAGCGAGCTGTTTTCCAATCATGCTAACAAATCATCTGTGAAGTAACGGATTCAATGTCATAGATAGAAATTTTTTTAATTTTATATCATAAAATCATTTAAAAAATGCAACTGCGTACGTACAGTAACATTAGCATTTCGCTTAAATGAGACGAGACATCACAAATTAATATAGAGTGTTTTAAACAAGTTACAGTTAGTTTAACTAATGATGGCCATGTAAATAATTAATAAATACATTGGAAATGTTTTGTTTTTTTTGGAATTGGAAACACTCCCTTTCTTTTTTTTTTTTTTTTTAAACCAAAATGAAAGTGATGACGGCCTTTATTTAGGAACTTAAGATCACATTACCTCAACTTGAACTTCGTGAATGACAAACTAGTTTTGCAACAAAGACGTTGATAGATGTTGTCATACATATAGTCATTATCCCTAACAGGCACATAGTGGATAGTTTAGTCATAGTCACCACAACAAGCTCAGCTGAACTGGTACAGTAATAACGTGAGAAGCACATGGGATGAATAGCAGAGTCTTGACGCAACAGTAAAGTCCCAAAGGGATACAAAAGGACAGAGCGGAGGGAGCGCTGTGGGAAAGTTCATTGCCCTTGAAGGAGCCTGATAAACCCAAGGTGATATGAACCCTGCGTGTTAGGATTGTGCAAATTTGTAACGACTACAAGCTCGCCACTGATAAGAGAGCCGTCTTACGCCATGTGTTTGCAGAAAACCTGCCTGTCCAAAGGGCAAGTTGAGCTGGGAGTGGTGGATGTTATCTATGCGATTCCAGTTTGTGATGGTAACGTAACACCGGGTGTATATTGAGGTTGTTTTACACAGTCGACATACAGGTTTGGGCAGGTTTCAAACTGTTTTAACATATGAAAGGTTGTGATTACTTCTCCCCCTCCTCCGCGTTAAGTGATGGGATCCACATTGTTCGGCAGGCACACAGATGTGTAATTTGACCTTGCACAATGCAAATCACTTGAAAGCTCTCTCTCACTCAACAAAGAGGGATAAAGTTCACCTACACCGCATTGCCACACAATGGGAGGGAGGAGCCAGACAGCCTTGAAGCGGAAATGGTTTCACACTGACTGACAAGTCTGGCAACACACCCAGGGTTGCCCTGAAGGACAACACACCACCCTCACACTTTTGTTTTCACACTTCTATCCTCAAATGTACATAATCTACTCTACTCATCAAGAAACATCTTTGCAGAGAACTCATTTCTGTCTTCCTTCCTGGCGCTGTGTGTGACGTGCCCCCCCCCCCCCCCCCCCCCCGCTGTCTCTGTGTTTCTCGTCATGATAAAATTTCTCTGATCAAAAAAAGCCGTTGCCTAACAACGAGGCGAGCAAAGTTCACGTCCCATGTAACTGCCAAAAAAGAAAAAAAAAAATTCCAGCTCTCACATGATCCTTGCCAAGTTAACCATTTACAGTGGAGAAAGAGCAGAACAGGCTTATTCTGGGTAAACAGGGTGCTGTGTTTGCTGTTTGAACGAGTTAACCGTGCTCATTAACGCAACATGCAGGGGCATGAAACACGTCAGGCTACAAGTCATCCTACACCAACACAAAGCTCCTTCCTCCTGCCACAAAAAACAATGCACACAGGTCAGAGAAGTGCTCCCATTATGAAACCGCTCTGTCACAAGACTATTGCCTCGCAGGAATGCTGTTGTGACACATGCATGCTGTTGACGCAAGGGTTAAACATTGAACCTCTCACACACACACACACATTTCAGCTGCCAAAAGGGCGCGAGCTTTAACGGCTCCAGCACCGGTTGCTCGTCAGTTTGTGTTTATCTTTCCACTTTGGCTGGTCACGTCCTCCTCCACCCCGCAACGGTCGCCAGGTTTATCAAAGGAAAAGTCCTCTCTCTCTCACTGCAGCCAGGTGCAGCTCAGTGTAATGATTCACACACAGCAGACACAATACTCCACAGCAGATTAGCTTGCATGTTTGAAGCTTTGCAGAGGTCACTGGGTGCATGTGTCTGTGTGTGTGTGCGTTGGATGGCATGTGCTGATCTCTGGCTCGGTGCTGCCTGGTGCAAAAGGTTCAGCAGGAGTTCAGCACATATTCATTATTCATGCATTTCTGTGTATCAAATGATGGCACCGGGGAGCCTCTTTTCCCTCTAAAAAGGTCCAAGTTCTTGTATGTTCCTTTGTTATTTTCACTTGGTTGTATTTTCTTTCTTTTTCAAATGTGGAGTAACAGAAATTGTGAGGAGGTTTATTTATTTATGTGCACGGTGGGGCAGTGTTTTTTTTTAAGCGCTCAATATTTGTTTCTTGGATTTAGACGTTGCCATGTGCGATAAGCACAGGAAACGTATCGTGTAATTCTTTACAGAAGGGTTTCTTCAGTTTAATGTGTGTTGGCAACGCTTTGAAAAATCCCTGCTTAACGATTCGAGGAAAGCCAAGCCACCTGGAAATCTCATGACTTCCTGAATCTAATTCCAGGCCGAGCTATCAGACTGTCTGACTAGCAGCTTTCATTGAGGGGTGTAAACATTGAATGTCAGGCGTGTTTCCCAGAGCCAGTGTTGAATCAGGCATTAGTACTCATGTAATGCCTGCAGTGAACTCGAATGCTCCGGCAGAGCCCTGATTATATTTTCTCCCTGTCTAACAGATTTATAGTGAACTCCAAGAGAAAGCTGGCACTGGCTAGACTCGTGAGCAGGCCCCTACATGGTCTATTCTTGTTGTTTTCAAATGCAGTCTCCACTTTACTCTAACCATATAATAACAGATGTCAGCTCAGGCTTGCAGTTTTGATAACCTGCAATTGGAATCTGAGATGTGCACAAGGCAAACTAGACAATAGCAAAACAGAGCAAAGGTATGACACCACCGAGGGAGAATTCAGAACAAAATCCCCTCTTGTGTCACAGCATGCTGTGTTGGCGGACCGTGACCTCATCCAAAGTTTACACGCAGCCGCCTCATGCTGCATTGTTATCTTCAAAACTTGCAAACCAGCACATTCCAGCCCTCAGCGGCAACAAAAAATGTCAGCGTGCAGATCCTGCTGCGCTGTGAGAAACACGATAAGCAAATAAATGAACACTTCACCAAGTGAGCAGCGGCACATTTCGGAAAGTAAAAAAAACAAACAAAAAAAACACACAGGCACATACACACACTTTCATGAGCAGAAGGGCAGAGATGTATATAGGTCAGTTGTGGACTGAGCTTTGCGTGTCTGCTTACTCAGCAGCATGCACCAAGCTTAGCTCGCTTTCAGTCTTTTTTTAAACAGACCACAGGGTAGTAAATAGCTACGAGGAGGATCACAGCCTTCACAGCTGATTGGCTTGATGCTCGCCTGACATAAACAGGAAGTCGGTCGTGCGAGTCAGAGAGGGGAGTGAACAAAGACGGAAGGACTGGAGACGAATGTGGTGGCAAGACAAAGAGAGAATGTGTAAAGAGCCTGAGGGATTTAGATTTGAGAGGAGGAGAAAAAAAAAGGTTTCTGTTTGTAGCGCGCCATGTGACTCATGGAGGAATTCAGCTTGTGATTCAGTCCTCTGCATTGTCAGCAGGCAGCATGTGATGATAAGGGTGATGAGGTGTTTGTATTGGTAATAATAGGGCAGGAGACCACAGAATGATGACACTTATAAGATGTAATCATATCATAATGTTAATCTTGTACCTTTTCATGTTTACACGTCATTTGCGTTTTATCTTAATCTTTATATCGAGTTTGTTTAACTGCGAAGGTGTGAATGAGCAATGTGAAATATCAGGCTGCTGCTGTGAACTGGATTTACACCTTATGACAAAAGGGCCGAAACTCTAATCACACATTTCTTTTTCAAGTGTCATATGTGTGACTTAAAGCGATTTAAACTAATTCCATTTTTATTTTTATCCTGTTGAACAACTTGCGTGTTACGTAAGTGAAGCATACAGTGACAAACATGATTTCACTTCCCTGTAATTTACTTTCCCTGTAAGTTCCTTTTTTAAATCGGCTTATATATTTGTGTATTTTCTGATGATGTCAAGAATATATATCTAAGACACTCCTACTCAGCTGTTTCTAATCAAACAGCTAGGAGTTTATAGTAAAAGCTGATCATGATAGATTGTGTTAAATTCAGTTATCTCCTCTTGATAGCAAACCGTTGTGAAGCCTCCAGTAGCTCTGCGTGCAGGGCACTGGGTTGTTGCATGACTCTCAGAGAGCCAAAGCACAGAGTGGAAATAATGAGTGACATATCAGCCCTGCTACCCAAAGAGCTTTTAGAAAAACACCCCTCCTCCCTTCCTCCCCTGTCAACCTACTGTCCCCGTGCCTGGCTTTGAAGGTCAGATGAGAAACAAGAGAGAGAGAGAGAGAGAGAGAGTGAACGCCACCACCACCCCCGTCTGACTGGTTCAAACAGGCCCTGGGAGGAAAGGGGGTGGTGGTGGTGGTGATGGTGTGTGGGGCGTGGCCCACTGAGCATGCCCAGTGAGGAGGAATGCCTTGTGATGGCAACACAGTGGGCTCTCCCATCTGCTGAAAGAGTGTGCACTTCTCGCCCCCAGGCCCTTTTCCATCCAGTCTAGTGAGCAGCCAGATCAATTTACTGTGGAATGAACACAAAGTCAGCGGCTGACACACACGCACATATTCACACATTCTTTATGTACGACAACAGCAGCGACGCAGAGCCCTGCACTGCAGCAGGCAGACAGGCACGCATAGGAGTTTACTCATGCATGCAAAAAAACAGTAAGACAGAGGTTGAGTCAAAGGGCTGATATATTATTCAGGGAAATTCCCTCTTTACTCCAGCTGAAGTTTACAATGCCTCGTCTTTTAACTTTGTGCTACAAAAACAGCAGAGTCGATATTCCGGCTACTTTCCCTCCATCCAAATTCCTGTAACATACTGCTGACTCATCTGATCCGCTCGGGCTGAGGTGCCTTCATTTGTCATCAGGTTGGATGGCGACGGCTGCTGATGGCGTTTTTAGGATGAATGGCTCTGACTGACATTTTCATTGTGGAGCTGTGTGCTATTTCATCACACCGGTTTTTCTTAAAATGCCAGAGCAAGAAGCATCATTTCTGGGGAATGCTATCATCTGTCGCCCCCCCCCAACCACACACACACACACACACATGCAAAGTGAGACCACATGTTTCCCCACTTATGAATAATTGAGGAGCCCTGCCTCGTGTAGTTGAGCAGGCGCTGACAAGGCACCCAGGGTGGCACTCTTAACTACTGTAACAAAATGGTGTAGCGTGAAAAGTGACATTTAAGGAATATTGACGCTATCGTCAGACTGCTTAATTGCTTGTGCACGACAAAGCAGACCAACACACCACCGGCTCGAGTAAAACTTTCAAAATGTGAGCTGGCATGTTGGAGTGAGAGCTCAGAAAATGTTAATTTCTTCAGATGAAAGCAAATCAAGGTGAGATTTGGTTCTATCTGCCCGCTCTTACATTATACGAATAACTGAACCATATTGTAGGGTGGGATCTAATGTGTTCTTTTATTTGCAGAGTCACGCCTGTGCTTTCTGATATGCTAATGAGTCTCCCCTTGAGTAATTGAGCTGTGCTTTAGAAAATCAGCCCAGGCCTAATGGCGCATTGTCTGGCGGATGATCAAAAAGCAGCCGAGATGAGGATGAGATGTTCTCCGATGATCCGCAGATGACACCAATAATGAGGCACTTGAAGGAGTTTTCAGGCGTGGCGGACACGGCGGCCATTTCAGTCACGAATCAGCCGAGGACAGCGATCTAATTTCATTTCTAGATTCGTTGCTCGACCCCTCTATCAGATGCGAACTTCTCTTTGTGAGTGAGATGTCCTTCGCGGCCATGTCCTTCATCTCCCTCCCCCCTCTTTGACCCTCAACCCCAAACCATTACAGCCCACTCCAGAATGAGCGCCGCAGCCTGTTTGCCACCCCACCCCACCTCATCTCTGCCTCTTGCTTGAGGGTTTCTAAATCAGGAACATCTGACATACTCGCCACCTACTCATGTGTCTCTCTGCAACTCCCTGTGACCTCGATCCACCCTTTTACATTGGAATATTGTACACACTAATCTTCCTATAATACTTTATAGCAGCCCCATGTTCAAACACAACCCGTGACCACATGTACACACAAATAGTGCCAACAAAAGACAGGCAGCTGCAGTTCAAAGCTTAGCAACAGCTGTGTTCCATTGTCTAACCGGGAGCTGACTGACATTTGAAGCCAGCGATGGTTGTCTTTAAACGCTTCTATTCTTTCTCTCGCCTTCCCTCTTATTTGCTCCCTCCATCCGTCCCTCTTTGTCCTCTACCGCCAAACACTTCTCATTCCTGTGATGTTTTTGGTATCGCTGAGGTCTGCCTAGACACCGCAGTGTCTCAGATTCTCACACAGTAACCAGGGAAGCGCAGAATATGCTCCTTATTTGCCTCCCACAGCAGGCAGACACTCTATCCAACCTCTTCAGTGTCAAAAAGGCGTTGGAGATATACTTGGCAAGCTGTGTTTTACCCCCCCCCCCTTGCCAGCCCCCCTCTGCACTCCTAGTGTGTGTATGTATGTATCTTTCAAGCCCTTCATTTCCCAGAAAGGAGCCCAGGATTTATGAGTGCATGAGCCGCCGCGAGCGACATCTCCAGAGAAGGATGAGTGTTT
Organism: Argyrosomus regius; assembly: GCA_946959425.1. Lineage (NCBI taxonomy): Eukaryota > Metazoa > Chordata > Actinopteri > Sciaenidae > Argyrosomus > Argyrosomus regius. The sequence continues at coordinate 18,678,719 of OX336894.1, forward strand.
CCTGCAAACAGTTGGGAGGGGAAGGGAGGGAGGCGCTGCTGTGTGTGTGGGTGGACAGCTTCCATAGAAACACTATCCAGTAACACTTGAAGAGCGTCATCAAGGGGAGTGTGTGTGTGTGTGTATGTGTGTATGGAGGGGGCGTCTTTCTGAGAAAAAGCCCATGAGGGCTGCAGACCTGTGATTGACAGTTACCTCTGCTGATTACTGCCCCTCAGGGACAGACTCTCGACGACAGCTGCCGCTTCAAACTCACCCTGGACTGTTGCTAACTTCAGGTTCACTAAATATGTCCAAACCTGAGTTGTCAGCTTAAGCATGGTATCCAAATCCATCTCGCCGTCTTTGTTTTCGGTGAACACTTTGCAGAAATCTGACACGAGAGGACTGCACATTGCCTAACAATCCTGCTGAACTGACATGTATTTGCAAAGTAACCGAGCCCTTCATCACCACTCTCTCTTTATCCTCCATCATCGGGTGCGGACGTGAGGAGTAAAAGTGACTTCATGGTGAGTTGTGTAAGAGCGTGGGGCGAGGCTTGAAAAACGAGCCATGTGAGACAAACGAAAGTGCTGATGCGCCGAAAAGAGAGCCAGTGTTTCTGGAGGCATGCAGATACAAAAACCCCCCGGCAGAAGTCAGATGTCAGAGAGGACAGACAGGGTCCCGGACTCATCGGGGCTGTGTGGACAGTGCGTGGTAAAGGGCCAGATATGGAGGGGGAGGGAGGGCGGGGGTAAGGTCTAGAGGGGGGGATCTATTCCAGTAGAGAGAGAAAGGTCACAGTGTAAGCTGATAAAGGCAGGAGGCAGAGCTTGGGGCTGCTTCCAGGCCAGCTAGTCAGCTGACGCCTGCAGCTGTGTTTGGAACATCAATATGAGCCTTGTTCAGCACCCCCCCCCCCCCCACACTCCCACCCTCCCTCTAAAACTCTCTTTCTCCCTCCCTCTCCTGCTCACTCGGCATCCCCTCTCACCCCTCCTCCTCCTCTTCCTCCTCCCCTCACACTGTTTCCTTTTTTTTTTTTTTTCCAGCTCTGATTTATGAAAGTAGGGCATGTGCCCATAACTGCTGCATCAAGGCACATGGCTGAGCCTCCAGAGGCACTAAGGCTCTGTTTACATCAGCCCAGACAACTGCACCGCATTGCACAATCGCCACAGGCAAGCTCTGTTATATAAAGATGGGGCCACGTTGGCTCCGTTGTTTTTGTTTTTCTGGTTCGTCCTGTCTGTAACTCCTGAACTGCACAAATGTGGACGGACACGATGTCCCCTGATCCTTGACATGTCACTTTAGCGCAACCTTTAGCCAAGGACGGAATGTGTCAGCTGTGCACAGAGCTTCAGATTTCGCATTTCCCAGGCTGAAAATTCATCAAGCATATTTGGATCAAGCAGCTTGGGAACAACTCCAACAACTTCAATAGCTGTTTTGTTTTGTGGAGTTTGTTTTCAGCTTTTTCACTCACTCCTGCACAGGATTTTTGGAGCGCTTTGTGCCGCCGTTTTATTGTCGAGAAGTACTGGAGCATGACAATATTATAACAAAGAGAGCGACAAATACAGTTATTCCAGCGAGCGAGTGTGAGTCTAAATAGCGTGCGTGTTTGTTTGGGGGGTGACAATTAGTCCCAAATGTAGCACCAAGGCACTTCATGATCAGTTTCCATGGTGACAAATCAGACTGCTCAGCCGGTGGAAGCAGGAAAAATGTGTTCTTGATGAGCACGAACAAAAGCAATTTGAGCCAGAAGCCCGAGACAATACTGATATGACAGTAAAACTGCATAATCATGTTGAGTATGAGGAAGGAGGTGGAGGCAGATTTAAGGTTGGGTTCAGATTATTCGTGGGAGTATCTATGTGTGTGTGTGTGTGTGTGTGTGTGTGTGTGTGTGTGCGTGTGTGAGAGAGAGAGTGAACAGACTGGAGGTGGATGGATAGTAAGAACATATTGTCTTTATTTGATTGTAATCATCTGACACAGACGGGTGTAACCTGTCTTTGAAAGAATCCTGATGGCAGCTGAAAAACAAGACCAGCTGCTGTTAAACCATTTACTCATTAATGAATTACAGGCCACATTTCCACAGTAGAACCACAAGAATGCGTTCACTGTAACCTTCCCTGTCCGTATGCTTAACCAGTGCTGACTCAACGACGGGCCATTCGCTGCAGCTCCGTGCCTGAGCCTCCTGGCCTACAAGGACACACGATCATTTATAGCCGAGGGCTTTGGAGCTGGACTATTTCCGATATTTCTGCCTGCTTGTGAGTCATTACAGGCTGCAAGCCCTCTGTGTAGTCATGTTAGAGGCAGGGTCAGTGCAGCCAGACCTCTGCACGCACAGTACTACGCTCATTATTCCAGTTTTCTGTTCATGAAAGGAATTATCAAAGTTTCCCCTGCTGCTGTTTAATATGGAGTACATCACTTATGTTGCTGGCATAGCTTATTTTGTTTGTGTGTCTTTTCCAGAGAGTAGAGATGCTTTGTGATGCACCCAAGTATTAATATTCTCTGGCAGGAAGGAGAAGAGAGAAATGAAAAACATCTTATTTTTCAATCTGGAGCTCTAACCCAAATACATTTTTCTTTTTATTTTCCCCCTCATGCTTCCAGTCTTTGTTGCTCGCTCTCTTTGTAGAAGTCCTCGTATCCTCGACGCTCCCTTCACCCTCGCTCCCCTCCTCCCAACGCCCACGCTCCTCTCCTCCACTCTCATAACTCAGCTGTTACTTGGCAACGTGGTCCCAGCTGGACCCAGCATCAGCCGCGTTGCCACGGCAACAGAACGCACACATGCAGACACGGTAAACATGTTGATTTTTGGAAGCCAGCGCTACATGCGCTAAAATATGTTTTCAGCACTATAACATCCATCAAAAGAGGACAGCCATGTGGAAATGATTTAATGTAATCTCAGGCACCTGCAGCATCTTTATATCTGTGCTCATGGTGAAAAAAATATATAGAAAAATAGATTTGGAAATGTACAACATGATGTGATAAATTTCTGATTATCCTGTCCTATCCTCCAAACATTTTCTGTTTTCACCTCCTTTATTAGTCACGTCCTGCGTCACCATACATTTAAAAGCCGAGATGCATTCACAGCCTTGATTGTATGGTTCTGGGAAACAAACCTCTTCTCCACGCTCTGGGTAACACTGCATCTGTCGTCATAGCAACCCGATCCATCATCTGCAGGGGGATCAATTGATTCATTATTAACTGAGGCGCAGCCCTCCTTCTCTGCTTCCAGTTCACGTCTACTTACTCTGCCTTCAAGCATCCATTATTGACGTCTAAGCCTACCCACTCACTGGGCTGAAGAATAGAGAGCTGTCAAGTCTGCCTCCTAGAAATATAATTCAGGTTCTATATACGAAAAACATCGTGTTTGTTGACCAGCGTGAGGCAGGTAGAAAGGTACAAGATGCTCGCTTTATTGTGTTACATATCTCAACACAATCAAAATCACATCGGTTCTTTCTTTGTAAGGAGGATAAATATAGCTTGCTAACCTAAAATCATCCAGTGGCCATTCCTACATGTGGCAGGAATAGTAAAAGAGGTGCAGGAATGAGGGCATGAGGGTCTTTGTTGTACAGACAAGATGAATTAGCATTAGCTGAGGCTTAAAAAAAGGGAGGGGTGAATGTAACGCGACACACATAGCCTGTTCAAAACACTGCTTTCTGGAGCAGGGCATTTATAGCTGCAGGGGAAGACACGCTTTGATGATATCCCCCCTTATTCCAGGCTGTCCTCCGTCATGTGGCTGCACACCTAAGCAGAGCCCGGAGGCACTGGGATGGGTGGGGAGCCCCAATTTCCAGGAAGGAAAGCTGAGAGTGGAGGGGGGGGGGCAAATGTATATCATTGGAAAATGTGTGCTAAATGGATGATGTCACTTCAGCACTTTGACATTTTAATGTCATCTCTCAGGGAATTACATCATTAGCCCTCTTTCCTGGCCTGGCTCAATGCTGGGAAACCTCCTAATGGATGTCAACAAGCCATCCCTCTGGAAGAATGGAGCAGAGGGGGAGTGGAGGGAGAGAGGGTGTGGATGGTGGTAGTGGGGGGGGGGGTTGTTTTCACCGAGCTTTTCACTGAGCTATGTGAACAAGAGGCCTCATACTGAGCGTCATCTGGACTAAAAGCCTACAGTGCATTTCTCGCTACAAGATTAACTCAATCTGCATTACTGTCCCTATCAGACAAAGTGCAATCATCAAGCTCCACTCTCTATCCCTTGCTGCTGACCCTAAATGACCCGACGTGTAAACGGCCTCACGGTGGAGTTGTTTGTTAATTATTTCATGCATTTATAATTACAGGAGCACATTGAGTTGGCAGCGTGCGAGTCTCTGCAACGATTGTGCTTCTTTCAATTTGAAAAGCTGTCAGTGTCACCGTTGCAGCCGCCCAAACATCAGATGCTATATCCAATAATTGATTCATTAATCATCTACAAGTCCATTAAATTCAAATCAAGTCCAGGAATGCAGGCTTTCTGGGTGAAGAACTTATCTGTCTGATTGACTCCCCTATGCTGTGAAATAATTTATGAAGAGAAACATCTCAACCTAGATAAGGATTTTTTTTTTTTTAAAGCCTTTTATATGCTAATGAAAGTAGTAGCGTGGTATGAAAACAAACATAACAAGTTGCTCATATTTTAGGTAATAACATGAAATCATCACAGTAGCTGCAAATAGACTCCAAACAAACACGGAGGGAGATCAAGGCTTTATTGCAAAATAGGTCAGATGTGCCGTGAGCTTACATAAATCAATAGTGTGTGGAGGAGAGGACTAAGAATCTGACAAAATTAGTGCTGAGAGCTGAAATATATGAGTTGAAATATCGGGAAAATTCTGAAACTGTCCAATGGATTGTATGTAAGTCGACAGACTGAGAAAACAGACTAACAGCTGGTTTCTTCAACTACTGCTCTCATCGTGCATTGATAGTGAATTCAGCTGCATGGTGGATCATCTCAGCCTTGAAGGGGATTTGGCGGCGAGTGAAAAGCTGAAGGATAGGAAAGAGTGGCTTGGCTCTGCAGCTTAGGTTCACCGAACAATCACTAAGACTGACCGGTATTTCAAATGGATTGGGGGGGTGGGGGGATTGGAAGATCATATTTCCAGAAGGACACAAAAAGAGCTTCAGCCGTAGCGTGAGAATCAGACGTTGCTTACGACGTGGCTCTATACTCCGCGTCACCCTCTTGAGGACTTTCATTTGAGAGCCAAAGCCTGACTCGCCGTTATTATCTCACTGAGTATGAGCCTGTAATCTTCATCCCCAGTTCATTGAGAAAAGCAGATTTGATGTGACAAATCCTGGGCCCCAGATGACAAATAAGTCAGGAATTTGCTGCGATAAGTACCACTCACTTTATGGGGTGGCTCCCTCGTAGATTGGAAATGGAGGGATATCTGTGTCACTCCATTTTTCCGTATTCTGCTCTCCCTCCATTTGAGACAGGAATTAACATCAAAGCATGACCCAGAAAGACCCACGACTGGCGAGGTTCATGATCAGATTGATTTTTTTCTGCCTTTTAAACGATGTAGCAAGGGGCCCATCACTTTTCATGCATCCTAAAAGAGCAACCAGTGTTTTCTGTCCCTTATGTAAAGTTAAAAAGATATTGTCATCTCTCAGCATGCACACACACACACATCCATAAGTAGACTAAAGATGGTTACATAAACAACAAAAAAAAAAAATAGTTGCGGCATGCACAGGCTGTCATAAAAATAGTGCGCATGAATGAATAACATTAAACGAGTGGGGCAGATAAGCTACCCCCTTATGTGCTCGCCTCAGATTCAAATTTAGCTTTGCGTAGGGAATTGATGAGACACAGAGCTCAAAGCCAAAGTCTTCAAAGACCACGGTTACACAAGATGCAAGGCGTCAAACCCACTTTGTAGTTCTCGGGTGAACGAGTGGGTTGTAGCTGCCGAGCTGCACAGGGTGATACGGCAACAGAGTTCTGCGAGCCCAAGAAAATATGATAAAATACAAAAGTTACACCAAGGTTACATGGAGTGTAAAAGAGAGCAGGAGTGATCTTTTTTCTTTTTTTTTTTTTAGATGATTGTAGTTGTGGGAGTTGGGGTTGCTCTATCATGTTTCAAGGTTAAGGTCCCTTTTATCGTTGCCATAAAACATAGCAGGTGTGGGAGAGAAAAAAGAGCTGGAACGCCCAGGGAGAGTCAGAAGAGAATGACACGGAGAGATAAGGAGAGAAATAAGGATGGTGTTGGTATAATAGCACAAGTGAACAGTTTCATCACACTCATACAAAGGTTTGCTGAGGGAGGCGAACCTTAAAGGAATAGTTTGACATTTGCGGATATAAAATTATTTGCTTTCTTACCCAAAGTTAGTTGAGAATATTGATACCACTCTCATGTTTGTGTGCCATGAGAAGCTATGGCCAGCAGCTGTTAGCTTAGCATAACGTTTAAAAGAGCTAGCCATGCAAGTAGTAAATTTGCCTATGAGCACCAGCGGGCAGACATTTTGTTTTGGGTTCAAAGCCAAGAAATAGTCCAGCACATAACCTCTTTAAAACTGGTGAATTTTCCTACATACACTTTGTTTTTTTGTAAACAAACAAGATGTAACATGTTAATTAGCAAGCTTAACTGTGTGTTCAGACAGTATATGTATTTTAGAGGCGCCACGATTGTATCCAAAGCAAAGAAAGGATGCGATTTGATGAAAATCGCCTAGGGCAGCACAAATTGACACATCCGTCCAAGTTGAATATGTCCCAACAGTCAAATCTGCACGAACAACGAGAGATGAAATTTTGCTTTGCTTGGCTACCCCCCCCAGCTTCCAGTCTTTATGCTAAGCATGCTATGCTATGTTGGCTGTAGCTACAAAAATAAGTGGTATGAACATCTAATTCTTGGCAAGAAAGTGGATAAGCTTATTTCCCCAAATGTCACAAACATTTCAGCCTAGAATACTACATGGAGATGAGTTCGAGATGAATCTATTATCCTGTTCAACTGTACGAATGGTTTCCAGTTTCCGAGCATTGCCCCTCTTGAGACACCATTTGAATCCCTATCAGCCCCAGGCCTGTTGTGAAATAGCATTTCAGATTACCACATTATTATTAATATTGCATTATTAATGGCAGACTGCAGCAGTAAACTATTTGTCTTGGTAAAACTGAGAGGATAGAGCGGAAGTAGAGGATTGCTACATTCTTGCGGAGGCCCCACATTCCCCAGAGCACCACAGCAGGGCTGTTGTAGCTCGTACAGTTCCTCCTCTGCTCCCTCCCTGCACCCACGCCGCCCCCCCCTCCAGCCCCCAGTTTCCTGTGCAGCAGCATGGCCGCTCAACCCTTCCCTTCCCTTCCCTGCTCTTAGCTCGGTCAAGCTCCAGCTCCCTCTACCCCGCTGCTGCAAATACATTATTTACACTCCCCTCCCTTCAGCTCAGCTCAAAAGAATCAGGGCAGAGGGAAATAACACCACTGTATAACCTCCCCCCTCTCTCCCCCATGCACCAACACACACACACACACTGCACACTCAACGCTCAACCCTCCCTCCACCAGCATCACCCCACCTGCTCGCTCTTTTCTCACTCTGCGGGATGAAAATACAGCACAGGGCTGGGCTGCGACAATGGGAAACTCTGTGAGGCCCCAGCCCTCCCATTAATCCCCTCTGACATGCCTCCCGAGGGCAGGGATTTGCTACAAGTCAATGCAGGAGACCTACAGTATGCAAAACAAGCCTGTCTGACTCTCTCATGATTTTCAAAGCCACTGCACTGCACTGCCTGTGAGACAGGAAGGCAGATCAGAGAGAGAGAGAGAGAGGGGGGTGGGGGGGAATAACTGCACACAGTCTGCTTAGTTAACCCTTTCCTCACCCTCCTGTTCAGTGTATGTGTCACTTCCTTCTTCTAGTTTCACTCCAAGCCCAGATTGCATAGATAACGCTGATGACAGATGACAGGATGAGAACCGATGCTGAACAATATATATATATTGTTTTTGTCTCCCGTTCAGCTGCTGCTATCCTCTTTGTCTCCCCTCATGACCGATTCAGCTCCAAGAACCAGACCAAAATATGAAAACCACCCAACGTAAACAGGAATCCACTGGCCACGTGATGCACTTACTTCTCTCAGGCTGAGTGGTGCTATTGAATTTCCGCCTTATCAGGCATCTAGTGATGAGGAGATAGATGGAAGATGCTTGGGGTGCTTGGGGAGTAGGGGGGGCTGTTGTCCACACCCTGCAGCTCACACTCACAGGGAATGTAAACAACAGAGCTGAATAGACAGGCTGGGACTACACATGGAGGGAGGAAGGGCAGCAGAAGAAGTTAAATTACCACAGAGAGAGCGACAGAGAAATGGAAAAACAGATGACAGTAAGGCATTGCCCCACCAGAGGAAGAGAAATCCGCCAGGATTTGTAGCCTGCTTTAGATTCACGTGATTGGCTCCACTGCTTGCCCCCCCTCTCTCTTTTTTCCACCCATCCTCAGACCCTTTGAGATGGAAAAATGGGTCATCTGTGTGGAAGTTAATACTCTGAGCACGTACAGTGCTGCTTTATTTTAAGGACGTGCCTTGGAAAATTTTTCCTCTTCTCTGCCTCGCTGGTGAATGACACAGAGAAGGCGCTGGGTAATTAATACACTGTGTTGCTGCTGTGCACACAAGTGGCAGTGCAGAAGAGAGCAGCAGTCTTTATTATAGCTGCTGGCACAGCCCTGGACATGTCTCATATTTCTCCCCAGCCTGCCCTCTCCATGACAACGTACAGTAGGCTGCAGACTCTGGCACCACAGCCATGACATCAGCAACAGGGCACAGACAGTGTGACTCTGAGCATCATGGGGCGGTGGGAAAACATGTTCCAAAACACAGACGCAGGAGCTGCTCTGCGGACACCTTCACCTAAACAGTAAGCGATCTGCGGGCTACAGGCAGCGACTACCTCACTGGGAGGTTACTGCTCAGAGGCAGCACTCAGAGGATCTCAATTCGGTGCAGCAGAGAGTCTGCTGCTTTGCAGAGCTACGTGGAGCTGCCATAGCAACCACATACAACAGAGTTATTTCTGGCTGCCTTAAACTCCCAAACACAGCTGCTCCTGCAGATACCCAATCTGTGTATGTATGGCACTCAGTATACAGAGCAGTGATCAAGCTTTGACATTCAAACTCACAAAGTGGAATAACACAGCAAAGGTAATTACTGCTGTGGATAATTTGCTCACAGGATTTCCCGTAATGAGTTGTGGAGCTCAAGTGATTATAATATTCCCAATACAACATCTTACATATGATCAGAATCCATGCAAACAAATTACAATGGCAGTCAGACTGCTTTGGTGCTGCCTGGCTGGTTAGAGCCTGTCTATGTCTAATCTTGGGATATTAAGGTTGCCTTCAATTGCAGTTTATTTCCCCGCACCTGTAACGAAGGAACACAGTGCATCTGTCAACATGAGCTCATTAGAAGAAAGCATTAGGAACTGTTAAAAAAAATTACCCCTCCCGAGCACATGGTCTCCGTGCTGCAGACACAGCCATTGTTATTGCTGTCAACTGGAGCTGTTATGCTCTCTGCTCTCTCCATTCAGTTGTCCTTCAGTGGAACACCATAGAAGTCTGCAAACACAGCCTGGAGCAACAGTTCCCCCTACTGCACGAGAAGAGGGAGTTTCTTTATTTGCCTTTTTTCCTCCCCCCCCCCCTTGCCTGCTACATCAGATATGAAGAGCTGACTCATAATGCATTTGTACAGACTCAAATAGAGCAGCAGTTCTATTAAAAGAGCGACATTAAATCCAAAGAAGCACAGCAAACACCTCACGCATTACATTAATATTCTGCTCAGGGTTTCAGGACGCGGAGGCTTTGTTTTAGATAAAAACAAAAGATTTGCTGTGTCATCCTGAAATCAAAGAGTCGTGGCCTTGTGTCAAGGTCTGTTTCACTTGGTTTACTTTATGATGCAGTGCTTTCTGGGCAGGCAGCACTGGTCTGGTATCCTTTAGTGACCCCTCAGCTCTCTCCAGTCTGCAGGGGACGGAGTACGTGGCCAGCAGCTGAGTGTTTATTTACAGGAGAAGCAGGCCAGTGGCACGCTGCGTGGACGGGCTCTGAACCTGTTCCTACCCCAGACCACAGCTCCAGCTTGACCTCCAACACAGTCTTGTTTTTTTTTCTCTCTCTCTCTCTCTCTTCTGCCTCCCCCAAAGGACAGATTAACAACGAGTCATTTCTTCTGCACACACACACACACACACACACTCTGTGCCAGACTCTGCAGGCCTCTTGACAGGCTTCTCCTATTCCACCAAATGGCAAAATAGCAGGAGTGCTGAAGAAAAGACTGCAGCGCGAGCCCATGAGTTCATGGAAAATGGAACACTGTCTACCATTTAGTCTTCACTCGACATTTCTGGGCCGACGTTCAATTTTCATTTTTCATTCCTAATGTAGAAAAACTATTTTCCCCTGCTCTCGTTTCCTGGCAACCTCAAGGCTCGGGCTGCTCTGGCCAGAGCCCTTAGAAAAACAGCTGCAGACGGGGATAAAAATAATTACAGCTCTATTTGTCTTCCAAGAGACACACTTTCAACCTACTCCCTTCCCCTACGAGCTGCTCCACTTTCGCCCTCCTGCACGCACAATAAAGCCATTCACAATAAAGACATCGTGGCTCGATGTACTCACACAAGCTCGTACTGTATGTTTGGCCATGCTGGTTGGAAACAGAAATACTGTACTCTCATGGTGGAAACTCAACCTTGTTCTGGCAGCGTCTGTATTTTATTAACCCGTGACAAGGATTCATTAACATGTCAAACGTCAGGATTCAAAGGTTCTTTTGGACCAACATACAGATGTGTGGATTCAGACACATTAGACTGTATCACATTACCTTCCTCCATCATCCTTACAATCATTTTTTGTATTACATATTTAAAAACTAAATGCTGATGCATGTTTATCATTGATATATGAACTTCACACCTTTCCATTCAGCAGAAAATGACCCTACAGATAAAAACTGCTCACACTCCATAAGTCAAAACTGTAAATGCTTCAAATTTTCCTGTGCATTGCTACTGCCATCTACTGGCAAATGGAAACTCACAAACTCAAAGTGTGTCTTTGTGATTTATTTTAGGATTTTACACACACACAAAAAAACCACATCCAGATATGAAAGGCTGGATTATAAAAATAACATTTAACCGACATTGCAAAACATTTGACAATATTCTACAAACAAGTGTTCTGTTTAGTGTAGGCACTCGTACAGGTTTCACATGTATATCAACACATCAATATGTAACAAATCATTTACATACTCTTGATTTTTATTTAATATATAACATCAGCAAACCCCCTCCTCCCCTCAAACAGAACACAATTACTTTTGAGGGAAATAAATAGAACAGATGGCGAGAAAACAAAAAGTCTGGTGGGAACAAGATTAGAAAGACGGAATGTGTTTAGGATTTCCCAAAAACGTAACCTTGAGGAAGTTCTTCAATCTTGCAGTGCAGTGACAGAAGGACTGAAGGAAGGAGGGGGGTCGTGCTCTCTCACAATCAGGCTCACAACTCACACACACACACACACACACACCAGCTGTCACACATACCAAACATCAGTGCTTGAAATGCTTTTACACAAACACACATTCATTCGACGTCATCTTCTGTTAAAGACTGAGCGCTGATGATTCGCTGAAAAACAAAAGAAAATATCTCTCAGTTGTGTACAGCAGAGAACAGCTAAACGCACCATCTCCAACCACACAGGAAACCTGTACTGTTGGCATTTCTGTCTTAGAGGTGAAATAACCGAGAGCTACTGACACATGGCTCTCAGCTTTGGATGATTCTAAGATTGATCTTGCACCCTTTCTTGTCCCAGAGACCACAAATGACAACTGGGGGGTTTACTAAGGATGCTACACACAAAAAAAACGGTCACAATCGACATCTTAAAAATGGAAGAGATGTAGGAAATCCTCACCTGGCTGATGGTGGGCAGTTTGGTAAGCAGCATCTGGAAGACTGGAGGCGGCAACGTCTGCTGGAGTACCTGAAGGAGCTGCTGCGGTTGGCCACATACTGCAATGGCATTGGTCAGGTGGTCCACACCTTTCTCGAATTCACCTAGGTTAGGGTTAGAAAAGGGGGTTTAGATTTAACGGTCTAAAAATGAGAGAAGAGGTTGAGCAAGTTGAGAAAAGAGGTGTGTGGGTTAGTTACAGATGGCTGGCATATTTTTATTAAAGTGTGCTAAAATACAAAAAAGACATGAAGTTGTCTATTTGTATTTAATGTTTGACATAGAGAACGGCTCTCCAAGCTTTCTGTGGGGTGTCCTGTAGGTGTGGATCATGCACATAAACTCCCAGATCTTCTATCAGATTAAGCAATAAACAGACATGTGGCTAACCTTGTGAGAGGAGCTCCTCTCCCAACTGGATTTCCTCCAGGAAGAATTTCTGAACAGCTTCAGCGTCCTTCAAATCGGGCAGCTTCAAAGTCAAAGTGTCAGAAATAAACATAAACGCGCATTAGGCCGCAGTAAGACACACAAAAATATATCTGAAATTAATGTTTTCATGTTTGCTCTTACCTTTGCCAGTCCGGAATTCTCACTGGAAACATTTTTCTTTCTTCTACCTGTGAGACAAAACGTGTCTTTAGACTGTGCTGGACATGAACACATGGTCACAAGTTTAGCTGTTAGCTGCTGCGTGTTTCTTCCACGAGTTAAGGTAATTTAACCTGCGACACAGCTGAGGAAACCTAACTCAGAGTAAGTGTTCATACTCTCTAAGATGTGAGGAGTTGAGAAAGAGAGTATATCTATAGAGTATATATCTCTGTTTCTGACGTCGTGTTTCTGTCACATGGGAGACATTGTGCGGCTGTAAATCGTCTGCTAAGCTAACTTCCTCTAACTCAAACACTTACGTTCACGTAGCTTTTCCTTGAAGCGAGGGTCACTCCGCCGCTTTCTGTCGAAATAAATACAATATGCGACGAAAAGGGCCCCGCACACCCCGAGAACGACCGCACCGGTCCTCCCGCTCATCATGTCTGGAAACTTTCCACACGCACGGCGCGCAGCTAAACAGCTAGCACGCTGCTAAGGAAGTACGGAGAGGAAGTACGTAAATCGTGACGCATGTCGTAAAGCCAACGGTCTCATATCCACACTGTAGTTTAAGTCAGGGGTATTCAACCAGAGGTCCGTGACCCCTAGGGGGTCCGCACAGGTACTGCAGGGGGTCCGCCAACTTTTGTCATAATAATTGACAATTTTCACCAAAATAATTTGTGAGAATTAAAACATATAACAAAAATGATAATGAGTAAACTGCATGCATTAATATGCAATAATAAGCTACTTTTGACAAAAAACTATTTTTTAAAATAAATTATTCCATTATGCATGAACTTTCTATCAATCATAAACACATATAGGCTCATAACACAGAATATAAATAGGTTAATAAGGTAAAATAAAAAGGTTGAATACTCCTGGTTTAAGTCATTTTTTAAAACCTTTTTTACACAGTCTATTCTTTTGTCGGGTAAATATGATCAAATACACCTCCACTCACGCTGAGAAGCTCAGTATGAGCTAAAAGCTGAAAAAGTCTTGAATCCACAATGACAGCATAAGAGCTGTTGGTGGTTTATGTAGTCTATGATGGGAGCCAGTGGTGGAAGAAGTACTGGTATTCAGATTCTGTACTTCAAGATTACCAACTGGGCAAAGTGCAAAAGCCCCAAGTTCTTTGTGTGGTAAAAGTTTGTGGTAATATGTCTGCCTAAAATAACCTGCAAGAGGGGAGAAGCCTAAAGTCTAAAATGCTCTGTTGCAAGTTAAAGGTGCAATGTGTAAGATCTATGTAGGAAGCTGTATTAGTGGAATATGGCAAAAATGGAAAATAACATTCATAACTATGTTTTCATCAGTGTATAATCACCTAAAAAATAAGAATCATGATGTTTTTGTTACTGTGGGTCCTCTTCCATGGAGTCTACCATGTTGAACCGCCATGTTTCTACAGAAGCTCAGAAAAGACAAACTAAACACTGGCTCTGCACAGGGTCTTTCACATTTCACAGCCGCCATAGTTTCTCCTTCATTCTAGGAAGGAGAGGGTGAGGCGATAGGGGTGCAATCAGCAACTACACCTAGGTGCCACTAAATCCTACACACTGCTGCATAAACTGCTTAATTTGAAAAAAATAAAAATAAACAAAAAAGGTACTACTAGCAAAATGCATTTTTAGAAGCAAATGTAGCAGAATGCTCTGATGTGTACTGAGCAATTTAACACTTCAGTTTGTCATGATGGAGATTTTTTTTATCCACCTTGTGTGTACGAGCTGCTGTGACGAGCGAATTTCCTCAGTGTGGGATCATTTAAATCTATCTTATCTGATCTTATTTTATATGTAGTAACCATAATAATTAGAATTAAATCATTAATCATTAATTAAAATAACTATTTCATTTCACTTCACTGAAAGTAAATTTGTCAAATGAATGTGGGCATAAATTGCAATTTTACCTGAAGTAAAAAAGTTTTCCTCTGAAAAGGAGTAAAAGTACACAGCATATTAAATTAGAAATATTCAAATAAAGTAGAAATACCTCAAAATTGTACCTAAGTGTGGTAAATGTCATAATTGATGGCAGGAGACACTGAATACTTCACAAACTATGGCATTTATTTCAAACAGAGGCTTCTGCTTTGCTTACATTTTTACAATAAATTACACAATGACCATCATCAGATGAGCCTAATAAATACTATTGAGCATTTTTCAATAAGCTCCATTACTTTCTCTTAATCTATGATCCAGACCGTTTTCCATATACAGGTTCATACAGCTTTAGCTTCAGTACATGTACAGGTTGGAAAACAGTTCAGCCGCATCCGAAACCACCATTCTTCTCTTACAAGCACAAGCTATAGAAAAACAAAACAGAATACAAACTAAAGCAAACGTGAAATTAAAAAAGGGAAGAAAGAAACAAAAGAACTATTGAAACTGATGAAAGAGGCAGAACGAAACAACAAATGAACTCAAATAAATCTGTTCCTACAAGAGAGCAGGACAAAAAGGGGCAGAACAAACATGCTGTAACCCTCAGTATTTACACTCAAACTACAGTTAAAACTGTAAAACTGTCTGTACAGAAAAGTACATGTTATTAACAGTGCAAGATATTAAATAGCTTGACTCAAAACACTTCTCAATATACAAATGTATAACAAAAGCATACAATTACATAGTGCCAAACAAAATGTAACTTCAGGTTATCATACAGTAGGGGGTCTATACAAAGGAAACACTGGAGATGTCTTCAGAAATGTATACACATACGTCACTTTATGATATAAATGCACATTTACAATATCTTTACCTTTAATCTGGTCATAGTACAGGAAACAGAACCAAACATTTTTGGTAGGGGGTGAGTATGAGAAGAAGCTGACATGTCATTAATGATCATGAGTAAAATTAAAAAGAGATGCCAAAGCAAAAATAGACTTAATTAAATATCTTCATGTTGTTTGGAACACTGCAAATGTGGGTATCAGCTTCATTCGTGTGGCGCAGTACTGAGTACATGCTGTAAATACCTAAATATGGCTGCCTTCAAGTTAACTTGATCCAGTTGCAGATGTGCAACATTGTTGAGGGGATTAGATGGGTGATTAAAATATAAGAAAATTAAGCAGATGGGCTGATGAACTGAAGTAATGTGACCGCTGGATTCACCACCTCCGTCATTGCACATTTTATACTGCCAAACTTTAACAGTTATACCCAAGCTGCGTGAGTATTCAGTAGTAGATTCATCCAGTATAAGAGTACTGCTTTTACAATTATACTTCTTAAATATTACCACACGCCGTCAGACTCAGCCCTTCACTGCCTGCTCACCCATACAGCATTCTTCAGTCTTTTTTTTTTCTCTTTTTTTTTTAAAAAAAAGGGGACACATTATTCCAGCTGACCCTCCGACTTGAGAAGAGGATCAGGGAAACAAAGTGCTGTCCTTTCTCAAAGTGCCCCATGGAAAAGAACAAAAAGGCACTACAGTATCATTCCATGTTCGTCCACTGAGGTGGCTCAGTGGACCTATGATGGTCTGAAACCCTTAACGCATCAACACCTGTCTGTATGACTCAATGCAAACATGTACAGGACCACACGCCTGTACGGGAGATGAGCATCGTCGACTACTTGAGGTTTAACCACATGAAGGCCTTTTTAATGAGTGGACAGAGAAACGTGGCAAAGTTACATCTCCTTACGCCCTTAATGCCAATGTGGCAGTGTTCCTCTGAATTCCCCACGGTAACATGGCGAGCACAGGCCGTACCATGTCGGGCTATGAGGACAGAGCACAGAGGGGTCTTCACTGGATAACATCCCTTACCAATACAACTTTATCAAATGGAAACAGTTATTGCTTGCAAAAACAATTCTTATAAATGTTCAATTAAGGAGCACGCAAAAGACAATTTTGTATATATTCTTTTTGACAAATTTCATCCCCCCACACAATCTTCATAAAAGTGCACTTAAGTGCCAATAGCTTGCCAAGGAAACAGTTGTCAATAGAAAATAGTGCTTGTTTCTTGTTTTTTGTTTTTGTCTCTGGTCTGGTTTTTGTGCCCCAGTAGTTACAGTATGTAGGTTGAATTGTCCGTCCTGTTGGAAGGGAATGGGGGGCGGTGACCCCTGGGTGCTGGTTAAGTGCTTAGTGCGGTGGCTTTTTTGCTGGTTTGTCCTGTCACCTGCACTCCACTGATACCCCAGAGTTCTGAGAAGAGGAGGATGATGACGACACCGGAGGGTCGGCCAGTGTCAGCATGACTGCTGCAGTCAGTGAGCTGGATGATGGTGAGGAGGAAGAGGAGGAGGAGGATGAAGAGGAAGCAGCCACTGTGCCTGCAGGACAGAGGAAAGATTTGGTAATGGTCAAACAGGTTGGTGGAGACGACATACAGTAGACTCCTGAAGTGGGACTTCAGCGTTAGCCTAGTGAGGATTTACACACCACTTAATTAAAATGCTGCTCCACACAAACGAGTTCTTACAAAGAGATTAATTGTTACTGAATATTTACACACGGTAATTATCAGGTGCAGCTGTTACATCAAGAACTAAATGAACTGACAAAGCTAATGTTAGCTTACTAATTGATGATCCATTTAGAGTGAAGCGTAAAAGAGTGAATCGTCTGACCTGACTGAGATGAAATGATGTTGAATAACGAGGTTAGCTTTTTAACATGGTCTCAAAAATAAGACATTAACTGCATCAATAACAGACTAAATGGAGTTGGTGAGCTTAGCACAATCAGATTTTCCCCTCTCATTTAAATGTTGTGATTACTAATCCTGAAAGTGTTCATTTCTCCATCTGTGCATATATAAATACAGCAAAGCAATACGTGAAATTACAAATACTAAGCAGTTTAGTTTAACACAAGATTTCCCTCCTAAAACTATCATTTTAGAAAGTTATGCTACAGCTTCTGATGCTAGACATTACAAAAAAGGTATTAACTAGCTTTTAATGTTGCAACCAGATTTAGTATATCAGCTGGTAGTTACTAAGAATTCAGGAAGGACTTTGCTAACAAACTTAAACATCTGAAAAAACCCAGTCCTGGTGATCAGCGACTCACTTTCCCGTTCCTTTTTCTTCATGCGTTTTCGTCGTCTGTCAATAGAGGCCACCTCAGACTTGAGGGAGAGGTAGTGGTTCCTGATGTCCTGCAGCTTCTCCTGAAGAAATGAAATCCTCTCCAGACTGTTCATCTTTTCCAGGTCAGCTAAGGGGAACGGAAATAATTCAGGGCATTGATACAGGTCACAGGACACAAGCTAAAAAGAGGGCTGATTTTAACAATTCAACACCGTCAGCCATAACAAATTACTATGCAAATTAGCTCACTGTGTGACACTTACACATCTGGAAGCTCCACTTGTACACGCGCGGCGATCTTCCGTGGTTGTCTCGGTGCTGGGTGTGGTCCGCGTCACCCTGTTTGTGGTACTTATGGCTCGAAGGTGGAGATCGTCCGTGACACTTGGGCGAAGTGGCAGCTTTCACGTCTGATGCGCTGTTCTTAGAGGCAGTTGATTTGGCAGTGCCGTCAACAACAGACTGATCTTCACTGTCACTGCTGTTGGCTGGAGGAGAGAAGAGAGCAGAGATGGGTAAGACGGTGATGAAGGAAAAATCTCATTTCCTCTCTCACCTGAAACCTGTAATTTTGTGTCAGGAAATAAATATGAAAGTACTTGTGTGCATTTGAAATTGGAAGGCTATCGGGGTGTCAGCAATTCCATGTACCTGTTTTCCTATTCTTTTTGGGAGGCACACCTAGGCTCTTGCGGTTTGGCTTGTGTTTCTTTGAGGCTCCACCTGTCTGTGATTCTTTCTGCCGCTTCTGACTCGCAGACGCTACAAAAGAAAACACAAGACGATGGTGAGGAAACAGGCAGACTGTAAACGAGTTGTCACTGTATGTTTCTAAAAGATTCACAGGAGTGGGTGTAGTAGATTGGATACTATTTGTACCTTTGGACTTCTGCTCACTCTCCTGCTGGCTGCTGCTGCTCAGCTCTAGGCTGCAGCTGCTGCTGCTGTTGCAGGAGAGGCTGACGTCAAACACCTTTGAGGGGGAACCTGCCCCCTCATCCTGAGGCAGATCTTGCAGCTCCCCACCCAGACTCTCCACTTCCACAGTGCTGCTGTCTGTCTCACTGCGCCCACCTGCCACCTCCTCCTGTATGGGTCCTGGGGGAAGAGTGTCAGAAACCGGCTCTGAAGGCAAGGCGGGGGGTATGGATGGTGGAGGGGAGGAAGGCTGCGCCTGACCAGACTCCTCCACAGCACTGCCCCCTCCTGAGGGGGACTCTGGCGTTGTTGGTGGTGTGTTAAGTACAGAGTTACTGCCGCTGCTCGGAAACTCCTGGAGTTTGTCATTCTCCATCTGCTCCTCCGAGGCTTCGTCCTCAGGTCCGGCATCCTGTTCGACGTTTGGCTCCTCAAGACACGAGGGCACAGGTGGAGGAGGTGAATTGGCGGCCTCTGTGTCTGAGTCAGAGAACAACTCTTTGAGGGTCTTCTTGGGCCACTGGGCCTGGATGCTTGACCACACATCCTTTTGTCCTTTGGAGCGGACCGCTGGCCTCTCCTCTGCATTCCCAGACATTTTGGCTCTCTTTTCAGGAATCTCCCAGAACCCAGCTTGTCTGCCAGCTTTGGTCTTCTCCTTCATGCCGTTGTACTTCTTGGAAGGGGGCCCTTTGGTTTTTGGCCGGCTTCGCTCACTTTCCTCCGCCTGGGCCTCGGCCGCCGTTGTGCCCTCATCATCTGAACTGCTGCTAGACGAGGCGCCCCTCTCCTCCCCGGGACCAGCCGCTCTCTCCTCCAGCTTCCTGGGAGAGCCTCCAGGTAACCAGTCGGCACTCCTGGTGTTCCTGGTTTTAGCTTTGGATTGGCCTTTCGGGGTCCTCTCTGCTGCACCCTCAGATTTCCTCTTCCTGGTGCTCGCCTCTCCCTCTGGTTCTGGTTGGCTTCTGCGCTTCCCGACGTCTGCGCTCTCTGTGCTGACTAAATCCTGGTTCTTTCCTGAGACTGGAGAAGGTTTGGATCCTTCAGGAGGGGTTCCGCTCTCCCAGCGTTCGGATGTTTGCGGGGGCTCTGGTGGGGCCTTTCTGGGGCTGCCTCTGCAACCTGGAGGGCGATCCTCCTCATTATGCTCTTCCTCCTCATCCTCGTGCTCGCTTTCATCTGTGGACATCTCAGAGGCTGAGGCAAAGGAGACAGAACTTGTGTTAGTTTCAGCAGGATATCAGCACAAATACACCACTTCAGAGTCAAACAGTCCTGATCTGCTTTAAGTGTGCATGAGGACTACAGGCTAATGAGTGTTGCTACCTTGCAGGCCATTGAGGATAGAAGTAATTTCTATAGACTTGACTGGAGACTGCTGAGTCCCTTTGTCCTCACCCTCGTCCATCTTGGAAAAGACATCCTGACTCAGGCCACATTTGGAGCGTGGGACGCGGTTCGAGTTGGATGAAGGGCCGAGGACTTCTCTGTCATTGAGCCTCTCCAACCTGTCTCGCTCCCTCTCCGCTTTGTTCTGTCAGAATTGAACACAGTCAGTGATTTGCTTCACGACATCAAACCAGCTTCAAGTTGAAAGGTGACCACTCTGTGTACTCGTACCTTTATTTTTTTGCGGTGCTTTATTTTTGGTACGTTCTTATTGGCGGGGCGCACAATCTTGTCTGCTTTGATCCATTCATCATATCTAAAAAAAAATAAAATAAAAATCAAGTACAAACACAAGAGACAATTTCATCAATCAGATCTTTGAAAGGAGCTATGAAACATCCTCTCACACCACCCACCACACAGACACCTCTACTGTCTGACCCCAACATGTTGCTGTGACACAATAAGCCTCAACAGCAAAAAAGGAAGAAATCCCATGGTGTTAGGTGGAAAAAGACAAACCTTTACGATGAAGAAAGAAACAATATTAACACCGACCACCACACAAATCAAATTCAACAAAGTTCCAACAGTACCAAGGGTGCTACTTGGGTCGTATGAGGAGAAATGAAAAGTTTCACAACATCGCACACGACAGACACAATGCAGAGAACATCCCACTGTCTTTAATAGAGTGCTAGAGGACCACACAACAACATTGAGACAATGAAATGCTGATTGCACTAGTTAACCTCTGTGTCATGGTACCCTAACACTCTACTTAACACTGCATTAACCCTGACCCACTGGGGAGGGGGGAGAGGGTTGAGAGGTAGAGGTGAGTGTAGCAGCATCTTAGTTGGCCATTCAGAGATCCAAAGGGTAAGCTCACGTTAAAAATATATCATCTCGGAGGATCTAAAGATTGTTAAACCAAAACCACTAATTGGGTTCGAATTCAAGCCTGTCTGTAGATTTTGTAGAGAGACAGACAGCTGGGGGACAGACAGACAGGGGATTCAGACAAAACTGAGTATGGAAAGCTGAGGAATTATCCACATCAACCCAATACTCAGTTCCGTTTCTGCCACTAGATGGCCCAGTGTGCTCCATAATCAGAGTACTGACCATGGGACTGGATCAGGTGAAGCAGAATTGTGAGGAAGGGATGTATCTGTTACAGCTGTGGGGATACCCATGTAGCGGTTATCCCCTAAGTTGAATTGAAGGTTTAAAAGATGTTTGTTTTTTTTGTTCTTTTTAGGGTGAATATAGACGTTAGGTGATTTCTCCCCAGGTCCTGTCTTACCTGACGTTCCAGCCACAGTAGTGCACCAGGTAGAGCACCTCTCCCCCCTCCACGTCTGCCTCTTTCACAGTGGCCTCGTACGTCTTCAGATTGCGGCCTCGCCCATACCTCACCTGCACCTTCATCCCCGGGGGGTAACACTCAAACTCCTCCCCTTCCTCCCCCTCCTGACTGCTGTCATCCCTGCAAGAAAAACAGTTCAGCACTTCCTGGCCCTAGGCTGCCCCGTTTGAACACCACAGAACCCCACCCACACCCAGCCACCCAACTCACTGCCTGCTGCTAGGAAGCCCGTTTGTTCTAATTAATCTGCTCCACCCTTGCCTTCCTTGTCCCATTACAACACTACCCTTACCTATAAAGAAACATAAACTTCCCATTTTTGTCCTGCCTTAACTGTAATCCAGTGTAACCTACAGCAATCTGCAGTATTAACAACTGAATCATTTACAGTAAGCCAGTCAAAGAACAGTACATGGAGTGTTGCAGTAAATAAAACATAATTCTTTCATGGCAAAAATCAATCATCTTGCATGGGAAATAACACTACTGTTAAGCTATCTAACCCTATATCCACACACACCACAGCATACTTGGGATTCTCATTCACACACACTGTAAGAAACAAAGCAGCCACAAGGAGGAGCTAGTGGGAAACAGTCAGGAGATGTCGAGAAGCTGGAGGGTATACGGGTGGTGCAGGAGTGCCAGTAAGTGGTTTAGGCGCAGGGGCCACAGGAGCCACAGGGGCAGGTTAGCACGGCAAAAGCACAACTTGGCAGGCAGTGCAGCAACTTAAAGCAAGACTACAGTGTTGGGAGGAAGCAACGACTATCACATCCAATTTGGTCTGCTGCCACGGAGAACAGCTACTCCACACAATCCCTCTCATACCTTACTGCTCCGAGCGTGTGCCTTCTGCTGACAGCTAATTCTCAACAAGCCACAATGAAGAAGATGCACTTCTTTGTGCGGCGGTCCAAGTGTGACAGCTGAAGAGGCTGTTACCGCCCTAAGACTGGGGACACACTAGACTCCGAATGCCAACTGATTTTAAAAAACACACCGCGCATGATCAATCTCGTAGACCTTTTCCACCCCTCGGTGATAAATATGGGTCGGGAAACACAAACAAGCACAGATAGGTTATCAAATACTGAGATATAACACATTTAGAGCTGCAACAATTTGTCAAATAATCAGTTCAGCCAAGCGACAGAAAATTATTTGCAACTATTTTAATAACAGATTTATTGTTTAAGTCATTTTTTAAGATAAAATTCCAAATGTTTGATGGTTCTTGGCTCTCAAATGTGGAAGGGCAGTTTCTTCATCCTATATTATAATAAATGGTATATTTTGGGGCTTGGGGCTGTTGGTTGGATAAAAAAAAGACATTTGATGAAGACAGCTTGAGCTTATGATGAACATTTTCACTGTTTTCTGATGTTTTATAGACCTTACGATTAATGATTATTCAAACAATGACCAGTAGATGAATCTGCAATTTAATAACCGTTAGTTGCAGCCCTAAACAAATTACGCAGAAGCACCACTTATGCCAGGACTTCTAATTTCCTCAAAACACAATTCAGCTTCTGTAATATGAGTCACTATGCATTGAAAAAGTCATTCCAGGTGGGCTGCGAGCAGTTGGGTCGGCTTCATCAGAAAAAAAAAAAAAAGGTAAATAGTACTTAGACAGTTATTTAACAATCACTATAGAACAAGAGTTTCCTTCTATATACTTAATTGGTCTCATTAATATAAATCGAGACACAATTTTCTCATTTAAGCTCAGTGTAAACTAGCTCTAACTGACTACACACGGTCTCCGCTGCTGGAATGAATATGTGATCCTCACACACACACACTCCAGGTCCTATCCAGCTTACAGGTTGTAAACATGGAACAGGTTTTGATATCATCGGAAAAGCTCAGATCAGATCAGCCTGCGGGGTTGAATCTGTAAACCCTCACACTACCATGTAATCTGCTGCGAGGACCACTGATCCCGACAAAGTCAAAAGGGATCAGAGAACCTGTCGACTGACAGAAAGTCTACATGTGATGGTAATCGGTGCGATCGTACCGTAGCGTGCCCAAGGCCATGGGTGATAAAAACTGGTACGATCAGAGAATACTAAAGTTGGCGAACCCTTTCAACAGATAAAAAAACTGTAGTATTCTAAGTATGTGGATGGTTAACCTTTTTGTTTTCTAGCCTGTGCCCTGTAGGTCAAACAACCTTAACACAAGTGACAACTGGAGACTAAACAAACACAGGTTTAAACTCAACAGAAAGCACTGATGTAGATGCTCTGGATAGGACACAACAGAGGAAAAGGCATCTGAGACCAAAACACACAACTACCCAGAACAATCTTTCAACACCGTAAGAAATGTTTTCCTCTTTTTCCTCTAAAAATAAAATAAAAAAAGGTTACTACCTCTTACGTCTAGTGTGCTAATGGATCGGTGACAACAACACTCACACACATGGAACATTTAATAAAGCTGAACATCGAAAAGCCAAAAAAATAAGAAAAGAGACTGAGAGAAAGAAAGACGGAGATAAGAGATCAGGAGAGGGCAGAAATTGAGACGAGCACAGCCATGTTGTGTGCGCTGAGTGAGTGAGCCTGGCCACGGTCAAACAATCCCAGCCAGAGAGAGAGAGACAGACAGGCAGACAGAGTGACAGAGACAGAGAGAGACAGAGAGAGAGACAGAGACAGAGAGAGAGAGAGCACAGCATGACATGCCAGGTGAAAGGTAGCAGTCAGGCTTTGGTGCTCTAAGATGTCTCTGCCAGCTGATGCCGACTAAGCCACGAGAAATAATAATAGCACAGAGGGCAGTGGGTAAGAGCTTAGTTAGAAGACAGAGAGAGAGGAGAGCTTTCCTCTCTCTGGTTAGCAGGTACAGGTGGATTGTGGGTACACTGGGAATTAGTGTCATTAAGGTCAGAAGGGTCCTCATCTGCTAATGGTCTTTTAGGTTTTAACTGCCACCAAGGAATATGAATACCTCAGGTCCTTTTGTCTGGAGAGACTTTTAAAGTTGCTCTGCATTCAAAGTCAGATTGGATATTAACACGCTTTCACCATGCAGAAGCCCTCCTGCATGGAGCTTGTGTTTGTGCCATGAGGATTTTTTGTTTTTGTTTTGTTTACCGCCCTGGTGGAGGGATCATCCTTTCAGACCACCTACCCAGAGTTGTCCTTGCTCTCCTGCTCCTCGTCGCACTCCTGCTTCATGTTCTCCGCTCCGAGCCGAGCCGTCGACGAGCCCTCGTCCGCGTCTCCCTTGAGGGGACCGCCGTCCTCGTCATCGTCGTCGTTTCCGCTGTCCTTTGCCTCAGTTTTCGGTGGTTCAGACTCCAGTTTGTTTCGGGTCAAATCGGGTTTCTCGTCCTGTGACAGAAAGATGATTTTATTACAATGAACTGGGGAATTAATAGATAAATATCAAAAGATTCAAACAGTGCTTAGAATAATCCACCTTGCAGACGACGGACGGTGCACTACAAGGTTCTCCATCCACTGGGGCTGTCTGCTCTTCAGAGCTGGAGGATGTAGCAGCTGTGCCCACTGCCTCCTCCTCAGACTTCACCTCCCCCTTGGGACCCTGCTTCAGAGGGAGGTCCATCCTGAAGGTGATGGCAGTGGAGGTGCAGTATTCCTCAAATCCATACAAGTACCTGGATTGAAAAAAAACAACAGTCAACATATCCAGAAAATCTCCACCAAGTCTAATTCTAGTGCTCCTCTAAAAGATGTTCCATCTCTCCTGCAAAGCTAATCTCGCAACAATAGCTTACTTAAATCTTGAGGAAAAAGGGAGGCTGTAAAAATAGTACATCCAAATGGACATTAAGAATAAAGAGACTAAAAACTGCACGTCAGTCTTGGTGGAAAACTAAAGAAACAAAAGCTTCATCTGCCCAACAGATTTGCTTTGAGGAGTTGTGGAGGCAGCATCTGTACGTACTTGCGGTAAGCACATTTGACATTGTAGCCAGCGGCTGAGTTGAGTATAGGGATTCCCAGATCCTGATAGACTTGCTTCCAAACGGAGCCGCTTTCAATCTGCTCAAACACGGACAGAGAGGAAGATGCACGCATTGAGTCAGTGAACGTTGAACCAGACAAGCGTGACCAAAGTCGAACCGCACTAAGAGCAGTCGCTGATAAAGTGGCACTCACGTTATCAAAGCCTCCCAGTTTGTTCACCAGCCTGTAGAGCTTGAACAGGTTCAGGTTCCTGTAGCCCAGGACAGGTCGTTTGTTGATGGGTGTCCCTGAGGAGGAGAAACACGGCACAAAGATACAGTTTAAGAAATCTGCTGAAAGATTTATACTAAATTAGTTTTATGAGTATTTTACTTAAGGAAACAACCCTTCTAATTAAAAACACTCCCAGTGACAAGTACAAGTGTTATATAATATTAGATGTTTAATACTGATGTACAAGTATGTAAGTACCATTTTACTGTTGTAGTTGGGGAAAGTGAAGCTAATATTAATTACTTTATATACTTTTGAGTTTAATTATCAGCTTAATAACAGCACATCATATTTTGTGTATCTAAAGCTGTCAAACAAACATCGTGGAGTAAAAAGCACAGTATTAAACTCTGAATTTATCGTGAAGTAAATGTATGAAGTGGCATGAAATGGAAACACTCAAGCGTCTCTAATTTGTAGCCAAGTCCTTGCACTTAGTTACATTTCCATCACCATTTTAAAGAATGTTTTAATGACCAAAGAAGGTGAAAAGCAGCCACATATATAAAGATAAAGTTATGAAGCTACACATGAACCCTGAACCTTAAAAATAAAAAAGCTAATCCCTAAAATGACTGCACAAAAGGTTGTTTGGAAACATCTGGGCTCACCTCTGTCCTCCATGAACTTGTACAGCTGCTGCAGAAAGTTCTCCCGCTCCTCTGGGAAGGGCTCCACTTCCTCCTGCGGACAGGAAACAACACAGTTTTGAGGACCTTTTTTCCCCCACTTTGCAGGTGTGCAGATGAAGTGCACTGCTATGAACGGCTCTCTACCTCCTCTTCCTCCCCACTGGCATCTTCTTCCTGCTCTTCCTCTTCATCTTCGTCATCATCCTCGCTGCTAGAACTTTCTTCCTTCACTTCTGTCTTCCAGGTGCCGGGCACGACAAACTGCTGCTGGAACTCCAAGGCTGCGTCCAGTGCTGTCAAAACACACACAGAGTGAGTTATATTGCATATAAACCACGTCCAATAAGGGCTGCCTATCATTCCCTGCTGCTGTTATCTCGCAAACTGAGCTCAAGCTAAATCATTTAGCGGAGACAGAACAATTTTCATGCTAAATAAAAAGAGATACAACATGAACAGGTGTTATAATCAGATTGCTCTTTACATCTTGTACATGAAAAATCAATATTCTAAATGCAAGACTTTCCGTCTTTGATTTAAACCTCATAACATCTGTCACTGGGTGTTTGGAGGGTATGAGGTGTGCATGTATGTGTGAGTCTGCATATGTGCATGTGCGAGCCAAGTACTGAAGCAATCTGACAAAAAAATTATACTGAATAAAACCAGAGCTGCTTCAAGCAAAATACAATAACTGACAGTCAGTATTGGTTTAGAGTTATTGCTCTCTTAATGCTGAAAGAAATGGACTCTTGTCTCTTGTGCAGAAAAATAGGACAGTATAAAAAAGACATTTTGACATGAACATGAAGAGGAGCAGTCAAGGAAGAAAGCAGCATGAAAATCTGCCAGGAGTACTTGCAGTGACGCAGAGCACAGAAGCATTCAGCCACAATGTCACAGGTGGATTTAAGTAGTATCTAACCACTCAGGCAGATGCTTGTTTTACGCTTTTGTAATGCAGAAAATATCACAGTCGTGAGTCAACCACCTGTGAGTACCAAGACTGGTATAATAAAAAGCAGTTTCCTAAGTGTAATTATGAAAGAGTCGTAGCTCTGCAGCAGAAAAATGGGGGCACTATAAAAAAAAAGCCTGCTGAGGACTTCAAATAAAAATAGACTCCAAAGTGACAGGAGCTCTCCGCCGCTGCATTCCACAGAACAAAAACAAAACTTCTCTTTCTTCAGTCTGTCTAGCTGCAACCCACTCTGTGAGCGTTCTCTGCCAAGTGTGTCAACGCACAGACCAGCCCACAGATGTCGGGGAATGGGTACGCGCTATGCACCAGTTCAGTGAGACTCGCCTCTTAAAAGCTTCGCTTTAAACTCACCTGGTTTGAGCCCTGCGTCTGCTTTTGGAGGACAGTCGCTGTTCATCTCGCGGACGTCCTTCCGCAGCACCGTGTAACTGCAAAACACAGAAACTCTTATTAATATGTGCACAGGAGTGACGTCGTGTGGACAGCACTGAGTGTGACTACATCAAGGTTCAGCCTGATGTACCAACCAGCAGAAATCTAAGCAGATTTTTGTTTTCCCAAAACAAATGTATGATGAAGATATCTACCCTGCAGTCTTTATTCATTAAAACACTGGCAGGGTGAGTTTTTAGCTCAGCAACGATAACAACCTCAAAACCCGAGCAGCCATGACTGCAATCTCTGCCTATTTTCTCACAACATCTTCTACAGCAGCTGGACAAAGTGTTGGTGATTTGGCAGATAGATGGATCAGTGGAGCTTGTAAGCTGAAAGCAGTCAGAGGCTTGGCGAGTGTGCCAGAGAGACGATTTGCTGTGGCATCTGTAGGCAGCTGAGCTGATCCAATCACTAGATTTGTCATGGAGTAAATATTAAAAAAAAGAAAAGAAGCAGGAGCTCATAGTTTAGAGGTTTAATTACATTTCCTATAGATAATCATTTTGTTCACTAACGTACTGCTCTGTTTAGTTTTCACTGAGACCAGCTCAAGGGCTAAAAGGCTGCAGTTAGACACAGTGGTGCTTGGAGCTAAACGCTGACATGCTTACAATGACAATGCCAACATGCTGATGTTTAGCTCATGTTTTACCATGTTCACCATCTTAGCTTAGCATGTTAGAATAATGTAAAAATATTTCACTCTCAATCACAGATGTTAACCTCTTGTTGCAGCTAGATTAAAAGTCAAAAAGATATATATATACTTTACAGACATACATATACAGCTAATTTCTAATATAACGAGGGCTGCAACCAGTGATTATTTTCAAAGTTCAAAGATCTTCAATCTCCAGTTATATAAAACAGAGAAAAGCAGGAAATTCTTGCATTCAAGAAGGCGGTACAAGTACATGTTTAGTCATTTTAGCTTAAATGATTAATCAAAATAGTTCAAAATAATAGTTTCAGTTCCGAATATGACCAACAAGGCAAATAGTTTTCTAAGAATCAATCCTGCATCCCAGTTTTGTTTACCTGAATGTGAGAGTCTTATTTAAGAACCTAGTCACATTGATTTTCTGTCTATGTCAATAGCAGACAAGTTTGCAAGCTGGCCAAACAAGAAAAAAAAAAAAAAAAAAACTGCTTCTGTATCCATTGTTACTACGGTAACCAGTTCTGGCGAAATAAGAATAACCACTTCCTGAAAACTCCCGTCTACCCTCTGGATGTGACCTCGCTTTCCCTGAAAAATGTTTTCCAGCGCCATTGTTTTTGAAAAGGCGTGTTGAATGGTTATCACTAACAATGCCAACTCTCCAGAGGAAAGTGTACACGCTGACCCCGACGCTGTGCGGAGAGAGGTCCCATGGCTTATGGATGTGACCCCTCTTCAAAGAACAAATCACACAACGGGAGCAGCAAGTTAGAGTAACTGTGTAATAATAGATGAAAAAAGGCTGGCATAAATGATAAAGAACACAATACGAGTGGAGCGTGTGTGCTGTAAAAGAATGGAAAAATAGTCTAAAGGAAGTGGTGCTGCATTATAACGACTGTAGGATTACTGAAAAGACAGTATGGATGGTGTTCATCATGCTGCAATGATTACACGTGGCGATACGAACTTGTCTTGGAAAATGTATTAATTTTCCTCTGTAAGGGCTGCAATAGATCAATCTGTAACACGACATGAAGTCATGCCTGATCGGACTGCATCACGAGTAACAGTAATGATATGCACTTCTCATCATTGTTATTCCATCCACAGTAAAGCCAAAAGGATTGGAGGGAAACAAACCTGAAAAATCTCATTAATAAAAATAGAGATTTTACGACTTCTTGCATTATTATTTCTTGCACCCACCCCTGGACACACTATGCTGATTTCAATGGGTGAAATCAAATTGACAGAGAACAGAAATGAAAACTTCTATAATGCGATTTAATTTGCAACAAAAGCCATGTTCAGACAGGAAGTACTTCACAGATATATGACTTCCTCTGATTTATCGTCTCTTATCTTATCCCTCGCATCACCTCCACCTCCGCCCTTCACCTGACTATTAGCCAAAATAAAAGCGATAAGAGGGATTTTTCACACTTCTTCTGCTGCAGATTAAGGGTCATGCTGGCGAGTTACTCGGGGTATCTATTAAGGAATGCAGACTCAAGGCTGTTCTGGCATCAAAGGAATTCAAAAGGACAGAAAAGTAGACACTGGAGCAGGGAGCAAACACTAGATTCATTTATGTCGAGTGTGGGCAACGTTTCTACCACATACGGAGAGACCGCAGTAACAAACCACCAGCAGAGTGTAGACTCCTGACGGGGCTTATTCCTCTTTGCAGGGAAGCTACAAAACCTTACCTCAACAGTAATAGCCTTAGGACAAATAAAATGACATAGCACAGCACTGACAGGGAAGGCGCACAGTGTGTTAATTCACAAAATCTGAGGTTGTGTTCTTCTAAAGCTATAAACGATGTATCACTGACATTTTTTTTTTCTGTTTTAAACATGCAATTAATTAGTCAAGAGGTAGAAATGTCATCTGACAGAGCTCCCTCGAATACAAAGATAATACAGAGATTTGTCATGAGTGAGAAGGTCAAACCAAATTGCAGTAAACATATAAAAGGCATAACAAAGTACCAAGGTTATCTGAAATCAAGCAGTGCATGCACTTTTTAACACAAAGACTCCTTATGGGGACGATCTACTAACACTAAATGATTAGTTGATTTATTGACTTGAAAATTAATAAATAACAAATTCAATAATTTATCAAGTGAAAATATCAATCGTGTGCATATCACAGCTTCTCAAAAGATAAGACTGGTTTTCACTCAGCTTTCTGCCTCTTAGCTAAAGACATCGTTCATGTAATCGATAATGAAAATGTCAAATAATCTGCTGATAGTCATTAGTGCAGCCCTCCTTCACACATGGCGCTGCACATTAGTGATGACTCACAATTTTCCATCCTTGAAAGAGCGGACGAAGATGTTGTCCTTCTTCATCGTCACGTCTTCGTGGCAGTCCGGGGAGATGACCTTGTTGCACAGAAACAGGAGACAGTCAAGAGGTCAGACGAGGTGGTACTGTGTGTGTGTGTGTGTGTGTGTGTGTCAGTAAAGTGGAGGAGGAGAAGGGGGTGTCAGAGTACGCATCAGTGACTAAAGTAGTTTCAGCAAAAGGCCACGCTGATGGATGACAAAATATGCTGTGTACGAAACAGACAAACGAGCGAGCGTAAATGAAGAGTGGTGTGTGCGGGGTGTGCGCCCACACGCAGCATGTGCTGCTGCTGTTTACTGGAGTCGAGGAGCACAACAGTGGGAGCTGTTCCAGTGCCTGGGTCTAACCCAGAGGAGGCAGCGCTGCCGTTATGGAGATTTGATTTCCACTAGGACACTGCTCCTGCTCCCTCTGTATATACAGCACACACACACACACACACTTGCACGGTGGAGGCTTTTACTTGAACACTGTGACTCATGTTTACTCTATGATACCATTTCCCTCTGACACATGTGCTGCACCAGTGACGTGCAAATGAAAGCACCCGGCTCGCACATGGAGACAGGTCTCTTTTGACTTTAGAGCACACAGCCATGTAACATCTGCTGTAAGAGACATCTACCAATGTACTACTCCACCCCTCTGCCATACGGTCACAGTGTAAACAATGACAAGCTACTGTGTAATGTACTTCTCTGGGCTGTCACAGGGAGGCAGCATGGAGCTCAATCAACAGCAAGCCAAGAACAACAAACTCTGGAGGTGGGGCTCTGCTGACTGCACAGTTAAAGGGACAGCTTTCCCCACCCTCTCCCATTCTCCCAGTTCTACTTGTAACACTTACATAAACAAACAACGCCTGTCACTATTGCATTGTGCGCAAGACGTGGTGGAGAGTTAAGGGTGGGTGGAGAGAAATGGACTGAAAAAGAATGAAAACATCGAAGCAGCGTTTGTGCTGCACTGTTGCACGCATCCCAGAGAACGAGTCGTGTGTTTGTCCTCCAAAGTAAGAGCGGAGACGAAATTTTTCAAACTACAGAAGTCGGGCAGCTCGTGCAAAAAGTTTGTCTTATTTTGTACAAGTCAGCTTAGTGCCACGTTTCTGACGCAATAAGATAATCCTGCTGAGGTTACACAAGCAGGCATTTAGATGAAACAGCACAATGATGTGAGTGTGCTGGAGGACCAGCAGCAGTGGTCCCTGTTTGTTCACAGTGATGGACTATGAGCTCACCAGAGCAGGATACCACGTGGTCTTCTTTTTGTCCCCTGTGGCGACCCCCTCCACGCAGACCACTTTGCCGAACAGATCCTCATTCTGCCGCTGATCGCTCTCCTCTTCTTCACTGGAGGATGAAGACAACTCTTCTTCTTGACTGTGGGAGGAAAGGACAGCTTACCCAACAGACTACACTTAAGAAAGGTACAGTGAGTGTGCATGCAGTGAAACGTTCATACACTCTTTTACATTTATTACATCTGGTAAACTCAGTTCAGTTCATATAAAATTTTGTAGTAAATTACTATCATATTTAATCTGTCTAAACATTAGAGCCGAAACAAGTTGATTTTGATAATCGAGTCATTTTTGAGCTAAAATGTCAACAATTTTATAGTTTCAGCTTCTCAATTGTGAGAATTTTGCTTTTTTTCTTGTCTTTTGCCATTTAAAACTCCTTGTTTTGCCCGACCAGTAGACCAAAACGCACAGCTAATCAATTTGATAACATCACCTTGGACTTTAGGAAATTATTATGGTCATTTTTCACAATTTTCTGGCTCAGACAATAAAAACAAATAGAGAGAATCTTTACTTGAAAAAAAATTATAAGCAAGTCCTCTATTTCTGAATAAAGTATGAAATTGTGAGTGTATCCATAGTTTCTGTATACATACAAAGCTATGCCAGCCTCTATGATACATTCAATACTCTTGCATGTCATCAAAATATATTCCGCAATAATCAGAGCTGGTTGCAGCCCCTAAAATAATCAGATTTAAACTCAAAGTGTTGACATTTGATTGAGGAAAGTGCTCTGCTTATCTCCATTTTTACATACAAGTGTAGCACTGCTGCATAAGACCTCAAAAGATACTGGCATTTCATAACAAATCCATGCTATATATAAACCGGTTAGGAAAATAAATTAGTGTCCGCTGGCTTCTGCAAACCAATCATCTTTTCATTTAACTGCTGTTCAGCTAGAAAAACATCAAAAGGGTCTCAAACTAACAATCCACCAAACAAAAGGCCTCCACAAACTTTCAAGTCTTATCGTTATGTAGCATAGCAGAACATAAGGCCAGCACCGCTGATGAGCTCACTCATTAGGATCAGTGTATTGATGAGACGGCTCAGTCTCCGCCGTCTGACAGTCATCCTGATGCACAGGATGACGCCCCTCACTGCGACCAGCAGACAGGAAGCCATGTCTCTGAGTGATCATTCAAGCAGCACCAGCAGGCAAACAGATCCTCGGCCCTTTTTTTTATGCCTCACTAGGTCTGCTCTGAGCACAACTCTATGTACATACACACACACATAGACACACATGCAGAATCTGGCACGACTCAAGAGCAGTAAATCAGCCAGGCTGCTACTACTATTACAGCGACAACAACAACAACAACATCTAAGCTGTGAATTAAAGCACTCTAACTGCTCAATGAAGGAGGGACTGTAATTCATGTAGGAAACAGTTTGCTCCTCATATAATGACTACAGCAGGAAATGTTTGACAGTCACTCTTACTTATAAGATGGTAATTTAAAGAAACGGTTTGACATTTTGTGAAATATGCTCATTTGGTTTCTTCTACACTAAATATGAAGAAAAGCAGCAGCTGGTTAGCTTAGCTTAGCATAAAGACTGGAAACGGTAGGAAACAGCTAGCCTGGCTCTGTCCTACCAGCACCTATAAAACCCACTAATTGACACACACGTGTGAGAGGTGTCAATCTTCTCATCTAAATCTTAGCCCATCTCCCAAAATGTCACAATTTTCCATTAACAAGTGATGTACCTGTGTACTTTTTCCCATCATCTCAATCTCTACTGTATTGTCAATCCTTGAAATTCAAGAGGTAAGACACTATTAGTGTGCACAGGAAGGTCCAAGGTGCTAATGTGCAGCTGGGACCGTTCCAAGTCAATATTGCATCAATGTTTAGAGTAATATTGACTTTTCTCTCTCAGTGCCATTAGCAAGGGGTGTCAGAAAATGAGATTATGTTGCAGAGTGTCCTCTTTATAACAGCAAGGAGCCACAATTATACCTAGCTCCAAAAAGCCCTGAGCAGTTCCTATCCCCCTAATGAAAACTCTGCAGTCTCCCAGGAGTAGGCACATCAGAGCATAAAACACCCACTGAAACATTTGAGTCGAAGGAGGGGAGAAAAAAAAACAAAAAACAAAAAAACGGGCTGATATTCGGCAGGACCATGCCGTGCTCACGCTGCCTCTTCAGCATGCATGCACACACAGGAGCGTGATTAAAAGAGCTGGAGGAGGCGGGTAGGCTCTCCTCTTCCAGGCCTTAGGGGCTGTTTATGAAGGAATGGAGATGAGAGTAAATCTTTCATTTCAACTGCTGTCAGCATACTTAGAATGTGGGGAGCCTGTTGCTGATGATACAAATACAGAAAATCCCTCTGCAGCAGCATCACAGACGTCTGATATATTGGAGTTGATACGAGCCCTGCAGGATGCACAGAGACGCTGGACGATACTCACATTGGGTTTGATCGTCGGCCGCGGTTGCCCTTCTTGCCGATGACAGGTGTGCCGAAGTGCTCGGGGTTGGTGAGAGGGAGTCTGTCGAGTGTCTGCAAAGGAGACAAACGACAGCCTCAGCGCCACCTTCTCAGACAATACGCTGCACAACAAAAGATTTATGTTCGAAACCAGCGAGGCATTCTCTTCATGGGATTTCATCAGTTACAAATGGAGGGATTTACACAGCACCACACACACAGCTTACATTTGGCAGCTTTGCTGTGATATCACTTTACAGTTCCTGGAAATATTTCACAGCTGCACGTCTAAATGCCAATATGGGACCATTCATGAGCACAGTTTTAATTTGAGCACTGTGAGTACAGATGAAAGAGTGTCAGTGACTGAGTAAAATAACATTGAAAAAACAACAAAAAAAATGAGCTTTGCTGGGAAACAGAGATGAGGCTGGTATAAAACTGCGGGACAGCACAATACTCGCCTCGCTCTCTGCAAAGTGACGTGCTCCTTTCAGGCAGAGAGAGGAACGCCTCAGGGTCTTCTCATCGCCATCGTCAAACACTGCAGAGATAAGAGACAAACTATTAGGCTGCTGTATGTAGGCCAGGAGACCGCCAACACACACAGACAGACACACACAGACACACACACACACACACAAATAAACTCCTGTCTCGGTTACAAAATGTCTGCTAGATTGGTGATACATTAAAAACAAATTAAGCTTCCACATTTAAGGATCAGACAGATCCTCCAGCAGGCAGTGACAGAGTCGCTTTCAGCTCACAGCTTCATCAGAGCTTCAAGGACCCACTGCTACACAGAGAGTGGACTGGAACACTTTGTTTATGTATTAATTGATGTCACATCTGCCTGATATTAAATCTCTAGAGTAAAATTTACAAGAAATAAAAAATAAAACAATAATATTAAAGCTAAAGGAACCTTCTTTTCACGTTCCACAGCTACATCGCTCCCAAAGACAACCCCTGATGTGTAAATCCTTAAATGTCTTTATTCATTGTTCATATGTATTTGACTGCTGTTTTTGTTTTTTCATTGTTGAATAAAAAGAAGAAGAAATGTGCCAAGACGGGTGTTTCGAGGCAGGGAAAACCCCATGGGCACTCTTATGTGCCAAGCAACTGCTGAGAGACTACAGATCCGTGCAGCAGCCTATACTCTGTATACTTTGGATTATCCAACATTAACTGTGTACTCTTCACAGACTTGCACTTACAAATTGCAAGGAGACATATTTGCTAATTCCTGCCTCTTAAATATGCAAACGTGCTGTTTTTCTGTGTTAATTGAACATCTTTTGGTTTTGGACTGCACAAAACAATCTGAGGTCGTCACCTTGGGTTCTGGAAAATTGTAATTGCAGGTTTTCATACTTTTTTTTCACCTAATCCACTAAATCCATGTTTTGAATTTGAAGAAAGGCTTTTAATCAGAACTAAAAGCTATCTTTAGTTGCAGAAGCGGGTAAGTGCACGTTGACTCAGCATAGCGCAGTCTAGCTCAATCCGCCTCTGAGGCTGAAGTGGAATATTCTTTTTTGTTGAACACTGTTTCTAGTATTCTTCTACCTCATCATTTGTCCATTTCATTCAGAGGTTTTATTAGTTGATCTTTCCACATCAGTTGCTTCAGCCTGGACAATATTTTGCAATATATTTGCCCTTCAATATAACGTAGGTGCTGTTTGGCCCTAGCTTTGATTTTTACCGGATATTTTAACAATCACACACACAAACAACAATAATGGCCTGGAGTCTAGTGGAGATTTGGACAATCTGAGCATGTAAGTCACCTTTCAATATAAGACATCACTTATTTCTTTACTTTTTCTGAGGAATTGAATGAAGATGCTTCTGAACAACTTTAAAACATAATGTTCAGGTAAAGGAAAATACAAACCCTGGACACCATTGTACACACAACATGTTTTTTTTTTTTTTTTGTTTTTTTACAAACTAGCTGTAGGGAGAATACAAGTCTTTGAGTAAGGAGGGAAAGCAGACAGTGTGTTATTGACTTACCAACAGTATATATACTAGCATCAGTCAGCTTATTGATTGTGGCCTCCTGGTAGACTCCATCCTGATTCTTCACCTCTACAACAGCACCCACCTGTGGGATGGATACACTGCTGTTATCTGGTACCCTAATATGCTACTAATGATATATCTAATGTTGTGTTCTAAAGTAATGAGGCAATGATATTCCTGCTACAAGAATCATAATTGATGTGAAATTAAATTGCAGAGCCAATGTTTCATTGACTGATTCTCTCTCTTTTTCTGCATTCACCGTGGTCTGAGCCAATTAAAAACAGACAAAACAAAGGCAATCATGGGTAATTAATGACAATATGTGTGTCACGACGATGTTCCAAGCGGACTCCAGCTTTCCTGCCTTACCTTTAGAGGTCCTTTGATGTTTTCATCATGGACCTCGGCCGTGGACAGATCTGGTTTAAAGGTCACCTGGGGAGGGGGGGATGCAGCAGGGGAGGAGAATCAGTAACAAGGATAAACAAACAATTCCCCAAAGGCCTGACCAGACCACATCAATGTTCCACTACGCAGAGGCAGCGAGTCCCAACAAACGCTGCTGGATTTTATAAATGCCAGACACTGATTACCATGATGGATATTTGGCAGGGAGACAGTTTGGTTGCTTAAAATCAGTTTGTGATACTAGAAAAGACTCCTTGGTGTCATTAGGCAAGCAGCGCGTGTGTGAATATTTAATACTATGGCTCATTTCTGGCACCGCTGAGCGGCTGACCCCGAATTGGCAACTGCGCCGCATCTGTTGCCGCCAACTGTGCTGGATTTCTGTTCTGTGAATGTTAGTGCTACGCTAACTGACCAAACCCCCCCACCACCCCCCTCTCTCTCCACTCTCTCTGTCTCTGCATCCGCAGCCTCGCCTGAATGAGCCACAGAAGATCTTAATCTGATCACGCTGTGGCAGTCTTACATCTGCATGGTGACCTGGCAACACTGAGTGACAGAGAAGACCACAAGACACACACACACACACACACACAAACACACGGAGCCATTTACTGTCACATATTTTCCAAGGCGCACATGTGAAAAGTGTTGAAGCAGCCAGAAGCAAAAGAATCTGTTTAGCATTACAAATGCCCCTCCCCGCTTTATATATCAAAATGCTCATGTGCTTCCTTCTGCGTTTCCTGAGGGAAATTAAAAGTATTTTCGAGAGCATGTGCTAGTAAAATAGTAACATAATCACAATGGAAAACCAGTCTCAAACAACAAAGTAACAAATTCACACAATGCTCCCTCCAGTCAATTTCAAATATAACAGCAGAAACAGCAATCAAAGTCTCGCTGTGAAGGCAGGATCAAGACAATGAATGAAAGAAATATACACTGCAAGATGCTGTTGAATTGTCAGGACATAAAACAAGAGCGAACGGAAAGAAAGGCATAAAAAAAGCTTCCTGAGGCAGCATTTCATCGGTTAAGGAGATAATAACATTCCTGCCCGCTGGAATAAAGGAATCCCTCTCTTCACTGGGCTCTTACGACAGAGGGAGGGTGACTCTCGCTGTCCTAAGTCTTAGCAAGAGAGCGTCAACAACACCTGACTGTCCTGACAACCTCCCAACTGGGAGCTTGGCTCCTGCATGGAAACCCGACAGAGGTCTGTAACTACACACACACACACACACACACACACACACACACACACACACACACACACACACACAGATTGTACAAGCACTTAGACCAAACAACAAATATTGGAATAAGATATGAAAGCATATTTCTGATAAAAAATAGAAACTCAGTCCAGCAAATGTATGTGATGTGAGTAGCTGGAGCTCTATGAGTCTGGAGTCTATTATATTGCCCGATTCGTTCTTCCATAAGCCTGAAAATGTTGTTGACGACAATGGTTAGTGAGCATTTGTCCAATATGAAACAGCATTTTCATGTTTCTGTTTACCCGATATTGTAAATGTTGATTTAGTCAACTAAAATTGACTGAGGGGGTGTATTCTGTGTCTTTTAGCCAGGCTAACAGCAGGAAGCGAATGTATGTGTGACAGCTCAGATAAAAAAAAAACTTAACAGCACACCTCTCCTCACATTAATAAAGCCTTCTGACGTTCTGATTTCTTTGCCGACGAGAGTAAAGAGTAAAAACTTTTTATTCAGATCTTTGAACTAAATTTAAACGTTCGATCTGACCAAACTTATTTATAAAACTCACTGTCGCTCGGATCTATTGCATGTCCTGTTACCCTCTTTGTTCACTCTGCAATTGTTCTCTTTTTGAACACAAAATGGAGGAAACTAGTGTGCCATGCTCAACGGCTAATGATGACACTGACTACCATTTGAGAAATAACATGTGGAAGTACTTTAGATTCAACGCCACAGATAAAATGTGGAGCTTTCTGCTGTCTTTTGGAAAACACAACTCATAATACCACAACAACAAATCTGATGTCACAGATGATGATGATGATGATGATGTAAGGCAGCCGAACAATACTTAAAACATAACATTAGCTCAGGATTAGGCTACATCCTGCAGGCTGATTTAGTTGGTATTAGTTTGAACCTTTCTTTTTGTTTCCTTCACTGATTGCAAAATGTTTTAAAGAGAGGAAATCAGTGCTGATCTGCTCTCCACAAGTACTGAGACAGTGTTAGTCCGTACACAGAAGAAGAGAAAACAGGCTTTGTTATCCCAAGGTAATCAAACTTATCACGAGAAATCAAGCTCTGTTATCTCGAGTAACAAAATAATTAACCTGTCAACCTCTCAAGATAATGGCAAAAAAAAAAAAAATTACAAGCGTGGCCGTTCTCAGCTTCCTTTTATACAAGCTTAAACATTTCCACTTTATCCTTATCTCAGGATATTCTCATGTATTTTTTTCCATTTAAGAGATTCTATATTTACATCCTGCAGTGAAACTTATGAATAAAACTGCTGGAAATTAACTATAAACTCAGACGTGGTCGCTGCCATGCAGCCCCAATTCTTTGAGTACTTGTTACTGTGCCATAGGGTTAGTCCAGACTGATCATATGTGTGCTGAACATGTCACAGTGAGTGATACTGACATGGCGCTAATTGACTTTCTTTGCAAGTCTTCTAGTACAGATCATCATCATCATCATAAATAAAAATGTC
The DNA here is from genome assembly GCA_946959425.1 of Argyrosomus regius. Classification (NCBI taxonomy): domain Eukaryota; kingdom Metazoa; phylum Chordata; class Actinopteri; family Sciaenidae; genus Argyrosomus; species Argyrosomus regius. The sequence continues at coordinate 18,718,429 of OX336894.1, forward strand.
ACACAGATCTTTCCCTGGGTTTTAAAAATCACTCACAAGACACCAGCGCCATATGCTACAGCCATCAACTTTGTTAAACAAGCAGACAGAGATTAATGAACCAAACAGCTAAAGAGGAATTCATCACACTGGAATATTCAGACTCACAACAACCACTGAATAATTGCCATGTTTCAAACGTTTGTGTAACGGAGCTCACATTCGCATTACAGCTACCCAAAAACAAACCCCGCACTCAGCCAATTAGCACGGTAATTAATTCATGAGCCGAGACTGTCCTATTAGCTTCATCTTAGCCCACGATGTTTAAACGGAGAACATCACAGGGTCTACTTTGTCATGTTGTTTGTCCCCGTCCGCGAGACAAAAAGGAACGTCATGATTTCAGAATGGCAGAACATCGCGGCTCTTTTGTCTGTACGGGGGGAACTACAGTGCATTGACACAGTGAAAAAGCCAGCATCCAATCTTTGTTCCTCCCACACACTCTAGCAGAACACGAGACAAGCGATCTGTCTCTATTGTATTATCCAGATGCTCCAGCCCCGCTGGGAAATGAGATACTGTAGTACGAGCATCATGCAATGCCTTCATCTGCAAGGCATAAAACCAATGGGGAAACTGCAGCCGCGCCGTCCGCGGCACAAAAACGTGGAAGCCGTGGGCAGCAGGGACGTCTGAGTATGTGATGGGTACCTGGTGGGTTAGGCAAGATCCTGCATCTGTCACAGCTGGGGCCCTGATCAGTGTTTCAACTGTGTGAGCAGTACTAACAACCTAAACCAGGTGCTAGAGCTCTAGCATGCAAACAACACAGCTGGATTTTTTGGCAACATCAGAGACAGGAAAATAATTTAAATACACTTTCTTAGAATAAATCTAATAAGAGGATCTTAAACCCGGTCTCTAAAGGAATGTTTTGTCTTTTAAATGTCCCCAATCGAACTGCTGTGATTATAAACCTTCCGCACAAAGACAAGAGCCTCTAGCTCCCCTGCATTCCACTTCACAACACATACACAATAAATTTTTAATTTTGGATCATGAGCACTTTGAAATGTGACTTACCTTGGCCTTGACTAGCCTCTTGGCGGTCTTTATCTTGGCCTCACAGAAAGCGCCTCTGTACTTGGCACTCACATCCGTCCCTACTGTCAAGTAGGGGGGCTCCTCCAGAGTCTGAGGAAATAAAGTAAAAACAAAACAGTGAATTCAAAGCCTTTTTATAAATATATATATATATATTGCTTACTTGACACAGGTGTATTCTCACAGCTAAGCCAGGAGGACACGCATACAAGCATAGTCTAGGCCAGCTACGCAAAAAACCCACCCGACTCAGTGATTCAACCATGGAAAACACATACCATCTGCTCTGGGTATTGGAAAACAAGACTCTGAGGGAGCAAACAAAAAGGCCACTTCACTACTGCTTTGATGACTACAAAGAAGAAGCTATCCGAAACACATAGCACCATCTTGTGTCATCATTGGATGTGTATCAAACCTTTTCTTCCCTCCCCTCAAGAACAGATTTGCAGAGGGTAGAGTACACAGAGAAAACAGACTTTCTGTGTATGCGTGTGTGTGTGTGTGTGTGTGTGTGTTAGGGGAAGATGATGCTTGTGGTTCGTGTAGTGTAGACTTGGATTTACTGAGGGTGTTTCACTAACGCTCCAGGAAAAACCTAACCTAATAGTGACATCTTTCAAGAATAAGACCCAGAGTGGGCCACACTTCCTGCTGACAGGACACAACAAAAATCTAAATAAATGCAGCACACCTTATTTTAGCAGTGCACAGACCAAGAAAACACATCTTCTAAGTGTACTATGCTCAACAGACTGAACAAGCTCCATCTGAACAAGGTCACATCATGTTAGCTTCAACATTCACCATTGATGGATCACTGTTCATTTAGCAGTCAGAAAAAAAGCATTTCTGGAAACTAGATGCACATTAAATTTCATACTACAAGCGAGCTACTTGTAAGACTCAATCAACTCTTGAATTTCTTTTCTACACTTCAATACAAATCAACTACATAAATCTTAAAGGGCATGTCTAAGCACATAAAAGCTGTCCATTGTTCCCTCAATGAGGGCAAAGAGTGTACAGGTTGCCATTCCAGCTAAAAAAACCATGCCAGCGGTGTAAGAACTAATCACTGAAACCAGCTGCCGTAAGCCTCTATAGCACATACTTGTGCCATGACCAAACCACTATGAGGACTGATCTGGTAGTCCACATCTGTGAGTTTGAGACCTTTGACATGTTTTAACTGTTTTCAGGTTACCTTTTGTGTTGGGTTGCATCAACTATATAAAGCCTGATCCAAGTCAGATCCTTTGTTCATTGTAACTCGTCGGGCTCTGGGTCAGAAAAAAAAAAAGAACTACTGCCTTTGTGTAAACGCCTGAACCCGTTCACAGCGTATTACGCGTGAGCAAAACCTCGAGTGGCATGAAAAAGAAGCAGTTTATAGGAGTTCCACATTGACGTTGAGTGCTTTAACAGAAGTGAGCACAGCAGCTTTGGGAAAAGAAGCCCAAACAGCTGCTAGGCCTCTATTTCAGCAACGTTTTGCAGGTGCACCATGCTTCTTAAGTGCTAGCATTGATTGAATACTGCTCATGAGCTTGTATTTTGTTTGATGTAGAGACAGAAGCTGTTGAAATGCTGCTCATACCGTCCTGCTACAGGCATTTCACACTGACACTGCTCTCTCTGTGGATACTACACATGCTGTAACATTAAGGATATTAACTGTACTGGATTTATTTATGTTGCTGCTGTACACCTGCACTGTATTATGTTGGAGAATGAAATATAAATATTTAATCTGGATTTGAACTTGGCAGATATTCACATCTGTATCTGGGTCACGTAAACATGATCAGGACGTCCCTAATCTGAATCATCTGAACTGTTAATAACGTTAGGTGAAATTCACCGCATGAAATCAGACAGGTGAAACAGCAACATGATTAAAAATCTGCTGTCCAATTGTCCACAATTAACTTTTAGAGTTTCATATCCCTCATTAATTTATTTGTGACCTGAGGCTAAATTCTATGTTATCTTAGTAGCCTAGCAACTTCAGGCCACAGACCCGAAACACGAAAATAATCTGATTTATGAGACATTAATAGAGGTGAATATTATCTGGATCGGCAGGCCGGTTATCTGTCGAGAAAACGCTCCCTTTTCATTAATCAAAACAGGTATTACATTAAGTCTCAGCCAAGTTATTGTGCAGAACAACCAGGGGTTGGGGAGCGAATGGGATGCTCCGACTGATATCAGAGGGTATAAGTAGATGCAGCGCTGCGTGCTAAAAATAAAAATGGTTGTTGCCAACTGTAATAAACCAGTCCAGCTTTCTGATAAATAATTGTGCTGACTTAAAGGTAGTTTTTATGTTGTTCTGTAAAGAGACTAGAGAATATATATATTATATACATGTTAACATATCACTGTAAAGAAAAATGATGAACTGAAACACTCGAACTCAAACCATCGAAAAACTAGCTCAATCTGGCTGAAACTGAGAAAACTATAGAAACACTGTTTGTTAACAGATGGACGAATTTCATGGCCTCTGTTACGAAGGCCACGAGCCTGTCACAGTCAGGCCAGGACAAGTCGCATCTTCTCCAGTGTCTCTGGGATTCTGACAGATGGGATTCAGGGGCAGAGTCCAGTGCACTTCAGCCTCCCCACCTCTCAGATAAACACCTCATTAGTCTTTAGTGCAGTCTGGCCTCAGCACCAGCTGCCCTTGCCAACACCAGGTTTACATGACACAGAAGCCATATCCACTGGCAAACCAATGCTCTTGTCAGTCATGGCTGCAACACAAACCTCTGTCATACTAATACTCCTTTTGCTTGGCCTGCTCTGAGCCTGTGCCCTTCTTCTTCTTTTTAGAGGAAGAGTCAGACGACTGAGTCAGAGGGGGGCAGCTCGACAGCTGTGGCTGCCAAACCTCCTGAACTTAACAGGGCAGTGGTGATAACAAACTACTGAGGCCAGATTTACATTTGTCATGCTCGCATGCCAACACAAACAGAGGACAGTTTGTTATTTCCACTGATGATGCCCCACCTCCCAGCACTCAGCTAAAACTATGAAAGAAAATTCCCTTCCTTGAATTAGACTGTCATATAGCCTCCAGCTGCCTAGAGAAAAACACTGATCCTGTTTTTTTTTTCGTTGCTCCTGCCAGTACTCAACGTCAGACAATGCTTCCCCCGCTCAGAAGATCAACCAATCAAGATGACTAAGCTCAGAGAGGCGGAATTCCTGTGTCTTTGGGAGGTGTAACATCCTCTCATCGACTTAAAGTGAGCTAAAATGCCACGCACCTCACAAGAGCTACTCTTGTCAAAGATTCTGTCATAAAAAGAGCAGAGCGGTATTTACCATGAGCCTCAAGTACCACTTTAGCTTCTGCGTGCAAAAGTCAACATAACACTAATAGCCGTGGCACAATCAAGACTAGCTCTCTGGCTGTTCACCTTGTGCCACTGATGTGGAAAATACTCTCCAGGAACACGTGTTTGATTAACCACAAATGTGGCTTGGCACGGGGTGACAAAACGCACCTGCGGTTGGCACGGAAAGAACCAAATGTGTAGCGTGACTTTGGTTAAACACATCACGTCTAAGAGAGAAAAAAAAAAAGGCACGTGCAGGTAGTAATCATAAGGATGATCTGCTTGGCTATCCATCAGCCGAGCATATCACATTAGATAACGACTTGACTTTATTCGTGTCATAAAAGCTTTTTTTTCCCTCCACAAAAGAACCCTCTAAAACAAATCCCAGAGGTGACGGTGCACCAGTGTCGGCCATAAAGTACTTCTGTCCTGGCTGTTGAATCACACAGACAATTTAAACAGAGCGCTAGCTTCACTGATACTAGTGATTGGAAGCCTACACCAGTATTTAAGCCTTTCTATTTAGGGGACAAGACAGGCAATGCTGCTGCTACATGAAGTCAGAGCTTTGAAATCATTCCAGCTTCACCAAAACAAAAACATACTGGAGTGACTCCGGCAACAGCAGAATGAGATCGGTTTCTGCTCAATAAAGACTCTCAGGTCATGAAAAATTTAACAGCCAACTCCATAGAAAAAACAGCTACTGCTTAAAGTGCATTTCTTGGACAGCCTGAATGACGACAGCGTTTCATTCTACAACTCAGTAAAAAAAAAGATGCTTCCTTGAAGCTATCAAAAGTAAAAGCTGCAAAAAAAAAAAAAAAATACACTGATGGCACATTTGTGGACTGTAATTCACTACGGCGTATGGCCTCACTTTAATATCAGTCATCAGGGAGTGGCTCAAAGAATCCCTGTTCAACAGACCACAGGCTGTTTCTTGGAGGCTGCCACATGGAAGCATGCAGATGTCTGGTTCCGATGTATTAAGACACATTTGCATCAGTCTCTGCAAATCTCTGCACATCCAATAACGTGTTTCAGACTCAGATGTCAAAGTTCACCTCTGCTGAACTTTTACCTATGAATTTGCATGGTCAGTCACTTGTAATGACGTTGTCACAATGAGTCTTGTGTTTAGGGATGTGTTGGTGGAGGAGTTGCGTATTCTAGCTCCATTTTGTCTACTATCATCGACTATTTACAGCCTATGATTGCTTAGATGATTGTTTCCAGATTATCTACATCAGACCCGTAGAGTCCCCCTTTTGGACAATTTTTTTTAGTCCATATTTTGCCTACATGGCGCTAATGTTATTATAACACATGCCAACATCAATTGGTTTGGAACCGGTTCTCGTTTCCCATCCCTGGTTATGCTCTCCATCAATTATTTCATTGTGTCGCAAAGCAAACTTTTTTTTGTCATTTGGATGTTGATTTGCGTTTTTCCTGCATGACATAGATGCAGGCAGGAGACCTGCATGAAGCCAACGCAAACACTGAGGAGAGTCAACATGACACAGAACAGGAAGAAGAAGAAAAATTCCAAACACAAGAAGAACAGCCACGACACAACGTGGAGCTGATAACGAAGAGAGGCTACTTCTGTCCAATGGATGTGGTTAGACCTTGCTCTAGCTAAACTAGCTGCAACAGATGAAACCACGCCTACTTCTGTATTACGAAAGCTTCAATGGCATATTTTATAACTTTGTTGGGAAAACTGCATATGACAACGTAAGAGTAACTTGGAAAATAGTGATATGGAGCACTGAATTTGAAATTTATTGTTTATTAGAGTGCTGAATGTGAGAAATTCTGAAGGACTACGAGTTAAGCATAGAGGCAGTATATGTTTGTGTCTGTTTGTGTCTGTGTTATTCTTGTGGTTGGTTTGTAAAACTAACAGCCAGCAGCGGTGCTGATACAGTGGTTGTAAGCTGGTAAATACATTGGCCTCTTCGGCTGTCTCAGGGTCACTCCTCCTCAAGAAACGCTCTTCACTGCAGAGACTGCAGCCACTTCTGCCGGGAAGATTGCAACCGGGACTGAGACAGCCAAAGAGGTCTGCATTTTTACCGAGGAAAATTGCTCACAACATCTGTATCAACATCACCGTTGATACAGCGGATGACACCACCTGAGCTATGCATGATATAGCCTTTATGCGTGACTCAAACTCCATGGCTGCGAAGGAGGAGTGACGCAGATTTCTACGGGCGACCATCCAGGCTTTAGTTATATGGAAGTGGGTGTGATTTCACTTAAACTGGATTGGAAAAGGTCATGTCTAGATGGTAAGCATAGATTTGCGAAGTCTCACACATGCGCACTTGATTCAAGACAGTAGTAGCGCTTGACTCTGCTGTGGCAAATACACCAGGATTCGCTTCAACTGAGACTGAAGTGCATCTGCACTCATACAAGGAGAAAACCAACTAAATTTGTTGTTTGAAAGAGCTAAAATCATTTGGAAATTTGCTATGTTTCAGGTAATGTGTAAGGAGCGACAAGTCCACACACCAGGGAGTTTGTAGTGAATGAATTTTTATTATCTTCAGTTTTCAGTCACTATTTGTTTGGGTTTAGGTTTAGGCAACAAAACTACTTGGTTATTTGACTTGTGGTTTCTGACAGAAAGCCCTGAAAGCACACTCAAGCGAGGCTGTGATTTACAGTGATTTTACGACAGCTAAGTTACAACGCCCCATTCTAAAATCATTGTAAACCACAGCCTCTTGGGATTTATTGCTTAATCTTGTGATGATCTGCAGGAAGAGGCTTCTCTCCTGCCTGCCTCTTTGTGTGTCTCTCACTCTCTGTTTAGACACAACTTACAAATATGTGGACTAAGTACAGAATATTAAAAAACACAATCACAAACAGCAGTGATACCATTTCTAATAAATATATTGCACGGGCAGATATGATATTTGATATTTCATCATATGGGGGGAAATGGGGGAAACTGAACAGCGGGGCACAGAAAAATCAAAAGGGTTGGTAAGCACTGGATGCATGTTTCATCACTTATCAGAATCAGATCATATAATGCATCATTTATTTGGTTATAATAGATCATCTCTGCTTTCTTGACAGATTCACTCATGGCTCGTGGAAGAACTACAGCATAGTGCAGAGTGTGTATGCAGATTAACCTATGACAGACATGCATAACCGGTCTAAAATATACCCTGGGTTAACTTATTACTTTTGATTCTTTAAGTACACTTTTCTTATGATATTTACTTTTACTCAAGTAATATTAAGAATACAGAACTTTAAGTTTTGGCAGTATTTTTACACTGCGTATTGCTAATTTCACTACTGCGAATCTATCCATCCATCTAATTATTGGTTAACCCAGAGTTGGTGGCTGTGGCTCAGACTAGTGGATCGTCCACTAATCAGAAGATCAGCGGTTCGATCTTTGTCTGCTCCAGTCTGCATGTCGAAGTGTCTTTGGGCAAGATACTGAACCCCAAATTGCTTCCGAAGGCTGTGCAATGGGTGTTTGAGTGCTTGTGAATGGGATAAGTTACAGATAGCACCTTGCATAGCAGTCTCTGGCGTCTGTGTATGAATATGTGCATAAATGAGTGAATGCGATGTGCAGTGTAAAGCGCCTTGGGTGGTCGGACGACTAGAAAGGCGCTACATAAGTACAGTCCATTAACCATCATCGCTCATGCACCAAAACAGTAACCGAGTGTATGAGTGCATCATCTAATTGTTTCTTATGAATCTCTTGAAGGCGTTGGAGATCCAGTAACATTACCACATGTGATCTGCACTTCAGATCAGAGTTTCAGCTCGTCTTATTTCCACACAGATTCACCTCGCTCTCACTGCATTCTTAATTTTAAAGATAACCTCATTTTATTTAGGTCACTACTGTTACTACTGTTGCCACTGGCAAGGAGTTAATCCAGACTGTGCGACTCTTAAAGTCTTATAGGTTAGGACGAAGTGAAATCAAGTAAAATAGATTGCAATGTAACAAATCAATTATTTTCCATTCAGAGAATCACAATATATTGATGTCTGTATAAACTACAGCTTTTAAAACACATCATTCAGGCACTTATTGAAATATAAGAAACAATAGTTTTTTGAGCCATCATATTGTGCAGTAATGAATAGACTTGTAGGTCAAACAAAGGAACATGCAAGAGGCATGCAGGAAAGAATTAAGCTCGCTCCCAGCCAAGCTCACACGTACAATAATCCTGCTGTGAATCACCTCTTTGTCCAAACCAGAGTCACCACAATTCCAGTGACTGGTGCTTCAGCAGGAGTTGCCTTGGCAATGCCATGGCAGCTTCAAACTACAAAAAAATAACAATCTTAATACGTTTCTTTAACGAACGTATTCCCCAATATATAGAGTGGTCAAGCAAATCCACTTGTCCTACAGTATCACATACAATTCAGATCAAGTACAGAGCTTTTAAATGTTTAATAAAAGACCTGCATTTGATATTAGGAATATGATAAAAGATTTTAGATGACTTCTAATAAATCAAAACAACTCATCCTGACCATTTAACGTGTAATTAATGTAGACTCCAAAATATGGACAACTCCAAAATGCAAATGCCTATTTTTGCATAAGCCTTCTGAATGGATTGTGGCACTCTCTCACTTGCAATGAGGCCTCAGTGGGGGTTTCAGTACTTGTACTTGGTTCCCAGGCAGGGACGCCCTCCACTACAGCAAGCCAGCTGCACCTGGCCTGCTGAGGGGTCTCTCTCTTCCCAAATGTTTAAGTATGGACCATATTACCACAGCACCACATGCTGTTAACTTGTCTAAATGACATCTCACTCCCACGGCACACTCTCTCGCCCTTACAAATGGCTTTGATCAAAAGCTGTCTGGACGGCTCCTGTTTTGACACGATATGGCGACCTTGCCAACTGCAGTTAAAGAAGTAATCCAGCATTTTAGTATACACCTCAAGAGTTGGGGGACTCACAAGAGACATATTTAAAACAGACTGGTCACAATTTAAACTACAAGCTGAGTAGTATTCTTCATGATGAGTAAACTAAACTTCCTGTGTAAAATAAGTTGTCCCTTTCTGCATTTTTTAGAAGCACACACAGTTACATGCTTTTACAATACATCATTAGGTTATCAATGAACTGACTGAGTGGATGGATGATGTAAACATCAGGAGACTGTGCTTAAATTTGAAATGAAATATTAGGTGTCTGCTTGGACTGCTAGCATCAATGTTTGTTTTTTTACTACATCTTGTCGAGGTTACCAAGGTCAGGGACAGCGTGCGATAGCTGAGCGCGTCTACCAGAACACTTCTGCTGAAGCAACGGCTTATTTATTCCAGTTTGAGCAAAGGCATTTACACGATTTTTGCAGATTAAGTTAATTAAGAATTCAAACAATTATTCAGCACATTAGTCCACTTTTAGGATGTCTAATGTTGAAAGTGTTTTTATGCAGCACACAGTGTTAAAGCAGTGTGTGCAGGTGATGAAGAAAGGCTGCGGAACATAAGCCAGAGTGACATGAAATGCTAAGCAAACATAATGACAAGTTGTCCTAGTTACAGAGCAATTTACAGTTTAGGCACTGAGCAGATGCTCCTACTATAGAGAGCTGTAAAATAAGTGAGCACTCCTCAAGCATCAATAGAGCCGGATGACTCAGAGCACCGTCAAAAACAACAAAAAGCTACACCATTAAACCGGAAACGTCGGTGTTAAAACATCACTCCTGTCAGCAGTTATGAAAATAACTGAGTGTAAGGATAATAATCACCTAATAAGTTCCTACTGCTATCCAGCTGGAGAGAATAATAACTGCAGAATGGTCATGAGCACTGATGGCAACAGTTAAATGAATATTAACATATTAAGCTTTATTGAAGTAGACACTTGTAGGAAATTAAGCAGCAAAGCTCGCCTAAGGAGTGAATTAGGTGCTAACCCCTGTTGTTCCTGTGTTATCTATAGATGCTCTCCGTTCACTGGAATGCCTTTCCAGTCATGACATTCAGAATCCCATTGTCTTCCTCTGACACAAACAATTCATTATATAACCACACATCATCATCATCATCATCATCATGCAGTTCAAGTCAGCATTATTTGTGCCACGTAGTATGAATGCAGGGAACAGAAATGGCTATGAAGTAGAGAGAGATTAAAGCTTTGTGCCAGAACAAAATGATTTCCTCATTTGTCATGCAAGTTTCTGACCAAATGATGATAATGAATAATGCTAGTAACCATTTTCACATCGCCTGATGCTTTGGGATGCATTTTAATTGGATACTTTGGTAGACTGCTAAGGTGTCCATTAGTGGGTGGTGTTGGTGTTGGTTGTGTAGTTTGATTAACCACAATGAGCATAACATCATTAGAGCCAAAGTGACAGACTACAAATCACTACAAGAGCTGCTTTTATTTTCCCCCAATCACAGAGCTTATCAAAGTGCTCACACATTCTGCTTACTTTATTCTCTTCTATGATCCTGTTCACTAAAAACACAGACTCTCACCAAAGTTGCTGTATGTCTTACCAATTAATTTAAAAGTAAAACACCTCTGCGGGATGTGACTCTCCACATGGCTCACATGGCAACAAATAACAAGTTAGAACACAACAGCCTGCAGGCATAACAACAGCTACAAATATGATCCATTGAAACTATAAGAAAAGATTAAATAGCTTGCTATCACAACCTACTTCCCAAACAATGACAGTTCTGGCTTTTTCGAATTGAATAGGGCGAGAGGAAACAAAGACAGAGCTTTTGAATATCATAATATAATATTCACAGCGCATTTATTCTGTTATTCATGTGTTATTATGCACCAATAGCATTAGCATAGATTTATGTTAAACAATCGCTATGAAGCCAGCTTTTAAAACAAAATTCACATATCTCACTACATGTCCAGGCCCAGAGCTCAACATGTAATTCAATAACAAAGGATAACATCAAACTAACAGATCCCAATTTGTGTTTGCAAATGCAGCTGAAGCCACTGGAAACTCAATATCATGCTTATCAAATAAATATATTGCTTTGGCCTATGTTCAAAACGCTGTGTTTGAACAAGACCAAAACTGACATTTAGTAAAAGTTCACACTAGCCTTAAAGAAGAGGCCGTGCATATAAAATATTGATCTTCAATTTAACATTTTATGTTTGATTCAGCCTGGTTAGGGCATGTTTATACAAGGAGTTAAATGAAATTGAGCTTAAGGCTGGTGATGCAGGAGTAGTAGTGGCATAAAACACATGCAAGAAAAATGAATGAACATACCTTCATCTCTCTATGAGTCCTCTGGGTGACCAGTGTAACGAATCTGAAGCTGAAAACAGAGGTTGAAGAAGCTGTTAGGGCATTACAGACGGTGCCAACTTCAAGTCTGCCACAACAACACACTGTTATGTTATGATGACATCACTTCTACTGCTACACTGCTGGGTGCCATGAAAGAGCTGGGCGGCAGACACACACACTTTACAATGCTTAGAAAAACACCTGAAATCTTCTTTTAGGTTTCATTCTGAGCACAGGCTGGAAAAGTTGCTTAAATAATCGCAGCTAATGCAGTGAGCTAATGATGTGTGTTGTGTGTGTGTTCAAGCTTCAGAGCCACATTCCCAAAAATATCGGTGTTGCAAAGTAAACCGTGGCAGGCTGATCACTCTCATTCGCAGAGCCCTTAAAGCCGTTTATGTAATGCCCAGTGCACTGTAAGTCCGTCAGTCAGCAGCAGTCAGACTTGGCTAGTGGCTACGAAGGGCGAGCAAACACAAAGTAACTAGTCGCTGGCCAACGAGAGCGAGACGACTTCCTCCTCCTTCGTCCAACACATTTGCACAGATAATGAAGTGGGTTAGGATAAAAGTCGTGGATTCAGTAAAAGCCCGCACGGTGCTCGGTTCTTTGAGTAACATTAAGGGCAGGCAGCGTGGTGTGCCTGCTGTCTGCACTGCACTGACTATACCAACACTACAGCAGAGGATGACGCCATTTCTGTAGCTGACAGTCGGCTAAAAAAAAGGAGAACACTTCGGCGCACAAACACTGGAAAATTGCGGGAACCGCGGTAGCAATTCACCTGTCCCCGTTAGAGCCATTTCTCTCTCGGAAGACTGTTTTAGTCTTCTGTTTTTTTTTGTTTTACAGAAAAACTGCCCCGACACCGTTCATTTTCGTTTTCGCTTCTTCTCTCCCTTGTCTCGGTGCGCTGCTCTCTCTGCGGAGAGTACACTCGGCAGCGAAAATAGAGCGATAATAACACTGCTTATGTGCGGGCGACACAGCCACGCAAAGCAGACCTTTAAAGAAATGTCATATTTTAAAAAGCTGTGTCGCAATAACAGCGTCAAGTTAAACAAAGTCGGAATGAGTCGAGCAAGCCCCGTTAAAAGTCACTTTGTTTCTTCACAAAATGTTCTCTTTATCGACTGGTGCCTGGCATTTCGCTGACTGTTCACTGAGTGAGGTTTTTTTTTTTTTTTGCCTCTGACAAAGAAACAAGTCGACCAAACGGTTCGCAACAAGGTCAAGCTTCGAGGAAGACTTGTAACGCAGCAACATCGCATTAATACACACAACATTTTATTGTTATAACGCAAGCCAAGGTCGCAGCAGCACCTCATTTGGGGCTCTTGGTCTTGGTGAATGATCGCGGAGGATACAATGTCATCCGCCCCAGACAATTTGCTAGACCAGCCGCTGCAAGTGAGTGATTGACCACCACCACCAACAACAACAATAATGCTCACACACACATAGACACACATACACAGCTTGAGCCTCGGTCGTCTTTTCTCCTGCATGTCCTAAAAACCGGTACTGATTAACTAAAAGCGTCGAGCCCATTTAAACCTCCTCAGCAATGAGTCAGTTTGTCAGCGGTGATGTTGCCAGTTACGGAAATGTGCAAAATACTGGTCACGCACGCACACACACACACACACACACACACACACACACACACAGAGGATTTGAGAATAACACAAGTCCTCTCTTGCTTGCAGAGGGAAAATAGTCCACCTCGCATCTGGTTATATAGTCACACAACTGATCAAACGGGTAAGCTCCTTCATACAAGGTGGCCCGTCTGGTACAAACCTACACTGGACAAGTCAACCAACCGGAGGAGAAGCTAGCGATAACTGGAGGCACAAAAGAAAAGCCTGACAATGCATTTTACCTGTTAAATTACACCGTTTAGTCGACAGATCACATCCTGCAGCGATGTCAAGCTTAAACAGGTCGCCAATTGATTCGTGTAATATCACTTTTGACGGCTATTAGGGAACACCATGACAGGCGCTGCTCGACGGCAACCTCTCCGAGGATTCCTCCGCTCAACAACACAACACTCCGGTGCTTGTCCAGCAGGCTTGAAACTATTCAACCCCGGAGTAGCATAACCTTTCACTGTGCTCATCAGCTTAATTTGGCTGGCTACAGCATAACTTTGTTATCGAGCTGACCAAGTTTTTTCAGTATTTTCGGCCGTCAGCTTTTTGCTATCTGGTCGCCTGATTCATTCATTGCATAAATCCCATCTAAACACATCCCAGCATTAGTTAACAAGTTAGCTAACGTCAAGGTTGGCTTGGTAGCAGCAGGGAAGCAAGCTAACGTTAGTAAAATGTTCAAAATAGCAATGGCTGTGCCGAACAAAAGCAGGCTTACCTATTCTGTCAAGTTGAGAAACACTTCTGTTTTTCGACGAAAGTGTATTAGTAATCCATAGGGACATTTATGTGAAAAATCTGACAGGTTTTAACGTCGTCCGTTGGCCCCCAGTTGATGTTGGATGCGGATGGGTAAAAGTCGTTTTCGCAGAGCGCTGCTGTTTGCCTTGTTGAGTAGCTCCTCTAGCCTAGCTCTTTCTGTGATCCTTACTCCCGCCTCCTGAGAATGATTGACGGGACAAATAGACCCGCCTCTCACAAATCTCCGTTCTCCCATTGGATGGCACAGTGAAGGGAAACGCCCGAGCGGCACGCCATTGGCTCATGCAGGAGAAAAATATCCATGGTGAGGTATACGAAGTAATCCTACTGGGTGGCTCTCACAATACAGAAAGGAAAAACAGTTAAAAACTACAAACCCCAGTTTTTAAACACATGTGTGTGTTCGATATGTATCACAGACTGGCCCGACATCACGAGGTGTGTTTTTCCAATGTACTTATAGGTCGGAAGTATTTACCGGGCAATATAGCTACGTAACTGCAACACACAGTATGCGAGGCAACCATGTTACATTCCCCACCCACTCTGCGCCTGCTCTGTGATGAAGCTGAAAGCATATATAGGTAGCTCGTCGAGCCTAGCTTTATTTGTAAAGTGTCTATAAACCCCGCAGCGGTAACGGTGCTAGCATAGCATAGCATAGCATCGCATCAGGTGAATTAGCGAGTCACACACGGAGCTAAAATGATATGAAAGTGTGGATGTGGCATTCATATCGTGTGCCTTAGTCGACCAGCGTCGACGTGGGCGCTTTTACTTTGAATAAGAAAGAAAGAAACGCTCAGCTGTGTTATATTGGCGCGTTTATGTTAGCCCGCTAACGCTAGCTAACTAGCAATCTGGCTAACACGAACACAAGACCGGCAAGTTAGCGGCGGACTGACGGACAGCAGCCAAGGTGGGTGGAGTTAAGAACACTGAAGGGAACAGGCCAACAGCAGCATTTTAGTTGACAAGGTCTGCTGTGTATAATCTGGGTCATGGTAACTTTAAAGTCATTAATATACGTTTAAGTTATTTTAAGGTATGTACAATGCTGTCAATATGATTGGGATACTTTGTTTCAGTGGTATAATATTGGCTTTGCGGTTGTAACTATGTAATAGATATTGAGTGGTTGTGTTTTAAAATGAAGTTGGCATATGTGGTGGGAAGTGACACTTCTTGTTGCACTTGTTGCAGACCAGATGAGGATGATAATGTGTATTCATTACATGTGTTCCACTTCCCTTTAATGTGCAGGTAAAGTTAAAGTACACCTTACACTGAATTACCAGTTTATCAAGTTTGCAGCTGCAGCTGTATTAGATAATACATTTGTACCTATTAAACTCATAACCCTATATCTACATGCTCAGGCATGTCATCTTTCTAAAAGTAATGACAACTCTGTAAATATTATTACCTGATGAGATCAAGTCTTTCTAGTGTAATATCTATAATGTCTTTTGTTATTTGGTAGACAAGGCCATGGCAGTCTGATAATTTAATTATAATAAGTAGCTGTGAGGCTGTGTATCAGTGTTATCACTGAATAGTCTCCCCTTTCAACTGAATTTAGTTTAAGATAGATGTTTCACACTTTGTTTTAGGTTAAGGCTGTCATAGATCTTTAGGAGGTGACCGGATGAAAATGTTATGTAGTCATGTCCCTTTTTTGCAGATGATCACTATCTGCCACAGGCAGCCGTTCTGTTTTTATTGCTACGTCACTTGTCACCAGTTTCTTTGATTCACCAGTAATGTGGTTGTTTTTCACTTGCTCAATCATGTGATCAGTGTGTCACCATGCACAAGGGGATTTCATGACTCTGCATACAGTATGTGTTTGACACACAGTGCATTTCATTACAGTGCAAAACATTTCATCTGATTCCTCAAAATCTTTCATTTTCCTCCATTAGAGCATGTTTAGTACAAAGCTGCACAAACACCATGTTAGTTTTGCATTGCCTCTGTCTCAATTAAGGAAAAGTACAGTGTGTGGGTAAAAGTATCAGTCTGAAATGATATCCTCACAGTTACTGTGTATTATGCTGCTAAAACGCGTGGCAACATTATGCAGTTATGTATCTGATGTCAGTTACACCAAGATGGCTTTCGAGTTTGACAATGTTCTTGTCATGTCAACACGCTCCTTTCCTGTAGTTTCTTCAACTACAATTCTGTCTGCTGAGCACTTCCCCAATCTGTCGGTGAAGAGATTTAAATTTGGTGCTGAGAAATAACAGATACAAGTAACCGAACACGAACACACCACAAGCATGACTAATTACAATTTAGACAAATCTTCACCACTTCTGTTTAAGTGTGATTGTGGACTAAGAGCCTTTTAACTTTAGCTGTCAGAGCTAAGTGATATCACCATTATTTCTTCACCATTATTTGTCAATCAACAACAGACTAGAGGGATGAAACTGTTGCTACTCCAGTTCAGAAAGTCACCTACAGTGTCCTGCATCATCTAATCTCTGAAGTAATCATCTTTTCATTAAGGCTAACAGTAGCTTTATGGAAAGTAACTGTTTACTGTTGTGAGATTTTAGATAACACAGCTTGAAGTATGGCCACATAATTATGGCCAAAATGCTAATCACAGTTATTTCAATCAATATTGAGATCGCAGTTATTTATTGTTTTTAGTGACAAAACATTTTTATTGCACTTTAACATCTAAATAATGCTACAGTGTTATGCTACATTCCTGCTCATATAATCATCAGAGTGCTGTTTTCACTTTCTCTTGGCCTTCATGTATTCATCTTACTGCAGTTTGCGGTGTTTTTCCAGGTTGTTTAATCAGTGAGTTGTGTTGCTTTGTAGCACAGACACAAGTCTCATGCACTCTTTGCATATGATTTGTTATTGCTGAACATCCCTTGCCCTAAATTCCAAATAATTCCCAAAACAACAGATGACGATCCGTTTCAGGGGACTTGCTCTTCACCTTTTGCCTCAGACATTTTCGTTTTGCCCATCTGCTCTCTGTTGTGTTTTACTCTTCTACTCTGGATTTCAGCCAAAACATCCAGGAAATATTTGCACAGGCTATCGCACAGTGGCATGACCGCTCCCAAAAAGTAAAGCCAAATCGATCACCCCCGGTGGCTGTCTGGCTGTTAAGGATGCTCTTGATTTGAAATACAGCAATTGATCGTGTTCATTTAATTTTGAGAAGCCAAAATCGTCATCGTGATTAATATTCAATAAATTGCGCAGCCCTAGCATTTAGATGTGCAAATTGAATTTCTTTTAAAATAAAAGGTTTATGATGCTGCATAATACAGTATATGCATGTGCTGGACAAACAACATTAGACTGAAATAAACACAAGGCTGCTCATTTATTTAAAGAAAACTGTGTACGGCTTTTCTTAGTTTTTTGTGTCCTCTGTCCTCCAATATAGATCTGTGTAAACTTGAAGCAATGGACAGTGACTCACAAGCCGCCTCTCAGCGAATTCTGCTGGAACCATACAAGTACTTGTTGCAGCTTCCAGGTGAGTCTTTTCCCACGTCATTGACTGCAGAGTGGTGGGAAATGTGGAGACATACAGACATGCAGCTAAAGGTCAGCAAAAGGCACATATACTGCTGCTAAGTCCGACAGCTACGCTGATCTCTGGCCCACTCACTTCTTGTTAGTCACACTGGATCACAGCGTCAACAAAATGCCTAAAATGACAAATGTGATGAAAGGCTTTAGTGTACACACAGCAGACATAATGACATAAACGCACTTATCATTAACCATAAAGTACATGATATGAGAGAGGATGTCTGGCAAGGTGTTGATCTA
The DNA here is from genome assembly GCA_946959425.1 of Argyrosomus regius. Classification (NCBI taxonomy): domain Eukaryota; kingdom Metazoa; phylum Chordata; class Actinopteri; family Sciaenidae; genus Argyrosomus; species Argyrosomus regius. Next base: position 18,736,436 of record OX336894.1, read on the forward strand.
GTTGGTCAATGCTAACACCTAGCTTCGTGTTATTATGAGATCCTCCTTGTTTGTTAGTGCTGAGACACATTAGCTTAAACTGACTTTGTTTAACACAGTGCATTTATAAAACAATCATGACAACTGACTAATATTGTTCTTAAATTTCAAATCTGTGTTTTGGCAGCAGCATATGGTGTCATTATGTTAAAGATGTTATTTTGTTCAGGCCTAAGTTATAAGGTTTTCATTTAAACATTTAACAATAAAAACAGTAGATGACTGTTTGAACATGAACACATTTGTCTTTATAGTATTTTGTACTCATATTTGAGACAGTATTTCACACATCGATGACTCCAAATGGTAATATGATGGAGCAGTTTGAGAAATTAGAAGTCACCAAGCTGTGCGTAGTTCTGTGCATGTGTAAAATCCCTGTTTTCTTGAGTCTAATTTATTTTGACCGAACGCTCATTTGCTGCTGTTTAGGTGACAGACTTTATTTGTTTCTTCAGTTTTGATTGGTTACTTTTTGTCAGAGGAGAAGTGACTGACCTCACATTGGAATTTTATTTGGGTAAATAGAACAAGTCCTAAGAGCCTCAGTTAGTTGAGACGTTTTCCTCTGTTGCAGTGCCACTGTGTCCTTTAGGCTCATAAAAGATTATTTTAAAGACCTGCAACAGACATGATCCTCATTAAAAGAACATTTCAGTATTTTAAACCATTTGTCATAGTTGTGGTTTGTGGTGTGTATATAGGTTTGCACACAGTCATGCTCACCCCGTTAGTGTTTAGATTGTGGATGTGGGCACTCAGCTGGAAACGGTTTTCACTAGGGTCAAAGAAGTTTCTCCTTTAAACCCTGCCTTTGAACAACAGAAAACTTCCTGTGCTCCATTTTGAGCAGCTACAGGACTTTTCTTTTTCTGAGCCACGAGTTACTCTAGCAGGTCACATCCACTGTTGCCTAAACAGAGTTGTGTGCCCAGGCTGACCTGCAAGTTTAACTCTGAATTAGCTCTGCAATACAAAAACACATTGATGCGAATGGTTTCCTATTTATTTAGACCTTTTAAGTACCTGCTTGTGGTAGGTGGGATTAAAACAGCAGGGAGGGTGAGATCAGTGTCATGTTTACCTTTAGATATATTCCATGAAATTATGAAAATAAGATCACAGACATTATTTTTTAAAACTCCGTTCTCTTTCTGGGCTGCGCAGTTGAGACCCCTAATAGCATGGCTGCAAGACTCGCTATGTACAAGGTGGCTAGACATTAAAAAAAGTACATGCCAGCAGCCCCTACAGACTCTGCCTTTCTTAGATATCCCGCTCGGTGAGACTCAAATGAGCGAATGGACTAAGACCACATTGAAGATCTGGAGGAAAAAAAACTATCTTATGGGCTGCCCAAAGCAATCTCAGCATTAACCAACATTGGTTTTATAAATGGTTTTGTCCCCGCTCAGTTGGACTCAGGATTTAGAAAGTGGTCTGAACTTGGACTCACAAACCTATACCATCTTCATAAAGATGGGTGTTTCAAATCATCTGAACGGTTAAGAACGGAATTTACACTCCCTAATACAGACTTTTTCAGGTATTTACAACTAAGGGACTTTGTAACAAAGCATAGTGAGTGGACTAAAATCCTAGAGCCCACCCCGATTGAAGAATTCTTGATACAATTACAAACTGGTAGCAGAAATAAGAAAATTATCGGCCACTTTTACAAAATATTTTTAGATAGGAATCCCAATGAAACTTTTCAGATTAAAGAAAAATGGGAAAATGAAATGAACACAGTCATACAGCAAGACGAGTGGGAGTAAATATGTACAGAAGCACATCAAGTAACTAACTCTAATACATGGCGGGAATTCAGGTGGAAGGTAATAATGAGATTCTTCAGGACACCAGCGATCATATCTAAAATGGGACCCATGCATTCTGATAAATGCTGGAGAAGTTGTGGGACACACATTGGTAATCACAGTCAGATATTTTGGACGTGCCCTAAACTGAAAAAATTCTGGGATGAGGTTTATGAGGCACTTGGAAATGTATTTCAGAAAAATTTTAATAAAGATCCCAAGATGGTAATGTTTGGACTAATACCAAATTACATAATTGGAAAAGGGAAAAAATACCTTTTACAGATACTACTGATTTCAGCTCTTAAATGTATTACAGTTAAATGGTTAAAACCTGACCCTCCAACATACAATATGTGGATTGAGAAGGTCTGGGAAATCTATCATATGGAACAAATAACTTATTCCTTGAGGCCATAATCTGCCATGACCATACTAATGCAGTAAAAGTCACGTTACCTCTATTTAATTTTATTTTATTTTACTTCATTTCATTTATTTCCATTTACACTGCTTATTATTTAATTACCTATTGTTATGTTTGTATGTTACTCTTGTTTCATCATGTAACCTACACACGTGTAACCTGATGCCTGTACTCTAATGCTGTATTAAGCAGATCATAATTGAAAAACAGCAGACTAAATGTGAATTTGCATGTATATGTCTGTATAAGCTACAACAAATTGAAATAAAAATTAAGTGAAAAAAAAAAAACTCTCTTCTCTAAATAGCGATCACCCAAGAGCTGTGTTAATATAGACCTCAACAAAGTGTTCCTAAATTACCACATAAGGACTCAAAAAAAACCCCAAAAAAGCAGTAAGACCCCATTTTTAAATGTAGAATGAGTTGATTATTTTTAGAGACCCAATAATTCCCACCATGAGCACGCACAAGATGCAATTTTTTTGCATACTGCAGTATGAATGTTTTTTTTAACTATTAAAACTATTTAACTTCTGTTTTCTGCCCTCTTCTCAGGAAAGCAAGTGAGGACCAAACTATCCCAAGCATTTAACCACTGGCTTAATGTTCCAGAGGACAAACTGCAGGTGAGAAAGCAGCTATTTCAAGCCTGTCAACATTCAGAATTGTCTGATGTTTATTGTTGCAGACAGGTCCACAAAGGTGAAATGATGCCGTGCTCATTCCGAATGAGCAATTTATTTTGTAATGCAAGCAGAGCGTTCTGTCAGCTGAGTTGTTCCAAACTGAATCTAAATGTAAAGCTTGGATGTAGAGCCCAGAGCATCCATGATTTATTAGAGGTTGTTAGTGGGGCTGAGGATCAAGTGATATAAAGTGAAAAAACTGGAGTGGCGCTTTCAAAAACAGAACATTTGCCCTCTAGTATATTTGTGAAGATCTGTAGGCTGAAAAATGCAATTTTACCTTATTACTGATTTCATGTATTGTTGAGGTTGGATACATTTTGCCCATGTGGATGCTACATATACTCACTTTTAAAGAGTTTGTCTGGAGTAAGGAGCAATTTGAAGCTACCAGGGGGCAGAAGAACTCTAAAACAAGTTGACCGGTTATTAAACAGTTGTCCACTTTAGCATCCAGCAACCATTTGACAAGAGCAGGCCCAATATTTACTCTGTTAGCTTGGTTTGGTTTTCATCAACTGCTGATAAAAATATTTGAATCTTGAGCTGGCTGCATGGCTGACTAATTTTTCCATACTTTGGTGTACAGTGAGAGAGCTTTTTTATTATTTCTGCTGAAAATAACTACTTGTGACAGATGTGTGACAGAGACAGATGTGAGACTGAACCTTACTGTAAAGTTGTGGGGCCCAAAACCAAAACAAGAAGCTAAAAGAACCCAAAGAGCTGTGTTGAGCTGCAGAGTTTAACGTTACAGTAATTTGTTGTGGCTTTGTCAACTGTTAGAGATGATTGTGAGGTTTGACTGCTCAAAGACACTGCCCATTAGTCCATTTGCAGACCTCTGAATTGCCGCCCACATCATACATTCTTTGGAGCGATTGAAAAAGGTCCGGTGTTGTTTTGGCGAATGGCCGTTTAGCCAGTTGGTGGAACAACCAAGCCCATCACAGGCCTTGTGGGTTACAGTTGATGTGACTAACAATACCAAGCTGTGTCAGATCAGGACTTCTTACATTCTGTTCCCATTTCTTCATCGTTTTACCGCAGTCCCCCACCTCCAGAAGAGCACAGCGGAGCTCCTTTTTAAACTTGAATAAAGAATAACGAAGGAACAATTTACATAAAAATGCAGCCTGGAATGAATTAGAAATGAATGCAATGAATGAAAATACCCGCAGTTAATATTATCTAAAGAAAATATCACTGATTGTATTTAGCTTCCCACATCATGAAGTATCATTCATAACACTGAAGTCTGGCCCACTGTGGATTTATTCATAACACTTGCACTGTTTTCTCTCTATTCTTCATTTTGAAAAGGCGCTTTCTGTTACATCTACTCTTTCATTTCAAGGTGTCTACTAATGACTCAGGGCTTTTATGCTGCTCAGTGTGGCGCATTAATAACAACTTTATTTATTAATATCACAAAGAGCACTTCTCAAAATTATGTTAAAAAGAAAGTAGAATAATGCCAGCTAACGAGCTTTTGTTGGCTACAAAACAAACTTCAAAATTAGGTGCTATACAACAGAAACATAATACAGTCATCAAAGGCTCAGAAAAAATCAAAATAAAGTCATAAATCCAAGGAAAAGAGAACTAAAACCATCCATCCTGACGTCCATTATCTGTAACCGCTTATCCTCATCAGGGTCATTGTGGGGCTGAAGCCTATCCCAGCTGACTGGGCGAGAGGCGGGGTACACCCTGGACAAGTGGCCAGTTCATCACAGGGCACATAGAGACAAACAACCAGTCACACTCATATTCACACCTACGGTCAATTTAGAGTCACCAACTTATTATGTGCATGTCTTTGGACTGTGGGAGGAAGCCAGAGTACCCAGAGAGAACCCACACAGACACGGGGAGAACATGCAGACTTCTCACAGAAAGGCCCCAGACGAGGTCGAGCCAGGAACCTTCTTGCTGTGAAGCAACAGTGCTAAGAACTAAAACTATATTTCCATAAATTCACTTCACTGCATTTTCATTCACATCAGTTTCTGTTTCCAGTTTTGCATGCTGGTCGTGTGACACACAACCCTTTCTATTACAACTAACTAGGACTGGCTGAACAAGACTCTTTTTTTCTCCCATGCCAAGTCAGATTTTTCTGTCATCTCTTCTTCTCTTAATATTCAATCTGTTGAATAGAGTTTCTAACGTTTCTGGTGAGACTGAAAGCAAGACTTCCCTGTGAGTTTAGATTGTTTCTAAATTATATTCACTAAGCACTTTAACTGACTGCATGTGAGCTGTTGTCAAGCAAATTGCTGCAAAACTGATTCAAACGCTGTGTTTTTTCTCCTTGTCACATTAGATTTGTCTCTAAAGTTGGATGAAAAAAGTAAGACATGAAATTGATCTAATCATGGCAAAGGAAATTGTACCAGTTGCGATAGCTGTTTCTAATCCAGGGGTTTCCTGAACATGATGGGACTAGCTACAGGATGTTTTGTTTATTGTATCCCGAGTGCATTTATAGCTAATGCATTTATTTTATGCTTTTTGAATGAAAATATGTAGGTCATGGTAGATAATAGTGTCACTATACAGTATATTCCAGATGGTGCAGTAAATGAGAGTGATATGGAAATATTTGGCAGCTTTTAGGGAACTGTTTGTGTCGATTAAGACATACTGCACCCACATTAATCTGCAGTGAGAGACTACTGCGTCTTCAGCTTCTTGTTCCTGATCACCTCTGTGAGCAAAGGATTAGCATGATTTCAGTCCCAGGCAAACAAACACCTCCATTACAGTGTTGTAACATATTCTTGGATGCTGCCTGATTAGATTGCAACAGACATGTTGAGGCACATAGCGGGCTGATTGGCATTCCTGCTCTCCCTCAGATTAATTTCAAATTAGCCCTTTAGGATTTATTGGTTTTATTGAGCAGGACCCTCCCGGCTGTCTGCTCAGGGAGATCAGGCCATTGACCTTATTATACTGACAGCATCAGCATTGTTGTGGTTGAATGCTGATCCTGTGTCCACTGATGAAGATATGGAGACTAATCTGCGTTTTCTGAATCTACATGCCTTTTTGCAGCGCAGAATGCTAAGTGCTGAGCCTGTCAGGTCTCATTAGGTTTGCTGTTCAACAGGTCTTCCTTTGTCCTGAATGTTTTATAAACCCTCCCCAAATAGAGGAGTCCTGCTTCCGCAGCAGCTCAGAGGTCACACCGTTGTCCCCTGTGGTTATTTCATCTTCCAGTGCACAATAAAAGTCTTCCCTAGACGTGATGACTTGTTTCAGGCCTCAGTGTGTGAAAGTGTAATAATGTTGTCAGTCTCCTGAGGAATTATTGAATATTATGGATCAATCCTGTCATGTCAGCCCTCCTCCTGCTACAGCATCCGTCTCGCACTTTGCATCAGTTGAGATATATTTAATCACAGCCTTCACAGCGCTACTGTTACAGGGGGTTGTACGTCTTCAAATGAATGAAATCAGTTTGCAAAATGAATAAAAGGAGCGACTCAACATTCAAAGTGGCATTTTTTGATTACTTTCACATTACACGCTGCAACGTTGCTTGACTGACGTGCTGACATTTTCAATTCAGGAGCACATATGCTCCTTGAAACTACAGTGGCATGTTACCTTAGTGTTTTGAGTGTGACCGATCTGTTTTTGATGACAGTTATTATGGACTCCATTCACACACAGATTGTAGAAGACTGATAATCCTGATAATTTCACTTCAGACAGGATTTCCTTGTTAACGTACATCGAGTAGTCGAGGTTGAAATTTACCTCACACGTTAAAGGACTGTCTCCCCCCACTCTCTGTGTGTAGCAGCTCTGTAAACTCCTGCTGAACCCATCATGCAGACTCCTCTCGTCATCATTAGCACACTGCTGCCAAGAAGTCGCCGCCATGGAAACAACCGTGCCTTCAGATAGATGGAGGCAGCGACAGTGTGGCACACTGTCTCATTCATTTGGCAATGAATTTTTTATCAAACCCCCCCATATGAGCTCCTCTACAGTGTAGTACAGCAGCATAGGTTGTGGAGGTTTGGGAAATTCCCCCTGCACACATCAGTTCCTTTGCGACCTTTAGCTGACTGTCTTCCTCCTCGTCTCTGTGACAATGAAGAAAGGTTAGCTTTTATATTCTAGTCTTTTACTTTGAAAATATGTCTTCATGAGAATGTCTGCTGCCTCAGAGCTAGAGATTCTTGTAGGTTTTAATGTACCTGATGCAGAGTGAGACTATAATGTAGCTGCCTCCATGAGAGTATAACTAGGTCCTGGGTTGCAGGAGAGCATGCCAAATATGATGTGTAGCAAGTCATGGATGGTGTAATAATAAATCTTTTTTTTTCTTTCTTTCTTCTGGATACAACCTGTAATGTAGAGGATCATTACATAGGCAGATAAGAAATCGTGACAACAGATTGTATTACAGTAAAACAATTGTATTGCATTTGTATTGCAGGGTTTTCCCCAGGAAATCGTTTGGCAGCAGTAGTTAGCCAGACAGATCTCATCTGGTGAGATTTAGTCAGTAAATGACAGGCTAACAATGGCCACACACATTAAATTTATGACCTTTGCTGAAATGGCTCCCTTGCTCTTTCCCCTAAATGTTAATGTTTTATATCATAAAAGTGTATTAATGCTTTAGTATGACAGCAAAGGTGTCACTTGTTTCAAGTGGCGTGACCTCTGAGTTAATTAGTTACAGGCTCCATTATCCACATTGTGGAAAAATTGTCTTTGCTTCGCCACACAGCAGTTGATGCATACAAAACATAAATCCCAGATTAAGATTATACTGTGGTTTATTGAGCATTTTATAAAAATTGGTGGGACATCTGTCATATTTTAAAACTGCTGCTTTAAAAGAATGACAGCGCATATTTGAATTATGCAACCCAGTAGGCGTGGTGTGTGATCGTGTGGGATAAACATGTTAAAACCTTGGCCAGACTTCAGCAGTCCTGCAGTCTGACTCAGGTGTATTTGCGGTGGTGTAGTGTCTCTAAATGAGACAGTTTATATATGCACATAACTGACTTCTTTAGAGTTATTTCCCCTCAGTATATTGAACTCCGTACACTCGGCTGTTTGTGAAAGGAGTCCCTGCATTCTTAATGGGCCGCTGATTGTAACTTTGGCAAACATTGAGTTTCTGAGTCGGTAACCTCTGGTGATAATCAATGAAGTCTTGCGGAGCAGTGAAGGCTTTCGCCACTTAAACAGCAGCATCACACAGCAACAGCCTGGTGAGTTCGATCCGTTGGCGACCCTGAACACTCAGAGCTCAAAACCTGAAAATTGTCGGTGCTTGTGTCTGGGTTTGATAGCAGCTGTTATTATCTGAGCCTGGCGCTGATGTGAATTGCAAATCTTGTCCTGATTGCGCCCTTGTCCCTTTTATCCTGAGACCACAGTCTGTTTGCAATTAACTTTTGAATCCTTGAGTATGTTTTTGGCTACATAATACTCCACTATGTGTAAAGCCTGCACACTAGATAATGCTCCCATGATGATTTATTTGTAAAAAGCCATGTGACGTTTCAGACACTAGACCTTCTGCAGACAGCGTTTATGTGTGCGTTCATTGTAGCTTTACCCACAACCCCCCTCTCTCGTAAGTGGCTCACTGAGGTTGCAGGAAGAGCGAGTGTCGGGACCCTGCAGAAGGAAAGGTTGTGTTTGGCGGATAAAATGCTCAACTGGCCCAGCTTTGGCCATCTGCCTGACCCACTGAGCCTCTCTTTGTGCTCCCCAGCCTCATACAAACAGCTTTCATTACCGGGCAACACCACTTGTCTTTTAAATCAGCGGAGCACTCCAGCAGGCTGCACCAAGACAGCAGACACCTGATGGCAACCCTGGCTGTTTTGTGTAAAATATGGACCTGAAACAAAGTCATTTTTTGGTTATCAAGTTCCCGCTGGACACACTGATCAATGACCAGCAAGCAGAGTATCTATGTAGCATGTGTGCTGCCTCATTGATTAAAAAAAAGAACTGGTGCATTGTCTCACCACAGCAGTGCATGCATGTTATGGTCGATGCTGTTGGAGCTGTTGTCAATACACTTGGCATTTATGGCTTAAGCACTAAGCCCTCTAGTGTCACATGTTACTGCTCAACCATGTGAATACATCTCTTCTATGCTCATTCGGCCACTGCTGCTATCTGTTGTCCACTGGTCTGCTCTAAAACTAAAACTCAACATTTTGTGACCAAGTGGACAGCAGTGAATCTCTGAACCTGAAAAGGCTCCAACGTCTGGAGCGTGCCTCTCGCTGAACTCCTCATTTCCTCTGACTAACTGCCTGGTTTGTTTCAGCAACAACTATTTTGTCTGCTGATGAAGGATCTGACTAGTGGAGCAGCACAGGAAAGAGTATAGACATGGCACCCTCTGCTGTATACAAGTTGTAATGCATAATTTACACAGAGCTCCTGAGAACCGGTTACTGTCTCTGTCACTAGACATGAGTAGGGAAAGGAAGTTCTCTCAGCATACGTGTCATTGCAACAGCTCCATCACTTCAAGTCAATACAGCAAAACATAAAAACATGAATGACTATGAAATGTAATTCATAGTATTGTTTGCATAATTAATGATGATAATGAGTCTGTGTTACGTTCAGGTGGTCATCGAGGTGACTGAGATGCTGCACAACGCCAGCTTGCTCATCGATGACATCGAGGACAACTCCACATTGAGGCGAGGCTTCCCCGTGGCCCACAGCATCTACGGCATTCCCTCCGTCATCAACTCGGCCAACTACGTCTACTTCTTGGGCTTGGAGAAGGTGCTGACCCTGGAGCATCCTGAGGCTGTCCGGGTGTTTACCCGGCAGCTGCTGGAGCTGCACCGCGGTCAGGGCCTGGACATCCACTGGAGGGACACCTACACTTGTCCCACTGAGCAAGAGTACCGCAACATGGTGCTGCAGAAGACTGGGGGGCTCTTTGGCCTGGCCGTGGGCCTGATGCAGCTCTTCTCAGATTGGAAACAGGACTTGAAACCCCTCCTGGACACACTGGGCCTCTTCTTTCAGATCCGCGATGACTACTGCAACCTCAGATCTCGCGATTACAGCGAGAACAAGAGCTTCTGCGAGGACTTGACCGAGGGCAAGTTCTCTTTCCCCACCATCCATGCCATATGGTCGCGTCCAGAGAGCACCCAGGTTCAGAACATCCTGAGGCAGCGCACGGAGAACATGGACATCAAACGATACTGCGTGGACTACTTGGAGAAGGTAGGCTCATTCGCCTACACCCGTCAGACTCTGCGGGACCTGGAGGTGGAGGCCTACCGCCTCATCAGAGAGTTTGGGGGAAACCCTCAACTGGAGAGCCTTGTCAAACACCTCAGCCAAATCTATCGTGAGCCTGAAGACACAGCAGAGTCTAGTACTGAGCCACAGTCCAGCCCCAACCAGTGAATGTATCAACTTATCTCCTGCACACTCCACTAGCACAGAAGCTTTGCTCATACACTGATGCAGACACAGAAGCTCAACGCACATGCCCGTATCTTTGTATGGATGTAAACATGAGCACTTGAATTCTAGTAGACAGCAAAGCAGCCCCGACTGTTGCCTCTCTCTTTGTCCTTCAAGTGTTGCTCAACAAAATACACATCAGCGATTTTTGTGTCCGAGTGTAGCTGTGCTGTCGGCGAAAGAAATCAATTAAAACTAACTTCTTGCGGTTTTTGGTTTGCTTTTCTGAAAATGAAAACTAACAAGATGGCAGCAGAGCTTTAAAAGCCTTCTTTTCTATGTATATGTATTTTTTAATGTTTTTCCACCAAATGAAGTGAATGAAGTGTTTATCTAGAGCCGAGTGACTTCTGGGTGTTGTTTTTTTTTCTTTCTTGAATTCCCTGTTCAAAATAAGATGAAAGTGTCTCGAGTGTATGATGTGTGATTTGGGGATCCTTAATCGTTCAGCCACCAGAGTGCCAATCCTGTAGAAAAAGACATCTGCAACTCAATTGTCTATTTGTTACGTAACACACTGATATTATATGCAAAATAGTGCTTGTGGTGTTTGTGCTTGGCTTGATAAGAATACTGTTTGTTTAGTTTATTAAAATCTGTTTCTGGTTCAGATTCAACACAGTTCACACCTAATATTTTATTGGGGTGATCAGTTCTGTTATTTGTAAGCAGACACTGTTTATGCTTGGTTTTATACGAATGCTGTTTATTATTTAGGTTATTGAAGACCGTTTCCATCTGGTTCAGATTCAACACAGTTCACACCTCTAATATTTTATTAAGGTGATTCATTTCTGTTAATTGTAAGCAGACACTGTCCTGCAGTTGACAAAGCATTTGCATCTGTTGAATAAAAAAAACCTTCAAAGGTAACCTGTGTCCAGATATCCCTGTAAAACAAAATGTCACATCTAACTGGCATCGAGGCTAGTTTGGTTTCACTGTTTTGAACTGAACATGTTTAATGTAATCAGAGAAGAGAAGAGGACCTCAGTTACATTCGTAACTATCATTCAATTTCATTCTTCCTGACCACCCGATAGCGGTGCTTCAGCACTGGATGACTTATGTCAGCAAGGTCACAAGGAATGCTCACCATACTAAGGCATGGAAGCTGTTGATAGGACAGCCGTTGCCACAGCAGGTAGAGCAGCCAAATTGACACGGTAATAGCAAGCGAAGGTATGTGAGGACTCCCAGGTTGCAGCAGCACAGATGTCACATGTTAGATGTCAACTACTTGACTTCTGCCTCTCCTATGGGTTCAAATGGTGGCCGACACACCAACCTTAAAACCCTAGTCTCATGTAGTTTTAGAAGCACCCGAAAACATGGCCTCCCTGGCCATTTGGGGGTTACTAGTAGCAGCTGTTGTCTTCCTGTTGAACTCCTTCCAGCGTCACACAAAAGAATGGAATCGGAGGAAAGGCATATAGAGGGCAGGCTGGCCAAGCATGAGCCGAGGCATCCTGTCCCAGAGGACTGGTCCGCTCCATTGGTGAGTACCAATGGGGACAATGTGTAGATGTTTTTGAGGTAAAAACGTCCACCTCTGCTCTGCCATATCATTGCAACTACCTCTGGGTGGAGTCTCCAGTCCTCCTGGTGGGATAGCACATTGATAGCACGGTTCCACACTGTTCTGCATGTCTGGGAGATGTATGGCCCTAAGGCTCAGGGGAAATGCCCACCTAAGGAGCTGCTGTGGCTAGGGATTTTGCAGGATCTTTGACCACAGACATTCTGATCCTGCAGAAAGTCAACGGCTGGTGGTGGAACTGTAGTGTGTATCCCTTGGACAGCGTGGTCACCACCCAAGGGTCTGTGGTCTCCCTCTACTAGTAGCTGAGGAGCTGCTGAGAGAAGCGCCCGACAACGGCCCCTTGAGCCTCAGGTCTGACCCTTTGCCCCATAGAGCCTTTGGGGGGGGGCGACCACAGGGGGCTGGCTCAGGTCATCCCTTAGTTATGCTGCTATAGGACTACACTGCCGGGGGACTCCCCCTCCCTCCCCTCTCTCTCTCTCTCTCTCTCCATCACCATCACCATCACCACCACCATCTGTAAACATACATGTCTCATTAATGCATGTTAATTCATGTTACTAACTAAACTTCTTCCCCGGAGTTTCTGTGCTCTCTCGTCCAGCAGGTTCTCATGGATCGTGGTTGCTGCTGTGGTCCTGCACGACGTCCACTACATATATTATTACTGTCATTATTGCTACCATATCTCCATTACAGTTTATAGTTAGTTAATGATTTGCTGCTGCTGTGCATCTGTGTCTCTCTATCTCTATCCCAGGTTCCACTGCTACTGTAATCATTTTATCATTCATTGTAATTGTACAATATGTCTATGTTGATTTGTTCTGTACACGTGACATCTATTGCACGTCTGTCCGTCCTGGGAGAGCGATCCCTCCTCTGTGGCTCTTCCTGAGGTTTCTTCCACCTTTTTTCCCTGTTAAAAGGGTTTTTTGTGGGCAAGTTTTTCCTCACTCGAACCAAGGGTCTAAGAAAAGAGGGTGTCACTCCCTGTACAGATTGAAAAGCCCTCCGAGGCAAAATGTATTTTGTGACTTTAGGCTATACAAATAAAATTTGATTTGATTTGATTTGATCACAGTGCCCAGAACAGTGAGAGGACCTAGGCTGCACACCTGGGCGACAAGTGGATGATGATATTAAAGAGGCAATGGTAGGATCGACCGGGGCCATACGATCCAACCCATAGCTCCCTGCCTCTTGCATGGAAGCCAAGTTTCTGCAATCACTGATGTGATGGGAGAACAATTTAGGGTCTGACCAGCACTGTTGGAGTTCTTCAATATAGGATTTGAAGGAGGGACTGAAAAGGCTACAGGCTGTGGCGTCTGACTAAAAAAAGCATTTGAAGGAACTGCTGCGACAGGAGCATCATGCAGCCCCAGGTGATAAAGCCATCCAAATTGGTTTCAGTGTGGCATGGCCAACTTTTGATCCACATAATGAACCACAATCAGATCCCTGAGACAAAGGAGAGGCGAAGAGGCGAAAACACAGCTGTTTCTGTCAAATGCAAGCCCAGTGAGTCGCCGGCTCTTGACCAAAAAATGACCAAAGTGATTTAGCTTACTAAACACTACAGTGTTTATAGTGTGGCTGGCACATTTTTACTGCTCTTAAAATATAATATAATATAATATAATATACTTAAAAGTAAGTAAAGGTAAATTTTAAAATTTTCATTTTTCAATTACAATTTTGTTTTTATCAAATGATCAAAACTTTTGGCCGTGATTTGCCTCCACACAGACCTCCTTTGTGGAGTCACTTCCAGTGGAGGCTCTGCTCTCTGGAAAGCTCCACTGTCAGGACAGGAAATGCATCCAAAAAATACAAAATAAAACTTGTAGAAACCACTGGTGGAAACAATTTTGTTGTTGATTAATACTTAATTAGCATAGTAAGGCAACAACACAACATAAAGTAATGGTAATAATAGTAGTAGTAATAGTAATGGTACTAGAGTAATTAGGAATTCCTTGAATGCAGCATATTGATTTTGTTTTTGCCTGTTCTGTCTTTGTAATGTCATTATGTATGCCAGTGTAGCAACATATAGATTCAATAATTCGAAGCTATCATAAGTACACGCAATTTATTGTCAAAATAGGACATAAACTCTGTCCATACAGCCGAGCGCTATCAGTTCAAAAAATAAATAAAGCTTGTTGATTGAACAATTGCAGCTTAAGCCTGTCTTTCTCAAAATCAGACATGCTGCTCATTCATGATTTCACAAATGCATTCCTTTGAGGAGTAATACACTATGGCATTTTATTTCAGTCAAATTAATTTAATATGAAACAGACAACTGTGTGTATTGGATATGGCAAGAAGCTGGTGTCTCTAGCCTACTCGTAGCCTCCTTTAAACCTGAAGATCTTAAGAAGAGAAATAGGTCATTCAGTATTTTAACTATAATGCTTCTGACCTTCGCTGACCTAGTAATGCTCCGCTGACCTCCCACACCATGACATCAACATTCAAAATTGACTCCCTATTGCTGTGGAGAAATTGCTGAAATCAATGGTCAATAGTGAGGTCAGGAGGGAAGAAAGTGTTCAGGAGCCTCTGATGTCTTATGCTGTAATATTTATTGATGCTTGGCCAAGGAGAATAGAGACACTCTCAGTGTCTCACATTCTGCCGAACTCATGCTGATGGTCAGACTTTAAACCCCTACAGATAACACCACAAATGTCTTTATCCATGGTAACACCCCGGACGCACTGCACGCGGAAGCTGTGCGCGCGTACTACGCCCGCCTTCTCGGGCGCTTGGGTGGACGCACTGGGAGCGTACTTCTCCTCCGCTCTCCGCGCCCGTCAGACATCGACAGCAGTCGTCCAGACTCGTATTCACTCGGTTTTCCACACACACGTCATTTTAAACATTTTCAAACCACTGTCTCTAGGATATATGTCTCTGTCTGTATGCATGTGTGTTGTTTTTGGTGTCCTCCGGAAAGCCCTTGCCCCTCCCACCTACCTCTCTCTGTTGCTCCGTGTGTACTGTGTGTATGTGTGTCTGTGTATGTGTGTGTGGGCCGTGTGCACACGCAACGGTCAAATATTTATAGACGGACATCAACAACTTCAATAATCATCATTTTATTTATTTTATTTTGAAAATTGACCGGATTATCTCGCCTTTTCTGTGCCCGACTTCCTGTCTGGTACAATGTGGTCTGTCCAGCTTGACAAACGGCGCTCGCGGCGAGCGTGAAAAATAGAACAGACGCCGAACAAAGCGCTGCAGCCGCGCGCACTGCGCTCCACAGCCGAGGGGGACGCCTGTCTGTTCTATTTTCATTTGTCAAGCTGGACAGACCACATTGTACCAGACAGGAAGTCGGGCACAGAAAAGGCGAGATAATCCGGTCAATTTTCAAAATAAAATAAATAAAAAGATGATTATTGAAGTTGTTGATGTCCGTCTATAAATATTTGACCGTTGCGTGTGCACACGGCCCACACACACATACACAGACACACATACACACAGTACACACGGAGCAACAGAGAGAGGTAGGTGGGAGGGGCAAGGGCTTTCCGGAGGACACCAAAAACAACACACATGCATACAGACAGAGACATATATCCTAGAGACAGTGGTTTGAAAATGTTTAAAATGACGTGTGTGTGGAAAACCGAGTGAATACGAGTCTGGACGACTGCTGTCGATTGTCAACATGTTCTAGTCTGAAGACACAGATGTCTGTTTACGCAGATTGGAATGTCAACGGCAAGCTATCTATCAGGGGCAGACTGGGGCAAAAAAGTGGCCCGGGAATTTAGTACCTGACTGGCCCACTCGGGCCGGGGCGGCGGATGATGGTGGCGGATGCTGTCAATGTTGGCTATACACAGTACTGATGTTTTTACAGCCAGACTAGCTTAAATGTGTTGTGCTAAAAGTTAGCAAGCTAGACAAATAACATTATCACATTACAGCCACCCACCTGACTAGCACCCCCCTCCCGGTCATGCAGACCCGTCTCTCTCTCTCTCTCTGTCATTCACTCACTCAAACACACCATACTTGAGAACTAAAGTACTGTAGGGGGTCTGTGAACACTCCCCCAGAAAAAAAATAGATTTTTAACACATAAATGAGGCATTCTGGTGTACTCTGAGGAGAAAATAGAGGGAAAAGACAACATTGCTTCAGATTTTTAAAAAAAAGCAGATTTAGTACTGACTGAGGTTCCTATCATTGTAATGGCAAGAATGGCTGGAGTGTATGAAACTGGTCTAGTGGGGAGCTGAGGCTGGAGAGCAAAAACAAAACTCATTTTTAAAAATCTTTTGGCCTGGACCAGCTTTTCAAGGTGTCCGCTTCATCATGGGCCTCTTAGGCCACACTTTCGTCTTCCACCACTTCTGCCCTATTCTCATCTGTATCTTGATAGCTGTACTGTCAGATATTAAATATGAAAAGAGACTCCCACATGCTTGAGCTTTACACATGTCCTGAGATTTTCAGCCAACTATGATTATAGAATATATTAGCCTACCCTAGCAGGTAGCCCACACACACACACACACACACACACACACACACACACACACACACACACACACCTGTTGCTGTGCTGTCTCTCTCTGTCCCTCTGCTCTCTGGACTGGGCTGCCTGTTCTTTTGTTCTTTTGGGCTCCTAATAAGAGGCATGGACGGCTCAACCCGACCGGACGCGCTGGTTCAAGCCGGGTTCGTGCAGAGCCACCACGCCGTACCGGGCCGGCCCACTGACCCACCTCGCGGTAACCCCGTAGGCCAGTCCGCCCCTGTCACTCACCGCCTGGTTATTTCGGAATAAATCCGTGATTTTTGACAGTTTAGACGCACTCTCCTCCAGCATCCGCTTCTTTTTTATTCTGGCCTTTTCGGCCCCTCCTTTCTCCTTTCTCTTCTTTCCCTCCATCACTACTTCCACCTTGCCCGCTTTCTCTCTGTCTGACAGCCGCTCATTCATCCCCATACGTTCACTGGATAAACGCAAAGTTATACGCGGCCTGCGGGCCGGCTCAGCCGAGCTCACTGGCCGCCGGCCGACCGGGAAATCTCCCGGTCGTCCCGATGGCCACTCCGCCCATGCTATCTATTATGTCTATGAAGGCAGCAATAGGTCTCTTCAACCCTGGCCACTACAGTGTTGAGATAGACTGGGACCTACTGTTCCCAATCAAAGCCAAACAGCTAATACTGCCGAGGACCTCAAGGCCCACACGTGACCTCGTGTAACCTAAGGATAGAAAATTCCATAACACCTATGTCTCTCCCCTACCAGGGTAGTGAGAAACTTCATAATCAATGACCAACTAATCTTTTCTGATCACATTGCCTTGGATGTGCCACTTCTCACTTTTACAACATAAGAAAAATCAGGCCTAACCTGACTCAACATGCTATACAACTCCTGATACAGGGTGTGGTCATCTTGCGACTAGATTACTGTAATGCCCTCCTGCTGGGCCTCCCATCCCTGCATAGTGAAACCTTTTCAGATGATCCAGAACGCGGTTGGTTTTCAATCAACCCCGCTGCTCATCAAGCTCCACTGGCCACCTGTAGACTTTAAAGTCAGTCAGTTTATTTGAGTTAAAATTCTAAAATTTGATATTTAAGATTGTTTTCATATTTCCGAGTAAGGTCTAGCTGCAGCCAGAGCCAAGCCGCTACCACGCCCCCTACAAACCACAGCCCAGGTGGCTGTAGAGGCCCATAGCACTTAGAAAGTAAACAGAAGGGAAACAAAGCAATAATGGGAGCAATTTTAACAACTTTAACGGTTGATTCACAACATTAAATGCCTTTCAATGCAAACAATGCACTTGAAACAATAAATTTATACAAAAATAGAAAGTAATGTAATTAAAAAGATTATACAGGATTGCAGATTTATATATAAGTATATTTATTTAAATAAGTAACTAATGTATGTGCACAAGTTTATTTTGAACTCAATAAAATATTTACACTAATAATAATTAGTAGTAGTTATTTCAGCTAAAATAGGCTGTTTCCACTGTCGGTTTTTCTAAGCGCCACATTGTCACAGAGCTTGGCCTACTACATCAGATGCCATAAATATCACTCTTGATGATTTCTTATGGGTTAACAGAAAAGACTGATGGCCCTTTGACACAAATAAAATGTATTTATTTAGAACTAAATAAAATATTTTGAATTAAGTATACAATTCACAAGACTAGTAAAATAAATATGACCATACACAAATCTTTAAAATAATCGTTAGCTGCAGCCCTAGTTTACACACGTGTTAGTATCCTAGAAACCTGGATCAGGGCTTCACACGCATGTAAACACGCAGACTGTGAAAAACATGACGTCTTCATCTGACTGTTGTAACCACGACAACCACCAGGGAGCGTTTTGGCTAACGGTCACCAGTTAACACGGTCGCTTGTTTTGGTCATTCTCAGTTAGCACAGACTAAACAAGCTGTGTCACTTCCTTCATTAAACACCATCACAGCAGAAACACGAACACACCTGAACAAAGTGTTATCTGTAGCTAGCGTTAGCTCGTTAGCTCTGTGATTAAAGTCTCCTTTGACCTCTCGCAGCAAGCGGAGCAGCGCTGCTAACGTTGCTAACGCTAATTAGCAACGTTAACGAGACATTGCCGTCTCGTCTTGCAACACGCAGGCGTGGTTTGTATGGGCGTGGTTTACAGGGGGCGTGGTTTGTAGCGGCTTCGGTGGCTGCAGTTGGGTATTATTGATATTTCCCGCCAGTTGCTAACATAGCGCTATTGCGCCATTTTGTGAACACCGCGGTGAGTATGTTATAACGGTATTTGATGAGTTTAAGGAGAAATGTATGTGCTAATATGTGAGCGAGTGTAGTTATGAGTCTAAGTGAATTTGTGTTCTGAGTTATATTAGCCTGATATAAGTTAATAAGTTATATCATTAGTTTGGACCTCCCCTCTTTTACCATGTCAAAAATCAGTAGGCTACATCAGTCTGTTCACTCATCGCTGTTTCCAGAGCACTGTGTCAGAGCTTCATTATTGAATCCGTTCCGCTTGTTTATGGATATAAAACCTGAATTAATGAAACTCCAGTCCATGTTTTTACTGATACGGGCACCTTCTCGCATACCGCGCGTACAAACACGCACACACACACAGTGCTGCTGACAGCGGGAAACTTGAGGTGAGTACTGTCACAACAAAATGTTCAGGTCATTGTTAACTTACTGAAACTAAATGTCTCATTTTTACACCTTAATGTTTTTGTGACAAAGTCACAGAAACATAAAATGTCAGTTATAAAATCGTTCAGTTAACTGTTAAGAAGTGCTAATGCTAATGCTAATGTTATCAGTTTTACAAATTGCATTGATGGTGAAATGTAGGCTAAATAAGTTACCAATATGTGATAATACGTAGGTTATAAATTGATAAAATAAAAGAGATAAAGAGATAAAAGAGCGCGGGCTCTTACTCAGCAGCTCTCCTCCCCAGTGCAGCGCGTGCTCTCACTGGTCAAACAGGCTTCCTCTCCTGGGAAAATACGGGACCGTCCGTTGCGCGTTGCGTGAGCATGGCGTATTTGGTCCGTCCTGCACGCGACTTCAAACCCCATCTGGAGCGTTTCAGAAGCGTTTAGCCCGCCAGACTTTGTTTACTTGCTCAGATTTGGCCATTTCCCGGTGTATGTTCTTCTAAACATGCCTCTACATGTGTAAATATGCTACGTAGTTAATTAGTTTCACTTTTGTCTGTTTTTACGACCGCCAGTTTGCACGGGGCATTTTATTTTGAAAATCCACCGGATTCTCTTTGCTTTTCTGTGTCTGGCTTCCGCCCGCTCGAGGTGCTCTGTGGAAATTGGCGCGTGCTGCTCGCGTCAAGCGTCAAAAATAATGGGGACGAGCCTTCACGTGCGTGTAGCGTGCACGGCAGGTTCATCTGTGGGGAGGGGCGTAGATGCAGCGCAGCAGAGAGGAAGGAGGAGGGACCTGGAGGCTGTACTCATTCAAATTTTCTGGCCAAGTCCACTTTTTTCTCAAAACTACAGGCACTTTACTATCTATTTCGCTGGACGCGTGAGCGCGGTTTCTATGGGAACCCGCTCCCACTCAGCAGCGCGTGCTCTCACTGGTCAAACACGCTTCCTCTCTTACTGGTTTGACTAATTATCTATCTTTACATACATATTGTGAAAAAAGTGTGTGAAAACACACTTACACAACCTAAAATCAAATAATGAATTGTAAGACATATGATACATACCTTATACATAAATATACATAATACATAATCAATCATCATAATTAGTCTCTATACATAATTTTGTGCATTATCTGCACTAAAACATGTTTAGAAAGTTGTAAAATATTTCCATTTTTGTATATTCAGGTATTTACATTAAGATAAATCGTCAAATGTCTATCTAAAAAGAAAAGTTTTTAAGTTTTAAGTTTTTTATTTTATTTTTATGTACAAAAAATGGGTCAAATTAGACCCTGAATAGTATGTAAGGGTTAATGAGTAATGAAATGTTAGGATAATTTTTGTATATACTTTAGTTTCATTTTATTGTAATTATTTTAATTGGATATACATTCCCAACTTCATTGTAAGATTAATTTAAAGCTTTAGTTAATAAAATGATCAAATGAATTCAGTGGCTCTCATAATCTGTCTTTTTTGCACGGGAAAAAATGTGGCTGGTGGAAATTCTGATTGGCTGGTAACTTCAGAAACTTACCAGCCACATTGGCTGGTGATCAAAAAAGTTAATTTAGAGCCCTGGTATGTATATATGTAAATATGTATTTAACCCCTAGGTTTGGTGCCGGTAACACATGTTACCTCCATCCTCCAAACAAGCTACCAGTTCCCACCAGTGCAGGGTTGTCCCTCTCTACCTTTAAAAAACTCCTGAAGATCCACTTCTTCAGAGAGTACCTCCACTTCTAGCACTACCAACAACTGGAATGCTAAATCTATCCCCCCTCAAGCTGTCACTTGATTCTTTACAAGACCACATGTCCTTGTTGCATGTAAATGTACATGTAAATCTCAATGTCATTGTAAATGCAGGTAATGTTACAAAAACAATATTAATTTTCTTAAAATAATTATCCTGTTATATAGAGCATGAGCCTCAACATGTATAACAATAACATTACAATATACAAATAACAATAACAATAACATTTAGAACTTTTTTTTGTAAGTTTGCAACATGTTGTGCAGCGTTCGACTGCATGCATTCCACTGGATGGGATGATCGAATGATGCATCTACAAAAGACTTCAAATGTTCTCTGTGGCTCCACCATTACACACATTCACTTGCTCCTCTCTGCCGCTCACTCACTCTTGTACCACTCACTAACCTTACACACTGGCCAGTTCCTCAACGGATATATATATATATAAACGGATAACTTACGTTACCTACAGAAAAAACTCATCCTATGGTCCATTATCAAGAGTGATAGAACTAGAAGCTAGCGCTAGCCACCATCAATATCGACAAATAGTTTACATACATGTGTAACATTCAGTAATTTGTGTCATTTAGATTTACACATATTGATAGTGGTAGCAATTTTTGCAGCGAACATGTGCAAGAGACATGCATTTTACCGTGAATGATTGTGGAGTGAAAGCAACAGAGAATGCTTGAAGTTCGTGTTATGTTGTTACCTTTGGGGGCGGGGAAGACAAAAAATCTGCTCATTATTTCCTGTCCTGACACTGGAGCTGGCCTGAGAGCGCAGAGGAGGTCTGTCAACTCTCAATATTTTTTGATTTACAAGAGGAAACTGGGTAGTTACGATATCCTGATTATTGATGACAACTTACAGTAAGTGATCTAAAATAAAAAGTTCATGACTTTATTTTCCATAATTTGATTCACTGGAATTCTTTTTAAATTAAATATAGTACAGGCACTCCGGGTCCTTCTAGGCTCTAAGCTGTCTTTATCTTCCAAATACAACTCCAATATTTACCTGCGTTATACCCTGTTTCTGCTCATGGAGCTTTTTAGGTCGGGTAGAATCTAACGTTAACTCTGTTGATCCAGACAAACAGACCGTCCGGACTGGATTGCGAATTTCAAAAGAAGAAACATACTGACGGTAGTATTGTTGTCTAGAAACTCGTATAATTTCATGATTTTTTTTTCATGGTAATTTTATGATTTAATTCAATAAATGTCTTACATATTGTTCTTTTAAAGCCCTGCAATAAGCTGACAACTTGTCCAGGGTGTACCCCACCTCTCGCCCAAAGTCAGCTGGGAAAGAGTACAGGATAAACATTTACAGATAATGGAAGGACGGATGGACTGGCAAGCCGCCTCTCAGCGAATTCTTCTGGAACCATACAAGTACTTGTTGCAGCTTCCAGGTGAGTCGTTTCCCACGTCAGTGACTGCAGAGTGGTGGGAAATGTGGAGACATACAGACATGCAGCTAAAGGGTCATCAAAAAGCACATATACTGCTGATAAGTCCTACAGCTACGCTGATCTCTGACCTCTCTGATCTCACTCACTTCTTGTTAAGCACAATGGATCAAAGCGTCAACAAAATACCTATACTGTAATTAACTTCATACAGCTGTGACAAGTCCTTTGTTAGAAGGACTCCCAGATACTTAATGTGCTGCTGATGCAAATTAAACTGATGTTCATCTATCAGTTTTGGAGGAGCAAAATGAAACTTTTGGCCTTTTTGGCCCTTTTGTTTTGTTCAGTGTATAACCTGAGAATATCCCATATTTCTCATAGATGTTCATTAGCAATGGTTTACCAGATTCAGGATTTTTATGTGTTATGAGCACATCATCTGCATATAGACAAATTTTGTTTTCTACCCCCTTCTATGGGTACCCTCCAAAGCAGTCTCCTCTCTCATAGCCTGGGCCAGTGTGTCAATAAAAATGGAGGGAATAATAATAATGATAATTATAATAATACATTTTATTTAACAGCACTTTTCTAAATTAATACTAAATTACATTTTACATGGTGAAAACCTCAAAACATTGAAGCAGCAAAACATCCAAGCAATACACAAAAGCAATTTTAAAAAGGTTTGCTTTTGTCAGTGATTTGAAGGTGGACAGGTTGGTACATCACAGATGTGTTTGGGGAGAGAGTTCCAGAGAGTGGGGGCAGCTACTTCTAATACAGACTGTATCTCATGACTTGATTACTGTAACACTCTCCTGACAGGCCTCCAAGCCTGCACAGTGAAACCTCTCCAAATTATCCAGAACGCGGTGGCCCGCCTGTTTTTCAGTCAACACAAAAGGGCACATGTTACCCCGCTGCTCATCGAGCTCCACTGGCCACCTGTAGCAGCCCGTAAATTCAAATCGCTAATGCTTACCTACAAAGTAGTCTCCGGCTCTGCACCCACATACTTGGATACCCTTATACAGGCATATGTTACCTCATGTCTGACGCTTCTCCAATGAACAACGCCCGTTCGCTCAAGGCAATCCAGACTCATCTCATCTGTTGTTCCCCGTTGGTGGAATGCACTACCAGTTCCCACAAGAGCAGGGGCTCTCTACATTTAAAAAACTCCTGAAGGTCCAGCTCTTCGGAGAGTACCTCCTCTCCAACAATACCAAAACTGGACATCCTAAATCTATTCCCCTCACATATCTATCTATTCCATCACAGTAGTTATTGATGCACTAACATGTCCTAGTCGCACTGTACCTTGATTGTTTCCCTTTTTGTAAGTGGCTTTGGAGCATCAGTTAAATGACTAAATGTAATGTAAATGTAATGCTATGGAGAAGGCTCTGTGAGGGATTGTTAGTGAGGAGGGGGAGAAGGGATCTGGTTATGTAGGGCTTTGAGTGTGAAGGAGGATTTTAAACTGGATGCACTGTGGGACTGGGAGCCTGTGGAGGTCCTGAAGGACAGGGGTAATGTCACGAGTGCGGGTGAGCAGGCAAGCAGTGGAGTTTTGGATGTACTGGAATTTATTTAAGGTTTTGGATCTTGTGCCTTAGAACATGCTATTGCAATAGTTGATTCTAGAGGCGATAAAGGTATGGATGAGGATTTCTGCAGCAGAGTAGGAAAGTGATGGTCTGAAAGAATGAGTTGCTCTTATCAGTTGTGAATGAGTTGGAGGTGTAGTCACTGGATTTGAAACGTTATTTACTGTGGAGAAGAGAGCCTTGGGGTTGGTAAAGTGTATGAGGTGTGAGTGGTAGGTGGACTGGGTAGTGTTGAGTGCAGCTTTGTACTGCTGAAGGTAGTCTGTATAGGCATGTAGATGGACAGTTGGACCAGATTTCTTGGAAAGTCTTTTAAGCTGGCGCTTGCGGGATTTCATTTTGTGTAGTTCAGGAGTGTACCAAGGAGGAGAGTAAGTGAATGAGACAGTTTTGGTTTTGATTGGAGTAAACAGATGGAGACAAGAGGAGAGTGTTTCATTGTAATTGATGGTGAGGTTGGAAGGATTTTCAATCAGATACTTTAGTGGCAAGAAAGGCTGAAAGGGCTGAGGGCCATTTATCTTTAGTGGTGGGAACAGGTATGTCCATGCTGATTGTCAGGTGGTCAGAGATGTTGAGGCTGGAGATGTGATGTATGGTGAGACCAGTGGAGCAGACCAGATCCAGGATGTGACCATGGCTGAGTGGACATGTTGAGTGAAGTTGAAGCAGTGTAGTAGTTCCAGGAATTCAGTGGCAGATTTGCAGTCAGTGTCGATGTGGATGTTGAAGTCTCCCAGGAGAAGAACAGAAGGTGAGATGGCAGATATCTGGGTTAGAAAATCAGAAAATTCTGAGAGAAAGGAGGATTTGACTTGGTGGGTGGTAGATGATGGCAGTGACCAGGGGCCTCATGTACAAAGACTTGCGTGGATTTCCTACTGAAACTTGGCGTACGCCAAAACCCAGAAACTGTCGTACGCACAAATAAATTCAGATGTATCAAAGTGTGCGTACGCATCGATCCAAGCACGTTTCTTTGTACATCCCAAATCAACGTGGAATTGAGCGCACATGCAGAGGTCCCAAACTCCTCCCTGTCCATGCCCCCATTTAAATATGCAAATAAATTTAAATAGGCCCTGGACCTGAGATTCATCTCTTTGTCCGATCAGATAACGCAATGAACAGAGGAAAGAAAAGGAATTTAACAGAGTCTGAGCTAGAGATTCTAGTGAATGAAGTGGAGACGTGCAGGGAGATTCTGTTTGGTACCCTATCAACAGGGATAAATATGACGAAAAAAGACGTGAGTGGGAGCGTGTGTGTGAGGCTGTAAATGCCGTGGGATCCGAGCAGCGCACACAGGTTAAAAGAAATGGTCACATCTCAAGGTGGAGGTGAGCGGAGGGTTTCTGCCCACCGCCGAGCGTGACCGCAACAGGCGGGGGGACAGGAGTGGAGGAACTCTCCCCTTCGACAAGAGAGTGGCCTCTTTAGTGGGTGACACAGCTCTCACCGGAGTGGTGGGAGCCCATGAAGGTGACACAGATCATCCCCAAGGTAAATATGCTGAACTCAAATGTTGTAATTATACTGGTCATACAATTGGCTGCTCACAATACACATAGCTTGTGCGTAAAGATGCCAGGATATTAAAAACTTTGACTCATGTTTAAGTTTTTTATTTTATTTCTCAATAGACGATAAGCCAGGAGAGGGCACAGACTCCTCCACCGGCCTCGACGTCACCACCGGCTCCGCCGGCCGCGGCGTCTCCACCGACTCTGCCGGCTACGCTGGCCCCGGCGTCACCACCGGCTCTGCCGGCCGCTGGCCCGGCGTCCACCGGCTCTGCCGGCTACGCTGGCCCGGCGTCACCACCGGCGTCACACCGGCTCTGCTGGAATCGCAGGAGGAAATAGTGAGCCATCGGTGGCATCAGTGATCGTCTGGATCAACTAATGTATTCAGAGATATAAGCAAATCAATAAATGCACTTGTGTACAAGTAAATTCTGTCCTTGCCTCTTTACATGCTGACATTTCCAACTTTACGCCCGCTTTTACTGACATGAATACTGAACACAGGGAGACAATCAATTACATACGGGACAATTAAGGATAAACTACTTACTCACCCAGAAGCCACCCATCGCGCACTGTGCCAGCCAGGTCCTGCAAGGTCCTCTAACAACGCTAACGCTGCCATTGTTAATACCATTTTCTTCATCACATTGAGCATGCTTTTATATCCACCCATATAATTGCAAACACGTGGGTGTGTTAATTGTTCATAAGTGTGTCTCTGATGTCACATCACTCTGATGACTACTTGTTTTCACATTATTAACAGTTTCCCAGCATCACCTCTAAGTGTCGCCAAAGGGACAATAGCTGTAGAAACGTGTGTCGCCAGCCATGAAGTTGGCGTGGGCACCGACATTTCCACGGTCATTTCACGTTTCATACATCTGAACGTGAGCGTGGAAAAGGACGTACGCCACGTTTTGTGCGTACGCAACCTTTGTACATGAGGCCCCAGGGGAGTGGGACCAAAGAGCTTGAAACTGATATGTTCAAAGGAATGAGCAGCGGTAATGGAGATGGTGGATGCTTTGATGTCCTTTCTGCCCCTCAGGTCTGGGTTTCTTTGTGTATGTGTATCCTGTGTGTGTGGTCAGGTTGAGTGAAAAATAGTCCATAGGTCTGTGCCAGGTTTCTGTGATACAGAGGAAATCCAGGTCATTGTCAGTTATGAATTTATTTAGAATGAGGCTTTTATTGTTGAGTGAGCGGGTGTTGAGCAAAGGTAGTTTCAGGTGGTGTTGCCTTGTGATGGGTTGTAAGGATTGAGGAAGGGGGTGGAGATTTGATAGATACACGTTTGTTTGTTTGTTGTGACAATGTGATGAGGAAGTTGCGGTGCACGAGCAGGACCAGATGGATGGGACAGAGTTTGAGGTTGAGTAGTAGTTGAACATACGACCAGAGCCTTTGTGTGGAGGATAGCGAAGTAGTTCAGTGTCTCGGAAGATGTCAATGCAGTCTAGATGCAGGTGGTTGTTGAGTGAGTGGAGATCGGAGGTGGACAGCGGTGGCATGGTACACGTGTGGAGCACACGTACGGAGGTAGCGCTAGCTTGTTATCTGGAGCTTGGTGTCTGTGGAAAGAGATATAACGTGCACCCCAGGAGTATCCACAGGACAATCCACAGGACAATCCACAGCATAACCGCAACAGTACCCAACAGTCCAAAGAGAAGGAAAAGGGCCACTGGCCTGCTAGCCTGGCAGTCCCAGTGAGGAGAGGACGTCATCAGCCCGATGCGGTGGCAACCAGTGGAGGAAACCAGCCTGAGCCCGGCAGAGGTGACCACACACAGAGAGAGGTGGGCTCGAGCTGGCAGAAGTAATTGGCAGAAGGAATTGTATTTTCTAAGTCTCCATGCAAGTAGCTTGGATGCTTTAGGACCTGCCTCATAGTACCTTTGCTTCATGAGTTTTTTCTTGATTTCCTCACTAAGAATTTTGTCAATCTCCTGCTTAACTGGCCTCATTTGTTCACGTATAGAAGAGTCTTTACTGATACTGTAAGTTTGCTCTAAGTTCTAAGTTGTTCTTGTAGGCCTAGCAGTTTTTGCAGTATTGCTGCTGTTAAGTAAGCCCAAATTAAGTTTTTGGTTTTCCATTTAAATTTATTTTCAGTTTGAATCCAGATTGATCAGAAATGTCCCTCTCCCCGATTCTGCAATTCTTCATTTCATGACAGTCCCCTGCACATATAAGGGTACCATACATTTCTGCAGCAATCGGGCTGAATATCTTCTCAAAGAAGATGATATCACTACCTGGGGGAGCATATACCTTATGCAGAGTAATTAATGTCCCTTTTTAAATGCATCTACCCTCTTTGTCTTTATGTTCTGAAATGAGTTCGAAGCATATAGAATTTTAAATCAGTATAGCAAAACCTGGGAGGGAGTTCAGCTTCCTGACAGCCTGGTGGATAAAACTGTCTCTCAGTCTGCTGGTTCCGGCCCAGAGGCTCCTCATTCTCTTCCCAAAGGGCAGGAGACTGAAGAAGCAGTGGTTGGGTTGGGTGAAGAAGCCCGCAATGCTGAGTGCTTTGCGGGACAGACGTGTGTCGTAAATGTCCTGGAGAAAGGGATGGGGGACACCGATGATCCTCTCAGCTGCTCTCACTATGCTCTGCAGGGTCTTACAGCAGGCTGCATTGCAGCCTCCATACCACACAGTGATGCATCTGGTCAGGATGCTCTCAGTGATAGAAAGAGCACATGGTGAACACTGGCTCTTCTCAGTCTGCAGAGGAAGTAAAGGTGCTGCTGAGCTTTCTTGGCCATTAGATGCGGTGTTACTGCTCCAGGAGAGGTCCTCTATGAGATGCACGCCCAGGAACTTGGTGCTGCTCACTCTCTCTTGATGGTCAACTGGTGCTAAGTGCATCAGATGAGGCCCTGTCCTCCATTTTGTCACCATTTTCACTTATGCGAGTTTCATCCATGTTATCTTCTTTTCATGTTCCTGGTTATGCGTTGCTCCTTAGAGCAGCTCTACCTTTTTTATTTTTGTCTCTGCTCATTGTTATTTTAGTTTCAGTCTCCTTAACTAAGTTATGTACTTCAATACATTGGTTCTGTTAATGCGATAGCTGTCATGCTGGTAGACAGGCCCTCGGAAGTCCTAGACCATACTCTTTATAATATTATTTCCAGGGACCCAACAATTCCCACCATGAGCAAACACAGGATGCAGTTCCTTTGCATACTGCTGTATAAATGTTTTTGAACTATTACAACTATTTAACTTTTGTTTTCCGCCCTCTTCTCAGGAAAGCAAGTGATGACAAAACTATTGCAAGGATTTAACCACTGGCTTAATGTTCCAGATGACAAACTGCAGGTGAGAAACCAGCCATTTCAAGACTTTCAACATTTGAGTGCATACAGTTGTCTGATGTTTATTGTTGCAGACAGGTCCACAAAGTTGAAATGATGCCGTGCTCGTTCCGAATGAGCAATTTATTTTGTAATGCAACCAGAGCGTTCTGTCAGCTGAGTTGTTCCAATCTGAATCTAAATGTAAAGCTTGGATGTAGAGCTCAACGTATCCATGATTTATTAGAGGAGGTTGTTAGTGGAGTTGAGGATCAAGTGGAATAAAGTGAAAAAGCTGGAGTGGCGCTTTCAAAAACAGAACATCTAGTACATTTGTGTGATTTGTAGGTTGAAAAATGTTACCTTACTGATTTACACATTTTGTTTGACTACATGGATGGTGCATATATTCACTTTTGAAGAGTTTGTTTTGAGTAAAGAGTATAACCATGATGCTAAAGTTACACTAAGCAATTTTAAGCTACCAGAAGACAGAGGGGCTGGACTCTCTCCTTTTCCGGAGTTGCAGCGGGTGAGAGGTGACAGGCGGGTGTGGGGATACTCACAAGCCCCAAGCTGAGCACAGTGGTGTTGGAGTTCTCCCCGGAGAACGAGAGGTCATCTCCATGCGATTGCAAGTCGTTGGGGGGAAGGTTCTGGCTTTTGTTTGTGCTCATGCACCGAACAGCAGTTCAGATTACACGGCCTTCTTGGAGTCTCTATTGTTGGTAGGTGGAAAGAGCACTTTGAAGAACTCCTGAACCCAACCAACATGTCCTCTGTGGAGGTTTCAGAGTCTGAAGATACGGTGGAAGCCTCGCCCATATCCATGGCAGAGGTTGCCACGGTAGTTAGAAAGCTCTTTGATGGCAAGGCACCATGCATTGATGAGATTTGGAAGAGAATTCGAACAGCTCTTATTATGGTAGCTACATAAATACTTCCGGGTCATTTCACACAGTTAGGAACCTTCCTAAGCTAAATAGACTATTCGACCAGACCCATTAACTAGAACAGCCGCAATTAGCTCTCTCCCATTTGAGTCCATCTATTCTAACCTCATCAAGCCACTGTTGCTCTCTCTTGGTTTCAACATTTCAGTTTTATAGCATACCAGAAAAATGGACAACAGTCCTGTCAGTCTCTGAATTTCCTCTGACTAACTGCCTGTTTGTTTAACTAACTGTTTGTTTCAGCAACAAGTACAGTATTTTGTCTGCTGATGAAGGATCTGACTAGGGGAGCAGCACAGGCAAGCGTGACATGGCAACCTCTGCTGTATACAAGTTATAATGCATAATTTACACAGAGCTCCTGAGAACCGGTTACTGTATCTCACTAAACAAGAGTAGGGAAAGGAAGTTTTCCCGGTATACTTGTCATTGGAACAGCTCCATCACTTCAAGTCAGTACAGCGAAGCATAAAAACGTGAATGACTAAGAAGTGTAATTCATAGTATTTTTCCAGGCATAATTCTCATATTATGCATTACTTTACTACTACTTGTTTAACTGTTTAATGATGATGATTGTATCATGTTCAGGTGATCATCGAGGTGACTGAGATGCTGCACAAGGCCAGCTTGCTTATCGATGACATTGAGGACAACTCCACATTGAGGCGAGGCTCCCCTGTTGCCCACAGCATCTACGGCATTCCCTCCGTCATCAACTCGGCCAACTACGTCTACTTCTTGGCCTTGGAGAAAGTGCTGACCCTGGAGCATCCTGAGGCTGTCCAGGTGTTTACCCAGCAGATGCTGGAGTTGCACCTCGGTCAGGGCCTGGACATCCACTGGAGGGACACCTACACTTGTCCCACCGAGCAGGAGTACCGCAACATGGTGCTGCAGAAAACCGGGGGGCTCTTCAGCCTGGTCGTACGCCTGATGCTGCTCTTCTCAGATTGGAAACAGGACTTGAAACCCCTCCTGGACACACTGGGCCTCTTCTCTCAGATTCGTGACGACTACAAGGACAGCAACTTCTTCTGCGAGGACTTGACAGAGGGCAAGTTCTCTTTCCCCACCATCCATGCCATATGGTCGCGTCCAGAGAGCACCCAGGTTCAGAACATCCTGAGGCAGCGCACGGAGAACATTGACATCAAACGATACTGCGTGGTCTACCTGGAGAAGGTAGGCTCATTCGCCTACACCCGTCAGACTCTGCGGGACCTGGAGGTGGAGGCCTACCGCTTCATCAAAGAGTTTGGGGGAAACCCTCAACTGGAGAGCCTTGTCAAACACCTCAGCCAAATCTATCGTGAGCCTGAAGACACAGCAGAGTCTAGTACTGAGCCACAGTCCAGCCCCAACCAGTGAATGTATCAACTTATCTCCTGCACACTCCACTAGCACAGAAGCTTTGCTCATACACTGATGCAGACACAGAAGCTCAACACACATGCCCGTATCTTTGTATGGATGTAAACATGAGCACTTGAATTCTAGTAGACAGCAAAGCAGCCCCGACTGTTGCCTCTCTCTTTGTCCTTCAAGTGTTGCTCAACAAAATACACATCAGCGATTTTTGTGTCCAAGTGTAGCTGTGCTGTCAGCGGAAGAAATCAATTAAAACTAACTTCTTGCGGTTTTTGGTTTGCTTTTCTGAAAATGAAAACTAACAAGATGGCAGCAGAGCTTTAAAAGCCTTCTTTTCTATGTGCACTACAGCGCATATTAATGTATTTTTTTTATGTTTTTCCACCAAATGAAAAGTGTTTATCTAGGGCCGAGTGACTTCTGGGTGTTGTTTTTTCTTTCTTGAATTCCCTGTTCAAAATAAGATGAAAGTGTCTCGAGTGTATGATGTGTGATTTGGGGATCCTTAATCGTTCAGCCACCAGAGTGCCAATCCTGTAGAAAAAGACATCTGCAACTCAATTGTCTATTTGTTACGTAACACACTGATATTATATGCAAAATAGTGCTTGTGGTGTTTGTGCTTGGCTTGATAAGAATACTGTTTGTTTAGTTTATTCAAATCTGTTTCTGGTTCAGATTCAACACAGTTCACACCTAATATTTTATTGGGGTGATTCAGTTCTGATATCTGTAAGCAGACACTGTTTATGCTTGGTTTTATACGAATGCTGTTTATTATTTAGGTTATTGAAGACCGTTTCCATCTGGTTCAGACTCAGCACAGTTCACACCTCTAATATTTTATTAAGGTGATTCATTTCTGTTATTTGTAAGCAGACACTGTCCTGCAGTTGACAAAGCATTTGCATCTGTTGAATAAAAAAACCTTCAAAAATAACCCGTAAGCCTGTCTTGACTTCTAAAACTAAATGTCACATCTAACTGTGGCATCGAGGCTAGTTTGCCTTTCATTGTTTTAAACTGAACATGTTTAATGTAATCAGAGAAGAGAAAGAACTCGAGAGAGATAAGCAGCACCATCTACTGAGCACACGGGTGTAACTGAAAATGTGCTAAACAAAAACTTTTTGGATGTGTGTCTACAGTAGTAGGACTTCCTCCTACACCGGAC
Source organism: Argyrosomus regius (assembly GCA_946959425.1). Lineage (NCBI taxonomy): Eukaryota > Metazoa > Chordata > Actinopteri > Sciaenidae > Argyrosomus > Argyrosomus regius. The sequence goes on from OX336894.1 coordinate 18,768,801, forward strand.
TATATGCCAATATACACACACCACAGATGGGAAACACTGAGCCGTATTAATAAGCTTCTCCTGTTGCACTAGATTCATGTGCTCATTTTTCAAGGCAGCTGCTACTTTTGCAACTGCATGTTGAATAGTACAAGCTGCGCGGCGAACCGGCTGATGCAAGTTTTTACAGGATTGCCTGCCATGTGCTTTGTTTTGAGGAACCTTGACTGAACGCTCACACAGCCTGGTTGCTATGGATGTGTGGTTTTCTTTTTTTCTTCTTTCTGCGAGCTCAGTTTGAAATACAAGGCACAAGTCATCTAAACCCTGTATCATCTGCTGCTTCTGTTAATACTACTGTTGTTGAGTTTTTCCTCAGCTGCTGAAAAGAAGCGCAGCCCAGCGGACAGAGGCTATCTGTCCCAGACAGCTCTGTTGACTCACTGAAGCTCTTGCTCTTGACAGCTGCATTTCAGTTAATTATGTGTCTTTCAGATTGAATTGTGGCTTCTCTGAAAATACATCTATTCATCAAAATGTCAAATTCTTAAAAATCTAGGAGGGGGGGTGAGAGGTTCCTCTACTAATTTTCCTACCAAGCAGCCACAAGTGCAGGATAATGTGATGCAAATGCATTTCTGATTTGATAAACAGCAGAGACGTATGAAGTGGCTTTCGCGGAGCTGACTTTAAGTCCATCACAATAATCAAAGCCTCGCACGGTTCTCATTTCTTCTCTCTCGCGCTACGTTGCCTAGATTGATTTTCTCCACCCACAGTGTCTGAGTTCTGTTTGAGAGCAAAACAGAATAGCTTTTGTGTGAAGAGCGACATGGCTCACTCACCGTCTCCCTCATCCACTGCAAGCTTTGGTTTATTTATCACTGGGTTGAGCTTTACACATTTGTGTTGCTTGGAAGCACTCCAATAGACATTTCATAAATATTCTCGTGGCAACAACAATAAAATTTTGAAAACCTCATCGCTGGGAAAGGCAGTGATGGTGGTGTGTTTGTACGGCATCACCGATTTCACTCTTTTCTTCTTAATTATTTTTTAAAAATTACTTTCTTGGACAAAGTTTTCTGAGATTGCCGTTTTCTTTAGGTGTACCCAGCTTGACAGATGTACAAACATTTTACTTTGTGGAGATGCCAGAATAACTGCAGTCCTTCACTGTAGGGCTGCTGAGCTGCTCCACTGGAGCAACTAGCAGGACATTTTATTCCCGTACATGAGCCTCAGAAGAAAACCACCGACACGACTGCTGGATGCTTTCAATGTGACTTAAACTGGTATACATATTGAACCATGTTCCGTGAAATCTTTTTTAAAAGGACAGAATCTCTCATTTATTCCCAGCTACCTTAAAGGGGCTGGAGATACTCTATACTACTGTCAACAAACCCCACGAAGAGACCAAAATCAGCTCTCAACACTTTCCAACTTTACCTATCTCAGCTGACTTTGGACGAGAGGCGGGGTACACTCTGAACAAGTTGCAGCTCATCACAGGGCACATAGACACAACCAACCATTCACACTCACATTTACACCTATGGGCAATTTAGAGTCACCAATTAACCTGTTAAGTGCACGTCTCTGGATTATGAGAGGAAGCCAGAGTACCCGGAGAGAACATGCAAACACACAGAAAGGCCCCAGCCGAGGGATTCGAACCAGGAACCTTCTTGCTGTGAGGCAACGGTGCTAAACACTGCTACCCTACTGAAGACATTTTATTTTTAAAATGGGTCACAAATATATACTTTAATAATTAAAAAAGGCTGAGTAACTTCTAAAACAGCTGGACACTGGTTGGGAACTGTTTTCAGCTGCAGATTTAATGCACAATGAATATTGACAGTATGATCTACATAAAATAAGATAGAGTTTAATGATCCCACACTGAGGAAATTCACTTGTCACAGCAGCTCGTATGCAGGTGGATAAGAAATTACTCATAAATAAGAAATGTATAAAAGAAATTCATGCTGGTGTTAAAGAGTCTGACTTGGAGTGAAGGATCTGTGGTAGCACTCCTTCTTACATGGTGGGAGTAGCAGTCTGTTGCTGAAGGATCTGTTTTAAGGCCTCCACAGTCTCATGCAGGAGGTGAGAGGAGTTGTTCATGATGGATGTCCACCTCTCACCCACTTCCTCTATGGAGTCTAAGGGGCAGTCCAGGACAGAGCTGGCCCTTATTACCAGTTTGTTGGTTGAGGTTGTAGGATTGATATAAATATAATTATTTGTGGTGATGAAGAAACATGTCGCATAGTGCAAAAGTGTGGCACACAAATGTTTTTCAAATAGTTTTTGGACAACAATGAAGCTCTCTTGTACAGGAAAATAAACTAAATCATGCTAAACAATTCTTATATTACCAGGATCACTTGATTTTTGGTTTGGTCTTTTCATAGGATTTGTTAACTATAAGAAAAATATAGAATATTGACAAACTTATCCTTTAATGTCAATTGATCCACTGGGTTATGAAAGCTTGCTTCAGTTTACAATATTCATGCCAGTGTGGTTATCATATTCATGTCACTGTTCCCAGAACAACACATGTTCTCATGCATTATTCTGCCAGCACTGATTGTTTGAAAGAAAAACTCACAATGTCCCTTTGGGGATAAAGAGGAATAACAAAGCAGTCACTTGTTTCCACCTGGAAGCGATGTAGCCAACATGAAACTGCCTTTTTTTTGAGTTTACAGTAACTGCATGTGGATTAAAGGCACAGTCCAGCAATTTCACACATCAGGTTTAGTCACTGACAATACAAAGGATGAATGGCTTATCCGTGACATGTTTCTAAAGAGCCGTTGAAGCTCAGTGTGTGGTGGCAGTCCTGCCTGTTTAGAGTCAGTACAGTTGTCATGAAATTAGCTTTAGAGACCAAAACTGTTTTTGAACCAGGCTGTAAACATGTTTATTTCTGCTTTGAAGTTTAAGACATTTTAATATGGGGACTTATGGAGATTGAGTTGTTTAGTAGCCAGCCTCAAGTGGACGTTCAAAGCACTGCAGTTTTTGGCACATCCACACTGGCTTCACTTCACAGCCACGGAGGTTGCCACTTGGGTTCAGTTTATCCATTTTGCTGATTGAGTCAGAATAGTGGGGCTCAGCTTGGTTTCAAATTTTGCCCAGTGGCCACTCGCAGTACAGCAACAAAAAACATTTTATCCATGGGCCCCGACTATAATAGAGAGGTCTGTAAAACTGTTGACACCTTGAACTGCAAACAACAAACAAACTTCAATTATAACTCCTGTTGTTCTCACTGGATTGGAAAGGTGCCATCTTCTGTATCCAGTTATGATTATATATCTACAGTATCTGTGGCTCTGTGGGAGCTTCCTAAAGTCTGAGATGTAAACGAAATAAATTTATAGCAGAAATTGTTACAAACTGGGTTTGCATGATGTGGCTGTTTATCCGGTAGGAAAAGTCAAATGAAGATGCAGCACTTTAGGAACTTGACTCATACTAGGGGGAAAAAAAGTCAGGATATCTCGGCCTCTGATGCAGCAGTTTTAACCATTCTTTTTGAAATCCGTTTCTTGCAACCTCATGTAAGTACAACACTAAATTGCAGGAGTATCCCTTTAATGCTGAACAGAGGGCAACTGGATTCACTTAGCTGACATCATGAAATTTCTAAAGTTGCATCAGGTTACATCAAATGATTGAGTTGTTTTCAAGATTCTCATCATCAGACCGATGAGCTAATTCATGATCCTCTTAAGACAGAATGACTGTCGGTAATGGTTTAGTAATGGCTGAAAGACTAATTATCTCTCACAAACACTATCATAGTAAATCTGCAATGTCGCTGCAGCAGGGTTTAAGAGGGGTTATGAAACTCCATGATTCACACAGTATTTCCATCACTTTGTCAGAGATGTGTGTAATTATGTGTACTGTCTAATAGCCAACGTTCTACTGAATATATCATCTAACTGATCCACAATGTCACACATTTACAACTATGTTTGGCAAATGTTTGCAAAAAGTGACAGCCATAACCTTACCAGGCTGAGACGCTATAGCTGCTATGGACACGATAGAGAGAGCTGTGGGTGCGAGCTCAAATTGGGAATGAAAATGTTGCAGCATTAGGGCATAGTTGTGTGTCTAATAATATCTTCTCATTCCTGTGAATCAGAAATACTGGTTTTAGATGCCGGGTGTCATGAATAAATGATTTCCTCCTCGTTTTAGTGTGCACAGAGGAGGGGGTGATGGAGAAGGGGAGACTGATTGACAGCGATGTGTAATGCTCTGCAAGGAGAGTCTTAAATCTGGAGTTGTTTGAATGAGTATGCAGATGCATGCCACTCAGCAGACTGTAAGCTCCTCTCTAAGATCTGGGACAGCTGTGCCTGATCTGAATCGTGTTTTCACTTTGACACCACAGGTATATTTAGATTGTATCCATAATAAATTATATCACTCAACAGTGGAGTAAAATATGCCATCACCGGTGGCATATAATCTTTAAAGTGGCATTTTATTATAAATCACATAGTCTAAAACATTGAATCCCTATAAAAGTTACTTATACCGCATGGGGTCTTACTGCATTTACAATGCGGTAGTAGGCTATACGTGGAATCATTAATTCATCATTCATAATTCAAAATTCATTAATAATTGACTTAACTAAGCTAAACTTGGAAGCAGATTTTCTTACATATATCCACATATTTGTGTTCAGGAACAACCTGCTGATCTTTGGCTAATTTACAATAAACAGCTGCCCATCCCGAGTCAGCTGACACCAAGTTTTAACTGAGAATGCAAAGCGGACAGCAGACAGTGAAATTGATTAAGTTTAGCTAATGCTAAAATGGCTAACCATTTCAAGTTGAAATAGTCAACTTGGCTAAAAGTAATAAGCTAGCTTAAATAGTAATAGCTTAATAATAGCTTATTTAGCTAACCAGTTAGCAGGCAGCAAATTTAGCTTAGTTTAGTTAACTAACTAGTTAGCTTAACATTGCTAAAAATGATAAATACTTTAGTTAGCTAAAAGTTTAAAAGTAATGTTGAATAGCTAGCTAAATTTGAATAGTTATCTAAAGGTAATAGATGAATGGAATGAAGGTGAAATAGATAAATAAAAGTTACAGCTGAACAGCTAAAACTGTTAAAGGTCATGTTTGAAAAGTTGAAATAATAATAAAAGCAATGGATAAAAAGTTTAAATATTTTTCTAAAAGAAATAGACGGTCAAAAAATTCAGCTTTCCACCACTCCAAGTGGTAGTAGTACAAATGCACACTAACGGTTGCATTGACAATTCAACTGTATGTAAAATATTATGCACAATATGCACCTTTAAATAAGATGTATAGCGTTATAAGATTCAGTTCATAAGAAGATGTTTCGAATATGATGCGTGGCGTTGATGAAGGGGCACTTAAACTCATTTCATGGGACTGTGGGACTACTTCAGACAAAAAAAAAGAAGACTCAAGTAAAAGATAGCGTTTGCCAAAGCCAGGATTCAGGAAAATAACACTCAAATTTATAATGTCAACACATTCTTGTATTCAGTCTGCAGCGCAAGATGATGAGTTTTGGGAAGAGGTGAGACTCCAGATGAAAAGGATTTTATAAATACAATTAACTCAAGTTCCCTCTATTTTCTCAGAGCAGTGCTTGTCACAGGCTAAACGGATGATTGCACTTTCATGGCAAAATATTAATAGAGTGAAAATAAGTCAGTGGTTCAGGGAATTGTACTCTTGTCGTCACTTAGAAAAGATTACACATGTGCTTAAGGGCAGAGAAGATTCAAAACGTGTGGGTCTTTTTAATATGCCCTGTTTTGTTGTCATATTTTTTTCTGATTCTACTCCACTCTCTAGCCATGCGCCATTGGGAGTAACTTCATGTTCACAAATATTGATCTCTCTGAGAACAAAGGAATTCTTGAGTAGTGTTTTTTCACACCATATAACTCTTTCTTATGCCAATACACAAGCATCTTGTTCCAAATATGAGACCATTTTCAGAAGAATAATACTCTCCATATTGTATAAACACCCCATATTGTATGTTGGCATGAAATGAGGTGAGATAAAACGTTCAAAAGTTGTGAATTACAAGCCCAGGAAGACTCATAATAAAATACACGACTGCAGTTTTTAGATGAACACAGTACAATTCGTCTCGAGGTATCATGACAGAGGCTGATGTGGCTGATTTGATCGGCTGGTTGAATGGGTATGAGAGAACAGAGCTCATACATACACGGAATAAAGCAGGCAGAAGAATTGGAGCATATCTCTGAAAATACAAAATGCAAATAATTTAAACAATTTACATTATGGAGTAACAACATAACCCCAGCTCTCATCAACATTTAGACTGATTCAATAAGTTCATCCTCTAAAGAAGCATCAGAGCAGAAATCAGGAGCAAGTTTTTTTTTTTCTCTTTCTTTCCATGCTGCGTGTTATTTCCACACTTCTTTCTCAGTTCACAATGAAGAGCTGCGAGCCAAATCAGTGAGAGAGAGGCTGATGGGGTGAAAAATGCCATCCTTATCTACGTAGGAGAGTGGAACAGATGCGGATATGACTTTGTTATCATGCAGCTCACTGAAAGAGAGGAGGCGAAAGGATAAGATGGAGAGGAGGATGGGGGGGTGTTCAGAGGAAGAGGAATGTCTGCTTCAATGTCAGGTTAATTGCAGGAACAGATTTTTTTTTTTTTTTGCAGGTAGGACAAGCCTAAATAAAACAAACGACTTGTATTATCCTCCATTAGTAAAATATTCGGCATCATCTTTCATTATTTACAAAAATAAACAGCGAGGCAATCTAATTCTAGTGACTCAGCATCAATCATATGGCTATACTTCAATAAACAAACAAATCACTGCAGCAACTAAAAGCATATGCTCAGAGAAGGCTCATTTGCTTCATGTCAACATCTTTAAAGGGCAAGTGCACCTGTTTAGTGGTCCTATTGATTCACTGATCAATTAAAAACAGGATTCCCTGTTGGTCATTCCAGCGGTGTCCGGCTAACTGTCTCAGGAGGACATTGGATGATCAAAGTGGTTTAATATTCCTTTTAAGTTCAATAAACAGACTTCTGTAACAGCATGAGCAGAGTCTGTTTGCTGGCTGTCTCTGGTGCCGACTGTGCGACACTGACGACGAACACAAAGCCTGAGACTCAACATGGATCCAACACAGACTCAGCGGCACCTGTGAGTTTACCGTGTGCATCGTCCCCAAAAATAAACCACAAGGAAGTCATTAATCTCTTTTAAGTGTTCTTTATTTGTCCTGTGAGGAGGGCTTCATAAAACTAGTGTTAAACTAGTGAGTCTATTTCACAGGTTCCAAAAATGTTGCAAATACATGAGTTTAAATCTGTGTCGATATCACAAGTGTTAACGTACATACAGTATGATGCCTAACAAATACAGTAAGGCCACATCACTATTTGCACAATGACAGTTACAGTACAAACTCTGTGGTGTGTGTGTGTGTGTGTGTGTCTGTGAGAAAGCTCATCATAAATCTACAAATAGTGAAGAGGATGAAAAGCTTAAGACAATAATTTACAAAATATACCAACGCAAAGCGATCATCTTCAAAATTCCATCAAATATCCCTTTTAAAGCAAAAGGCTAAAGTCTGTCAAGTATCAGAGTACCAATAATTATAATATTACAAAGTACTCAAGGCTTACAGCAATGATTCTGTACATGATGACGTCACATGCTGGTATCGCACATGGTTCTTGTCCGTCCCTGTCAGGTATCACTAAAATCACTAAAAACATCTTTTAATCCACATTTTCACTTCAAGTGTAATAACCAAGCTCATGATACAAACACTGACAGTGTGCTACAGCTAAATGTGACTGTTTAACATATTCTGAAGCAGCAAATGTTTATTATGTTGGCACAGTATTTTTGTTAATATTAAGAACCTGCAATGGATCCTCAAAATGTTTAAGATTATTTTCCAACAGAAAGTTCCATGTGTTTTCATCAGATCATAATAATAACTGATAAAAGTCTGAAACGACTCACTTTGAGGTTGTTGTTTTTTTTTTAAAAAAGGAAACCACAGAAACTGACAACCAGTGTTTGAGTGCATTTTACCCACAGTGCCACGTGGTCAGTGCGGTGTGAGCCGGATCTAGTGGCCCCAAGGACAACCGCATGGGTCTCCGCAGGCCCTCTTCCTGTCCCAGAGGATGTGCAGCTCCTCGGCTGTGTGTTGGGGGGACGACAGCATGTCCAGGTAGCACTCTTTCTCACACAGCCAGCCGGGGTCCTGACAGTAGCAAAGGGGCAGGCTTTGTTAACATGCACAGGCTGATCGGGATATTAACCTTTGATACGCTGAGCGTGTTGCCAAGTTCCCACAGACTTTTAGTGCCCATACAATTTTGGCAGTGAACTGCTGTAAAGGTGCTAAGGCTGTGCTACAATGATGGATGTAGAGTTCTTTTGTACATTAAAAGGAGTGTCATCTTTTGCAGGGTAGTTGCTGATTGCAACCTCATCGCTTCACCCTCTCCCTCTGTGCGTGAAGGGGAAACTTCAGTGGCCACGAAACAGGCCCTATTTCGAGCCAGTGTTTAGTTTGTCTGTTCTGAGCTACTGAGGTTTAACATGGCAGACTCTGTGGAAGAGGACCCACGGTGTCTGTAGATATAAAAGTCTCATTCTGACGTAACAAAAACATAACTATTCTTATTTTCACATGTATATACACTAATGAACACAGAGTTATGCATAGTTTATTCAATTTCTACCATATTCTGTAAATAAAGGCCCCTAAATCTGACACACTGGACCTTTAAAAAATGTCAAATGTACACGTCACAGTTGTAAAGCAAATTATAGAATACAATTTTGTAAGTATACACACCACAATGGTTATCAATCCACAAGCACTGAATTACTAAGAAGAGAAAAATAATAATCTTAACAGCAAGTGAGAGATTTAGGAGTGAGAGGAGTTGCGTAATTTATCATAATCGATTCATTATCTAGAATCACTTATTCTTCGCAGGGTCACGGGTGGCTGGAGCCGATCCCGCTAATTTACTATAAGAGCAAAGATGCTATAGAGATAAAGATTGATTGATAAACTGATGTAAACTGATCTTCATCGCTTTAACACATTATTCAGGGTGAGAACAACCTACTGCTGACGGAGTTACTGAGTTAAGACTCTGTTTTTCTTTTTAATTGATATTTGCATCTTGAACTGTGAAGAATGTCCTCAATGTTATACAACAACTAGACAACTGTTGTTATTTATGATGTAATTCAGTGGACCGTGAAGACATCAGGGACAAGGATGGAAAATGTTTATCGTTCTATCTCTGATGACTGAAGTCTAATAAATTGTATTTTATGAATATATGAAGACTGTTGTCAATAAAACAAATCATTTGTGATCACTGGTGCTTCAGGGGAGTTGGAGGATATGCATGTAATTACATTTTTTACCTGATATTTCTGTGGTCCAACAGCTGCCATCCAGATCCCCATGCTCACATCTTCTCCCTGTAACAAGACATCCAGGGAAGATTCCTCATATCATATTCATGCCTATCCGCTCCCATGTCCCCACAAACCACCTGCTTTCAGCTACTTTACCTGGTAGGCCTTCAGTTTATCTGCATTGCTGGCGAGCCACTGGACCAGGTCACGAGAGACCACGTAGCCTGAGCCGCAGGCGAATGCCGGGTAGGCTGGACTGGCATACTCAAGCTCCTGCCACTTCCCGATGCGATCCACTGCCCAGCTCTGCCTGAAACTGGGTCAGGATGGCAGATACATCATCATCACATCCTGTCTGCCTTTCAGCTGACCCATCATCGTTCTGACAGAGCATTCCCGTTTCTTTCATCTAAAGTTCAGCTGACAGTGCACTGAAGTTAAGCTGCAAACACAAGTGGACTAAAAAAAAAATCAAGAGCAAAACACACGTTCAGACACCAAATTGTACTTACTTCCCCCACCAGAAATTGCTACGCTTGAGACCCTTGTGGTCAATCTTCATTAATACTGAGTCCACGTCGATGTAACAATCATCATCAGTCTTCAGCAGCAGATTAAAGTCAGCGTTTTCCACAGACCTGCCAGAGAAGGAATTTGCAAACTTAATTAAAGCCCACCTTCTGATTTTTAGCAATATCCCAGAGTGGATTTATTTTCAAATACCACTGAGAGTGAAGGGCAGGAGGTCTTGCAAATAAATAATATACTTGTCAAGTCAAAGCTTGAGACCACTCTGTATGTTTTGCTACGTGATGACTCACAACTGTACTTTTTCCCCTGACTGAGTGATTGCAATCGTGATTCTAACAGCGAGACATTTTGAAGCGACGACACACTTTCATTTCAGGTTGCTGATTTCCTCAGAGGGCCCAGGCAATTTGGAAACAGAGAATCGAGTCATTAGCACTTGGCATACCATTTATAGAACTGAAGCAGTTTGGAAGGCACGTTCCTGTAGGTGTCAACCACGTCTACGAACACCATGTCGTCGTGCCTGAGGCTCTCCTGCTGCAAGGCGGTGTCCTCCTGCCTCAGCCTGGAGGCATGGTTCTCCATCCTGGCTGGACGGCCCCGCAGGAGCCCCGACAGGCCATCTGCATCTGACGCACAGGTGGAGGGTGGGCATAGGGAAACACACATTAGGGGTAAAAAAAATTGATAAACTGGGGGAAATAGTTAAAGTTTTTGTCCAAGATGAGATTTAAAAAGTCACATTAACTTTTTATTCACCCATGGTGTGAATAAATTAAGGCACATTTGAGGGATAATAACTTAAGTCACAGGCTGGCAAAACAATATGATAAAATTGCAACATTTTACAGAATGGATCATTAGTTCTGTCTTCAGAGATATTGGATACTAAATTTAATTTTGTTTTTTCCAAAATGGCTACAAATCCATTCTCAGATCATTTCAAATGCAAACACATGCAGGAGGTACAATCAATAATGTAATGCAACAGGACAAGAGAGGGGGGAAAAAGAAATGTTTCCATTTGGCACATACGCAAGAGCCCTGAGGCGAAAAAGTAGCTAATCTCATAAACTGCCAGAGTGTATCAGAGTGTTTTTTTTATTTTTACATAGGGACCGCGACTACTTTTACAACAGATGGCTCATAGAGCGATTTTGATCGAACTGTTTTCATAAAAAGCTTAGAATTAATTCCGTTGCTGGACCAACCATAGATAGTAAATGTGAACCCTCCAGCCAAACCGGGAAATCCAAGCGCACTTCTATGAGGCAATATGCCCTCTGCGATCTGCAATTCAAGGAAATAGCAAAGTTTTAAACTCCATGACCTTTTCCCTCGCTTCAAAACTTGAGAGAGAATATTCTCTGTACATTTTATTTGACACCGTGTCAGTACGTACAGAGGAGATCTTGAGGACACCTCCTCCGTCACTGAGCTGCACAGAGGAAGAGTTGACTGTGCTCAATCCAGCAGAATCCAAATTCTCCCAAACCAGGGTCCCCTCAAAACCCTGAAGTAAAAACAAGACATTTCATTGCATGGCATACTAGTATAGCACATTTAAACTGAGTGACATGATACTGTATGCAGGGCTGCAGCTACTGAAGGACACTGTGTGTCACCTTGGGGGTAGTAATTTAATTTAAGATTAACTTAACACTTCTTACATTAACTTTGACTTCTTACTTTGCAGCAGTGATGCACACATGCACTCCAGGATCGTGTGACATCACATCACCTCTAACCACACCCAGGATCTCTGCTGAGTGTGGTCAGAGGTGAAACAAGCTTGAAATGAGAGAAGGCAGAGAAACACTCTTTTAACCTGATGTTTAGGGACTTTTTAATGGCATCATGGAGGAATGAAGGAATTTATTCTGCTGAGACGCTTCCCACTATGTAGATTAATCTGGTACCAATTATAGGAAAAAGTAAGACGCACAGTTAAGTGGTGTCAGTCAGTTTTAAATAAAACTATAATAAGCAATAAAAACATTTTTTCTGGTTGTCGGTCGGGGGACATCCTGCAAATATGTAAAAAACTGACCTTAGGCAAGATGAACTGCTCCACTGGTTTGTACCACACCCCGTTCATCATGGTCCCTGTGCTGATGGCACTGAAGCGAGCAGTGACCACAGCCTCCTGCAAAAATCACAAGCCTTTATCCATCAAGAATTAAATGAACTTAAACTGAATACTTCAGAATTGAGTTATCTTAAAGACAGATAATCCAAAAGGACTTTGAATTTCCGTCTATAACTGAGGCAGTAAACAGTACCAGCAGAGTCCTCCAGCTGCCCCCAGGCCATGTATCTACCAGGCCCAGGCTCCACAGAAAAGGAGCATACAGCATACATCATGCTCACAGGTTGATGCTATGTTACCTCCTGGTCCAGCTGGAGAAGCTTCACCGTCACATTGCTCTGGAGCTCGGGCCGGGTCCCGCTGGGAAACACCCCCAGCCTGGTGATCACCACTGGGTGGAGGACCTTGAAATCCAGGGCAATGGCTGGCACGTCGGAGGGGGCAAGCGCTGAGGGGTCGGACACCGTCACAATCTCAATCTCTGCATCCTGGCCTGCCACTGGGACGGAGGGATGGCAGAGATCACTGCACATGGCTTTGCACACGTGAAATTTATTACAGTCTCAACATGCTGACTGTCTCTTTTTGGTGATGAAGACCGGGGTGATTCGGGGAGAGGGAGAGCGCTCAGAGAAGAATGCAGACTCTGGTAAAGATACACCATCAGCACTTTGAAGAGCTGGTTCTTAGGACTGCGGTCTTCAAAGCAAGCTTTTGCTCGTGAGTGTGGTTTCTTAATTACAAAAGAGCAGTTTATTACCCTGGAGATCAATGAAAAGATCAAGGCTGTTAAAGGGAAGAAGGCTTTTTACTTTATATGCTCTCTCCATAAGTTCTGCTGCTCACTCCAAAATAAAGACAATTAGAGGCGAAGAATCACAGACAAAGAGAAAGCAGCAGTTTATCAAACCGAATGTTTCTCACACTGAGCACCAGTGTGTGTGAGGACATATTTATTACTCCTATGCACACTACATATAAATGATTAGCTTGTGCTTACTTGTCAAAATTAATAACAGTAGTGTGTCTCTTGGCACTGGACATTATGGGATTGCTACTTTATTCTGGGGGAAAATGAATAAAACTTGGCATAAATCATAAATAATTAACAGCAAATTGAGTGTTACTTAGCATCTATTGGTGATTTTTTTCCCCCCAACATTAGCCAACAACTAAAGGTCTGTAATTTTCCACAGTGTTTACAGTTCAAAAGTAAATGATGCAACATGCAAATCAAGTCATAATTAGGGCTGCTTTTGATTATTATTATTGCCGTTCTTAGTTTATCTGCAGATTAATGTCCGGGTTAATTAAATGTCCATCATATTTTCACAGAGCTCATATGGTCCGACTAAGAAAAGCAGCTAATATTCACATTTGAGAGGCTGGAACCAGTACATGTAGATTAGATTAGAGTTTATTAGATTAGAGTCTTTATTGTCATTGCACGGTAGTACAGAATACGTTAGCACAACGAAATTGGGGCACAGCTCTCCCGTCAGTGCAAAAGGTCAGATAAATAATAAATAACTAAACAAGACATGCACTTATTTAGGCACGTGTCCTTAAAAAAACAAATGAATTGTTCTGTCAACTGATAAATTGACTCATTGTTTCAGCTCTTGCCACATTAAAAACGAAAAAAGATTCTCATCTCTCGAAGAGTTGTACTTGCACAGTCCCGATCGGGCACTCACAAGAAAGACAAAGTTTATGAACTGAAGCGCAAGGGCATTTCATTTAACAGGAGTTAAGTTGGGTGGGGTTAGAGGATGTGAGTGTTTTGCTCATTTTGCTGCAAGTTTGAGAGTAAGACGGATAAAACGGGTTTTTCAAAAGCACATCAAGTTTCCAAAAATTGTCACTGGAGTTCCATAACACGAACCGACAGCATCTCGTTTGCATGGCAGTCTTTGTTGTTATTTGTTAACCACCAGTAAATAAAACAATTTGCTCATTTGCCTAACCGTGTACAAAAGATCAACACTGAACCTTAAAACCTTGAGTCTGAAAATCTTTGAACACAATTAAGATTTCTCGCCAAAGAATAAAACGTGCTGGCAACAGATTTACTCAAATAAGCTAATCAGTATTCACCTTATCCAAAAGTCCAAAAAGAAAATCTCTGCGATGAATGCGGTGCACACAAACAGATCTCAACAACAATTAACTGTCCGCTTAACATGTGCTTTGACCTGAATCCAGAGTCAGGTACCCAACTGTGTTTAAAAGCAACCATTGTCTCTTTCTCTTCCAATCACACAGCATCTCACACCAAAGCCTGCCTGCCTGCCTCCGATTCTGAAGCAAATCACGTCACCACTTACAACCATTAACGCGGTGGAGAGCAGAGAATGGACTGGAAAAATAAAACATCACCATGACCCTAAAGGCCACCGTCTGAAAAGCCTATTCTGATGGGCAGTAATTATGTTTTCATGAAGGCAGCAAACACTGAAACGGATTGGATAAAGTAGTGAAATGGCTGCACTGGACTGATTCTGTGAAGGTGAGAGACATAACAATTACTGTGGACATTAAATCTGACAGTGAGCCTCTTCAATTATTTCGCATGTGGTGCGTCAATGCTTCCTACAGCTTTACTTTACAAGTGTTAGTACGCAGCCCTAGTATCGGCTGCAGCAGCTGCTGCGTTGACTGTGAGAGATCTCTGCTTCGGCCTCGGGTATAGAAAGGTAGAGAATGGTGTCCTTGAGATGTGGGTGAACATGAATAAAGGTGTGATACTCTTTCTGAACTTGCATTCTTTTCAGTCTTTCAACTCATCTCCTGTTATTCTGCCTATAATTTTTTTTTTGCACTTCCATGCAACAGATTGCACACAGAGCATCTTTGCATGTTAAAGCCGCAGATGTCCACTCACGAGTATGTTTTTAAATACCTGGCTCGGTGAAGTTCAGGAGCGAGCAGGAGTAGGGATCCTCTCTGTCCTCCTCTGGAATGGGACACCCATGTTCACCCACGATAAACTTCACCCCCACTCTGCAAAAAAACAAAAACAAGCACAAGTACTACTGCATTCTTCGTCTTATTTTTTTTATTTATTTTTGTGCAATATTAGGCTGCGAGATTTCTAAAGCTTGTCCATCTATCCACCCTGCGTTGCTATGGTTACTGGGGGTTGCTTAAAGGCCATCACACCTTATCTGCGCTCAGATCGCTGAATGAGAAGGAAATGGACAAAGAGGAAGAATGAAAGAGAAAGGGAGAGAGGAGGGGAGAACAATATGGGCCGCTGGTCAGGTAAAGATGAAAGGGTTGATGGGGCAGTCAGTTATTTGCTGCCAGCTGCAGGCTGCGTGAATCTGGCTTTGGGAACAAAGAAAAGAAAAAAACAAGTGGTGAAGTTTGAGAGCCTCCACCCTACAGACCTGTGCTGGAAGTGGGGGTGATCTCGGAGGTAGCCCAGCCAGGTCTCTCTTATCGCTTGTCGCAGTTCATAATGGTGTCTCGCTGACAGCACTCCCACCAAAACTTCATAGAAAGGTAACGCTTCATCTGTGTCAGAAACAGAAAGCCATGCTGAAATATTTATTAAAATCAGCCCCAAAAAAGCAGCCATTTCCTACCCAGTGAAGCTGAGGTGTTCAATGTGAGGAGCTGTGGTGAAATATGACCTCGAGTTGGTGACAATGATAAGACAAGCACAGACAATAAATAAGAAATCACACTTTGATGCATGCTTAATGTTTGCTTCACATCCCTGCTCCTGACAGCCTCTGAGATCTAGTTTGCACCGACTTACTGTGATGCATCTTTTAATTGACCTGGTGCAAATTGTCTTCGTGCATCCAAAGCTGATTAATCTATATTCCTGTGATAACAAAGCGGCTTCACCCTCCAGCATACTCCTAATAATAAGACACGTGAAGGCAGCTCAGTAGTTGCACTGTAACAAGGCAAGAGATGCTCAGCTCCGCTTCAGTCTCTCTGTTTCCAGACGTGAGATTATCCCAGCAACGCCCAACACTACTCAGCTGTTACATCCACATTATTTCCCACTAAAACACACATGAACACACACACTGGAGCGCCAACACACAGCGGGCTCAAACTACCTGTTCTCACACAAACTCACGGCCACAGCACACACACACCGGGGCGGTGAAAGCAAAGTTAGCCTCCCGCTCGGGTGTTAAGAACAACACAAAAAAGTTGCGAGGCTGTGAGGAGGTAAAGCCCGCGGTTGTGGCTATAAAAAAAAGAAGTACCCGAGTGTGTGTTGTTGTCCGGCGGGGTGGAGGAGGGTCGTTGTGCCAACCACAAGTGCACCAGGACGGCGACAGCACAGGGCAGCAGAATGAGCGCTAGCCTCCGCATGGACGGAGCCCTTCACTCAGCCGGAGCAGCCTTCAGCTTTAGCGGCGCGGAGCCTCTTCCTGAGCCGCACGGAACTGCACGGTGTGAGCCGCTCCGTGTGTGCGCTTCATTTCAGCTCCGCAGCTCTCCGCCGGGCTCTCACCACTGCCTCATGTCTGCCTCCGCTGCTCGGAGAGACGGACCAATGGGAGGCGAGGAACCCTGCCGCGGCGTACTCTGGGAGATGGCGTTCTTTAGCCAGTGAGTGTATTTTGTGTGTTGTATTTTGAAAGGTGCAATAAAATATTAGTAAAGATATTACTGACCTATAGATGCAATTATTATAATAATAATTTTATGTTATTATTTTAATATTTATATTATTTTTTATTTCTACTTATTTTATTTGTTTTGTTGAAGTTAAATTGTTTTCTTTGTTTATTTGTTTTTATTTTAACCATAAAAATAAACCCTAGGTGCAAGTTTTGGGGGAAATTGGGGCATAAAATAAAACATAAAAATGTCAGGATAACAAAGCACCTATAGCAGATACACACAATGAAAAGGTAGCAATAAAAATAACAAACTGTTATGATAAGAATAAGAATAATAATGTTCTGATTCATAAGAATCATTATCAGCAGTATCTTTACCATATGTTTTCATTACATAACATGAACTGTACATGTACTGTACTGTACATATACTATGATATACAATTTACAGTTAGACAAAATAATGAGAACCCTTTAAAATAAGATCTATTTCTAAGTTCTGCCATGTTCTGCATGATTTCTATCTGCCTCTTTCTGCTATAATGTTATATAACCTATTAAAAGAAAGCTTCTGGACTATATATTTTGGCATTTCTCACATCTCCATGAAAAATTGAGCAGCACTATTCAGTTTCAATTTCCACTCAAACTACTTAAAATCATACAGAATGGTACGGTAAGCACAAAACATAGTTTATCGTATGTGCTTAGGGGTAAATTGAAACACTAAAACACTGATTACAGCCGCAAACAGTATTGCTGAGGTGAACCTTTCAACGTTTATCACATAAAGAAGTGTCAGGGTTCGTTTTGCTTCAGTCTACATTGTGAATTTCTAATGAAGTGAGAAAAAGTTTCTAAGCAGGGAAAGAAAATTAACATATGAATCATTTTATGCCTCTATAAATTAGGTGACATGTTGTGGCTTTAAGATTAGGACATTACTATTAAACCTGTTACTCCGCGCTGCACATAAATCATTTAAATGGAATCTATTGTGCATGGAGAGGGGTGTTTGAAGAGGATTTCTTCTGACAATGAGAGCATCAGTGTTTCTCCTGAGGAAGAGTGAGCCATGCCACTAAGAGCCCCTGCTGCCATGCTTGTAAACATTTCATTTGTATTGATTTTAATGGAGTTCCAGTGTTGCATAAATGTTATTTTAAAGACTTCACCGCCCATTGTAGGGAAAAAATAATAATGTAATGGGAAACACTGCCATGCAACAAACTGTGTGGCAAATGAGTAGAAATGAAAACGGCATGCTGTGACTGTAGATATCAGAAATTATTATGATTCTCGATGTATTTTGCGTACACTTTGGAGGCTCAATGCTCAATTTGGAAAATTGCTCTAGCACAGATTCCCAGTATTAGATAACCTACTGCCCTAGGGATAATTACTTTCCTGTGCATTATATAATTATTTTTAGAGCCATATTCATAAATATACTCATTACAATGATTTGGTTGTCTCTCTGCAACACATTACTCATTTGAAAGGAAAAGGCTATTCATTGCATGCTCACGATTTCTTGAAGCAAAACCTTCTGCCCTATACTGCAGATATCCAGCCCTCCACTATAGTTTATTTATGCCCTCAACTCTGATTTAACTTTTTATTTATGTTCTATTTATACTATTCCTACCCATGTGTATGCATTTTCTTTTCTTTTTCTCTTTAGCATGCAGCGTTCAAAACACTCTGCACTCACTGCACTTTCCCTGGATCTATATACATTCTGTGGATTTCTTTTTATCTAGTAAGCTCCCAGTCTTATGCATACTACATAATATCAAGACCTACTTCTTGAATTTATCATTTTATTGGTACATAAAACTCACATTTTTTTCTATAGTACCTAAATTCTTCTACTTTAAAAGGTGTTTTCTGAACTGAGGGTCTGAAGAAAGAGGGTGTTGCATGTTTGACAGACTGCAAAGCCCTTTGGGCTAATTTATAATTGTGTCTTTTTCTGTGACCTCAATTAGTCACGACTAAATGCTAACAATTTAATTTAAAATTAGGAAAACAAACAACATCAGGTATTTATTAAACACCCCCCCAAAAAATCAGGTAACATGCTTCATCAGGATTCTGTGAGTGCATCAGATTTTATTAACAGTGACCAAACGATCCACCAACATTGATCATATTCTGACTGAAATGGACTGAAGTCCTGTTTGGTGCATGGAAGTTTATGACATCATGTTTCTCGAACTGAGATCTGCCCAATTTAAACCAGTGAGAAGAGCAGAGAAAAAAAAGAAATACAAAATTGTTCCAACTTTACGAGATAATACTGTGTTCATGTTGGACGTCATTCACAGTAAGAAGCTGATCGAGAAAATATGTTTTCAGGGCCTTTAACTTGAAGTAAATGTAGATAATAATCCACACCACAGCTGTGCCAAGGATTAAAAAAAAAAGATTTCATCTTGACTTGTCTTATCAACGCCATTCAATAAAAGGGTCCACGCTATTTTGTGCAATCTGTTTAGTTATATAACCTGAATGGGACCGTGTGTGATTATATGAAATCACTAGGTTGATTTTCGTGTGTGCTCCATGACTGATTAGGCCACAACAAGCAATTTCGCCTGATATGATCACCAGGCCTTAAAGTGCAGCGGAATAGTGTCTGAAAATGTAAAAAATAAATAGTCAGTAAACCAAACTTGGTAGAAAGTGGTAATTTCAGGTGACGCTGTAAATACATGCATTAATGGACACATGAAACAGCTATAACAGGAAATATGAATGACTGATGCCCTGAATCATTAGGAGACACTTTTCATGCAACCTGTAGAGATGTTGAGGCTGATGTATTCCTTTCTTCTCTTTCTTTTGAGGGGAGATTCAGTGTCTGAGGTTGTTTACAATGTAAAAAAGAATCTGGCTGAGGCTGAATTCAATCATAATCCTTAAAAAAAAAAACAAAAAAAAAAACTGCCACAACACAGGAACAGTGCATCCAGATGGCCTGTGGTTCGGCTCAGCCACAGGAGGTCTCCACTACACATCAGAGTATCATGTTCCTCTGCAAGACCCAGAACGATTTGCAGTGGCCTTTCATGTTATCAGTGTGATCAGACAGACGTCAGAGAGAGACATGAGGCAGAAATATTGAAGACACAGCACATTTGGGTTGCCGTTTTCCTTTAATTCATTTGATCCATCAAAGGATTTACAAAGCCTGCTATTTAAATGCTATTTTTTTTTTTTTTTTACCAAAACGATAATACCATTCATGAATACAGCTGCACATTGTTGACACATCCGGACTCCAATTATGTGCAGAGTAGCACCCAGAAAGTCAATGAAGAGGCAATATTTCATATCATAATAGTTCTCTCTGTTATAGATAGAAATAAATCCATGCAATATTCATCTCTAGCCGTTATATTTCTTGTTTCAGATTTGGCACCATCCTTAAGATGAGGTCAGTGAGCGCGTCCTGAGGTCAGTCTCAGGTTTTTTAGAGAGGAAATAAAGACAATAATTATCCTGACAACAATTTGAGTCCAATAGTTTGTGTTAGTGACAGTCCAGTGTCAGTTTCATTCCTAATGCGATGGCTGTTCAAGTACCAAGAGGAAATTTCTTTGAATTTTACAGAAATGCAAAAAGCCTGAACCACCAAAGGGATCATATGATGTAAACCGACCCTTAATATTATTTTTAAAAAATACTCAGATAGTATCAATAATTGCATGATTTATAAATGTTTTTTTTTCTCCTAAGAATCATACAAGCTTAGTAGCACTACACGTCATGTAGCTGTCAGTGCTGTGCAACAAATATTCAATAATACTACTGATAATAACAATATTAATAACGATCATAACAATTCATCGTAAAAATTAGCAAATGCTATTCAACTACCATGTAAAGGAAATGTTTCGACAGTGTGCTTTTTCTTCCAAAACAAACAAAACGGAAAAAAGGCTGTGCGACCACAGTGTGAAGATCACACTGCTCTCACAGATATTGGCACTGTAACATACTGTACACTCTAAAAGACTGACGGTCCCTCGGAAACAGAGGAGGCTGTCAAAAAGGAGCGGAGAAACATGCAGGCCTCTGGTTTGGCATTAATGTCAAAGGCCTTGCCATTCACTCTAGGACAGGCAAAAAGAATCAGGCTCAGGAAACATGCCCAGAAAACAAATGACGGTGTTAAGGAAATAAGAGCAAAAGATCTCCTGCAACTTGTAAAAATATTCCAGTCGGGGCGGCAGGATTAACTGATAGTGTCTCTGATTTGAAGTGAATAAAGTATATGGAGAGTAAATCAAACAGAGCAGCAAAGGTAGGATGCATTAGAGTGGGCCTGGGAGGAGGTGGTAGATTCATAAATAATTTTTGACTTAAGGGTTGTTTACACAGTGATAACCCTGAAGAACTAATTTCACTGTTGAAACATTAGCTCTGCACCTTTCAATAAACAGAGTCTATTTATTTATTTGCAGCAGAACTGATGTGCAGCCACCTCCTTTTTATTATGAGCGCAGTTTGCACAAACTGAAATAATTTACCATGAGATAAGGTTTCTGTTTCCGTGCTCTAATCTGAATCCGACTGTATTGCAGCACTAAAACGAGCGGGTTAATTGTTAGTGACTATGGAGGCAAATTGAAATAGAAACCACTACAGAGGGAAGTGTCGAATTTCAGTGGTACTTTCAGTAAGTGTTGCTACAAATAGTCAAAGCTGTTCACTGAAAGCAATAGAAAACAGACTGAAATGATGTTCAAGATAATACAAAGATCAATGCTTTTTTACTCAGATAAAGGGAAGGGAAATAAATGTTTAAAATTCGTCGACACTGGGCAAATTTCTGTTTCCTGAGGCATGTTAAGATCTAGCACAATAAAAGAAAAAAGAAAAAAAACATCTCTCATCTCATTAAGCACTGAGCAAGGCTGTTCTCTAATAACAAAGCAATAACAAACCTATTTAACAAGACATGATACGCTCACTGGGTTGCCAGTTTGGTAGCTGACTCCCCCAAAACCTTCAGCCACCAGGACAGAGCTGACCAACAACAGAGTGTCCACCTGGCAAAACTCAACTCAACGCCTATGGCCAGTAGCTTCAGGTGTGGTGAAGACAGAGAAGTCAGGCAACGCCATGCCTGCACCCGTACAGCTCTACCGGCAGGTCATCAGAGGATGGTGCAGAAGAACTTCTTCTCCCGGAAAGGGTTCTCGGAGGCGGGTACGGGCATGATGAGGGGATCCTCGCGTATGTGGGCGTCGCAGTACGCCATCAGGTCGGCGGCTGCTTTGGATACCTGAAATATTGAGACAAAAGAAAAGAAACGCAGGTGATCAGGTGTTCCTTTGACTATTATATGATCAAAATTAAAACTAATCACTCTCATCTCCAGCATATAATGCTTTGATCTCACTGACTCTCATCTCCAGCATATAATGCTTTGTTTTTCAGCTTCCTTGCCTTCATCAGGGCGGTGTCTGAGGTTGTTTCCGGTTTTCTGATATATAATTCATGACTTAAAAGTTCAAATCAGTCCGGGGACCTTTGATCCATCACTCTGTCCTTTTTTTTTTCTGTTATCTCTCCCCTGTCGCCTTCTAATGAAGGCCTAAAATACCCCCAAAATACTTGCTAGATGCTGCAAGTAGATTTATGAGCTTGCACATTTTATGCAAATGAATCATCTGCTCTCTTCTCTTCAATATACCATAGAGAATAATTTGAATGTTAGTTTAAGATTAAGTTAAAGTCAAATGTGGATAACCTTGAAAGAGAATAGAATTAACTGTTTTGTATTACACAAGATTAAGAGTCTACAGCCAGCAGCTCTACAGCTCTACATTTTTTAGTCACGTCACTAGCGAGGCTAAAAATGGAGATTCAACCTTTTTACCCATTCATGGGTTTAGATCATGGATGTATAAAGAGAACAGATCTGGGCCTGGATAAAATGATTTAATCGTGTGGCTCTTCTAGACTTTCCAAATGTTATTGGACCGAATGGATTCAATTCTGACAGTGAAACAAGTCATTTCATGGAGATTGTAAAATGTATTCACTGTTTAACAGCTATGATAGACACCATTGCTGTCATTATGATGACAAATTGGGTTCAAAGCCCAGCAGTTTGAAAGAATTATTGTATTTTGAGAAGAGCAGTTTGAAAAGTTGGTTGTATTCTTGAGTATGTGTCTTTATCCTTTTTTATAAAATAAAAGGATGACGGTGATGTTTTGTTTACTTCATGATGATTACTATGATGCTGTATGAGTCACATGATTGATGACAGACTCCTCTAGAGGGAAACTGGAACCAATCTCAGACACCGCAACGAAGGCAAGATAAACATTTGTCGAGGTGAATAAAGCACTGAGTACTGGAGAAGATTTAATTTTGATAGACTTGCACTGAAGCTCGAGGTTCTGCAGTGTGTTCGTTTTCAGAGAAAATGTTTTTTGGAGATAAAGTTGCACCAGGTCCGAACTGTCCAAAATCTGAGCTGAGTGAATCTTGAACGTCTCCTTTTTCTTTAAAATTGCATATTGTCTGTGTGTTTTCAACCCGTCAGTGCCTGTGGCGACTGCACTGATGCCTGTTACCTCAGCCTGAGGCAAAAGATAGAGACAGCTCATCGAGATGACTGACAGGTGTTAAGGCGGGACCTTGACCAGCTGAGGGGAAAGGAGGGTGGGGCTAACAACAGACTTTCTGCCTCAAGGCGAAAGGCATGTTGTATTTTTCAAAGTCAAACAGGGACTATACATTTTACAGTAACCCAGACTGCATGTGAATGTGGGTTTCTACTCGGGAGGTGAGTGGGAGGTTACGGAAGGGAAGGCCGCAAATGGAGAGCAGAGGAGCAGCTGCATCAGGGGGACGGTGAGGGCTCAGGGATCTACGTAGAGAACAGAGCCATCTGATCTCCTCCCTGCCACTTCACCTCATCGTCTCAACAGAATGCGACGCACAAAATCCATCATCATCCATCAGCTGTCTTAAATATGGTTATTACAGTATCATTTTTACAGTCTCACAGCATAAAATAATGTCTAAATGGTTGCTGATCAATATTGGGTGCTGACATTTCTGTATCTTAAAAGGAACAATAAGGCTGGTGTTATTTTTCTTATTTCTTACAAGTCAGTTCATTTTGTCTTCCCTACTCAACCCTATCATGTTGCAGTAGATGTAAATCTATTAAAAATGGCTCACAAACATATACTTCCCCTTTATACTATAACTGACTATTTTCAACGGTGGATTAGTACACATTTGGTCCAGTGTCATTGATGTGTTTTTATATAGTTGTTGGAGTTGTTTTTTCCCCAGACAACAATGGAGGTAGAGAAGAATGTAATGAGATATTTTAGGCTTTGACTTCACAGGAAATATTATAAATAGAAACAATTCATTGGGTTTTTTTTAATAGGATTTGATGATTTAAAAAACATCACATGCAGCCTCATTGTTTCACCTTTTAAAAAGATATACAGCTATTTAAGAATAAACAACAGCCAATCAAAAGTATTTTTTCTTGTATCTTTGAAGCAAAATCCTTTAATCGTATCTTTACCTCAGTGGTTCTCCACCCTGAGTTTGGGACTCCACCAAGGAGTCAAATATGGATGGGGTTTAAACATTACTGGGATGGTAAAGAAAAACAAACAGTATATTTCTGTTACACAGAGGGGTTTTTTTCTTCTTTTTTGTGGTTTGGGAACCACTGAGATACCTCATGGTGTATCTGTAAAAAGATTAAGAGTTCGCTGCCCGAGGCACCGTGGTAGCTCACCTGGTGGAGCTCGCACCTGATGTACTAAAGCTGAGTCCTTACAGCAGCGGCCTGAGTTCTCTTCCACCCTCTGCCCTTTGCTGCATGTTATCCTTTGTTTCTTTTTCTACTTTCCTGTCTATCTTTAGCTGTGTCTATCTCATAAAGGCAATAACCCCTCTCCCCCAAAAAAGAGTCCACAGTACTGCAGCAAGGCAGTGTTTTGAGCTAAATGCTAAAAAAGCTAACAGGCCACATACTCAACATGACAATGCTAACATGCTTTGAGAAATAATCGTATAATGTCATGTACCATATTAGTTTGTTATGTTAGAATGCTGTTAATTTGCCAATATGCACTAATGTACAGCTGAGGATGGCGGTAAAGTCATTAGTTTAGCAGGTTTTTGGACATAAACATGCCAAAACTAATGACACTAAAACACTTATTCAGATCTAACTGGTCATAAGACTATTAAGGTCATACTCAGATGACTGTTATATTAGTCAGAGAGTCGAAGAGAATCATATTAAATGATCTGCTCGCTCAGGAGAAACAACATATTCTAAATGTTTAAGCTGCATATTAGTTTTAAATTTCTGTCTGTGTTTGACCTAATTCAGGCACTAATCAGAGCACACAAGCCTGCACAGAGTGGCAACATTAACAAAGCGTTCTCTTGCAATGCAAGTAAACAGCTTAATTATTCGCATAATGAAAGTAAACGCAATAATTATATTATCATATAACTGCAGCCAGGGTTTCTGCAAAGAGCGAGGGCCCCACAGGACAAAAAGTGGTATTGCATAGTGTGTGTCATTAGGCCCAGACTGACTGTAATTACACTGCAGCCCCATGATGGAAGGAGAGTCCTTCTAATTAGCACAGATCACATTCCTTTGGCTGATTGAGCAATTAATGAGAATGTGGTGATCCCTCAATCAGCAGCACAGAGACTGCTCTTGTCACTGATACACACTATCTCTCATCAGATCCCTTAATTAAATTTAAGGGATCGCCAAACGTGGCCGACTGTCTGTTTTCTCCTTTTTATCTGTAATTTCTCTGCTTTCCTTTGCAGCCGCCTTCTGCTTCAGTGGCTCTTTTTTAGAGCCGTTAATACAGAATTACATGGATCTCCACATCTGATGTGCCAAGTAGTTACTAAAGCAGCTGCCTGCCAATCAATCATCTAACAACTGCTATAAAATACATAATACATAAATAATATGTGAAATCACGCTGCAACTAAAGCTGTTCGTGATTTTTAGAGGAACGCACCAACCCTATCATCTGAGGACTGCTTATATAAATACTTAAAATAATCTGTCTTAATCAGTACAAGTTTTTTTTTCCATCTTTAATGCATCCATTAAGTATTTCTTTGAATGTGAATAAATAGCTGATAATTTGTTGAGAAATGTGATACAGAAAGTATTTGTGAACCCAGTGCCTCTTGCCAGACTTTTCATATAAATAACCAAACTTTACTAATGTCGCACATTTTTTTAAAGGTTTGGAGTGCCAGATTTAGGGGGCTCTATTTACAGAATATGGCAGAAATGGAGTATAATGTGCATAACTATGTTTTCATTAGCGTATAATCACCTGAAAATAAGTCATTATCATGATGTTACCTTAGAATGAGCCTTTTATATCTCCAGACACTGGATGATCGTCTTTGGCCATGTTGAAGCACCATCGTTCTACAGTAGCCCATCTCTAGGTTGGGCCTTTTCGTGTTTTTGCTGTCACCATAGTTTCTCCCCTTTATGCTTGGAATCAGCAATTACCCTGGTAGATGGCTCTAAATCCTACACACTGGTCCTTTAAGTTACAGAAGAATTATGATGAGAAGTTTTGCCCCCATAAAACTCACTGAATAAACTCAAATACGCCTGATGTCTGTTTGTCCACCTGTACAAAAACACCCTGGTTACAAACAAGTTGCTAAAAGCTTTTCACATAAGGGCAAAGGCGCACCAAACTTCAGCCAAATGAGACAGCGGGAGTCAATTATCCAGACAGCTTACATTTTTTGTCAGACCCACTATGGAGCTGAGTGAAAGCCTCTCAGATATAGATCAGATGTGACATTTAAGATTCATTTACATTCACCTCTTTTTCCATTAAAAGCTAAGGTGACAATAAAACTGACAGGTCAAATCTTTTCAGACTCTATGTGATCTAAATACTTCTCAGCTCATTTAATGTAACAACTTTACATCATTTTACACGTTTAGTTTATCTTGGGGATCATTTGGGGGCTTGCAGCGAGTTATTAAGCATGTTTTCATTTAAATTCTAGCATTTACTGTATTTTTAAGTTTACAATACCAATGAGACTAAACCACAACTTAGTTATGCTTGATGCTAGTGACTCATACTGTGACCTTCTTGTATTTTCTGTTTCTATCGTCTGTTTTATTCTGTTTACAACAACTCGCCACGAAACAGAGACAACAAGAGTGAATGTCAATTCAATATTAAAAATCATCCTCTGCACACAGCTGAACACACAGAGGCTTCAAGATTCATAATTAGATTTACAATTTAATGGCAATATTGGTATGTTTTGCTCTCACTTTGTATCGATAAAAGGGCATGCAATATGTTCTATTTTTAATAATTGTTGGGTTAGAACATAGGTGTCAAGCATACGGCCCACGGGCCAGAAAAGGGACCAATCTGGAGGCAAAGCGTGAAAATTGCAGAGAAGTCATTCATTTAAAATTTTAATTTGCACTGCTACTCCTGATTTGTCCACTGGACAAAGAAATGAACAGAACATTAAAAAAACAAAACAACTATTGATATTAAATTCTAAAATATACTGCATGTGATGAAATGTCTTCTACCTTTGTAGATCCACAGTGATATATACAGCAGACTGAACTTATCTCCGGCTGTTCTTCACTGTTTTTGTAAATTGATTGTTCATTAAATGTTTTCATAATGCGCTTTTTTACACTGAAAGAGAGGGAACAATTTGGAGGTTATTTATAGGTTATTATGCAATGATTTTACTGCTCCGGCCCACTTGAGCTCACATTGGCTGCGTGAACTACAATGAGTTTGAATGAGTTAGAATGGGTGACGACCTGTATCACTGTGGTTCATGAAGATCTTTGAACGCTATTATGACAAGCTGGTTGTAACATTTACTGTATGTGTGACTGGATGGATGAGTTTTTATTTTGATGGACTTGAATAGAAGCTCACATTGAACTTGGAAAAGGTTTCAAACTCAAAACAAATTGTCGGATGCATCTCGGGCCTGTTGGAGTCCCGTAGTGTTACAGTTCAGATGGTAAGATGGTGAAATCTGTGCAGAGGTTGAATGGGTTTTATCTTGACATTAGCGGTCAATTAAAAAATGACTTTTTGATTGACATGATGCCAAACCTAACTCTTCTCATAAAAATATGCAAATATCAGAAAAACTGATTTAAAGTTCTGTCAAAAAGTCAACTTGTAGGTTAAATCAGAGGTCACCATGATACATCTTCTGAACCCTCATAACAAGTTGGGGATAATCACTTTGTTTTTTAAGAAGATGAGGTTTTCTTGTAAGCAGCCTTTGTTGTGCTGAGTAGGGATGATGGTGTATGGCAGGCTTCCAGGCCCGGCTATAATGCTGAGCGAACAGCCTCGGGGCTGTGGGGCAATCATTCCCTAAGCACATGAGGAGCATACCGAATGAGATGATGACACGGCCTTTTAAGTCGCACAAGAACTCGTTCATGAATGTTGTTGAGGAGAGCGGCCTCCTCACGCAACAGAAACATATTAATATAAAACTTTGGGGTGAAAGCATCATTCAGTAAGAACAACAACTAGATATGGATCAATGTAACGAATGAAAGTTATGCAGAAATCTCTATTTACAAAAACAATATCATGGCGTTTTAAGGTATGGTGACTGAACTCAACCATAAAGAGCATAAAAAAGTCAATATTTAACCAGGTGTTGTTTGATGAGGACACATACTCTTTATGAAGCCTGAATTGCTGCACGATAAAAGCCTGGTGGAGCTGCAGGAGGTTATGGATGTCATGAACATGATTATATATAACAAGAGAACATGGGCTAATTTAAATCTTCACTTTTTCTTTGCAGCGACCGGGAACCAGAGACCTTAAGCTCACAAGCTGCACACTTGCCAAAATCAAACACTGGCAATGTAAGATGAGAAAGTGCTAACCAAGGACAATCTCTGTGAACACACTATGAAAAGATAACCTGCAGTGGTAGAAAAGTAATGTCAGGAGTGGTCAACAATCACCGCAGCCCACCACGCACGCCTCTGGGTTCACCCCTCACAGTCACCATATTGGTGCTTCTTGCTGTGCAAATGAGATACAGTCTGACAGAGAGGTGGTGACACCGGTGTTTTCAAGGTGAACTGACGCTTCATGTGATGCCTGTCAGAAGAAGTTGCACTGAACTTGTTCTCATCTCATCTGCGTCTTAACAAAATAAATTACGGTACGTTATGAATGTTTATATGAAAAAAGTTGTATAAACTGATAAACTGTTGCCTGATAAACTGCCTCAACTGATGTCACTGGTCTGAAGCCTACAAGACTGAAAATGAAAGAAAAATCTGGGCGTGTAGAGTTGGACAGAAGTGATCTTATCAGACCTCTGTAACCTGCTCTTCATCTCTGCTTGAGGCTACATCATCTGAACTGTCTACAGCCCAGTTGCATTGTGGGTAATGTTGGTGCCAGGTTTTTGACCCACCGACAACTTCTGTGACTGTGAAGTGAAGCCTATGCGGAAGATCCAAAAACTGCAGTTCCTTGAACGTCCACTTGAGACTGGCTACAAAAAACAGTTTTGGTCTCTATAGATAATTTCCCCGTTCATGATAACTGTACTGAGGCTGAATTTATATATAACATATCTGTTCAGATTATTTTAGGCTTAAAAGCTTAGTTATGTATAATTAACAGTGTGGCCACTTTGATACGGAGACAGCTTGTTTGAGTACCCAGGCATCATTCAGCCCACCTTAGCACTGACGATCCATGTTTTGTTTTTTTTATCTGCCTGTTTTTAGATTAGCCACGAGGTGGCAGAGGCAGGACTGGCAAAATAGCAACACCCATAGCCGCCACACTGAGCTTCACTACGGCTCTTCAGAAACCTGAGTGATGTCATGGAGACAACGTCCATATTTATACTGCTATGCATAACATACATGAAACTGTCTGCAGCTGAGTTGCATTATGGGTAATATCAGTGTCAGGTTTTGACATGGAAGAAGACTGCATCAACTTTTGTCCTTTTTAAAACGTCCATCATGAGCTTATGAAATCTCTGGTGTACTCTTTTAAGTAGTCATGAAGCACAGATAAAAAACGATGGTGATGGGCTACTACTACTGTATCTACTCTATATATGCTAACACATTCATAATGATATAGAATGTTTGCCGAGTGTAAAGTCGGCTTCTATGTCTAAATTTAAAGAGCAGTACAACATTTTGTGTATTTACTTTCTGGTGAAGAGATGATAAGAACAATACCACTCTCAGGCGTGGCCGGCTAGCATAGGTTAGCTTAGCATAAAAACTGTGAACAAACAGCCAGCCTGGCTGAGTATAAAGGTAAAGAATTAAGCTTCCTGAACCTCTAAAGTTCACTAATCAACGCTGTTATATTTTGTCTGTTTACACAGTTTTTGTCTGACCTTTCATGGGCTTCTGTGCCAGATTATTTCTTTCAAACAAACCAGATATAACGAGATATAACGTGCTAATCAGTGAGCTTTAGAGGTGATGGCAGACAGAATTTGTTACCTTTGGCTGGCAATTTTCTGTATTTTTACTACAAACTGAATGAAATGACCAAAACTACAACTATAACAATGTGTCAGTCTGGGTCACTTCCACACCCTCTCTGTCACTCTCAGTCCAATTATTCTTACCGAAGAAATAAGTCTTAAAAAACACTAAACTATTTTTAAAAAACAGCCGGACACTTGTTTTTTTTAATCAAATGTTACTCAAGCAGGACTGAATAGTCTAGTAAGAGGGGACTAATTTCAGCAGCGGATTAATACACATTAGGTGCACTGGTGAGTATTTTCAGCAGCAGGACTGTGTGGTGAAATGTGAATCAAACTAAACGTGTGTTCATTGTGATAAAGGAACATGTCAATCATCACTGGTGTGGCCGATTAGTGTGTTTTTGAGTTTTTAAGCCAAATACATGATTACTTTCATTTAATTGTGCACAACTGTTACATGATTCCAAGCAAGAAACTACGTTTTTCTCTTTGTTCAGACGTTAAAGAATAAAAATGAAGATTGTCACTCATCAAGAGACGAACACACAATGTGTCAAAATCAGTGGAGGTTAGATACACACAGATGTTTACCCAGTTTCACATGCGGGTAACATTCATACACAGACCTGTTTTACTGATTAGTCAGTGTAAATATTAAACACTTTGTAAATGTATATTTTTTCTCAAAATCAATAAGAAATCTCGGAGTAGCACAAAATGGCATTACACAAAGTTTCCAACAATTTTGTTCATGCCTGACAGAGACACTGTATGTTTGATAAAATAGAAGCACAGGTACCTTTATCCTATCCATGCAGGCCTCCATCTTCAGCTGCTCCACAGCTTTCCTGGCTTGGGAGATGCTGGCCGTGCTGTTGTTGGCAATACCGTCCTTCATGGTGCTCCTGTGACGACGAACACGGGCACAAAGGGTGGACACATAGAGTCAATGAACATCACATTAAATCCACAAAGCAGCATCCCCCCTGGCGATGTCTCTGCCCCCCCCCCACCCACATCCACCCTCCATCCTCACAGCCATTCTCTACTACAACCTTTTTATATGTAAAGGACCCATTTTGTCTGTGGGAATCTGTTTTACAGCAGCTTCATTTTATCTGAAGAAAGAGTTTAGAAAGGGCAGCAGCTGGACAGCAGGTTGTCATTTTTCAGTCAGTGCTCATGCATGATTACAACAGGCTGGGGGGAGAAATTGGGGAGCATTAAAACACACACCTCTTTGGAGCTGCATGCTTCACCACAAGTGCTTTGCTCATGGGCACTTGCCTTGAATGATCACTTCCTGGATCTATCATGGAAATCAAACCTGCAACTTTCCCTCATCTGCTCGTGCACCAACGAATCTGTGTCTGTGCTCTTCACCTTCATCTTCTCAACTTTCCCCACCAATGTGCATCAGTGCAGCTGCACTGTATTTAATGTGCTCCATCACAGCCAGCCCTCCTGTGCATCTATCTATATAATGATTAAATCTTGCTCTCATTTCAGGCCTCTTGACCCCCCTCACTCCCTGAAATGTCCCAGTTTGGCAGCCAGAGCACACAGCAGAGAAAAAGAGAGGGATGACACCTGACCACAGATGTGTTTTATAATCATGTGCATGAGAATCACTGAGGTGGGGTGCTGTTGGATCAATTCACACTCACTGTGGCTTTTTCTTTCTTTCTCTTGCATCGATGTGTTTATTTATTTCATTTCCATCGCATCAAGCTGAACTGAACTGTATTTAAAACGGACGTTGTGAAGCAGATGTTTTGCAAAGGGGGAGATGCAGACGGTGAATTCATTTTTCCAATCCCACCCTTCATGCCTCTAAAGCCAATTTATAGCTTTTAATCACACCCTCGTAGGAAGCTATCAGGCCTTTTTCAATTTAGGTTTCCCCTCGATTCGTCCATCCTGAGGCTCACACGGCTCTCCGTGGGGCTGTAAATGTGTCCACAGCGTTTTATCCGAATGTAACGACGCTAATTGTTGATGCAGATCTGTCAAACATGGGCGACTCTTATTTCTAAAGGGGATTAAATTGTGGACACACACACGCCGTGCGAGCTGCGGCCCTGGTTAGAGCAGAAAAACAGCAAAGCACACATACACACACACACATCAGGAGAAAAACAAATGCATGAAAGGTGAAAAATGTTGATGCTTCGCTGCATTGCTCGGCTATGAGCAGATTAATGTAAGCTACAGCCGCCGACCTACCTGAAATGTGCCAATGGTTTTCCAATTTGGAGAATTCCGGGTTGACTCCACCCAACACACACACACACACACACACACACGCGCAAAAAAAAAGAAGAGAGGATCTGTCAAATATCAAATGATAAGAGGAAATCCCAGCCTCGTTTCGGTCTGGACTGAACCCGAGGAGGTAAATCCTGGCGTTTTAATTTCGCCTCAGCGGCTTGCTGAGTGTGAGTCGTGCGTATTCCGTGTAGGAAGATGAGATCCAAGCGGTGAGGTCTTGGTGAGCACCACCACGGCTGGACTTGGAGAGATGTTACGCATGCAGCAGGGGGGGAAACCTCTGTATGACGATCAGATACAGGCTGTGGGGCAGGGAGCACTCGATCAGTGGACCAGGAGCTGCAGCAAGCAACAAGCCAGGATGTTTTCCTACTGTACGAACTGGCCCTAAACGCACCGAGGCAGCACTGTTAGTCAAATTAGCATCTGCTGATTTTTTTTTTCTTATTATCTGTTTTATTGCTGCAGAAGGCACCTGAGATCTGCAGGCTTCCTCATTTCATTTTTACATCAGCTTTGACATCACCGCCCCCCCTCATAGTAAATGATGAAATGATGGGCCTCATCCATCCCAACACCGCATTTTGGGGTAATTTGCATCTAAATCGATTCTACCCATTTTAATCATAATCAATATATATATATATATATTTTCTGTCCATGCTCCTGATCTAATACTGTAGTCTGAGCATCACCAGCTTGGTTTATTCTTGCCCCTGAACGCACCTCCACACTCAAGTAAGAAATGGACACAAACGACAAGATGTAGTAATATTTCTTCAAATATTTATATATATTTATAATATACTCATCACTTTTGTCCATACATACACACACTCACATATATACAAACGCAAATAAACATAAAACATGACCTTTCAGAACCTCAGTCCATGATGCCAAACTACAAAACCAGCCCAGAGAGATCAATTAAATGACACGATTTTAGCAACCTAAGACAAAGATCTTTAAATTATGCATAGCTTAAGTTATCAACAGAAAAAAAAAAATAGTTCCATCTGTGACAGAAAGCACAAAAAAAGGAAGAGGGAAAACAAAACATTCATACAATCTCACATGTGGATGTTTAAGAGAAAAAGAAAGGTTGTAGTTCTCATAGGCAAAAACTTTTATAATGTGCACATGCAGGCATGAAAACACAGTAAACAAACACAGTAACATCATGTCTTGTACAGGCTTGATGTTGGGCACAACGAGGGTCCAGGTGGGCTGAGAAGGGAAACAAAAAAACAAAAAAAATCATAACAACACAAAAGGAATGACATCATGATATAAGAAGAAATATTCCCTTTCTCGTAAACAAATGTAAGACATCATTTCTTCATCACAGAAGGCTCGCTGCAGTTACCACGAAGGCAAAACAACTTTTTTTTTTTTTCACAGCTGTGTTAAAACAATCTCCTGGTTTCTTCCCATATGAAATGTGACAACAAATGACATATTGCATGTCTGATATTGCTTTCTTGGTTTGGGTTTATTAGTGGAATTATAGCAAAGCTCAGTTCATGTTAAGACCACAGATCATTGGCTCTCTTTGAATTAAACGGTAGCTGATTAAAAAGTGCTCGGACTATCATTTCACACATAATAAACAGACAAAGTGCTGTGAGTTAAGTGGGAATGTAAAGAAAACTGCTGGTCAGACTGATCAGTGTGGTGTAAGACTCTAAAATAAGCTGTAAACCTCATCAGTGCAGGAAACGTTAACTGCTCTAACTTCAGTCTGCAGGACATGATGCTCTTCACAACACCCTCCCACCTACTACATCCTGTTTGTAATGCTGCACAGGTACTTAAAGCATGACTCGTAGATCAGCGAAGACAAGGGCATGTTCAGAAGCTTCCTCTTCGCTTCTTCTCCAGCATCTCATGCTCTTTGTTAATTGCTTTCTCAGAATTTCAGCAAGCTATTTGAAGTACTGAAAAGCTTTTAGTGCATTTCAGTGGAGAGAGTAAAACACAAGAGAAGGAAAGAAGGAACGATGAGCCTCCACGGTGTTTCTAATAAATAAATGAATATCAACATTTCTCAAAGCAAAGGGACAGTTTCAACTGAGGCAGGCCTTAATAAAGTATCATGAGAGTAAATGTCACATTCACATACACACAGTCAAGGTCAGTGTCATTCTAGCATGCAAAGGTAGGACAGAACAACAGGCAACACAAGGAACAATTCATCCCCCCATCCCTCCGCTGGGCTCAGATACAAAGTGATGCAGGGCTGTGACACTAGTGTTCAGATTTGAGTGGAGCAGACAGCCCAGCAGAGCGGCGTCTCACTCCCACAGAGTGGGACGTCTCCCGGTGACAGACGCGAGGAGGAGTTCCCCTCCCTCCTAGCTAGCTGCAGCGTCAGCAGGACACGCTCGCCGAGCTCCGGCTGCAATCTGTCAGACGGCGCGCCGCGGGAGGGCCGAGCACAGCGCCGAGATGAGAGACGGGGGTCTTCACACTTCGGGTCTGGCTTTGGCCAGACGATAGCAGCTTACCAGGAAACGGGAAAAAAATCAACATCAGGCAGAGAATCTTTGCACAACGAAGAACTCAACAGCGAGAAACAAAACAATAAGACTCAACAAACCAAACACACTCTCAGAAATGCATTTTGTATAAAGTGTCTGCTGCTGCCTCAGCCAAATATTCATCCCCAACATTCCACCTCAGTATGTTTATAAATATATATTTATATACATATAATACTATTTTCAGAATTTCTTGATGCTGGGAGTGGCTGTGGTAGAGTTTGCTCAGCTGGGGATGGCTTTAGTTAAAAGTCAGGGAGGTTGAGGCCATGCTGACATGTCCTCCTCCCTGTCAGTGCAGGGAAGAAGGAGGAAGAGGAAGAGGAGAGATGGTGGAGTTGGGGCTCCTCTTGCTGAGAACTGGACAGTAGTAAACGTCAGACACGCTGTCAGCCTGCGGCATAGCTGCTCAGGAAGGAGTAGAACATGGGCAGCTTCATGCGCTGCTGGTCCCGCCGACACCACGCCATCACCGTACCCTCGCTGTTGGCTGTGTAGAGGTGGTGGCCGTCACATGAGTACGTCAGGCTGAGGCACACAGGAGAGGACATTATCATCAGAACTCCACATTATATATGAGAAAGAGTAGGACTGGTTGTAGGACTGCTGAGATACCTGATGATTGGTTTGCTTGACTTGGAAAAGGTGATCTCTCTCACTGGTTTTAAATCCCACGTGCTCCACAACCTGAAAATATTTCAGACATAAAAAAATCAGTGTCTTGAGATGCGCACATAAGTGTAAAAAAAACCAAAAAAACTTTAATGCTTACCTGACGACGCCGTTCTCTAGCCCTCCGGCGATGACGTTGACAGACACGCCCTCCGGCTGGTTGGAGAAGGCCACAGAGCAGATGATCTCTCTGCAGTGGACGTGGCCGATTAGATCACCGTTCACTGTCCACAGGCGCAGGTCGCTGCCTCCGCCAACTTGGATACAAAGAATCATGTGTCATAAAACAAACCCAAAACACAAAAGTCTGAGAGGAGACAGAGCAAAGCGGTCTTCACCTGAGTCACAGACTGTTGCGATGTCACCTGTTGTCTCGCTGGCAGACACCGCGGTCACCGGGCTTTTGTGGCCTGTGAGGCTTTGTACGTAACAGAGCCTGAAGAGACACAGAGCAGCTGAGAGGCCACGCAAATGCTGCATGCTGAACTTCCACTTTAGATTTCTTATCACACACAAAAAGACGTAAAAGATATAACGCGCGCACACACTGACCTGTTGAGGTCCCAGAGGATACAGGTGCCATCTTTGCTGACACTGATGAGGATGCTGTAGGGTTTGCAGACGAACAAGCTGGTGACTTCCCCCGTGTGTCCGTACAGGTGAACCTGAGATTCCACCTCCATCTCTGACGGCTATGGAAAGACATTTTCCAAACGCAGGCACATAATTAGAGACAACATACAGGTCTGAATAGTTGCATGTGACTCATTGCCATTTCCTAACCTCTCCAATAATCAATCTCCAACAGGATTTTTTAGAACAGCACAAATCAATTGCTACTGAAACACCCTTCAGAGACACAGAAAACAGGAAATCTAGATGCCTATTGGTGGGGACCGATGAAAGTCTGAAAGCCTCTCTGATGACTGAACTCCCAGACCTCTAATCCCACTTGTAGGCTCGGTGGAAATGTGTTTCAAGGGCAACTGTGATGTGACTAATGAAGCTGAGCGTTTGAGCACGTTGAGGCGGTCTAAAGAGGAGTAGAGGAGGAGAAGGGGGGAGGGGTAATGGGAGGTGGGTGGATTGGGTGTTGATGTGCAGGCGGAAGGTTAGAGGGGGACGTCGCCATGGAAACCCACCGTGGTGCTGGTGAAGCGGTTGCTGTAGGCGGTGATGACTCCACACTTGCTGCCTGTAAATAGCTGGCAGCCATCGGGCACCCAGGCACAGCTGGTCACCTGGAGGAGAGCGAGATGGACGGTTGGACGGAGGAAAGCGAGAAACCTGGCAGCTCATTGGTCGATCCCTCAGTGTACAGCTGTGTAACACTGAAGGGAGAGCAGTAACACGTTTCACTAAGAGAGAGTTAACTTGTGCTTACCTGGTGAAGTTGCGAGCACTGAATGAAGTTGATAGGCGGTTCGCTCTGCTTGCTCTTCAGCCTCAATATGTTGTCCGCGTAGCCCCAGCTCAAGATGGCCGACCACTGGATGTCTGTGCTGTGCATGCTGCGGACACCTACAGAGCAGAGAAAATAAAGTTAATAGAGTCAGCAGGACATTGTGCAAAACATTCAGTACATCCTGGCTGATTTGTGTCTGACTGGTGGGCTTCCTACCCTGCTCTTTGCTGTAAATCATCATGAGGCAGAACTTGCGAGACAGCCCGCAAATGGCTCGTGTTGGCAGAGCCAGCAGGGATCCGAACCTCTCCCCGTGTGGCTGACTGAAACACACCACTGGGTCCGGAGCGGACGGCGAGCCCACATACTCGCCCCACTTCAGACCTTTGATCCATGGTAGTGGGCTCTGTGGGGGAGGAAGAGGAAATTGCCAGGTGAGAAGCAGATCATTTCATGGACGATGCATTAATTCATGTTTTCCTCAGCACACAGCAAGCAGTCAGAGTCACTACCACCACAGAGAAGATTACCGGGCAGACTATTTCCTTGGCTTGTTCTCGGGTTTCTCTGAAGGCAAGCTGAACGAGGAGACCCATGGCTGCCGGCAGCTCTCCCTCCATCAAGAGCTTGGGGCCAGCCCTGCTGATATGAGTGCCGTTGAAGAGCTGCCTGGGCGTCTGCCCGTACGTCTTGATCATTGTCTCCAGGGCCCGTCGCTGCACTGGGTCTTCTACAGCCGAAACGTCCATGCCAAAATAAGTCTGCGAAAAATGATATGAAAACTTACGTAAGCAACAACTGATATCTTTTCTGATCATTTCTAGCAAACTTGATGAAACAGGCAGCTGCTTACAGCTGGGTGGAAGACATTGATGGCCTGGACAGCAGCTTTTCCTTTCTGCTTCAGCCCAAACACTAAGTCGATCCACTGACACAGTGTCTGGGAGACCTGGTCCGACTCCAGCGCTTGTCGGTGAATCAGGATGAAGAGACGTGGGTCGTTGCGGGCCCAGGGCGGTAAATTCACATGATTCACCCTCTCACCGTTTTGCCGAACCCCAAAATCAAAACCTGTGAAGGCAAAAAAGATTCTCTTAATTTATGAGAAGATATGAAAAATAGATGCTGGTATAAATGATAAGTGTAAAGATTAAACATATAAAATGTAGTGGAAAATGATTATTACC
Source organism: Argyrosomus regius (assembly GCA_946959425.1). NCBI lineage: Eukaryota > Metazoa > Chordata > Actinopteri > Sciaenidae > Argyrosomus > Argyrosomus regius. Next base: position 18,807,141 of record OX336894.1, read on the forward strand.
CTCTCTGTTGACCAGGAATTCTGGGAGGTAGAAGAACTCTGGGATGAGCTCTTTCACATCAGTCATGGACTCGTAGGAGGACAGGCGCCATGTGGTGTTCATGGAGTGGAACGTCCGGTCCGGTATATCAAAGCTCTGGTCTGATAAAGGCCAAAGACAATCTAATTACATATTCGACTCACTGATTGAAAAGATCCCCTTTCATGACCTTAGACACCACGCCTGCTGAATACATTTACCATCACATAAAAAGATGGCTCGGAGGATCAGAGGAGCGAGAGATGGACTGAATGAAAAAAAAGAATTAACAAGAAAGGGAGAAACAGAAAAGAGGAGGGGGAGCACGAGCAGAAAAGTAGAGAGTTGATGTAACCTTTCACAGCTAATACATGTGATGCAACATGTCAACGTGCTGCACAGTTAGATCTGAGATCAGGGCGTTACAGCATTTGCTAAAAGCCTCTGCATCAACCAAGATGCAGCAGTCAATGAAATGCAGACAGGTGGCCCTCTGCTGCTAAAAGCTTTTTGGAGATGTATGATAATTACGTGCTGTTTAAGAGCCCCAGCTGTCAATCAGTTAACATTTACAGTAATTGTTGAGACTATAGATACTGTAAAAAGATAACACAGTTGGAGTTCATGCGTGACTCACCCTGGTACGCGAGGAACATCTTGGTGAAAGGAGGCATTCGGACGAGGAAGTGCAGCACGGTGCCGCTGTTGGAGTAATGTGAGCCGTAGTGGTAAGGCTGGACGGGAGGCATGGGGTCGTCCTCGCGAATACCTTTCTTGTACTCCTCCTCGAGGTACTTCACAAAAAACACACACACGTTATGAACATGTATTCTTACCAGAACATCTAGCACACTCAAGAAACATGTAAAAGAGGCCTTACCCTGTAATTATCCACGTAGCGATCCTCTTTCTCTTTTGACTGCACTGCGATGGGTTTGCTTAAATTCCTGCGTAACAACAGAATGTAAGCAAAGGGACAGATGGAAACTTATTATAAATGTTTCCCGTGTCTCAAGTCTTGACTTCAGAGAGGGCTTATTTATCATCTGGTTTATCAAATAAATAAATAAATAAATAAATGCTGTCTTGATTTGAAATTATAGTGTGGCACAGGCCTGACATAAACAAGAAGAGTGCTTATTAAAAGGAGCAGTATACTTATTTTAAATACTAAGAATCTGATGCATCAATGGCAGAGGAGGTACCTGCACAAATCCCCTAGAAAATGCCTAAAACTAATCTTCATTACATTACATCATGTCATTTCCTTTTCCCGCATAATACGTGATATGACACAACCTCAAATATCTTTCCAAACATATTAACAGAGCTGCCATCCAGCACGGACCTGTAGATGTTCGGCTCCTGCAGGTCGAGGGTCTCACTGGTGTAATCTCGCAGGATAAAGGGGAACACCGGGTACTGCATGAGGTCGTTGAAGGAGCGTCCCGCGTGCTTGTTGAGATGCGTGAGGTACTCGAAGTTGGAGATCTGTCCCGAGCCCCACAGCTGAGTGAGCGCCGTGATGTTTCCGTGCTCCAGCAGGTTTGGCAGATCAGAGGTCAGGATGTTGTGGTAGACGTCGTCACGGAACTAGAGCAAGCGCAGAGAGAACTGTGAGATGTTTTTCCATTTCAAGTGCCTGGCTTGAAGTAGAACATGGAAAAACTACTAACTCACGAATGAGTGACACAGTTCGATGAATAAAACCTGCTGCGTCTCTTAGTTTCCTGAACCACTGAAAAAAAAGAGCCTGGGTGCCTTAAGGGAACTGCTGATCCACATAAAATGACTCAATTAGTCTTGAGGTTTAGTTTCATTCATGGAAAAGCTAGAGCTTTTCCACCAAATCAAGCCTGAGATCCTGGGAGAATACAAAGATACAAAAAGATACTGAATGATGCTTTTAAATATTCAATTATTAATGAGCTCAAAGGATGATGCCAGTATTAATAAATACTCATCATCCTTCAACAATCAATCGGGCACCATGGTGGTTAGCCAACCAAAACTACTAATGTTCCTGTCTTTGTGTTGCTACCCTCACACCTCTACTGTCTGACTGTCACAAAAATGCACAAAATGCCCCAAATTATACTTAAAAGCGAGTCCACAGTCATGCTAGAAGCTCTGTGAGGCTGTGTTTTACTTTGGGACATGCAGAGCTTTGAGCTAAATGCTAATGTCAGCATGCTATCATGCTGCTGTTAAGGAGGTATATTTTTAACCATGTTCATCATCTTTGTCTAGCATGTTAGCATGCTAACATTTGCCACATGTACATGTGTTTATCCAGGACAGATTTCTGTGAATCTACAGACAATCCAAGGACAACAGATTATCTGTTTGGCTTCCACATGTTCTGTACTTCCTGTGATTTGTCTGCATTGAAAATATCTGCTGTAACATATTTATTGTAACATATTTTCAGAATTTCACTCAAAGTAGAAACAACAGTGTTTTTGCCCTGTATCTTATTATCACGACTGATTACTGTGATTGATTCTTGGCACAGAATACTACAGAGCTCTGCAGGTATCAGGGATAGAATACAAAAAAGGTAATTCAACAATTAACTCTCAGTGCAAATGTGTTTTTTTCAAGCTGCATGATTTTGTCTATTCAAACATCTTTTTCTTTGAGTGTCAGCAGAGCCTTTCGTCTTGCCATTTCTGTCACAGTCCATCCTGTCTGGCCATGTTTTTATATTGAAATGAAACATGGTCTGAATTTTTATCTTGTGATCTACTGGGTAGTCTAGTTCTGGATGGCAAGCAAACTACAACATTTACATGACATCGCACATGATTGTCATTCATGTCAGCATTCATTTCCAGTCACCACATGGCTTCCTTTAGTTTTATTTCGTGTGACTTGTGTTTTTGCTTCACCTTGGTGTTGTCAAAGGCTAACAGCAGGGTCCTGCCATTGGTGAGGAATATCTCCACAGCGTTGTCTCTTAGCTGCCACCAACGTTTGTGCACCTCCTTGATCTCCTCGTATGTCCAGGAGAAAGAAGGAGCCTCGGTCTCCCCATGAAGGCTCTGGCCAAACACATAAACACATAATGTTGAGTAACCAGGCCGAATCACATAACCCAGTGACATCCTTCTAGCAGAGAATAATCCTGAACAGTCCTCTGGCTTTACCTGGTTGTCATGAGCATCAGCGGCGTTGTCCTCCACAAAGTACATCCCAGACTTTCCTGTGAGACAGCACGGGGAGAGTGAGATTTGGTGTACTAAGAGCAAAACAAACAAATGCTTCCCCTACTGAATAACTAACAAACACTTATTCTCTTGTGCCTCAGAGAGAGCACATTACTCTCTGTTCCTTGTGACCGGCTGACTCTATTATGCATGGAGCCGCTATGAGAGATGGACAGTGTCTTACCCAGGAGTAGCTCCCCTGCTGTCTCTCTGGAGGGGGCGACGCTGATGCACCGTCTGGTGAACCTGAAGACAAAAAGACATTTCTCATACAAGAAATACACCACCTGAATAAAGTACAAGTTGATGAGACATTCATGTGCCTTCTTCAGAACCTCCAGGCTGCCTGAGAGGGATATGATGTTTACTAAAGGCTTACAGGCAGGCAGAGAGACAGGTGAGAGAGGTAGAAAATTATACCTGATGGGCTCGCTGGTGGCTTTGTCTTTCACAGTGGAGGAGAAGGAGGAGTGGGTCTTATCCTCAAACAAGAAGGACAATGCTGCCTTCACTGTTTCTAAACAAAACATGGAGGTCAGATTAAGGACACCAAAACAAACACACACAGAATTTGTGAAGTGAAAGGCTTTCTTCACCTTCAGACTTGCGTCTGTCTTTCAGCAGGTATTTGTTAGGAATGGTGAGGTAGCATCTCTGGAGCCGCCGCCGCTCCCGGTTCGGCCCTTCGGTGGGGTCCAGCTGCCAGGACGTTGGGTAGGATGTCTGGTCGTACCAAACAGCACTGAAACAAACCATTACAGCCCCATCAAACACTTTGTCTGCTTATATTAATACAAAAAAAAAAAGCTTGCCTTTGTTTGAATGGGGTTTGAACTTTGGACTCATGACTTCAGGTTTTAGCTCTTCTAGTGGCATGGCTCTATGGATGCCAACGTCAAAACTAATTTAATCAAGACTGAAATATCTCAACAACAGTTGGATGGATTGCCATGAAATTCAGAATAAGAATACATTTGAACAACTTTGGTGTCCTTCAACTAAAGTGCAAACATGCTAAACTAAGACAGTGAGCATGCTAAACAATATACCTGAAAAACATCAACATGTTGGCATGCAGATGTTCGCATTTAGCTCTGTGCTGTGCATTAGTGCAGAGTTGCTAGCATGATTATGTATAGACCTCACTTGATATACATGTAAAAGTTAGCCTGATTTAATTTTTTATAAATTGTATATTCTTTTAAGCCGTGCTCTGCATGTCTGAGATCATCTTTTAGTTGATTCAAATCTATTTATTTAAATAAACTGCAACCTAATTTTTTCCCATTAGAGGAAATGACCAGATAAAATAATCACCATTAGAATAACAATAATTATTATAGTAACAAACTGTTCCAACATAGTGAAAACCTTCAGGTAAAGAGAGATAGATAAATAAAAGAATTTCGGTCCGCACCGGTCATGCGTGAGTTGCTGCACCAGCTCCTGCCAGTGGCGGCTGGCACTGAGGTCAGTCTTGTAGAGTCCCCTAATGTGCTGGATGACTTTCTTTCGCTCCATGCCTTGCCGCAGTGACACATTCTGAGTGATATCAGCTGCAATCTTGGAAATGTCCTTGGACTTTCCATCCAGCCTCTGGATGAGACTGCAGAGAAATAAGGAAGAATGGAGTGGATAGAAGAGTGGAACAAAGACACGATTCTTACAATTATTTCCCTGTACTGATTATCAATGTCACATCAGGAAAAAAGCTCCTACTCACTTCCTCTGAGTGTTGGCCATTTTCTTTTCCCATGCCACTTTGCTTGTTTTTTCTTCTGCTTCATACTTGAATTTTTCCTGCACAAAGAAAATGACAAGCAAACAAGTTCTTAACACACATTGGCTTTATTCTCTGGTTAAAAAGTAAACCTGACAGGCTGCCCCTAGCTGATATTTCACAATGCAGAACAGCCAAAGCAAGAAAATTTGAAATGTTTCCCGTACCTTCTACAGCAACAGCAACTCTGTCTTTGTAGGACTTACCTCTTTTATGGCCTTGAGCAAGTCTTGTTTGTGTGGAGCGTTAGGTGGGATGCAGCGATGGCCACAAAGCTTGAGCGAGGTCATGAACACACCTACGGCGTTCTGCTCGTCTTTAGTGAGGTTATCCTTGTGATCGTGCAGCATCTCGTACAGGTACAGTGACAACTTTGGTCCATGCTGAGTGTAAAAGAGAGCAAAAGAAGAGCACAGATTAAAATTTCATTCGTGTCTGAAGCAAGTCGGATACAGTGACGGACAGGAGAAATTCCTTATTCTGCTAGTTGACTCTAAGTAAAGCCTGAGAGAAGAACACAGAGTGAAAGCCCAAGGCAATACGAGGGGGCTGAAGAAGAGCCTGACAGCTGCTGGAAATCTTGTCTGTAGGAGTGAAAATGACAAAGTGACTATATGCTGCACACACACTCACCCTGAAAAAGAAGCAATTTCTGCATTGGGTAGGTGAAAATGATCAGAAATATATCATTTTTCTTGTCGGTGAACAAAAACCAGGCTGATGTGTAAAGTAGCAAATAGATGTTAATGATGTGATTTCATCACACCCACCTCTAGACCCGGGCTGAGGCTCTCCTTGAGGATATCTAAATGTCTGGGATCAAACACAAACTCCAGCGCCTCCTTCCTGTCAGTCAGGGGAAGCGCAGGGCTGAGTGTGTGCACTAGGAGCCGGCCGATTTGCACCCGAAAAGTGTCCCGACACGACCACAGGATCCTTCGCCACTGCTGATGAGGTGCTCCTCCTCGACCCGTGCTGCCCTGTGAGATCACAACACATCATCACGATTACAAACACAGCAGTTACCTCTTTGGAAAAAAAAGCATGAAAATGCTTCTGTATTGTCATACCAGGCTGATTTTGATCCCATCCATCATGAGTTTGAGGATGTCTTTCTGAAAGCTCTTCTTGCTGGCAGGCGGCAGGGTGAAGGGAGTAGGAGAGTGTGGGACAGATGCCGAGCCACCCTCATCCTGAGGTTGATCACCTGGATCTGGTGTGAAAAGCTGTTGGTCTGGAGAATCGGGAATGTTCAGCAGGTCAAATAAGTCCTGACTCACATCTGAAATGAAAGATACGATCAAACAGAACCGGGATTAGACAGCTAATTCGGTTTTATGTGAGGCAAAGGAGAAAATAGAGAAGATTAGAAGAGATAAGTGGGGGAAGAGAAGTTTGTACCGTGGTAAATGAGTCTGTTGACAGCAAGAACCACGAGCCTCTGAAGCCGTTGGACGAACTCAGTCTCACTGGCACGAATGGGGTTTTCCTGGCTCATCCTCCTCTGCATCATCTGGTTGAGCTCATCGCTGGCGACAGAGCGCATCCGCATCAGGAGAGAGTCAGTCTGGGCCAGAGAGAACCGGCGCCGACCTGCAAGCACATGATCAGTTGTGAGAACTGGGCGCACATGATGGTATGCCGTTTGTGAGAAGAAGCACACTTGCTTTTTCCTTTAAAGTTCAGAGTAAGGTTATGCAAATGTCTCTTAAATCATTGAACAAAGAGAATAATCTAAAGATTCACTGATCAAAATGCCATCTGTTCTAAATGTTTAACTCTGATTTGAGTTAAACATTCAAACATGCACACACAAAGGCACCAGTAGCAGGGTACTGGGCAAATTAACCCCCAAGGGGAGTGGTGGGGGAAATGGTGTGAGTTCACAGCAAACATGAGAGACATGCCCCATGACAGGGAGGATGTTCTCCGCTGTGGACCGCAGTCCAAGCTACCTGCGTCACAGTGGAGCATGTAGGATGGAGCTCCAGAGGGGGAGGGGAGGGGGGAGTCCTGGGACAGGAAGCTGAAGGGAGGGGACAGGGGGATCTGGCCATAGGAGCAGTAGTGCTGCCTGGGGATGCGGGGGATAATGGAGTCTTTCATGGCAATGGAACCTTGAGATCGGGATGAGGAGATGGTCAATGAACAGACAGGTGAGAGTGGAGAAGTGTAATGTCTGAAAAAAACATGGTGGTGAATTCTGTCTTGACACTCAGGATGAGAAAAAAACTGCACGCCAGATTTCTACTGCTGCGCCGGTTTGAAATATTCACCTGCGATGCTTTTGCGCTTCTGATAGATGGCGTGATGTGGAGAGCTCGGAGGGTTAACTGAGCTACTCAGCTTCTGAGGTTCCTGATTGGATGTTGTCTTTATGAACTCAATCGCTGACTGAAGGACGCGGAACTGCAAAGCCACCGCCATCTCTGAGGAAAAACAAACAAACAAAAAAATAACCAATGAACTTTGTCATGTTAGAAGTTAACCTGATAGCAGATCATAGATATATCATACTTAGAATTTTCTCTTATGTGTGAACTTTCATTCATGAGGGGTCCAGGTCTGTTGTGCTAGCCATGTACAGATGGTCTTCCTCTCTCCACAGGGGTAAAAACATTAAACACTAAAACTATGCTTTAATCTAATTTTGATTTAAACATGTTATCAGAACCCACATAATGAAACTTTTTTGGCTTTGAACTTCATCTTATTCATGTCTCTGTACAGCTCTGTGATGACACAGCGTTGACAGCTGTAGTAATATTAATAACGACTACTGACACTGCTAAATATTTTATTTAGTTTTCATCTACTAATTTGAAATCTTCTTTATACACTTGGGTACCATTTTTATTAATGAAACTTGCCCATTAACAGAGATGAAAAGGTAGCCTTAAATAGCAATTAGCAGCAGTCGGATGTGCTAATGATCAAATCTCATACACTGCACCTCTCAATGAGCAGGAGAGAACACGTAAGAAAAATTTAGGAAAAAGTTCTTGCATGAAGCCCGATGACGGCAGCAATACAGTCGCGTAATTATTAAAATGACAAACAACGAAAAAACAATATATATATATATCTGTATATATATAGTATATATGTATACAAAGGCATTGTGGCCATGTATAGAAAAATTCTGAGGAAGAGATGAGAGAGATATTTTTCAGAGTAAATCTAGGGGAAAAATTAGAGAAAATCATTTAATGAGAAGATGGAGATATTTCTCAAATTGCATTTTTTCTCAAATGATTTTCCTCTCGGTAATTGTAGATAATAAAGTGACAGCCCAGTTTCTTTCTGCAGCAGAGCTTGATAGCTTGATATCATCCAGAACTGCAGAGCATAGTTGATGACACAATGCTGATGTATTTTGCATGTGTATCGAGTTTTCAGAAATCCAGTCCTCACCCTGTGTGCGACGCATCTTGCTGGTCTGCATGAAACCCAGCAAGGTAATGAGGTCTTCGATGATGCGGAAGTACTGGGACCCTGAAGAGCTGCAGGAGTGGATAGTTACAGCTACTAACAGCTGCTGGATGTCACACACCAGGAGTTTGTAGTCATTCAGGGGAATACTGCAGAGGGAGAACAACAAGGAGTAGAGAAATATGAAGCACAGGGAGGCTACCACTTGTGTATGCCAGATCAATGAACAGTGAGAGGATTAATGATTTAATTCATGGCTCAAAGGTTCAAGACAAAAACCCATGAAACCATGGAGGTGTTTGAATGAATGAATCATCCTCTTGTTCTGGCAGCCGTACCCGTTCTCCATTCCATTGAGGGTGGAGAGGGTGTTAAAGAGCACGTAGAGCAGCCCGTGGTCTAGCAGGATGTCTGCCAGCTTGGGGCAGGCATTGAGGAGCTGCAGCAGCATACACAGGATGTTGTGCACTAAGGAGTTCTCATACAGAGAGTTCTCAATGAGACCCAACACTGGGATGATACAGCGCTTTCTAAAGGGTGAGATATTTTCCATTTCCTCCAGGTCCAGACTGGAAAGCAATGCAGAAAAGAAAAATTGTGGTGAAATAAGCACAAATTGTGCACATCAAAACACATTTATTCACACAGTAGACAGTCCTATGCATAATATTATAGAATAAAACACAGCCTATGGTGCACAAGATGTTATGGCATGACAAAGTGTCCTGTCCCTTGACTTACTCTTCCTCCAGGCCCACAGGCCGTCCGAACAGCATCTCCAGGAAGCATTCAAGGAGCCCTTGGCTTCCCTGGTGGATGTACAGCTGGTTGGCCAGCAAAGAGAAGCCGTGGTTCTTCAGGAATTTCTCCTTCTGCTCCTTTACAGCTCTGCTGAAATAGGCATCCAGCAGCTGGAAGAGAGGGAGAGAATAATGAGGTAACTTCAGTCTTAACACTGGCTGACTCCTGGTGCTAAATCACACACAGTGAGACTCAGAGAGGATACCGAACCAACCTTCATGACTCCTTGCTGGATGAGAGGTGACGAGTGGTTGACCAGGACGATGAGGGCCTCTGGCTGGATGAGCTTATCCATCACCTCCTCAAGCATGAGGTCAGGCAACAGCAGCAAGATGCCCCTCAGAAGATCGTAGAGTCCACAGCAGATCAGCACCAGGCAGTCCTCAGTGCAGGACCTGAGAAACACAAACTTAGACTTTAGTGCTAAATTAAAGCACATGATCAATGAGCCAAAATCCCATCAGTGCTAAAAAATATGGTTTATTCTAATATTACTTTATTTTTTAATAATAGTGTATTAAAGTGTCATTCGTCGTGTACGCAACTATGTAATGAAAGCCTAACTGCTGAAATGAGGTATTCCCATAATCAGCCCTGCTAAAAAGCTATTAAGTATTCAATGTCTTGGCAACAGACAAATGTCAGCATTTACTGACAAACTGCTGATGAGTGAAAAATAATGCTGCACACATCAAGTGCTGTAGTAACTGGGAGTGAATATTTGCGCCCCAGTGCTATAAAACTTACATCAATCAGAAGAAAAGCTACTCATCAAAGAACACACAATGAAGTGAAGGGATATATCTGAAATGATCTACTTTAATCAACACTGCCAGAGCAGTGAAAGCATAAAAACAGAATATAAGACAAACTTCTGCCATGAATTTTGATTTGAAGACCTTTTTTTCCCTTGAAACTTTTCTGCACAGCTTGAAATTCATCAACAAATCAAAGCAGATGTCTTCATGTCAGACAGCCCACATTGTCTCTAATAAAAAAACAAAGGTGACTTTGGTGAGAAAAAAGGATTACAATGAAAAAAAAATTCCTATTAGCTCAGCAGCTGGCTGCCAGGCAGAAATAAACTCAATCTGTCACTGCAGGACAAAATAATTTTCAAAGTTGGCCAAGGGTTATTACAATAACCAAATGCTGAATTTAGATTATGCAAATGCCTTCACATGTCTTCTGTATCAAAGAAGAAGAACACAAAATGAACATGCAATTAGATAACATGTTGAAAGAGACTGTAAGTGCTTACTGTAAGTCATAGTTAGCTACTACAGCATACCTGTCATTGGACTCAGTCTTGCTGTGTGCCCTCTCATAGCCAGGAGAGTAGGTGTAACTCTCCCAGTCTTCGGGCATTGAGCCCCGGTCAGCCGCACTAGGCCAGCGGCCGATTGCCAGCGAGCCGTTTGGAGCTGGGAAGGCCAAGCCCAGACTTGCCAGGTTGCTGTGGCTCCTCTGGAAGGATTGGATGCCTTTCAGGCTGTCCGGGCGGCGTGGCGCCTCATCACTGGCCCAGTCAAATCTATCCTCAGACTCCACCACCCCGACGCTGCCCTCTGCTAGGCTGTCCACCTCTGCCGCCTCGTCCCGCTCCTCCTCCACGCTGATGGAAGGTGTGCGCAGGGCTCCACCCTCACTTACGTCCTTAGAGTCACAGATTGTCTTGGCCGATTCGCAGCTGCTCAGGAGCTGCTCATCACCTCCACCCTTTTTGAGTGTTTCAGTGCTGCCGAGAGCCTGTTGAGTGGCAAGGGAGACCCCGTCACCTTCACCTGCCTCATTAGAGCTACCGTGACCGAGTCGAGGTGTCAGTAGAGGGGAGGAGTACGGAGACGGTGCCACACTAGGTGGGCGTAATGACTGATCATCACCTCCGTGCTCTGGGGAAGGAGCGTGGAGATGGCCTGGAAAACAGAACAAAATGATTCAGCACTAATAAATTATTACTTTATAACTGAAGGTCGCATAGGGCCTTATTTGTATGCAGGTGCATAATACAACACTTGCAGTGCAAATGACAATATTGATAGACCTGTGGCTGTGATGAATAACATGAGCTGTTCAATGGGCAACAAATAGCTTGTGTAAACAGGGTCAGTCAGTTGTTTTTTTACTGTTAAATTTAGCACAATGCAAATGTCACAGCCACATTTCATTTATACACCCCGTTCCTAAAGTTACAAAGAGCTTTACAAGAAATAAAAATAATATAAGTAGAGTAGAACAATAAATGTTCAAATAAAAGAACTAAATGGAATATTTAAGATGTATAATAAAGACAAGCTCTGTAAGAACTACTGTTAAGAGCTGCAGTCAGACTAAATCTTTTTTAAGCAGCTGTACCTTCATGGGGAGCATCAGTAAAGACGGTCGGTGAGAGTGACACCACAGAGCTGCTGGCGGACTTTCCTCCACTGTTGGAGTGTCTCAGGTACATAATGGACTGCACCTTCTCTTGGTACAGCTTCCCATCTGACAAAGAAAAGACATCAAAAGAACTCAGTGCATTAAATTAAGGGCACTCTGATACAGAGGTGTTGCTTTTAACTACGCTGCATCCTCACCTATGTGTAGTGAGAAGTAGAAGCTGGATGGAGTGTGGCAGACGTAGGTGTTGGTAGGTGGGTGAACAGCCAGCAGGAAGTTGTAGATCAGTTTAAGCAGGTCCATGTCCGGAGGAGACCCGAGCACCTCCTGGATGATTTTGACAAATGAGAGACAGACTTCCTGCGGGATGGCAGTCAGATGCTCGTCTCGATGCTCCTTAAGAGAAACACAATGAAGTCAGTGACAGTCTCTGAGGAGATAAAGGGTATTATTTCAGCAGCTTTATGACCTACCTGTAACACCTGGCAGGTGAGCAGGAAGCGATGCACCACTTCAGCCTTGAGAAACTGGCGGATGTTGAAGACCTGATGAGGGTGGTGCACCCTGATGAGGACTTCTAAGGCAGTAAGCAGTGTTTCCCACACTCCAAACTGACAGAAACAACACAAACAGTGAATGACAATGGAGAGTAGGATGTGGACTTTTTTTTCAGCTGATACAACAACCAAAAGTGATCTACGTCTCATGGCTGATACCAATAACATAACTGATATTTTCACATTTTTGTATTTTAAAAAGTTCATAACCTGTAAATGCAGACCCGAGGGTAAGAAAGCTAAGATGTAGCAAGTAAAGATGGATGACTTAATATTCCACAGCTCTGAATTAAACCAAATCTAACTGACATCACTATTGTTAACCCAACAATAACAAAGAACAGCTCTGACTTTTCAAATGTTTATTTGTTTTTTTCTAGTAAAGTGCATCAAATAAACTTCACAAACATGCTTTGTCTTTTATTAAACATAAAGTCTATCAAACATTTTCTGTAAGAATTCAAAGTAAATGATCATTTATATATCATGCATTCATCCATCATAATGGAGAGGCAGAGACATTAAGTAGTTCTGAACTATCTAATGGTGGGGCTGAGAGTATCATTACTTCTCAGCAAAGTAAACCACGGCTGCTCATAGAATGCAAAACATATTAGACTTATTATATTTTTCCTCTTTGATTTTATCTTTTAAAACATTAAAAGCTGTGTGCAGCTCTGAATTCAAAAGTAAAATTTGCAGTGCAAACACTTTAGGCAGTCTGCACAATGTGCAGTCCATTTGTGTTTTTCTCCCCAAACTTTTGAGTTTGTCAGGACATAAAATGAAGGTGAAAAAAGATTGCAAACCAAGTTACTACTTCCATATTTTTGGAGAATCATGTAAAGACTCACATCAATGAACTTGTGACCACTGAGAGTTGCTCCTGAGGTGTATGAACTCATTCACAGCTCATCATTAGGTGATGATGTTTCGAGCTTTCTTACCTTCATCAGGAATGGATGTTAATAAATTAACAGACCTTGGGAGAAGCTACAAATTCAGCCAATCATTTAGAGCATCAGTTTATCTGCAGTTTTACTTCACATACATTTTTATATTTTGTCCACTTTGTCATGTGCGTTATGTCTCCTGTCACTAATGAAACACGGTTGATCCTGTGAATGTGTTTACCTCAGCTTTGGCCCAGATCTTCCAGTCCAACAGGATGTCTGAGAGAAGCCTGATGTCCTGCACCACAGCGACGGACTCAGTGTCCAAACGGAACTGCCCATCGTCCCCCAGGATGAGGATGGGTCTGCTGCAGCATCCATCCAGTAAAGTCTAGAAAGACAGAATATGGATACCACATCAGAAATACAGCCTGTTGGTGACTCTCATCAGACACACACCTCAACATATTGGTAATCGCTATCTTTCCAGAATCAACCTGACAGTGCAAAGTCCCAGACATCAATAAATTCTCCATGAACTTTTTTGGAGTGCTTATCATTCCGTCAAAACCAATGCCATTTATCCCCTGAGCCGCCCTGTCTGTATTGATCAGACTCTATCATTTGTGACCAGCTTCGCTGCAGTGGTTGTAAATCTTGCAGTGCTTTGGATCGCTTGACTGAGGTAAGATAGACGCTTGTGGTATTACACACCGTCAGATACATTATTCATCTGTCTGACAAGTGAATTCAGTTATAGTCCAATAAAAAGTTAAACCTACTGATTTTTAACAGAGATTTCTTTTGCAGCATAACTAGAAAAGTGTAACAGTGTAACACAGCGTGTTCCTTTTCATACAGGAATGATGCTGTGTTTAATATCACTAATCAGTGCAGTTCTATGCTGTATAATACTGTATGTGGAAGCCTAAAGTAACAAAGGCAATCAGAGGTGCTGTGTGACTCTGCAGGAGCTCAGTGTTTCATCAAGTCAGACAGAATCCATTTCAGTGCACAGCCATCACGCAGCTCAATTACAGACACTGCCAGAGGGTCAAGTAACAGCAGGGTCACCAACGCTGGCTCAGAGAGGCACCAGTGTGTCGGGCTGGATCAGGTTCACGGTGTAAGAAAAACCTAAAATGTTTCACTGCGCAGATCAGCGGACGCTGTGGGTACAGAAGACAACAAAGAATTCAAGGTGTGACTCACTTTCAGCATATGATATCCCACGATGCATTTGGACTTTATGAGGACTTGATGGATCATAGAGTAACCATGGTAACAGTCCATTTCATGGATGCGGTGTTGGTTAAACTTGGACAAAGACAGCAGCACCCGCAGGGCCAGAGCTTGAGTCTTCTCACAGTCACTCAGCTCCACCGTCTGGACGCCGCAGACCAAGAGATGAGTGACAGAAAAGAAAAATCTGTTGAACAATGCAGGCCTTCCTTTCTAAAACATTATTTCACACTGTTCCTGCTACAGTTATTGTGTTCTCACAAAAGCATGCAAGCCTAATTTGCCTTTAAAAAGTGACATACTACAATTTCTATTGGCCAGTAGTAACAAGTGCAACAATACGAAGGTGACTTTCAACTCACACAGGTAGGTAGCCGGTAACTGACACAATTAATAGTCAGAATCAGACAAGTAGCCGTTAAATACAGTAAAAACAAGAGGAAATTCATTGCCTTAAAATATACAGTACATATAAAAATAATACAGCTTTGTCATTAATCATTTGGGCTTAGTAATGAACTTCCTTGCAGGGCTGGTCATATGGAGAACCTCAATAAATACTTGTATGAGAGCATATAATCAATTATTATTTTGATTAATGAATTGTTTGGCTATAAAACATCAGAAATGAGAGTCCAAAGTGATTCCAACCAACAGTCCAAACACAAAGACATTAAATCATTTTAAGACAAGGAAAAGCAGAAAATTTGAGAAGCTTGAATCATTGAATCAGTCAAACGACTTTAATGATCATCAAACTTGCTGCAAATTGCTTTTCTCCGAATTGACTAATCTTGCTCTACTAAACTAGTTCTGGTGTAAGACTTCCTTTTCTTTTGACATCCTATTGAGGATGAGTGTTTATAATTCACTAAATAACTGAATCACTTCCTTTTTTGTTTGTGTTGTTTGTTGTCTAACAGAGTTGTACAGAAGAACTAGAGGAAGCGCTGACAAGCAGAAGCTAATGCAGTCAATATGTGAAGTGATGAGACGCATTTTTCTATATTGCTGTGAGGTGAATTTTTCTGGTTTATTTAATCAAACTGTCACTTTTTTCCCCACTCTTTCCAACACATTTGTCTAAATCCACAGCATTCCAGAAATATCATGAAAATTGAGAATCATGACCTCCTCTGACTCAGCTAGAGCTCCATTAAATATAGATCATCCTACCTGCGCGAAGAGGAAGACAAAATTTCCTGTTCCTCCGATCTTGTGCAGGACGCTCTGCAGGCCTTGGGTCTCAGTTGGGAGCAGGGCTCTGAGAGGGTTCTGCTCCAGGGAAACACTCTGCACTTCCTTGGAGCTGAACGGCCGCTGGGTAACCACTGTCTTGGCCTGACCCTTCAGTCTGATTACAGGCTCATAGATGGTGTAGACTCTGGGGCTGCTGGGAGCATACACCACAGCCAAGCTCTCCTGTACAGAAACACAACCCACACAATTATTAGGCAAAACTTTCATCCTGTTGCTTTCAGTTATTTACAGTTTGAGGTGTTCAATACCCAAGCAAAGAGCCTGGCTAGCTTGAGGCTCTGATTTCAAGTGTGGATTTAGACCTGGTTAGACTCGGTTATAGTATAACAGATTATAAAGATGTGGAGGGGAAATCATTCATTCTACTTGTCTTACTGCCTTCTTTTCTTTTTTTAAATCAGTAGAGCTATTATCAACAAATCCATTAGTATTTAATGGGAGAAAAACTATTTTCAGACTGACTGAAATAGCTGCAGCTTAACTGTAATAGCTTTTTCCATTGGGGAAAAATTACTTCCTACCATGCAGTATCATTAATGACAGCTAATTGGAACAGCACATTACTCATACACCGTGAAATGAAACAATAAATGAGACATAGGAGGGATTTACTATGCTTGCAGAGCCCTTGAATTACAAAGCATAAGTACAGGGTTTTAACAGCAGTGCCAATCTGTGTTTTGACACAACTCACATGTAGAAATTGGGTAATTTATCTGTACATTTCTTTGTCCATATCTCAAGTGCATTGTTTTGTGTTGTAATAAGGATGTTGTGTTAAAGCTTGAAGTAAACAAAGACTTACAACCAAAGCTGCTGTGTCCACGTCCTTGTTCTTCATCAGAAGCTCTCGTACATGCTCGCACTTCAGGCCCTCCTCAGTGACAAACTTGGAGAATGTCCCACTGGGCTTGCCATATTTGCAGGGCATGATCGAAGCGAGGTCAGGCCCGCTGGTGTACAGGTAGAGGGCCTCCTCAGATCCTATTCTAGATCCTGAAATATGGAGGCAAACTGAGTCACAATTACTTCCCTAATGAGACAAACACAGCACATCTCTGCTATTTAGAAGTTGGAAAACAGAAATGTGAGAAATCCAACATGGATCCTAAATCAGCACCGTGTGTAAATGATTTAGATTATTCCATCAATAACCAAAACTGCAATAACAAATAATGTGATCCAAAGTGAGACCCTTGAGGAGCCTTGATGTTTTATTTCTTGTTTTCATGAAACTCTGGTGAATCTCGCAGTCCTTCTTTTTCAAGAAGACACCGCTACCTAAAATGAATTCCAATGAGGAGGAGCAGAGGCTAAAGCTTGTCTAAAGACATCAGTTGGGTTCACAGGTTGAGATTCGCCTAGAGGCAAGCCATTCACAGCCAATTAGAGGCAACAAGAGAAGTATTCAGTAAGCCTCCTGAGAGAATGCTGAGAATCCACAGCACGCCAGCAGCAGCCTTTTACAGACACTAGACTGGATACGCTGTTAAAATATAAGTGAGCCACAAACCATTAATGTACATTTGTGTGCCGTATATGCAGCTTATAAGAGAGACGTTGGTAATCAGTGTACCACCAGGGAGCAGCACTGAGGCCGAACAGATACAATTACATAAAGGATTAATGCAGACTGCACATATGCATGAAGAGTAAGATGATGAGTGACTGACAGGGATTAAGTATCTAAGAGCTTATGGACACAGACAGATAAAGAAGACAGGAGTCAACAGCAGTCCTACCGTTAAAGAGAAGCACAGTGCCCATGCTCCAGCCTCCGCCCTGCTTCAATAGCTCCCCAGAGGATGGCGTACAGTGGCCCAGCATGCAGAAGGTTTTATTGCTGTCAGATGATAAACTGGACTTCCTGGGTAGAGTGTAGTCCAAAGAAACCTCACATTTTCTGAAACAGAGAGAAGTTTAAGGTTAATGTTAACTTATTCCCCAGATTCAAAAACAAATACTTTTGGCTATTACATGTGTTCCTCACCTGATGCCACACACCCAGACAACCACACGGCCATGAATGTTCTTTTTGCCCTCTGGCTGCTGGGTGTAAGTGAGGCCAAGGTGCTGCCATTGGCCCGGTCTGAGTAGTTCCACACCAGAATCTGCCTGCGCCAGCAGCCCTGCTTTTATGTCATCGTTGGGGTCTATACAAATCCTGAGGGGAACGGCACATTGCAATACTTCAAGGTCCATAAACTATGATTACTTAAGAAACAGTAATCCATTTTTCACACACAACCTTGAGACTGTAGTCTTAGCTGGAGCTCACCTGAATGTGAGAGAGCCTGTAGAGAAGTCTGCCCACACTTGAAGCATCAGTGCCTTGGAGCCCATGGACAGAATATGAATGAGATCTTCCTCCACTAATCTCGTCCCAGCGTGAGAGGACCCATGGTGGGACTCAGCTGCAGGAGGGTTACTCTCTTCTGGAAGACAATAACTTAAAAATCTCAAAACCAGGTCATGTTTATGGATTGCAGGCATAAAAGTGTCTTGGTGAAGAATCTGCGTCTCACCCTCTTCTTTGTCCCCGTCCTTTTTCTCCTGCTCTGTCACCCTCAGCCACATAGAGGCGCTAAAGCCGCTGGCCATGTGGGGCCAGCAGTTCTGCCCTACCAGGGGCAAGTGGAGAGGAGCCATGTGCCATGGAGAAGAACGGAGGTGGTTTGGTCGGTACTCAGTATCCCCGTCTCTGCGTCCAGGAGACAGTTTGCCCTTCCAGAGCAAACCAACACTTTTCCCTCCGGCAGCACCGTTCTGTCTGGAGCCGGCGGACACCCCCCCTGGCGTCGAAGCCCCGAGGATTATTGGAAAGGTCAGGAAGTGAAGAGGTTCCATATTCATGTTGGCTTCAACGATTTGTAGGATGCCTTTCAGTAAAACCTCCTGGCAGTTAACAAAACAAATGGGAGGTGGGAAAGACAGTTTTCATCATTTTAGATTCGATAAAGAAAAACACTTGACAGATACATGCTGCTCATGTTCACAATTTTTCAATTAAGTTTTATTTTTATCCCTAAATTAAGTAAAATGAGGAAAAATCACACGCACATATTGCTGAGCTGTTTAATTGCTGTAACAGTGTGAAACAATCTGAAGTATCTCAGCATTAAACCTGTAGTATTCCTGTGAGTCTTAATAAACAATCCATAAAAAATAAAGAAGAATGTAGGAAATCTAAAAAAGATAAACCTGAGAAGCAGTACGAAAAGAGCAACTGCAGTCACTGGTATGTCTCATTTTCACAGACAGAAACCACAGGTCACATGTCATTACGTTCACATGGTTAAAAATAAAAACCCTCATTTCCCTTTTGGGAACCCATTTCTTAGAGACAGGTTATTAATGATGTCTGCTGGCGGATTCCAATTAAACACAGACCTGTGGTAATAAGTTGTAGCATCACATCTGTTCCGCACACATTGGTGTTAATTGTATATAGAGCCAAGTGCGCCCAGGGAGCATCATGTGTTGATGAGTTTGAAAGAATCAAGAAGTGTGAAGAGAGCGTGACAAGAGAGACGTCTTACAAATGAGTTCTCCTTGCTGCTGAAAAATTGAATGTGCAGACACTGTGAGCATAAGCTATCAGTGTCAACACCCTAAACGTAAGCTAACAGTGCATTGTTGAGTAACTGATAGGGCTATTTACAGTAGGTGGGGTCTTCTCCAGGAAGAGGCGAATCAATAGAGCCAGTTCCTCCGCTGTGATTCGCTGGCTCACCATGGCAACCAGCAGCTCCACTAGCACAGTCTGGCAATCTGAATGTAGACCAATGAAGAGCACATTACGTAAACAGATTTCATTCACTTGGGCATGCACCAGAACACCACAAGCAAAAACACAAAACAGCATCACTGCCTGCTTTGCTCTCAGCAAAAATAATATCTCTGGAAAAGACAAACAAAAAAGGCCACAGACAAACTAATCAGATAAAGAATACTCAATATGATAATTGTGCACAAATGTCTCCAAATAATTATTAATGTCATCCATATTGTATGTGACGTTTAAGCCATGGGAGACCAGTCAAAAGGTCAGAAGAAGAAAAATAAAGTGCGCCCAACGTTGTTTTTTTAGATTTTGCACATGACGATTACAATGCCAGATAATGGAGATTAATTCCAACACATGAAATCAATTCATTTGGTACAGATGTTTCTAAGGAATACTAAAATTATTCACACTGAGTATGACGTTTGAACCCTGAGGACCCAGTCGAAATGTCAGCAGCAGGAAAAAAAAAATCTTAGGAATACAGCAAACAGAGTTTTTTCCCCCTAGATGTCACACATGAATAATATCCTACAGTCTGCGATGAGGCAAAAATAAGCCAGAAGAAATAACAAACCTGTAAAGGAAGGGTCTGTTTGGCTGAGGATGTTGTGAAAGCCAGACAGGATGGTTTTGACTCCTCCCTGTGAAGACCAGGGCAGGGGGTCAGTCATAATTCACCAGAGCACAGTTGAGAGGAAGGGTAAGACAAATACAGACTGCTGCGGTTGAGAGCAGTACAAAGAGGAAGAAGAGGTCATTCTGACCTGGTCATAGAGCAAAGCAGCGTTGCGGCGGTTGGCGTGCACTGCACCCAGCAGGCTGTGAAATACATGACTCAGAACCTCCAGGTCTGGGGAGCCGGTAGCAAGAAGCTGCAGCTCCATGGTGCAGATCTCTGGGAAGAGCAGTACACCACGCCCTGGCCCCTCCGCAACCACCGCAAACTCATGCAGCGCGGCAGACTCCACCTTCACTCCTAAGAGATCAACCACACACACACACACACACACAAGATCACAGACACAAGAAATGGAGAGTTGATGAATGTCACGCCAAACGTGCTTACATAAAAACACACAATGGCAGGCCGTGTTGCTTAAACAGCTTCATGATCCACAGGCATTCCCTGCTTCAGCGCCGACCTCCCATCTTGGAGGCAGCTAATAAAAATGAATCAGCCCCAGCCCTGTGCTCAGCCTCAGAGCAGCATGGGAGTCCCCTCATGATTTACAGGAGAGCAGCTCAGCAGGCTCTCGCGCAGCTTCTGGGACCTCCGTTTATTAATGAAGCTTGCTCTCCCTCCCTGTCTCCCAACAGCTACACAGTATGCCTCCGTCTCACACTCACACATGCAGATACATGCTGCTTTCAGTAAATTCATACTGACTGCCATCTCAGCATCCATCAGTAAATATAAATGCTTGTGCTTCATTTCATCATCTTTCACTGTGGTTTTGGAAAAGAAATGTTACTGAACACAGGAAGTGTCAACAGGCATAAATGTCGTGTGTGTCAAGGCATGCATTGGATTGTGAGGAGCCAGGGAATCTTAATTTTGGCATCAAAAGAAAAGCCTGCAGAAAGTAGATGCGGGACTATGATAGGCTTTGACACCTGTCAATCAAGTAACACACCCCTGGAATACATAAAACTAGACCTATTTATTTAGAAAACACAACTACTACCTATAATTTAGCTACAGAAAAACAATTTATAGTAGATTGTTTAGTCTGTGACTGAAGCATAAAATGGATGTTTGCATCAAGGGGAGATGAGCTGATATGAGAGGTGTAATTGCCCCAAAATTGCCACTACATTGGGATTAAGGGTTAATGTATTTATTTATGTAATGAATGAGGTGAGTATTAAAGATTGGCTATTTTCCAGGATGTAAGAATTTTCCAGGAAGTTAAAGTATCCATTTGATGGAGACTTTAAGTCACAAGATCCAGCTCATGAGGCAACAGAGTGTAGTTGCCTACAGTGTACAGTTGTAAAACACAAAACAATGACTCTATTCTCAGGGGATGAAAAAGTAAAAAGGGTGTAAAGAGGTCACGTTGTTAACCTGCGAGACCAGAGTGGAGAGGCAGAGCTGACACAAGAGCCTGTCATGAGGAAAGCGCTCAGGCCAGTTTCTGTCGTGTCATGTGTACGCAATAAAAAGTAGCCACTTGTTGTTGCCAAATATCCTCCACAGCAAACCAAAAGAGGATGTGATATTTTTATACTGCAAAATACTTAAAACCACAAGATGCTGTGTAACTTAAAATCCTACAGTGAATGTAGGGAAATGTAGCAATGCACAGTAGCTCAGTAACATGTACATTAAATAATCAACTCAACATTGGGAAAAGCAAGATTTCCCAAAGCTTTCCCAGGTTTAGAGGTTGAGAGCAATACATAACCTCTCAATCCATCAAGATTAGTCTGTGGATATTTATTACCAACAAAAACAAATGGCAGAGAAAACAAAGTGCATGATGTAAAAGTTATTTAGACCATTCTTAAAAATAACCCCAGAAGTAAAAAGGGTGAAAAAAGAACCTGCAGTGGATACTTAAAAAGACTTAAAAGTAAAGCAAAGAGTGCAAATAATGTTAAATCACCCTAAGCTGCTATTATCTGGAGCAGGCAGGTGTGTTCAGTGGCTGTTCACTCTTGAGGAGGAGTAACTGGGAGTAAGAGAGAGTGTGGCAGCAAGTGTAAACCTACCCTCTTCCTGCTTGGCCATGTCCTCAGGATTGCTTTCACTGTCAGCGTCGTAGCCCTCCCTCCTCCCCGGGGGCTTGACGCCACAGCTCTGCACCTCGTCCACCTCCTCAGACAGATCGCCTGCCGGGGCCACCCCCTCGGCCAACACCTGGAGCTTCTGACGGAAAGAGTGAGAGAGAGAGAGAGAGAGAGAGAGAGAGAGAGAGAGAGAGAGAGAGAGAGTGAGAGACAGAGAGAGACAGAGAGAGAGACAGAGAGAGAGAGAGAGAGAGAGAGAGAGAGAGAGAGAGAGAAAGGGAGGGTTGGTAAGATAAGATTCGTTTCGTAAAAGCTTACCCAGTCCTGTTTTAAAAAAAAGTTCTGGACAAAATATGTTATGCTAAAATATAATAAGCATAACAGGCAGCGAACCTTCCACTAATACAGCGAATAAATTGCCAACAAAATGTTTTCAAGTGATGAGGAGAAAAAAAATACAAGATTTTGGTCATAAGACAAATATCAGCTGACTTGCACTCACACAGCCCAGTTCCTTGATGTGAACAGTCAGACATCATATGTGTGCACGTAGACACACACACACACACACACACACACACACACACACACACACACACACACACACACACACACACACACACACACACACTCACATTTAAGTAAACAGTCCTATAAACCGTTTATTAGTTCAAAGTAGAGGCTTAGTGTAATACACGTCTACCCCTTACAGCATAATAACTAGGCAGCTATGATATTCAATCGTGGGTGAAGTGAATATTTCAAAGAATAGTCCTTCAGTGGACAAACTTTGTTGTGGAAGACTAATCTAGGAGCTTCACAACGCTTACTTGTAATAGTTAAGTGAACATCACACTCTGCTGGGCTCATTGAGAAAGAGCTAAGCTGTGAGGAAATAGGTAAATCTATTATATAAAAGTTAAATCCTCCTGTGTTGGAACAGGCTTAGTCAGACAGGCATTTTAAGACTTGAGAAAAACACATCTAAGGCTGTGAGGCTGGAGGCACTCACCACAAAGAGGGACGTCATTTTAGTGAGGACAGCCAGAAGAAAAATTATATATTATATTTTTACAATCTGGAAACAAATGGAAGCAGTTACATGTCTGGTCATAACCATATACGGTCTTGAGAATAGTTTAAAAATGTTTTGATCATCTGTCTTGTATTTTCTTGAGATATGGTCATTATATGTGAATATTACAAGCGATTTATTATTTTTACGTTTATGAAGATGTTGAAAGAACTTAAACGTTAAAATGTAAAAATCTTTCAAACAAGTAACATCAGTGTGGTTTCAAAATGAGGTCATGCTCGCTCATGTTTGCAGCCGCTGCCTGGTCTGAACAAGGGCTATCATTATTTACGTCTGTTGTTTTGTTGTACATCAGGCAGATAACAGCTGCTTAGCAACATAGTGTGAGTTGGCCACACACTGTCGTCGCGATGCTTGATGACACTCGGCAGGAAAATGGTTTTCCTTGTCACTGCTGCTCTTAATATGTTGCAATTGCGTTCAGTGAAATAATTTGTTGAATGAACACAGTCTGCTTCATTTTACTGGGAAAAAGCAAATTAAAAAGGCAAATGTAAAAAAAAAGTTTTCTAATTTTTTGTGTTGGAATGAATTTTATCAAGAAAAGATCCATTATTCGTATGATGGCTGATAGTCCTGACAATGATTTTTTTGCCTTGACAGCAGTTCATTGGACACAAGATAAGTTAATATGATGAAAATATGGTTTTCACACATGCTTGTTTAAAAACGTGTGATCTCTCATGACTCACTCTAATTCTCACGCCTGCCTGAGACACTCAAGAATCATTTGCCACCTTGTTGAAAGCAGCAATGAGATTTTTTTTTAATGAAAGGATTTGATAGAGAACGTACAAAACACAGAGCAAGGATTTCTGAGCACATTATGACCCTGTCATGGAGCTGACAGTGGAGAAATTTGGGGGAAGATATGGGACATAACAAAAGTATGTCACAAAGTTTTGGTCAGCGTCATAAACTCATAGGCCACCAGTTTGATTTAAAATTTTAAAATAGCAGCAAATGGAATTGTAGCAACATTCACTTAGTGGTGAATTACGCTGGGTAAGACGCAGAGAAGATCAAAGAGTTTTTACTATAAGGAGAGTTTTTGCACATAAGGTGCAAACAAAAACAATTTAGTTTTAATAAGAAATACATTCTTTATTCTTTTTATTGCATAGAGGTTATCCAGCAGGACAGATAAAGATTAGTGAAATTACATATTACAGCTTTATACTGTGATGAGCATGGATAGCATGTGCTGCAGCTGCAGAGGAATCAAGTGTCTGCCAGACAGGCTATAACCTGAACTTGCCCCTTGATACACGAGTAGCTCAAAAAACCTGAGAATATAAAAAGGTGCAGTAACTTCACTCACAGTTTCTCCCAAGGCAGGACTCACCCTGTCTGGCTTCTCCTCAGGGGGATCAGGACCAGACGACACCTCGGCCAAGGCCACTCTCAGGAGAGAGTCAAACAGAGGAACAGCGAGGTCAGAGTTCACCACCCCGGAGCGAGAGAGTTGGTCTCTCACCTCAAACAGGGTCTCTTCCACTGACTGGAGCTATACACAAGAAGAGACAAAACAGTTACGTGTCATTTTTTTGTGGTTGATGTGGTAACAGATTAGCCGATGAACATAATATTAAACTACATACCTGATAAGAGAGCTCAGGCTCTGTCCTCTGCAGGGCTGAGTTAGCACTGTGCAGACAAATAGCCAGCAAGGCCTCAAGGAGACGAATACTTTGTATTTGCCACTCTTCCTCCAGCTTCTTTGCTGGATCTTTGGTCTTTCCTTCAGCTGGACCAGCGCTCAGACTGTCAGCTGAATCATGACTTGTCTCTTCCAGTCCCAGGGAGGTAGCCGAGGCAGTGGACTCAGGGCTGCCTTTGCCCTTACCATCCCTCTTCTTCTTTGCTTTCCCATCCTTGGTCTTACAGGACAGTTTCTGAATAACCATAGCCATGAGGCGCAAGCAGACATCCAGCCCTCCTAGCCTGAAGAACTGCCTCTGAAATAAGGGGCTGGCCAGGTAGATCCACCGACACACAGACCAAACATCTGCAGCGCGTCGTACCTGCTCTTTGGAGGGTAGAGCCACGCTGTCTGGGGACAGGTAAGGCAATCGGCCCCCAAGAGGTTCGCTGGCCGTACTGTCGTAACCTGAAGTGTCCTCGGAGTCATTGGCTGAGTCCCTGTCAGAATCAGCCTCTTTGCTGACACAGAGGAAGGCCACGCATAGAAAGAGGTTAATAACATGGAGGTGGGTCTCTGCTCGGCTGCGCCCTGGTCCACGGCCCTGCCCACTCCGGCTCTTGTAGCGTGGGTATGCCTCCTTTAGACCTTCATAGAACTTGCTGAGGCTCTGTGGGCCCTCTCCAGCCCCTCGGGACCCCAGTTCCTCAGCCAGGCCCAAGACGGCCTCCCTTTCTTCAGCATCAGCACTCTCTAGCTCCTGAAGCACCCCTTCAGCCTGCTGTTGTCCAGTACCTATTATCAGAGTCTCAAACACCTTCAAAGCCAAGGAACGGGTCTGGTCCAGGTAGACTAGCTCGGTCACCTGATTGAGCCCATTACAACTGACGAAAAGGTCTCTGACCACCCTGCAAAGAAAAATATTAGAAACTAAGTTAAGATAATATAATGGATATAGAGATCACACATCCCAAGTTTCTCAAAACCAAGTTATTACTGAGAACCAGCAGCCTTTACAGAAGCTCACAGACAACAATTAAAATGAGGGAGAGACTTAAATGAGTGAACACTTCTTAATGTCCTATGTTACAGGCATGCACACTAACTAAAAAATGTCAAAAGAATTTATAGAAAAAAAGAAAATATATAAATTTAAGCACTTCAAGGTCTTGATACAGCCCCACCCCACTCTTTATTATTACTTTCAAGGATTTCAAAGACCTGTGGGAACTATAACACACTCAATATAAATATGGTCAATTAGCAAGACTCATAATTCTTTTTAACATTTTAATGCACTATGCCCACAGGACCCACAGCAAGAATATAGTTACTATCCATGTGTCACTTGGCCAAGGAAAGGTCTAATATGGTGACAGAGGGGGTAGATGTGAACTGCACACATTTAAACTCTACTGCATCTCCCAGCAATTAAAATAAAGGGCACCACTCAGTCCAATCTAACAAACTCTACAACTAATCACTCAGAGGAAAAGCCACTGCCATCACACAGGCCCCTTTACACTCCTTCCATCACTTATTTCATTTCTTTCCAACAGGTTGCAGATATAATTTCCCCCAGGGCACAACAACGCCATTAAATAAATTAGTCAACTTCTATTAACATGATGAATTAACTGTGAAGGACACTAACATTGCACATGAACACACCTGCTATATCTTTAGGTCCTACCTACTATAATGCCGTGTTATGTTTTTTTTGGTTGTTGTTTTATTGAGCCACACCAACGACAGATTTCTGTCACACTGTATCAAATTTATCTAAAAGTGAATCATACATTTAGTGAGCAAAACAAAGCTGACATTTTACACTTTTAGATTTGATTACTAGCAGTACAAACACTATCGAAGCAGCGATAAATAAGAAATTACACTATTACAATGCAGGGTAAATTACAAGAACAATGTCACCTCTTAGTGAAGGTTAGATTTGGCAAGAGAAAACAACACTCTCAATAGTTGTGCTGCCATCATACGCTGACTAGAAACGAACACTTTAAAACACTTTAATCTCAGCATGGGATTGTCTACTCAGTATACAGTATTAAAAAACTCAAACCGATGTTCACTTGAAACTTTGAGCTCAGAGCATAAAATAGAGATAAATAAATTGAATATAAACACGCTGTTCTTTTTCTCTAATTCAAACCTTTTCTCCAGCTTTTCTCTAAATTAATGTGGAGTTGATTAATTCTGCTTTTTCAGAACATTTCCTCTTTTCATTAGTGGTGTGCAGGTCCATTAGCCTGAATATTTAATATTCTCATCTAAAAAATATAGAGTTCTGTTCTGCAGAAATCAAAAGGAGCAGTGCAAGATGATGAAGATGATGTAAAGCTTTGAGAAGCTTACTTGTCTTTTAGGTTATCTTGCAGCAACTTGCCACCATGCTTTTCTATAGCAATAATTGATCCATTTAGATACATTGATACAAAACTATCTTGTCATTATCATCACTTACTGTCTGAGCCTTTTCATTAACTACCAAAATTCCCAGGAAGCCTAAAATTAAAATGATTTCAAAATGTTTTTTCTATCAACATGCTTTGGGTGCAAGTTAATATTTACCTCAATATCTCCTATCCTTGTTCTTACTGCAATTTGATCTCCAACATGACAAGCAGATTTTTCTTCAGGTCAGTGTAGAGGTAATGGCCAGGATAATGTCACATACAAAGTACTAGATAGTAGGTAGTAGATAATTTGGCTAAAAAAACTTGATAAATGTCAAATGAATGTCTTCATTCAGTTTGAGAGAAAGCTGAGATAGAAAAGTGGGGACTGATGATCATCACAAACTTTATATTTCTGGGTAAACTTAAATATTTTTTTCACTTTGGATATTTTGTGGAATTTAAAATATCCATCCAAGCTTTAATAACAATTTGATACTTAGCATATACAATTAAAGTATTTTTCCTCGTTCACATTTATGTGAATCAAACTTAACAATGCAGAATAATGAAAACAGATCAATGTCGCATTATAACTACATTATTACGATATATAAACTTTTCATGTTATAACAATAATGTTTGCTTGTTATAACAATGTACTTAAACATATTATATATATTATATATCTTTTCATAACAGAAAATGTTTCTCAGTATAACATAGTAACAAGTTATCATGTTATAAGTATTGGCACTTGCCTTACTCACACTTTTATTGATACTCTACGATGGAATTTATCAAATATTAGTATTAACAAATAAATAATTAATAAAAAGGGATTCAAATGTGGATCCCTGGTACCACTAATTATATAATACGTTCCTCATGTATGTAAATTTTAAATATCCACTGAGCATCAGTAGCTTGGCCTGTGAAACAAAAATGCTTTGAAGGTCCATGAAGGAAAAAAAATCATGAGTTTAGGTAGAACACAACAAGTGAGATTTATCTGAATTTAAGACTTGTGCTATGATGCCTTTTACATCATAAGGATCTAAAATAGTCTCTAAGGTATCTTTTAAAAAGGCTCAGATGCCTTCAGAGCCACAAACTTTGAATGCCAGTCAAACCTGCAGAGAGCAGAACAACATACTCTGAATTTTAAATCAGGAAACCTGACAGACTGCCTCAAAACTTCCATCCATCCATGTGTCTATACCCACTGATCCTGTTTAGGGCTGCAAGTGGATCCAATCTATCCCAGCATGCATTAGGTAGGAACTAGTATACAGCCTAGACAGGTCACCAGGGTTAAC
The DNA here is from genome assembly GCA_946959425.1 of Argyrosomus regius. Lineage (NCBI taxonomy): Eukaryota > Metazoa > Chordata > Actinopteri > Sciaenidae > Argyrosomus > Argyrosomus regius. The sequence continues at coordinate 18,835,703 of OX336894.1, forward strand.
ACATGGCCAGGTGAACACATTTTATGCGTAAGGATTATTTAGCGTTTGTTTAATCTGCGAGTCCTGGGAGATTGTCTCAAGGCTGAGAATTTAATATTCAACAGATTTATGTCACAACAAAAGTAAAAAACCTAATTCATAATTCAGAGTATTATACTGCTTCAATTTTGGCAGAGTGTATCCAGACAAACAAGACAAGCACCTGCTTTTGCCAGACTAATGTATTTGTAACAGTGTTACATAAACAGTCAATAATCTTCCATCTCTCACTCAGTCCACAAAGCTGTAATAAATTATGGATTAGCATCAATTATCAATGACCTGGAGAGACATATCTAATGACAAACAATGTCCAAGTGGATTAGGTGTCCAACTTTGACCTGGCTGATTATATTTGCTTTGTCTGATATTATAAAAGAAGCAGAATCCATTGAGTGAGAAATTTACCAAAACATCTTTCAAAACCAGCAGCTGTATCACTTCAGTGTAATAAGAGATTTGTCTACAGAATACTGACGCTTCTGCACATTTAATCAACCCAAGAACACCTTGCAGGCACACATCTTTACCTAAAAAACTAAAAGAACCACTGGAAAAAGACAGGCGATCAAGAAAAAAAAAGGTCTCATCTTAAATAGATGTAAAATCACTCACCTTGATTTGAGAAGGGCAGGTAACGTTTGCAGGTAAATGAGGAGGACCTCAACAGGCAGGCACCGTGTGTGATAGCTGCAGACCTGAGTACAGACAGTGGAAACCCCCAGTTGTTGGGCATGGTGGGCCAGCTCTACCCCTCTCTGCAGCACAGGGTTGAAGATGTGTGTGTAGAGCTGCCACTGCACTATAGCATTCCCCCGCAGGGTCAGGTGGCACACATGGCCAGCTATCTGCTGACTCAGCTGCCATTCTTCACCAAACACTAGTTCTTGGTAGGCCTCCAGAGCATCCCACTTCCAGAGCATGTCTTCTGCCCCCCCTCCACTTGGCAGAATACCCTGGGAGCGGTAGCACAGACTGGTAGAAACAGCTGAAGGATCCCCATGCTGCAGTGTCTCCTCCAGGCCTGGCAGCTGGCTGCTGTCCAGAGTGCAGATGTTACAGGAGGCCAACTTCGCTTTCTCTGAGGGCTGCCCTCCACCGAGCTGGTCTAAGATCAGTCTGCCCAGGACACTGAGAACATGAGACTGGTAACTACGCAGACCTGGAGCTTGGAAGGCGTGCAGCAGGGGTACTACGACTGAGCGGGGGTCCATGCAACAGCAAATTCCAACAGCCTGCACCCCAGCCAGTACCTGCAACACAGCTGGCCCACTTGGGGAGAGTCTCTGCAGGAGTCGCAGACATTGGTGAGCACAGGCAGCCAGGCAGCAGCAGCGCTCGGGGTAACGCACCGCGTCACCCTCCATCCCTTCCTTGCCTTCTCCGTCCTCTTCAAAGGGGTTGCGTCTAGCAGCCTGTTTGAAAGCAGAGACGGGCAAACCTGACAGGTCTCTGTGGTGATGCAAAAAGTGGGAATATTCACAGCGGCGGTGGCGACGTCGGGCACACACAGACTGATGCAGCTGCTCTGATTTTGCCTTCTTGACAGCACTGATGATCTTGAAAACTCCTGCAATGAGACCTCGTAGCCTCTCTGAAGCCTCTCCTACTACTTCAGAATCCCTGGCTCTGCTAAGTCCCTCCAGTCGCAGCACTGTGGCCTCAAACAGCTCCAGGCCACGGTGCTGGACAAACTCATGGATGAGCTCAAGCGCCTGGCTAAAAAAAAAGGGGTTGGGTGTGGAAGCCTGCAGGCAACCCAGCAGCACTTGGAGGACTCCTTCTAAAAGCTCTGGCAGCAGTAGCGCTCTGTGGCGATAGCGGGAGAATGAAAAGTCATCCTGGACCTCTTGCAGGGTCTTCTTAGGCCGTGGAGCAAAAGGATTATTCTGTCTGTCCAAGCAGCTCCGGATTTTGAGGGTGGCTCGCAGCAGGTCTGTCAGGCTGCGTCTTAGGCTGTCTGGGAGGGTTTCACTCTGACTCACATCCACTGACATTAGGTGCAGGATGGTGCGTAGAAGCATCCTCTGGACCAGTGCGATGGGCTCTTCCGTCCAGCCTCCAGCAAGTTCCTCTGCCCCCGTTCCACCTCCACCTCCTCCCCCAGGACCACAGCAATCTCCAAACTCAGTCAGGATCTCAGTAAGAGTAGGTACAACACTGACTGCCAGGCTAGGGTTGTGGTTGATGCTCATGTCAAACTTACAAACCTTCTCAAGCAAGGACAGCAAAACATGGCAAAGATCAAAAGGCGAATTTTCCATGCGGTTGAAAATTGATATTGCAGCTGGGTCTGTCAGGGTTTCAGTGTCCATCGTATGGGATCCAGGGGCTCGGGGGTGTGGGTATGGTGCACTCATGGTTTCTGTGGTGGAGATGGCAGATGTTAAAGATGAGGCCTCTGAACGATGATGCTGACAGCTTACCCGGATGGTGGAGCCATGTGACCTGCGGCTCCTTGCACCACCAGGGCCTGGGACAGCTTTGTCTTCAGTGTTGGCTTCTGAATCTGAGGTAGAAACCTGGGACTTTCGAGCATCCTTCACAGAGTATCTCTGCGCTGTCCTGCGTGACCTCCGTGATTTCCAGGTGCCACTGCCAACACGGGACCTCTTCCCAGAGTTCTGTTCATCTGTCGCAGCCTTCTGTCCTGCTCTGAGAGGGGCGGCCTTCACCTCCCGGCTAAGGAATACTTCCAGTAGGGACGGCAGGGTGAAATCTGTAAACACAGAGAATGTATGTAAGTCGTTAATATCTGTTGATGTCAGATTTTGGAAACTGAGACTTAAAACCAACATTTAAGCAGCCATATAAACCTGTAAGATGAGAAACATAAAGCTCAGCTGCATGTCAGCTGCCATTCTGTGTTTGTTAAAACACACTCTGAGTAGAAATTAATTAAAGTAAAAATGTCTAGGGTCCATGTCAGAGAGGATCAACAGTCCTGTACTAAATACCGGTGTCATCCTGAGGTCACAGACCTCTGCAACAACTAGTCTTCTCCTGTTCTGTGGCAGCTTATGTTAGTAACACTAAGATTCAACAATAATGGAGACACACTGCAGTCATTACCAACTGAATCGTCTGTCTCACACAAGTCTCAAGCAAGTAAAATACGACATGAGTCATTTAAGAACATTACAGACTCCATTTACAGTCAAATGCAATATGCACGCATTCCACTGCCTTCCCACCCACCAAAGCTAATGCTGAATCACTGCTTGGCCTTCATAATTGGTAAAGAATTATGTAAAAGATGGAAGATGAAACAAATGTATAAATATACAAAGCTAGATAACATTTCAGGCCCATGAAATGCAGTGTGCATTTCAGTTTGTCTGTACAAACGATATTATTGTACAGTTAGCGAATCAGAGACAACTGTACAGCACAGCAAATTTTATACTAAGAAAATAAAGTATGTAAATTGATATGATTCATTACAAACAAGGAGGTAGTCACATGCCATGACCGCTGGGAATTGTGAGGTATGAGCTGTTAACATTAACATTAACACAAACAAGTAATGGAGCAGTATTTGTGGGTACTGACCTGGGGCTTTTTCCTCCTGCACAGGGATCTTCCAGACCAGTGGTAGTAGAGACAGCAGCAAAGTGAGCAGCTCCTCCCGGCAGGTCAATTCCTGAGAGTGCAATAAAACACACTGAGGTTACTTAGAAAGCCTTGCTGCTTCTCTCCCTTTGTTCACACTGCGATGTCACATCAAGACACTCCCATCAAGACAATCTCTTGTCCATACTCAGTACAAATATCGCTTTGGGTTTCACGACTTTCAACGAAAAGAACTTTGCGACGTTACGATTTGCATCTGAACTTAGTCACTTAGTCAAAACATATTTTTCATCCCAGGAGATCGATATTTATTTATGTATTTGCGTGCATTTAGTTAGCTAGTTAGTTAGTTGTCAGTGCTAGTGTGACAGGAAGCAATGTAACATCTACATGACAGCCGTATTTCCAAGACCTTAGGGATCTTATGTTTATCCAGGGCATAACTCACAGCAGAGAGAGAACCAACTCCTTCATGTGTTAATTAAAACAATTTACCTACTCCTTCACGTGTGAATTAAAAACCATCAGCTTGTGGATTTTACAAAACTGTCAAAACATATATTTTATTGTCGCTGTGTAATACACCCTGCATTATTAACTGTGTTACTCGTTAAGTAACTCAATAATCAAGTAGATTTTTCATCAGATGATCTCGGTATTTGTTTCTGGTTTCTTTCTTCTTTCTGTTTCTGGTTGTTTTCATAAATACTTTTTTGTCTATCTAATCACAAAGTATGGATACTCTGCAGTAACACCAGATTTATAAGGCTTTTCCTTTCTTTTTCTTTTTTTCTTTACATAAAAACACATGAACAATCTTGATTTTTTTGTGTGTAAATATAAAATTGTCAGTGCTCTCTGGTGGACAAACTATGCAATGGTGACACTGTTTCTAAATGACCTTAATCCTAGTTTGGCATTTCAGTACTGACACTTACTGGCAAAACATAACTGTACACTGATATTGATATTTCTGCAACAAGCTCATATCCACAGTCACATCAACCTGGCTGATCTCTTGGTGTGTTGTGTAGTGTTTTATTCGGGTGTAGCTAAGCCTTTTCCATTTGAATTATTCAGTGGATGATGTACCCAGAGATGACAGTAGCCTGACATTTAACACCTGGTGAGTTGGAAAAAAATTTGATATGGACTATTTTATTTGATGTTTTTACAGGTCTATAGGAATACTGGCTATGTGTAGAATAGTTATACTAATGTAATGTAATAAAGAAGAGTCTTGCTACCATTGCATAAGAAACATTTTACTGATCTAAAACTGTTACAGGACAGGCAGATAGAGAACGGTTGGCACGGGGGACAAACCCAATTCAAAATAATTACTCAATCTTATACATGTCAAATAAATAAACGTTTATAACGTGTCTGGCCTTGAATGCCACTTAAGGTTCGACTCCTTCTAGGCCACAGCTGACGCACACAGATGACACACACAGCTGGAGCTTGTGATATACTTGCACATGGATGTATTACATTTCTGTAGTGAAAGCTCCCATTACATGAGAAAATATAGTAAATGTGTGTGAAATCAGCTAAAGGATATGAACAATATGAAACCACAGGCATGCTGACACACAGGGTCACATTAAACACATAACAATATTTCATTCATGACACATTTGTTACTTCATGTCAGAGGATTATAAACTCCTTCTTCTTATTTCGGAGTACGCTGGTTGGCATGAAAACAACTGAGCTAGGTCATCACAACTTTTAAGAACAGATCAGCATTATAATATCAAAAGGCAGCTATGGCTGATTGATTCCTTCTCACGCAATGACCCATTGTAGCACACTGTATGTGTTTGCATAGCCTGTTTATTTGCTGATGTCACTGTTTCTCTAATCTCATTAAATCATCATGTTTTATGTAGGCTGACGCACAACTCAGCTGCAACATCGTGTCTGACACAGGGAGCTGTTGAAGAAAAACAGCAAACCCCAATGCCCAGAGGTCACTTTCAACTTTGTTCTGGTTTGACACTGACCTTTCATGCTTATCACGTGAAAGCCCCATAATTCACTTTAGATAGGAGCAGCTCCTATATTATAACTTGACCCAAAACACAGATCAGATAAATACAGAGGCAAGTTAACAGAGGAAACAGCATTGCCCAGCCTGGTATTTGGGGCTGTAACCCAAAGATGTTTTATTTAGCCCTGTGTACTTTAAGCGGTTTGTAGACAGCAGTGTTGTAATTTTGTATTTTCATCGAACAGAATGGACGCAAGAAGGAGGAAGAGATTAAGATTTAAGATTTACTTTTATTAATCTCTATGAAGGTAATTATTTTTTCTCACTCTTGTGGGACACACTACTTCCTGTAGTAAGATAAAGTGATGGGCTGCGGCACCTTGGCACCGTGGGAGCAGCTAGGCATTCAGTGTTCCTCCATACTGTGGACTTAAACCAGCCACCCTACGGTTTCCAAGCAAAATCCCTATAAGCTACTGCTGCCCTAAAATAGGTCGAAATACTTGAGTGTTATTGGTTGACAGGTCTCTGCCTATTCTTCACTTGGTACATAAAAAAAAAATCTTTTTATGTTTTGGTTTGTTTGTTTTGTTTTGGAAGTTTTATTCAGCTAACATGTACACTGTAGCAATCTAAACTGTTAGACATGATATCTTGGTTGTGCCTAAGATTGGCTAGCGACACCAAATTAGCCTAATCCTGTGTTGGCCAAAAAGGTTGATATTTTATATATATATATATATATATATATATATATATATATATATATATATATATTTTCACATTTTCATGTATAGCCCACACATGCAAGAAAAAAAACTAATTGAAACCTAACCTATTTAGAAGTACGTTTTTTTTTTTTAGATTTTTTTTTTGGCCTTTTTCAAGCTTGATCTGATAGAGACAGCTGAAGAGTGACAGGAATGCGGGGAGAGAGAGACGGGGAATGACATGCGGGAAAGAGCCACAGACTGAGCCTTCGCATATGGGGCGGCTGCTCTACCAACTGAGCTAAACGCCGCCCCAGAAGTACGTTTTTAAACTTTTTTTGATCTGAAGAATCTGGGCTCTGTCCAGGATGGTTAACGATCAAATGAATGACTGCCCTTCATGTTACTGTAATCAAACCATATCTGTAAAATCCATTTCGAAAGAGAGTAGTACTGACATATTTTGTGTATATTGTTATGATAAAAAAATACACAGTTGACAGTGTATTTAGAAAGTTATACGATAGAGCTACTCAACTGTTCTAAATGGATTTACAATTCAGCATCAACATCAAAGAGAATGAAGCAGAACAAAAAGACCAACTTTCTACAATCAATCAATCAAAAAAAAAAAAAAAAATGTGGGCACTGCAGAGCTAATTTCCTTTTTCGATATAACCACCCTGCAAGCTGCAGTAACACCAGCCACAGATGTAGAGAGGCAGGTTAAATGACCACTAAACAAAAATAGAGGCAACATTGGCCCTGTGGTGATATAATAATGGGGTACAGCGTCTGGAAATCAAACAGGTATTCAGATTCTCATGGCTGAAAGAAGGTTAATAATCGTTATTAGAATAGAAATATAAAACTCAAAATGAACCGTATCTTCCAGTTTTTTTTTGTACATGAAATTATACATCATCTCATCATTGCATAACTTTTTCACTAATGGGTTTTATATTGCACTGTGCTCATTAAGTACTCATTCAGTTTCACCAGCTGATGTCTGTCTGATGTTTGCATAATCCTTGTTGCTTTTATCATCTGTTTTCATCATACTGTATCTCTATTGCAAACGCTGTCCTCAGTTTCATTTTGATGAAAAGAGATTAGCTGCAGCTTATGTGCAGACATTTCATTTTGTTACGCTGATATCGAACAGCTGCATGACAAAAAGTGTAATAGATGAATTAAAAATGTGAGAAGCAGTGACCTAAAGCTTAGTGTGAATATTACCAAATTTAACTACAATAGTCGACAATATCTGTTGCTGAAATAAAGCAGCAAACATTACTTTTTTCATGATAAATGTGTGGCTTTGAACATCCTCACCTGGTCAATGATGGAATCCAGTGTGCTGAGCAACAGGAAGCCCCGTCCCCTGACCAGGTACTCTCCCAGTGCCACCATGTGACTCTCCTCCTCATCTTCCTCCCGTGCCTCTGCTCTCTGGGCCACCGCACTGCATAGTTGATGTACATCAGTCAGGAACTCCCTCGCCAGTGTGTTACTGGCCCCACTCATGTCTGAGCTGCAACAGGAGAAATAAATTGTCACATAATCAAATCTGATGCACATTTGTACACACACTCATAAACACTTTGGAGGATTGCGACATTGTCCTTCATAAGAGAGAGAAATGCAACTAAAGTGTGTCATTTCTAGACTGTATGATTTTTAATTTCACACTGAGAGATGAAAAGTTGTGAAATCATCTTCACAGACTTTAATGGCCAAGCCGCCCTCTAAAAAGATCTGGCAAAAATCACATTTTTGTTTCTGCCATGTTTCTGATTCAACTCATTCCTTAGCAGTGAAAGTAAACTCAAATAAAGTTATGTAAGGTAGAAAACAGAGGGTGTGAAATTATTTTTAGTACAGTATGATTAGATTATAGTTTAAATGTATAATATGAATCATTGCCAAAAAAGGAAAGACAAAAAAATAGAATAAAAATTAGTAAGTGATGATTATAGCACAAGTTTGGAGTTTAATACTATGAGAAAGCTGCAGTTAAATCACATTACTCATTCTGTTCGGATCAATGTAATAGTGAAATAAAATTAAAATAAAAGCCAAAGCCAGCTCCCCCAAAAAGCTCAAGCTGAAAATCTTGACAATCAGGTTGTTCCAATAATGTTTACCTCAATAAGCCAAACCATCTACTAGTCAAATTATGTAAGTAATAGGCAAACGTTAAAATCCAGACTCGTGTAGCTTGAAGGTAAATAAGAAAACAGACTTGTCCTACTAAGTGTGCTCCTAGAGTGCCTTAAGCTAGTATGTGTATGTCTTTAATAACCACGTGTTCCTCTAAATGAAACTGACAATAAGCTGTAGGTCTCAACGTAAGACGTCCACGTCTGCCGTTAAGGTGCAGCTCTGATCCAAACCAACTTACAACATAATAATAAGAAATTAATACTGAGAGGAGATGGTTAATAAAATCTACAACACTTATTTTAAACACTAGCACCTCTAACATATATGTATAGGCGTTCTCATCTTACCAAATGTTACTGGGCCAGACAGTTTCTTTCCAGTCATTTTGCGTTTTCTCCAAGCATGACTGCAGCTCTGCTGGCTGTATCTGCATACCTCCTCACACGACTGCTGACTGAATTTTCTGTTCTGCAGCACAAATTCCATTAAATTGGAATTTCAAATGGAAGCTTTCCAGATTCGCAGCAGATCAGCGTATCACATGAAAGCATGTGATGTCACATGGCCAGGGGACTGGCCTTGGGAATACACGACAAGCCCCTAGTGCCCTGTAGAAGACCTCCATACTCAACCATCATTCACAGTAACTGTATTTGTATCCTGCACGACAACAATCGTTTTAGGATTTTTTTTTTTTTTTCTGCACAAAAAGCCTTCTGGGAACAGCTACAAAAACACCAGTAAGAGCCCAGAAAGTTAGGCTTGATAAAGCATGACGTACTGTAGATCCCAAGATGAAACCCACAGTTATTTGATTCCTTTATTGTTTCTAATTCTATTTTTGTCTCTAATCTCAGGGTGTATTACATGTCTCGTTTGGAGCAGTTGTTCCAAAACCGAGAGCTTTTACATCCTTGCTGTAGTTCAGTCAGGCATATGTGATTACAGCAACTGAATGCTGGTCCCAAGTAGACTATGGCTGTATGAAAGCAGCAAAAAACAACCACAAGATTTTATGATAGCAGAAATGTGATTGTAGCATGATTTCATAGGCTAAACGACAAATAAATCCACCTGCTGATCATGAAATCTGTTCAGGAAGCATTCTTATAATTGATCTCTATAAGCCCTTATGGAAACCATTTGGTAACCACGTATGCATGTTAGCATGTAAGTTATTGCATGAGTCCATATGTATATTTTTCTTATGTATATTTTATTTTATAATGCTGCAACAAAAAAATTTCCCTTCGGGGATAAATAAAGTATTCTATCTATCTATCTATCTATCTATCTATCTCTGAAATATTCGAAAAAAGAATCGATAGCTGCAGTCCTAGTCGATTTGCAGTCACACGCTAATAATAATCAGTTATTTCTTTGTGAGCTACTTGTGACACCAAAAAACATCAATATACACAACAGAAGCATTAAGTTCTGTCGGTCACTGGAATCTGATCTTCCCACGTGGGCCCTGATCCTGATGACAATCGCTGAAACTGCCCAAACAACGAGGCAACTCACTTTGTAACGCTTTACAGCACTAAGTCACACACCACAAACTATTTGACTGGATTTTGGTCAAACCGGATTTATGGAGAAAAAGGTTTTTTTGCTTTTCCCTGTGATATCCTCTGGCTGCTCCACATCAACCTGGGCAAGCAGGCAATGTAACTGGGCACAGCTTAAACACACAGGTTGACGGAGGGAGCTAAAAGAGAGTGGCCGAACAAGAGGCTGGCAGACAAAAGATAAAATCTGGGTAAGCTTCTTGCTGTTGGACTAGTAATATTAGCTGGCTGCTATGTCTTATGTTACTGCTCTTGGTTGATGTTTGGTAGTGTTAGCAAAGTAGCCAACTTTTTAGTTCTTAATCATAAGTAATGTAATTATAACAAATGCACATATACATCTGTCCATATTTACAGTGGTATGGCACTATAACAGGGGGGCACCAAATCACAAAAATATCCATTTCTACATAATATTTCTTTAACTCTATTATTCAATTTATTGCAGTTCTGCTCTCAGTTCTTAGACCACAAGGTTCCCATAACATATCTGTGTAAACACACTGAGCGACACAGCTGTGATAGAAAAATAATGCCAGATAAGGAAGAGCTGATTTTCTTAAACGGCCTGGAGATTACATCAGAATTTGGTCAGAAGAAGATATTATGAAATTTACTGGAAGAAGAAGGATGTGACAAAAACAAACCACTCACATTACATACAGCGTACTGCTTTATATACCTATGAATGCACCTACAGCTCAGACACCTCAGTACAAAATGTAACTGGAGCTTTCTAACTTTCCTTCTATGGACAATTAACTTTGAGTCTGACCAATAGAGACAGAGAAAACAGTATGAATGTGACACAATTAATAATTCCAAATTACAACTGAAACACACAAGTTTCATATGTGTGAGGAATTTTGTCTGACGTAATTGTCATTGCATTTATTTATCAACAACTTGATAATTTTATATGTAACTTTGCATCAATTTGCAATATTATGATATGTTGACATTGCAAAGATATTATTAGGATTATCTGAATATTTAAGAATTTGAACCATTTCATCCTAACTTATACTGAAGTGTTACAGTTTAGTCTGGTTGAAACAGGTCACTAGGTCACAGGTCACTCTCAAACACGATGCACATCTGAGGGGCTTTGACATGCTATCTGACCACATCCCTTCTCCAATGTGAACAAGATCGGAGTTGTTTTTATAATTACACATTTTGGTGTGTGACACAGATACTAGAGGGTGAGATATGTAAGCATACAGGTTGGACTTCTTAATGTATAATAGCTACAGTCATTTATTATAAAAACTGTGTTTGCACTGTATTGTCTAAGACACAAAAGGTAAGCTTTGATCAAATAGCCCATACTGCAACTTAATCTGTAAAGACTAATACACACCCCAGGAGGCTAGGAGAACTGTGTTATGTAATATATTATTATATAAATATATAAAACACAGTGCTTGCTTGTTAAATATTAAAAGCATTATTCTGAATAATTTCACCACCAGCTATATGCCACCATCCTCTAAGACCTTTTATTATTACCACAAGACAGTGATTAGAGACTTAGTAAACAGAGATAATGGTTTCTACGATACCATCGCAGTGCAAAACACATCTCTCTCCTGCAGATCTCAAATTTTGTGTTTTTCCCCTCTCGCCAATTATCGTGATGTTCTTTACTCCAACTGAGATAATTATACAGCTGAGGATTTACCCTCTGCGTCTCTTTTGCTGTGGGTGAAAGTTTCATTTTGTCACAGCAAAAAGTTTTCTCAAGAGATTAAAGGACACTTTGGATGATCAAATCTTGTCTGGGTTAGCATGGTTTCAGCTCTTACAAGAGTATATCATATAGTGTCTTCAACCGGGAAGGTGTTCAGTGCACTGTTAACAGAGTGTCAAGAGCTATAATTAGGTCATGGAGGCAAACATGGTTATCTACATGATTAACTAGTATCTGGTTCTACTGCAAACAACAAGAAACTCAGGACTGTGATGAGTTGTGATGGGCAAGCGTGTAAATGACAACTGACTACATGATTATGGATGATTTAAACAGTTGAATTTTTGGTGAGGTCTGACTGTTGCCAAAAGAAACATTCATTAAGATGTGTTTCAGAGATTCATATGTTCTGTTCAGATACAAATCATCACTGTAATTCATATTAATAAGAACCAAATGTGAGTTAATATGCAGTCATGTTCCTCCAACAAGGGTAAGACTGCACTAACTAACTTACAAACTGTCAGTTTAAAATAAACTACAGTATAATAACAACATCATAAACATGCAACAGAGTGCGGGTAGTTACACTTATAGACTGCAGTATAATGGCTTGATGATAGTGTGACAAACCCACTGTAGTTCAATTCCTACAACTAGCTTAATTACTGCAGACAAAAGCTCCAAAAATGTAAAAAAAAACAAAAAAAAAAACATTTAATGGCAGATCCCACAGAGCGAAACATTAAACCTTAAGCTTGTATTTAAACAAGGACATTATTTCAGCCATTTTAACCAAACCCCCATTCAAACTAATCTCGTTTCAGCTGATGGAACACAGCACACAAATGCTAATGCCCTCACTTAATTCTAGGCAGTGCATGTGTGTGTGACTTATTTACACTGAACAGAATACAAACAAGAGGCACTTGAGGTGCTAATGTCCCACAATTTTCCACATCAATATGTAAATCTATGCAGCAAGGTACTCCAACAGCTAATGCACCATGATTACATAATGTCTGCAACCTCTACTTTAGTGGTGGGGCATAAAAATGAAATGAAAATAAATCTGTCACTTCTGCAGTTTGGTTAAGACAAGAGAAAAGACCAGTGTAACTGCATGCAAGATACTGCATGTTCGCAGCCATTGCACCCAGTCCATGGCACAACTGGCATTAGTTTCATACAACCATTCAGATGTGTGGTGTCACCTTTTATTTTGAAATTTAAAGACTGACCAATATTATTGATTTATAGCATCACAGTTTGAACATTGAACATTATTCACTGCATTGTCAGCCCATTATACCACTAATCCACAGGGGTGTGGCATTTCATATTGCTCATGATAAGATGGTATCTTCTTTAATATGATAACAAAAACATTGGCAATACTCCGACTCGACTTGGTGACATAATGCCAACGTACCGTTACACACAGCAACAACAAGCATGGCTAAGTCAGAAAATGGGAGTGACTTCAGTAGTGTGGAAGTGGTTTGGTTACAAAAGAACAAACCACAGTAATGTCAGAAGTGAAAGAAAAATTCAAGAAGAAGCACCCGGTTGAGTATGAGAATACCCTAAAATCTCGGGAGGAGAGCTCAACCACTGAGTTCTTATTTTCCATAGCATTGTTGCAAAAATACCCTGAAATATCATGATTATTATTTAAGGGGCCATATCGCCCACCCCTACCGATCAAGTCAAAGAACACTATGTTCTCTCTGAGGCTATAGTTGTGTTGTGTGAATGCCACCCAGAGTGAGACAAAACGTCAATCACACCACAGTTAAAGATGTTAAGAGAGAGAGAGAGACCTACCAGAATTTGAGTGCATCTTTGGTACTGTGGCTGGGGTGATGCTGCACATAGTGGAAGAGACAGAGGAAATTCTCCAAACCCTGAAGGCTGACCTGATAAGAGACAGACAGAGAGAGACAGATAAGACACAAGAATAGCAACATGAATCAATCAAATTTTACTTTCACTCCACATGGAGAGGAATTTAAATAAAAAAATGCACTACACAAAAACGGTACCCTTTCACTTGATAACCCATTATGACATTACTCTAAATCATTTGATGTTTTGTAATCATTATACATGATGACACAGTCAATTAGACAGTGATTTAACAGCCACTAATGTCATTTTGTGGAGCTCTAATATTGATTCATAAGGTCAGATGCATTTTATTTCCCCTCTCTAACCTTCCAGTACGAATGCGCTGGAAACAAAAAAACTGTTTAGACTTTTACACACCAGAAGAACCCAGTCCCAGGAACCACAAGTTATGTTTTAGGTTATGTTTTATCTGAAAGAAACTCCCCATAAAGTAAAGGCTCAATACTGTCTGCAGATACAAAGACCAAAGAAAGATGAAATCTGCCTCATCACAGTGCTGCGGTTGCAGCTAGACAAGACCAGAGCAGGAATCTCTCTCTACCAGAGTTGGCAATGCAAACTGGGATTTTGTTTACAGTGACATGAGCCACCTGACCACTTTTAACTGCATTATGGGTTCCAGAGTAGTGTTTTAATACCAACCCATCTAAGCCAGCACCTGGCATCCCTTACACCACACAGAAGCTAACTTTGCACCTCTGTTAATCTGACACCAGTGACTGGATTCATTCAGGCAACGCTGATCCCTGACTGATGTGGCTACGTTCAGTTTCTGTGTCACAAAGCCGGAGAACAGACACCACACAGAGCCAATCACATTGCATACAGTCTGATCTACGATGGATGGGAAAAAATACATAAACGTAACTGAAAAAGATTTAAATTATAAAGGAATGCCTACAGTCAGGAAGCCTGTGGGTTCACTACAAATCTGACTAGCTTGTGAGCTTAGTCAGTGCACTCTCTTTTCAATAAGCAATCACATTTTTAGGTTACATACTAATAAATAGTCTAATATGAATCTTTGAAATGAAGGCAAAAAAAATAATTTTTACATACAACATGAAATAACAACAAACCTATCCTTGAAACTTTTAAAAAGTAAACAATCACAACTCACAACATCACACATCCTTAAATTGTTTCCCCTCCTTTCTAATGTGACCTAAGTGTACCATTAAAAAGTTAGTTTGTACAAACATAATGATATTTGGCATAGAAATGCACACTAAATTATTACTGATACCATTAAATTATATGTCCATCTTTACACTTTGCACTTTAATATACCCTGTGGAGTTTTTGACTATGCACATGGATGAGTGCACGGGCAATGCAGTTAGTGGCGGCAGTGCCCAAAGAAGCGTGGCAGAGGCTGTAAAGAAGAAGACTGCTCGTAGGCAAATAAGGAAGTAAACAATGCGTTTTGTGAGAAACGCTGCATGTAAACCTAACTTAGTTTGTTTACAGGAAAACTCCACAGAGCACCTTTAATTCCTCTTACTTTGAAGAAAATAAGAATCAAGTAACTAAACACTAAACTTTACAGCTAACCTATAACCAGTACTATTAATTTTTTGAATATGGATTCCCCACACAAAAAGCAGTTACAGTAGATATCAGCAGATGCACTTATCTTTGATATATTTCTGTTATGTCACAGTGACACCACAACAAATCCCTTAGCTGCACCCACACACACACATTTATAAATGGTCTCTATTCTAAAATATATATTTGCATTACACACATAAGAGCAGAAAGTGACAAAAACATAAAGTATGTGACGTAAACAGCACTTAAAAAGTAAATATGGCATCATTTACAGCTATAGTGAGTTGTGTCTACATTACATGCTTTAAACAGCTAAGACATCTATGCATATTTGTGAAACTGATCTTCTCACTCTCCATGACTAACACACAAGGGGGAAACTTTCAAATCGGTTATTCAGGTGCCTGCACTTTAGTCACACAGTTTTTGCTGCTATCCGTCACAGTGAGGACTGGGACAGAGGCTACTCTTCTCTCTGTCAGACAGTAACGTGGTGAGTCAACTTCCTTCCTGTGTCACAACTGTCAAAAAAAGTTTGTTTTTGTCACTTCTTATCACCACAAATGGCATAAGAGATGTAACTAGCAAATAAACAATATTGCATATTTGTTTGAGTTGTCACAGGCTAAAAGATTGTCACATTTAGGTTTAGCATCCTAAATTTGAAGTTGCAGGTGATGAAGGTGCAGAGTTGACCACACTCACCGGGGTCAAGGAGGGGCAGAGAGGGTGACACTTCAACAGCTGAGGCAACAACCCACCCCAGCAGTGAGGGGATGGGTGGGTAGGTAGGTAGGCAGGTAGGTAGGTAGGTAGGTAGGTAGGTGGGTGGGTGGGTAGGGGGGGGTCACTGCACACCAGGGGGCTGGACAACATTACAAACAAGAAAGTGGAAGAGAAAGAAATGCATGGATCATAAGAGAGACAGGAGGGGACAGGGGTAAACCATGAAAGCTGACAAAGAACATAAAAGGTGGAATAAATAAATGTAGCAACAGATGAGTGCAACAATAAACAGAGGGAGTGACTGGCAGGAAATCAAAGATTCAAGGTTGCCAAAACTATTGTTAGTTAAATAAATAAGCTGTGGAGCTACGCTGGTGTCGTGCACTCGCTCTATTCAAATTAATCTCCCAAAACGAGCATCCAAAATGACTCGTGTTATCAGTGTACCTGCTGTGGCCGCATTCCTCATATGGGAAAGGGAAACTGAATGGTTCACGATAACACCAATTTCCCAGCAACAAGGTTGTTTTTTTTCCCCTCCAAGGCTCTAATTCAATATTACAATGCACTCAGCACAAACCAGCTGGGGTGATTTGATAATGGAGAGACTGCCAATACTGATTAATACAGCTCGGAGGGGGAAATCAGCAGTTCACAAAGCTCAGAGAAAACATCTCTGTAAACAAAAAGAAAGCTTTGACCTTTAATCTGCAGTGATGAACTTCTTTATTTACTCGACTGTCATGTAGACAAACACAGGCTATCTGGGTGGTTGAGACACACAGCTCAGGTCTTTACCTATTGCCACTGACAATAAGTAAGTTAAGGGCTCTTTTTCTAGCTATTTTATGATTTGCTGACGGACAAATGCACTTATTTCAACCATATATCATTTGGCTGATGCAGACCTTTCCTTTTATCTTTCATCTTTCCTGGTTACCTGTTGTTGTGTATGTACAAGAGCGGTCCGGCCAACTCACTACATGAGTTTAAGTTGGAGGATGAGGAAGTCATAAACAGCACAGATTTTCTATTTTGCTTGCCTGGTTCAGGAAGGTCTGAGGTCATATTCAGCTACATAACAACATAACAGATGCTGACACTAGCTTAAGGACACCTCAGAAGGAAACACACTTGCTCACACTTGCTCTGTTTGTCTACCTAAGTCTCCATGTTTTATCTTTTTCTTTTGTCAGAGAGTGACTTTACATGAGAGAAATACAAGTAAGTAATTGCTTAGACATGGTGGTTGGGCCTTTTACACTGCCTTTATCCAACATGGCAATCATGGGAGGCCTAGTCATGGGAGTCTGACGGCTGAGTCACCCACACTGGTACAGACTTTCCTCACAAGCTC
The DNA here is from genome assembly GCA_946959425.1 of Argyrosomus regius. Taxonomy (NCBI): domain Eukaryota; kingdom Metazoa; phylum Chordata; class Actinopteri; family Sciaenidae; genus Argyrosomus; species Argyrosomus regius. Next base: position 18,852,999 of record OX336894.1, read on the forward strand.
TCTTTGGATAATTGGGTAGACTACAACTTGGCAGAGGCAGTGAAAGCGATGTGATCCTGTCCTCGTGAGAGAGGACGTGGGGCGTTGGTTATGCAATGTTTTTTCCGATTTGAGATCCCTACTGATCTAATTTGACATTTGGGTGATGAGCATCATGAGAAGCCCCTAACGTTCCGCATTTCCTCACAAACTACGAGTCAGAGAGCAGAGCCTCACGACAAATAACTATTTTCTTTCCCCCATTAAGACTCAGAATGAAATGTCAAGGGGCTACCATCAAAAAGCATGTTTGTGTTTTTGTCAGTGTCAGGTCCACACTGTCACAAGCAGTGACCTTTATTCGAGCATAGCCACTGTGGAGGAAATGAAAAACTGTTGCACTCTGCTTCATTGTTTTATTACTGGGAGATAGCATGCAAGCTGGTGCTGGTCAAAATTACAATCCAAACAGCCTGCTTCAGCCTTTCTCTTCCCCAGTCAACTGAAAGTGAGGGTGTTTTTGAGGGAGTGATCTGACTTAATAACATGCAGGAAAAAACTGAGACAGAGCAACGGTTGGAGTCTGACTCAACCCAGAACTGGAGAGATGAATTATTCATTCATTCAGCCAATCGCTTGGAACAGCCCTGGAGAGCAAGTACAGTAGGTGTTGAAACCAAGGACGGAACAGTAAATGTAGATGTGAAACTAGCACTATGGTCAACTAGCAAGCCTAAGAATGCAACTTCGCTAAATATACGTATTTGTAAACAATGTCAGATGATGAAAGCCACACTGCGTTAAAATTAAAATGATTAATAACCTTTGGTGTAAGTAGTGTGATGATCACAAGACATCATAATCAGAGCCTGACTGCACGCTTTTTATGTTTGGACCACTTGAATTTGACTCAGAGTATAGTGACCTTAGTCATGGTGAATTCAATAAAAAGGAAGTCATCACACAAATGTGTTGTCAGATATGTTAATGTTTAATTTCTACTGTTTTTTCAGGAAACTTACTACTATCACACACGATTTTAGTAGGTAGACTATGACTATGATAACAGGCTATGAAAGAAGAACCTTTGGTGTGAAACTCTCCCACCACTTGAGGTTAGGCATTTAGTAATACCCTGAAACATGAATGATGAGAGATTTCCAGTCTAAATATGATTTTGTTGGTTGGCTTTTTGTGTTACTTTAGAAATGACTGTTATCTGAAAAAGCCACGTAAGTAGTGATTCCCATCTGCTAAGACACTGATTCGCAAACTGTGGTACAAGTACCACTGGTGGTACGCGAGCTCCCTTGAGTGGTACGCAGAGGAATCTCTGAAATTTATATTTTTTAAATTAAAAAATTAATTTAGAAACATCTAATACCGATAATACTACAAGAATTTAAATGAAAAGACTTAGTATACCATAGTCATGTCACGTTCATGCAGGTAGCACGTAGTGCGCATACATCCATGATTAGGTGCAAGCTAACGAGTGACGCGTAATAAAAATGATAAAAACAATAATGAAAGATTCTTCCCATGGCAATAAACCTTCCTCCTGCGTCAACTGTCTGTATCTGAACAGGGTCGGCCTACTATTTTTTAATGTCTGTTATATTGGTGGTACTTGGGGAACCGAATATATTCTGAGGTGGTACGCAGTGTAAAATGTTTGAGGAACACTGTGCTAAGACACTGTACTGAAATGTATGTCTGTTATTGTTTTGCTGATAAACAATTCTGCCTTTAGGCTATACATAATAACCCAATTTACATATGAGATACATGCAAACACCATGCAATAACAAATTAGCAAGGGTTACACTAAAATAATTTATGCAGATGTAGGCTTTTCAAAACCTGTTGGATATGATACTAACACTAACATAAATATTTTTTCCATTTTACTAGACTGCTGTTTGAAAAGTACAAGAGAGACCAATTAATACAGCAGTTACTTTTTTTTCCCCACTTCACTGTGCTCTTAGTTGCTCAGATATGATCCATGCAAATTAGTAAGTGCTTTAGACAGAAGCATACATTAATGCAGCTTACCTTAATGCCAGACAAACTACATGACATAATGTCAATGGAAATACACACAGCACAGTCTTCTACCAAGATATCGCAGAAATATAATATGTTGCCTCTCACAATTCAGTCACACAAAGCCAGATAATTACATTTGAGGACGAAGGTGAACCAGTACTGCCATCTTTGTTCCTTCTTTAGTCTTCACCACATTTTGCTGTATGCTTTGCTCGACAAGTTTAATCTTCTTTAGACAAGGATTCAGAGCTTTACGACAGAAGACATGTAAAGCACAGAACTGAGCTCAGAAAGCTAATGACAACAAGTAATGTGGGCGGAATAATTGTGTGACCAAGGTTGTTCTGTTTCAGAAAACTCACTATATTTCAGCACATTTACTCACATGTATCTGTTGTCAGAGATTAAGTGACAATGTACAGACCCTGGACTTTTCCATCACAGCCTATCAACCTGTCAACCTAAACTATCAAACTAAAATTTTGAGGTTATTGTTTCCTATGTTTCTACAGAACAATACTTACAACATGAGTCCGATAACCCTGCAGGAAAATGTCTTTTTAAGTGCTTGCAATCCATGTTTCTGCAAACAAGCTGAACTCAACCACAGTTAGTCCAAAACTGCAACTGACTGAAATTAAAGTGATATAAGAGTGAAACGGAGGTCCCATGGCACCAGGCCAAAAAAAGTGAAGTGTTCCTAACACTTTACTCTAGTGTTTTGATCATCCTCTTGGCTCATAATAAAACTAAACAGTCCTCGAGCGACAAAACCTGGTCTCTTTCTTGGCTCCTGGCCAGGTAACCATTCTACTAAATTGACTCTGCTCATCAAGATTCAGAGAGATTGGGCAGAATACAAAGTGTCCCTACAGATACTTTATTGCAAGTGTGCCTGAGGCAAATTTCCTCTGTAGTGGATCATAATAATACCATAGTTGTGGCTCTATAAAGGAAGAAATTCTTAAGACTTGAAAGAAATGTCATTAATCCCATTTTACTGATGTTAAAATACTTTAAGTAAATGCAACAAATTACATGCAAACAGCGATTCTGACAGTGGATTTTATATAGCGAGGAACAATAATACACAGTGAATATATAGCAAGTGTGAGGATGAGAAACAGTACTCTCATTTATAAACAGAGATCCACCACAACAGTTTGCTCTGTCCTGATTGACAGCGTTGTTTCTTTTGAGCCCCAAAACACTACAGGCAGTAAACCAAACCAGGCCATTTCCTTTCTCTCAGAAAAGTGTTTATTTGTTGAGAATGACAGTCACAGCAGGAAACAAAAAGAGGAAGACTAAGGTCAAAACATTGGGTCAGGAAGAGACTCCACCCAATCAAGGCAGTCCAGTTCTCTTACTGCTTGGTACTACTTGGTGATTGTGCTGTGAAGAAGCGAAAGCGATACCAACAAGAGATATATCCTGATAGACATGCAGATGGAAAGCAGTGATACGAGAGACCTGAATGCAGAGGAAGAAAACATATGGGAGGTGCAGAAAAAAGAGCAGGGCTGCAGCAGCAGTGCTTTCACACTTTTTTTGGTGGTAACCTTATTGATTGCTGCAGAAGAAGGTGTCTTTTTGCCCTCCACATTTTACTGTACAGTGTGATCACAGATTTGGGTACAGAGTAGCAGAGCAGAGTCTTGCTGTCTTATGGGCCTTGAAACTGGAGCCTTTCAGCTGTTGGGATAGCTTCCATGATCACTTTATCTTGTTTACCTGTGTACTGACTGCCATTCTAGGTGGGATGCTAGGAATGTACAGTATACACGTGTGCGCTGATAGGATGAGCAGAATGAGCTGGAGAGAAATGTCAGCAGTGCAACGATATCCATGCGTGTGCTATAGCCTGTCACTGTGTGTCCCCATCAGATTCAATCAAGAGGGAAAGCTACGGTATCAGCAAACTGGAGAATACAGCTGTGCTCACTTAACCATTTTTCTGCATCTCTCTCTCTCTCTCTCTCTCTCTCTCTCTCTCCTCTCTCTCACTCACTCACTCACTCACTCACTCACTCACTCACTCACACACACACACACACACACACACACACACACACACACACACACACACACACACACACACACACACACTCAAACAAGCTACACTTTGAAGACTGCAAAGGTGACAAGATGGGGAGCTAACATAGTCAACTCAAGAGATTAAAAGTTACCAGGAATAGAGAGGCAGAGCCTGCTTGGCACAGTCCATGCATTCATATTACTATGACAACTGAGCCTACAGCTGATATCCAAATGGGAACCAACATGATTAACAAAGCAATGAGCACAACACACTACCACAGACATGATGATGACAGAGAAAGGAAGCCATTATTTCCAAGAAAGAGAAAAACCCTACAGGCATTCTCAGCACGCATTAGTTTTTAAAGTGATAGCAGGTCTGCCTTTTAAGGATGACTTGCACATGACAAATCATGGACTAAATCAGCTCATCTGTGTGTGTGTGTGTGTGTGTGTGTGTGTGTGTGTAGGGCAGATCACTCTTAGCCTGCAGTCCAATCCTAATCCGAGTCTCGTGATCCGGCTGCTGTTAGTTTCCTGACAGCAGAAGAGGGGGGTGGGAGCAAAAGAGCTGCAGTGGCCTGATAGAGATTTCAGATCCACCGCCACTTATGCCTCTGATTTTCCAGCACACAAACAAAAGTGCACTTGCACAACACTCATAATAAGCAATCTGTGGTTTACACCTGCCTCCACCTCCGTGCAGTGACTCACTGCTGGTCGAGCTCGTGCTGTGTTTCAGTTAAATGTCTGCCTCTTAAAGTGGCCTCTGGGGACCTCCAGGATCCTAAAGTGGATGTCCCGAGCAACCAGGGGAATAATTTTCCTTCAAAGTTATTTTTACTGCTTATTCCGACCACAAGACAGAATGACTCTCCACCCTGTGGTCACCTCCTCATGCAATTACATATAATTTTGCACAATATAGGTCATATCTGAACACAATAAAAGACAATAAACAATAGTTTCTGATTCAAAGGAGGAAATCTAGAAACCAGCATCTGAAGTCTCCTGCATGTCTCTGTCCACTAACACAACAGTGCTAGTTGCTATTTCTAAACACCACATATCTCTTACTGGTTTTCTATTAGAAAATACTTTTTTTTTTTTTTTTACTGAATTTCCTCCAACATTTGGCAACAGCCTCTTCCTGCTCGTGATCACTCACTGTGCAACAGCTACGGCAAAAACATTGAAGTAATTAAAGCAGCTTGAATGACAAGAAGCAGACTAAAACACATCTGAGTCATGTTTGTAATTGTTGGATGAAGTTAACTTAGTGAACATTTTATTCAGATTGGAATTAAGCAAAACTCATATCTACACCAGCACCCTACAACTGTTAACTATCTGGATTATGGTGTGTCAAATTAAACTTCTAAACAGACAAGAAAGTCTATTTTTATATAGAGCGGGGGGTAATATACTGACTTATGCTGTATGCAAGTTGTATTGGTAATTTTAAAAAGTCATTTTAATGTCTTTAAATGTTGTAAAATACCGGTTTAACAACTTAAAAAGTATGAAAACAAATACTTTCATCAGAACCTCTGCCTTGCATTCCTGGAAAATAAAAGTAAGCATCACCAGCACCACGAGAGACCCCTAAACAGCCTGTATCACACCGGCTGATGCCTTCACAGAGCCTACCTGCAGATCCGCTCCTTGCAGTCTACAGTCCATGTACTTTTCCCACGCGTATGACAGCTCAGACTGATGTGGACTGGCCATGTCGTCCACACCTCCACGTATAAGTCCAGTCAGGGCGTTGAGGAAGTCAGGAATGACAAAATGATTTTGGTTTCCTTCCTAATCCTCCAGGTGACTGAAGGTGCCCCGGACAACACGGAACGAAGCCCAAACTGTTCTCCTGAGTCATTCATAGCAGACTCATGATGCACGGCGCTGCTTTTCCACTTTTAAATTGTGTTTCTGCAGAAAGATATAAAGTGTCATGGGTTAGCAAAAGAATTAGCTGGCAATGCAAGTTTCGCTTTTGCACTGTGAGGTGATGACAGTTGTAAATGACGAACATTAACCTGACATGAACCCAAAACTTCGGCCAAAGGCGCTTGACACACTGTAGCATTACCAAAACAAACGGGACTTCAGCAATACACTCAGCTAGCTAGCTAGGTAGGTATCTGACAGGACCTGCGTCAAATCTTCAGGAAGGTTGAAGCTACTAATTTCCGGTAGAGGATTTCGATTTCAAAATAAACTAATTTGGTACTGAAGGTAATAGTAGACCAAAAACATAAAACAATAAAATACAATAAAACATTTGAATTAGATATTTACTGTATTGTAGCAATGAAATCTAGGTTTTCTTTAATTCATTTTTTATTTCCATATATATATATATATACACACACACACAATTTAAAAAAGGTGTTATGGATATATTACAAATACAATATAATAGGGCCATTTTGTTTCCATAAATAGACCATGCAACATCTCTGTTGCAATTTCTTAAAATAACTGACCAAAAAAGCAGAGTTATAATGTTTTGTAAAGCATTTGTTAAACACAAAATCCCATGTCATGGAGACAAGGGCAAACCATCAAATCAGCTGCCATCTCAAATGTTCGAAACTATTTTATTATTTATCTTAATATGATATAAAAGCATTTTCTATATTTACATACAAAGGTCTACATATAAAAATATTCTAAACTGTGGTTTTATTGCTTACGTAGGATAAACTTTATTAAAGTAATAACCTTTAGAAGAAAAATAATAATTTACCTCATACAATCACGCCATTATTTTGTGGGATAAATTAAGCATATTTTACAGTATAATATCTTTCATACATTTAGTGTAAAGTATACATTTCCGAAAGAAAACGTTGCCATTCATGTTTTATTTTGAAAGTTCAGCTCGATGGTTGTGGTTGATGTTTTAGCTAGCTTCACCACAAGAGGCACCAAGAAAGCTCGATTATATTAACCATAATATTTGCGTAAATGTCATATTAAGCTCAGAATTGCTATACCCGGTGTTTCCTTCAACCTATTTTCATAAACAAAATACATATTCGGGGATTTTAGCTCTTTTGCTAACAACCGTTAGCTGTTTTGCTGGTTGTTGCATCGCATCGTACGTTACTGTGTATGGCAGCTGTCAAACTGTAACGAACACATCGTTAACGGCCTTTATCAAAATAAGCAAACAGCCTGGCTACAGTTGCATCTTTCTCACATTCATAGTGTTCAGTTTAGAGCGGGAAGAGTCAATTTTCATACATACCTTCGTTTCCTATTAATTAAAGCCAGCTAGCGCTAGCCTTCGTCCAGCAGAGGCTGTATTATGTGATTTTGCCCTCAGCGCTGACTGTTAGACAATCCCGTACAATACCGCCCTTTCTCTGCCTGCTATTACGTGAGAACCTCCCAGAACGTCAACGGCTGGATGTTATGACGGTTAGTCACAAAAATGTGTAGTTAGTGATATTTTTCATTTTGTATTTACAAACATTATCAACAAAACATATGAGTTCCGTGTTTGAGTCGTCGAGATGTTAAAGAAAATGTGAGTTTTGAGTCAGTAGGTGAATCTGACTCTGCAGAAAACACAAGTGTGACTAAAATGACAGAGCATTTAGTAATAAGTGTTATAAGTGTTACTCCCTTAAGGCTAATTTATGTGTTTTTATCTGTACTGACCAGAGCAAAAATATTCCTCGCAGTCAAGTTTGAGGGTTATGTCGTAATATAAGCTCACAGCCGGTGACATGCCCACTGCCTCCTGTTTATCTTCCCATTGGATAACGCAACTAATTCACCAATCAATCAAAACATTTCCTTTCAGGACGGTGCTGCGTTTGCTGAATCACGTAAATCCGCGAACGCAGCACAGTAAGTAAATGGACTGGCGCAAAGGTGGCCACTTTTTTCAAATAGTGCATAAAGAAACCACCACACACAAGAGAAATGTTTATTCATAAAATAAGTTTATTCTTTAGTGATACAATAAGCTGTAAGTTATAATAGGTAAGCTGAAAATGTTAACAATGAAGTTTTTTGTTTTGGTGTGCAGACTGGATTTCACATATTAATACTTGCATATAAATTAGAGACCAAACATTTAGCTGATTAATCAGTTAGTCGATTGACCAAAGATTATCGATTATAAGATTTTGCTTATTGATTAATGGCTGAAGGCAATTGTCAACAGTACCGAGACCTTTGCTGCTTTTAAATCTTTAGATTTTGGAGTGATACAAAACAAGCAATTTAATTATCACTTTTGTCATTGATTGATTGACAGTTATCAGCAGAATATTGAGTAATTAAAATGTAGATACAAATTGGCTTCATGTGCTAAATCTACCATATTCCGCGTTTATCAAGAGCCCCTTAATGCACCACTGACGTAGGCAAGTGTCTCCCCTTTTGCGGCGCACACAGACTGCGGGGGTGGCAGCATTTTGTTTCCTTCAGTTTAACAAAGCAGGGACGTCATCGCATTGACACATTGCAATTTAGAAAGAGGCCACGTGAGAGCAACAAACCAGTGTAGGTTACAGGTTACTGTATCATTTGTTCAGCAACATGATAAGGCTGGTTGTCAGTCCAGTGTCCTGGGAAATTGAATCCACCTCGTGAGTCAGTTATTCAGGACATCTTCTATAATAAGAATAAATGATAATGTCGAGAAATCCTATATTAATATGTAATATAACAAAAGAGATGGGAAATATTATACATTTAAAGTAATTAATGATGCCAGAGCTCCTATATAAATAGAGTTTAGCGACTATAGAAATACCTTAAAACATTTAGTATTCTATATTTAAATCTGCTTTATTCGTTCCATACTGTGCCTGGCAAGCTATTCCCTAATTTACAAGATAAACAACCAACATGGATTTGTAATGCCCTCTACCGAACACACGATGTCGCTGTTATCGCACCAATGCCTCAGACACAGACAGTCAAGCCAACATGTTAGAAAAATGTTTATTCTTTTGCTGCCCAGTATGTAAACTCATCCCACCAAACTTGTACAAACACTAGTCATACTCCACAATAATACTTCCATGAGATAAGCTAATCCGAACATGCCACAGTGTAACACAACTGACATGAGATGGAGTCATGCATTGCTGTTAATTTCACATTAAATTATGTCCTTGAGCTTCATTCTCAGTTTATGTGCACTCAGGAAAAGACAAAATAATAGTGTTTATATTTACAATTCTCAAAGGCAGTTGTGATTTTATAAAGGCAAATGGGAAATGTAAAAAAAAAAAATGTGGATAAGCGTAACACTGAGCAATAAAAGGCACAGTAAGTTCACCTCGGGTTTTCAGTGGCATTTATATCAGCAGCTATAGTTTAGTAATGCTGAGCTGCTCCTAATTTGCGGCCAAACATCCAAACAGTGTCAACTCAGAGCACAGCCGCCTTCTTTCAGTACCCGCTGTCCCTCTCCACACAGCCTCCGTCCACTGCGTTGTCGGGACATTTGCAGGAGCGGCCGGTAGGGGTTGCTAAACAGAGGTAATCACAGCCCCCGTTGTTCACCGCACAGTAGTTTTGTCCTGGGAAGGAAAAAACATACAAACTCTAATAAATGCAAGACATTTCAGGACACTTGAATAAATCATACGCCACCATAGCAAGGAGCAGCAGGAAACAGTCTCTTCAGTGTTTGTTTAGCAGATATATACATACTTAAAGGAAAAATAGCAAACTCCAGATGTTGGAGGCCCCTCTCCCATGGCTCCACATTCCCTGGCTTGCATAATGCACGCAGTCTTATCTAGAGGGGAGGATGAGGGCTAGTACTGCGCAGTAACATCAGTAATCCCTTCACCTAATGATAAATACTGGCTGCAGAAGTCCTCCTGTTGTTTTTAGGTCGAGGAGTGAGCCTGTGGATTTTCTTGCTCACATTCTGCACTCAGTATTATTTACAGAGGGCATGGAGGTCACAAAACTGGGCTGCTAGGTCCTGAAGAGTAAAGGGAATAAATAATAAGCCTGTCTCAAAAGGTAGCCCCCCCATATGTAAAAGGGTCAAGATATTTCTAGGAACGACTCTTTGGTGGGGCTGCACATCAGCGCTAGCTGCAGTACAAAGATTACTCAGGACATGAATGTTTTCTCACCGGTTTCAAAGTATCTAAAAAAATCGAACAACATTGTGAAGACATCAAGTGCAAACATTTTAAGGAGGATGTAGGGGGAATATACGGCTCTGTTGCACCCTATGCAACTGGCATATTTACCTGAAGGACACTGGGCATAGGCTGTGGCAATCCCATATAGCTTGGTCCGTTTCTGAGGCTGGAAGTGATCTGATTCCTTGCTAGTGTAGCGATCCACAGCGACCACTGCATCCCTGTTGTAAACACAGAGTTTAGCAATCCGGGACTATCCCCGCTTGAGAAATGTTAACGTCCTGCCTCCCTGTGATTTGTTTAAAGTCTGTCAAGAATGAGTAAGGGTTAGGCTAGGTTTTCTTAGCCATAACTGACATAGTTTGTGCGCCTCCCCCACCACCACCTCTCAACCTTTTCCAGCAAGGCTGCAGCCCTGGCAAGATCAGAGGGAGGCCCAAGGCAGGTCACTCACAGACGCTGAGGCTGAGAAATTGCAAGCAGCTGCCACTTTTTAAGATGTTTCCTCACTCAACACACACACACACACATACACAAATAGACACCCCAACCCCCGCCTTTTTGCAGTGACTAACATACAGAATCAGCTGCGTGGGAAGAAAGCTCCACAGTGTTCAGAGTGGGAGTGTCCGCGAGTCTGGAGGGACATCAAGGGCCCATGCTTGAAGTGTGGGGAGCTTTTTGACCTCTGAACTAGCCTCTCCTTCCTCTACATTGACAGCTCTGGGTTCTTACATGGCACAGTGGACTATGGATACAGCCTGCATTATGTCTTTGATACTATGAATTCCAATGTGTAGTAATCTAAAAAATAATAAACATTACATATACAAGCATAAAGCATACTAGTAGGATTAGCTTATTTTACTTACATATGTTGTCAGTGGATAAAAAGCTAGACTTCATAACAAAACAAATGTCAAACCTCTGCCAGTCAGTGTAGTAGATGTTCTTTCCAAAAGATGTCATTCCAAACGGGTACTGAATCCCCTCCATAACCTGTCTGCGGTCACCCCGGGCAGGATGCATGCACTCCATTTTATGTGTGCCTGCAGGCAAGAAATTACACTTATTGCTGATCAAAAGGCAGACATAATTTCACAGCTGAGTCATCTTTCTGAAATCTACAGTACCTGCATCTGCCCAACAAAGCATAGAACTCTGAGAGTCATAAGTCAAGCCGTTTGGCAGGCCGAGATCGTCTTTAACCAGCACCCTTCTGTTGGTTCCATCCATCCAAGAGGTCTCAATCTTGGGGGCATCACGGTTCCAATCAGCCCAGTATAGATTACTGTTGTAAGGACAGATTTGAACACAATCAAATCATGCATCGTACATACAACAAACTTGGTGCAAAGCTTCCTGTGATTACTAAGACCACAACAAATGGAATCAACAAATTGATTCATGTAATAATATTCACACATGTATATTTACAGTGATTTAAAGGAAGAGTTTGACATTTCAGGACCTTATTAATTCCTTAATTCTAATGTATGTTCAATGTTTGCATGCTGCTACTGGATGCTTGAATTTCCTGCGGGATCAATAAAGTATCTATCTATCTATCTATCTATCTATCTATCTATCTATCTATCTATCTATCTATCTATCTATCTATCTATCTATCTATCTATCCAGCCAACAGCACGTTAGCATAGTTTAGCGTGTAGACTAGAAGAAAAAAATTAAAACATCAATTTGTGGTTATACGTGGGGTTATGTACGGGCCCTGTTTCTTTGCTGGACTCAATGACTCCCCGGAGTCTGGCTGTAGCTTCATAATAAACACAAAGACATGACTGAGTAGCCAGGCTATCTGTTTACCCCTGCTTCTAGTCATTATGCCAAGCTAAGCTAACCAGCTGTTGGCTGTAGCCTTATATGGAAAGGGGACCATCATATTGAGAGGCACTGATCTTCTCATCTTATCTCTGCAAGAAAGCAAATATGTGCATTTCCAAAACTGTTCTTTAAAATGTGTACTGCCCAATGAAAACTAAGGGGACTTATGCTTAGAACAAACTTTAAAAAGTTCCTTTAGTGATTGGTAAAGTAGAAAGATTACTAAAGCGTAAGGGTTTCATGTGAAACAACACACACCCGTTGGGAGGGTCTGCGATAATAGCACGGGGATTGACAAGATCAGAGTTTATAATGACACGTCGCTGAGACCCATCCAAAGAGGCCACTTCGATGTGATCCTTCATAGAGTCCGTCCAGAACATAGTTCGTCCCAAGTGGTCGATGGTGATACCCTCTGGACTTCCCAAATCTGTTAAGAGGTTTACACGTCAGTTCCATTGTTTTATGAGTCACAAATGGCTGAAAATGAAAGAGAACCAGTAAAGTGAAGGAAAAAAGTGAACAGTAGCACTACCTGATTGAATGATCTCTGTGGGCTCTCCCCCCTCAATGCTTGCCTTGCTGATTGAGGGAGACGTGATTTCAGTCCAGTAGACCATTTTCTCCACACAGTCATAGGCCACTCCGATGATTACCTTCTCCTGCAGAGGGGTCAGCAACCAACAATCTTTGAAGTGCACTTCATACAAACAAGAGTGGTTCGAGATAAAAACATGGAGCAGATATGTTTTTTTGACGTGAACGTCTACAGAGCCACACACTGAGCACAAGCAAACTCAGCCAGACGTTAGACCAGCTGGTTCGGAAATCAGCGTAACAAGAAATGCAGATTGCAATTCCAAAGATGTCTGACTGATGTTAGTAATTAGTGTGAATGTCACCATGTGTCTCCAATAAAGTGCAGGCCTTGAATGCAAGAAGCAGATGGGGAAGTCTTAGAGCTAGAATTCACTTATTACCAGCAAGGGAGCGACTTGTGTAAGAGTCTGACCTGATGTTGTATACATGAATGAGAACTACTGTAGCTTTCTGTAAATATTTTCTCCAGTATAATCTAAATGATCACACACGCCAAACAGACTTGACATTGTGCCTGAGATTGAACTTCCTCAGAAGTGCTTATTGTACAGCAATGACCTTCTAAGATCGTAAACAGACATAAATACTACTACTTACGCCATACTGACAGTTGTTTTTTCTTTGTTCCGAGAATCCAGAAGGAAATTGGTCGTTTTTCCTTTAAATTTAAAGCTCCTTCAGATTGGAATATCCTGCCTAATTTTCTAAAATCCATCACTTCTTTTCATCTCTTTAAGAAATCCCTTTTTATTCATTTACAAAAACCCTGTTCTTGTTTTTGACAATTTATTTTTTACTGATAACAAATGTACTTATTGTATTTGATGACGGGTGCAATGTATAACTATGATCCTAGATATGAATCTAAATGGAGTGGGGGGACAGGGAACGGTTGGGCCCAGAGTGCATTGAGTGGATGTTATTGTCTTGTAATGTCCTGTTGTAATGTCTTGTCTTACTCCTGTATGTACTGTAACGTAATGTAATGTTGTTGCAATGTTTTGCCTTGTTTTGTCTGTTCATGGTAAACACGTAAACACCAACATTAGTGACAGTGGAGAGCGGGACAGCTTTTTCACCACACCTAACCCCAACATTAGTGACAGTGGAGAGCGGGACAGCTTTTTCACCACACCTAACCCCAACATTAGTGACAGTGGAGAGCGGGACAGCTTTTTCACCACACCTAACCCCAACATTAGCGACAGTGAAGAGCGGGACAGCTTTTTCACCACATCTAACCCCAACATTAGCGACAGTGAAGAGCGCGACACCGGCACACCCACAGCTGGTAGACTGAGACAGTGACAATCGGCAACATCACCTGCACCTTTTTCTTTTTCATCACATAAAACTCCAACATTAGCGGACAGTGCTGCGGATGATGCGCCCACGGATGACAGCGGGACGCCGCTGGGACCGGCGGCCCCCAAGGCTGAGTGGTTCGAGACAACAAAGGATCCAGCATTGTGGAGAGACACAAGCAGCGATAAAATAAAAACAGTTCTTATTCAGAGAGGCGCTGCAGAATTTCACAATTGCAGGTCGACCTACCCAGCTTCTGCAAGGGATAGAACTATTGGAGGTAAAAATCGCCACTTTAATAATGACTTAAGGTATTGCTGTTTGCCAAATGGACAGAAAGAGATGAGAGACTGGATTATGTACTCTCCCTCAAATGGAAATATTTACAGTTTTGCCTGCAAACTTTTCTCTAAGCGTGTGCACAGGAGTTTCGAACAACTAGGTCTACACTTGTGCACTAGTAAACTAGTCGTCTGTTGTGTTGGTGCACGTACAAGTGTGCGTGTGTGTGGTGGCAGCTCCATGGCTGATCAGCTGTGTCTGGCCCAGGGGCCTCTGAATTCTTAATCCAGCCTTGGGTAAGGACTCCCTCGAAAACAAGATGATTCGTCTTAAGGGACTATCCTTCCGGCGCCGGCGCGAGCAGGACGCTGATCCAGTAGCTCCGTACGTGTCGTGTCGTTTTTAGTTTCTGTGTTATAAGTTAACTCTAATGTATGTTCAATGTATGTTACTGCTACTGGATGCTTGAATTTCCTTCGGGATCAATAAAGTATCTATCTATCTATCTATCTATCTATCTATCTATCTATCTATCTATCTATCTATATATCTGTCTATCTATCTATCTATCTATCTATCTATCTATCTATCTATCTATCTTCAAATTAAAATAAAATATAAATGAAAATAAATAAATTTTTATGACATTATTCATAAACAAAAAAACCCTATCAAAATTTCTCATAAATAAAGTTTGTAGACATGTAAAACACGCTTCAAACCACAAAAAGAACCAAAATAAAATAAAAATGGATGACACAGATCTGCTCAAACTGCTGCTAGAACTCTACAAGAGTCATTAACCCCTTAATGTCCACAGTGGAATTTTCTAATTTACTTTACAGCACTTAAAGTATTAGCTAAGCTAAGCAAGTGACATCTTCTGTTCAGTTGTTAGTCACAAGGGGGTGTTTTTTGTATTTTCCAGGAAAACACCTATAGAATAATAGGTTATCTTCATACTTTTTGATGCATGAACACATATTCTGGACTTCAACAATATAGATTTAAAAAAATTGATACGATGAAATGATATGATGATGAAAGAAAATGATAAGAAATGATAAACTGTTCCTCTTGGTCTGGTATTGCCATTGTGTTCTTAGGGGATAAAATGAGTAAAGTGGCTGTATCTCAAAAACTATATGAAATTCTTGGCACCTATGTATTGAAAACAATTTCAATTTGAGTAATATGTGATTTGATCCAGCATAAATCTGATATTTAACATGTCAAATGAATGTGAAACTTACATTTGTGATTTTTGTTTTTCTCATTTTTAAAAGAAAATTGAGGCATGATAAATATGTGACATCAAACATTTGATTTTGTCATGTGAGCCACATCTTTCCATGGCTACACATGCTTCATGGCTTTGGTTCCTTCCTTAACATGCTTAATATAGTCATTAGTCACTAATTAGGTTCAAACAGACTTACAGGCAGATGGAGGAGAGGTTTGGCATCGTCCTTTTTCAAATCATAACCTTTAAGTGGGACGTGCTCTATCCTGCCACTCTGAGCATATAACAGGTGTGATCCTGGAGGCAGGGGATGGACATCAGGTCGAGGGGTGGGTCCAATAGGTGGTTGCACACCACCATTGTCGAAACCTACCGGAGATAAACACAGAAAAATCAGGGGTCTTGTAGTCATGCATATTTTGGTACTTTAATACAGTAAGAGACACTGTGGTCTCTTCAGCTCAGTGTTAAACATTTGTGATTTACTCACACATTGGTCTGCTGCCAGGCCCAGAGCGAGTCCCTGAGATCTCCTGTCCATTTCGGTCCACACACCAGCAGTATCCTGTGCTGCCATGGCACTGCATGGGTTCATAGGCACCGTTCTCGTCACATGTAGGGATGTACTGTCCAACGGGAGGTCTGGGTCCCCGTGGACCATACTCTGTCACACTCAGAAGGCTGTCTCTGTGGGCCTCACATCGTGTTTTTGTCCTCACTGAAGAAAACAATAAAAAATAACCCCCAGTGTGAACACAGATACCCTGCAGCAATGTCACAAACTTATTCATAAGCTCATTCATATCTCCTTTTGTCTGTTTAGCTGCACAAAAATTCCCACATCCCTCGCAAGACTTGACAAATTCCTTTTGCTATGCAGTAGAAAATGAAAAACAGCTTCCAGCTGGCACCGATATACTCTGGTGAGGAACTCATTTCCAAACCCAAATCCAAAGTCCAAATGGGTGGAATAAACAATGGTGAGAATGAAAAAGATCCGTTTTCCATTTTTCTATTATGGAGTCTGCAACTAGATCGGTAAAAAAACTTTTACCCAGACTGTCTAACCTCCCATGGCAGATACCCAAAATAAACTTGTAGCAGCACAGACTGAATGTCACCGGAATGAATATAAAATCAAGTCGACTGACAATGATGCACTGTTTAAGTAGGATGGTGGGTTTGCTTGTTGAAAGTGATGGAATTCCAAAAGGCTTACCTGGAGAGCAGGAGAAGCCGTCACCGTAGTAACCTGCCTTGCACTGGCAGGTAAATGATCCTTCCGTGTTATAGCACACAGCGTCCTGATGGCACCTGCCTGTTTGGCACTCATCTATGTCTTCAGGCAGGATAGAAAAGAAGAAGACAGTGCGTGAGAACAGAGAAGAATCAGACATCAACTTCACAAGCTAAAATGTTTTCCGCATGTCCGATTTGTCGTGTCCTTTTATGGTCAGAGATCTACACTGTGATCTGGGTCAACCTGTGCCCACAGTTTGTCCATGAAGTGCAGAACATCAAGCAAAGGCGTGGAAAAAATCATGGAAAGTATGAAGGAGCCCTACTGAGGAGCAGCCAAAAAAAACTACACCGACTCAGGACCTCCACACATGAAATGCCCATCTGCTTTTTCATGTTTTACTGTTTGCTCACTGCAGATGCATTATGTAATCTCACTTCCCCCAGTCCCGAGCAGATGGCTGAACAATTATTTTAAGTCCATGTAATAGATTTGAAATCTGGACTACATGTGTTAAAGGACAATCCTGATGATTTTCCATTTGGTTAACTAGAAATACTTTTTCAAAACATGTGATAATACTTTGGGTGAGTTATAAAGCCCTCTGGCACTGAGTCTGCAAACGCCCACATACCTACAAATGTGAGTTTGGTGTTGTTGAGTTTGGTGTTGTGTTGCCTCACCTCAACAAGACATCTGATAGATTATTTTTGTGCACCCATGACAGAGTTAGAGCTTGTGTTTTGGAATGAACATCCTGTTGTGTCCTCAACAAAACAGTGCACGTGTTGATTTATACACAGATAAAGGTGTAATTTTCATTTGATTTCACTTGATTGCACTTGATTGTGCAATTTCATAAACTGTGGTAACAGATGAAGAATTTCAATCTTTCAAAATGTTCAATAAAAAAGAAATGTGGGAATGATTTTTGTACGAATATGTTTAATTACAGTATAATTTCTGAACTATTTTGTTAATGGGTTTATCATTAACGAGCTGGACCTTGTTGGTGACTAAAAAATGGAAGAAAAAATAACACATCAGTTGTTTATTCTCAGCGAATGTAAACATCGCTTTTAACAAAGATGATGATTAGACACCTTGCTAATGAATTTTGCTGCTTTTACAGAAAAACAAGGGCGTGCCAAAGCTTGCTTGTGTATTTATACCATGCCACAGATTGTTTTGGGTTTCAGTTAAGTTCTTTCCTGTTTTATGTTGAATGTCCTTCCTCTCTATGTGTCTGGTGTAATTTTACTTCCTGCCTTTGTTGTGTTTCCCATCAGTTTGATAGTCTGCCACACCCTATTTTGGTTTACCTGCCATCTTCTCCTCACCTGTGTTTTTAGTCTGGTGTTCCTTTGGTTGACAGTTTGCGATTGTTTGTGTGTGAAGCATCCCAACTCGTCCCCGTGTGTTTTTTTTTTGGATCATCTGTGTTTTCTTGAACATTGCTTGTTTTTTTGGTTTTGGATTCTGCCTGATCTTTTAGATTTGTTTGCCTGTGTTGGACTGCTTTCCTGGGTTTGATCATTGCCTGCCTTACCATCCTATAAGCCATGTTTATTGACTTTTTGTTAAATAAATCATTGAGCTGCACCAGCTCTGCCTCTAGCGTCTGCATTTGGGCCCTTCCTCTTGTGTTCCCTGCTTCCCTGATTGTACAGACATAACATGCCAGAAGCCATTTTTAGGCACGCCGCTTACACATCCGTGATTAAATGAGCTATCTTTACATTAAATAAGACAATCATAAAACTTTATGTATTATATTATAAATATATTATATTATATTTATTAGAATTTGTATTTTACTGCATGTGTATTAGATGAAATAATTGTAATGTTGTTGTACATTCTGTAAACTTGAAATGAGGCACATATTGGTGATCTTCTGTGACTTGCAAACAGAGAACAGTTTATTCCTGTGATCATTCTTCAGCACAGGCATAATATTTAGTGTCTTTCTGCAGTACCTCGGCAGGTTCTACCATCTCCTGTGAACCCTGGCAGGCAGGAGCAGATGTAGGATGAGCCTCCAGTGTAGCTGCACTGAGCACGCTCAGGAATGTCACAGGTATGGGTGCCTTCTTCACAGGCATCCACAGGTCGATTTACCTCTGAGGGGGAGAAGACAACCAGGGAAATGCTGTTCATTTCTCATGTTAGTGTGTCAAAATGACCAGAGATCACATTAAACTTTTAAACAGTTATCTTAAAGAAGTAGTTTAACATTTTTAGATATACAGTATATGGTTATTCATTTTCTTGCCTAGAGCTAAAACACATAAAGCATAAACACATTTCCAAAATGTTGAAATGTTCCGTGACAAACAGCAAAAGATCAGAAAAGTGGGAAAGGAAACCTGATGTTACGCTTTTACACTTTTTCGGCACTGAACTGTCCTGATACAGCTTGATGCCTTATTTGACTCTAGGACTGATAAACACATACAGATTTACAGGCAATCACACAGGCAATGTGGATCTAACACATAATCACACTTTCTATTAAATAATAATAAACTATGTCATTGCATCAGTCAGCTCAAAGTTGTTAAAGTGTTAAGTTTGTGCATGTTATTACAGTTAATGTGAAACTGTACTTCCAAACTGCCAGGTGAGATTTCTGAAATATGTAATTGTACTTGGCAACGTACAAACACCACTTACCAACGCATGTCTGCCCATCACTACTGAACTGATAACCCTCGTCACATTCACAGCGGAAAGTCCCAGGCTGGTTGTTGCAAATGGCGTGGAAGCCGCAGATCTGAGGATTCTCTCTGCACTCATCAATGTCTGATAAAGAGAAGAGACAGTTATCATACGCTAATAACTCTCAAATTAGGCCCAAGTTCAAGTTTAAAGCTCTGAAGTCGGAAATCAGGAGATCAGGGAAGAGAGTATAATTAGATTTCTTAATTACAAATGTTTCAAGATAGCATCTGTCTGAAATACTTCCTTCCTTTTCTACTATATGTGCCTCAGAGCTCTTCCTGTCCTGAATGCAAAAGACTGTTGAGTTGTATAGGACTTGGACCGGGGATGATGACCAAACTTGGCATGTCAACCTAGTTTGACAGTATACTTTGCTTATCATGTGGGACTCCAGTGTGCTAATTGGCATGATTGCCAAGTTCCCCAGGAAGGGAGGGTTAAGAAAGTCTCAACAGTATACATTAGTGGTGAAAATCAAGAAGCTACTACACCCTTGTCATTACCACAAATAATGGAGACTTCTTTGGTACTGTATCATACGTCATTGTTACCATAACATGTGCGGCCATCTCCGTTGAAGCCAGCAGCACACTGGCAGGTAAACTGAGTTCCCTGTCCAGGTCGGCACACAGCGTTGGTATCACAGCCGTGTCTCCCCGTGAAACATGGGTTCTCCTGTGGCTGCCCCCCTGAGAATTAAGGGTGTATTTTAGAAACAATGTTACAATAATGTTAATTCACGAGATTCCGTGAGAAAGACTTATTCACCGCTAAACAAAGGCTCTAATTTTTTAGCAAAAACTGTCCTTGTTCAGGATGTTATATGTTGTACTCCAGGAAGGAAATGAGCACAGACTAAAACGGGAATATAAACAAAATCTCCATGACCTCACCATTGATATCCCCGATCTTGTTGCTCATGGCGAACCGGATGAGTTCATTATTAGCATCATACATGACAAACACCTGGTCCACGCTAAGCATCTGAGTTGGTTTCATGTCTCTCAAAGAATCGCCATGCTGACAGCTCTGGAAGGTGATGGTCTGACGCCACTGATACGTCCTGGTCTCAGTGGAGCCATCAGGAAAACTCACTACATAGTCCCGGGTGGAGGATGAGGTGATCACTAGAATGTACAATAGGCAAGTGAGAAACAAATTGATGATTATTTCTCAATCTTAACCTCTTCAGGGTTTAGTTATAAATACAAAGGCAGAAAAATACTTCTTCTTTCTTTGAATAAAAAGCTACAGCCCAGTGATATTCTCTGTTCAAGTTGTATCTTACAGTTGTTGCTGTACTGATAGATCTCAGAGTAACGGTCGATTTGTACGCTGGAGCCGGGAGACACCTCAGGGACACGGCCTTCCAGGGTAGTGCTCACCACCAGGTGGTCATGCTCATCGATCCCTTTGAACTCCTGTGAGATGGTAAGCTTCTCAGACCCCGGCAGAAAGGTCACCTCAGCCTGCCGTGTGAACTCCCCCCCTACAGAGGACAGAAAAGAGGAGGTTAACTTTAAGACCCTGGCCCTGGGTGAACTTTGGGTGGCCTTCTGTCTCAGCTGAGGTAATGTGTGGGGAATTCAGCTGGAGAGAGTGAGTAAAACTGCAGCTGTATGGCAAATTGCTTGTAGCAGCATTAGCGTTTGTGTGCAGAGAAATAAGCTTGCTGAATCTTCTCTTAAGTCATTTTCTAACCAAGTGAAACATGAGAAAATTACACGAGAAGCTGCTGGATGGCACATTATCAGATATTGTTTATGCAGTTGTGGAAGTTTTTTTCTCACCAATAGTGCTGAAGCCATTCTTGAATCCAGGCTGCTCCAGAGCAAACGCCCACCCAATCACACCACCAAGGGCCGACAGGGGCTGCAGTGAGGGCCCAAGGGTGTAAGGGATGTCACTGATGGCCACATAGGAACGGCCATCATTCACCACAACGTATGAGTGTAGATCGTTGCTGGTGAACTCCACTGGAGAAGGATTGTTTCCCACGTATACTTTTCCATACACTTTACCATTCATCCTCTGTGGCTTTCCTGCAAAATCAAACAAAACCTAAGTGGACCTAAGTGAAACGGCTAAAAGATTTTCCCCTACATGTCCACATCTGCTATTAAGAACAATGAATACATTAAATACTGTCTGAATAATAAGAAGACTGTGGCATTCCTGTAACATTTTTAGCTATATTAGCTAGTCAGACTGGCTATTTGGTTATTTTAAAAATAGTACGCAATGCCAGTCACTCTGATAAGGTAAGATAAGCTGCAATTTTACAGAACAGGGAAAACCTTATCGGTACACTGGTCAATTTACAGTGGAAAAACCCTGCAGCATTACTGCACATAGAAAGCAGCAAAGTGACTGGTATGATCTCAGCAGTATGTCATAGTCTCAGAGTTCATAATACAGCTCAGATTTAATAGAATGTAACAGTGTACTGTGTAAAATTGGCCATAAACATCCTTTCTATTTCCCTGAAGTAGTTAAAATAACTTTCACACACAGTTTCAATTTTGTTTCAAAATTAAATGTGACCACTTAAAGCAGAGGTGTAACATTACCCTCTGCCACACATTGTATCCCATTTCCATAGAAGCCTGGTCTGCAGTGGCAGCAGTATCCACTGGAGTAGTCCTTGCAGTCAGCAAACTGGGAGCACTTATTTCTGTTGTTCGAACATGTCCCGAGGTTGTATGAAAACACTGAAAACATGTAAAGGCATAGTAAGAATATTACAGAAACAGCTAATTAAATAGTTATAGTCTTCCAGCAATGATACAAAAGATTTTAAAATTCTATGTTACATACATATGACTCAGTTATAACTCAGTTTGAACATTTATCCTCACCATCTACATTTATGTCTGTGTCATCCACCACCACCACCACTTCTGGGTTCCCAGGCTGATACGGCTGGTACTGAACTGGATGGACTTCAATGGGCTGCTCCCCTCCTGATTCAAAAGGAGGGTACTCCACTTGCTGTCCATCAGTATACACTGTTCTCCTTGTATCATCAACCTCGTCATAGCCCACAGGAGCTGTGGCTTCGGGGGGCAGATCAGTGACTTCACCTGGAGCCACGTTCGTAAAATAGGGAGAAGTCCCAATTTCGTACACCCATACACCCCGCAGGCCAGAGTTAGTCTCCCTATAGGGAGAGAAGAGACTTTTACAGTCACTGTTCTTCAAACATTATCCAACCAGCTGGTCAGGTCATCGGTTGACTTACTTTGCTAAAGCTCTGACGGATGCCTCGTCCTCAGTAGTGGTGCGGTAGTATGGACCCTGACTGGAATACAGGAAACCCTTGACCAAACCTTTACTGAAGCCAGCATGCATGACCACACTGATGTCTCCTACAGGCGTGGTGGTAAACTGTATCCCATCCCTTGCATACAGGACAATAGCATAGGAGGCAGTCTCCAGGGATGCAATTACCAGCTGAAAGGTGTTTCTCTGTGGAATAAAACATTAGAGAGAATATAAATGACCAGTTCTGCCACATATCACTCAAATAACCACGTGATTCTCACCTTCTTCTCAATGCCATCTCCTCTACTTTGAGGTTCATGGGTAACTACATCTACCCAGGTGATCACCACAGCATGGGTGGGGTTGACTTCGTCATCCTCGGGGAAAGCCCTGTTGATGTGCTCTGCCGCCTGACGCAAAGCCTCAGGACTGGAGTCTTGACGGAAGAAAACTTTCCCGACACCATCACTTGTGTCCAGGTCGCCTTGCAGAGCTGCGATCATTCCAAATTTTGGGGGCATGTTGCCAAGATATGTCGACTCACTTGTTGGTTCTGTTGTGGCAACAAAACCATTGGTGTTGATCTGAAATTAAAGGCTCAAGTTAAGGTAATGAGGATATGATTGTAACACAGTATGACTCTTTTTATAATAACTGGGGTAGCAATACGTAAAGAACTACAGTATTTCACAGCAGAGGGAAACCTAGTCCACTCTGACCCACTTTGATGTTTATTCCAAACTCATTAGACTAATGATCCAAGTCAGCTGACATGTCCTACAAAAGCACTAATGCACAAACAAGATGCCATTTAACCACAGATTTTACACACTTACGGTTTAACGTGAACACATGGAGGGCTTGTAAAAAAGAAAAGCTGTGCTCATGTCAAAAACACTCACACACACAGACAGTCTGCACTTCCTGGCCAGGGGAAAACAAGAGCACTATTCCTGGCCCGGGCCACACTTTCCTGTCCTTGCCCCTGACGAGCAGCCCCAGAGAGCCTAAGGATTGCGCACTAATTTTCATTACATAAACTTGCTGCCAAAATTGAAGATAGAGCTGGGAAAATGATCAGTGATTCGGATCTTGCAGATGTAGTGCAGAGAGATCTTTGACGTTAGTGGCTACGCAAACATACCAGGGCTTTGTGGAATATGAATCACACTCAGGAGGAGATAATAACCTTGTAATAATTAAAGAAAATGTTGTTTTTCTATAATCATGTCTGCCTTTAAAAGCATTACTGTTCGCCTACAGGGCACAGACAGTTCAGGCTAGACTGTCTCATAAATGAAAAACAGAAATCTTAAAGCCATCTTGGCTGCGGTAAAGAAATATGTTTGTGGTGAGTGATAGAGGTGGTCAGCAGTGAGGAAACCCCCTAAGGCTGATAGCTATAACACGGAATTCAACTTTTATTCTCAACCTCAGGCTCATGTATTAACCAAAACTTTTTTTCTACACATCTCCACAAGTAGATACTTGGGTGAGATTGGGTATGTAACTGCTTCATAAATGACAACTTAAAACACTGCTTCGACTTAAAGCTGAAATTCTTAATTAACTGGCAAAAACGTAAGAAATGAAGCCTCAAATCATTTCCAAAACAGAAATATGGATTACTGCGCAAAGTATATATCATCAAGTAAAGACTACAGAGTTTTATTTAATATGGATGAAGCTTTCAAGGAAAATTTTGTATATAATCACTTTCTGATATTATCCACATGAGGCACAATTAAAACAGACATGCAGCACTTTTTTGAAAAGGGGGATCATGGGGAATAAAGGGCTGTTTGTCTGTCCAACACAATGGTGCAGCTTTCAGCTAAAAGTTGCTATTATTAAGTAATTTAAAAGCTCTACATGGCAACTGCAAACAGCAAATAATAAACACATTAAGTCTTTGAGAATGTAGCATGTTAGAGATAAACTCCAAAGTTACTCTTTTATATACATACAGTACATAAACATAGTTTATAGGCTTAGTAAAGGCATATATTTGGTTCATAAAGGTCTTACTGGCCCCACAGTTATGTGACATAGATTAATCACGACAGTTTTGGGGGGGGGGTTGCAAAATTAGGTTCCTCAAGTACCCTGGTCTTTGTGTCAATAGTAAAATGATAATCTCAGGGGGATCTATAAGAATGTGTCGACACATACATTTCACAAGATACAGCAGTCTATGTGCTAAGTAAATCAATATTTGCAAATTCTCCAGAGCAACAGAAAAAGTGATACGCTGCCCCAGATATATTTTGCAACTTCCAGGTATTGTTTTAAGTTTGTCTCACCCCTTAACGTATAACTGCCCGGGCTTTTCTATGGTCTGCGCAATTGCGCAAGAACGATGGACAGTCCATCCTGACCAATAAATCTAATCCAAGTTTTTGTATTAAAATAACTTTGATTGTGGGTTAACTTACAAAGATGCTGTCGAAAGTACCATCGTAAAACAAAACTGGGTTGTCCAGTTCAAGTCGGTGCGTCTGGTCGTTCCCTGATTCCAGTAACTGGTCTCTTGCGCTTGGACCGAAAGGAAAAAGCTCTCCCCGCGTTATGCTCTGCGCCGACACCACAAATCCGAAAAAACTCGCACAGAGGAGCCAACCCTGCCTCTGCCAACCCATTGTTCGTGTTTCAGGAGCAGTTTAACAGTCCTGTGGTTTGTCCAGGCCAGGTTAGTGGAGAGTGACGCACGAGACTCCCCTAAAGAAAGTTCAGCCTTGATCCCACTGGGCACGGCTCTGTGACGTTGTGGCCGCGACGCTGTTTTGGTCCGTTATCCACGCCGCTTCATGCCCCACCAGGAGTGTGTGATCATTGCTCAGATTTGATCATTTTTCTTTGATTCGTGCTTCTACCATGAGAATAATGGCAACGTAGTTAAATTATTTATTTTTTCTGTTTTTACTATCTACACCGGATCGGGAAGTGATTATCTTTCCAACTTCCAACTTCTCGGATCAATATCTGATAGGTGAAATGTTGTTAAAGCACAAACCACGCCCCTTTCCAACCATAGTAAGATAGACAACGAGCTACAAACTAATTTTCATCAAAGCGAGCCGTCCTCCAGTTATTCCTCTCCATGTACAGCCGGCTGTGAGAAGAGTGCTGTAGGGACCGTCTACAAAGTGCAACACCGAAAAGAGATACTAAAGAATATTCAATAACTACAATGTACTGCTCCCAAAAATAATTTTGCATAATTTGGGGGGAATTTTTAATGCGGAACATATTTAATAACTGCACTCTCCATAACCACTTCACACATCAATGGTCTCCTGCTGGTTATACTACAACACTTAAAGCAAAATTATGTACAAATTGTACTTTGCTGTCCATCACCAAACTCTGTAAATCACTGTGAAATGTTACATAGTGCAAGATGTACGAATGACAGAGACAACATTAATTTTATTTTAACAACATGACAGGATTTATTGTTGCTAAGCTAACATTTTCTGTTCAGCTATTCTTGTGGTATGAGACATATCCACTGTGTACCCAATGCTAAACAGATAACTTTAGCAATGGATTTAACTAAGTTCGTAAACTGAATGCCTGTTCACAATGCTATTAGTTGCTCCATCTGATGACGAATGTTTTTAAAGTGTAATTTTACAAGCTCCCTCTCTCCAGAAAGTTAAAAGAAATGCAGTAGAGGACAATCACTATATGGCTGCTGCCTCATGGCTAGTGACAGACTGACCACCATTCAGTGTAGCAGGAATACAGCTGGGGAGGGAGGGACTGGTTGGAAACCACACACCAGGCTGGCTTTTCCAGTTCAAGTCGGTGTATTTGGTTCCTAATTCCAGGAGCTGGTCTCTTGTGCTTGGACCAAAAAGAAAAAAACTCTCCCCGTGTTATGCTATGCACTGACATCACAAATCCAAGAAAACTCTCATAGAGGAGCCATACTTGCTGCTGCCAACCCATTGTTTGTGTTTCAGGACCAGTTGAGCAGTCCTGTGGTTTGTCCAGGCCAGGTTAGTGAAGAGTGACGCACAGACTCCACTAAAGGGAGAGGACTGTTTTCATAAAACACTGGAGAGAGATATTAAAGGTAACCTATACTTTTCATGCTGTTCTTCAAACAAATTCCTGGAGCGACAAGACATCTGCACTTATGGCACTTGGCCCACTTTGAAAAAGTGTCAGTGGGTCAGTTGAGGACAGAAGGCTGATAAGCACTGGGGTCAGTTTCACATCATACCCCTTGATTTCAACCCTGACTTAATTGTTCTAGTATTGCCAATACAGTACAAAGTAGTCATCTCTGTTTGGATGATAAGGTACTATAATATAGAGGGCACTGAGTAGAAGGTCCTAGTTTCTCCAGAGGGACAACACAGGAGCTGTATTTGCAGATTTGGATACAGGCCAAGGGGCCAACAGAGTATAGACATCAGAGCATGGACGAGTTACCAGCAACAGAGCCCAATGGTCGGTTTGATTGAAACATTATGTAAAGGACAATATCACAGATCACTGTAGCATACTCTAATCATTTGAGGCATACCGCTGTAGCTATCAGACTCGACTCCAGCTGGGATAATGAGAGACATGCTGGTAATATGGTTCAGCTTGGAGCTGTTTCTGCACTCCTAATGGATGGTCAGTCATCCGTTCAACATTTTGGTCCACTTATCTGAGCAACTGTTGGCCAGATTACCATGACATTTTAATGTAGGTATTCATGGTCCCTGTGATCCCTAATGATTTCTAGTGACCTCTGACCTTTTGTTTAGTGCTAACATAAGCCTAATATGTCTTTTGCCAACACTTTGCTAGAAAACAAAGTATTCTGCAAGTGAAAAAAAGATAACAAATGGCCTCCAAATCAATGGCACGTTTTCAACTAGATTTGGTATGGACTACTGAATTTCCCCTAGAGGGATTAATAAAATATGCCATCTTCTTTTTCAATCATGATTCCCAGATGATGATTAATAACGTATCTCGGCACCATGCCAAGATTTCATTACACAGGCGATACCAAAACTTAAAGTGCAGATTATGTATTACAGAGCCTACATTTTCCCAGTGGTAGAAAGTATATTTACTCAAGTACTGTTCTTAAAGGAGACATTAAATGCTAAATTTAAGGTTTCTACTTATATTTTGGGTTGCTACCAGAATAGTTTTTTAAGTTTTAATGTTCAAAATTATGTTTCTCATACTAACTATAGCCATAACATAAAAAACTGTATATAAACTGAATATTGTATATTGTGATCTCAACACCATAATACATTTTGACCATTTTTCTTCCTGTCCAGTAAAAAACATGTACTTTCAAATTTGTTGATTTTATATGTGAATTGCTTTGATAAACTGAAGGAAGTGTTTATTTACATGATCTTAAAGCAAATAAACTCCTCTCTGGATTTGCTGGAAAATGCAGGAGAGAGGTGCTACAAAGATATAATGATTTTATAGAACATGATGCATTGCTGTGTGTGAAACTACTCAATAGTACATAGGGTATCTAAAATGAATGCAATCCTAAACATGTACAGCAGTAAAATGCAGCATACACATTAATACAGTAGTGATATTAATCCAAAAATATCATATAATAGTAAAACACTGGCAAGGAAGATTTTTCTGCACAGTAAGTACTTTTACATTTGATACTTGAACATTTTGCTAATAATATTTACACACTTTTGCTTAAGTAAAGGATTTGAAAACATCTTCTACTACTGTATACTATGTAGACACTCTGTAGTGTCTTTTCTTAGATCTTCCCTGCCTCATAAACACCCACAAAAAGTGTGACAATAAACTGATATTATGTGATGTGTGAAATTGGTGGAGTGTCCCTGTTACATGTGTAAGAATAAAAAATACATACTGTTTGTGTGTTGGATTTTCGGTTTGGTTGTTTGTTTGTATTTCTTTTATCTTTTGACTTCTACTATATTTTTACATTATCTAGCATCTAGAAACGTCAGTGACAAAGGTCCCAAGTACACATTCCTTTCAAGGGTCAGCCAGGAAAATACACTGGAAACCACGAATGGATGAGCCTTTTGTAGACACTCTTGCACCACCCCGAGGCCAAAACCTCATTTTTTCACAAGACACAATGACCAAGCTGCTGTGAAATTTAAAGGGAACATTTATGCTTCCAAGGGGATAAACCCTCGTGATTCTAATGAATCCATGACCTTTTCTTTGGCATCACCCTGAGGGCAAAATCTCTATTTTCAGCCCTACTTTTTAGCCCTGACTCAACTGTCAGGTTTTTTAGGATTTTTCTCCAGCAGCAGTCTGATAAAATTAACATTTCATCATCTGGTGTCACTTTATCTAGGTATTATTAATAATTATGCTGTGTGATAAAAGACACAACATAAATAGCCATAATATATTTTACTCTGATCTGATATGTTTCTGCTTGAAATTATAGTTTGGATTGTTGGACTGTATCTCAGTCACACCCATCATTTCCCAATCTGCTCTTGCTGAAATATCACTAATACTTTCATATGTGAATTCATGAATTAAACATTGCATTTTTATTTGCTTCGTGTTTTTTGCTTTGTAATCGTCTAGTGTGATTTTATTACATTGTGTTATGAACATGAGCAACAATGTATGAACATTAATTGTCTAACTTTGGGTCCCTCCCAGCCTTTCCATCCATACATAGGAGGAAAGTGCCACCTTCTGGTCATTTCATGAAGTTTCCATTTCTGCTCTGAATATTCTACACCAAATCCACCAAGATTTCTAGACTTTAATATATTATTTGATACACAGTACATTAACATACAAACATAAACATGTTTATTTTATCATTGAAAAAAGAGTATGCCATACATATTCTGCTCAGTCTGAAAGTAAATTTGTGTGGAATTTGATCAAAACTGAACAAATATTCATCATGACAACAGAACCTACAAGCCAGTGCTTCTATGTCAGAAACTAAAAGTAGTTTAACCAACAACAGTACTTGTATATCACTACACATTACCTTATACTATATATCTCACATTTTGTGCCAGATAAACTGTAGTCTACTCTACCATGTTGTATTCACTTGCTTTATAGTGCTGTTACATCTCTACATTAATACAGACAAACTAGGTTCCATTACTTCTTCACATCATATATTAATCAGGATTTTCAGTTTACATCGGCTCAACCTGGTATTATATATATATATATTATCTCTTGTATAGTTTCTATTTAATATTCTTTTCATATTTTCCTTTTCTTGTCTTATTTATTTTTTACCCTAAGATAAAATTTCTTATGAGCATTACGACAGTGAAGTGCAACGAAGTTCATTTCAATCCACATGAATTAATATAAAACAGCCTTAATATTTAAGTGAGATTGTCTTTATTGTCACTGAGCATTTTCAATGAAATTGACTTTGCAGCTCCCGTGTGCAAACAAAAAAACTACAATAAAATACTATAAGATACAATAAAAATGAAAATTTAAGATCTTCTTCCTCATTTTTCATCATGTTTATTACCGTTTGTTGGCAGCACTGTGTTCTTATTAGTTTCAATGAGGAATGTAAGATACTTGGTTGTTTAAAGTCATAGGGACTACACTGACTACACCGAATATATATACACCATATACTTATAGCTCCACAACATTGTTAAAGTATTATTCTACAATATGTTGTGTCATGTTCTATTGTTAAATCTCTAGTGAATGTGTAACATGTGACTCCACTGAATAGTAAATTCACTGCTGTATTTTTATTGTTGGTGCTGGAGTTTGATTTTACTGAGCTCACAGCTTTTAAAAGATTTCTTGAAATCAGGTTTTATCAGCGAGGGAGCTTCAGGAAAATGAATACTGATCAGCCTTCAACGTTGCAGCTGGAGGTTTTTGACGTGTCCCTCCTGATGACATCACGTTTTAAAAACTCAAACCCCCTATGCACGAGGACAGGTGCTGCCGGGTGCGGTGGCGCGCGCCTGTAATCCAAGCTACCGGGAGGCTGAGGCTGGTGGATCGTTTGAGCTCAGGAGCTCTGAGCTGCAGCGGACTATGTCGATCGGGTGTCCGCACTAAGTTCGGTATCGATATGGTGCTCCTGGGGGAGCCCGGGACCACCAGGTCGTCTAAGGAGGGGTGCACCGGTCCAGGTCGGAAACGGAGCAGGTCAAAGCCCCCGTGCCGCTCAGTAGTGGGATCGCGCCTGTGAATAGACGCTGTAGTGCAGCCTGAGTAATACAGCGGGACCCAGTCTTTTTACACTCTTTGTACTGTTCAACAAACAGCTGGGACAACACACACGGTCAACAACAAGCTCTGTCTATGTTCAACAGCTTCATCACTGCTTTGGATTTTCTTGTTGCCATGAAAAACCTCCAGAAACCACTAGTGTTTGTTTGTCCTACAGCGCCTCCACCTGGAGGAGAGGAGCAATGAGCAGCAGTCACAGCAGTCAATGGAACAGCACACGTTCAGTAAACTAACAGGTTTTTCTGTCAGTGATTCAGTGAACTTCATCCAGAGAGTTGGTGTGGAGCAGCGGGAAGACAACAGAGCAGTTGCAGGAATTTTACAGATTACCACAAAGAGAAGGAGAATAATTGTATTTTTCAAATGACTGAGTGCTCCATGAATGCTTATTTTAGTCTGTCATTCTGTACAAAGACCATAATAAGAAGATCACCACTAGATGAGGCAATTTTTTTCTCTTTATATCTATTTTTTTTACTCAAAATAGGACATGGTAAATGATTTCTGAGGGATTTTGTGTCTGTCCTGCTGTGTTACTTTTTCAGTCTTGGAATTATTCTCCTCCACAGTTCTTTGTTTATTTGGCCTAGTTTTAACCCTCTGAAAATGACGGTGGATCATCTGGCGTTAGTCTAGTTTTTAAGTTAGTGGTGAAGCCAGTGTTATATGGATTTTAAGATTGCAATGGATCTATTAATACCAAACATGTCACATCATTTTACTGGGAAAGTTGTCTTTACCATGAGGTCTGTGACCCCTCAGTGATTGCTTGTAATATTTGCTTTGCTGTCAGACAGCTGTTGGAAGTTCTAAAGTTAGCAACAAAATTAAAAGTTTGTCTGACAGCAAGGTTAAACATTGAAAAAATTCGTAATATGGTGTAGACTTAACAGATATTGATTTTTTGGAGATGAACCTTTTCATGTGGCAAAAATGTGTTTTTCTGCTGACCCTGTCCACAGCAGTGCATGGCTCTACTTCTCTACTGTAGCTAGAAGTACCTCATACAGCCCCACTTCAAAATACCACAACTATACCTTTGTAGGTGCCATATGTAAGATTCTGAGGCATTCTACGTATTCATTTCATGTTTTAATCATTTTTTATTGTTAATGGGTGAACCAGTTGTAGGGTAACTTAAAAAATTAACCCTTCCATGAATTTCTCAGTTGCAGTTGAAGGACAAAAATTAATTTAGCATAAACAATTGATTGTGGAAATAATTAAATATTTGAATGAATATTACATTTTAATCTTCAGTTAGCTAAATTCTATTCTATTATAATTCTATAATAATTTTAGGAGACATGTTTCTGTAATGTCATCCTAAATCGAGATAAGACACATACAAGTGAAGTTTCTGCAAAATATAACAATATCTGAACTTTGAATTTTTTTTATTTTTTTATTTTTTTATTTTTTTTTGCTTGCTTTTTTGTTTTTGAGGTGGGGGACTAAAACTTTTTTTTTTTTTTTTTCGTCTTTCGACGTGTGGGGGAACCAGAGCACCTGGAGAAAACCCCCAAAACTTGATGTTACTTTAGTCCTCCCTCCTCCTCTTCCACCTCTCTGGTTTCCTCAACCCCAGAAAGTGACGGGTTCTCTTCCAGACAGAAGGTGGTCGTGCTGTCCTGCCTGGAAGATTTCCCTGAGCCTCTCTCTGGGATTCGAGGGCCAGTGCAGGACTGATGGTCTCCTGCTGCTCGCACTGCTTCTCCTCAGCGACTTCAGCCTCCTTCGGTGGTTGGTTGTCATCACGGCCGGTGATTTTTTGGAGAGCCTCTCTCTCAGCCTTGAGCTCAGTGGATAGTTTCAGGTTGAGTGAGATCTGAACACTGAGCTGAGTTTTCAGCTCTTCCAGCTCTCTCCCAAAAATCTTCTCACTCTCAATGGCATTTTGCTGCAGGACAGTGATCTCCTCCGCCATCTTTTGACGGAGGGCTTCCTGCTCAGCCCTCAAGTTGCGGTTCACACGCCAGGCCTCTGACACTGAGACTGCATGAGACTTGACTTCCTTGTCAAGCTCACACTGGAGGGTGTCGGCCTGCTGTCTGACTGTGATGACATCGTTTTCATACTTCTGGGTAATCTCACCGTGTGAAATGCAGATCTTGTCCATTTCTTGCTGGAGAATCTTGTTCTTGTCCTTCTCTGCATCCAGCTCAGCAGAGAACTTCTCCTGGTTCACTTTGTGCGCCTCTTGCAGCTCCTCATACTTTGTTTGCAGGAGTTTCGTCTGCTCGAGTTCCCTCTCCAGGTCAGACCTAAGGGTGTCAGCCTGCTCTCTGACATCAATTACATCAGCTTGATAACTTAGGTTGACCTCACGGAGTGACACATTGACCTTGTCCTGTTGGTCTTGGAGAGTCTTGTTCTTCTCTCTCTCCACCTGGAGTGCAGCGGTGGCTTCATCAAAGTCAGATTGCAGGCGATTCTTCTGCAAGATCTCGTTATCAAGATCATGCTGAAGGGCATCAGCCTGCTCTCTGATTTTGGGAACATCATTTTCATACCTTGCACTGAGCACTTGATATGAAATACAGAGCCGTTCCAGTTCCTCTTGGAGAAGCTTGTTGTTGTTCTTCTCTGCCTGGAGCTCGTTGGTGGACTTTTCCTCATTAATGATGTGGGCCACCTGCAGCTCCTCGTAGTCCACTTGCAAGAGTTTTTTCTTCTTCCTCTTGGTGTTGTCTCTGACCTGGTTGGCAATCTTTGCGGTGCTGAGAGTTTCTGAATCGGTGTACTTCTTCAGTCTCTCTAGTTCTCGCCTTGTCTCTTTTTCCTTGTTGATGAACATCTCTTTCAAGGATTTCTGTCTCTGCAGCTGTGCTTTTGTCTCCTCCAACTCTTGGTTGAGTTGGCAGCTGGTCTCACAAAAGCAGCCGCGTACTGTCTGCTCTTCATCGCTTCTCTGGTCACCTCTTGGGTTCCTCGGGCGCTGCATTTTCTTTGGCTGGTAGAATCAGTCACAAAGAAATGCTGTAGATTGCAGATGTATGTTTCTAACGAACAGATGTATTCTGTATCAGTCGTTTGTCTCTTGAAAATTGTCTTTTCTCGCTCTTTCTCTCACCGTGGTGTCACGTGTTGAAAGGTTTGAAATGATATGACTGACTGAAGAGCCATGGCCTTATATATACAGACCTGATGAAAGGGAGTTG
Organism: Argyrosomus regius; assembly: GCA_946959425.1. NCBI lineage: Eukaryota > Metazoa > Chordata > Actinopteri > Sciaenidae > Argyrosomus > Argyrosomus regius. Next base: position 18,887,106 of record OX336894.1, read on the forward strand.
TGACATCCTCACATTTTGCTTTTGATTTTGAGTTCCATTTCTCCTGCCCCTGAGTTGTTTACATTCTAAGTCACAAGCTATGAATCATTATTTATGATGATGCTATGAATCATCATTATATTATCACATATTATTATTATTATTATTATTATTATTATTATTATTATTATTGAAAAGAAACAGACAGGCCTTTTGCAGACTGATTGGATCAAACTTCAGATCACAGAGGTGAGATGTCTGTCTAAACACAAAATAGACGTAAATGGTTGCTATGGTGCGCTGTGGTTGGTTGCTATGTTTTGTCTCCAGGTGCATCATTTTAATAAGATCATAATTTCAACCCAAACAAAACCGATCGAACACGAAAAGTTTGTCTCCTGTTTTACCTCGACCATTTATTGAAAATTAACACTTCAACTGCGAATATTTCCATCCACAAGACGATTAAAGTCCCACAAAGAGTGAAAAAACCAACCCATCAAACTTCCATCATGGAAAACGTGAGATTTGAACACAATTTTTTTGTGTGTGTTTTATATGGATTTTGCCGTCGCACTGTACCGGAAGAATTTAGTTATTCGTTTTTAAAACAACTCATTTCTATATTTAAACATACATTTCGGAAAATGTCTGATATGAAAATTTAATAATTGTTATCAAGTCATTATTTTATGCGCATTGGTCTATTAATACGCAACTAAATGCGTTAGTTTACATACATCTCCAGAACATAAATGTGAACATTGGATATGTTGACATATCATATCGAGTGAAAGGTTTTTACAGAGGGAATTATTATTTGTCTCCTGTTTCACCCGACCATTGATCGAAATATAAAAATATCGTTTCAACTGCGGATATTCTCATCCACACGACGATTAAAGTCAGAGTGAAGAAGAAGAGAGTGAAGAAGCCAACCCAAAAAACTTCCATCATCCATCATTTTAAAAGTCTGTAGTGTTTTATATGGATTTTACCGTCGGACTGTACCGGATCGATTGATCTATTCCTTTTAAAACAGGCCAAAAATGCGCATAAAATAATGACTTTGATGACAAGTTTTCTGAAATGTATGTAAAATGTTAAATGTCCAAACGAAGTATTACCTAAGTAGATATACGTTAATTTGCATACATCTCCAGAACAAATATGTGAATTATTATTTTTTTTTTTAATCTTTCTATAAACCAAGTGTGTTTTTAGAAATGTCTTTACACTACTCTGATATTTTATGGAAGAAAAATAGTCCAAAGTCATAAAATTGACCAGTTTTTGTGTATTGTTTCAGTGTAATTTGGCGATCCTTGACCATGACTACTGCAGAAAAAGACACATTTCTGCACGTCAGGCTAAGAAAGCCAAGAAGCCTGGAGCCCACAGGCAGTGTCCATGCTGCAGGGACAACCAGGTTAGACATTTGAATTTTATTTTGATATATTTATTTCTTAAAGGTTTATATCCCAAATTGTTCAAAATGTCATTCTCAAGAACTAGAGAATTAGACAGCTTGACAAAATGTAAAAATTATGACAGAATATATTTTGAGTGTTTTGAAACATCGTACAGGCAGATTGTACTGCTCATTTACATTACATTAATGTTTAGTTCCCATCCAATCTATGACAAATTTACTCATCTCTGTGACATCATCACTTTTCAATTTCAACTTGTTAAGTAAGTAAGTTTACTGGAGTCTGACATCTTCTTCGTTCATTCCCCACAGCACCGGCACTGTGCTACCCCTGCCAGCCCGCCCCAGACGAGGAAACGGACCTCGGTGGCTTGTCCTTCCCAGCCATCTGCTGGGCATCCAGACGTGCTGGGTCAGGTTTCCCCTGCTTGCACAAGCGCGGTGAACCTGGTCCCAAGGTGGCAGCATGCCAGCATCCCACCTTCTGACCTCCCAGTGGTCTCCACTGTGGCCCTCAGGTCCCAGCTGTCCACTAATCCAGTGCAGCCAGACAGTCCTGTCAGGATGTACAACGGATCAGTGGAGGAGTACGAACGTATTTACCATGAATTTTCATGATATGGATCATAATTGTTTAATGTCTGTTTCTTCTGCTCATCACAGGTACAATAATGGACAACTACGTCCATCCACTTTAGTCCTGGGACGACGGATCAAGACCAGGCTGTGGGAGCGGCTGGGTCGTCTTGACTTCACTGAATCTTTCAGTGAAGACAGACTTGTGGCGATCGACCAGTGTTTTGGGGTTGGAGTCCATCCTCATCCACTGACAAACCTACCAACACTTAGCAGCATCCTGCAGGATGCCTCCACCTGCAGATTGTGGCAACAAGCTGTAGCACGACCCTTGACCTCCCAGCCTCTGCCAACAACCTGCAGGATGCCTCCACCTGCAGATTGTGGCAACAAGCTGTAGCCCAACCCTCCAACTACCAGCCTCAGCCTACAACCTGCAGGACACCTCCACCTGCAGATTGTGGCAACCAGCTGTAGCCCAACCCTCCAACTACCAGCCTCAGCCTATAACCTGCAGGACACCTCCACCTGCAGATTGTGGCAAAAGCTGTAGACCAGTCCTCCACGTGCCAGCCTCTGGCTCCACCTGCAGATTCTGGCAACCATCTGTAGCCCAACCCTCCAACTACCAGCCTCTGCCAACAACCTGCAGGATGCCTCCACCTGCAGATTCTGGCAACCGGCTTAGCCCGACCCTCAACCTCCAGCCTCTGCCAACAACCTGCAGCCTCCTCCACCTGCAGACTTTTGCAAATACCTGAAGCCCACACCCACCTGACAGCCTCAGCCTACAACCTGCAGATGCCTCCATCTGCAGATTCTGGCAACCACCTGTAGCCCAGCCCTCCGCCTACCAGCCTCTGCCAATGACCTGCAGGACGCCTCCACCTGCAGATTGTGGTAACCAGCTTAGCCCGACCCTCGACCTCCCAGCCTCTGCCAACAACCTGCAGATGCCTCCACCTGCAGATTCTGGCAACCGGCTTAGCCTGACCCTCGACCTCCAGCGTCTGCCAATGACCTGTGGGCCTCCTCCACCTGCAGACTCTGCAATAGCTGAAGCCCGCCCCCACCTGCCAGACCTACAACCTGCAAGATGCCTCCAAATGCAAATTCTGGCAACCACCTGTAGCCCAGCCTCCGCCTACCAGCCTCAGCCTACAACCTGCAGACACCACCACCTCAGATTGTGCAACAAGCTGTAGACAAGCCCTCCACATGCCAGCCTCTGCCTCCACCTGCAGATTGTGGCAACCGGCTGTAGCCCAACCCTCGACCTCCAAGCCTCTGCCAATGACCTGCAGGTCACCTCCACCTGCAGATTGTGGCAACAAGCTGTAGGCCAACCCTTGACCTCCCAGCCTCAGCCAACGACCTGCAGGCCTCTTCGACCTGCAGACTCTTGCAAATAGCTGAAGCCCACCCCTCCACCTGCCAGCCTCAGCCTACAACCTGCAGGATGCCTCCATCTGCAGATTCTGGCAACCAGCTGTAGCCCAACCCTCCAACTACCAGCCTCAGCCTACAACCTGCAGGACACCTCCACCTGCAGATTGTGGCAAAAGCTGTAGACCAGTCCTCCACGTGCCAGCCTCTGGCTCCACCTGCAGATTCTGGCAACCATCTGTAGCCCAACCCTCCAACTACCAGCCTCTGCCAACAACCTGCAGGATGCCTCCACCTGCAGATTCTGGCAACCGGCTGTAGCCCGACCCTCAACCTCCAGCCTCTGCCAACAACCTGCAGGCCTCCTCCACCTGCAGACTCTTGCAAATACCTGAAGCCCACTACTCCACCTGACAGCCTCAGCCTACAACCTGCAAGATGCCTCCATCTGCAGATTCTGGCAACCACCTGTAGCCCAGCCCTCCGCCTACCAGCCTCTGCCAATGACCTGCAGGACGCCTCCACCTGCAGATTCTTGTAACCAGCTGTAGCCCGACCCTCGACCTCCCAGCCTCTGCCAACAACCTGCAGGATGCCTCCACCTGCAGATTGTGGCAACAAACTGTAGCCCAATCCTCCAACTACCAGCCTCAGCCTACAACCTGCAGGACACCTCCACCTGCAGATTGTGGCAACAAGCTGTAGACTAGCCCTCCACGTGCCAGCCTCTGCCTACAACCTGCAGGCCGCCTCCACCTGCAGATTCTGGCAACCGGCTGTAGCCTGACCCTCGACCTCCAAGCGTCTGCCAATGACCTGCGGGCCTCCTCCACCTGCAGACTCTTGCAAATAGCTGAAGCCCGCCCCTCCACCTGCCAGCCTCAGCCTACAACCTGCAAGATGCCTCCAAATGCAAATTCTGGCAACCACCTGTAGCCCAGCCTTCCGCCTACCAGCCTCAGCCTACAACCTGCAGGACACCACCACCTGCAGATTGTGGCAACAAGCTGTAGACAAGTCCTCCACATGCCAGCCTCTGCCTCCACCTGCAGATTGTGGCAACAATCTGTAGACCAACCCTTGACCTCCCAGCCTCAGCCAACGACCTGCAGGCCTCTTCGACCTGCAGACTCTTGCAAATAGCTGAAGCCCACCCCTCCACCTGCCAGCCTCAGCCTACAACCTGCAAGATGCCTCCATCTGCAGATTCTGGCAAACACCTGTAGCCCAGCCCTCCGCCTACCAGCCTCAGCCTACAACCTGCAGGACACCACCACCTGCAGATTGTGGCAACAAGCTGTAAGCAAGCCCTCCACATGCCAGCCTCTGCCTCCACCTGCAGATTGTGGCAACCGGCTGTAGCCCGACCCTCGACCTCCAAGCCTCTGCCAATGACCTGCAGGCCTCCTCCACCTGCAGACTCTTGCAAACAGCTCAACCCGCCCCTCCACCTGCCAGCCTCTGCCAACAACCTGCAGGCCTCCTCCACCTGCAGACTCTTGCAAATAGCTGAAGCCCGCTCCTCCACCTGCTAGCCTCAGCCTACAACCTGCAAGATGTCTCCATCTGCAGATTCTGGCAACCACCTGCAGCCCAGCTCTCCACCTATCAGCCTCAGCCAGCAACCTGCAGGACGCCTTCACCTGCAGATTACGACAACCAGCTGTAGCCCAGCCCTCCAACTACCAGCCTCAGCCTACAACCTGCAAGACACCACCACCTGCAGATTCTGGCAACCACCTGTAGCCCAGCCCTCCACCTACCAGCCTCTGGCAATGACCTGCAGGATGTCTCCACCTGCAGATTCTGGCAACCGGCTGTAGCCCGACTCTCATCCTCCAAGCCTCTGCCAATGATCTGTGGGTCTCCTGCACCTGCAGACTCTTGCAAACAGCTAAACCCGACCCTGCACATGCCAGCCTGTGCCAACAACCTGTAGGCCTCCTCCACCTGCACATTCTTGCAAATAGCTGAAGCCCACCCCTCCACCTGCCAGCCTCAGCCTACAACCTGCAGGACGCCTCCATCTGCAGATTCTGGCAACCACCTGAAGCCCAGCCCTCCACCTACCAGCCTCTGGCAATGACCTGCAGGATGTCTCCACCTGCAGATTCTGGCAACCGGCTGTAGCCCAGCCCTCCACCTACCAGCCTCTGCCAATGACCTGCAGGACGCCTTCATCTGCAGATTCTGGCAACCACCTGTAGCCCAGCCCTCCACCTACCAGCCTCTGGCAATGACCTGCAGGATGTCTCCACCTGCAGATTCTGGCAACCGGCTGTAGCCCGACCCTCAACCTCCAGCCTCTGCCAACAACCTGCAGGCCTCCTCCACCTGCAGACTCTTGCAAATACCTGAAGCCCACTACTCCACCTGACAGCCTCTGCCAACAACCTGCAGGACGCCTCCACCTGCAGATTCTTGCAACAAGCTGTAGCACGACAATTGACCTCCCAGCCTCTGCCAACAACCTGCAGGATGCCTCCACCTGCCGATTGTGGCAACAAGCTACCAGCCCTCCACCTACCAGCCTCTGCAACAACCTGCACGATGTACCTGCAGATTGTGGCAAAACTGTAGCCCAACCCTCTAACTACCGCCTCAGCCTACAACCTGCAGGACACCTCCACCTGCAGATTGTGGCAACCAGTGTAGAACCTCACGTGCCAGCCTGCCTACAACCTGCAGGCCCCTCCATGTTCTTCTGCCAGCCTCAGCCTGCAACCTGCGGGCTCCTCCACCTGCACCTCGCAAATAGTTTAAGCCCACCCTCCACCTGCCAGCCTCAGCCTACAACCTGCAAGATGCCTCCAAATGCAGATTCTGGCAACCACCTGTAGCCCAGCCCTCAATCTACCAGCCTCTGTCAAAAACCTGCAGGCTTCCTCCACCTGCAGACTCTGGCAACCAGCTGTAGTTTTTTCATCCACCTACCTCCTAGACTAGCCCTCCACGTGCCAGCCTCTGCCTACAACCTGCAGGCCACCTCCACCTGCAGATTCTGGCAACCGGCTGTCGCCTGACCCTCGACCTCCAAGCGTCTGCCAATGATGTGCGGGCCTCCTCCACCTGCAGATTCTTGCAACAAGTTGTAGCCGACCCTCCACCTCCCTGCTTCTGCCTACAACCTGCAGGATCCCTCCACCTGCACACTTTGGCAACCAGCTATAGCCTTAACCTCAAACTACCAGCTTCTGCCAACAACCTGCAAACCACCCCCATATGTAGAAAGTGGCAGAAGGTTGCAGTCCAAAGCTGCACCTACCAGTTCAATTCAATTCAATTCAATTCAATTTAATTCAATTCAATTCAATTCATATAGTGCCAAAGCATAACAAAAGTTATCTTGTGACACCTTCTTTATAAAATTATTTACACAGATCCAACAAACCCACCAGGAGGAAGCAGCACTTGGCGAGGAAAAACTTCCTTTTAACAGTAACAACAAAGATAGTAATAGAGAGACAGAGAGAGATACACATGGACAGCAGCAACAAAACAACAACTGTAACTATAAACTTTAATGGAGTTATGACTAAAAGTAGCAATCATGATAATAATAATAGTATATGTAGTGGACGTCATGCAGGACCACAGCAGTATGCTCAATCAATACCTAATCAGGTAGAAGGCTGCAGTCGAAAATGCCACCTACAGCCTCTGCCAACAACTTGCAGACCGCCTCCACCTGCAGACCCTGCTGGTCACCTCACCACCTGCTGCTCATCATCCAGTTATCCCTGCCATATTAAAGACTGGTTCAACCTTCCAGACTGTGCCAGATCGTTCAGTTTCCTTTTGTTGTAATTACACAATGGCCAACCTCGTGAAACTTGTGTGCTCATTTTGTGAATCCTATTTAACCTTGCTTTCCTTGTGCTTCAGGAAATCCTGCCAGTCATTACCCTGCCACATCCAGCTCAGTCTTATCGAAACACCTGCTCCTGAAGTTTTCTGCCACCACCAGCCTCGCACTGTTCTGGATCTCCTCCTTCAAGATCTCATCTAGTCATCTTGCTCTTGCTGAATTGCACTATTAATTTGGTTTTAATAAACCCGTTAAACTTATTTTAGTCTTCAGTTGTTGTTTGAAGTTTGGGTGTGCTACTGCTCATTCTAACGATAAAGCAAAGTAGAAATTAGCTGCTGCAATGCCTTGTCCCTCATCCTCTCTGTGCAGTGTCTGCAGTACTCCTGTGCAATAATGTGATTAAACACAAAAATTATTTTTTAACATAAATCATCTGAGCATACTAAATATCAGTTTAAAACTTGACTTTTCACCTAAGAATCCTGATAAAATAGGTCCTCAGGAACAGGACAAACAGGACCTGGAGGCCTTCATTATGTTTGTTGATGTTGTGCCTTGAGCACAATACAAATGCCACAAAGTAAAGTAATCTAATCCAGGAGTTGAACCAAACTAAGAAAAAGAAGCATCATAAATCATGGTATAACTTGTAACTTGTCTCTTAATCATGTGAATAACAATATCTTCCACTATAACTATTCACAGCTTGGATAAATTAATTGCTGCCCTTATATGTTAATAAAAAATAAGCATCTTTAGGAAGTCAAAACTCATCGTGGCATTATTGTGATTCATTTTCAGGTCCCCCAATATTGTTTATATAATATTGTTCCCCAATATTCTTGCCCAGGTCGGAAAAGGAGCAGGTCAAAGCCCCTGTGCCGCTCAGTAGTAGCGCCTGTGAACTGACGCTGTAGAGCAGCCTCCTATATTCAACGGCACTTTTTTTTTTCTCGTTTCCATGAAAAACTTTCACAAACTAGCTGTGTTTCTTTATCCTACAGCGCCTCCACCTGTAGGAGAGGAGAAATGAGCATCCCTCATACCAATTCATTTTGAACTCAAGTTTGCATTTACTTTTTTCAGTTTTGTTTCCTCATTCTTCGGTCACATGCTAATAGTTCATAACTAAATAAACAAATATTATTACACACGCAGCATCAAACTGTTTTTGCTTTTTGTATTCATTGTCTTATATGGTGGTGTAATGTACACTGGAACTGGGAAAGTGCATTTGGTTAGGTATTTGTAGCTTACTTTACACGAGTATTTCTATTTCATACTAACTTATACTTATAATCATTTCAGAGCCAAATGTTGAACATTCTACCCCATTACATTCATTTGACAATGAACTACAACTTAGTTTGAAGTCCAATGTTTTACCTACAAACGACGGTTAATTATAAAATATGTTTATTTGCTATAAAACAAACCGCTTATCCTTGACCTCACTTCCATCTACAATACGCTGCCCACATAGTAATGCATTTGTAATAATAGTCCAATGATAGAGGGATCATAGTGCATATAAATACTACTTTGATACAGGCTACTTCTGTCCTTCAGTGTAAGTAAGTACTTATTTTATTTATAACAGGTTATTTTCACCTTGCTTTGTCGTCCCGTTTACTTAAATGAACTAATACTTCTACTACCTTTCCCTCAGTGTGTGTATGTGTATATGTCTTTTATCAAGATAATGAAAGGGTAGGTAAAAACAATATAACATTAAACAATGTATAGCTTTAATAATAATTGGATTTAATTTGCATAAAAGTACGGTGATTTTAACTTTGAAATGTAAATTGTGATATTTACTTATTCAAAAGCAGGGAAGGATGTCAGGAAGTGTACAGATGTGTCATCTGGTTCTCGGTACTGGTTTTCGAGGGAACAAAGCTATAAAAGTTCTCTTAAAGTTTTATTGCGTAAATTCAGACTTTAACTACATGATTTTCACTACATGTCTATTAGATTATTATTATTATTATTATCATCATCATCATTATTTTTTGTACCAGTATTTACCCATTTACCACCTGTGCCTCAGACGCCCCCTGCTCGATTTCATTGGTCAGCGCAGCCACATGTCTGCTCTCATTGGTCCGACCAGCTGTCAGTCACTCAGACGGCTGTCGGGGTCATTTCAGTCCAGCTGATAGTTGTGTCAGGTCATACTCGGTAACAGAAAGTGAGACCAGCATGGCGGGACGTCTTCTTCTTCGAGCTTGTACCACAACAACACTGCAGCTGAGGAGCAATGTGGTGGCCAGACCGTTACACCGTGCCATGAGCACGGCGAAAGGTAAGAGTGTTTGTAACCGACGAAGTGAAGACTTTAGACCGCCAGACAAGCGCGCAGACTACGGTAGAAGCGGAACTGTCATGGGCCATAAATACAGGTTAAATTGAGGGAGCTGGTAGTCAGGTTGTATTATAGCGACACTGTTGTGACGCAGTTTGGTGGCTAAAACGCCATATTAAACACTTGGTCTGTAATGTGACGTTAGCAAGCCACCATTGATGTGTTATTACAGACACTGATTTTTGGACACCTTGTGTTTATCCGCATTAATTAAATGTATATTTATGTTCACTTTGTGTGCTGTGAGACAGCTATGCACCGCCGATATGTCACTATGTTCCGTCTAAATGTGACAATAGCGTCTGAAACAAATAATGAAGGTCATTTGGACTTTAACTCGCGGAAAGGCCTGTGATAGACCCTCCTCCTCTGGCAGGCGGCTGCTGGTTTGGTGCCAGTATCCTGATAGGGGACATGAGAAGGTTGGTGTGGGTGGCGTCCAGTGTCTACGTGCAGTTTTACTGGCATCCAAGTAGACTAACAGTCCTGACTGCAATGTGCATACAGCACATTATAGCTAAAGGACTGTGGAAGTGGTTTTAAATTTAGGATTAATCATTTGCTCCTCTGGCATCTAATTTTTCAGGAATACCTACAGATGAAGAACAAGCCACTGGGCTGGAGCGGCGTGCCCTGCAGGCCCTTAAACGTGGAAAGGTAACTACTACTACTACTACAGACACAATGCTTAATGCACGTGTACAAAGTTTAAAACCTTACATGTATTCTCTTTAAATGAACATTACAGGATCCCTACAGTATCCTGAAGCCCAAGCAGTATGCTGGCACCAAGGAGGAGCCTCACATTGTGCCATGCACTGGAACCAAGAGGCTGGTGGGCTGTCTCTGTAAGTGTTGTACATTGAAGGCAAAATCCAGTGGTCTGTATGAATGTGTACATTACAAACCAGGTGAATCATGATATAATTCTCTGCAGGTGAAGAAGACAACACTGCCATTGTGTGGTTCTGGCTTCATGAGGGAGACGCTCAGCGCTGTCCATCCTGTGGTTCCCACTATAAGTTGGTCCACAACGAGCTGCCCCATTAAAGCCAAATTTAACACAATCTCTGGGACAACACAGACATCCGTCATTGCCTCCTCCATGGGCATATACTCCAATGTGTGCATATCATTTAACATGTACAGTTTATCATTAAAATGTAAACCTGAACTGAACCGTCTTGATAGAAATCTTTGTTAGATTTTTAAGTAGGGAGCAGATCAACTTCCAAACTGTGATAAATGATCAAGTGTAACCACCAACTAACCAGTGATCCAGAGGACCATACTTATAAATGCTTTGAACAACAGCACAGGGTTTTATCCCCCTGACCCCAAGATAACTCACATTTATTTCAGTGGCTGTACTTGTTTTTATTTGTGGATTGTTTAAGGCATACAGCCAAGAAAATCCACCCTGGATCTAAAGCAAATGCTTCACACTGCTCTCAATCAAATGTTACAACAGAACTTATGTCAAACATAAAGCAATTTAGTTTACATTGTCTTGGTTGAAACATTTAATGCACAGGGGGTGGATACAACACCATTAACTCCTGTAAATTACAGTGTGTTTCACTGCAGTGGCCATGCAGCATGTGCTACCTTAGTGGAGCTTAAACTGTTTTTGTTAAGACCCCATCACAGAGTGGTGATTTAAATCTGGTCATTTTGAGGCCACTGTGTTTGAATAAATTATATTTTGAGGTGTTTCTGATAAAAAAAAAAAAATCCACCAATATAAACATCTCATTATTACATTATAAGCTTCAGAAAGGTAGTGCCACTGCATTTCATTACATTTTACAGGTGTTTATGTTGCTGTATGCATGCCCTGTGTTATATATACTGGTAGTTTGCTTCATCATACTTGTCATATCCAAACATGAATAAAAGCATATCTACAAGAGCAATATCAAATGTGAATAGACATGTAATGGGGCATCAAGTGCTGTGATGGCATGGAGAAAAAAAAAAAAAAGCAGGAAAATCAAAGTCAAGTTTAACATGAAAATCTAGACCTCCGAATCTTGGTCATTTCTAGTCTCATATGGCCGCCTCCTCTTTCCACCCAGTGTTCAATTCTTACAGCAGGATTCAAGTCTGCAAAACTAAACATCCGGGAATGTGGTTACCACCAACAATCCAGACATGGAGTTCGAGGCATTTCTGTGTAGTATCAGGCAAGATTAAAGCCTTGATTGTGATCTATAGCCTGTAGAAGCTTCTCGCGGAGTGTTTCTATACTCGTGTACTTGGGCAGGTCCAGCAGGTTGAAGCAGGTGTGGGCGACTGGTAAGTAATGCTCCCCTCCACTGGTGGGCTGGATCACCAGCTTCAGGCTTTTCATGCCCAAGATGGGTATGCGGTCACTTCCCGTGAGGAACACTAAAGACAAGGCACATTGTTTTTACTTTTCCAGCAGAGCACAAAACATATGCAACAAAACAGCATATCTGAATTATTAAAATAGGTCATGCATGGTGGGCAGAACTTACAAAGAAACTGTTTTTTCTTCTCTAAAGGAAGGCCGTGAAACACCTCCCAGAAGAGTCTGATGGTTGGATGGTCCGCCCAGTACTCCCCTTTGTATTCAGTACTCTGAAGGGCAAAGACAAAAGTAATTTTTTCTCATTAATATTACTCAGCAGACTCTGACGAATTAGAAAACTGGCATTTTAGAAAATAAGAAAAGTGCCTTAAGATTCCTAAGATTACATTTTAAAGTTCAAAATGAGCTGGTGAGATGACATATTTCATTAATAAAAAAAAAACCTTTTGGAGCTCCGTCCAGTCGTAGTTGGTGTTGCCAATGACCATGGCTTGCAGTTCATTTGGCTGGAACAGCTCAAGAACTTTTCCACCGCACACCTTGTGGAAGCCTGCATAGAAGCACTCAAACAGCGGGGCCACTGACGTGTTGAAGACGTAGTCTACGTATGCATTGACAAAGTCCTGCCTATAGGGAGAAAAATAACATGTAAAGTTAACTGGCTGCCGACCCCAGCTTCATGTCATACAGACGTTAGACAGGTTTTCAACTTTTTGTCTAACTCTTGGTAGGTAAGCGAATAACCATATTTCCAAAAAAATGTCAAACTATTCCTTCAAACAACATCTGCTATTGGTTAACAGGACAAAACGGGAAAGTTTTACCTGTTTGATTTATTGACATTGATGTCTTCTCCATTAGGTACTAGTTCCAAGACCTCTGTGGCACCATAGTTTTCCTCTGTGATCTGAAAAAACATGTTTTTAGATTTTAGAATATGACATACAGGTATTACAACTATTTATTTTACTCTTCATGCTCCACAGAGACAATCATCTTACTGTGAAGTTCAAGCAGAAGGTGTCTTCAAGATCATCTTCTGTGTAGTCCAGTAAGAGCTGCAGACTCCTAGTTCAAGAGTAGACAGAAATAAGCATATTTTACAAGACCATTTTTTAAAAACAGATATTTGTTGACACAGGAGTTTTTTTAATAAGCAGTCTGTTGGGTAATATAACTGCAGCATTAAAACATTTAATTTTAGATGGGGTGAATTAAAGCCTGATTCTGATATTTTGAAATCTGGCCCTGGTTAATAGGCTTTAAAAGTTTGGAAGTCGGTCCAGTAGATTGCCTCAGCAGGCAGCCACGAAACAGACTGCAACATAGATGGATCCATGTTATATACAGTCAGCCGAGTTCAGGTCAGGTCCCGTTCTATTACTGCAGGTCTCCGGTCTATTTAACATTATGTGTAATACCAGAGTGGATCCGAGAAGATCTGGCTGCTATCAGAACATGACAGAAGTGCTGTGTCTGTGTATAATAAAATGCATCTGTGGCCACAAGGTGGTACCAAATGTCCTGCAAGAGCAGAGTGCCCCTGCTCAGGATGTGAAGAGTCAGAGAGCAGAGGTCAAATTAATCTCTGAAAGTACAGATAGTAGCAAATTTGTAATGCTAATGTTAGCCATGACAGAGAGCAAGCAATTGTTATTATAGTTGATTTTGTATAAAAGGCTACACAGTCTTAAATGATCTATTTTGTGCTACTGCAACAAAACTGCAGAGCTGACTCTAAATGAGTCATATTTGTCATCTGTCACTGTGGCAGCAAATAGACTTGAAATAAAGTGTGGCCATGCTGTTTCAATCAGCAGGAGAGCAATAACAGAAAACCTGGATGTATTTTACAAACTTTCTTGGCAAGAAAGATGCATCCTTATGTGTTACAGCCAGGCACAGGGGAGAAGACTAGTAACATCACATTAGGTAATAAACAGAGTTTTGTTGTAAATAGCAATCAGCTGTAAAATTGGTACGGTTGGGTTTATGACATTTCTTGGTTCTGCATGGGTCCAGGTCCCAGCTTTCAAGTACTAGACAGGTCAGATTTGGTTCCACGTAGAACATTTTCGGGTCTTTTTGGGTTATATATTTTTGGACCTGTGAAGACCTCTAATGCAACGTAATCCTTCAGGGAAAACAGAAAATGGATCCCTACAGAGATAGACCTTATTGTTTAAGAGCAAGATCCTTTTTGTTTAACTGGAAATAGCTGCTGTTTATCGCTTGCGTCATTTTAACTTTCAAAACACAGAGGTTGTGTGTCTACTGCTCCCTCTATATGTTAGTTTATTTATGTGATTGTGCGACTAAAGGGTTAGACCAAAACTAACATGTGAACTAACGTCTTGATCTGACCTTCCCACATCTGGCATTAGCTCTTTCAGATCATCTAGCGTTGGTTTCCTCTTCAGGAGCTTCTTGTAAAGGGCCACAGGGAAGTGGAGCTCCACTATAGTGATATTGTAGATGGCCAGACCACAGATGACTCCGATGAGGTTGAACAAGTCAATGTCCTCAAAGGTCTGCAAGGGACAGTCATTGAAAAAACAAGATATGATAGGATGTTTGCCTATGAATAATCTACAGGAAAATACCTTATTTATGTTTCTCATTTCAGATTCAGACCATGCTGGGTTTACTGTAAACAGGATGGCACCAACATATACCAATTCAAACAAATACGACCACTTCAGTGTCCTCATTATTGAGGGTGTTTTAGAGTGCACTTAAATAAAGACGGTGATATTTGAGCAACATGAGCAAACAGAGGTGAATTACATTTTCATTACCTTGTTTGAAAACCAGATGAGCCTGGACTCCTCGTAGTAACGAAACATCCCATATTTGGGATCCAGCAACTCTTTCATGATCAGGAGGAAGAACTCCTTTCTCACACCTCCTGCATCGACTGCCTCCTCTCCCACAAAAATCACCTAGCATAAAAGTTGCAAACATTAGAACAACAGCAGTACTTTATACGTCTTTAAAAGCACTTTAATTACACAAACAGACATATTCTCACCTTATAGAGTTGATAAGACAAAAATACAGAAATAAGTACAATACAAACGGGCTCCATTTTGGCAATATCTGTCTCTTTAGCAGCTTATTACTCCACTATGTGTGTTTACTATCAAGTCACTAATTTTCTGTGAGTTGGATGGTGCTGGGCGGGTAGCGTACAACAGGTTCTTAAAAACCAAAACCATGAAGTCTGGGGCTGTAACACCAAAACAACATGCTGAAAGACCCTAAACTGCTCTGTAGAGCTGAAGGGAACTGCAGAGTCAGAGTACACCTCTCACATTCACACACTTTCACTTCAGTCATTTGATCCATATTGATTATGGCAGCTTTTACCTTAAGTGGTTTCTTGTAGTCAACATTCTTGGACTTCCTGAGGACTTCCATGGTGTCTCCAACAATATTTTCCCTCCGGACGATGAGGATGAGGCACGGGTTGACAGATTCCACTGCTGGCATGAACATGGAGCTGAAGTTTTGCATCTGTGCCTGGTCCACTGCCATCTATCAATAAAACAACGGAATGATGACACATTAATATATTTCATAGACACAATGGTGTATGGTTCTCTGTTATAAAAGCAACAGAGAAAGGAACCTTCATAAGTGATTCACTGTACATCACCTGCATCTGTATGACAGCATCAGTCTGAAGCAGTGTCGTCTTTGCTTGGGCATCAAATACAAAGGGATACCTGCACAGAGTCACCCCACCGTCATGACCCTGAGGACACAGAGACATAAACAAATGGTTCATATGGACATCTAAATATAGACAAATGTAATGATGTGAACTGACATCAAAACTAGACTCACCATTGGGTACATTTGCCTCTGAATCCACGTGACATAGTCATTTCTGATGTCTATCAGGTCATCCAACTCATGGATGTAAAATTTATCATACTGAATGATGTGTCCCGCTCTCTCACTCACCTGAAGTGGCAGGAAAATGGATGTTATCAACAGTTTTTCAAGGCGCTGTATTATGTACTCTATGACAGCTGGTGTGGATGGAGTATTTTCATTTCTCACCATGTGCAGGATCTCCAGGAGTCTGAGGGATGTGTCCAGAAAACAGGTGAAAATTCTCTGCTCTACTGAAGGAATGCCCATCTTGTGCATCTGAAGCAGATACACCACCACTTCCTTGTACAATTCAACCAGCCGCTGGAAGACTGTGGGCTCCAACGTAGACCACCAGTTTCCTGATACAAATACAAACATTTTGTGGAAATAAATAAATAAATAAATGAATGTCAGAGACATTTTTTAATCATGTCTGGCATAAAGCACCAAAAAACATTCATCCTACCTAAAACCTTCAGTGGAGCCTCTTTCATGTTGAGTAGTAATTTGGCAAACGGGATGGTGATGGTCACATAATTATTTCGGTCACTGAAGAGAGGGCATTCTGGAAGAGTGAGGTAGAGTCTCAGAGCTTCAATGTCTGGAGGAGAGTTGCTTAGTCTGGGAATTAGGTGCTTCTCCAGGCTGGCAGCAATCTGAGGGAGACATAAATATATACAGTAGATCTGTTATGATTAATGAAAAAAATCCCTAAATTATGCATCTCCTGAGTCTATATAATTAGATAAGTTTGAAGTAGAGCAGGGTGTTTATGGTGGCAGAGGCTCGACTTGAGACAGATCAACTAAAGCAATACAGTAATAACGTGCAATTGAGGACAGTTATGGAAATAGTCTAAGTACTCATGGTCCCAACATTGGGAGGGCCCTCATAAAGCCTGGAAGTTAACGTCTATTTTTATATGCTATTATGAAATTTGACATTATTAGCAGTTTAAGTAAAGCATTACAATACTCTTGGCTATATAATTTAATTAAAGCTGCAATAAAATGTTTTTGCATTAACAACGGGCGTCAATGGGAGAAACATCACTGATGGTGCAGTTCCACCTTTGCCTTGAGCCCAGGGTATAATCAAGATGGAAATGAGCGTTGCACAATAGTTTCAGTGTGTTTAGAAAAGAGGGCTGAAACATGCTGAGATTTCAGATTGTGCAGACTTTATTAAATGTGTTATGTACCCTAAGGTTTAGTTACTTATTAATCACATCTGTACAAGTAAATATATTTGTACATATGTGACAATGCATAATGGAGAAGAGGCCACAATGAGGCACGCTGACAGTTACCGGTATATCCAAATCTAAATCCTACTGCTCCCAGGCACCAAATAAAAATTCAACAAGCATCTTACAAAAAGAAAAAAGTGACAAGATCATGTAAATCCAGTTCAGCCAGACTGTTGAAAAGACTATGCAATATTGGTTTGCAGAAAGTGACGCTGAAACTAATTTTATTTCTGCAAATTGTGTGGAGCTGTTCTTGAGGGGGGGGTTCAAGAAAAATAGTTCCTTGTCAAAGCCAATGAGACATACAGCTACAAATTCAGTCTACACCTAGAGAAGACACTGCTGCCACTGCAAGAGGAATTTGTGCAGGTGAAATGTTGCGTACATTTACAGCAACTGTAATATATTAATGTAAAACATGAGAAATATCAATACAAGTCTATGACATTTTTGCAATAAACAAGTTATATATTACATGGATGTGGTTCACCAATGACAGCATTTCTTTGTGACCACTGACCTGCTGAGTGACCTCAGGGTGATGTTGTTGGACCACTCTGTGAAACAGGAGGCGAGCCGTGTTCATGTCCACTCCTGAACATTTGCTGCTGGTACTGTAGTGATCTGGATGACTGTGTAAATAATAAGCAGTTACTAAAAGACATATATAGACAAGACGTATAATTAGCACTCCAAAAAGTATATCAGTTGTAAGTAGTGTGTGAATAAGAACGATCAAATCAGTGAAGAAAATACCTTGGATTTGAAAATAATGAATTAAGACTTTAGGACCAGACTGTAGATGAAAATGGACTTCATCTTTAATGTCATTACCTCGTTGACAGAAAAGATCCATTGAGGCAGCTTGCTGAGGAGAACACGAGGTCAATCTCACTAAAGGAATCATAAAAGGTGATTAATTAGTCTGACTACTTTTCACAAGCAAATCTCCATAAAGAACTTACACAACCAATTTTAAAACACGTCTACAATAAACTAAAACTAGCAATAGCACCAGTAATGTGGTCAATCAAGGTTCTTGAGAAGAGAGGACTTTACTTGGAAATTTCAAGTGGAAGTCTTCCTGGTGAGTGATTCAACCATTTTTGTATGATGTTCTCATTTAAGGTGCAAATGATTCTGTGGGGGTCTTGTAGCCTCACGTCATCTATGTTCTGGAGCTTCTACAACAATAAACACAAATGCAAGTTTAAAAAAGGATTCAATGAAAAGTATGAACTTATGTCAGTTTAAGTTAAGGAGAGGCAAATGTGCAAAATCAAAGTGGTCACTGCAAACATGTAGCATCTTGAGAAATTTGAGGTCTCCCACTTTTAAAACTAAACAGAAGTGCTACTTAAATGTATTTCGTATGATTCAAAATAAATCATAAAGAAGTAGGTGCTTCTGTCCCAAAGGTGAACAGTGCTATACTAGAGAGAGAACAACAACTGCTTCAGTGTAGTACAAACAAACACCTATATAGCATTTATACACATGGCTACATGATTAAAAATGAGACCAACATGTATCGACCGTGGAGGATAAAGAGGTGAAGCAGTCTCCCTTAATTTGTATTGGAAGTTACGTTCCCTCTACTGTAAAACAAAGTTCTGCCATATTAACACTGGAGTATAGTTGTTAAACGGTTTTGTTACCAAATCATTTTATTACTCGTTAAGAGACATAATTCTTTAAATAAGAAGCCTCAATGATAGGCCTCATAATGTAAGAAGCCCTTTATTGATGACAACTTACATTGGCAGTGACATAGTGTGCAAAGCTCTGGTCTCCTCCGGCATAAATCTTCTTGACACAACAGCACTCCTCCGAGTCTACAGTGTGATGTAATGAAAGCAAGTAAATATATGGTTGAATAAAGAGGTTAGAATAACCTCCTGTAAGAGGAAAAGTACAACATGTCATCTTAAAGCTCTATCAAGTAATATTTTTTATATTAACATGATATCAAATGGCTTTCAGGCTTAATTACTGTGTCTCACCTATATCTGATGGATTATTGGAGGCTATGAAGGGTCCCTTGACAGGGGCGGGGCTTTTTCTGTTGCAAGTGGAGCGAGTACCAAGCTGCCCGTTACCACCAAGCCCAAATGAGTACATCTTTCCAGAAGAGGGTGTGAAAGCCAGCGTATGCTGCCTTAGAATTGCACAGTAATTTGAAAAGTGTTTAGTTGCCCTTGAGTCAATACACAAAAAAGGATTTAGTATATATAATGCATGTTTGAGATAAAATGTGTAAAAATACACACAGTCAATTTTACCTTCCACATGAAATCTGTGTAACTACATTTCCCATGAGCTCAAACACTTTCCTAGGGTTGATTTCATGGTTTGTAGAATTGTGTCCAAGTTGTCCGTATCCACCAGCTCCAAATGTAAACACACCTCCTTCCTGTAAAATCAGCAACACCAGTTGTTCTGACGTTTCCAAGGACAGGAGTACTGCAAGGTCAAAATGTAAGCAGCAGACACCACAGGGCTGGGACAGGCTGAGAATGAATGCAGGATGCAATCATGCTAGTGATTTCAATTTCAATACTTATTAATAAGAAACAGCCAGCTCCCTCATATTGTAACCTGCAAGTCTGAAGGCAGAGATCCTCTTCAATAACTTAAGCACACAACTGAATGTTACTGCAGACCAACCAACTAACCAAAGAATTCCAAATGAATATTATGCTAACAACAACAACAATAATAATATCTAACTGTCAGAATGGCCTGACAGGTTGAATCTGCAAAGCCCTGAAGACTTTATTGTAAGGCTAAGTTAACTGAAGTGTCCCTGTGAACCCAGATCTTAGCAATAAGGCTGACCAATGAAATATAATCACACAAATGGTGGTCAAAATTATATAAATAAAGCTGTAAAACAATGATTATAAAACAGATAGTTCAGGTCCTTGATTATGATTGGCTGAGCCGAATTTGAACCCACCATAAAATACTCAATAAACACACACCTTTGACCACATTACATCAGTATTACTGTACCAAACAAAATGCAATGCTAAATGTCAGATTTTGTTGTTAATTTTGATTTACTGGGTGGACTACGCAGGAATGTACAGAAAAGATGCCGGTGCAAGAAACATAGAGAGCGTAGAGGGGATTTATGTTTGAGCAGCAAGACTACCCGGTTTATCTTGTGGCTTCATTGGAGAAATACCTCTCATTGCTGCCACCCAATCCTCCGGCCTTTCATCGCCATACAAAGCGCACAAACTACACCAACAATCTGTGGTAACCTTTCAAAACCAGCTAACTTGTAGTCTACACTACTCTGATGCTTGCCTAGAGGCAGGAGATATCATGTGAGTGACAGGGCATAAATGTGAATTGTCCCTGTAATCTAACTGGAGCCCAAACTACAACAACAAGAGAGCTGTAGCAAAGTCCTTGCTTCTGTCACAGCACAATCAAAGCGCACATGCACTGCAAAGAGAAGTGCTAACATAACTGAACACTACCTTAGCTGCACAATTAATGGCGATATACAGATAAATGTTAATAATCACCACATTTTTTGAGCATGCTTTCCACTGTGTCTGTGAGCTGCTGCATCTGTGTGTTGCTTAGCAACATTTCTGCTAAATGTCGCTGAAAACCTACAATGCACATGGGGTTGTGATTTATAGCGATTTTAGAACAGCTAAGGGGGTTTCAGGCTAACAACGCCCCTTAGCTGTTCTAAAAACGCGGCTTCTTGTTGCACCATTAAGCACACACTACTTTGATTTAAGGTAACCATAGATTCAAATCAAGGTCTTCCACACGCAACAGTGCCTGTCACGTTACCAAATAGTATATAACTTAACTTGGTTAATGCTGCTGTGTGATCTTCTCCACAGGAGACGTAAATCACTCTCTGCGATCTAAGGGACTTCAGCAGGGCTGGGAAAGACCGATCTGAAAAAGACCTGACAGTTAATCTGAGTTGGGGGCTTAAATTCTCACAGACAGCATTTTGACCACCCACCATTGCTGTCATTGAGACCCAGCTGACCAAACTTGTTGCGCCCCCAACCAAACACTGCTCCTGAGAGAGTGAGGGCAAAACTGTGAGCACCACCTGCTGATATCTGAGCAAAAGGAATGCCCTGCAGAGACTGAATGATTTGGGGTGTGGGAATGCTCTGTCCGTGTATTCCCAGCCCGAGTTGTCCATACCGATTCTGGCCCCAGGAGAAGACTTGGCCCCCTACGAAAATAAATAGACATAACATAAAATGTCTTAACATGTGGAAAATATAATAAGCTGGATGAATTGATGTGCAATGCGTGGGTACAAACCATACTCACCTCTTGAAAGTGCATGGGAATGCCAATACCCACAGGCTACCTGAGCAATTTGTACATCTGACAAACTCTTGATGTTTCTGTCATTTTTACAGGGAGAGAGAAATAAGCATGTTGAACTGAATCATAATTAAGAAAGTTACATTTATTTAGACCATAAACATATGCTGGTATATTTGATGTTATAATTACATGTGTCTTATGCAGAACAAACATGCAACTCAGTATTAAAATACTGATTCATTTACCGAGGCACACGAACACATTCTTCAAAGTTATTGAGGCCCAACTGGCCGTCTGAGCCCAGACCCCATGAGAAGACCTGCCCTTTGTCATTCAGGGCGAGTGTGTGGGACTCTCCGCATGACACCGCCATGATGATCTGTGCATCCAGAGCCACAACCTGTTCTGATAGAAGACAAAGACAAATGTTCATGTTTGTCTTATCATAAAACAACCATAAAAACTAAAAACTATTTTTTTTTTTTTTTAAATCACTTACCTGGTTTCTTTCTGCTCTTCTCATGTCCCAGCTGCCCGAGGTCATTGCAGCCACAGGTGTATACTGTCCCATCCTCCAGCAGGAAGGCTGTGTGTCTGTGGCCACACCCCACATCACACACTTGCTTCCCGTGGAAGAATTCACATCTTCGTGGCTCGATCACAATCTCCTCATCAATCCCACCCATGCCTAGCTGTCCGTAGGAGGCATTTCCCCAGCACAGCATTGTAGCTCTCCCCTTTGGCTATCCACGCCAGCAGGATCCCCAGTCTCTGTGAAAACGAGAGAGACACCTCGGCTAAAATAACCTCACGGAGCTCATTCAGAGACCCATAGTTTAGGCTGCAAGATGCACTTCAGCTGGTATCACCTAGCAAGGTAGCCAAATGTTAACGTTATGGCTAAACAACATTACCAACGCTACGTGAAATAGACGCGAACATGTGGTTAGCTCAATCGCCGTATTTAGGATTTAATGATATTTATAACCGGATACAAATATAGCGAACTCGTGGCTGGCTAAGTGACATGTAAACAGATTAGCCAAGTAAGCTACAGTTAAATTAACGGTGGTGGATGAGATGTGTTGGCTGAAATCATCAAATGAAAGCACTTCCGTTTTGGGCGTCTGGATTTCCAGATTAAAACACACGATTAAGCATGATTAAATAAATGTACTGCTAATACTTCCATTTAACGAGATTCAACCAGCAACTAAGAGCTCAGATTAATGACCGCTGTCATAAAAAAAGAAGAAGCCATGTTTATTTTGGGATTTATGAATAATTCAAACCGGAAGTACTATTCTTGTCTGTCTGGAAGACCGCGAATGAAGACAGCTAGCATGTCGCTTGACGTTACTCTATCGTGATGATTACAAGCGAGGCAGATCAGTCATGACTAATGCAACTTGACCAAGTTAATATGGCATTACTTACCATAACAGTTTTACAGTTAACAACGTCGGCTAACGATTTAACGTTAAGGAAACATGTTTTAGAAACGCGCCCGGCACGTGGCGACATTAATATACTCAAACTGTGCTGTAATGTTAGCAAGCTAATGTTAGTCAGAACACAACGTAGTTGACTAAGAGTTCATTCAATAAGGTGACTGCAAGTTTAACTTAAATAAATATTATTCTTTCACGTTTTACGAAAGCAGTTAACAAGTTACAACCATGTCGACATTTTCTATAACGTTAAAATCAACATAGCAAATCTTTCCAACCCGCCAGATCTGACCGTGTTACTGTCTTCCAGTGTTTTGCTCGCCAACGGATGCGACTGTTGAGAATGCACACATCAGCACATTTTCAATATTTAATATTGAAAGCAAACTATCAGCTAGTTGTAAAGAAATTCCTGCCCAGTCCCTCTACTCCAGCGCTGTCAACAACTGCTGTACGGTGCCGTTAAAAAAAACATCGAGTCAGCAGTACTGCACTCTCAATATCCGGTTGTTCCTTTCAAAGTAAAACTCGATTTATAGTAGTACAACGCTAAAGTGTTTTATTATTATTTTATTAAACCTTTATTTAACCAGGAAAGGTCCCATTGATTGAGGGAGTCCTGGCCAAAACAGACACAAGACACACAGACAATATTACAACACACAGTAGTTACTTTCTACTTTTATATAGTTTTTGTATACATGTTTAGCACGGGTCAACTTCTTAACACAGTTTTATATTTATTTTCTATGCACATTTTAATTCCCCTGCACATTTTTTAACTCTTGGAGTTTAACTCCTCTGCACATTTTGTAATTCCTCTGTACATATTTAATCATATGCAAATGTTTAATTTAGCTACAAATGTTTAATTTCTCTGTACATATTTAAATTTAGATTTATCTCAGGTTAATTTTAACGTATGGTTACTGTGATGCATCTATGTATTTCATCTTCAGTACATAGTAAGAGTATTGCCTAGACAATCTGAGCCCTTGTTTATAACGTGTAATATACTTATACTATATATATATATATATATATATATATATATATATATATATATATATATATATATATATATATATATATATATATATTATTATTATTAATATTATTATTATTATTATTATTAGTAGTAGTAGTAGTATCATTTTTTTCTACCTCAGTATTTTATTCTATTGTATTTTATTGTATTCAAATACCTGACTGCTATGACGACCGAATTTAATTTGAAGGAGTGCTCATTTATTCGGAAGTGTTACTGCTTGTACATAGACTTTACTTTACGGAGGTGAAAAAATGTAGAGACTCATCCACAATGTTCTAGACTGTCAACGGATCTAGAGGGGGTGCACACGCGCATGCGTCTTGTCGCTATAAAAACATACATACAAACATTTTAAATATGTATATGTATACACATACATGTATACTATATACAGGTAACTATATATATGGCGTGTAACTAAAAGCAAACTGGAGAGTGAAAGTGCAAGGGTGTTCGGATTGTTATCAACCATGTCTATAAAATATACAACATAATACTATATTCAAATATATAAAGGCACCAAAGAGTAGTAAAGTTCCAAAATTTACTGTAAAGAACATTATAATTCAAGTGTATGAGAGGAGTTCAGTACTATTAAAAAGTGGAAGGTGCAAGACGATATACAATAGGTGTACATACTGTACATAAACTTGGTAAAGCTTTCAGTGCTCAGATTCTCAAATTCAAAATATATAATATATGAAATACAGCACAGAAAACTGCTGTATTCATTATTCTAGAAAATATTCTATTAATATTTTGTTCTACTTATGTAATTATTGGTGTTCTGGAAGGATCTGGAACTTAACAGCTGGCCTTTACTAACCTTTTTCAAACACAGTCAGTGAAACTAATATGTAGCAAATAAGATCATGTGTTTGTCTCCCTCTGGTGGAATTTATACACAAATGAACTCAGTCACTCCATTTAGTAATCATATAATAGTAGTGCTTGCAATATTGCACACACTTGTACATTTCAGACCAGCTATACTGACTAGCTTGGCTACCAAGGAATATATAGATAATAATGTAGCATACCCCTGCCACAGTTGGTGATTCACAGTGATGGAAAAAGGTATTCACATCTTTAAAGTAATTAAACCCCCCAAATTCTGTCAGCTCCCTCTCTCCCAGAAAATTCAGAAAACATGATGACAATCATTACAGGGCTTCCGCCTCATACTGTAGCTAGGGACAGACTGACCACCATTCAGTGTAGCAGGAATACAGCTGGGAAAGGAGGAGTTTGTTAGTGACTAAACCTGTCACCACATCACCTGCCTCCAAAATCAGCCATTAACAAAACTCAAATGCAATACTTAGGTTTTAAGCTATGCATAGCTTGAACATAGTACCTAGACATTGGGCAAGAGGCCGGCTAAACCTTGGACGAGTCACCAGTTCATCAGTAGGCTGACACATAGAAACAGACATTCACACTCACATTCACACCCATGGGCAGTTCAAAGACACCAATAAACCAGAATATTGGAGAGAACCAAGAGAGACACAAGGAGAACATGTCAAGGTTAGGACCTGAATCAAACAATAATGCTACTGGTTTGAGGGTTTAGTTACAATTTAACATAATTAGAAGTAGCAATACAACAATTAACAATACTCCATCGTGAATAAAAGCATTACTTAAGTAAATGTACAGAAGTGTCATCAACATTGTTCTTAATGTATCAAAAGTAAACATACCTATAATGCTGAAACATGTCCCTGGGGAATGTTACTGTTTTAGTTGATTGAGGTATTATGGTATCAATATAGTCTATTACATGAAAGCATCATTTTAATGTTGCAGCAGGTCAAGATGTTAAATTTCAGTGCTTTTTATAATGTTATGTAGTTTTAAAGTATATTTTATTTATAGATGTATTATATTTCGTGTTAAAAGTGTGCTAAGTAACTGCAGCTGTCAAGATAAATGTAGTGGAATAAAAATACTTAAAAGTATGGAGTAAAAGTAGAAGGTGACAAAATAAAAGTACTCATAAAGTATAAGTACCTCAAAACCACACTCAAGTACTGCAAATGTATGTATATATTTACCTAGGTACATTCAACTACTGTTGCTTCAGAAAACGTATTGAGTAAATTAGTAAACCAAAAAAAAATGTTTCACAGCACAGATTTGTGGTTATACAGTATGTTACAGTTCACAACATTTTGACCCCAATAACTTAACTGCTTTAAAAATAGAAATGGTTGTATTGTGTTCTGTATGTACGTCAGAACATGATGCTTGTTTGGTGTAAATGGAGGTGGTGACACTCTTACACTTGTTTCTCAATCTTGCATTAAAATGTGAATTTATAGATCACGGGACAGTCTTGACGCTTCTCTTCTATTGTTAGTTACAGGTGACAAATGAATATTCCAAACAGGAAACTGCGTTACCACTGGAGGTTAATGATAGCCCTCTTTCCATAACAATAGCCCATTTTGCGTAAGAGCACATTAGTCTGATTAACATCTTTTAGGTGTAGTTTCGCTTGAAATGCAGCATGTCCTGTATAGCTGGTTCTTCATAGGTGTTTTCCACTTGTGACTTGTGTGGTCTGATGTCTCAGAGAAGGAAGAGCTTATTTTACCACAAGTGCGAATCAGGACACACAGGACAGAACTAAGAGAAACACACATGTTGCACTTACTGGGAGTAAGTAAAACTTTATACTTCATTTGAATTTCTTTAAACGCATCAGTATCAACTAATCAAAGTTTTTGTCAAATGAGAACTGTGATGTACAGTATGTAATGTTGACTGGTGTTTTCTTGAAACACTTAGACCGTTGTTGGCCTTCTCTTCGTCATAATGTGCTTTTCAAAAGGACTCAAAGAGGTGAGCAAAGATTTACAGTGTTTCTCTTGTGCATAAATGTACATAAACTTGTAAATAAATCAAACTTTAAAGAACAGAAACAAAGTTCAGCTGATGTTCACAGATGCTAGAGAAAGTAACTAGCATTGAAGGAAGAAGGAAATAAAGTGTGATTTTCTTTAACAGGGAAATAAATCTCAGAAGTCACAACCACCTGAATCTTCTGCAAACAACAAGAAGGTGAGTAATTATCCAAAGTTATATGCTGAAAGTATAATAATATCTATACTCTAAACCAGGGGTGTCCAAACTTCTTTTAAAGAGGGCCAGATTTGACAATGTGAAGATGCCCGGGGGCCAATACTAACATTTTAAAAATGAAAAACAATAAAAGTTGCACACAAATGCACAGTGTGCATACAAATCTTAACCTCATGTTCATTCTAAACATGACTTATTATGAGTAATGCAAAGTCTATTAACATTTAATTTAAAATATATCATTCTTGCTCTTCTCTTTAACAAGATCATGCAGAGAATAATATTTTGTGTCACATCTACAGGTACATAATACCAGCAGTTATGTCCTTTGAGGTTAGCACATTCAAATGCTTCATTATGTCAACCAAAAAAGCCAGATCTTCCAGCCATACAGTATCTGACAATCCTAGCAGGCCATAAATAATATATTATAAAAATGAAGCTGAGGGCCGCATTAAATCTGACCGCGGGCCGTGATTGGCTACCTGGGCTGGACTTTGGGCATGCCTGCTCTAAACTATAATAATAATAATTTTTATGAAATATTTTACATTCACCTCAACAGAAGGACCTGAGTGAAGAAGATTTCCATTTATTGGCCAAGATCCTTTCAGTTGGATTGGTGGATGCAGATCCAAACTACCTCCAACATCTCAAAGGCTACAGAGATCTCAAAGGCTGATCTTCTTTTAAAAAAACATCTACACTTACAGTGTGTTACTAATGACCAAGAAACAATGGTTTCTGAATTTATCGATGGATTTGTGATGACATCAAATCAAGGAGCTTCAGCACTGTGTTTTGGATTGCCACAAGTCAAGTTATTTTTGCAACCCCTCCGGATGTTCCATGATTAATGGAAAGATTTACTTTATTCACGTCAAAAATGATATTGGCAATGAATTAGGTATAACCTCCTGTTTGCATAGAGGGGAACTCACCTGTGCTCAATGTGGATGTGATCATTTTGATGTTGGACCCTGACTGCTTCATTTATTGCCTAAATGTAGGATTTGAAGTAGATTTGATGTATTTGAAATATGTGAATATCTGGAAAAAGAGCCTCTGATTTATTACATTCAACAGCCGCTTCTTTTAAATTCAGGAAATGCGGAAAATGAAAATATAAAAGCAAAAGGGTTACTTGTGCTCTTTTGGCACAGTGCTCAGTGGCACTTTCTTTATTAGGCTTGTTTCGATGTTTAAAATACATTATTCAAATGTTGTGTAATGTTAAATATCCCTGTTTAACTGCAAAACTGAACTCAGACATTTACAACGTTTACATCACATGTATGCGTATTGTTACACAATTTAGCTGCTTGAGGCAGTTTCAGTACAGAGAGCAGCCGAGACTAACTTCTACTTAATGGCTACTGTTGTTTGTAAAGGAATAATGCCTTTAGCTAAATGCTAAAATGTACTTTACTGTTTACGTTTACTTTAAGTTTTGCTAACTTTAACTAACATTAGCCATCACAAGCTACTGGTCATACCAGACCAACATAGGCTGTAGCAACAAAACCCCTGAGTGTATTTTATCGAGCAATGGTGCATTTTATTGCTTATAAATTCAACTTTTCAATTGTAAGAGGAAGAATGTGTTAGCTCTTCTTTCAAAAGTTACATAGTCTTGCTTTAAAGGACAATTTTTGTGTGGTAGAGAGGTTGAATAATGCTACTTTGCTTCTGCTGTCCACTTGTTCATGTCCTTACCTAAAGGAGACAAGAGAGAGAGAGAGGTAGACAGACAAAGAAAGATATTAGAGGCAATTGATATGTAATCTATTGTTTGTCTCCAGTGGTAAACGTAATATCTCTTACTCCAGACGTGGGTGTTGAGCTTGTCCCCTAGCACGTAGAGCAAGGTCACCACTGTCATGTTGAAAAAGAAGAAGCCCACCAGACCAGCAGTGCTGAAGTGCCCAAGAAGGGGATACACCCAAATCCCAACTGACAAATACACCCATATGATCCTGCAGAACATGTTTAGTGAGAAAGAAAACTCTGTGTTACTGTGTTAGATCATCTTGTACTGTCTTGTCTCAAAGAACTTGGATGTCTTATGCAAATATTTACTGGTTTCCACCCATTGAAAGTTTGTTAACAGTAAAACAGTATGATAAAAAAATCAGACACATGAGGATCTTTAATCTGCAGTGTAGTAGGTGAGCCAGAACTGTTAAAGCTTTTACCCCTCAAGCTGTTTGCCTTATGAACTGATAAATGCTGCTGCACTGGACCAGTCTAAACTAGTTACAGTACGAACACAGACATATTTTAGCCACAGTAAGTCATTGTATAAAAGATTCAGCTTACAATGAAGTATATTAAATTGAGGAGGATTCAATGTTAATGTTAAAAATGCTGTAATATCTGTGTTTTAACTATATGCCCATTAAAGTTTGGAAATTTTTTGTCATGATTCTACTGCATATGCTGACTAAACACTTACCAAGATAAGTAAGACAAGCCCACAACTCCTAAAGCTGCCAACGCATGTTTAATCTGTGGGTAGATGTGAGGCTGCACCAGCACTTCTCCAAGTAAAACAGGAAAGACAAATGTGTGCTGAGAAAACAGTGTAGAAATAACTCATTGTGTGTGATGTTTTATGATTATATACATTTTGGCTTAAGGTTGTTGAAAATGCAAATTTTACAAACCATAGCATGGTTCATCCAGGGAGGGAAGAAGGTGTCAATAGTGGCTGGGTAGACTAATTCTCTGTCATAGGCAAAGATTGTCCAGAAAAGTAGAACAACAAACTAAACAAAATGCATAGAACATGGAGTTAGTCACACAATTATTATTATTATTAATAATAATAATAAGAATTATTATAAATTATTAATAAAAACACAGTAGGATTTTCTCACCATGCCCACAGGGAAGGCAAAGACAGAGAAGAGAAAGTCTTTACATCTGTTCAGAGTACTCTCTGACTTTACCCCAGGCTGTAGATCATTCACTGCAGCCAGTCCAAAGAATAACATTTGTAATAACTGAAATATTAAAATAAACATTACTGTTCTCCACTTCTCTCCATTTTCATATCTGCAATAGATATTTTTGTATACGTATGTGTTACTACTATTATTATAAAATGGTTTATGTACTCACCACATTCAAAAAAGTAAGGTACTTCCAAGGTCCACCATAAACAAAGATTCCTGGTGGTAACTCCTCTCCATCCTTAGCAGCAAGACTCTTAACAATGAAAGCATACCAGCTAAATGCTGTGATGTGGTACACTCTCCTCAGGGTTAAAGCCATTCTACCGTTACCTTTTACTGGTCCCAAATGAGCAACAAAATAAATTAAAGACTGGCAAAAACTATTCTTTAAGGTGTGAGTTTTCCCTTCAAACTTGAGACTCTTCAGGCAGTGAGGGTTCTTTAAAGATTAGTGTAAATCAGCATGAGCTTATCAAGACATTTCAGACAAGAGGCCCACTGTTTCTTATGAATCATAGGAGTCTTACTTTCACAGCAAAACACTGTAGCATGTGACTATTTCATTCACAGTGAGAGCTAATCGGTTTCATAGTGTTTTGTAAGAGAAGCCCCACCATGTTAAGTAAATAAGTACTTCAGAAGTATCATTTGAAAAATAGTTGATTCTGTGTGTCTTGAAATGTGTCCTTGACCAACAAACTAAATTGCAGCCAGCATCAGGTATGCTTATGTTTTGCAGTTAACCTTGACCTCTGACCTCTGTGTGGAGAAGTACACATTTTTGTTGTCAATGCCAAGCAATGCCATATTTTGTTCATTGTAGTATAAATTAGTTCATAAGGCAAGGTAGAAATATACACCTCGCACACAGATACATACACATACGCAAACATAATTCAATTCTTTATTTTTTTTCTGGGGAGATCATGTATGCTCAAGAGGTAATATGAGCACTATCAAGCTAATTAGCATAACTTAAATGTTTTAAGGTCAAAATAGCTTCAAATGCCTAAATGTATCATGTAATTATGTTTAGATTTTTTGTTTGTTCTGGTGAGTGTGAACGTGTTTAGGGATATTCATGGTGGCAGTAACCAATACATTTGGCCTGAGGATGGTGCTAGAGGAAAGGTCACTGTTTGGAACTAGTAAGTCTTGATATCATACCACCATGTTAACCAAGATGTTAACAAGATACAGATGAGTTGTTCACATGCTGTCCCATAGATCCTATCTTTAAGCTGATGAAGAGACAGAGATTAATTCCCATTGGAAAAGTGACTTTCAGTCATGTCATGAATCTTAAGTCTCTTGTTTCTGCAGGTACAATATTTAAGACCTGATTAATCTCATGTTTCTAGCAAGTACTGTCTTTTGTAGAACATAGGTTCTACATTTGAGAAACAAATTTAAAAAAGAACAGGCCTTTTTTAGAAGACATTTTGAGGACAAGAATAGGTGTAAATAATAAAATGAATGATAATTGATTCATCCATTGATCCTTCCATTTGCTGCTTGAATTTCAGGTCCTGCTAGAGCTTTTTCTTACATACATGCTATACATGATACAGCCTATGTGAATTACTAATGTAATTTAACGGAACCACTTTAGATTCTCTCAGTAACTTTCTTTTGCAACGTCAGATGACACAATTTTAATACGTTTTATTTGCAAGTGGAAAGTGTTGCTGTATAAATCCATTATAAAAAGTGTAACTTTCAGAGAACAATTCCACAAACTGCTTAAGAATTTGTACAGGCACGGCATGTTTTGATTTAAAATGACATCTTCAGAGACAATTAAGGGTTGGTTCAAGCAAATTACCAAGAATAGCTCAATATTTTTTCACTTACACCAAGTGGAATCTAGCCATACAGGCAGCTTTGGCTTTACATGGCCAAAAATACCATTTAAATGCTTAAAAAGCAACATGTTTGATCACATAAAATCCACAAATCGTCAAAATGAAATAAAAATTATTTGTGTAATTTGGGTGATTTGGGTAATTTGGGTGAACTGACCCTTTAAAAATGGAAATACAAGTCCTTTTGGATAATGTTCTGGAAAACAGAAACCAAAAAGATGACATACTATGTGGCATAAAATGACATACATTAATATTGTGGATACATTATGTTTAAGCTACAATAATGTTTCACTCTTAGGTTTGTTCATAATTTCAATTCTATGTTTGATTCAGATTACAACAAATTAACGTTACAGTTTATAGTATATACACCAGAACAATAACAGTCCTGCATGGATACAAATTCATATATCAACTTGTATCACAAATGCATAGAATTATCAACATCTTTGTTGAACATAATCGTAAAATACTACAATATAAGCCAAAGTATATTACAGTTTTATAAACTCAGACTACTTTAGATCTATTACACTTTAACGTCACATTTAGTCTTAAAACCAGCTATCATTAATGTAATGGCTGTCAGTGCTGTAAAAAAGGCAAGGACAGTCCTAGAAACAACCTGCTGCAATTGCATTGCACTTTACCCATGCAGTCAATAAAAACATATTTGATCACACATGTACAGTCTTAGTCCTTGTACTTTCCACACTTGGAAAGCAACTTAGTGATTCACCGACAGTAAAAAGCCCTTTGCTGGTGGTGACACATATAACTCAGATATCGGGTTTGTATTCATTTGTATAACAAGTACTTTTACCCTTTTAATTTCAGTGCCACTGATACAAGTCCCCTGTGTCTTCTTCACATAAAATGCCTTGTGTGCAGAGAACCTGTGGTGAAATCACATTTCCTTGGTCATCATTTTCATTTCATTTTTCTGCACATACTGTATACACTGTTTATCTTCTCAACTTTCTATGGATCCCATTTAAGGTGCCATCTGTGAAAATAACAAGAGACACAAAATGTTTTAGTACAATGGCAATAAAATGTACATTTAAATTGGTAATTGTAACAATGGTGTTAATGCATTCATACCTCAAATCGACTGTAAACTTTCCTCTCCTTCCTCATGCTCTGAATCCTTTCAAGCAGTTTGTCACGCTCCTGATTTGACTTAGGCTGCCCTCTGCTGAGTGACCTTATCCCTCTTTCTTTATCCCTTTTGCCATTTTTGTCAGCTTCGTCTTCTTTCTCATCATCAGTGACAGGAGACTCTTTGGCAGCATCGTTCCTGTTTTGGCTATTAGCAGAAATTTGCTCCAGAAGCAGTTTTGTATCGTCTCTGAGGTTGCTACTTGAGATCACGTTGGCTGTTGATGATTGGTAGCGAGAGTGACTTGATTTGGGCTGCTTGGACTGTGGTGATGTAGGAACTATTTCATCTGATGGGATCTCTGGCATTTCTGAGCTGTTATTTTGCCTTACTTGGTCATTTGTTTTCTCACTACAGGACGATTCCTGTGCAGTAGTTTTATTAACCTTATTTGTGGCCTCAGTATCATCTGTTTTTTTCTCACCAGAGTCAGACATTTTGGGCTCTTGGCTTACATCATTCTGACTGTCCACATTACTATTTTCCACAGACACAGGTGGCTCTGAGGGGTGATTTTCAGAAATAGCAGGTTCAGGTGGTTCGCATGGCAGATCAGGCTTTATAGGGTCTTTTGAGGTAGGCTCAGTTGGATTACAAGCTTCTGTTGATGGGGGCACTGAAGTTTTATTTGAGTCTGCTGTAACATGCTCTGGAAGAGAGTGAGTATCTAAACACAATGTTTTTTCAGCCTCAGGGGACAAAACTGCTCCAATTGACTCAGTTAAAGGAGAAGAACATGATACTGTTTCAGCAGGGGAGGGGGTGATAGGTCCTGTCAGGTTAAGTTCAGTGGGTGGGGTCACGTGTTTTGGTGCATCTTGAGGAGATGAAGTTGTTTCTGCCTGGGAAGCATTAGGGGTTGTGTCTGGATGGACAGGTGGGCTGGTTTCTGCTGGAGAACCCTCCAGTGGAAGGCCTGATGGGCAGGGAGTAGGAATTATTATCTCATTTTTATCAGAACTGGATTTACTTTCCAGATCAGCTACATTAGGTAAACATGCCTCAGGCAATGAATGACTAAGACTAGGTGTGCTTTCCACTTTAACATCCTTTGATGGCCCAAGAACCTCAGACTCCTCTCCAACAACCTGTAGAGAGTTGTTTTCTGAATCAGGAGCATTTTTTTCTGAAGGGGTAGGAGCACAAGATTCCTCAGAGTCTGCCTTTTTAGGGGACTGTAATGAGGATGTATTTGGTTCTGAACCAGCACCACATTTCTCTGAAGAAATATCAGACTCCACATTTGCAGATTCAACTGCAGAAGAGCTCTCAGACAATTTCAAGTGAGAAACGGGATCTAGATTAGCTTTGGTAGACTCAGATTCTGTTTGGCTAACAGAAGAATCTGTAGATTTTTGTGAAGTTTCCTCAACCGATTGGGCTAAGGGGCTGACAGTTTCCTGTGCATTTGGTAACAATAAGCTTGAAGTTTGGGTTGAGCCTGAGTCTTGTGGGGTAGCATTAGAAGATATGGTATCTACTGGAGTGGAAAGAGGAGTAGAGTTAGAGGGTGGAGGATTTAGACTGATTTGTGAACCAGAATCTGGCAGAATGTGATCAGAGGAAGAGCTTTGTACTGATGGGTTAGAAGCACTGAGTTCTGATTCAGTGTGTTGTTCAGATGTTGGAGGAGATGAGATGTTGGTTTCTGACTGAACTGATTCAGGATTTGGGGTTTTAGAATCCAATGCAGCAAATGCAGAAGCTGGTGGTACCTCCACTAAACTGGGAGTGAGGGAACTAGACTCCTCTGAGGTAGAATCAAGGCATGTGTTTTCACTTTCATCAGTACCTTTTGCAAGAGAAGGGACATCAGGAGGAGTAGCATTTGTTGGTGTAGGTGGATGACTGGGGCTACTCTTTTTTACAGCAGGATTTGACAGCTTTGGTTCATCTGGTAGTTCACTCTGAGGTGCTTCTGGTTGTACAGAAACATGCAGAGTTTCTGCTGACTGGCTGTTCTTCAGCTCTATCTTCTGTGAATCAGTTGAAACTCTGGTTTGTTCTTCACAGCTTTGGGTGGTGTTGTGATCATTCTTGACCTGGCTGTTCTCTTTGTCAGTTTTATCACTAGCATCTAAAGATAGGCTGACTGATTTGCATGCCTCTGTGGATACTGTTTTCCCTTCCTCTGCAGTAGCATTTTTTTCTGATAAACCCTTAGATGTTGTAGTATCAGCCATCATTTCTGTGGTTTCTTGTGGCACAGGTTCCTCCTTTTTAACAGTAGTATTGCTTTTTGGTTCAGCTGGTGGTTTCATTGGAACCTTCTCTTTGCTCTTTTCAGCTTCGGCAGCCTTAGCAGCTTTGCGTTTTGCTGCCAACTCTTTAAAAAACATTAGCCTTGAATCAGGATCATTCATATCTACATATAATTGACCTGTGAGCAAAGATTTGGGTGGCTTTACTGGTTGATCAGTTTTGGGCAGCTCAGCTTCAGAAGGCTTGGCTTGGGGAACTGATGGTGAAGACTTTGCTTGCCCTTCATCTGTCGGTTTTAATGACTCTTTTACCTCAGGGTTTTCTGAAAGATCCTCATCCTTTGATGAATTTTTATCATCTTCTTTACTGTTTCCATCATCTGGTTTGGATGAGTCTGTGGCAGAGTTATCAAAAGTGGCTGACTTCATGTAACGACTCCATTCAAAAGGTTCCCTTGCAATAGACCTCCTTTGTCCTAAAACAAAGGGTAGTTTTGTCTGTTCAGACTCATTTTTGTCACTTTCCTCATCCTGTTGTCCTGGAGTAGTTTTGGTATCTTGAGAAGTATTCTGCTGATCCAGAGAACTGAATATTAAAGAAGATCTTAACCTAGAGCTCCTTGGGACTGCTACATTATATTTCCTGCGGAATGACTCCTCTCTATGAAGAACAGCAGTTTTTGGTTCCTTTTGCTCTGCCTCCTCCATCTTTTCCCCTTCAGTTGTGGATGATGACTCCTCTGAAGGTGTTGGTGTTGTTCTGGCCTCTGCTGCCCTTGTGTGTTCATCAGGCAATTTCTTTGGCTGTTCTCGTGCAGTGGTTTTGGCATAACCTGGCATCTGACTTGCCCTTGGTATTGCAGGGATCTTAAACTCTCTGACATTAGGGATTTTAGGGACAGAAAAATCTATACCTGGTGCTGTTTGCTGTACGGGATTAGGGGGCTCTTCAAAGGGATCTGATACATTCGGTGGTGCCAGAGGCAGGCCTTCATCTCCCGGATTATCATATGCACTGAGATATGAGCTAATCCTCCAGTCTCTTAGGCCCCGTTTCACCAAAGGATCCTTGCGGTCAATGTTAGGTTCCTGGAAGAACTGCTTTTGCTCAGTTGGATTTGAGGGGGTGGGAGATATTTGGCAGACATATGGCTGCCCTACATTCAATCTTTTAGAATGAGATGAACTAAAAGGTAAATCTGCTGCAGGTGGTAATTTCTCTGAGCCCTGGTCAAAGTCTACATTTCTGGTAGAAGATAAATAGTTAAGCACAGGGTCAAAGTTATCAGGTGGTTCCATTTCTTGTGGTAAACCAGGTTCAGAATACTGATCTGCCAAAAGATAGTCTTGGTTCCAGAACTTATCATAGGCACTGTAATCTGCTTCTTTTCCTGGTCCTGGATAAGGCTGGTGCCCCCTGTGAAATTGCCTTCCCTGGATCTCAGGCTCTGGCATTCCCTGTTGCGGCAAGAATGGGAGTGAGTATCTACCGTGAACACCTTCAGCATAACTGTGACGTTTGAAGGCAGGATTTTCCATCATGGGCATCCTGGAGGGGCCCTGATCAAAAGACGGATCCAAGCGTGATTGCTGGGGTGGAAACCTGCCATACATATCTGGAGGGCCATGCACAGGTTCCTGCCTTTTAAGGGGCATCATTCTCCAATCCATCTCCATGCGGTCATCATAGGGATGTCTCGCCCATTCCTCTGGACGAGCAGGTTCTGATGACAGAAATTTCCTTGAATCTCGGGTCCTGTCACTTGAGTATTGCCTTTTTTGTAAAGGGTTACAATCTTCTATTGGAGGGAGCACATTTTCAATGATCAGCGGTTCGGACTGAGCAAACAGAATACGAAACTCTTCATCAAAGGTCGATACAAGCTGTCCAAGGAAAAGGTGTGCCATACCACGGTGGAGCTTCTCGAAAGACCACATGAAGCTGGACAAAGACATGACGATAAGTAGAATTAATAGAAGCATGTCATAGGCATGTCAGTTTTGTGAATGAACTAAATATAATAAAAAAAAATATGAATTTAATCACTCAAAGCCTTGGGTGGTATAAAGTGTAGAGGTATGACCTCCTGTGGCTGTTTTAAACAAAATCACCTGTAATTTCCACTCAGCACAGCCCTGCAGTCTGTCAACAAGAAGCGATCCATCATCTGACCTTTGAAGGTTTTCCCTGAGCGGCAGTGATACGTGATGCCAGACACTGTTCTCACACGTAAAAACTGCAAGACACACATCAAATAAAAATGAACATTAAACTGGAGTAGTGCATGTGCAGGAGTACAGTGGTGTTAATGTTTTAATTGCAATACAAGCTAGATGGCAGCATTGCATTAGCACTACCACCTCCAAAATAAGGAGACAGAAAATGGCTGCATTTCAAGTTCCCTTTTACAGTAATATGCAGTTATGGTGGTTTCTATCAGAGGGAAAATACATTACAATCTATAATTACTGTATGTATCAGGGACAATACATATTATTATTATTATTATTATTAAAAGCAATGTGATGTAAATGAGCCAGATTTGTTCATTTCATCTGAGCAGGCATTTCAACATGACAGAACAAACTGAACATTACAAAGGACAACATAGCATTGTGTTATAGGCATACAGAAGAGAAGCAAAGCGCACATATAGTAAAAGCAAACATGTAATATACAGCATATAACAGGATAAAGAAAAATACAAGAATAAACATCATAGGCAGTCTAGAAGCTTGAAAATACTACTGATGATACATGTATGATTCACATTGCTGGATAAAGCAAGACGACTGTTTAATCAAATATGTTGTTTGCTGTTCAACAACTAATAATGGTATATAATAAATTCCTCTCTCAAGCCTGTTGGAAGTGCATATCTGCCACGTGATGTTCGGAAAGAAAAAGCTGTTTTCTTTATCTGTATGATGGAGTCACTTCTTGCAACAGTGTGTTTAGTGTGCAAAGTATACTTGTGCTTTTCTTCACAAGACTATTAAAGTATAAGTCTATTGTACTACTTTGTGACTACACTACAATTGTCTGTGGCCCCAAGCCCTTTCATAGCAGATCTTGTGGTTTAAAAATACAATATATAGTTTTTAGCAAATGTTTGCATTTGTTGGGGCAAATGTTTGCACTATGATTCTCTGATTAATACACATTTGGTGCTCTAGTGGGTTTTTACAGCAACAGGAAAGTGACTCAAAATGTCCATCATAATAAAGGAGAACATGAAACCTAGTCCAACACTGTGGCTCAGAAAATATGTTTTTAATAGCTGTCTGGGCTCTGTGGCACAGAGGAATAAACTACATGATATAGCTATACTATACTTTAGATACATAGACAGTTCTTCAGAGTAGGATTAATTCATTGTTGTTTTTGATCTATTTGCTGACAATGAAAATACAGAATATTACAAGACTTCATGTATTTTAAAAAATATTGTAACATTACATCAGCATATGTAATGTTTTTTAGCTTCTGTAGTCAAATTGTAAAGAAAGAGATCATTAAACTTTCCAAACTTCATTTACTACTACTAGTTTCATATTCAGAGATTATTAGAATATTTCTAAAAATGGGTGGAACCAGTGATTTCATCTAAAAAATACAACACTTCATTACAGTGCCTGTACCAAAATGTAATATTTTTAATGTATATGTACTCACTTGGATGCTCTGTAGATCGACTCTGCAGTTGGACACCATGTTGACAAAGTGATGTGCATTCTGATTGTCCAGCAGAACGTACACGGCAACATTTCTCATGGCAGCCGTGAGAATATCATGAAAAATGTCAACATCAGTAAACATGTCCATCGCTATAGCAATCACCTGGGGAGATAAAAGACACAAACAACGCGGATGCAAAAACAACGCAGTCAGACCAGTGATACTCATTATGGTATGTCTGGCATGAAGTCTCCATTCATAGAGAAAATGAAAGATGTACCTGCTGAGCATTCTTGATAAGTCGTCGGGCCTGATCCTTGATACTTGGCATGTCTGGTTCAGGAGGGTTAACCAGAGTGGTGACCTCTGTGGGCCCAATTAAGTGATGCAGCTGAGGCCAGCCAAGATCCAAACCTGGGGCGTCCAGGTCAGAGTGAATCGGCCAGTAAGTGTCTGAGGAGCCATCTCCACCAATTTCCAGAAAACGGGGTTCAGGCTGGCTCACCAGCTGAGGGGCCTGAACAGATTCCTGAATATACTGAATCTCAGGTGAGGACAGAAAGTCCACCACATCTGCTCTTTGGAGGAACTGATAGTATCCTTCCAAGTCCTCCTCAACCAGTGCATCGATAGCCAAGCGGTACTCTTCGCGATAGTGAGGAGGGAGGTAGTTGGGGTTCAGGGGGTTGTCCCCAGCAGAGGAACACTGAGAGCGACGTGCCATACTGTAATCTAAAGAGAGGGCAAGGGTTAAAGCAGACGTGATGAATTTAATGTATAGTAGTAAATGTAAATATAGTATAGTATATAGTAGTAAAAGCAGGTTCCAGCTTCGCCAATGGGAACATTTGCTTGTCTTATATGGTAGTCATAAGAACTATAATGTGATATAATCACTTTCTGTAGTTTATATGAATGATTACAAGCAATAATTAGTTAAAACTAATAACATTGTTCTTGCAGTTTTTGTTTTTTGTCAGATGTGGCGCACAATAGTGGTACAAAGTTAACTGGATTGAGCATCGTTTTGATGATTTCATATGTGATTTTGCATCAGTCTGTCCTGTTGTGATATATACATATATTAATATCAGAAAAAAATAATATGATATTAATATCGTTTTACCCTAAAAACTTCAATCAAATTGTCTAAGTCATTCAGCTCAGGTCTGTAGTTTCCATACAAGAGATACAGGCCTTACCACAAAGATCCTCTCTCAGTTATAATACTATACTGCTAAAAGCACAATGAATGAGGGGAATCTAACCACAGGGTAGATGGTCATGGGTGTGGCTTCTCCCTGTGGCCATAAAGCCAAGTCTCCATTTGCAAGTTCATGCGAAACCACATACGTGAGAAGAGCCGGGAGGAAACATCCCCCAAAAAACAAACAAACAAAAATCAAAAAACAAAAAAACAATACGGACAAGTCAGAGGATAAAAACAAGCTTCTGGTCACCGTTATGTGCTGAAAGTAGTCCACGCTTCATCGACTCTTGTTTTTTTTCCCAGAGAGCCGAGATAACATGTCAGAAAACTTCAACAATACCAAACAACACGTCAGTATGAGCCAACCATATGTTAGACTTCATACCTAAAAACATAAAACCAGACAGGCCTAACGCTGTTTGCTGAACTGAACTTACCTCACTGATATTTCCCTCGTCAAGCTTTCCGTCGGTTAAACTTTGAGCCAGTCATCTTTGCTTTCTTCATTACGTGTTTCTTCGCCTCTGTGTCGCGCTTCTCGTCCAGGTGGGACTTCGTCGAAAGTTTTGTTACATTGCCTTTTCCCCGTCACCCAGATAAACCAGTTTATTGTCATGCTTGAGGCATGTTGGCGAGAATGTTAGACACAGCACACAGAGGAAAAACTACTGGGTCGACTAACAACCTTCGCCCCGCCTCTGTTGGTTCACTTCTCCTCTGACAGCTGTGTCCATGCTTGTCCTGAATCGACTGAACTCTGCTCATCTTTTATCTGATAACTGCGGCTATCAGCTCCCTAATTAACATTATATCAGTCCATATAGCAATTATTACATCCAGACATTCTCACTGGTAAGATATACATTAGGTGTATAACCCAACTTTATATCTTGTTTACCTTATTTATAACTTTATTGTTTAATGGCTAGAAAGTAATTCTTTTAAATAAGTAAATGAAAGTACAGACAGATAGAAAAAGTGCACCACTTTGTTATGGGACACCCTCAAAGGGTTTATAAGCTGTAACTACTAGCCTTATTTTTTTTGTGATTAACAGTTTTTATTTTCATTTTCCTTATTCAACAACAACAAAAACAAAAATCCCCCCCCCCAAACAAACACCACCATCTGTGCTGATCCTTTTCTGGTTACCAACATCTACCCCTGTGCTCCTTCATGTACAACTTTTACAGTTACCCTAACTACATTGATGAAGACATGATGTAAGATAAACCAAAACAAAATAGACACAGAAAATGATTTGAGGGAAAGTCCATACGAGAAATAAATAAAACAAGCACTGCATTAATGCAATATTCTGTTAACAAATAAAAAGATTAAAGTAACAATCACAAAATAAAATACATACAAAAACAAGAAGAAGCACATTATACACAATTAACTGAAATCTTGCGTCTCTCCGCTATATACGCCCTTTCAGGGACCTC
Organism: Argyrosomus regius; assembly: GCA_946959425.1. NCBI lineage: Eukaryota > Metazoa > Chordata > Actinopteri > Sciaenidae > Argyrosomus > Argyrosomus regius. Next base: position 18,928,564 of record OX336894.1, read on the forward strand.
TTAAAAAAATTAAGTATTTGCCCCACTTTGCTTCATATAGATCCAGTCTGCCCAGTTGTTTATATGACATTTTTTCAAATGCTGCCACTCGTGCCATCTCCACAGCCCACTCTTGCAGAGAAGGTACCCCCTCCGTCTTCCATCCCCTGACAAGTATTTGTCTGCCAATCATAATACTGGTTTGGACAAAGCTTTTAATATGTTTATCCTGTCCTGTCAGAACTGAATGATCACTCAAAACAAATAATCTAGGACTAAATGGAATTTGCATCTCTGTAATCTCACATAAATTATCATAAATATTGGTCCAGAAGTGTTGGACTTTGTGACATAACCATAACACATGAATTAAAGTACCTTCCTCAGACTTGCATCGCCAACAATCTGATGTGGATAATAATCCTAATCTAAATAATCTGGAGGGAGTCCAATAACTACTAGCCTTATTTAATCAAAAGTATTAATAGAACCACCACTGTATTAGCAACAGGTTATACTGGCTATTGCCCCAGGGCTACCCAAAACTTTGTGGTAGATTGATTAATTGAGAATTTGTTTGCTATTATGTACCAATAAAGCATAATATAATCTAAAATAAGGTAACTAATTTTCTTTATAATTTCATGTTATAGTTTGCTTTATTGGGGGGCTTTTTATTACTATTATTGTTTTACACTTTATATTTATTTATTTTCCATACATATAGAAACAGAACACAACATGTACATAAAATAATACACAAAAGAGAAAAGAAGGATAGAGAAGAGAAAAAAAGGAGGGGATTGCAATACCTCTGCAAACAGAGTGTCTATGTAATGTCCACTGGTTCATTGACCTGTCCAGTTGCCAACATGCAAAACATTTTCCATTTCTCCTGAAATTTCCCCATCTGACTTCTTATCTTATGAGTCAACAGTTTCATCTAATATATGTCCACTACAATTTTCAGGCATTCACCCTTTGTTGGCGATTCAGCTTTAATAATTCAGTAGTAGTAATAGTTTGTGGTTTCACTAAGCAAAATCTTATTTAAGTTGCTAGGGATGGACATGTAGTACTACTGTAGTACTCGATTTGGACGTCAGTATTTGATCAACGTACTGAATACTCAAATTTCTCTGTATAGCAAAAATATTAGATAATAATAATATATTATAGTATAATAGGCAACATTGCTGGTCTCACATCACTCGATCACTACTAAAACAAAATGTATTGTCCATCCCCAGCAAACATTCATCTACAACACAACGATGTTGGAGGCCCTGCAGGGAAGTAAATGTGGACCACTCACATGTTTTTGTCCTCAAATTGTTCAGTTTTGGGGAGATAGTCACACGGCTATTGTTAACTTCAACATATAGCAATAAAATAAAATAATAAATAATAGATAATAAATTCTTGCAATCAGTATGGGCCCATGCCTCATTTTTGCCCAGGGGCCCCATAGGAATTGGAATATTTTGAAAAGGGGTGCGCCTAATTAAGGTAGAGTTTGCCAAAGGCTATTATACAATATTCCTTAATAACTGTAGCGCAGGAGATGAAACTGTAAACAGAGAACTGTTTGGGAAAAGTGAAAAACAGGCTACATATTACCTCTTAAAATGTCCCTTGAATTTTGCTTATTTAATATTTATTACACAGCTGTTAACTGATGACACCATAAGACTCAAAGACTCATTCATAACATCATTGCATGGGTGCATGGCTAGCAAACAATGATCAGACCTGCAAAACATTTTGAATGAAAAGAGGGGTTCAAATCTGACCTGTGGCTCTTTCCCACATGTCATTCCCCATCTCTCTCTCGCCACATTCCTGTCACTCTTCAAGCTGTCTCTGTCAAATAAAGCTCAAAAAGGCAAAAAAAAAATCTTAAAAAAAAGAATAGGAAAAAAAAGTGAATTATATAACCAACCTCTAGAGTGTCGTCTGGTGTCTGTCTGGTGTGTGTATAGTCTTGTGTGACATAAATGTCTGCATGGTAACAAAGTAAATCCTTTATAATTTGTTCACCTCAACTGTCTTAATGTGGTGAGAAATATCAACAAACAATGGAGGTACAGGGTGATTATGATAATTATAAAGACTACCTTGCCACTCTGTGATGAGGGTGCAGTCTATACAAACAAATGAACGGAGCGGCAGGATGCCACCAGGACAAAGCCTGTCTGAAAGGCTTCTTTTGCCACACCGTGCCAGCAGGTATTCTTTTGTTTCTTTATACGGTTCATTAACAATCTCTCTTGCACCATTTACAATAATGGATACGGACTGAAATTATATTACCTCACCAGACAGGCTGTGATGGATCTTCACTCTGTGGTTTAGTGAGAGTACTCAAGTAGAAACCTAGCTTTGAAAGTTGAAGGAAGGTCATCTGGATTTCCAAGATAGGACCTTGTAGCACATGTTTTGGTAAACCTTGAAAGGAGTGAGGGAGAGACTGAAAACAGTGGTTTCCCTTTATGGCGGCTCCACACTAAGACCTAAAATAGCCATGTCAGGATAAAATCTGTTGTAACTAAAGTAGAGGAAGTGATGCAACATAGCAGCTCAAGTGAAGACTTGAAGACAGTCCCTCATTGTTCCCTCCAGGCACCACCCAAGGCACACAGAGGAGCAGTTCGAATAGAAACATCAAAATGAACATTCGCTGAGTTCATCGATAGTTGCTACACGACATACCACAAGGCAGCATTCACCTCAGAAAAAACAGGCATCTAGTGTCCTCCCTTTTGGTTTTGTGACTGACAGCTGTGATTATGAAATATAAACTTGGTCAATACTGACTCAGAGCTGGAACCCTCCCGTTTCATAAAACATCCCCAGGAATGTATGAATCAAACGTACAAAGAATCACTGATGAGATTTATGTGATAACGCAATGTCCTTCAAAATGAACTGTTATTGTTGAGCAAAGACGCAGTATATCTTAAACACAAAGTAAACAACAGAGGAGATTATATTATACTGATAAAGATAGATAGAAGATAGTTCATAATGTTGGACATTACTTATTCACGTGGGGTCATATATGTGACATTTTATTGTAAACTGTCAATGCAGATGTGAAATATGCCAACTTGAGAGGCTTGGACCTCATTTTTTAAACTTTTTACAGTGAACTATTCAAATTCACATTTTCAAATCAGGAGAGAAAACACAAGACCACAAAATGCTTTAATGATGAACATAAAGCATAATTTCAATTGTAGGGCGTGGCCGGACTGGTGCTAGCAAGTCTTTTTTAATGTGGGGACTCACATGCCTAAACAGGAGGTCTTTCCACTACTTTGGACTAATCTGAAATATCTTGAAATGAAAATTTGTACAGACATGTCCAACTGTGATGATACACTGACTGTTCCTGTTATGCTGCCATGAGGTTGATATTTGTGGTTTTGCGTGAAATGTCTTAACCTGGTTTTACAAACTGGTTAGTATAAATTGCCAATCAATTCTGTGTTACACCTTTAGTCTTACTTCAGTCCAACCAATTACCACAAATCTTTCCCTTCGTTTTGGAATTTAGGGCCAATAGACCTTGTTTACATGAAAGTATACGCGGTTTTTGAGTTAACTCAAAGTACAGCCTGTAGCATTGAGTGGAGTATCTGCAGATTATCAATCTATAATTTTAAATAATGTAATAATTTGTATCTTTGGTCAGGAAAACTACTTGAATGACTCCTCCTTCTGCAGTACCACCACGTTTTTGTTTATCTAGGAGAATATGTGTTCATCTTATGTTTACATCTTGTCTCGAGGCTTTTGAACTGATATATTGTCCCAGGAGAAGGAAGAGTATAGGAAAACAACGGAAAAGGGAAGAGCGTCAGCTGCAGAATCCATTTCCAGATGCATCATCTGACGGAGTGAACAGGAAGTCTTAGCGGTTTCTCAAGGAGGTGAGATCATGCTTGCCCACAGAGATGATGAAGGCGGAATTAAGAGGATGATTAATTAGTCCAGTTACAAATGAGTGCTGAAGTCACTACACTTGGATTGGAGTATTACTTGTAGTCTGGTGATGATGCCTGTCCATGCTATATAATCCATAAGAGCTGAGATGATAAAATTCTTGGGCATAATTTAAAAAGTAGAGGAGAACTCATCTAATTTGATTCTAGATTAGTAGTGAATATGTGAGAGTCCACCCTTATCATTAGAGGAAAGACAGGCCCATCTATATTTGTCACTTGGCGAGGCCATGGCAGATTCCATAGATGTTTGTATTCCCACAACATTTTGTCTCTAAGAGATACTATGCACCTTTTAGCTGCTGTGGCATGGGGTTTAATGGCATTGATCACTCTACAGCTTTGTCAGAGGAGGCTGTGGGTGGTCAGCCAGAGATCATCACCTTTCTGGTGGAGAAAGGAGCGGACATAAACACACAGGTGAGACAAAACCACAGAAGTAGAAACAGCAGGCTCGTGTCAGTGTGGAATGTATCTACACCTCACATCACAGAGGTGTGGAATGGTTCCAGGTTGTGTTTAAGGACAGACACCTCTGTTTTAAGCTGCATTTGAAGAACATGTTGGGCAACTCTGGGCTGAACTTGTCACACACTAAGGGTGTACTACTCAGCAGCAGGAGTAGATTTGTATCTGATTTGAATATGTATTTGCTTGTTGACAGTGTTTGTGTATTTTGGAGTACATTCTGCTCTGTGTGTCATTGGGAGATTTTTGTACTGAAAAATGTATAATCTCTCTTTTTTAAGAATCCTCTTCAGCCGCCTTTAGTTTCTGTTCAGTGTTAATGCATGTTCTGTATGCATGTGTGCACCTGCAAGTTTGTGTGCAATCACAGTAGCATGCATGCTTGCGTGTGGCTGTCATTGTGTGTGGCATGTTGCTGCAGGTGTGGCAGTGGCTGCTCTTTGAATCAGTTGTAATCTGAGTTGCAATAAGAAAAAGGAGACAGCAAAGTGCTACAAGAAGAATAAGAGCAAAGCAAAAACTAGGCCTTTGTGACCTGTGAGATACACAACCAGTTCTGACCCCACCCAGACTATTGCTTGTTGAAGCATTCCATGCAACATTATTTACAGTTTCATGCAATCAAACAGTAAATTTACAGAGACTAGATAGAGAACCGCAGCCTACAGTGACATCATAATTGCTGCCTGACATTAGAAAGATGAGGACAAACCCTCAGGACAAACATCTCCCTTGTGCAAACAACAACTGTGCTTTACATTTTGCAATGTTGTCTTCCGTCCATCACCTTTTCTACTTGGCTGATTTCTTTCCAATTCTATTGTATTGTATCCTGAGCCACATCCTGCAGCTACAGCACATACTGGAATGTTCAGCATTGAGTCAGCGACATGTGTCTCAGGACAGACATCATATCCCCCCCAAATACATCTTAGATGCAAAGACAACACAATGGCCGGCGTTTTCCCAAGGCCTAAAGCGAGAGGTGGAGCAACTTAAACCAGAATGTGAAGGATGCCTGTGATATAGCACACATCTGGATTTAATGATAGAAGTTAATGTAGGAAAAAGTGCTTGACATCATAGTGATGTCACTCCTGACATAGTCAAGAGGCAGAAATGTGCTAAATCTGTATCCTACTTTGTACTGTTGTTGCATTTAGTTATTTGCTCATTCAGCTCTGTGTTGTGTCCTTCTATCTCATAATTCAGTGCGACTTCTTTTCATGCTTCCAGTGACCTTTCAGGTTGTGTTGTTTGCTTTTGTCTGCTTGCGGTTAGTAAGTTTGTAGCCCTGAAGTTGTGTTGGCACAGGCTCAAAGTGTAGCACACCAAGCTGCTGAACTACTAAACTGTGCCAAGTTAGCTCTCAGGGACTTTCTGTTGTAGGCTTAAACTTAAAATATAAAATTCATTCAAAGTTCAAAGGAACACCCAGTTTTACAGCTGATTTTCCCGTGTTCAGATGCTTCCCTGGAATGCAGTTGGATTTGCAAGGTCCACAAAAATAATAGGTCACAAGTATGATGTTACTGCACAAACACACACTTTCTAAAGTTCAAATGAAACTTTTGCTTTGACTGCTGCATTTAATCCATATTTGGCTGTAGATAGGATCCAACACCTCAAGGCAACGTAGAACTACAATTATGGAGCCTGATGAAATGTCAGTAAAGGGCAATCAAATTAAAGCTTATTATGACACCACCTTTACTTTAATGCTCACACTATCAGCCCATATCATTGATATGTATAAAGGAGGACTTTGTAATTAAATGAATAATAGTAATAATAATAATGATGATGATTATGATTATTATTATAATTAGACTGAATTATGATATTTATTTCTGTTTCATTCAAAAATCCAACTGAAAGCGAAAATTTGGGATTGAGTTGGTAAATATAGATTGGTAGAAAAACAACCCAGATTTAGTTTTCAGCACCTGTCCTCAGTTTATTTGTTTGTTGTATTAAAGAATAGTGTGTTCCTCTGATGTCTTTCCATTAACCAGAACTAAGTTCAGGTTGAACTGCATTGAGAAGACTGGTAATGACATCCAAACAGCGCCACTCCCAGGACAGCCTACTCACGGCATTTTATTGTGCTGAGGTCATTTTGCCTGAGGCCAAAGTTTGGCAGCCTTGCAACATAATTTTTGCACCTTCTGTAACAATCATATAAGATAAGTATAGTGTAGATTAATTTTCATCAAAAAAAAAAACAACATTATAAAATATCTTTAATAAGAACTTGAAAGAAATGTTTGCAAATTTTGGGCATTTTGGACAGTTCTGCTGTTGACATGTGGCTCTATGAGGAATGCAGACACGGTCTGTGGTCTGGCCGATTATGTGTTCACAGTTGAAGACTATAGGGAATCTGTAATAAATGAATGTGCTATGCAGAGTACTGCAGAAAAGCTGTGTAACCATCTAACGAATGATATCCAGAGTATTCATGTTAACAGATATATATTTTTTCTTTCTACTGAGTTTTGCTGTAGCCTAACAGGCTACATTTTCTGGTGGGAGTGAAGACAAAGGACTGGGTTGGAATGCTGTGTATAGATCAATGGACCTGGAATTTGAACTTGCCGTTGTGCTAACATTATAGAGTAAATTCTTCAATAACTCACTCAGAAAGAGACAAAAATATTGATAATAACTGAGGTGACATAACCTTTTCAACACCATGGCCAGGGACTACATATAAAAAACACACTTTTTATAATGTGGCTTTATTAATTTGTACTGTTTCTTCTCTTTAAAATAAACAGTTGTGTAACAACTGGCAGGACAAGTGCTGATAACTGACTGACATTTTTGCAGATCAAGCAAAAGATACCTTCCCCAGGGGGACAACTGACTTTATCTTGTTACTTTGGATTTTGGCCAAAGAAGTCACTTTAAACACATTCCAGAGGTGGACCTGCCAAAGGCACACACAGACACACTTATCAGTGAATCACTTGTCTTATCAGTACTAAGAGTTTAAAGAGAAAAGGAACTTAAGTGGTATAATAGTGTGTTTTTAGTGATGAAACATATTAAACATATTAAAGAATTCATTTGTTTGTTAAAATTACGACAGAAACTGCAAGCACATGACTATATTATGATATGTTATGTGAACACAAAGTGGTATACCATGCATATTGATAGAACTTGCCCTTTAATCTTTTTGCTTTTTGGTGAAGGTTGTGGCATACTGTGAAAATATACTGTACACATGTCTAAAAACATCATTAAGTCATTATTATGAGGCGCTGTGCAAATGTCGAGGCTTCAACTGTCTTAAAATATTAACCAAAGAAGAAGACTTCCGGCGAATGACGTCCTCCCGCTGCGTGACGCAGGCTACGCCCCCACGTTTTCTCCCCGCGCAGTCTGATCGAAGATCGTGTATTATTGGGCAGATGAATCACGTGGTAGTGAGAAGATGGTAACTGAAACATGGTTTTTTCAACAGCCACGATTGACATACAATAATAAACATGTTAAGCCTTCTTTGTGAGGAAATAATACAATTTTACTTTCTTAATAACACTCATGCAGCCGTTTCTAGTAAAGTTAATGACTTTAACTATATTCTGACATTTTCAGTGAGAGTGAGACCTCCTATTTTTCACATCTCTGGTCTCCATGCATGCTCAGTTTCTTGCAAGTTGTGATGCTACACTTTAGCATGTACACATAGCTTTTTTTTATCCATATAAATGTGTATTTACAGCTATTATTTGCTGTTTAACTACACTGAAGCCAAGTCAGCGACGCTGTTAACATGGCGGGAGTTATCCGGAGGCTCGACGAGACTGTTGTCAACCGCATAGCAGCTGGAGAAGTCATCCAGCGTCCTGCCAACGGCGTCAAGGAGTTGATTGAAAACTGGTGACTAACGAGCTACTTGATACAGTTAATTTTGATAACGTTAACTAATGTTAAGTTTTTGACTAGTGGCTTAGAAAAAAAACTAGCATTGGGACCAATAAATATATGACAGGAGCCTCCAATGTTTACATCGCGTTTTGTGGCAAAGCCGTTTAACAACACCCGTTAACAAGTAACGGTACTGTGATACTGTAAACTGACTCAATAGGTGCACCTAAAATATAACATAGCTGTTTAATAACTATGATATGTGTTTTAAAATGTTACAGCTTGGATGCAAAGTCCACAAACATTCAGGTGACGGTGAAAGACGGCGGACTGAAGCTGCTTCAGATTCAGGACAACGGCACTGGCATCAGGGTGGGTGACCTGGGTCAAGATCCGCCCCCCTTTAAAAGTGTCTTTACCAAACTGAAGCTCGTGTCACAACATGAATTCCCCATGTGAAAGCTATAAATGTTAACCAAAAGACATAACAGGACCCTTGGGAAAGATGTTGTTTGCCTCCTCTGCCCGCACTGGGTTAGATTTATGGTTTGTGTCAGTGCCTCTGTCTTTTAATCTGCAGTTTTGTCTGACCAAGCTGTCTGTTTTATTTTGGAGGCAGAAAGAAGATCTGGAAATTGTTTGTGAAAGGTTTACCACCAGCAAACTGCAGACTTTTGAGGACCTCTCAGCGATTGCAACCTATGGATTCAGAGGAGAGGTGAGCTCTGGAGCAGTAACAGCCTTCAGGTTATTAAATATTGACATATTTTGTTGCTCACCATGTTTGTCGTCTTTGTCCTTGTTTGCAGGCGCTTGCGAGCGTAAGCCATGTTGCACATGTGACCATAACGACAAAGACAGCTGATGCAAAGTGCGCCTACAGGTCTGCTGACATGTTAAATCATGGGTCACTCATCTGTTTTGATTAATCTACATCATGATACATAGAAGGTAATCAGGATGTCAGAGCTCTTGTGATTTATCTTCTTTATTTTTTTATCGTGCAGGGCCAGCTACAGCGATGGCAAACTAAAAGGCCCCCCCAAACCATGTGCTGGCAACCAGGGAACACAGATTCTTGTGAGTTTGTTGTGGATCACGTTAACAGAATGGAGTTTACAGATGCTCAGAAACCTACAATAGTTTGCCCTTCCTGTGTGCAGGTGGAGGACCTCTTCTATAATGTGTCCACCAGGAGGAAAGCTTTAAAGAGCCCCGGTGATGAGTACTCCAGGATTGTAGAAGTGGTCAGCAGGTCTGTCATCTCGCCTTGTGTCATGTGATTCCTGCATATTTGAAGAACATCCCTGTGTTTGAATAACTCACATGTTAACATGTTATTTTGAAGGTATGCCATACACAATTCAGGAAAAAGTTTTTCTGTCAAAAAGGTGAGATGTGATTTTTTTTAAACAAGAACAACGCTATAGCTGCTACATTTCTATGTATGCTTCTGTTGTGTGTCTTTGTTTGAGCACACTGACAAAAAAAAAGGCCACAAAGAAGTTTTCAGTATTATTTACGGTCTGTTTTTCCAGCAAGGAGAGACTGTAGCAGATGTGAGGACTCTACCCAACGCATCTGTAGTGGATAATATTCGAGGAGTCTTTGGCAATGCAGTCAGCAGGTATTAATCAACTAGAGAGAAAAAAAAAACAATGCTTTGATGTTCTCTGCACTTATGTGACCTGTTATCACCTTAACCTTAGCTGACTGCATGACTTGCTCTGTGGCATGTTCCCAGGGAGCTGATTGAAGTAGGCTGTGAGGATCAGAAGCTCGCTTATAAGATGAAAGGCTACATCTCTAATGCAAACTACTCGGTCAAGAAATGCATCCTGATCCTCTTCATCAACCGTATGTATCACAGAAAAGTTACTGGAAATGCAGCTTGCTGGTAAAAATCCTTTAATCGTAATCAGCGCTCTGCTAAATGGAGGTTGTGATCTGTGATATCTCAGATCGTCTGGTGGAGTCGAGCGCTTTGAAGAAAGCAATCGAGACGGTTTATGCTGCATACCTTCCCAAGAACACACACCCTTTTCTGTACCTCAGGTAACTTAACATGCATTTGTCTTTTTTTCTCTAAATGGATTCTTTTATGGTTCAATTCATCTGATGTTCACTGGCACCACAGCTTAGAGATCGCTCCGCAGAATGTAGACGTGAACGTCCATCCCACCAAACACGAGGTGCATTTTTTGCACGAAGACAGCGTCATCGAGAGCGTCCAGAAGCACATTGAGAGCAAACTTCTGGGCTCCAACGCGTCACGCACATATTTCACTCAGGTATGATTGTCACATTGTCACAGCTGTGATTAATCTGATCTCCATATTGTATTATGACCTCCCAGACATCACCTGTCCGTTTTACAGTGTGTCCATTTTGTGGGTATTTCCTTTTGAGACACGACGATGATACATACACTCTGTTTGTGCAGACGTTGTTGCCAGGGCTGTCAGTCTCAGGTGGCAGTGAGGTCAAGTCTGCCAGCGCCGCAGCAGAGTCCAGCGAGCGAGTCTATGCTCATCAGATGGTGAGGACTGACTGTCGCGCGCAGAAGCTGGACGCCTTCCTCCAGCCGAAAGAGAAGCCGCCTCCTGATCCTGAACCAGCTGGTCCCAGCAGCAGGGAGGCTGCAACTAAAACTGCCCAGCAGGCTGACAGCATAGAGGTGGATGAAATGGATGATGCAGACATGCTGGAGGGCCTCGCTGAGCAGGAAGCTGAGGTGGCAAAAGAAGAAGAAGAAAATGCTAATGGTGTTCAAAGGTGAGACTTCCTTTCATAAATGAATCATGCCAGTGCTTCACTGGGTGGGTCAGTACCATTGTGATTAATTTTTGCAAATCAGGTCAGGACCTGTCTTGAATGTTTAATTGACGCCGTGGCATTTCACTCTGAACATTTGCTGGCAGCAAATGAGTTGAGTAAGCAAGCCGGAAGAAGACTACAAAAATAAACATGTATCAACACAAAGAATGACGTCATCCTTGTCTGCACCAGACACAAACAGCTTTCACCAAATGTCACCTTTTGTTTACCTGGTACTGACATTAGTATGTTATGGCAGTACAGTATGGCAGTTGTATTGTTTGAAGATTTGAGGGATTGCGTGGAGTGATTAGTCTTTGATTATTTGAAGAAAAAAAAGGTCCACCTAGCACCCTTTTCTTTTCTTTTGTAAGGTGTTCCTGATTCTTTCTTTCTTTCTTTCTTTCTTTCTTTCTTTCTTTCTTTCCCATGAAGAATAGTCACCCCACAGCTCTGTGGAGTTTCTTTAGCTTATTGTTTTGGTTTATGGCAAGCTAATTTACACTATTCTTCAGTCTCAGTGCTCTCATCAATACAATTTCCTTTTAATAAATCCAGTGTTGCTAGATGCCACTTAATCCTACACACTCAACCTTTATTCACTCAGATATTTCTCACAGCAGTGGATAGAAAGCAAAGGAGACTAAAGAGAGGGTGAATTTTGGAGTTATGTTTATCCTATGGACATAATCACAACTTCAAATGATTGCTAATGTTGCTCTACGTCTGCTGGATGTATAACTTGATAATGTTTTGTTAACTTGGTAACTTCAAGTTTATAAAATGTATATGACATGGTTATAGTCATCAAATTATGGATTTCCTCTGCCCCCATGTGGCTGAAAAAGTAACACATGCAGCCTAAACCTGTCATGTACTTGTTGCTTTTATTATTGCAAGACAAGAAGTATCTGCCACCCATTAAGTGTGTGATAAAATGTCTAAACATTTTCACAGCCCATTAAGTCTCATAATATGTCTACTGTATGTAGGAGGTGTGACAGCAGTGTTTGTGTGATTATTGCGAGGCAGGAAGCGACCTAGGAAAGAGCAACAGCTGCAGGAGGAAGATGATGAAGACCTGACGGCTGCAGCCACGCCCAAGAGACGAGTCATAAAACTGAACAGTATCAAAGATCTCAGAGCTGAGATTACTGAGAACACACACAAAGGTAAACAAAACGTGTCGTGTAGTTTTTCACAAGAAACTTCAACAACACACCTGCTTTTTTTTTCTCTCACACCTCTAAATTTCCCAGAAATATGACTTTCTGCTCCAGGCCATAACTGATCTCCACGACTAGTTCTAAGCAACTTATTGTACTACTGTGTTCATGCATCCACTTGTATCAGTCATACATCTTCTGTAGTTGTGTGAACAGTCTCCAACTCAGATCAAATAGTTTTTTTTTTTTTTTTTTTTACTTGGTGACACAGTTTTCCTCGAATATCCACATATTTTCTCCAGGTCTTCAAGAAATGCTGCAGAACCACTCGTTTGTGGGTTGTGTCAACCCCCAGTGGACGCTGATCCAACATCACACCAAACTGTACCTGCTCAACACCACTAACCTCAGGTCAGAGCCACAGGAAACACACACTGTTCAGTCCAGTTGTCCCCGCCTGCTGCTTTCTGTCTAATTTCACTCTTTACATTTGTTACAGCCAGGAGCTCTTCTTCCAAATACTGCTCTACGACTTTGGGAACTTTGGCGTACTCAGACTATCTGTAAGTCTAAAAAGGTTAGATTATGAATGATTAGGATACACAAGTGTTTTTTCATTTTTAATGGCTGATCATGTGCATTTAGACACCAGCTCCACTTTATGACCTGGCCATGTTGGCTCTGGACTCTGAGGGGAGCGGCTGGACAGAAGAGGATGGTCCCAAAGAAGGCCTGGCTCAGTACATAGTGGACTTCCTGAAGAAGAAAGCTGAGATGCTGGAAGATTATTTCTCCATGGAGATAGACCAGGTCAGCTGGGACACTGTGATGTAGATAAATCTTTGTAAACCACAAAATCTAAAATTCATTTTTACTGCCACCGTCTTTCCTCATGTAGTAGCAAAACATAAGTCTGTTGTTACTCATGCTGTAAACCTTGTGCATTGTAGGAAGGAAATCTAACAGGGCTGCCATTATTGCTTGACAAGTACACCCCTATCTTGGAGGGTCTCCCCTTGTTCATCCTGCGCCTAGCCACCGAGGTGAATATCTTGTAGGTGTCATCTATGGCAAGATCTGGAAACACAAACTGCATCTAAAGGCTTCTGCTTGGTGGTGTTGTGCAGGTGAACTGGGACAATGAAAAAGAGTGCTTCAGAGATTTTAGTAAGGAGTGCAGCATGTTCTACTCCATCAGGAAGGAGTACATCCTGGAGGCCGAGCCGGGAGAGGAGCAGGTATGTCATAAGTGTTTTGACTCACATTAACGCCAAAAAACTGAACTGACAAGTGTGATGCTTGTTTCAGGAAGCTGAGGTGAACTCGTGGCGTTGGAAAGTTGAGCACATCATCTTCAAAGCTTTCCGGACCCTCTTCAGTCCTCCGAAGAACTTCAGTGAGGACGGCACTGTGCTGCAGATCGCCAATCTACCTGACCTTTATAAAGTGTTTGAGAGGTGCTAAATCTGATCAGACACCACACATGCTGCTTTTTTATACTTGATTTTCTGCTGTAAATAAATACTTTGTACAAGAGAAGACTTTACATGTTTGTCTTTGAATGAAAACTATATTCCGTGATGTATGAAAGGGTGTTGGCCATAGGAAATCTTTGTTCTGAATAGCCTATTTTAACGTGCCAAGCCTTCACGTGGTTTCTAAAAGTAAGACTTGAGGCATGCAGCCAGGAAAAATAGAATCGGGTCGTGAGTCCCATAACGATACCTAAAATGTGCCGGCACACGGGCTTAACTTTTATTACAGCCTGTCAATCAGAGACACATGCAGTGTGGGAGGAAATTAACACGGCCACCAATGTTTCCAAATACCTCATGGACGATTACAAGTTGAGTGTAACACATGTATAAACCTGGAAAATTGAATGATGTAGCATGAGTTCCTAACTACCTCTACCCTTATTCCAGTCACAGAAAAACTAATCTGGAGACCAAACTGTAAAGAATAAAAGAGTAAACTCTGCAGTTGAAAGTTTTGATGGTACTGATTTGACACAGTAGAAAACCGGATCATGAAAAAGAAGACTGTATACACAGTTCTGTAAATTACACATTTATTTTCAAGAAATCTTTTAAATATTTGAAAAATTTCAATGAAACCGCAGCAGACACAGTTGGTTCTACATATTTTCAAATAATGACTGCACCTTTTTAAATACGTCATTCTGTACCTGTTAAAACGATTATTGTTTCATTGAGCGGTGCAGACCCCTCCAGTCTCCTAGTGTGAAAAGGCACTTCACTGTGTGAGGGGAAGCTGGGAAGGTGTGGGACCGGAGCAGCCGTGAGGGTTGAATAGTTTAAAAGCAACATTATACTCATTCATGCAACTTATCAAAAAGAAAACAACAAAAAACAAAGTACAGCCAAGCACCCAGCCAGAGAGAAACAAAATCTCGTGGATAACATGAAGTACAAAGCTCTGAAAAATTAAGTAGTGACTAGAGAAATGTCCTCAGATGTATCTCCCAGCAACTTTATAGTTTTATTAGTTAAGTTTCTGAGTCATTCCTCCGCTGGCGGCTCGCCAGACAAAAACTTCCGGGTTTAAAAAAAAAAAAAAAAAAAAAGACACAGTTGAGCTTTCTGCCTGTGCTACAAGTTTTTTTAAATGTTTTTTGGTTAGCTACAAATCTTAAAGTGTTACAGCTAAAAATGGAAATGTGCTCCAGACGCAGTATGGCAGTCAGAGGTCTGAGGTGCGAGTTTAAGGGCTTCCGTGGTGATGCCGCCTTGCCTCACTGCTGTGACAGAAGCGCGTTCCTGTTGGCCTTCATCTTCTCAAGGCGCTTTACTAGGTGGTTGTTGGTCATCTCCATTTCCTCGATCTTATCTAGAGCTGTGCGCAGCTGTGAGGGAACGGAAGGGAGATGTTAGACTCAGCCTGCTTGTGCTATGTATTGTAAAATGCAATGTCTGCGTCTTTACCTCTCTTTGAAGTTTTCGTTTTTCTGCTTTAAGTTCGTCTTCTATTTTCTCAGAGTTGTCTGCTGATGCCTTGTACCTGGACACTTGCCCTTCAAGTCTGTTAATCTGGAAAAAAAACACAGTGGAGTACAATTTGGTGACTTAGAGCCATAAACTCAGGGTGCAGTATTAACTTTTTTTTGTCCACCGGCCAAATAGCTAGTGGATGTTCACCAGCCAGTTGTATACTTTACCAGCATTTGGCTGTGACTGGTGCTAATCCTGTGTCCTGCTAAAACGTACAACTTATAATTTAATGCAAATTATTATTTAGTCCAACATTTCTTTTTTACTTACATTTTGTTCCATTGTACCCATTTCCTGTTCTGCCTTAGAAAGCTTGAATTTGTATTCACTAATCTGTCTGTTGGCATCTCCTTCAGAGAAAAACAGAAACCAGTGAGTTTGACAAAACAAACAAATGTTCAAAAGATCATTTCATGTGTGCTCATATATAATTACATACTTACTCTGCATCTCAATAAAATGTAGGTCTGTACCGTTTTCCATCCTCTCCCCGTCTGTGAACGCACTGTCCACCTTTGAGTGTTTCTGTCTCTCCTCCTCCAGCTGATTCTTCAGCTTCCTGATCTGAGCCAACAGTTCATCTTTCTCCTCTGCCAGTTTCCGTAGCCTGACATCTACAAAACAGACGGAAAATACATTGAACTGGTGTAATTTAGCATAGCAGATGTGCACAAGAACCTTGTGTGTTTCAGTTGCAGGAGGAGGGATATATTTTCTGCAACTGCTGCTTGGACAAAGTAGATTGCATGCAGCAGGCTGGCATGCTAGTACAAGATCACCATGTTTTTCTTATTACAAGCGTTGCTACTTCTAAATACACATATCATTAGATCAGATTATTTAGCATCCATGTAAACAGTTAATTTATATTCTTTGTCTGAGTAAATGGGACAGAGACAATATCCTCGACTCACCGAGTGGGCCCTCTCCTGCAGACTCCAGCACCTGGGCGGCCTCCTGGGAGACCACAGTGATCCCTGAGGGCTGAGGCTCATGGTTGACATCTCCATTTGGTGTGCCGTCTGGGATGATGACCAGCCCATGTTTCTGTGGTGAGAGAACACACATTACTTAGGACTGGCTCCACTAACACAGAGAGTAGGTACTGATACTACTTTTTCATGATTTGCCACCATTCAGTGAGCAGACAAACAAACAGTTGGCTGAATGGACGAAGCTTTGATTGTAAAAAGTAGACAAAAAGCTTGGAAAGCTAAAGGCCTCTGTAAATGTCAATGACCTGTATCACGTACTGAAGAATCTATCTGCCTTTCTCTGCTCTCTGAATTTATCACCTGTTGAAAGAGCAGAACATGACCTTGCAGGAATCTGACTTCTTTGACTGCTCTGCTCAAAACACCCTCTTCATCCACGGCCAGCATGTGTTACACAGTCATATGGTGCTTATTATGCTGATAGTGGATAATAACAAAATGGCTAAAAACATTTGTCAATGTAACAGTTGAGGCTCGTTATCTTTGTGTCTTAAAATGAGTTGAACTGGGAGTGAGGAAGAACGATGCCACAGGGCAGTTTATTGTAAAACAGTCAAGTCCAGGTGTTTTCATAACCATTAACTAGTCTAATAGTATGTTAAGTTATTCTGTTATAGTTTGTAGTCTATACATGCTTGTCAATAAGGAGATTAATTAGTTTACACACAAAAATAAATAAACGAAGCTTATTGAAAACAGGTTTACGAGTGTATTAATTATTGTAGGGATGGAGAAGGCTCTTTAAATATTAGTGCTGTATTAGAAAAATAAACGTTTCAGTCTAGAAATATATAATCATTTTGGATCTTTTTCTTTTTGTATTTGTAACATTAATATTATTGCTAATCGTAACACAACAAACAGTTAATTATGAGTTATTGGTACAGCCTTTAAAAAAAAAAAGGCTCCTGACACTCATGTATGCAGTATGTAGCTCAACACCCGGGGGCCTATTGTTGCATTAATAAGACAACACAATGCTTCTTTAATCCTCTGGTAGTCAAAATATAAAACAGTACAACAGTAAAAGTAAAAACTTCAATTCTTTCTGAATTATTGATCATTTGCCCGACGGCTCTTATTACGAGCTCTAATACTCTTGTGAATACACAATAGTAAATGCTGACTGTTGTGTTTGCCACTGTGGGAAGTTACCGTGGTGATATTATGTGCATATCCTCTATAAACAAATCCACCTGTAATTTGATATAGTCAGTCATTGTAGTCATGGTCAAGCACAGGCTAACATGTACCAAGTGAGTTATGCAAAACCACCAAGTCAAAAATGTTGACCTAAATAAAATGGAAAGCAAAAGTAAAAAGTACAATAGCAGGTTTGATAACTTTACCTGGCTTAGTTCCAAACAAAAGGAAAAGTATAAATTGGGGCAGCGACTTTTTCATCTGAAGACCTACCTCTCCAGCTTTGGCCTTCCCCTTGATGTCAGCAAGCTCATCTCTGAGCTCATCTCTCTCATTCCTAATGCAATCAAAGTACTCTTTCTGCCTCTCTAGGGCCTGGCCACACACACGAGAGAGAAAAGACAAGAGGGAGGAGAAGAAGCAGAGGAGAAGTTGGATAGACTCCGGACAAACGTGCAACACTGCATGCTACAGCAAGACATCTTCCATACACAAACATGCACATCAACAACAACAAGGACAAAGAAACAGTGCACACAGACGATGACATGGCAGCATGCTCACAAAAGATGTTATTGGGAAAAATTAGGAGGTGAGGTAGGGACTGATGATACTGGGAGGAGGTAGATCTTTTTGCTATGATGCTTTCATCAGTAAGAGTCTGACTTCATGACCTAACAAACTAACTGCTCCACAGGTGGAAACATGCATGTCATGCTAGAACATGTGGATTTCTTAAAATCTTACATGACAATGCAAAACAAAATATTTTTTATTACAACACAGTGCCAGTGCACTTGCATTGTTAGCCGAGGTTACAGGATCCAAACCCGGTTATTTCAACATGCAAAAATCCAAACTGTGAATGTGGATGGGTCCAGGTATGCACTAATGCCTGAGGGTCTCCATCATGCAGAGACAGCGTGAGAGGCAAAACAGATGGACGGACACAATGTCTAACCATCTATTGCCTCTCACGTTCTGTCAGAGCACCCGCGTGGGACCTCCTACCCCAATCTTTTTGTCCTTCCAGTTTATCGTTTCCTGCAGGTCAAACACCTCTCTGGTGAGGGCATCTAACTTAGTCTGCATTCGCTGGCTCTCCTGGAGCGATGATGAGCAGTACCAAGGTGACACGGTACAGGATAAGAACAGAATAGGAATAATTGAATGGAACAAAGACAAAAGAAGTGAAAATACACAGAAAAATATACAGATACAAAAATGAGAAATAGAAACAGGTGAAACAGGATGACAGGAGAATAATTTGAGAACACAATGCAGAGGGGGGTATGAATGATAGTGTTGAAGTCAGATAGGACAATGAAACAGAGCAATAGAGTGGGAGAGGACCTAGAGGCAGGGCAGTGCCAATCAATCCTTATCAACTTCCTGCAGAACAGTGCCTCTGCTGCAGCTTTCACAGACGCACTAACACCTTTCAAGGTGTTGACAGAATAGCATTCTGATGTGGTCACGTTGGCAGAAACAGTTTGTATTTCTATAACAAGGGCAGTCTTACCTCTATAAGCTCATCTCTCTGGCGTATTCCCTCTTTCAGTTCTTCTTGTTTATGCTGCAGGACCGTACATGTGTGCTTTTGTCTTTCTAGTTCCTGAAACCAAAGACAGAACATTTTAGCCACAACCCTTCAATACAAATATTTTGTGACTTCAGAACTTGACATTTCACCTTTGACTTTTCTTCCAGCTCCCTCTTCATCTCAGACATTTGTTCCTCCATCTCCTCTATGACGTCCTTTAGTGTGTCCACTTGATAGATGAGGTTGGCTTTGTCATTGTCCAGCTGTGCGTTCGATACCATGGCTTTCTTATACTTCTCCTCCACCTCTGCAAGTGACTCCTGATAGGGGTGGGAGCATGTTAATAAACTGAGTAAGGTGTTTTAAAGCTCACCTACATGCACCAGGTGGGTGCAACACATTGAACACACATTGGTCAAACGCACTCCACACGTTTACATCTTTCTAAATGTAAGTAAAAGGAATGTTTCTGTGCTACCTTATGTGGTATTCATCTATTTGAAACAAGTCATTTAGGACTAATATGTGATGAGCATGTGATGACAATGATCACAATATTTAGAAAGCGTTGAATCACTTTCGGGAATGAAACAAGGCGGTGGTGTGAAAAGGGGATTTGAAAGAGAGAACTAGAAGTGAACAAGGAAACAAGATGACGAAAAATAATCTTGCCTCTGTTTGTTAGTAAACTACTCTTATCAATAAAATATACAGTGTCCTTTCAAAGAGAACAGGAAGCTGCTGAAGGTGGCTACAGAGGTCAGTCAGCCAGAGGGCCATCCAACACCGTGGCAATGAAAAGCCTGGGTGGAAGAAGAGTCTTGAAATTGAAAGCTTTGGCCGTTATCTGTCAGCAGGTGGAGCATTTTAACTCTTCTTCTTACAACTTTGAACCCAGCTGAATTGTGGGAGTGTCTTTGTTTCAGGCAACAACCAGTGAGTTGGATCAAAACAGGAAGTGAAGGGAAAATCATGCAAAAAAAAGGGATCATTACGCAATTCAGACTGGGAGCACGCAAAGACATGGCTGTAAGTGTTAGGAGCTACAGGAGGGGGTAACAGAGGGGTATGAGTGGGCAGGCAGGGAGAGGGGACGGAGGGGGGTTAGTGACGCCATACTGCTCCCAGAGAACAAGAGAAGGCATGCTGTGAGCTCAAGCCCCTCTACCTTCAGCTCTTTAAGCCCTTGCATGTACCGCCCTTCTACATCCTGAATCTGGTCCTTTAGTTCATAGATATCCTGTAGAGCAGATGGAAGGAATGGTTGGGGTGAAGTAGGGCATCAGAGAGGGTGGGGATTATCAAGGAGAGATAACAAAGCACCCGCGCTGCCATCTCAAAGACAGTCCAGCTGGCAAATACATGACCAGCCCACCCAGATTTAAGGAACAGCTTCACAGGACACACGTCACATCCAGTCCTCCCGTGCATACATAAAGAAAAATGTTTAAAGCAGACAGCAGGGAAGGGCACAACAGAAGAAATGCTGTGGGAGGTTCATATGCAGAGGGAACAAGTGTATACATACATTGCTCAGAAATGTGGATTAGCATTTAAGCTCTATGATAATGTAATGATGAAACATCTGGAGCTAAAAAAGTACAATATAATTAATGTGCTGGCATTTTCCATCAGTTTATTCAGCCACATGTATAGAAGGGCGACACTGTGTGTTGTATTGTACACCTTACCCTAAGTTCACTCAGGCTGGTGTCTGGGTCGTAGACGCTACCCGTGTCTGTGCTGCCCCGTCGTGATGAGGTGCCGCCCAGCGATGCCAACGTGGCTGCTGAGAGGCCTGGGGTGGCACATCGGGATGATGGCTGAGAACACACAAAGTGCCACAATCATTCAGTCAGAAACAGTGCAGCACGATGCAACGCAACCCTGACATCCTACCTACGCATATATATACACAGTGTTCTTAAGTGATGTCCAATTCAAATCCTTTTGAGAGAGGAATTGTCACTGTGATGTGCTGAAGAGTATTTTATAAACTTGACAAACTAGCTCACAGACTCCACAGGCTGTGTGTATAAAAGATGATGCTCGGTGTGAGATTTAACTCACTGGCTACTGCATTTTGTCACATTACTGCACATTCATATTTCCATTTTCTTATTCACTCTGTGCTAGACAAAAGAGGCTGCCGTGAACAGAAGAAATTGCTTTGTCAGACCACAAAATACAAATTTGTCTAGCGTTGCTGTGGTCTCACATAGCCCTGGTGTGTAGTTACATTCTTGAGGAATCTGCTATCTGTAGCTTCTGAGTTTTAAAACAAAGGCACCACAACTCCTTGGTGAAAACCTACTTGGTGCTTAGTGAAGAATTTGAATGAATTAAGTAAAATGCAAAATAAAACGTGTGCACTCACCCGACTGTAATCTGAATACTGCTTGTCACATTTTTCATCCAGCTGAAAGAAAGAGAAAAAATGTTATAAAAATGAAATACAGACTCCTCTGAGAACGTCGTCCTGTGTGGTCATGCTCGGTGCTGTTTCCTCATCTGTAAATAAGGGAGTCAGTCCTGTTAGTATAAGTTCTAAGTAAGTGCTGCATGTCACAGATCAGAGTTTACAACCAAACAAGCAAATGAAACACTGAGTGAATCACACATCTCCAATAGGATACCGTTTCTAAATCCATGCTGCTGCAGCACTGCTGCCACATCCACTTCAGCTAACCTTATTCCACTCATAAAAACACATACTGTGGGATGAGTTTTGAAAAAAAATCAAATGTTATTTTAAAATCATGCACTAGTTATAAAATAATTCAACCAATCATTCGTGCTACACGGCACTTCCCAGCACGCTGTTGTGAACTTAGCTTAGCCACTTACAGCGTCCAGATCTGGAATGCTCAAATCATCGAGGTCAGACACAATGCTGCCTCTTCGGTTGGAGCGGCTGAAATAATCAGCAGCCGACTCACTAATGTCCGAGAAGTCAGACGACTGCTTACACCACATACAGGATGAAGAGGACAGAGATACAGAGGCAGAGAAATAAAGAATAACAGAGAGCCAGAGAGAATAATCGTGAAAGATGAAAAGGACAGGACATAAAAAATGACATGTATAAACAGAGAAGATCAAGATCAAAGCATTTGAAATTCATGATAGATATTAAGCTGATAGTATTATGTAGTACAATGAAATAAAATCAACCATGCAAAACAATTGTGACTACTGTGACAGAACAGCATCAGTGTGGATTTTGTACAGCCCAGTCCCTACAGCTCACCACACTGTCCCTGCGGCCTCTGCCGGCACGTTCCTGGGACACGCTGCTGACCGTGTCATCATCTGAGGAAGACTGAGAGGAATACACACACGTACACACACACGTACACACACACACACACATAAATACACACACGCACATGGTGAGGAGCCAAAGTAATGTAGGATGGCTGCATGCCCAAGGCTTTCTCTGAGACACACGCGCTTCTTGTTCAAACGGCAATTTGTAAACATCCAGTAGCAGTCTCTGTATTAAACAGATTATTTGATTACTCCGAAAGATGATAACCATGTAAGTGATGCCAATTCATGCAATTAAGATAATTTTGTCAAATGCACCAACTGGAGCCAAGTCAGATAAGACAACTTTCCTACAACAACATAACCTGCACAGCACTGCAGAAGAAAGTCTTAATTCACACACTTCAATGTCAATCAACGATGCTGTTTCCTAAAGCAAGCTGTCGCCAGTTTGATGTGGGTGATGAACATTGTCCCTAGGAGGAGGAGGAGGAGGAGGAGGAGGAGGAGGAGGAGGAGGAGGAGGAGGAGGCCTGGTGCCGAGAGGGGGCCAGAGGAAGCTTGTTAGTTGTGGGCATCTGTGTGTGGCGTTAGCTGACACCATGCACGGTGGTGGTGGTGGTTTTAAAAAGGTGCTTACCGCAGGGCTGGTGCGGGTGGAGCTGGCTCCAGAGGAGTACCAGCTGTATTCAGAGGGCTGCGGATGGGGGTGGGGATTGGGGTCAGGGAATTAACATGAAGACAGACGTCAGGCCACAAGCACAACAGTAAGTTGCTGTGGTGGTGACATTGCTAAAACGCTGTTTGGCAAACATTCAGAAGACTTACAGCTTTTGAACTGTACCCCGAGCCATAAAGACCGGTGTCATCATAAATAGAGGCCTGAAGGCACATGTGGGAGACAATGTGAGACTCAGCAAAACACAAGAGGGAGCATAAATCTTTAACGCATTAGCTAAGTAGGCTAAGTAGAATGACTTTCTCTGTGTCATGCAAAAAACAGAAAATCTCTGTATTTTGAACATCAAGTAGGCCATTTGTTTCAGTGTTCTACAACAAAAGCACTGGCTTAACACAAACTCCTGCCTTATCTAACTGAAGCACAAATGTCTGGCCACAGCCAAGTGCTCAAGAGTGGTCAGGCGCTAAATATAAGCAGGGCATCTATCAGATGTATGTGGCCACAAGAGAGGGGGAAGGTCTACTTCTGAAGGTAACTAAAGGCATGCGGAGAGATGCTGACCACTCCGTGGACAGAAACTGACCGTGCTGTAGCTGCGAGACAGCCCCGTGCCAGTGGTGGAGGACGAGGAAGTGGTGGCCTGTCAGAGAGGAGGGGAGCAGGGAAATCAGTCACAGAGGGGACAGAGGAAAGCTGTTAGCGGGAATGTGAGGTGGAGAGAGATAAAAGAGCTGCAGCAAGTGGAAACAGGATGAATGTTTTGCTGAGTCTAGAACATTTAGGGCCAAAAGTGTTGTGAGGATGAGTGAGGTCAGGTGACGCTGGGCCTGGATTAAACTGGTGGAGCAACTTTGTCAGTAAACAAGTCTTTTACATAAATTCAAATGATTACAAGATATGTTTTAGATGGAGAGAGATCTCAATCTAAAAGTTACAATAGCTACAAAATGAATGATCCCCGCTTTGCTTTGATGCTTTTATAACACAAACCATATCCCTTATTGTAGTTATATAACAAGTTTGTTGGGCATATAAATGTCTAATAAAATATGCTGTGCAGATTGGAATATACTGCTTCATCTGGCTCTGGTTTCCCTGTGCCCTTTAACCACATCTGTCTGTGTATAAAAGAGTTCTCATTTGGACAGCACTGACAGGAGGACCGACCCGAGGCTGATAGGTGGAAGTGGAGGGAGGAGGTGGTGCTTTGGTCTTCGTTAGGCTGGTGTAGGTCCTTTGATCATGGTACAGTCCAGTCTGGAAGGGTAGTGACATAATATAACCTCAAATAAACAACATCATTACAAATTGTATGCTAAAGTGTCAGACTGATGTCTATTTCAAGACACATTCAACACAGCTTGGCTAACATCTACGTGACACCTCACAAGGCAATGAATAGTCAATCTTATCAGGGGTAAAGTTGATCAACAGTAAATCATCACTGCAAGCCACTCCGATTAGTCTACACTGCCTCCATGCTTGAGGCTGCAGCAGAGACACCAACACTAAAGGAGTACACTGACCAGCAGGTCCTTCTTCGAAGAGCTGGAGGAAGCCCTTTTATGGCCATGCAGGTCATTGTACACAGAACTCTGTCCAGCCCGGGAAAAGGTGTAAAATAAAAATAAAAAGCTGAGAAAATGAGACAGAGGGCGTAAAGCGCAGAGGCAGTGATAAACAAATGATCATCACGTAGGTACATACAGTGGAGCGGGAACTCTTGAGGGTGGAGCTAGTGGAAAGGCCATCAGACTGAGTCACAGAGAGAACAGGAGTCACAAGAGTTACGATCAGAAGAAGATCAAACATCTGAGAAGCTGTCGGGTTGCTGTTAGATCTGCACCGGCAGCACACATTTCACATGTCTCACTGAGCTTAGTCATTCAACGGGTTAAGTCATCCAACAAAGCAACTGATCTTAAAAAAAACATTTATTTCTCTACACTATGCCATGGCCACAGTGAGGAACAAAAACATCTGTCAGTAGTACATACTGCCCACTGTAGTAAAATACACCGTCAGCCTAAATTTAAACATTTTTGTATGAACAGCAACAAATGTAGACATTCACTATATACTCCTGTTGAAAAAGCTACTGTATATGTGTTTCTGTGTCCACAGGGCGGTCTCAGATCTCAGAGCTACTAAGCCATCCATTGGAATGTAAGTAGTTATGCCTCGCCTAAAATTTGCCTGAACTCTGGTTACATGCTAAGAATCCAGGTATTCAATCAGTTGCCAAACTCCACACAAATCGTGCTCTCACGCACATGCACACACAACGCACCAAGACATCTTTTCTACGGGAACTGGATCGACTTCCCAAGTCTCGTATGCCTGACGAGGTTGACTTCAAATTTTTTTAAAAAACGACAAAAGCAAACATCAGAAGAAATCGTATTTTATGTCATGACCCATAATGAACTGCAATATAAAAATATTTCACCCAAATGTATTAATTTAACAATTGCTTTCACACATCAGTGTGCCCCTATGAGAGCCAGGGTCTTAGTAAAACTGGCAGGGATGTATTATGTACGCACCCTGTAGCTGCGGACTGATGTGACATCATCATCCAGCCCCTGTTGATGTGGAAACATGGAGTCACAGCAGAAAAGCAGACAGAGAGGAACATGGATGATGAGAGAATAACTGCAGGATTAAAAGAGAAAGACAAAAGGAAATAGAGGAAGACAAAGAGGAAGTGTGTGGGGAAGATACAGACCCGGCGATGACGACTGCTGGATCTACTACTACTAGAGGATCTGGCTTTCTCTGTGTCAGCCTGGAGTAAGGAAGGAAAGTCGGAAAGTTGGTAAAGATTACAGAGTTATAGTAGAGAGGCTCAATCACTGGGGTGAGAAAGGTCACTGCAATACTCAACAGTTGCTGTGCAAGGCCCAAACCATGCAAAACAACTTCTGTCATCATGTTTAGATCCAAATGGATGTCATAAACATTCGCAAATGTTATCCTCTCCAAGCACCGCACAGCGTGATTAATGATATACAAGAACAGCTAATATATTGCACATTTTTGTCACATCTGTTCTTTTAAAAAGGCAACGTAACACCACATGATATCTGCACAAATCTCTGCCTCTCTTCACGGCATCAATACACCAAAAAACACACACACACACACACACACACACACACACACAGGATAATTTCATGCAAAAGTTGGCCATCAACACACAAAAGCATCCGTCATTTCTGAAGTAGCTGGAGGTTGTAGGAGTACAGCTAAACGTCCAAACCACCTTCTTGCATGCAGACTCACCCACTCTAAATAAAGTCAAAGGCCAATGCTTTGCTCTACAAATACACACAGTCACAGATTACGGTGTCTCCAAAGCAAATACACTGCTGAGGCATATTTCCACAGTGAGGTACAGTGCAGTCTGTGAGTCAAGTGTAGCTCAATGGTCAGGGTTGACTGGGGCTCAATCCCACACAACAGGCTGTTAGTGGAGTGAGAGACTGCAACACTCTCGTGTGCGCTTGCCTACCATCCACTGGTGGATCTGACCCCATTTTCTGTTGCTACTGCTGGATGAGTGGTAAGAAAGCTGGACAGAGGGGAGGAAGTGCCAGGAAAAACATACAATCATACTTCACTCAAAACTGCTGAAACGTAAAAACTGGGTGACATTCACTTCAGGAATAGAACTTTTGGTTTCATCTGTGGACATGCAGCACTTTCATTTTTTATTTTGGTGGGTGTATTTTTGTGTATGAACTGTCAGATTAATCTTAAAAAATCTTTCAAGGCATGAAGCCAAACAGCTCCTCTGCACCAGATGCTTGTGAACTCTGAGTAAGTTACTGTAGTAACAGGCAAGTGTCCAGTGCCCATTGCAAATGAAAAAAAGTAAACAGAGGAGCAAACAAGGCCAATTTCCATGTTGATCTGTGTTTAGGGCGGTTATGGGATTAGCTTCATTGGCTGAAGCCAGTCAGGTCTTTTTTGTGTTATATACCTCTTTTTGCTGCCGTTCGAGTTCCCTCATTCGAATATCCCTGGCCTCCGCCCGTGCCGCCCTCTTCGCTGCCAGCCTCGCCTCCGCCTGTGAGACACAAACATGAACACACTTGTTAGCCATGAGCGGAAACTCGTAAAGGTGCCTTTTCTCTGCAAGACACGCCCCACAGAGTGCAAGGAATAGCATAAATAACTTCAAACAAACAGCAAAAGAGTATATATGGGTACTCAAGTCATCTGTTTCCTGTGAGAGAAAAAGAGACAGTGGATAATACACATGGTTTGATTTAATCTCTTTCTCAAGTGTGGTTGTCAAGGCCTATGAGAGTCCAGCTTCTTGTACTAGCTGGAAGCTAATTAACCAGCCTTTTGATGATGAGGCTGACTGCATAGTTTGAATAATAAAATACAGTCTTGTAGTTTTTTTTTTTTCACGTATCAAACAAATCAAATAAGTTAAAAACAGAGAACTACTTGGGGCTCTCAGATGACAGAATTTAGTTTAGTTATGTACAGCATCAGAATAATGTGTGAAGTTCTTAATACTGCCTTTTAAATGCTTTTATAAAAACAACTGAACATTCAAAACAAAGACTGACACTACGAATAATACAGTTCCCCAAGAAACAAACCGTGAATTGGCCAGGTTAACAATATAAGCACAGTTGTACAGGTATCACTGCATATTCCGGCTAAGAAAAATTAAAGTCCAGAAACGTCAAAGATATATCTGAGGTAATTCAAAAACGAGATAGAGATCACTGACAAGTTTATATTTCAGCTGTGTTATCTCTGCCCCCAGTAGTCCAAGAATCAATCTGGATTTGT
This sequence comes from Argyrosomus regius, assembly GCA_946959425.1. Classification (NCBI taxonomy): domain Eukaryota; kingdom Metazoa; phylum Chordata; class Actinopteri; family Sciaenidae; genus Argyrosomus; species Argyrosomus regius. The sequence continues at coordinate 18,956,339 of OX336894.1, forward strand.
CGTCAAAGTGTTGTTGTTGTTGTTATGTTGTCATTGTTTTATTGAACAGATTATTTAAAACTCTTAAATGCGACAGTGTGCCCCAGCTGACCAGTATTGTCCAAGAGTCACAGCTCTGTAGTCCTGTCCAAAGTGAGTGCTTGGGATGCCTCATCACCGACAACATGTGCTAACCATCAGTTTCAGGAGGAATGATTTAAAGTCCTCACAGGGGACATGCCAATAGTGCACAAACAAACTGAGAGAAGAACAGTATCAACAGAAAACAAAGTGAGTCACAATAGTGTGGTTCTGCTTAGTCTTTAAACACGGCAGAGATTTCACAATATCTAACTAGCTGAACCTCATGAAGTACAGGCTAAACTGAGCCCAATAAACTCTCCTCTGGGGGTAAACTGAGTAGAGTCATCACACAATTTTCTCCCCAACTGAGTCAGAATACAAACAGGAGCTAATTTTATAGAGTACTTCAGCAGAAGGAGCTAATTTAGGCGAGCCAGTACACAGCCCCGGGGAGTCACACAGGTGACTATTTACACTATCCTTCCATTACGTCCATAATACCAATTATGTTCCGTACATGCTCTAAAACTAAACACCCCACCAACAAAGAATGCCACATGTGCTCATGGGGCCTAGCCCTTTATCGCTAACAAAAAGACAGTCCATAAATACAGTGCGTGGTGTGTACAGTATCTCACTGCAGACAAACACTGTCAGCATTCCAACAATTTCTTATCTGTGCTGCCAGAACAGTCAGCCTGTGGGTATAGACTATTCCTGTTTCAATAACAGCCTGGAGTGAGCAAACACTCTTTTATCGTTACGTTGAACCATCAAAATCAGCCATCTTTCTACCTGTACATCTTGTGTTAATGCAGAAAATATTTAATCCTAGTTATAACGTTTTAAAGGCAGACACTTGTGGTTGAGATTTAAGTAAGAGTTCAGTATAGTAGGAGAAAGTGAACCTCCTACTATTGATGTTGTTAAACAGCAGTATATTATTATTATTAACCTAACTTCCCAAGAAAGGCAATGAGTGACAACTACAGCCTAGAATTATACAATCTAAGCAAAGCTGGGGCGATGAGTGAGGTACAGACCATGATATATTAAAATGTGCATCTTTTAGTAGCTAGTACACAAATCTTGAATGTAATCACTGACAAATGTGATGATAATCAAATGATTTATGATTCTTTTTCTGTTTTTTTCCCCCAAGACTGCATGAAAACCAAAACCCAAGAACACTAATAGCTAAAGGCCATGTGGGACATTTTAAAAACCATTTCCCATGACCACTCTGTGTGATTTGAGTCTAAGTGATGGTCATACCATGAAACATGCTCCGTACAGGGTGAAAAAGGAAGTAAAGCTGCAAATGTCTGCGGAGAGAGCAAAGAGGGACGGCTGGCCCTGTGCTCTGCACCTGTTGAGCTGTCTGACAGTATGACCTGCTCTGCACAGCAGCACAGCTGAGCTCTCTGTCTCTGTCCTATCTATAGCCTGGCCCATCCGGCCCCTGCTCTCTGACAGCCATATCATGCGGCTGGGAGGGTAACCTGAGCATAAGTTCACCATCAAACACACCTCCAGCACTCGGGGCAATAAGAGTCCAGCAATCCACCATGAAATCACCTGGAGCACTGAGAATATGATAAATACGAGCTAACTGGGGTAAGTCAGGGTAGTTTGAGTCAAATGTAGGCAGTTCACTACTTTTCTTGTTTTATATCACCATATAGAAAACTTCAGTTTTGGACCAGCACAACTGATCAAGAAAGTAATCAAGAGGTCAGGTAAAAGCAAAAATAAACGTGTCCAACAAATAACGAAATAAAATAAAATAAAAATAGTATCTGGAGGCAGCCACAGTTTTATCATTGTGGTCAATATTGCTGCATTTATGGTCTTAACACACAAATGAAAAAATAAAAGAAATGTGTAAGAAATAAGCTTATAATGGGTTTAATATTAAACAACAAATATTCATCTTATTGCCAAACCAACTCAACAATTGTCGTCATTATCATCATCAAAAAGCCCAGACACCATATGAGATGTGTAAAAACAAAGTATAAAATAGCTCATATATAATAACAGATGGGTTTATATACATAAAGATAGTCAGCTTTAAAAACAGGCCTATACAGTCCTCTCGGTGTACAAACCTTGTCTGTTATTTAAATGGATAACCTTTGGGTCTCTCTTGCAACATTAAAACGACTGTTTAGTGTTTGAAATTGCTTGTTTATTGCTTGTAATACAACATAACACAGCATTATAGCTGTACAATAACATACAAAAAGTGTATAAAAAGCTGCATTACCAGGAGATGATCATGGTGATCCATTGGTTACCGACAGACACTATAATATGTGCTTTGTTCTCTCTCCTAACGCTTCTAACCTTATACATACAGAAAAAGAAAGTGCAACACTTTCCATTGCAGTAATGACATGATATCACAAATAAGATCATATGGACTATGAACTACGGCTTCCACACAAAACACACACCCTCTGTATACCAAGGAAAGTCAATGATTGCCTTGTTCAAGTACCATTTGCTCCCTTAGAGCCTAATCTGAGGGACAAGGGGTATGAGATGATCATCTAATTCTAACACTTGGCCACTGTCAGATTTGTAAGCAAGCTGCTGGTATTCAAAAGGACTGACTGCCTAGTAACGTAAGAGGCCTCAGAACTAAGCTGGTGACGGTGCAGGCTCAAATTCACAGTCATTCCCAGCAGTGATCTGTGCCAAGGCAGGCAGGCTGTAACTTTTCTTAAATCACGCACAGACAACACGAGGCAGAAGCTGCAGTGTTTTGGGGGTTTGTTTGAGTGGGAGGAGAGGTGCAACAAGTTAGACACTGACCCCATGAACTCCCTGCACAGTTGATCTAATCTCTGGTTTGCTCCACAAAGAGATTCAGATTTAGGGCCTGACTGGGAGGGTCAGATGACTCATGTTTCTATGATCAGCCTGCATGACTATAAAGAGAGCAAATGGAGCCTTGTGCTTAGTGCCCAAGAATGAGGCACTGAACAGCTTTCAAACAGCACAGATGAGGCATTCTTAAAATGAGCCATGGCAAAAATCTGATTTATTCAGTGTTACATGTAAAAGCAAGAAATCACCTAATTTGACTAGAAGTCTTCAGAGAGAGTCTGCAGACAATGTGGCTATTTCACTTAAGTCTACCAAACATAAAAGTTTCACTTTAAACTCTGAAAAATGATCTTTGTATTTCATGTTGTGAGCCAGGCCATTCTGAAAAAGGCAAAGGAATGACAGCCCTGCAGTGGAACAAAATGGAATAATCCCAGGGCATGTCGTTACAGGCAAGGCAGCTTCTCTCCTCAGCCCATGTTTTTCTCCCCCAAATGAAAACACTACAAGTCAAGTCAATCCCTGTGGTCCAAACCAGCTGTCTCCACTAGCTTGGGCTGAAATACATGTGGATATTCAGGTTCTGCTGGTTAATTTGTAAGTATATGGGTCAAAGGTCCATTTTCTAACACAACTTTGACCACCATGTTTCAAATCAGCATAATTTATTGCATAATAGATACATGTTTTTGAGTCAGGCTGACTAAACACCTGGGTGTTGAATGATGAATTTTGTAAGCAAAGCGTAAAATTTGATAGATGACACATCATCTGTCAGGTTGCACTCTGCATTAAATTCCGAGTCGTCTTAATATTAAAAAAAAATCTACCTAGAGCTGAGATCAAATCAACAGGTCCTTAAGCCAAATCCTGTTAAACTGCAGAGTTATTCAAAGTAAGAACTACTCAATTTATTCAATTTCTGCTCATTTTGCATATCCCTGTTGAAATTATTTAGTGAAAAATAAAAATCATTAAGTTCCTCTGCTGTTTGAAAGATACAAGTATGGTTGAATCATTTTCACAATCTTTGGGAAAACATTACCTTGGAATGAAACAAACAAATGATTTCTTCAAATATTTGGGGAAAATATGCCAGACATAGAGTACGCAGTCAAGAGTCCAAGTTAATTACATTTAGATGCTTTCAATCCGGTTTCATAAAATGAAATGATGAGAATGAATGGGATTCTCAATAAATTCATGTTAGTTAAAGTTTTCTAAACATGTATCACACAACTGAAAAACATAATTAGAAGACGATTAAAGCATTTTCTCTAGTTTAGGTAATGATAATAACACAACATGGACAATAGGCGCAACTGAAAATAGCCTACAGACACATTTTCAGGATTTGGCAATATAACATTTCATATACGTTTTAGTTTTAAACGTCTCTCTTCCAGCCAAAGTGAGTGAGTGTCAGCTAATCATATGCTGACAATGGTATCGACTGTCTACTCATGTTCCTTTATTTTGTGAAGGCACTGCTGCCCAAATTGACAACATCCCATTAGCTGGATGAGAACAAACAATAAAATGTGATCTGGAAGAAATCATATTAGCATCGATTAAGCAATGCACGAATAGAAGAATATAGCCTTTATCCATCCTAGTTTGCTGACTTGTGTGATGGAGTGTTAACTTACCTCTCGGGCAATGCTACTCAAGGCCTCATCCTCTGCTGAGAACCGATCTTTCAGAGGAGCACGCTTTCTACCAGAGCCTTGTGTCCCCATGTTGCCTCTGCAACTATTGCTTCACCGATGATGTGTTAGGCCAGATATTACACAGAACTGTTTGCAAATGCCTACAGGAAATGAGACAAAAGAAAACATTTTAAACAGATCTGTAAACAAAGCCAAGTATTTGGATAATTTGACATGTGCATTAAGGCTATCTCCAGTTTCAACTGTATTTCATTGTGGAAGGTTTAATGGTCTACTCTACTCTCACTAACAAGCCATACACACCCCATCTCTTGCTTCCATTCCTGTGAAAACAGACAGTCACTCATGTATGGCACCTACAATGACTCTGGATAAACAGTTGTGGCTGACATGAGCCAGATTTAATGTGACATGCAGGACCACTGCAACCTTATACATCAGCACTGGGACATAACATTCCTATAAACAACAGCTAATGAGGTCTACACACGGGGATGATAATATTAAATTATACATTTGAAACGGATCTGTATAAGGGTTTATTCTCTGATATGGTTTGCATTAGCAGAGCTCCTCAGACAATATCAAAGTTAACAGATCACACAGACAAAAGAGCACTCTCACTGGCTGGTGAAGACAAGGGGGAAAACGCCTAGTTAAGGACCCGGCTGAGTCAGAGTACCCAAGCAAAGCATGAGCACTCCTTTAAGGCGCTTGATGATCTAGATAAACGCCGTGGATCCGAAATTCAAAATGACCAGTCTGACCACCTCAGACACGCTGGCTAACAATTCAATTAATCCGGGCAGTCCCTGATCAACGGACTAGATAAGTTACCACTAGCTAACGTTAACGCTATTCAACTAACTTCAGCTAACTTACTGAAATATTAACGTTTACTCGGACAGTTTTTCACCACCAACAAAGCTAACATTACTACACTACAACTTCACGTTACCGTATATGTTAAGGAAAAGGAATACTGCCTTAGCTGGGTTAAAGCTAAAGTTACGCCAATGTACTGCCCTGTTAGCGGTAGCTAGCTAATTATACTAACGTAAACGTTGACTGTTAAGGTTAGCCAGCTCAGCTAACTAAGAGTGCTAACTAGCATTTCGTGCTCCCGAAATTCTCATTTAAAAGTTACCCTTTAAGGTTTTTACTCCGCTGAAGCTATCGATTTACAAAACCGAGAACTATCCAGACATGTCCTTCCCACGGCAATGACCCCTTAGCACGGACGACAATCTGTGGGAGCCAAGGCTGTCTGATCTATCTAGCTGAATAGTTAGCTTGGATAGCCAGTAGGGCTAACCTCGACTCTCCTGAGAGGCAGACAGGGCAAACTGGCATTGATCCTCCCGTCATATTCCCCAACCCCAAAAATGTAACCTTACCTTCGCGACACGTTTAAATAACCCGCGATGCCGCCAAGGTGTTGTCCCTTTTCTCCAGCAGATTTAGGGGAGAGCCATTCGGCTTCTCTTCAGAGATTGGTAGTGTTTTTGTCCACACTGACAGCTGTCATCAGTCCGCCTTTCCACCGCTCTCCACTGCCCTCCTTCTTTGCCCAGTTTCCACACACACTGGTTAGCTGCAAAGGTCCCGGATGTTGGGAAAAAATTAGGGTGTGATGCTGCCTTCACGGGGCGTCAGACACATCAAAATGTCAACTGCTATAACAGACTGGAGATAGAAAAATAAATAAATAACCAACTGGAGAGAGAGAGAGAGGTTTTCCACTGAGTGATACTTTATAGTTCGTGTATGAATACATTTGAGGTGACTTTCCAGGGTTCAGTGTTTCGCGTCTGACAGCATGGAAATAAACCGCTGGTATTATTACTACATAAATATTCTACTATAATACACTATTTCTTGTTTCTGTCAATCCTTGCCGGCTCCCATCTGACCCCCACTCGGGTTATACATGATTCTCATTTCTTAAAATTACCTATAAGACTTCATAAGACTTTTTTTTTTAATAAAACTACTAATTTCAATTAATTAAGAAATATAATGTCTAATTCTAAATAGTATAACTTCAGGATCAAATCTAAAGGTGGTTAATTAGTGCTGTAACAGTGTATCGTGAATTTAGCAGCCTCTGTATGATTAGCAGATGACCAATTATAAACTGGCTACCTGTAAAAATGATTGGCTGTGGACAGTTTTCAGGTAATTTTTCAAGACAGGTTCATAAAATATCTGAAATATTTGCCCCATATGATATTTGTATAATTTTGTAATTGACTGCAATTACAGAACAGCGCCACATTTTATTTGTTCGTACAGGTCGCAAAATAATTTTATCACCTATTATATTATTCAATCATTCTATGTTGTTAACTATATAGAATACAAATAAAAGAAATATATATTCTTTTGACGCTAGATCACCAGAAGAGGGCAAACGCCGCTGTAGTCTGTTACAGCTATTTTCGTTTTGTCCACAAGAGGGAAGTAGCGGATAATGAATTCGTCTTTAGTGCTTCAGTGAAATTGCATACTCGCCTATATGTAATTAAACCGCATATACATGGATACATGTTCAAAGATTCGAAGAACTGCGTTTCAACTATCAAAATAAAGCACTAATCCAGTGTGGACAGCAGGTTTCCCGATGATGTGGTTGCAAAGATTTATTGTAATGAAGCTGAAACATTTAAAGTAATCTGCTATACTGTAGCAAATAAAGAAATTCCAGTCTGGCATAGCTAATTATGATGACAGGATCAAAAATTGCAGATAGCATCTTACATGGTACACATTTGCATCTGTGCAGCACAGCAGAATTTGTTCTATTCCTAACAGTATAAACAATGCAGTCAGTGCAAACATCATGTATGGCGTTTTATCTCTTTTGTATTTTGCTTTTAGATGGTACAGCACCTGCAATTTCATTTCATTCAGAACAGAGGACCTACAGGATCTGCATGGGAATCCCCTGATTGACACCCATAACACAGGTTGCATGAACGTAATGGCAAATAAAATACACACACACACACACACACACACACACACAGTTACTGTATTATTCCCTCTCATTCCAAGAAGAAGCTAATGACTGTTTTGTCTCTGATCACCCCTCTCTGTTTGCTACCGTGCAGACAAGGTTTACTGGAGTCTTAACCCAAAGACACCATCAGCCATACAGTCTCCATGCTACTGCTCCTTTCCATGTAGTCATCATTTTCAGCACTAATTAACCACCTTTCACAGTAATATAATGATGAAGGATCACATCTAAATAGTTCTAAATAGACAAACAGATTCATAACATTGCATTCAGTTATGCAGCAGCAGATCAAACTGTAATAACTGTAATTACAACTCTATGGCCCTTTCACTTGCAGTGCTGACAGAACAGATAGTCTTCATATGAAAATGGGGGAAAAAATCTATTAACATACATAAAATTATGAAGTCTGCTGTTTGGAAAACTGGTACTGCTGCCTCTGCTCAGACCTGTAACATTGTGGTTTACTGTAAGAATAACCATATGATTTGGGTCTAAAGTAAAAAAACATGCATGCATAAAGAAAACAAAATGTCTGTGAGTATTGGACAAAACATAGATGGAAGCAGTGGAGAAAAACAGAAGGCCTAAAGGCAGCCAGACAGTCCTTAAGTGTGTTTGTCTAGTTTTATGGCCCTTTTAGCTCATAAACACTCAAACCCTTGGGTTGTTTTTCTGGGATAGAGAGGCATGTACTCAGCTGAACCAAACCTGAAAATGTCTCCCTGTCCTTCACTTTAGTATCTTTTTGCCTTTGTCAGTGCTCTCCTCATTTGTTACTCTCACCTGGTAAACATTGTACTACAGCATGTGATTTTGTGTGTGCTTGAGGGTGGATTTGTATAATTCTGGATGGCACACACCACCAGTCGGTGATCAGCGGTTGGAAGCACCTCCCACTGCGCTAACAGGACTGACTGAATTGTTAACTGGCCTGTCTTTAAGCCTGACTCTCCACAGAAAAAGAGTAGAAACCGTGGAGCCCCAACTTGTAATTACCCCATGGAGGGCAATACTGCTCCCTCTTTCCATCTCCTCTGGAGCCCTTTGAAGATGCCCCTTAGGGAGTTAGTTGTAATCAGGACACATGACTCCTTTGCAGTGTTCCAGGAACACAGCAGAGTGGACGCAGCAGGGGGAGGGTATTCCCCTTGGACTGTTCAGATAGACCGGAGGTGCACACACAGGATGGACAGCACGGCCTGGGTCTTGGACACAAATTAGATGCTATAAAAAATCGGATGTGCATTGTTTTTCTGGTGGTTAGCTCAGCTGGTCTGTTAAAGTGGCTATTCATTACTGTCTGGAGCAAGAGTGAGCAACCATCCAGCCAAGGAAGGCCATGAGTCTGCACGTTTTCATTCCAGCCAAACTCATTAGTACACCGATTAGTACAATATCACCCAGGGAGAGGAGGAACTAATCAGTGAATATATCTGTTTCAGTGGTGGGTTTAAAGAGCACCCAAATATTATCCAAAACCCACATTACAAGAATCATATCTAGTGTAAAATATTTGGATTTATATATGTTGTACATGAACATACAGTGTTTGTGTATTACATATAATAAAAAAGCCTTATGTTATATTTTGGGTATGCCACTTTAATACCACATAATTGTACTGTAAACATGTGGAAGGTAGTTTTGCAAATAATCTGTTTAAAACTGTCCATAGTACACAAAATAAGTTCTCATAGCTTTCCATGGGAACTGGTTGCTTGTCCATGAAACATGTAATTAGCCACATAACCTGTACTTTTGCTGCCCTCTCTTTCCATATATTATTTTGCTGCATTGTACTCAGTCGTGTGTCCTAAAACAGGGTAACTAGAATTATTTTAAATGGCAAAATTGTAGTGCAGAATAAAGACTTATAATATATGATAACAACAATAGAGTTAGCTCTAATTATGTGAAACCAAAGGCCTGTATGCTTGTAGGTTCTTTATCTATGTAGCCTGACTGCAATAGATTCTTTGGTGATGCTTCGTTTGGCATTGAGAAAGACATCTCCAGTAAACAGAATGGGCAAAGCAAGTAGACCATAAAAAAGATCATAAAAGATGTCTTTTGATGTTTCTGGGCTTGCACTCTGGACACCTGTGGGGTTGAACCCAGTGACTGGCTGTCCTATGTGAACATGTTGAGTAGAGGTAATTGGGTCATTACTTGTCAAGAAGCTGGATTAAAGCCTGAGGCAATGCTTAAAGGCAAGGGAAATGTGCATTAATTTGACTTTGTATGAAGTATAAATTACATTTACATTACATTTAGTCATTTAGCTGACGCTTTTATCTAAAGCAACTTACAATCAAGGTACAAGGTATAAATATGTATTCAATAAATTATTACACAACCGCCTGGTTTTAGGTGAAAAGTGCAGAACAAGTCTGGATTAATTGAGAAATTGTTTGTGTCGGGTAGTTTTGTCTTTATGAAAACATTGGCTTCTGCATCAGTTCTCATAAATAGAAAGATGTAACATTTCTCGTTAACTGTCATGAATGATATGGCTATATGGTTTCTATTTGTATTGAATTGTTATTTGGCAGTCAAGCGTTGTGGGTGTCTTGGTTTTTCCTACACTGGTTTGGGGCTGAGTATTAGTGATGTGAGGCGTGCCGTTCAGGCCTGTTTAGATAGTGAAACAAGGATCAGAGGAGCGTGGAGCTGCAGACAGGCTACGTGCACACCTAAGTCATTGTTGATGACCACACCGGAACAGTAGTAGTCTTGGAGCAGCAGAAAAAAGGCCTGGAGCAGAGAAAGTTCAAAAGCCAATGAAGGAATGCTGTCCACTTACCAGCAGCTCATTGGTCACATTGTGTCTTTATCTTGTCAGAGATGAGGACCTTTTGTACTGTAGATGATATGTTAGTGCGTTTCCTCTACTTGTTTGTCTCCATTCATATTGTGATCGCTGGATGATAACATTTCAAACATTTAAAGTCTGCGTTTTTGTCTAAAAAGCAAACCATAAATAAGAATCCTGTCATGCGGATAGAGGGTATATGTGTTTACATTGTGTATTTGTGTGTCTTTGTCTGCATCTCTGTGCTTGGACTATTTTAAATGATTAGCATTGTTTAGTGCGGCAACCATTTAAAGGTCTATAATTCTTTATTTGCCTACATTTAGCATCTTCTTGCCTCCGCCCATTATAAAGAGAATGGTTAGTCTAATCAGGGTCTTCTTTGGGGGTGGGCTAGGGCTTATTTGCCAATTGACATTTGGTGGAAGGGTGTTAGATGAAAAAAGCACCTCACACCATGAGGTAGAAGGCTCACACCAAAACTCACTTCAGACATGTTGTGTTTGTGTGTAAAGAGAAACTTGTGTTTGAGTGTAAAGAAGGACTCGTTTTACCACTCTCTGCTCAGACGAAAGAACAGCACACTCTCTCTGTGCCGTGTGAAGTGTGTTGATCTTTGCCCATCAACTTTTCTTTAAAATCATTTTTATGTAAATAAATGAAGCTTGGATAAAATTGGCCTATTTGCTTCTTTTTCATTGTTTTGACAGCATAATGGATGTAATTACATGTTGGTAACCTGTATTTGGGACCTGTTATCTTAGCATTATCATTAGAATAGCACAGGATGATTACCTTGCTTACCCTGTAATTACTTTAGTGGGACAACAAAATGGGTGCAGTTGTGCAATATTGATGCAAGTCATTTAGCTTTAGCATTGAAAATGCATAGTATAAGGAATCCACAAAATATGTTTATAATAAAATGCATAAGCTTTCTTCTTCTGTTGTTGTTTTTTAGCTGTTTTAATGTATCATCATTATTCTGACCTATAAGGTTTTCAGCACTCTGTTATAGAAATGTGCCTCAAAGAGGGGTGCACACAAGCTGACAGCCTGTTTTAGGTTAACACCAATTTTAGGATCTGTTGATTTTCTATTTATGGCAGACCTGCCTGATAAATCTACATTCTGATTAAAAATATCAGTTTTCTCTTTTAGCTAATTTTGAGAAATAATATGTTGAAACAAGGTATGGTTGCTTGTCTTTCCTACTCCAGCACATTTATATTGAAAGTAAATCTAATTAAATTCACTGGCATTACGGTGTGGCCTGAGGCTAATAAAGCTAAATCCTCTCTTGCGTCACACTATAAAGACTCAGCAATACATTTACACTTTATAATGACTAGGCATTTCTGAGAATAAAGTGACTTGCTTTTCACACCGCTCTGAACAATAAAGAAGAGAGAAAGAAAGAGCAGAACGGCTGAACAACATGATGGGAAAGACAGGCTCTGGACAGCGGAGAAGTAATGGCTCTGAATCTAAGCCCCTCATTAGACAGCAGACTCATCCAGCGATGAAGGATGGGACTCTGCAGGGGGCTGCAATGTCAGATTTGCTATGAGGAAATGGCAGAGCTCTAGGAATGTGTAGTGAAGTAAAAGTCAGCTGACTGCGCTTTAAATTGACTTTCTTTCTCTTTCTTTCAGTGAACACAAAGTAAGTAATTATTATTGCGTTTCAAGATATATTTTCATATGTATTTATACCCATAACAGTAATACATTACATTTTTTATACATTACTTTCCAATGGATGGAAAATACTTTCCATTTCCATCTGAGTTTCATTGAAACTCATGCACCATTTAGCATAAATACCAAGACAAGACAAGACAAGACAAGGCCCAGATAGGTGTTAGCTTTGATTGTGACCAAAATGTCTTCAATTGTGTCTAACAAGCCACTTCATTTACAAGTATTTTCTATACCAGTGTTTTGCAACAAATGTGTGCCTTCTGGCTTCATCATTGGTGCCTTACCTTAGCTCTAGCTAAAACTTATCATGATAATGCAGTCATCGACCACTCAAATTTTGTCCTTTCCTCGTGTTACAACTTACGTGTCAGTGTAAGCAAATTTGTCACTCTACACCACAAAAATAGCATACGGTGCTTTTTTACATTATGCCGTGATGCTGTTGAAGAATTTGTTTATCACTTCAGCATATTTGTTTTTACATGAACCTGCCCTGTCCTGATCTGAACTGAACATGGGGACATCTGTTTATTCTATAATAAAAAGCAGCAACAATTTAGGTTGTTATCACTTCTACAGAAAGCCCCTTTGAGCAAAGCCATGTCAAAGTGACTTTATCCAGATCCTGGCATTGTTTGGAATTTTCAAAAAGCCAAAGCTAAGAGATGTTGAAGACAAGTCTGGCCTTGAAGCTGAGCCAATTATGGAAGTAGTCAATTAACAAGAAGTAACTTGCATGACTAGTTGGCGGGAATCGGATTGGTGAAGGTTGCATAACCCTGTTTTCTGTTGAGTATAAATGTGTTTGTTTTCACATATCTGCAATCTTTTTCTTGGTGTATTGTTCTGTAAGAATAATTGATCACTGTCTAGCAAGGATGCAAAGTTTTTTGCATTTAAAAAGTCAATACAACCAACTAGAGCCACCAAGTGATGATGAAGGGTGCAAAAGTGTCAATACTTGATACTGGATATCAATGGTAGGACATCTCACTCAAAAAGGCAAATGTGAAACTTATCATCATCTGTACACCATGAATGTTTGAAGGTTTTGTGCCAATCTTGTAGAAGTTGAAATATTTTTCTGGAGAAGTGAAGATTTGACCATTTTGAAGTGCTAGAGAAAGTTTTACTGAACTGGTAAAAACATTTATTTATTTATTATTACATACTTTTCAGTCAGTGACTTCTTGTTGTTGTATCCAAACAATAAGAGAGAACTGATCACTTCTTACATGGTAAGAATTTATTTTCCAGTGAAAGCTAACAACCCACCATATTGACTCATTTTAAAAAAAAGTAAAGATCTTTTTATCAACAGGGGAGCAGTCTTGCCCTTTTATTATGCAAAACACCAGCACACATTACTTCTTAATTGATCCGTTTACAGTAGGTGATGGAAGACAATTGTTCCCCTGCCACCACTTTAGCAAATGTATAGCCCATTATTGGTGCGTATATGTGCTTGGTGAAAAGAAACAATGTTTGGGAAATTGATCTCACCCCTGGAAAAGTCACTTACACTCCAACTCAGATTGCAGTCAGCTATATTAGCTAATGTCAGGCTAAAATAGGACAGATCACTGTCCTCTGACTCTTACTTAGATCCTTCTATAAATACAGCCCGGTTACTGGTTTACAAATCCACTTATGGCACATAAGAGATCTCCTGACCTCTGTGTAAGAATGTGCCAAATGTTGAGTCCTCCATGCTGGATACGATGGGTGAGGTAAGAAGCGATGGAGAGGAAGGGTAAGAGTGGAGAGGATGTCTGTCATTAGCATTCTAGCCAGTACGATGGAAAGGTGACATAACTGCTCAGTCCTTGCACACTATTGTCATGTCCGATAAGCTTCCCTTCTCTGCCTGTGTGTGTTGTTCCTTCATAGTGGACCAAAGACTTCACTGCTGCCATTGTGAAGACCAGCATCCTGTGCCTCACTGCAGGATTGCCCAAGACGCTTGGTAAACACAGGAAATACAAAGCCCCTAAATACATCCCTACTGTGTTTGGAGGACTGCCATGACAACACATAGTGGATCTCCTGGAGAGCCGGGGTGTTTGTTAGGTGGATACACACTGAGATATGCCCAAGCAGTGCCCTTCTGTGTGAGGTTGTGCAGCTTTAGCTTATGCGTCTGTCACACCACCAAAATAAGAAGCCTCTCACTGCAGGGACACAGAATTTGTTTGAGACAGGAATCCACTCTTGGCTCTCACAGCATGCCTTATTCTGAAGGAATGTAAGGATAAAAATCTCAGCTAAATGTAAACACCCTAATCTGCTTCATGGATCTTTACACTCGAGATAAGGCTTGGAGAACTGCTGTGTGGGTTTTTTAGCACAGCGTACCTGCTCTGGCCTTTATGTTGCATGGCTGAGGATCTCCAGACAGCTTTAGATTAGCCCCTCTCTCTCAAGAAACAACTGTCAAGGCTAATCTGCTCTGTAAGGTCATCTGGACGCCAGATCCTTACAGAGCCTGCATCAAAGCTGGACTCTCTCTCTCCCAAACTGTCTCTACCTCATCCTTTTTTTCTTTTCATCCCTTTTTCTTTTGGCTTTAATAGCTTTAATGACCAGGGAGGAGGAAATCCAAATCCATGCGCACATCCTGCAGAGGATGTCTTTGCTGTCATCGATCTCACTGAGGAAGGATATGCTTTTGGTGCAGGCTGTAAAAGAAGTGAAAAGGGATGAACATTGATCCAACTAAAGCACACCCAGCACTGATCAATAGAATAGATCTGCTAAGGAGCCATGAGTGTAGTGGTGTCAGAATGTACTAAATGAGGGCCGCCGGCTGCTAGAGAGGAGGCTGACAGGAACCCCTAAGGCCTTTGTCATCATATCTGTCATCTTCTGTCTTATTTATTTAATGATTATGCCGTTTGTTAAGTGGCGCCATGAGATAGCGTGACTACATAATCCTAACTGAGGTCATATTGTGCAGAGTTCCCATGGAAACACTATAATTGTTGTTTTGAACTGGAACACCTCTTCCCCTTAGCATTTTTTTATTGTTTGAAATTAGCACCTTGGCTGGAAAAAAACTTTTAGTCTCAGTTATCTTAATATGTTTTAAATGCTCTGACACCCACTCACTTCCAGTACTTTGTACTAACTAAAGTGTTGACAAGTGTTTTATGGCTCTTTTACACCCTTTGTCCTGCTTTTATCAATACCATATAATGTACATTTTCTATTAATAAACCTGTCACGTAGCCGCTGATTCTGTCGATTAACTGCTTTTCTGTGAACTGTGTAGATAGTCAAGGCCTATCACTGTGAGCATATGGTTAACTGAAGCCAGATAGAGTTTCAGGGATGCTTTGATGTTAAAACTTGACCTCATCAGGATACGTGTAAAAACACAATCAAACACTCATATCTTTTACTCCTCAAGGGAATCGTTTTTTGATGCATGTGAACCTCATCTGTTTTTATTTTAATTTTAATGTAAAACACATGACATACATAAAAAAAATGGATCTCAGTTGCAGTTCTTCTCCTCTAAATCCTCTGTCCTTCATGTGCAAATCCCTCAACAAACTGGCCTAAAGTGTCACCCTAGGTTGTCCTGTTCAAAGGAGCTCTGGGGTCAAACCTGCCAGGTCAACCTCTCTCAAAGTGACAGAGTTTCCCCCCAAACTCGCCCCCTTCTCTCTAAAAACACATGGGGCCCCAGATAGACTGTCATCCTTCCTTAGACTGCAGGCCTGTGGTGATTTACTGCCTCGGTACACAGCCCATATAAACATATCATCCACATGTCATCATCCAGGCCTCTGGGGGGACTTTTCATGGAGCTGTGGGGCAGATTTTAAAGATTTATCCACTTCTCTGCTGTTAACATGATGAAACATTAGCCATGGCCCGCTTGCGATAGGATTTCTTCAGAAGTCCCTTCATCTTTGCCACTAGAACACAGATCAAAATAGTAATCTTGGTTTATCTTGAAGCACATTCACTGTCAGGTGTTAATGTTTATCTTAAGAGCCATAAAGGGAAGTTCAGTTGCCACCCTTTTAACATATTTATGCCAGGAAGCTGTGGTGCTAACAGCCAGGAGCAGATAAAGGAAGGCTTGCCATATGTTGCCCTTAGGTATCACTGTAAAAACACACTGGCAACCCTTTCAAAATCAACATAATTAATGAAACCAAAGTATTTTGCATTGCAATCCACTGATAAATCCTTTATCAATACCTCTTACCCCTGCTCACAACAAGATCCATTTCTTGTCTGAGAGCCTTCCCCTTCAACTTTCCCTAATACCCCATTACAAAGGGTTAAGGCCAGCCCTCCCCCATCAGCTGCTTTTGTGTCAAGTTTCAAAGACCCATTCATCAGTATAACATACACAAATGACAATACCATGCATCATTACAAACTTTTGCCCTCTTCACCTTGAAATTATCAAGTTTCACGTCACATATAACTCTAAATATTTTGGTGTAAACTGTCCCTTCCTTATAATCACTATTTGTGTATGCTAATATTCATTTTAATGTGGTGAATCACACATGCCTTATAAGCCACACTTGCTTGTATACCATTTATGATAAACTAAACTGGTACTGGTTAATCTGACAGTGACAGCTGTTTGAACATATCTGCTCTCATCGTGCTTCCTATAGGTACGGAGACTTAATACCTCAAGGGCTTTCAGTCTGTTCCCAGTATGACCCCTGACCCCTGCACTGATAAGGGCTGGCCAGTCCAGAGACAAGACCTCAGGGTGTCCCACAATGTGCTCATGGAGCCAATTGAAATTACAATTATCTGCTGTGCAGTTTTGTGTTTTTTACTTACCAAAAAAAGAAAAAAAACTGTTAAATAGAAACTAATGCAAAACAAGACAACAGAAAGGGGATATACAGTACTACAATTCTAAGTCAGGGTGTGTTGAGAAGGCAGCCTTATTATCTTCCACAATTTCTTACTGTTGGATCCTTTCCACCGCAGATGCGAGCTGGGACCTGTCCCCAATGGGGGAGAGCAAGCTAACCACTAACTATACCTGGGAGACAAAGGAAAACAAACCCACAAGCAAACTACTGACCCCAAGGAAATGCTGCAGATTGCCCCATAACAAGCAATTTCCCCCCAGCTGAATAAAATTTAATTGGGCGGTCGACCATGTTTTGGAAAAATGAATGTGTACATGTGATTTTTTTCATTTTAATTTAGATAGGTATTTCCACTCTGATCATGTTTTTCCCACATCGCGAAGAAAAGATTTAGACAAAGAATTTAAAAGGGAAAATCACTGAAGTGAAAGAGGTGGATGGAGGGCCATAAAACTGTGAGCTCACCAAACGGTTTTGTACTCATAAAATTAATAGAATATTGACTCTTTAAGACATGCCAGCTGAGTCCGTCTTTAATTGGAGCGCATGCACTGGAAAGAGACAAGCGGGAGTATTTGCCTAAAGTCTAAAACATTTTTTATAGGTGTTAGACTAGAGTCCATTAGGCTTGGAACTGTAGGAAGCCTCAGCTTTCAAGTGGTCACTGTGAGTACACACCCAACGGGTTTATGGCATCTTGTAGAAGGAGGGCAGTCAGACGTGAAGGACAGACAAATAGTGTTCAGACGATAAGCAGAGATAGCCAGAAAACAACGACAAAATGTAGCTTTTAATATAAATAAATACTGGAGACACTAATGTTCACATTTTAAGAGGCAAAAAAGGGCTGAAGAGTCAAAGGGAATTGACATGTTGGTAGGTGAGGGACTTGTTAGTGGCCATATGGAAGCAACAAGGAGGGTGCTGGCGCGGGAGGGAGGTACCTGTGGGGTCCCATGTTCTCCTGTCACTCTGATCTTATCAGGGGGCCTGACCAAGAGGAGGACCAGCTGTCACTCTCGCCGCTCTTTTGATGTCCTCCTTCAGAGCTCACTCACGCACACACACACACCACTTCAGAAGAGTCGAGGCTTGTTTTTGTTCATAATGAGGATTGGCTTTGTTGGTGAGCCAGTTGACGAACCCCACAGTAGAAAAAAAGCAAGATAAAGCAAGATAGTTACAGCTCTCTGAGGATATGTGGGGCTAGGGCGGTTCAATTTAGTTGTTTAGGGCCTGAGGCTTGACAAAAGAGAGGCAGTTCTCTGAGCTGACACAGGACATCCTGCTCATAAAAGCCAGGACGTCCTCACAGAGACATTGGGACTGATAAAAGGAGAAACACCATGTATTCATCTGAAACACACAAATGCACTTGCTACTGTTCCTCATGAGCTCATGTCTTCTTTTGGAAATTGCACACTGGGTAGAATCCCCGTAAGCTACAAGGCGATTGTGGAGTAATTATTTCTGCTTACCCAAGCACGAAAGCTTGTTCTCATAGTCATCTAGACTGTTTTTGTAAAGTTTGAGGCTCAGGTAGCACCAACACGTTTCAGTCATGAGAATAAATTTACGTATTTGGAGGATTACTGGATTACTACTTTTATTTTTCAGATCCCACTCATTTGTATAATCTTGTGGCTCGTCTGTTTTTAGTTGAGAGGACACGTGTGTCTCCTGTTTTCTACTGTACACTCCCTTCTTAACTATATCTTCATATCCACAGATAGCCATATTAACTACACAATGGTTGTTGTCATGTTAGTTGGTCTTTAGGTATGGCAATATCTGTTGGTTATCTCAGCACATTGGGCGACTTGTGATGTTTTGCGTAGACATTCCTGGTCCCCAGAGGATTAATCTTGTCACTTACTACTGAATTCTACCTGGCATGGCTGCGACTAATTCCTGCACCACAGCTGGCTGAGCTGAACGCAGACATTCTAGCCAATGTTTGTGACCACACCAGAAGTGCCACAGTGCATTTCCGAATTTCAGAAGTAGTTCTCTGGTTTGAGAGAATACACAGTGGTTCTATTTTTGATGGACACCGCAACCAGCCATGTCAAGCAGCACAGAGCAGATTGAGCTGACCAGAAGTCAGACACACAAAGGGCATAAGGAATCTGGTCGATTTTCAAAATCAAACACCCTGTGATGAAACATCTGATCCTAAAAACAGACAAAAAGGAAACAAGTTAACTATGTAGCCAACTTACGTTTGGAAGAAGCATATGAACTAAGGTCAAATGTCTGAATCTGAGCAAGTCTGAGCAATCTAAGCAACAAAGTCTAACAGGCAAAATGCTTCTGAAATGCTCTGGACCAGAACAGCATCACGGCCGTGATGTAACATGCCCAGTGGGTTCCAGTTATTAGATGATCAAATAACTTTTTCTCTAGCACTACAATGAGGTCAATATTTAAGATTTCAAGTGACATATCTCAACAACTAAACTAAACTAATATGGTGACCAAAGTTATCATTTTAGCCATCAAACATCATCATTTTAGTGTTGTCATTGTGAGCATGTTAGCATTTAGCTAAATCATAACCTCTCAGAGCTGCTGCAGATTTGTTAAAATGTTAAATAGTATTCAGAAAACAATTAAAAGAATCATGTTGCCTTCTATACTGACACACAGTATATTGTAAAAATTGGTGTAAATGTACCATTTACCGTTGGTAATACAGGTCATGTTACAGTGCACTGTAGACCAATTATCTGTCCCCAAATATTAGCTTGTTCACGCCAAAGAAAGTAACTGATGTTGGCCTCAAAGGCTAGAGCCCAAAGACTCCTTCACTCGCATGCACAGGGATTTCTCTCAGTCTCAGACAATTGCTTGACAGGGGCGAACACACTCACAATGCCCTCTGTTACTGTGAGTGCGTGCTCTCCATAGACTGCGAACTTTTGAACCACCTCTTGACCACAGCTTGAAGGGAGTTGAGACAATGGTTAGTAAACACACTGGAGTGAATGAAGGGATTAGGTATTAAATGACAGGATGTGCTTAAAGAGGAGCAGGTGGTGGTTGAGGAAGGACCAGATTAAGCCCCATAGGAGTGGAGCATCATGCATCTCCCTGTTGCTTTTTCTCCATTTTGCTCATCTTTATGCTCTGTCTCTGTTGGTCTCGATCTTTCACACTTGTCACTGGTAGCTCATCTCTTCCTGCTCATTTCCCTCGCTTTCTATCCACTCATCCCCCTGTTCTCTATCTCTATTGTCCTCCTCTACACAACGAGAGAAGCCTGCTCTTTAACTCAGGCCGCAGACAATTGACATTCATGAGGTTGGACATTCCGGTCCAGCCCCATTCATATGTACAGTAAGCAAAGGGACAAAAGCCACCTCACACACTATAGAACCCATCCCCCGTGCAAAGGGTCACAGAGGAGCTGGGTGAATCTTAGTTGTTTCATTACAGACAAAGCTACTACATTGTGGGTGCATACAATGTAAGTTCAATACATGTGGCAACATAGAATCTACTAATCTTAAATATTCTGTAGTTGCTGACCTTGGTCTCGACTGTCACTGTGTCAGTGCTGAAATTTAACCTAATCTTTGTCATATATTCCAGCTGTTATTACATCTAATAAAGTTCTGATGGCAGCAAAAGCGATTATGTCACGATTATGTCCAGAAAAGTTTTAAATGTTTAAATATGAATGTGCCAATGAGTGAATCTACCTGTAATTTCATGATTTTGTGAGACATTTGACATACTAACTAAAGATAATCTTTCTTGCTTCACAGGACCCTGGAAAAGCATGACCCACTCTGTGTTTCCAGGGGTGCATTGTGGGTATGAGTAGAAAGCTCCTCTCATCAGGGTGGTAATGAGTTCCTGAGCTCCCACCAGTCAACATAGTAAATCCATGGCTTATATCTAAGGCCCAGCACCCTTAAAAATATCTAGTGAAAAATATGTTTACCACAATGTAAAGATACACAAACAAGAAACCGTAAGATAACTACAAGATTAGCAGTGCTACTCTCAGTGTCAATAGAAAAAGGTATTACATGCTGCAACAGTACTGCTGAAATGATGCTTAAACAACTATGATAAAGGGAGAAAACACAGACAGCTTGATGGGGTATTATGTTGTTTAAGACAGACAGGGAAGGGCTGGTGCATGTTGGGCTTCAGGATTACCTCATGCACACGTAAGAAGAGAACCCCTCCTCTAACTGTGACCTAACATGAACCAAGTCAAAGTTTAATTAGCACCTGTCTGTGGCACGCCCTTTGTTATTATTACTCCCTTTTCTGCTCTCTGTTTTACGTTTGTTCGTAACGTTTTTCTCGTTTTACGGATGTTACAGTTTCACAAAATTGTTAAATCTGGATTCAGATTAATTTTTTTATTTTTTTTGGATCCCTACAGATTTGGAGATCTGAATGAAAAGTTTGTTAATGAAATGAGATGCGTGTTAACAGAAGAAAAAAGCAGCACAGTGACCTAATGTGTAATAAGATCACTGTCCAAAGCAGCTCAGAAGCATTCACTGTATTACCTCAGTGTTTACCCATCCCAGTACTCTCAGTAGTTTGGCGTGACACTTCCGCCTATTTATATCTCACTGGACGTTGACAATGTTCTACTGCAGTCTGATTTAGAAAGTGTGTGTGAGGAAAGGTGGGTGTGAGTGTGAAATGAATAAGCCGTTATTTTTATTTTGCTAGTTAAATCATGCACTTTATTGCTTAGACACATTACATTTCATACATTATCACTTCTTCTATTCAGGCTATGAATAACGCTTTTTAGAAAGTAAACTCAACTGTATTCATGGATCTCTAGCCATGTGAAAAAGTGCTCAGGTTCATGTCTTTGTTATGGTTAAAGAAAATGAGTTAAGACCCTTAACCAGCAGGTGTGGTGTCAGCTGAAGGTGTATGATCTTGATTAAATGCGACTACGTGCCCATGTGTTCTCATGTGTTCTCATGTATGTGATATCAAAGTCAAAGCACTTGTGTAATGAGATCCCACACGACATCTGTAGCCCTTCAGTACAATTGACAGCCACCCATAGGGAATATTTTATAGCCACCCCCTGCACTCAACTTTATACCCTATAAAATATTATGTCTGAATCCCATTTGCAGGTGCACCTGTACACCTGCTGCACAGGTTGCTGCTTCCAATTCAACCTCCAGAGGTTTCATTCCCTAGCTGAATTATCTTTATCCATCATCCAATTACATTATGTAGATGTTAAGGCACTGCTTCTGCAAAAAACAAACAAACAAACAAACAAAAAAAACATCCAAACAAATTTTAGCAGTAAGGGGGCTTGCAGTGGACAGGTGGACCTACCTACCTACAACAGACTCAAACAATGAGTCAAAAGAAAGTAAATAACAGACATGTTGCACACAAAAAAGACAAACCCAGAGACAGCGAGGGTACAAAAAGGCCCCTGACCTCTCTATTGTGGGGTGATGTGCCCTCAGTGATGAGCCAGCTCTACAGCTGGAAAGGTCAGCAAGCACACAAGGTCAAGCCGACATGGTCTCAACTATACTCAACATCAAAGACAAGTCCAGCACTCGTCATGGTCCCTCTGAGCCGGGTTGAAAACAGCAGCACTAATCCGACGACCACTCGCTCTCACTCTTGTGAAGAGGACAGAGGTCAGTTGGATGTACAAATCCTAATAAGTTGATTCAATTGTAGCAACTTGCTAACCTTAAAATGCTACCTTTGATGTTCCTTGAGGTTTTTCCCCTTTCAACATGTCTTGCATTTGATGAATAGAAAAGGGAATGCTGCTGAATTAACACATGCGCTTTAGTGAGTGCTTTTACTCAAAGAATGATGCCTTTTTTTGAAAGTAAATTTAACATTTCTACTCAGAGGAGAGAAAATGAATAAATGAAAGATCCCTGAGTTTCAAAAATAATGGTCTCCACAGTGATTAAATCTGCAGGGAACATAACTTCAAAGGAAAAAGTGATGAAATGCTGAAAATGTTTGTCAGTCCTATAAGCTTCTTAGTTGGGAAGGTCACGGTGGCTGCCTAATAGGAGAAAAACATTATTATGTATGGCTGCGGGAGAGAGTGCTGATGTTTGGAAGTCCAGTCACTGGACTACTTACCTTCTCAAGTGCCCTTTTGCTCACCCCATCATTGAAAGAATTTTAATGGAAAGATACCAAGGCAGATTTTGGAAATGAGATAATTTGGCAATTCAGCGCAGCTGCCCACTGTCTAATCTCCTCATGACAGCTCAGAAATGAGGAGCCTCTTATCATCTGTCATTCCTTCTAAATCCTGTGTGCCCTTTGGCATGTACATCAACTGTTCAAAAACCTCAGGTCTCCCCTCACAAACCGGAGATTCTACTACCATCATCTGTTTTGAAATCATAGGAGCGTGACTGTGTGTGTTAGTTCTTCAGTGGAAGTGTGTTTACTTACATTTAAATGAGTCAGGTTGATAAGTTTAGCCCTCTAATTAAACATGACTGTCTGGGTTAATTGTTGAAGCTGCAACTTATTAAACCAACAGCTGGGTAGAATCAGGAAACCAGATAAGGAGCTGTTAGCGCTATCTGCACTACATTGGTCAGCCTCTGTGGGACGTTTGTAAGGATTAAATGGAGATTCTTTTTAGCATGTGTGATAAATAAACACCAGAAGAAGAGAGAAGTTGGTAGGTGAGATGTTGCAAACATTGCTTACTCATTGTTGAAAAGTTGGGTGCTAGTAATAACAAAGCTAGAACTAGTTCAACCAGTAATATCGTTAGCTGTCTGAAGATAAAAACAGAAGTGAAAGATACATAAACACTCTATGAAATCTGTCCCAATATATATTAAATAAGTTTCTTCTAATAAGATAAATGTGCATAGTTGTGATCATTGAGAAAAATGCAGAAAGTAACAAAAAATAAGCAATCATTTGAAACAAGAAATGTAAAAAGATTGTTTTTATTTCTCCCGTACATATAATTATGACAGAAATATACATGAAATTGTCAAATGCAGTCACATGCTATGAGAAACTTTAATTATAACATAAATATCTACAAATTAAGTGTAAGTGTAATAATTGTGTTATGTACATGTTTATAAAATGCACCATTTTTACAGTTTCAGATCCAACCATTGTAAATTCTTAACTTTTTTTGTTTGTTTTAACTATCAGTGCACTGATGCAGTCCAACTGTTGCTTCTCTGTGATGATTAAGGGTGTTGTGCTGAGGGACCAGGTGAGATCATTCCAAACAGTTTTGAAGGCATTTCCCACAGTTCTCTGTGTTTTCCCAACAGTTTTCATTCTGCCCAGGGGGAAATTTGCTACACCAGGGTCATGACCTTCAGGGAGGCAGGCTGGAACCGACGAATCTTCTTCTTTAGGGCTCGAGAAGCTTTGATGCGGCAGGCTGATGGCTCGGGGCGTGGGAGCTGCTGGAGGGGCAGTC
Organism: Argyrosomus regius; assembly: GCA_946959425.1. Classification (NCBI taxonomy): domain Eukaryota; kingdom Metazoa; phylum Chordata; class Actinopteri; family Sciaenidae; genus Argyrosomus; species Argyrosomus regius. The sequence continues at coordinate 18,980,750 of OX336894.1, forward strand.
CAGCGGCGGTGGGCCCCAGAGCAGCCTCAGCCCATACCAGACCTCTCTCCTCCCCCTGGCTGTCCACCTGGTCGTCCTCATCCAGGGACAGGCTGCTGTCAGAGTCCGAGAAGGACTGATAGCTTTGGCTAGACTCGCTATCTCCAAACCGATTGGTGGTGTTATCACTCATCTCCCCCTCACTGCTCTCAGCAATGGTGGAGTGAAACAGTGAGGCGCATTCGGCCGAATACTCAGACTCACATCTGGGTGGGTAGTGGCTGGACATATGGAAGGGTGCTGGAGGATATCTGGCATTAAGATTGTGGAGAAAAGAGTTTGAGGACATGGAGGACTGGAAGGAGCGAGGAGCTATCCACTGGCCTTGCTTGGCACTCACACTACGGACCATCTGCATGCTCCCTGGTGCTTGAACATGGGGATCTTTTGACCTCTGACGTTGAGCACATGAGGCCTGGAACATCTCCACATCAGACGGCCATTTGGCAGCCCCCTGCCTCCTCTTCCTCTGCTCTACAGGCTGCTCATACTCCAGACTCTGCAGTCTGCGGCTTTTGCTGGACTTTGTAGCAGCAGGGATGGGATGTGGTTTCGGATGGACCTTGTGGGTGTATGCGAGTCCTGGGCTACAGTGGCTGGAGTCTGAGCCTGAGCCCTGTCTGCGTTCCTCTGTGTGACAGGTGGTACATTTCTGGGTCACTTTTCCTTTCCCTGATCTTCTCTGTTCCCCCTTGGTTCCACCACTGGCCTCTCTGATCCTTTCACTGGAGGAGTAGCCATGTTGCTGCCTCACAGCTCTAGGCTTCTCGCTGCTTTTTCTTCTCAGTTTCACAGCTTTGGTTTTACGGTCTGCCTGTCTCACCTTGACCCTCTGAGATCCAGCAGGGAGAAATTTGGCATGGACAAACTCAGGGGAGGATCTGTGACCAGTGTGAACCTCAAAGCCTTGGCTCTCTTCTGTCCTGGAGCTGTGGGCCGTCACCATTCTTTGCCTTTGGCCGTTCCACTCTTGTGGCATTGACTGTGGATTGTCCCCACATCTTTTCTCTGAATTGGTTCTTGTTACACTAGCATATTCTCCTTTGGGTTTGTCATTTTTGCTCAGGGATGAAGTGGTGACCTCATCAGAGCTGTATTCCCTCGTGGCAGCAGGATAAGAGTATCGGTATGAGGCCTCCGGGGCTCTCACTGAATCTTTATGGTTTGTGTTATCAGCTAGCTCTTGGCTGGAGTATGTCATGCAGTGTCTCTTCTGGTTGCTATCTAGTGAGATGGTGTTTGTGGTCTGTGCTGGAAGAGGCTGCAGCATCGACACCTCTTTTTGTGACGCTTCTGGAAACACAGTTACAATTTCAGTGGGCTTCCTATGACAGTCACTCTGTGTCTGCATAGTTTCGGTGCAAGTTTCACTGTGGATTTTGCTCAAGCTGCGCAGGAGAAGCTTGTCAATATAACCCAGGGTCTTGGTCTCATAACCCATTTGTGCCCTCTGGAGGGTGTCAGAACCGTTCACTGGGGCTCCTTGGCCCTCTAGAAGTCTGGGTGTGGCTGGGTCGGCCCCATGGGAAAAGATTGGGCTCTGGAGAGCCACTGCGTGCAGAGGGCTGGGGTAGTGATACACTTCCGTCCCACTGCGGGACACCAAGTTGTTCTGGAATTTGGGATCCAATGTGGAGGTCTTCAAGTTTGTGCACACTTTCCTTGCATCCACAGATTTGTAGTAGCCCAGCCCTTGAGCCATCATTCTTTCAAGATCACCTGATAGGCAAGACAAAGATACTGATTAACCTTTCAAATCTCTCATCAACTGAAAAATTACATGTTATTATGTAGCAAAATGCACGTTGAGTTGCTTAGTAACAACCATTGCATGGTTCCCATTACTATATGAGAGATTATCTTCAATTAGAGATGAAGAAATTTGGTTACCTGTTGACACAGGTCTTGGTCGTGCCTGTTCGGTGCTAGTAGTGCTTGCTCGGATCCTGCTGCTGCCCAGGTGGAGGCCCGTGGCCCGCGGCGGGTTGGGCTGGGTAGTGCTCTCATCAGCAGAACGCCGGCGACATACATCAGCATGTGATGGAGGGCTAATCTGAGAATTAGCAGGGCTCATGGGAAGGGGAAGGAGGCTTGTTTGTGAAGATGACAGACACTCGCTGTACACGGAGGTGCAGGAGTTAGACAACGAGCAAGAGCCGCCATCACTGAGCTCATAGAAACCTGGAAACAAGAACAAATAGGCACATGAGTATTTTTTGTTAGTATTGAACATCATGTGATGATAGCTTGGGTGAAAGCTTGTTTACTTGCCACAATGTAAACTACTGTGGGCTTTTTGTTCATGTGTTTGCCTACACACCTGAACTTGGCCTGCTGTCACTCTCCAGCTGCTCTGTGGAGGCCTTGCTCACATCCAGCTTCAGCTCACTGATCTGTTGATCCAATTGCTGCAAGTGAGTCTTCAGGCCTACATCCTGTTTCCGAAGACGAGACTGTAAAACAGACAACGCACAATTTTTTAGCCAACCCCCCCCAAAAAATATGTGTGGTACAACCTAAAACCAATCGGTACAATCAACTTAGATTTTTTTTTTTTTAGATGAGATTTTCTCAGAAAATGAGGAGGGAGTTTGAGAATGGGAAGTTATGCAACTAAGCTCTTCGCACACACACACACACACACACGGATACAGTCACGCAGAAATTCTCTGTACAGGTATACGAAAAAAGGAAAATTAAACCAAAAAAGTCAGGAAGACAGTTTTCAATGGTAGATTCTTACTAAAACGAGGTCTGTTATTCACATAAAAGATGCTCTAATGTACTGCCATCAGGAAAACAAAAGCGACTCAGCTGCGGCTGATGATTAACCCCAGCAGGACATGGGGGAGCATGGAAGAATCAGTGGTGGGTAACTCATTTCTCCCCCACAGCGAGGGCCTGGCCATTGTGTAAACTACTAGAGGAAGAGAGCTTGGGGGTTGGGGTGAAAGACTGTTTGCTTTGCAGTTAGGGCTGGGACTTTACTGTTACAGTTGTTCTTAAAATCAGAGCTGGGGTGCATTGCCTTCAAAATGCACCATTTAAAAAAGTTAGCTCTCATATGTAAGATCACATTAGTTCAGCCAAAGAGTTCTTGGAAAATATTTTGGAGAATTAAGCCTTCATACAGCTGGCAGTGTTTTTTAAAGATAGATTGTGGTTAGTCTGCTGTGGATCCAATTTGCATGAATGCAAAACAAAATATGAACAGTATGTTGTCCTGGTACTTTACAATGAATCCTTTGATGCATTAGCATGGCACCTTAATCCCTGTATTTCCTATACATGCTTAAAACAACAGCAGCATGCATGGAAAAATCCTGTCATGGAAAACTCCACACAGCCAGTTGTCTCCAACACTCAGGGGCCTCTCATGACAGAGACTATCACTGAGTGTCACTCACAGCAAAATATCCCCCTTTACAAAGCACACACCACCAATTTTAAAAATATTTCCAGGCATTAGTGGTTAATGATTGAGGTTTGCCCCCAGCAGTCTACACACGCACGATGTGCGCGCACATACGCAACTCAAAGTCCTCATGGTCCCGCAGTGAACCATGATTTATGACACCTATCTTACTTCCTACCCCCAGCTGAGAGTATGAGAGTGTGTCTGGTAATAATTGAAGACGGAATGCACATGAGCATCAGTTGACGGCAAGATTCAAACGGACGACTTTATTACAAGGACAATTAAACTGTCCTTTAAAAAATAGGCCTAAATGTGAGCCCAGTATTATAAATAAGAACTATAATAAATTTACAAATATTATAGTGACACAAAAAACACTGCATACACATAACAGTAGGCGTAGTAACCTAGAGAGGTATTTTAATTATTTTGTTTTATGGCTTTCGATTTAATTGACTTCCTACCAGCTGTTGCTTCAGGGCTGTCAGGGTCGCCTCCAGCCGCTGTTCCTCAGCCCCCATCATCATCATCATAGGACCCTCCGGGCCTGCGTGGACAGAAGTGACCGGCTCCTCTCGGTCCACCCTCAGCGCCCAGCTCACCATGTCTCTCTGTCTGTCCTTCAGCAGATGCAGCTCCTGCAGACCGGCCAGAGCCGCCTGCAGCCTCTCCCCGACCCTGCTGCGGTCTACTCCGGCTGCAGCACTCATCATCCCCGCACACGAACCTTTCCTGCTCAGCATGCTGGAGAGCGGCGTCCGGGCATATCCAGAAATAAAATGCGGTTAAAGAAACGTCCTCCACACAGGATAACGTTCGTCAGTCTATGTCTTGCTGCTGCTGCTGCTGTTGCTGCTGCTGCTGTTGCTGCTGCTGCTGTTGACCTGTTTGGTTTTTGTGATTTACCTGTTAGAATAAATCTTGAGCTCAGAGGAGAGACTGAGCTCCTCCCACAGACCAAATGGCCCTCCTCTCTATTGGCTGCCCACTGGGTCCCAATGAACATCTGGTATTAATCCTCCCCATTCAAGTCCTCAGTGGGGCTGCCCAGGCATGTACTAAGTTCATCTGCATAATGCCACATGGCACGATGAGCATATTATTATGCCATTTACGCTATTCTTTTGTTGTTATTATTCTCCCCACTGCCTACCCAGAGATGTGTGATCAACTTTGTGAAAGACTGTAAGTGATTTGAGGTCACATGCCCTCTCATCGTGTCTCATCATGAGACAACCACCCACAAAAAACAAAAAAACTATTATATCAGCTGAAAAGTATGTATTCAAGCAGTTTTGAGGCAGGCTCTACACATGTACATCTGGACATCTGTGTAAAACTCAGCTTTAATTCACATTTACATTGACATTCATACATACATATAACATAAACCCTAGATTTAAAACATTTAGTGGTGTTTTTTCTGTTTTGCCTTGGAAATCGAGAGTTACAGATTGTCCTGGTATATGCACTAGAGATAGATGAATGCTGTCCCCTTGTGGTCGTAAAGCATATGACACCTTTTTGGCCTACACATTGACCCTTGAGGTCCCTTGACCTCAGTTTAAGCCACATGCATGTGTGAAGTCAGCTGCCTATTGATGATCTTTAAATCCAAGTCAGTACAAAGAGAGAGGGGGGAATAGCCAATGTAACCTTATTGACACCCAAAACAGAGACAATTTTTTAAATTGAAGACTTCTGTTTCAGTACGTTTGAAATTCGATAATAGAACAGTATTTCATTGTGGTATTAGAACATCACCATATTCCTAGAAAGCTATTAGTTGATTTAGCTGAAGATATTACATGTAAGTAGTAAGCAGGTGACTGGGGAAGGGAATCCATTCTGGTTTTCTTGGATTTCATTCAATCGATAACATTGACCATGAGATCCTCTTGGACTGTCTGGAAACCTCAGTGCGTATTGGTGACATTGCAAATCTCTCTCAGATTGCTGGCAATCTGCTAACCTGCCTTCATGACATCTACAGGTATCCATCCATCCATCCATTCTCTTCTGCTTATCCGGGGTCGGGTCATGGTAGCAGCAAGTTTAGCAGGGCATTCCAGACACCCTTCTCCCCAGCAACACATTCCAGCTCCTCCTGGGGGATCCCGAGGCATTCCCAGGCTAGATGGGCTATATCGTCCCTCCAGCGGGTTCTGGGTCTGACATCCACATCCACAGGCAGATTTCACAAAATGTCCTGCAGATAAACACAGTTACTGATCATAGATCAAGATTGCGCAAATACTCAGATATCAAACAGTATCAGTTTTCTGTCCCTTTCAATAACTCAACACTGCAGAAACCCTTCAGCTTAGACAAACATGTTAAATAAATGGTTCAATCCTGCTTTTATCATCTCAGAAACATTTCAAAGATCAGATAATTTCTGTCTGCCAAAAATCTGGAAATTGTTATGCATGCTTTCAAAACTAGTCTGTTACATTACTGTAATTCCTTGCTTTCTGGCATCAGTAAAAATCCCTCTCTCGTCTCCAGCTCATTCAAAACTTTGCTGCCAGGAATCTGACTCTGCCGTAGAAGCATGATCATATCACACAGATCCTGGCTTCCTTATACTGGATACCTAATGCTTATAGAGTTGATTTGAAGATGATTTATTGATTACTTATAAAGCCCTGGGAGGCCTGGCCCCAAGTTATTTAGCAGATCATTTAGAGCCCTATGTTCTTATGTTCTTTCTTGCTCCCTGAGATCCTCAGATGCATCGTCCGTAGTTAGTCAGTGGGTAGAGATGAAGAAAAGCCTTTGCAGTTAGAGCTCCGAGACTGTGGAATGACCTGCATGAGGAGATCAGGGCTGCAAATTCTACCTCGTATTTTAAATCACTAAAAAAAAAGAAAACACTTTACAAAATGGCTTTTCTTCATAGATACCACTTGTTTTATTTTACTCTCTTTGAATGTGTATGTGTTCTGCTTTATTGAAAAGCACTTTTTTAACTGTGTTTTGAAAGATGCTATATAAATAAAGTTTTTTATTATATTATTAAAGATGTGGCTACTCACAAAGATGGGGAAAATTATTAGAAGTTAAAAAAGTTAGTTAAATGGTGTCATTCTTTGTGTTGGAGGAAGTGGACTGCTTTAAAATTACATTTTTTTCCGGGATTGCCTCATATTGAGAGGATTCAGGCTGAGAATAAAACAGGAAGTTTGGGGGCAAATATATATAAATTTTGGCATATTTTTAATGGTCGCTAGGGAACCATAAATTGGATGAAAGCACTCGCGCTATACAAGTGTACAATGTAGAATGTATGATAATACAAATGCAAAGTAAAATACTTTTCTGCAAAGAAGTTCAGCGATATTGTGGTGAGTGCGTGAATAAAGGACTTTCACTGTGGTTTAGTTTGTTTGTAAGTACTTGTTAACTCTGTGATCAATGTCAAGAACGTTAATGTCAATAGCTGTAGCAAGTTAAGAAAAGGATTACTTTTATTTATGTGTGTGCAGGGCTTAAATCTTGTAGTAAAAGAATCAGTGAAACTTGTTTGTTGTAGGTCCATGTTTTCTCATTTAGTCATTAACTACACGTCTTATGAAATCATATCAATGATCTCATTTGTTTATTATTTTATCTCTTAGCTATTTTTTCCTCACAACAATATGACTCATTGGACAAGTATTACTCTTGTTTTCTTTCCACCTGAGCTGCGGGAGACGAATGAAGCACTTGTTCTCATGGTCAATAATCTGATAACAAATAAATAAGGGAGTGATTGAGCCCTCATCACAGGCGAAGGCAACATGAGGCAGGCTACAGTCTACTCGCTTACACTGCTGCTGTTCGCACTGTATCACAGGTGGGGAGATTCTTTCATGCTGATATCTGCAGCTATCTTGAAGCCAGAGTTCAAAGGAAATACCAAAATACCAGGAGGGGTGTACACCTGTGTGAGTATCTCTCTCTCTCTCTCTCTCTCTCTCTCTCTCTCTCTCTCTCTCTCACACACACACACACACACACACACACACACACACAGATACAAAGATACGGTGATTACAATGATTGAAATAGTAGAAGTGAAATCAACAAATTTTCTGTTCAACCAACATGTTGATTTAATCTTTGGCATTTTAGCACTTAATAAACATGCCTCTGTACAAAGAATTTATTACTATTAACCTAATGACACTAGAGGGCAGTGTAACACTACTTCTCAATATTGTGAGATTACTTTTATACTTTGCTGTATTGTTACTGGTCTGGCTGTACATTTGTACATTTAATGGATGCTGAATATTTCTGAATATGAAATGGAGTGACCTGTGGTACAAAATAAAGCTTTTTCATCCACTCACCATGCAGCTGATCATGAAATTTGCAGATTTATTTTGGTGATATGGAGCTAAATCACTTGTTTACTCATCCCTGATTGCAAAAACACATCCCCATCACTTTGATGATGCAGTTTGGTAGGCCCCTCATCAAGATGCTCATATTATATTGTGAAGCCCACTCCTCACAAGGATAGCGTCACATCCTTGTAATGCTGCTAGCATACAACACTGCATTGTGATGCCTGGATGTTCCTCTGCCCCCATCCCCTTCAAAGCACTTCCTTCAGGGTGACATCAGCTGGGGTGCTGCTCCAAAAGGTGCCCTCTTTTTTAGCAATGAAGTGTGGGCTTTGTACTGGATTCAGCAAAGCTCTCTTAAACTCATCCACCCTGCCTTCTCCAAAAAAAAAAATAATTTACCTACCACTTTGCAAAGCTAAATCCAAACAGTTTCGTCTCACTGGAGGTTTCTCTTTGTGTGGCTTCTTCTTTTGTGTTCTGCATTTATCAGCAGATTTTCCATCCTCCCTCTCTTTTTTTCCATCCACTTAAGAAATGATAAAGCAGCCAAATGTTGATAACAAAACAAAAGCACATGGGCAGGGATTCCTTTGACTGTATCCACGATTCTTCTCAAAAAACAGCTGCAGTGGAAAGAGTGTGATAAAGGGTATGTACCTGCTCAGGTAGATACAGACGGGAACAATGGAAGCTGCTACCACAAACAGGATGCGTGGGGGGTAAACATGGGGTGTTGTCATATGTGGGACCGAGCGTGTGTGTGAGTGTGAGAGGAAGAGCCAGGGAGTGAATCTGTTGTCAGCTCTGTGTACATGGAAAAAAACAAGCTTTTCACATGTAGGCATTATGAGCTTATGACTTCAAAGGAGGAAAATCTGATATCATACATAAGACACTCCGATGTACGCTTAAAAAGGAGCAGGATTCCTATGATGGGTGTTGTTGATTTTGAGCTATTTCCGGGGGTTTGTGTACTTTCACATATTTCTGTGTGTACGAGTTCTGTTCTCATTGCCTGTCAGGGGATTCCCATGCAGGTCCTCTGATTGAAAATCCCAGGTATTCTGTCTTCAACAAAGGGAAAGATAGGGATTTTCAGAGATCAAAGTGTCCTCTTGTGTCTGCCAACGTAGCCTCGCTCACTCTGCCACCTCTGACCACTACTCAACTACAACTTACAACAAAATTATCACACGCTAGAATGAGTGAATGAATGAAACACACATACAGAAACCTACTTTTTGTTGTTAACATGTGGCCACTCACCAGTTGATCGCTCAGATCTCTGCTGCTGAGTTACTGAAGGAGATTATGGAATTAGATTTTACTTCCAAGTAAGTTTTACTGGCAGTAAAATGCATGTGTTTTTTATCTGGAGCTTCTTAAATAGATATAGCCTTTTAAAAGAAATGAATTGACCTCCAGTCAATTCATTTCCATGATTTTGGGTGTTTTGAAACCATAGACTCATTTTTAATGTCCGAAGTGATTTCCACTGTAAAAAACCCCAAGTCTGTCTTTCCCACAAGACATGTCAGGGATTGTAGTAGGCTGTTCGGGAAATGCTTGGTCTTGAAACAGAAAGCAGAATTCACATTTGTTGTCTTCCAACAAAATACATAGCTCCATCCAAGAAACATAACTCCTCACTGCTTTTGACACTGACTGATAGCAACTTTCCCAGGGTTTTACTAGGTATTTGAGATATGTTCTGCTTCATAACTGGTAGCGCCTACAGGAACTGTCAAACCTACTTGAGAGCAAAAGCTCAGACAGTCACTGCACAATCCACCATGTCAGTTTCCAATTCATTGTCAGTGGAGCAGCTCCAGGATTTATCTCCTGATGAAATCCCAGATTAAAGGCTTGTTTCTGTGGGTTTTAGCTTTGATTAGGAGTTGTTCATGCCAAAAAATGTTGAATGAACTGTCTAATGTTGGAATTTCTTTCAGGTTACTTTACTTAATCCAACAGGGATATTTGATTAAATAATACAGCGGGATATTATCATTATCATTAAAGCATAAAATTGGTTCCTTCGGGTATACTAGTCAGATTCTGAGGAGTTTATACTCATGCGTATTTTTGAATCCCCTAAGTTTAGAAAGGATTGGGTCATTTTTGAAGTTACAAAAGGGACTTCTGGATATTTTATGGGTACATAAAAGCCAGTCCCCAGTGGTGGACGGGATCAGCCATATCTCCCTATATCATCTTGTCCACCATCTACTGAACTACCTCTTCAGACTTTCAGTTGATTTGCCCTCAGAGTGCAGTACCCCTACACATGAGAGAGACCTTTATGCTGTATGCTCGCAAAATTATCTCCTCATCAAATTTTATTTGAGCTGAACAAATTTTTGTTTATTCAGCAAGTGAGGGAGACTGGCTTCCATGCTGTACTCCTGCAAATCATAAAGACATCAGTCTAAATTAACTGATTTAGGATTGCCTTACCTATGAATGCATGTGTGCTGCTTTCAGCCAAGTTCCCATGGAGAATTTAAAGCAGTAGATGGTCTATACCTCTTGTGTGACAAGTTGGAGGAGCTGTTTGGAAAATGTCTTTTTCCCCTGTGTATCCTCTAGGGGATTTGTCAAGGGGCACAGTGTACCACGCACAATTGGTGTGAATGTCATGTGAAGTTTTTATCATATTTATATGTTTACACCTGCTTCACCCACAAGTATTTTATAGACGTTGGAGATAACTTATGTGTGTACAGTACATGTCTGTTTGGGCTTCAGAAGGAGAAAAACAGAATTAACAAGACTCAAGGCTGAAAGACATCATTTAGCCTGGGAGGGCTACATTTCAGGCATGGATGTAAAAGTGTCAAAGTCCATACAAGAGACACTTATCATGGGGAGTCTCAAATGGCCCATATCTTTTCATAGGCAGAGAGACACGAGCTGTGTAAGACTTGGACATTGTACTTAACTGACCCTGTCTGCAGAGCCCTGGAGACCCACGCTACTTCTGCTGACTAGGGGCTAAACTGAATTCCACATCTGTTAATAAAAGGAAGACCAGATTTAATTGATGAAATAGTTTCAAACTGTTGACACAATATCACAGTCTGTTGTGGTTTGGTAGCTGTCATCTCCGTCCTGTTTCTGGCCAAACTGCCAAACAGACCGAATAGTTTTGGATGGCAGAGTTTTTTATTGCAGCTCTAAAGGTGGCACTTTATTTTTGGACAGCAGAGTTGAGCAACAGTTTCAGCATGTGCACAAAGACCATACTGAAGGGTACAGGCATTTTTTCTTTTAGTCAAAGATGTTCATTGTGCTACAGTAGTTGAGTCAGCAAATCTTTGGGTAACACAACTGTTGCCCAAAGAGATGTTTTGTGCAATTGCGCATAAAGAACAGCATTGTTTCTGGTTTTAGCCACCCTAGCTGCGTGGCTCTAGGGATGGCAATGTTGGTCATCTGAGATGTTTCAACAACTTTTGGGTGGATTGCCATTAACTTTGGTACAGATATTCATGTTGGATAAATGATGAATTCTGGTGATCCCTTGCATTTCCCTAAAGCAACACCATGAGGTTTACATTTGACTGAAATGTCGAAACAACCACTGTATTGACTTTCTTATTCCCCTTGGGATGATTTCACTTGTGATCTAACTTGTGATAACTGATCCATTAACTTTTCCTCTACCACCGTCATCAGGTGAAAATGGTGCATGTGACCTGAAAATCAAATGACATTCCCATCTTCCCATCTTTGTGGTGAGTAATGTAGCCTGTATATTGAATTATGACTGAATACAACATATACATTATTTACTTGCAAATCATGTACATATCATATTATGACCAAACCATAATCATATGTCGATAGTCAGCCATAACAAAATGGCAAAAGTGTACAAATCTAAAATAAACAGTCCCTCATTCACCCTCTCTCTCTCTCTCACGTACACACTGATGCACACGTAGAGAGGAAGTCTGTTGTCCAACCCAGCATCTGTGAGCACCATCCAGTGAAGGGAAGCTCTGCTGTCATAGAGAACAACAGCACAATGCTAGTTGTTGTGTCCTTTGTCCTGTGTGGACTGTTTATGTACGTTTATCAAGATGGTGGCAGAGACTAGAAAAAAAACCTGGTTTGACTGCGACAACTAAATCTCCTCTCCTCCTTTAGAAGGGCAGCTATTTTGACGGAGCAAGTTTCTTCTTGTACACAGGAACACCAGCAGACGTGGCTTTAGACATCCACTAAGCTATCACAATGCAGTTGCAACACAATCTCAGACTCAGGAGAACCAAACTCTCTTGTCTAAACTTCCCTCATGTCTGATCAGCATCTGATTCCGGCATCAAATTTTCATCAGATGAGTTTGTGCTGAGATATTTAACCTTGAGGTTCGAGTTCATAGGAATATAACCACAGGCTATACAGGCTGAGTTCTGAAATGCTGCAGCCACACTGCCTCCACACAGGTGTGCAATTTTAAGAGGCCTCTTTATTTGGAGAATCATCTGAAGTTTTTCCACCTGTGGGGAGTGTGACAGAATTGCCAGTTCGCCTCAGGGTGGCATTACGATCCGTCTGTCCACACAGAATTGATATTTGTCACGTGAACTGGCCCACTCCCCTTTTTCTTGTTCAGAAATAGAAAAAGATGAGGCCTCTACTTTAGCTTTCTGTTTCCAAGACACAAGAACATGAACACTGATGACAGCTCAATGTGTTGTGTGGTTTGTGACGACCACGCCCAACCCCCACCCATCAACCCAAACCAAAACAATGTGCAGCTCAACAAGAAAACACCAGACTCAGGTGATCTTGTGCCCCTCAGACAAGCAGAATCCCTAGTGTGAGCCTGGGTGCGAATGAATTACACTTGATAGGTTGACAAACTGAGACATATATCAGTGTAAGCTGGTTCAATCAAAATAATACACCAGAGCACATAAATTTGTACTTGAGAGGAGATCAAATATAAAACCCCAAACTGACCCCTGAACACTTGCTCCTGAACCCTTCATCCCCTTCTTTGGTGTGCTAATCCTCCTGAAGCCCTCCATGGGAGCTCATGTGGCCCAGAGGAGATGGACCGGAGGAGGATGAGGTTGACAACAGCAACACAGCTGGCCTGTAGAGTCGTGAGCTGGGATTGGGAGCCTCCCTTGCACCCACGTTCACAGATGTGCTGGTCCCTGATGAAGAGGAAAACCCAATTGTTCTATGCCATACCCACCATGTGCTCGCCCCTTCAGAAACCACACTCCATGGTGAACATTGTGTGTTGGCCACTGATCTGATGGCTAGGAGAGGCGTACGTGAGTGTGTTTCATTAGACACAGGACCACACAAGACTGTTGTTGGGTATTTCCATAAACATTTGAAATAAAAGGCTACATCTATCAAAAGCACCAGATTAAAGTTTGATTTTGCACAAACAAAGACTTGGGGGCCGCTTTCCCAGAGCCATCATAGAGCGAAAGTCCACTGAAAAATGTACCTTTTGTTTTTGAGGTGTTTCCCCACAACCTTTGTAACTTGCATGTCATTAAAATTATGAGCAGACGTTTACAGCGGCCCACACAGGGAAGACAGGATCACTCTGGAGCATTTTCTTTTTCCAAGACTAAATTATTTTATTATATTTTCATTTCAGAAGCCAACTCACAAACATTAAATCAACAAGTTGATCTGTCATTTAAGGTACAATGAATCTGGCGAATGGGGCACGGCACAATAAGAGAAACAATTGCTATGAATATAACCCTGAGGAGGAGCAATTATCTCTCCCTCCTATCAGGGAGAGAGAGCGAGGATTAGGAGTGTTTGTAACAAGATAATGTGCAGCAAATGTTTGCAAATTCCTCTGCATCACTCACATATTTGAAAAAGGAGAGCTCCAAACTGTGCAGACTGTTAAAGTCTTGTTTCATACTGAATGATATTGTCCTTTGACCAGGACATGACACCTTATATAGAGGGAGCCAAAGGTCAAGTTGTGTAGCACATGGAGCCATATATAAAATGTCAGAGTGGTTGTGGAGGCTGTGGGAAAATTTTATCTGTTGGATGTCTTAAATCCTCTTCTCCTGCTTGTCCTTTCGGCTCTGTGGGTTCAGCTTGCATTATGTTTATGGAAGTTAAGAAAAAGATAAAGAAATCAAGGTCGTTCCAGTGTGGCGGGAGGACATAAGAGATGCTGGTTGATGTCATGTGCAGGGGTGTTAAGAGGTCTCTCCTGCCTTTATTGGTCATATACTTCTGCCACAAAGCACTTATGTAAATCCTCCCAGTATCACATATCAGGGCAGGTATTTGAGAAGGTACAGCCAGACGACTATTTAAATCAGTGTCCCAGCTATGAATTAATTTATTGCTGTGTTTGGATGGCAAATAGATTTGATGGAGTGGCTGATAGCACAGACGTGTTTCTGGACACGACTGGGTGGTGAGTTTCCCATCTGCCTGAGCCAAGAGCTGAGACGCGTGATTAGAAAGGGAAATTTTGGGGTGAAATAAAAAACTCCAGCCCTGACATTTTCTTGTGGTAAAAAAGTTGTGAACTACAGGGGAGAGGCAGGGGCCAAGGCCCCATAATATAGCCCTTCTCTACAAGGCCAGGTCTGACGCAGGGAGCCCGACGCTCCGCGGGCTGGGACAGAGCAGGTCTGTGTGGAGAGCCAACCATAGAAACTCTGTCACCTCTCTGCACTGTGTGGAAACCCCTGTGCACTGTCGCTAACAGCGTCCCACAACAGCCACATGTTGACTCTGTTAATTTGTGAAACATCACCTGCATTTTGTTTCACACATAAAGATGTTGACAGATCATAACTGCTCCTGGTTTAAGCAACAGTCAGCCAAAAGTCACACGCCTAAGACTAATTAATGAAAGAATTAATTTTATTTGTCCTGCAAATGAACACAGTGCTGTAAAATGAAAACCTCATTACTTTAAAGGTTTATGCATATTATCATAATGGGCATAATTAAAGGAATAGTTTGATATTTTGTAAAATACACTTATTTGCTCTCTCGTAAGATCTGAAGCCAGCTGGTCTTAGCTGGCTTAGCTTGCTTAGTTTATCTTAAAGGCTGGAAACCAGGGAAACATCTAGCCTGTCTCTAGCTAGCTTAGCTAGCTGTCTCCACCTGTTTTCAGTCTTTCTGCTAAGCTACGCTAACTGTAGATTGATATGAAATGATGTACCAAGATAAAAAATAAAGCATCTAATCACAAAATAGAAAAATATTTGCTCTTGTATTTGTATGCTACATTCATCTAAATTTAGCATGGTATGAAGTGAGGACTTGCTTAAAACCAGGATGATTGTTTGAGGTTGTCAGTCATTCATTCACATAATGGCTATTTTGTTCTACTCTTGACTGGCTATTATATAGTCATCATTATTTCTTCTTTCAAACCACAGTTAGCAGTATTTGCTCCAGGGATAGCAACGTATGTCTTTTGATGGGTTGATCCACAACTTTGTTCCATACTGAAATATCTCAGCATTTTTAATGGATTGCCATGAAGTTTTGACATTTGACATTCATAGTCCCCATAGATCGAAGCCTAGTGACTTTGGTGATCTGCTGACTTTTCCTCTAATGCCATCACGGCAGGGTAGAGACAGGGGGGGTGACACAGCAAAGGGCTCGCACTCTGTGAGGTGAGCTACCACTAAAAATCACATTTGTAGTTTTTAGTGAAATGTCAAAAACTATTGGATGGATTGTTGTGGAATTTGGTACAGACATTCATGTTCCCATCAGGATAAATTGCCATAACTCAACTACAAAACTACAATAACTACAAAACTCCAGAACTCCTGTTTATGACCAAATAGCCACAAACCTAATGACATTCCCGTCAACCTCAACTGAATTTTGTGTTTAGTTAATATGGTATACATCTTCTAAGCATCAGCATGTTAGCATTGTCATTGTGAGCATATTCATAATGTTAGCATTTAGCTCAAAGCATTTAGCACTTACTGATGTTTAGCATTAAGCTCAGAGCACCACTATGCATAAGTAGAGCCTCATAGAGGTTAACATAACTGTACTGCGCTCAGAAATAGTCAAAACACAAAAGTAATGAAGGAATATAACGTATCAACATTTTAACTTACAAAAATGTTAATTGCTTGTAAAACTGTAACATAAAAAGTTATTGTTGAGCTCAGCCTTCACACAGTGAAGGAAAGCGTTGTGATAGAATCTGTCCCACATTCAGACAACATAGTGGAGATCCTGTGAGGTCCAGCTCACGTCAGATCCCCCTGCCAGTTAAAACCTCCATTTACTGATTAGTTCCTATCAGTTCTCTGTGTGGCGGTGATGTGCACAGTGAGAGGCCTGGGTATCTCTTTGGGTATCTGAGCTATGTAAACTCACCGCTGTGGGTCATGGCGCAACTTCTTCCCCTCTGCTCTGCACAAGAGGCGGTGGCACAGGTAAAAAACCAAAAGAAACAAAACAGATCACTCTCCCAGTTCTGGTCTGCAGATAGTGTCATCACCGTGATGAGACAGGGAGCCATGTCTTTATCGTGACTGCTCATCTCTCTCTCAACTGAAAGAAGATACAAGTACGGTTGGTTTGTGTAATGAAAAATATGGGTATTGATCACATCATTATCATTGGTCTGTAACACCATTAAAAGAAACATTGATGACTGCCAGGGCCAGGAGAGTCAGGATCTTGTTACAACTCGTCAAAAGTTATTTACTTTTGCTTTGGTGTCAGTTAACATGAGCACAAACTACAGATGGGTGACACATGTTCGCCGAGAGCATGTTACATTTTCACAAAAATCAAATGATTTGCACCACAGTTTAACTCTAGTTATGTGTTTGTGTTTACAGTTTGCTAAATTGCTAAGAGAGAGCTTGTTGACTGTGTATCACTGTTCCTGCTCCAAGTCACCAACCTGCCTCACACTCTGTGCCCTGTGGCACTGAATGGTAACATCACTCAGCTACACTGACAAACAGACAGATGTTAAAGCATTTTTTAAGTGAGTTTAATATGTGCATGGAAGAGATATGCACAACTAGAATCGAGAGGCTTTGCTTGCAGAATTAATAGAGTCTACAAGGGAAGGTCTCAGGTTAAATGAAGAGTTAAATTTGGAGTTTTACGACAAATTAAATTTCTGATGAAAAAGTATTAATGATATACAAAGAAAAATATCAGGATTGGAAGCTGGGTGGGGAGACACACATAACTAAATCACATATTAAAGGCCAATAAAAACTTAGCAAAATGAGGCATGAATGCTTTCTTGTGCCACCAAATATTAGATTATGCAAGTAATCCTTTCAGTCAGCGATGGCTTGGAATTCGAGGAGGCACCGTAAGCCAAGTCATGTCAAGCTGTCAACTCCTTTCGCCAGCTCGTCGCTACGCAGTCCCCGCTGTTTGTGATTGATGACCATGGCTTGTACATGACCTAGCCCAGTAAGGAGCCTTCCCAGCACTGACCAACACTGAACACTACAGGGTTTTACTCAGCTTACATCATGGTAAAAAGAGCCATAATGTAGCCCCATATTTCTTGAATGTTGATATTTTCTTGAGAGCAAAACAAGTACACACCTTGATATGGTGGGCCTGGACCCAGCGCACTGTCTGTAAGGTCTCATAAAACTTCCATCTTGAACCGGATGGATTAAGTGGAGAGTTTGAACTTGAGCATGGAAAAACATATTTGGGTTGATGCCTCTTTCATGGTTTTGATTTCAGCTTGTGTTTGCCAGACATTCATCAGAGTTGCAACATAACCTACATTATGATGTTTTTATAAAGATAAGCCTTCATTCTGCTGGGTTCCATCCCAGTATGGCAACATCGCAACTCCATCTTCAAGTGCCAACTGTGAGCGTCACACCTGATTTTATTGACAACGAATGATTACATTTCATATGCTGTAATTACTACAGTCAAAATATTGTCTCAAAGCCTACGAAACTGTATGGTGCAGGGTCTAAACATAATACACACACAAGGAAGGGTTTGTGGATGAAAATCCTGCTTGCTTGCACTGCAAATGTTGGCTTTAATAATTTTGGTAAAAAATGGTGTCATGCAGTGTTTTCCTGCCTGGAATTCTTTCAGTGGATTCATTTAGAGATGACAAATTACTGGCAGAGGATAGAGCTGGAGACAGTGAGATAACAGAGAGGTACTGAGAGTGTGGGAAGGGAAGACAAAGTGAGAGAGAGTGGGTAGTGCTTTTCTGTCTATCTGTGTGCAGTAGACCTTTTGTGCAGTAGGGAAAGTTTGAGCTCTGAATTATCTACATTGTTTGAAATTCCCCATCCCTCTTGTGTCTTGGCAGACGAGGCACAGGCCAGGGTGTCCATGTGGGTGACTGTAAATGAAACATTCCGCGCTGAGTTCAGGACGGGGTTCCTCTTGACTCATCGTTCGTCATTGCATAAAGCTTGTGCTCTGCTAGTGAAGCAGCCCATTCTTCTGTCCATGGTGAGCCAGGCAGTAAATTCTCAGGGCCCTCATTGTTGAAAGCTCCATCACCTCCCTTAGATGCCTCTGTCTCCCTAATCCACCTCTTGTGAACATCTGCAGTGATGGCCCACAGTGCACAGCGCACATCTGGAGGTGGAGCATCTGTGTTCATCTCACAGAAGACAATCTCAAGTGGATTATCTAAAGAAATAATATTGATTCAGAGCCTTCAGAGTCTTTTTGTGCTTTTCTGAAACTGAAGACACACTGGGACAAAATCAAACCAAATGAGGAACTTTATAGCTGAGCGTGCATTTTCTTTTTCAGCAGCTTCACATTTTGTAGTATTACACACATTTAAACCTGGGAGCTTCCCAGTACAAACACTGGTTGGATGCTGTGCAGCTGTATTGTAAAATGTGGTTTTCAGTGGTGGAGGAAAGAGTGAAAATCATTGAGAGATATTCTACTCTACAGTGAATCCTGAGATGCTTGAAGATAAATGTCTGGAGGTTGTCTTTGTGTGTGCGTTAGTCTGTCTCCTAATTTGCAGGTGTTTATGTGGCTAATTCTTCACATGCATTTTGGAGAGGAGTGAAAAGCTCTCCTCGGGGAGTGAATGGGCCCAGGTAGCCCTCACATCTGAAGAGCGTTCTAATGGGAAAGCAAACACAGTGATTACCAAGGACCCTTTACAAGGAGCAGCCTGCAGTGAGAGTGCTGCACCTGAACAAGCACGTGTGTTCAGTGTGTGTGTGTGTGTGTGTGTTTGCACATCCGTGTTCATGAGTAAGGTTTCCTGTCTCTGATACTCCATAGTACTGTTTAATTTTCAAAATGTTTGTATCAGTTTTTATATTAGAGATAAATTGTAGCGCAGCACTTGCCACATCTCTCTGTTTCTTGTTTGCTGTACATTTCAGGTTTTATACAGTGCAAGTGAGAAGTTAACATTGAATAAATGTAGCATCAGTATTGTGTGTATAAGATCCCTAAGCTTAAATGAAGGAGCACCAACTTGGCTGAGTTGCAATATATCTGCCATCTTGGAATTTTAAGGATCATTAGGCCAGATTTATGTCAAATAACAACTCCTAAATGGACAAAGATTGTCAAGCCTACAAATTACCTCATGACTTTATGTGATGACTTTCAGTTAGTAAAATTATATTACAACGTACAACAAAACTTAAAGTGAAGCAGGTTAAAAGTTGTGAATCATTGTGAATTAGAATCATCACGAGTGCTAGGCTGGTCGCAGTGGGGATTTAGAACACTGGCTATGTAGGTGCCGAACAGGGTCTATATGTCATCCTTCCTCTCTGCTTTTGTCTTGTCAAATAAAAGCCCAAATTTTAGAAGAAAAGTTGAAAATGCAAAAGACCAGATCATAATTGTAAGTATATATACAGTAGAGTACAGACTCATATACAGTGTATATACAGTAGGCTATAGAATATAGAAGTAAAAAACCAAAAAAACAAAAAGCAAAACAAAAACTGTAGTGGGCTGTAATTAATTATTAATTAAAAGTACAAGACCAAGGAAAACATTAGTCTGATGAAGAGCCCAGCAGCTCAGCATGACAATGATAAGATGTCTTAAATATATTAAATATTGTACCAAAACACTGTCTGCATTCACTAAATCTACGGATAGCACGAAATCATTCTGCCACTACTGTAATGCATCACAGCGACTAACATGTCTCAAACCTAAATGAATGGAATTAAGTTTTTAAATGTTTGATAAACTGTCCATTTGTGTGGATTTGTCAATATTTTAAACATATAAATTACTATATATTTATTATTTATTTACATGGTATTTACATTAATATTTTATATTAATACTTTTATTCTCAGCATGGCAGGCTTGTGCTGTGGTGTGCCATGTCTCCTCAGGGACCACGGCTGTTGCATAGAGGGGCTTTCTTTGCAGCACACGGCCCCTCTTCACTCTGTGTTGACTTAGTAAATTACTTGGGATGTCAGGGCCCAACCACAGCTTATCCTCGGAGGGGGAGGTGGGCGATGGGGGGGTATGCAGTGTGGCGGTGAGAAAAAGAGGGGGTGTGAGAGAGAGGAAGAGAAATCATTGTAGAGGGCTGGAGCACAAAATTCAGACATTGACAGCTTCAGGTAGGAGTCAAAGTGTAGGTTTAGGAACAAAAGACAAGGAACGATCAACAATACATACAGATGTTCAGTCTCACGCTTGTTCCCTAAGGATGACGTGTTCACTGAATCAGATGAAAGATTTTACTTACTTTGCTGCTACAAGTATGAAAACAGCAATGTCATGTTTGCAATGTTGGGGAAAAAAAAGTTATGACCTATGTCATAATTAGGGACTAAATAATACAGAACATCCATACCAGTAATCTTGAATCCTCTCATTATATTTACGAGATGCAAACATTTCAATGTTGATGGAAAAAGGCCCCTCACATTTTTTGTATGTGTTGTAATGTGTCATTGTAAACGTGAAGAACCTCACAACAAAGGTTTGTTGGTTTTTTTCTTTTTCCTCACTTGTGCAGCCGATCCAGGTGGATGAAGGAGGCCAGACGGAGAGTCCTGCAGGGCACATGGCTGTATGGTATGCACGCTGGGCGCTTAGGGCTGTCTGTAGTCAGGCGAGCCGGCTGCACACCTGTGGCCCCTCTGCTTAGTCCTGTTTGCTTTGACACCTCGGATGCTGTCTCCTTCAACAACACATCTTTCATCCTCGCCATCAACCTCATCAATCCCTCGTTCGTCACCTCTCCTTCCTCCAACCCACACTTTTTTGTCTGTTTCTCCTTGACAACCCAGACACCAGCAATTTTAAAAATCTCCACTCTTTTTTTAATCTTTGCCTTTTTATTTCCTGTTAGTTTTGGCAGAGAAAAGTATAAGAAAGGGTTTAAAATATATGCAACCTCCAAGAAACAGTGCAGCGCCTCATTCTTTGACAGTTGGTTTTCTATTTTCTCAGCTTAGTGAGCTATACTCCAAATGTGTTGAATTATGGAGTGAAACAGGCTTTTTGTTTGATTCATAATGGCCTGATTCCATCAACGCTTGCTATTCTCAGTTCCCTTACACTTCATTGGCTTCTTACATTTTTTTCTTTTCCTCATTTTTTTCCCCTTCAAAATCACATTTTCCCCTTCATCTGTCCACAGACCATGCTAAGCCTTTGATAGGGATGGCGCTGGTGGGGCATGGGAGCAATGGGAGTGGAGGGTGATTTTGTGGGTCGGGGTGTCATTGGCTCCCCCAGGACCTACTCTGAAAGGATGTGACTGAATCCCCAGCCAAGTGAAGAAAAAAAAAATGTTCTCAAAGAAGCGCTTTGTGTGCAATCATCAAGCCATGATAGTACCACAATCGCCTTGTCTAATTTGTCATAACATGCTTTGCCATTTGTTGACATCCCCTGTCCACCTTTAAAGGGAGGTTTCATCACTTGGCCACACCTCTGGTGGTCTTTGAGCCTGACTGGTGTTGGTGGGCAAGAAAAAGATTTGTAAGATTTGTACCATCTTCCATCACATTTGTTGGCATTGACTTTCTCTCTTATTTTTATTTTCTGTTAGCAGCACACTTAAGACAATTTACATACAAAAAAGAAAAGAAAAAACATTTTTTTTTAAAATAACTAGTTTGACATTTTGGGAAAATTCACTCGCCTTCTTACCAAGAATTAGATGAGTCAGTATACTCCTGGTTAACCTAGCACAAAGACTAGAAACAAGGTTAAACACCTCAACCAACTCCACCTACCACCACCTCTAAGAATCAAAAATTGCAGTAACATGTTATCTTAAGAAAGCTAGTTAGTTATTTCCCAAAATGTTGAATTATTTCTTTTGAATACAGGTTTGGCCTTGTAATCAGGGCAGAGTATGTGTATTTGTAGCATATTTTGATTTAATTAAGTGGTTTACACTATACAACATAAAAAAGCATGAAGACAAAATAAAAACACAAAGTGATATAAAATTGCAATGCAGTGTGTGATATGAATGAATGAAAAGACAACGTCAAACAGTTTTAAACCTTGATTTTAAAAGTACTGAGAGTTGGAGCAGGCCCCCAGTTTTCTGGGAGTTTGTTCCAGACATGTGGTGCATAAAAACTAAATTCTGCTTCTCCACATCTAGTTTTGGCTCTGGGGACAGTAAGCAGACCTGCCACAGAGGATCTGAGAAGTCTGGATGGTTCATAATGGAGCAGCAGTTCAGGAAAATATTTTGGCCCTAAAGCATTTAATGCTTTATAAACCAATAGCAGTATTTTAAAATGAATTATTTGACACACATGAAGCCAGTGTAAAGATCTGAGAACTGCAGTGATGAGATCCACTTTCCAGGTCCTAATGAGGAATCAGTAGAGTTTTTCTAAGACTTAAGTCCCTCCTTCGTTTCAGTATTCTGTATTAAACTGAAGGTGGTGTAACTTTACCAGCCCTGCTATGAGTAACACTGTTTCTTCATCTAACCCCAGTCCCACTCTCAGGCCTACAGCACCCATATATGAGCAGCTTCAGTAGAATGGCGGGTCTTTGCTCTGATACAGACATTCAAAACTAATGCCATTTAAGTAGCCCTCTGACACTGGACATTCACACAACCTGACTTCTAACGTTTTCAGGCGGTGGAGGGGGAAGGAGGGCAGCAACAACAGCCTCTTTCAGGGGCATTTCAGCACGGATTACAGCGGCTGACTGCTCCCCACGTTGGAACAATGTGACCACAAGGCCTTCATGATTTGTAGCTTTGCTGGATTCGGCAGATCTAATAAATCATTAAATCACCTTATTCTCCATTTGAAAAATGAGGGAGAAAGATTAGAGCAGCATGAGAACCATATGCAGAGACAGACAGGAAGATGGAGGGGGCAGAGGAGGAGCTCTGACTCATAAATATTACGTTTAGGATTCATGTGACAAGCTAGAATTTGTGTGAAATTTGCTCTAGCAGAGTTTGACTTCACCCCAATAAAAATGCAACATTTATAAAACAGTAGGGAGGCAGTCTTTCAACAGAGGGCACCATACTTCAATTACAGATGTGGTGTTAGTCTATGCAGGATTAATGAAGGAAAGAATCATGAGATGTGTTTACCGGTGGCCTGTCGAATTGCTTTCCTGTTGCATCCAGCATGTTTATGAGTCGTGCGATTTAGCGATCCATTAAACTACCTCTATGTTTTTCTGGTTGTGTGCAGTGAGTGACTGGAGGAGAGTTATGTGATGAGTAGCTGCTTTGTCCCGGACTTGTTTAAAGCCAGAGCTCAGCAGTCAGGCTCTTCCAGGGAAAGTACAAAGCCTTGCCTGGTGGTCTGCACACATGCCTGGATGATCTGCCCAAAACAGCCTGGATGGTGGGGTGGCAGAGACACACCTGCTTTGTCAACACCATCTTCCTCACTACTGTGGCCAACTGAAAATCCATCCTGTATAATTGCAAAGACTATAAGGCACCATAGATCTGAAGTAGCCTTGGTTTCAGAGAACTGAATACTTAATCTGAATACTTAAGGGAAGGAACACAACATTTTGAATGCAGGTGTGGAGATCTTTTCATTTCCTGTTGTTTGATATGTAACAAGTATAAATATAAAATAGTCTACTATTTCATATACTGTTCCAAATATGAAATTTGTTGATTCCTAAAAGGAAATGTGGTTATTGCATCAGCAAAAACAATATAATTCATCCTTGAAAACGAAGACAAAAAAGAATTAAAAGGAAATAAAACTACTAAAAAAAAAAGCTAAAATCAGGTTAAAAGAATAAAGATCTAAACGGTATATCAGCAAATTAACATAAAAACAAACAAACCTCATGGTGGTGCAGGAGGAAAATTCAACCTCTGGGTACCATGAACAAAACCTGAATGGTAATCTGTCCAATAGTTGCTGAAATAACAGACCAGTGAAGCCTCAATGTATAAAATTATAGCAATTTGGAGCTATAAATCACATTACATCTTACATTACAGAGTCAAACCTATTTTAAAATGTACTGCTTCAAAAAATATTTTACTTCTCACCTGAGTTTTTATTTTTCTTTGTGGTGGTGGTAACCCAGAAACCAGAAGTCTGTGACGTTCCTCCCAGAACATCCACCTGGATGCCAGAATGACCCTGTTTTATCACCTTTGACCTCTCAGAGACTTGAGTCCCACCACCTGAGCGGTGTGTTGTCCCGCTGTGTTCGCCTGATGTTTGGATAGACTACCTGCTTCTCAAAACAGGGGAGACATGGCAGGGCAGGTCACCAAAGAGAGAGCAAAACAAAGAGTCAGATTTCACAGACCCTCTATCAATCAAACATCTTAGAAGCACAATCACACTCACACCACCTACAGGAATCCCAGCAGCTTCAAAGGGAAACGTGTGAGGGATTTTTCTTCGCTTCTGAACATGGGATTGTTGCAGATCAGCAGCAGTATTGTCCTTTGTTGCTACTTGACACAACCTGAGGATGTTGCTAAGACTGTGGTGCATTTACTGATGTGGAGTTAACGCAACATAGATATAAAAGTGCAGAAAATTAATCCTTTGTCTTACATTTCTGCAAAGTAATACTTAACACTGCGCAGCAAGCACGGGCAAGCTCTCGTACATTCCCAAACATAAATTATAGCAGGACAAATGAATTCACCGACTGTTGTGTGTGTTACCAAATGCTGCCATGTCTGCTTTGTATACAGCACGCTGATTAAATGACTGGACTGAGATACACGGGCATTGTTCTGGTGTGAAGATTGGCAGAGAGGTTTGTGTGTTAGGTTGATTCGTAACTTATTCAGTTCACAGAGGCACAGTGTTGGTTCTCCACATTTACCAGAGCACAGATTCAGCTGACTCTTAAATCTTCTTAGGGTGGTTGAAAGCATTCTCCCTTTAATTCATGGCCTATTTGAGAAGTATGTAAACTTGCAGGGTTGTTTTGAATTGTGTAATAATCTTTCTACAATTGCGACAGAACTGTTTTCAGGTGGTGTAATCTCTCCGTGCCATGGCTGAGGTTGATGGAGCAGTTTGCTTTGAAACGCTCCAGAGAGGATCTTTGGCCAAATTGTTTATTGATATACTTGTCAGTCTTGAGCTACGTATTGAAGTCTGTTTTCCTCCTCACCACCTCAGCCACCCAGTCTCTCTCACCCATCCACCCACCACCTCGTCCTTGCCTCGGCCGTGCACCTGTCTGTAGCAGGCAGCTGTGGGTGGGCGGGTCTTGGCTGTCAGTGGAACATTCCAGAGGAGAAGTCACCCCGTTAATCCCTTGAGTTTAGACCCAACAGCCCCCCACCTCCTTCCCTCCCTCCTTCACTACCTCAAGTACCCCTCATTGCCTCCCTCTCTGTCTCTCTCCCATCGTTGCCCCTTCCTCGCGACTCTCCCTCTCAGCTCTGGTCAGGCTCAAATGGGATACTGCTATGTCAAAGGTAGACACTGTGAGAATGAGATTAAAGGACGAGTACCC
This sequence comes from Argyrosomus regius, assembly GCA_946959425.1. Lineage (NCBI taxonomy): Eukaryota > Metazoa > Chordata > Actinopteri > Sciaenidae > Argyrosomus > Argyrosomus regius. Next base: position 19,006,475 of record OX336894.1, read on the forward strand.
CACACATGCACACCCACCCTCCAGCTCCCAGGCCCAGAGGTTTTAATCCCCCCAAATATTCAAGAATGAAAGCAAATATTGTTATGTCCAGATCTGCAGGCTTGTTTTGGAGGGAAAAGGCTACATGGACACATAATACATCACTGTGACTTTCTGGTTGACCAGCATTGTGTCTATTTCATACTTTTACACCTTATTAATGAAGCATTATAAATTTCAGTATAAGTCACACGTTGAAGGCTTTACACATATTCACAAGTATGCTTCCTATTCTATCACTATTCTGTGAATGTGTGTAATTACTGGATGTTTGTAGGTGTAAAGGCCACGCACATATACACAACTCTGTGTCTTGTCTACTGGAAATTTCACTCCTCTAATTGCCCATATCACTCTCTCAGTATCGCAGTTGTTTCTCTCCCACTGTCTATTAACTGTGATTCAAACAAGAGTCTCTTTATCACCCCGGGAAATTCTGATGTCAGGCCAGATCCTGAACTTGGCAGCCTCCCCATTCAGCTGGAACACATAAATGAGAAAAGCTGCACAATTCACCCTACGAGCACAGAAGACGACGTTCCCTTCGGTTTTCCCTTGACACTGCAGACACTCTATCTCGAGCGTAACATTTTATCTTGCTTCGTTGGCTGTTTTGGCAGGGACAACGAATGCTGTTTGTGTCCATCTCAGGCAAGGAAGGCTAATGTAACTTTGCAGCAGTCTTGACAACAACAGTACTTGGTATGACGCACTGAGGAGGAAAATATCAGCTGTAGGGGCTCATACAGACGGCTGGTTTAAGCAGAAAGCACAATACTTCGGGCTATTCCAGACGATACCATTGATCATACATTATGTGGTTTGAAAAATGGTCTAGTTGTGTTTGGTTCAAAACAATAGCTCAGCATTTTGGGAAATATACAAATTTCCAAGAGTTAAATGAAAACATCAGTACCACACTGATGTAGGATGAATATGACTGGCAGCGGGCAGTTAGTTTAACTTTGCATAAAGACTGGAAATGGTGTAATGACTACAAGTTCCTCTAAACCTCACTAAATACATCTTTATATCCTGTTTGTTTAATCTGAACAAAAAACAAAGTTTAATTTTTTTTTTTTTAAGTGTGGGTACTGGGTAGCCCACCAACCATTTTCTAATTCACAATGAAAATAAATTGATTCACACAGGGATTTTTTTTTGTTTATACCAATTTGTAAATGTTCAATAATATTGTATTTTAGCCTGCCAATCATCTGTGCAGTACGCAGACGCTGTGACACTTTATTTCTGTGAAAAGTTCACGTACCTGTGAAGGGCTGCTGTGACTGGATTTGCTTCTTGGCAAAGATGACTGAGGAGAGCAAACATTCAAAGTTTGACATTGAAAATAGGCGACTTAGTGATAAATGGACAGATGAATTTGCCTTTATTGTGCCGCCTCATACCAATTCTAATCAACTGTGTTTAATTTGCCAAACGACAGTTGCTATATGCAAGGTTGCTAGCTTTAGTGCAGAGTTTCTGCCTGGTAGCACAACAAGAAAATAAATGGTCTTCATCACATCAACAATCCTAATTTTTTTTCTTCTTCTGATAAATATTATTATATACAGTATATTATATGTTTGCAAGAGTGGCCCCTGGGCAAAGCAAGCTCGGTATCCCTTTCCTTGTGTCCTTACTGATTGCCCAGTCAAGACCATAGTCCTGCACATAACATCCTATAAAAGCACAACCTTCAGTCATTTTGGCAATTTGGTTCTGTAGGGATTAAACAAATATGATATATCATGTTAATTAGTGAACTTTAGAGGTGCTGCTAGGTGGAATTTGTTACCTTTGGACAGGCTAGCTGCCTCAAGTTTCAGTTCAGTTCTTATGCTAAGCTAAGCTAACTGGCAACTGAGTGTAAGTGTTGTCAATATTTTTATTTAACTCAAATACAAAAACACCTAATTATTGCACACCCATAACAAATGAAATTATTTCAAGGGGAGATAAAGTTTGTGAAAAGGCTCCTTGTGTGAGTGTGCCTAGTCCCATGCAACACTTAGCACCACTTGTTTTTCTTTTGCACCCTGTCCATTAAAAGTCACACCTCTTCTAGCAATTAATTTTCTTGAGTGTAATGACTGGCAGTGTCCCGCGGCGCTGGCTGGACTGCTGGGGTGTTTGGGCCACACCAGGGGAAGCTGTAAGAGAGTAAGAGAACTGGTCCCAGGGTGCAGGCTGTCCTCATGCTGTTTACCCACAGACCAGAGCCCCTCTGAGGGCCAGGGGGAAGCCACGATTGGGCCAGAGGCTATTAAAGCCCTGATGGCTTTTGACAGTAATTTCTTCATGAGTCCACAGCTCGCGGGGCCTGCCAGTGGTGAGATCGGGTGCCTCCTCTTGCCCATTAAAGCACACAAACTGTGCCCACAAATCCTGCTCAATGGTATCTCTGTACTCAGGGAGTGTGTTTGTGCATGTGTGAGTGAGAGAAGTGAGGAAGCAGGACTGAGGAACAGGAGAGGGGGAGGCCTCGCCAATCGTGAGACGGTCCTGGTAACCGGGCCAAAAGGTTTGGATGCTTTTCTTCAGCTACTCCATCAGTTCAGGCAAGACTCCAAGCCATCAGGGGAACATATTCGGAAAACCATGCCTTGACATCCAGCCAAATCGTAAAAGGTGTTTACGTGCATCTCAGCCCAGGGGAGTAGAAATCACACATGACAAGGCTTTAGCATTGTGTTGGGTGGAGGCTGGGGCTTCAGCAGCATTCGAGGGATTGGCTAGAGGTTTAGGTGAAGGTTGATGAGTTTGTTGGATGAGGAGAGCAGCAGTAAGGTGTAGCTTCTGTGGTGCTACACCTGTAACCAGCATAGCCGCATTAACAGATTACATGGCTGGTTGGGAAAAGCAAATGTTGTTCTGGGCATGGTGCTAACATCACCTTCAGGGAGATTTAAGTCAGGAACATGGGTGGAAATTAGAGATGTTGCAAAAAGATTGAGCTTAATCACGAGTTTATAATTAGAAGACTGTGTTTTCGCAAGAAATTAATTAACACCAAATTAATTTAGATGCATAGAAAAGCATGGTGTGCTTATGAGCTGAGTTTTTCCGGGGGGTAAAACGTAGAGGTCCTGGCTGCACAGGACTTGTTGCTTCAGATTTAACTTTTCCTTTGCTGTGAATGGAGAAAGTGCTTAAGAAGGCCATAGGTTATCCATCTCTAATCCACCATCTTAGAGCAGTCATAATCTCTCCTCTGTGTCCAGACCATTGGGCTGGATTATATCGCAGAAAGGAGACCGATGTGTTAATCATAAATTAGAGGCTAAGCCTGAGTGAGCAGGTCAGTCTGAGGTCAGTCGCTAAGCCCTATAGGGGACTTTCTGTGTGAAAAGCCACAGTTTACCACTTAGTAGCCCCAACATAATCAGGTAGGAACAATGTACAGTAGTGTAATGTGTCAAGGCTGCCCTGAGCTGAATGTTGTTCTTTAAGAAAGAATCCATTCAAACCTCACTGACTGTTCAAGTGTACATTTACTGTATAGATGTAAGTATACCTTATGCAAATACACATGTTCACACACACGCACTGGCTCATATAACGCCCTTTTAATGGGCACTCATACTACACACAGCTTGGTCCATTTATCTGTCTTCAGTCTATGTGGGAAATCTGCGACGAGAACAGAAATAAGTACCATCCGTTTTTCCAATTCTAAAATGTTGCCTCAGGGGAATTGGCAAGCTGTCTGAAAATGGGATGACACACGACTTTTGCTATGTATGACTAATACTTGGCTCCTAAAGACTGTGTCAACAAGGTGTTTTATTAAAGACACAGCAAGAAAACACAAAACGGAAAAGACATTACAAGATTTATACATGGAGAAGGAAAACATATAGAAGACTAATTGGATTAGAGAGAAACAAAGGAATTTGCTGACCCAATTAACCTTCTTTGACTCATTAAGGCCTGCAGAACCACAGAGGACAGAATGTATAAAAGAGTTCTTTATTTCTAATAAACATGAATACATGTGAACATGTAGGACGTTTTTATGATCTATGTTTAAAACATTCTTGCAAACTGCTGTACAAAAAAACCCAAGAAGAGATGCTATAGGTCAGTACATGAGAGATGGCATGGTCTAAGTTACTGTAGCCGTGTGGCAAACCATCCATATATTCACTTTAACATCATCAACGTGAGAGGAAAAGTACACTGGGCGAGAAGGGGCACAAAATGCAACATCAAACATGAAATCTTGTACAACTCTGAAAAGTATACTTTTTAGACACACAAAGACACACATACATTGTATGTGTTAAATAATTTTTGTTTGTCAGGACATAAAAAGCTAACTACATCATTCACAGATTCAGCAGTCTGTTTAAATACCTTATTTCTACAAAGTGAATTTACATTTTTTTTTTTTTAAAGTACAAAGTGCAAATACTATGGTTTCCATTATTGCCGATTGGTGAGGGCAGATTCTCCATGCGGGAGGGGAAATCTCAGCTGCTGGCTTAGCCTTGCTTCTTCGAGGGATTCTGAGGAGAGAAAATTGAAGTTTTGTCAGTTTGACACATTGCCTTGTTTCTTTGTACTTAGTCTGGCAGCTTTTTCTAGTGACTGTCAATTCCTGTGTCAATCAACACTAAAGAAAGCACAGTCAGACTCTAGATGTGCCACCAATTTCTCTTTCCCTGACATTTTATCCAGTAATATGGGAGAAGGCGATTACTTACTAGTTTACTGGAAGATAAGCCTTCTCCTGGTTTGGCCCCTGCGAGACAAAATGTGACATAAATCTTAAGAACTATGAGGAATACTGCAAGTCAGTTGAAGCATCAAATTATTGTTTTCACATAAGCACAGTCCCCTTAGTGTTGTTATACAAGCTGTCAAATCCAAACAGTGTATGCAAGACACAATGATACTGGTGACAGTTTTACCATTTGAAAATCTGAGTATTTTTGAGACAATGGGTACTTGATTTCAAACATGTGTTAACAAGAGCAGGCTTCTTGTTGTGACCGTCAATTTTGCCATCTGAAGTGACATTTTATGGAAGTGTGAGTTATTGGATTTTCTACCACAGCATCATGTGCTAAGCTATGATTGGACAATTACTGTTTAGAGTTGTTAAAAATCACATGGCACAAATTCTAATTTACCACCTAACTCCTGTGATTATTACATATTAACTATCAATAAGCAAGTTTGAAAGCTGATGTTGGTCAGGAGAATACATTTAGACATCAGGTTGTATTGTGCAGCTCACCCTCTTCTTTGGTCACCCCGAGGCAACCCATCAGCTCCTGAAGAGACAGCGCCTTGTCATTGCTGATGTCACAGTACTCCACAAACTTCTTCACACACTTCTTTGGCTTGGATTTCTTGCGCAGGAAGCGTTTGAAAGGCTTGATCTCCTTCTTTCCAATGTCCCCACTGGAGTTTTTGTCCAGTTGACTGAAATACCAGTGCACCACCCTCTCCTCCAGGGTGTGGTTGGGGTCGGGCTCAGCCATCCTAAATGAGAGGAAATCAGTTCATCAAATATCGACCCTCTATCGCTATATCAGGCAGAATAGTTTTATGCCCTTTTGTTCATTAATAATCCCAAGATGTACACATCCATTTCTGAATGTCATACCTTCCGGCAGATGCTGGATCTGTGACGGCGTGCACCATGTCTGTCGACAGTGCATCAAGAACACTTGTCAGGAACTCTGTTTTCTTTGCCCCAGGACAACCTGGAAAATAAACCACGGATACCTGAATGAGTGTGTGCTAGCATTCATATGCTGTTCATATGGAAGTAAGTGTACATATATGTCAGCAAACACAGAAGAATTAACTGCCATCATAGGTGGCCTAATAAATGTTTGGGGAGGAACATCATGTAACAGGCAGTGTACTTTTAACATACAGTAAAGACGACAGAAGAGAAAATATACTCAAACAAGACACTCATGGTTGTCTTTTACTCCCTCTCATAAAGTGTCAGACCTCCCCTCATCTTGAGGAGGAAGAGGGTACCTGCCAATCATCCTGGAGGCCCCTGAGTGGTTTTGACAGCTGGAGCACGGAAGATGTTAAAGAATATTGTATTTATGGACAAGAGTCTCCATACAGCACCTGACACTCACCTGAGACATCGAGGGGACCAAATAGAGTCACAGACTGACACAGAGACATTGTTAGTTTGTCTGAGGGCTGTCTGATTTAAAGATATACATCTTAACACCTGATCTTCAGTGTGTCGTAGGATTACTATTTGAAATATCATCCAGAGAAGAGACTGATATAATTAGTCCATAATTCTATAAGGTAAGCATTATTATGTGCAGAATGACAGGAAAAAAATAGAAATGAGGGACAACTGGGATGGAATGACCTTAATGATAGTAATTGTCTGTTAGGCCATATAGTTTTAAGAGTGAGGAGGCAAAGGTTGTTCTGGAAGAGCTGAAGGCTACGGAGGCCTGAGAGATTCCTGGATTCCTCTCCCGGCTCTCCCCTGCTTTCTCACAGTCCAGCTTCCCTCTGCTATTCTGCCTGTGGAGAAGAAGAAATTCTCCACCGTTTGCTACTCTTTTTATGGCCCAGGCCTGCGGGGCCAGATTCTCCTGTGCTGGAGATAATAGCATGCTTTGCTCCCCTCTAACAGGTGGCGACCAGCATTGGCATAAACACCCAGCCTCCACTCTACCTTTCCCCGAGTAGCGCAGGGATTTAGCAGTCTGCACCGAAACATTCACATGTCCTAACTGTTCCACAGCCTCCTTTACATGCTGAACAGACTTGCACTTAAGTTTTAGTAGGCCCTCCTTGGATCTAGCCCAGTAAAATATCTGACCCACCTGTTAATGGCCAAACCGGTGCCTTGTGGAGCGTCTTGTGGTAAATTAGTCTAGACAGTCACACAATTTCAACCACAGAAGGCAAAGTGTTTTTATCTGGCTTCTTACTGAAGAGAGATTTGTGGGATGCAATTGGACTTGTTTGAGGCTCAGTGTTTTTCATGGAGAGCACACGTCCTCTCTGTAATGCAGCAGGAATCTGAGCGTGTCTGCAGTTCATTCAAATGGGACGCCATCAGGTGAGGCTCCAGTCCCTTCCTCTTGGCAGCAAAGGTTTTTTCTTGTGGGGGCAGGACAGATCAGCTTCTGTCTGTCTGGACAACGTTTAACTGAGCGGCAGGACACAAATGTTCCTGCTGTCATTTAAAGGAAATTGAGTCTGGACATTTTCCGTTCAGTTCAAGGCTGCAGCAGTAAACGACCGCTGTCTTATTCCATAATGATTATACTTATGTAATACCCAAGTTTGACAGTTGCAGGATGGAATCAAGTTGAGAAAGCCTCAAATGATTAAATTTTTTTCATGTTGAAAAGCTAAGAGCTGCGGCACTATTCATTTGCCTCCATATATCTACTACTGGTAAAAAGTTGGCCAGTAAGTGCATGTTTGCATGTGTGTGCCCGTGTGTTACTGTCAATAAGAAGCAGTGTTTTTCTATGGAGCCACATGGGGCAGAGTCCTGTCAGCACTCACAGCCGCAGCTCCCAGTGGCTGCCCCAATGCTATCCCATGATCCCGCTCTGGGGAGAAAGCTAGCCAAATACTCCACTTTCCTCTCCTGCCCCTTTCAGGGCAAAGTTCTCCTTTCTCGCATCTCGCCCCATAAACCTCTCAACACCAGCGCTTCAACAGCAAATGGGCTGCAGCAAAGTGAAGGCAACATTTATAATTATCCCTCGTTCATACAGTAACAGGGTTTACAGCCGTTGACGCAATTGCTCATAAAGAAAACAAGATGCTGTGTTTTTTGACTGTGTCCTAGTGTAATTTATAATTGCAGACCTGGCTGATAGGGTGCAGGTTTTTTTGACAGGTTTAGAATGAAGTCTGTGTAGTCGTGTGAGCGTCTGCGTTAGGTGATTGCATGGCTGAATAAGTATATTGTTTTTTGTCCTACCACTATGTGTTTAGGAGGTGTTTGGTTGGGCTTGAGGTCGTTCTCATGGGATATTTGTGGCTGTTTTCCACCACATCACCATCTCACACTTTCTGTTGACAGATACACACTGTAATTAATCCTCCTCGATATCTTAGCAATAATAAACACCAACAGTGCCACTGAAAGGCAAAGATGAGTAACATTTGTTGGTCTAAGGAGCATTCATCTGTGACTGTCTATCCTCACTATTTTATACACACTGTACAAGTGTGCCGGAGCAGAGACAGAGTGCTGCTCTGCTGCTAAATGCAGCACCTGCGAGCAAAGAGCACAGCTCTGGCCCGGCACACTCTTACATAAACAGTTATGGATGGGATGGGAACAGTGGCAGCTCTGTTCATATGCTGGATTATTAACGTGTTTACCAAACCACCAAAAAAACCTAGCTAATTTGCCAAGCACCCTTCGGTGATTTAGTTATGTGCAGCACCTGAAAGCTATAACACTACTTTGCCTATCATTCGTTTTATGAAGAGTCATGAAATTACTTGAGACTAGATTTATCATCTAGTATTTATAAATGGCATGAAAACAAAGGTGAATTCACTCCATCCACTGTATTGTAAAACGGTGTCAATATGATAAGAAGAATGGGGGAAAGTTAGAACCTGAAACAGTCAAGCAAAATCAAGTTTGGGAAACAATTTAAACCGTCACTTTCATTTTGACACCTAAATGAATGCTTCAGACAACTGCATTAAGGCAGACCTGCTCAAAACTAGTTAAATGTTTCATTACTTGTGAGTTACTTAGTAAAGCTGTGCAGACGGTGACCCTGCCCCAGAGCAATTAGATCAGTAGGTGGAATGAAGATTTCCTTTAAAGAAAAGCATGTTTGTACAATAAAGTACATAAAGTAACAAATTTTAAATAATTTTGTGCTACTCTGATTACCCACTTTGCACCCTGTACCCCTGTTCTTGCACTATGTATGTACCTTTGGACCCGGGAGTGTGAAATGCTTTACAGCACTAAGTCACACACCACCAACTATTTCACTCATTTTGGTTAAACTTGATACTTTACTTTATTTTTATTTTTATTTTTTTTCCCTCCGCCTCAATCAATTTTTAGGAAAACTGGACTCAAAACAGACTCCCTAACTGTGAGAGGCATGGCAAATCATCACAAACACATCCTCCAGAGTAAACCATTAAAAAAAGTGTAAATGCCCTCAAAAATGACAAATAAGCAATAGCATTTTCTTATCTGACACTCCATATTGGCAGGACAACATACCTTGTCAGTTGTTTTGATCTGATACCACTATGGTTACGGTTTAGTTAGGCTCATGGTTAGGGTTAAATTGTGTTTTTTGTTAAAATAAATACTTGGTTATGGTCAGGTTAGGTGGTTATTGTTAAGAGAATCCAACCTGACTGTTGGTTGGACATGGGAAGCGACCAGCAGTCTGTTGTGCCAAAGACGGATGTTTTGTTGACCCATCCAACCACCTCGACCACTTGCTTTGTCAGTTGAATGTAAACATATGCTGTTTTTTGGGCATTTGCTGAAACAACTGATCATTCTGAAAGGTCTCCAGTGAAAGCAGCCTGTTTTACTTGATCAAGCACTTTTTTGCTGAACTGTTTCTCAAAATGTGCCTCAGAATAATGTGACACATCTTCACATTTAGTCTTCAGTTCTATCCATTGGCAAATACAACTCAAATATATAAAATTCTGCAATTTTGAACTGTCAAACCCTGATTAGCAAAGATCCACCTAACAGAGCAAACACAGTCCCACCTGTAACTAAGCCCAACCCGTGACCAACACCCCAAGCTCCTCTCCCACCCTCAATTTACTTATCTATGCTGTTATCAGTCCTTCTATCACAACCTGTCTCTGGCATCCTATTATCCATTATCTGTACCTCTCCTGCCTGCTGTTTCTCCTCTGTGCTATCATCACACTATCCTCCATCTCCCATGTCAGTTAAAGATTAATTCTAACCCCAATCTGTCTCTGTCTCCTTGCTTATTGACCAGTGAGGGGCAGTATCTGGCAATCCTCAACTCTTTATCAAGTATTTCCTTGACCAACAGTGCTAATGATGTCAACAAACACACACACACACACACACACACACCCTCTGTTATCACAACCTTGGAAGCACGGCAGCAGTTGGGGGCCGACTGCTGAAGAACTTCACCATGTGGTCTGAACAGAGAGGAAAAACAGAGACTTGAGTCCAGTCTTCAGAGACATACCTTGGAGATGTCTGCTTCTATAATGGTCCTTAGGTTTAGTTGGGTGGGCCCTGGCATTGCCATCGCACTTTGGCTGCTCATACCTGGGACAGAAAATACACCATGTGAGAAAATGCCAATTCATTCAAAGTCAAATGGGTAAAAGGGGTTGTTTATAACAGTAAAACTATCCTCGTTGTAAAATCAGAGAGAAATCCCATGTTTTCCAATTACCCCCGTACAGTTAAATCTCAGGGATTCAAATAATTGTCTTGTGGCAAACCAGAGGCTGTGAAACACTTCCAAAAAGAGGGGAGGGATTTAGGGCTGGTATGAGGACAGAAAGGGGAAGGGAGGGGAGAGAAAGAGAGAGATAGAGGGAGAGAAGCAGACAGGCAGACAGGGAGCGTGGGACACAAGGAAGCTTTCACGGCCTCCCTTGGAGAGCCGGCAGAGCCCCGATTGCTGCTGTGCAACTGGGCCAAAAGCTGGCCTGGGACAAGGAGAGAGAAGGGGGGAAATCCACGCTTCCATATGTGTGCTAATGTGCTGTCTGGCACTCTGCCTGAAGCCTTGTTAATCTGATACCCAGCCTCGCTGCTCAATAAGAGTGCACTAGTGCCCCATTCTGCCAGCCTGACTGACCTCTGACCTGCCGCTCACCAGACCACTGAGTCACTCTGTCTCATCTGCAATGGAGATGTCTGTCTGCCTGCTTATTTCAGACTTATGTGCAGTCTCAAATACAGAAGCTTCTTTTTGTTGTCTGAAAGTTGCTTTATTACTAACAATTTCTTATAAATAAATTCTTATATTATAAATTTTAGTGCAGCTGATGCAAGGCCATCCAGTTGGACAGTCTGTCTACCAACGGGCCATTCTAACCTGTTTTTTTATAACAATTGCCAGGTTTGATTACCACAAAGAACTGAGCAATAAGAATCTTTGTAAATGGGTTAGGGTTAGGTGAAATGGTGAATGGTGAAATGGTGAAAGTGCCATATATGTTCCATAATGGCTCAACACATGAGTTTTGTATAGGTTAAGTCTCTCCCACCTGGTGGAGGTCCCAGGTATGGGCCGTCCGGTGTCCACCAGTACACACCAGCAGTAGCCGGTGGAGGGGTGGCATTGGACCGGCTTGTACAGTCCTCCTTGGGCACAATCTGGTACAAATACAGCATCGTTCTTGTGTTGCCTCGCTTCTTCCTGGGCAGACTGCTGTTCCTGGTCACATGAAGAGGCTGGAAAGAGGGGTCAGAAGTCATATAGAAATCAGCAGAGACATCAGTGGATTGGTCACACAAACAAACACACGTACATGCTCGCAAAAACAGCATCCACTTAGGCAACTTGTGACGTAACTTGGCAAATACACGGGCCAGACACACATACTCTCCATAAAGAATAGGGTTTGTTTAAAGTTCAGAATAAAAGTCACTCTTTAGATCTGGTTAACACATTTTAGATTTACACAACATACTTTATGTTTAAATTAATTTCTACTTTAAATGCACACACTGTTGTCGCATTACACTAAAAAAAAAAACTGCTGAAAAGGAAGGTTGAATTGCTGGAGAAGACAAAGGGGTGGAGGACGAGTGCTCAGAGACAGTGTGTGTAGACTGCTATATCAGCCCCCCGTGGCACTGTTTACGGATATTAACGGGCTAATGACTAAGTACAGCTCCCTATGCCCCAAGTTAAGTAAATATTTGGACACTCAACTGCCCTCTTTGGATGTGTGTGACAGAGAGAGAAACAGACAAGACAAAAGCAGAAACAGTGGTCAGTCGGGCCTTCGCCTTCGCACACCCACATGCACACACACACACACACACACACACACACACACACACACACACACACTGCTGCAGGGTACTGTAAAGTACCAGGGATCTATATGTTTACATGTTCAAAATTCCCAGGGGGAAAAATGCAATGCCTTATGATCCTTTCTTTTATCCGTACATACAGTGACTAGAGCGGCCTCGATGGGAGAAAGATGGGGTTTTGCAGAGCCTCAGCAGGATCTAATCAGACGTTTTTTTCTGTGCAGCAGCCTCCTTCTTTGCCGTTTAGCTCTCCAACAGAGATTTGAGCATTAAACTCAAGGATGAAAGTAGAGCTCTTCTGGCCATGAAGGCTTTCATCACCGATCTCTCCCTCTCTTCGTTGCTCGCCTCAAGGCTCGGAAGCTACTGCGGGATTATGGATATCCCTTTTCTTTGTTTATTTTCATTAGAGATCTTTACCCACACAAAAGAGACCAAATGAAATGCCTCCCCGCTTTCTCAACCGACTCTATTCGCTCCAGTTCCTCCGTATGCGCTCTCTTTGTTGGGGCGGGTGTTTTTTTTTTCACCCCAATACCCCAAAGAGCACATGGTAATCAAAACCATCAATGCTGCATTTCTCAGGCTTTTTTTATTGGTTGTAAATTATGATAATGGAATTCACACACAAATGCACACACGCACACAGGGTTCTCATCTCTGCACTGGCCTCAAAATAGCATTGTTTTATGCATAAAGCAACATATTTCCCCAAAGAGCAAAGACGCAACTGATCGGTACAATAAGATAAACATGCGTGTGTGTAAAGGGGGGCTGAGCGGACCAGCTTGAAGAATAGGAGATCCTGTGTTTGTGCCATGTGCTGATAATTACAGATATGCTGCAGTGCAAGGAACCACAGAGAAGCAGATCCTCAAAGCCTGACGCACTCCAACACCAAGATGTATTGGTTTCACAACCCACCATCTGTCCTTAAAAGACAGGAACAGCCTCAAACCATGATTGCTCACACAAGTAGGAAAAACACAGAGCGTGCTTTCAGTTGAGGTTTGCAAACACCCGATCGCTGTCATTAAAGAAAAAGTGGTCTTTGAAACTCACATGGTGCTCTGGTTCTATTGTTCTGTCGGCTGCGAACCTGCTCCGTCCACAGAGTGGGGTACTGGGAAATGATGTCTGAAAGAAATCACCAAGACAGCTTTATTAGCTTCAACCGAAAACACACTCATATATCATGTGAGCCAAACCTGGTGGTTCCAAAAATCACAGACTGTAAAATGCACATCAAGGTTATCGTATCTCAAACTGCTGGAATGGAGGTGGAAAGTAAATTACATTTGACAGCTGTGACCAGAAATATAGCAGCAAAAAGAGAGGTAAGTAAACTATGACCTAGTCACCTGCTGTCTTATCAAATAATCACATTAACATGAAATCATAAAACACTACTTTGAAAATATAAAAGGCTGATGAAAGTGCTGAAATGTAATTGTGCAAAATGTGGTTGTCTGCTTTCCGTTCACAGTGATGGATTATTTTTATTGAACTAGAAATGGAGGAAATTGTTTTCTCTCCCAGTTTAAAGGAAGTGAACATAACAATATAACACTGCAATATAATACTGCAGTGAAAATATTGAATTCAAAATTCAGAGCTCAGTAAAACATGCTTAAAATATCAAAAGTAAAAGTACTTATTTTGCCGATTTACCCCTTTCAGCATCTTATATTACTATAAATTATTTGATTATTATTATTGGTGCAATAACATTTAAGTAACATTTTAATGTTGCAGCTGTTTAAACTGGATCAACTACTTTATATGATGTTGGACATATTTATCATACAAATAAATCACAGTTTATCATATTTTAATGGTGTGTTTAATATGAAACATTTTTACAGATAACCAGTAACTCAAATTAAACACTCGGGTGCTTTGTTGCTATACTTACTTGATCTGGTATGACCAGCAGCTTTTGGTAGCTAGCTAATGGTTATTAGTGTATGCTACACATTGCTCATTTACTCATTACATGGATACTTTAACATTTACTGATATCCTGTTATTGTAACCTGTGGCTACAGAGGCTGCTGTTCAACAAAAATTGCATCAACATCAAATGCAAGAGGGAAAAAAGAGCAAAAACACAATTCATGCTGAAACTGAAGCTTTCCTTTAAATCTTGTACTTCTTATCAATTTAAAAAATGTTTTACTATCACATTCCCCAGTGATCTTATTTAAGCATGATAATGTTGACGCCTCATGCACTCCTCTTCCCTTTTAAGGATGTTTTGAAGCTAAGCTTTTAATTCAGTCAGTGGTGTCTCAGTAAACATAGACGCAGTATTAACCATTTTTACTCACAGTCTGACAGATAAAAGCTCACCTTCGTCATCAGTAGCAGGCTGTGGATCCACCACTAGGCCAGTCTCATCTGCATTTAGAATGGAGAATATTTGCAAGGAGACTACAATTACGAGAGTAAGCTAGATTAGAGAACAATTAACTATGTGAGATTTGCACGTTGCCCGGCCAAGAAGTATAGAGGAAGAAGAAGAGGTGAGGAAAATGAGAAAGAGAGAGAGGGGTGTGTGTTTGTGTGTTGAAAACTGAAAAAAGTGACAGTAGGAGAAAAGAGAAGGAAAATCAGAAGTATAGTGGTCATATATTCCCATGGTTTCACTTCATGTAACAAGGGAGATCATTATGCTATGGAGGACAGATTGAGGTCAGTTAAAATGAATGAGGAGAGGATGAGGACCAGTTGTCCTTGATGTTCTTCTCCATCCTCCCATTGCCTGCATTTGAGTTATGAGAGCTGTGTGAAGGTGGGAGAGACACAAGACGTGAACAAAGCAGTAGCTAAGTCTGAGACAGACCAGTTAACAGTGGGAGAATCCAGCTCAATGTTTGCTAGGTCTCTGTTTGTTTGTTTGATTTGTGGTAGGAGGGAGACCGGGATGGAGGGTTTTGAACCGCTTAGAGTGAAACCACGGCCGTAGGTGTGGTTAACCTCACTGTGGGTCACTTATGCTGCTCAAAGTAAAGCTCTGTCAATGCATGAGTCAGGGCATCTCTAATGGGCGTCTCCACAAACAGGGATTAAGCTTCAACTTATTTTTTTTAACAATGAATTCTCCATTGCAAAATCAGGATTTTACATTTAATGCGAGTTTGTTTTGCCAGCCATTCATCTTCTTGAGCACGCTTGGTGGATAAAAATACATACAGTCAGTGTGACTGACTGAGGCAGACATATTATTACCCTTCTCACTTAACGGATGGAAAGGCCATTTCAAAAAGTGTATTTATGATTTGGATTTACGATAAACCACTAATGACCCATCTTTACTTTGCGGCCTTTTACATGACTGTAACACCTCTTTTAGCATCTGCCAGGAAACCCCCGCGCTATTTGTGGTCATACAGCATTAGTTTAACTGCTGTTTGTCATTCGTCAGCTGCATATGATTCCAGCATGTGAATGAATTTGTCAAGTCAAGCACCAGAAATGGTAAAGCATTTGGTGTTTAACATTACGATTCTGATAATAAAAGTGCAGCAAATGGCTGATGTGGAATGCTAAGGCACTGATGGTCTTCTGCTGAATCAAAATATTGATGCAATCACTGCTATTTTCAGTGCTGGCACACCACAAATCTACAGTTTATTCTGCTTTTCACCACCCTGTTTATCCAACCAGTTCAGATTGAACCACAACCCCTCCTCTCCCCCCATCCCCTCCACCTCCTTTTCTCCCTCTTTCTCTCTCCCACCATCCCTCCTCCTCTCTCAAATTTTGCATTCCCACTTGATCTATGTGTAATGAGTTGGCCGGGCTCAGACAGACACTATACGGAAGACTGTTTACAGAGAGAGAGAGAGAGGCGCAGACATAAATGTCACGCTGACAGGAATAACCCATGTGACAAACACAAGTGGATGTATACACACTTTCTCTCACCCATACACTCATACACACATCCATGCATGCAAGCACACACAATCACATAAGGAATCCCAAATTACACTTTTTCTTTGTGAGCCTTCAAATCACATCAGTTAAACAAATCGTCTCTTACAAGATGAGAGTAAGATATACAGTATCTGGAGCTGGAGGGAAACTTAGTGGTTCTATATCTGGAAGAGGGTAGATGTTGATGAGAGACAGAGTGAAAGTATAGAGGAGGATAAAGAGTGAACATTTCCTTGTATCTTATGACACTGTTGCTGAAAAAGAATCAAGAGCAAGCGAGAGAAGTTAGAGAAGATAAGTCAGTTTTCCTCCACACTGGCTGCTCCCTGGCCGTTTGGCTGCCTGGTAAAGACAACAGGCGGTTATTCGTGCTGTAGCTGTTGGTGGTGAGCATTAAAGCTCTCTCCTTAGACTTGTTACTCAGTAACAGTCTGCTTTTATATCAGCCTTCGGGCTGCTCACACTCTCTCAAATTGACAAAATATTAGAAAGGCAAGCCTTAACAGGCGACCCACCCTACACGTCTCCGACACAGATGCAGGCAAACAGAGAGAGATACAAATGAATACACGCACACATGTACATGCATGCTTAGATAGGTACACACATGCACATGGACAAACACACACATATAAAGGAGTCGGTGTTTCTTAAATTACAGTCTCACCTGCTTTACCTGGCTCTCTTGTAGTAGCTCTCTCTTGTTTTGAACCTGAAAAGCAACAGGTTCAAATTAATTAAAAACCCACCACCACACAACTTTTTCATGTTATCCTCAATGATGAAAAAATCTTTGGCAGACTCTTTTGCGGCACAGGAACGAACAACCACCACACTTAATGAGGAGAGAACCACAGTGGAAAACTTTTTATTTTTGTAAACGTTATTAATTCGTTTGAAGTGGCTTAGATCACTTGCACAATACATGTTGATGGAGCTGTGATTAAAGTACAGCTGGCAGTTACAATACTACTGCTGCTGCTACTACTGCTACTTCTGGAGCTTTCTCACTATTCAGACAGCAGTAACTTCCGAAGCAGCTACACAGAGACGCACAGGGAGGACATGTGGCATTGGTTATTTGATTGTTTGGCAGACGCCATACTCCTAGAACACTTACATTCCTTACAGTTTAACTTTGTTGCTCAACTCTGCAGCAGGGATTTTCTACCAGGCTTATTTACACCGCAGCCCTATGCCTTGAGCAACGCTCAGTCCACGGGTGGCTCTCAGACCCTGTGGCCGTCAGTCCAGTCACTGACCACTTTCCCACAGGACTGAGGATTACACCCCCCACAAACACAGCATGTCATGCTTTGCTGTGTTGAATTTGATTTCTCATCATTGCTTCACAAAATTACAGAAACCGCATTTCTGTAAAAATCAGCCATTTCAAATGTCCTTCATCTGGATTTTTACAAAAAGAGATGCCTGTACTAGTCAACTGCAAAGGCAGTATGCATGACTGTGTACATTATTGAAAGTTACTCACTATAAGACGAGTTTATGGGGTTTTACCGACCTTGACATCGAGGTTTTTTATTGGCCACTGCTGAGCCACTGATGGGTCGACCATTGGGGGTGACACACCAACAGTATCCAGTGTAGCTGTGGCATTGAACCTGTAATCAAAACAGCATGTTAACACAAAGTCAACACTAATTAAACCAGGAATGGCATCAGTGAGAATGAAGTGTGAAGGCACAGTGTTAAAAAGTCATTAACAATTAAATTCATGCAGGAGAAAAGAGCAAAAAAGTGGACTCTTGGCGCAAAAGAGTTGCTCTTCTCTGCTGTGGCCTCATATTCAAAACAAGTATCATTTGCATTGTGTTTTTAGTTACCTCGCTATATGTGCCATCAGGGTTGCATACAGGCACGAAGACCTGCGGGAAGAGTTTCTTGGCCTGCTGCTCTGTGTACTTCTTCTCTGCTACACATCTGGATGTATCTGTGGAGCACCACAAATCACCAGAATCACTACACATCACAGAGACCCATGATTCAACCCACAGCTCAACTATTTTCTTATGCTGCACAACTATGAAACCAACATACTTAAAAAGTCAGTAGACGATGCTGAATCTCACAGATGATGAAGAATGAAAGAAAAACGAAGGGAGAGAGGAGAGACGCAAGGGAAACAATTCAAGACATTTCGGAAGCGGCAGATACTTGTGTGGCTGGGAATAGAACCAACACCCCCAATCTTATTAGGAAGAAGTCAGGCAAGCCTGCACAGTGCCTGGTGGTAAAGCCATTACTGAGCGAGGCAGCTCGTGCTGCTCCTGTAGAACATTCCAGTCACCCAAGAAAAGGGCTGATGCACAGGGAAAACCTGACCCTTCCTTAATGTCTGAGAGTCTGTCTCACTCTCCTTCTAAACCTCGATCGTCTCCTCAGTTCAGCCCGAGCTGTCCTCCAACTATGTCTCGATATAAATACAACTTTTCACCTTTGTGCACCTCAAGTCTTTTCACATCTCTCTGTCAGGCCGTGGCTCATCCTGTCATTCCACAGTTCATCATCTCACCTGGGCAACAGCAGCAGCTGTGCAAACTCTCAGGAAATGTTGGGTAGCAATGGTTTTGATGGTAACCTGGTGTGACACATTAGCTGCCATGCAGTGCCCGTCTAGCTAGTAGGTTCAAATCACATTAAAACAATGACTCATGCTAAGTTTAAAAACGTTCACCAGTTTGGTCAGGAGGCTGCATGCCGCTGGCATGGCTTACAGTAGATTATCCATTAGACACATGAAGGGGAATGTGCTGGTTTTTCTCAGTCTAGTGTGTGTGTGTGTCACTGTCGCTGGTGAGGGTGAGGAGAGGGGGCAAGACGTTGGATATTCCGGATGGAGGAAAGCAGCAAGTTGATGAGCTCTAAAGTTAGTTCAGTGGAAAAACCCAAAACCATCGTCCTTCTCCAGGGGGCTCCGACCAAATAGCTGACTGGAAAAAATGAGAGGACACTTGAATCATCTGAGCGCAGTGATAGAAAACAAATGTGGTGCCAGCCTCACCATCTTTAAACACAATCCCATCTCTGTGCTTTTAGGCCAGACCAGCCCTCTGGTTTATTTCGGCTGCTGACTCGGCTGTTGCTGCTGTGTCTTTCACCCCGGCCGTCCAGAAGCAGAAGGGGGTCCGAACTCTTATAGACCCAATGTTATTGACGCATACAATACAACTTTCATGGACTCCCGTCCCTTTCAGCTTCCTAGCTGGAATCCTCTATTCTGTGTCCCGGCGCTGTCCGCCACATCCAGATGTCCGCTTAGAGACGTTGCCATAGAGACCCAGCACGGGCATAAAATCGTGGAATGCTTTTCCATCATATGAGCCTTCTTTTTAAGCAAACCCTTTAGCTCACGCTCCCTGCATTAGTGATCTAATATTGTAATGTGTAAGAATGGGGCATTGTCCCCAGTCTGTAGAGCGATGAACTAGCAGTATAGAGTTAGTGAGTGGGGCGGGGGTGAGAGGTTTTGGGCTAAAGCATTGGGGTGTATGGGTGCTTCCTTCCAACAACGACTAACAATGAGGGAGTCTGTGAGCCGCCTGGCCTCACTGGCTCTCCTTCCCCTTTCGCTTTTCATCTCCAGTCTTCCATTGGTCACATACGTACAGCTTTACATCTAGTATGATGAAAATGAGACCATTAATTCTTGTCAAGATATTTCATTCAAATGCCCTCGCCTCTGCATTGAAATTCAGAGACATGGCGCCATTTCAAATCAATGGCAGTTGGTCCCATGATGCAGTTGTGTATTTCTGTTGTAACAAAACATGAAATCCTTAAGTAAACACTATTTTTCGCTGAAAAGGAAATAATTTAGCATTTTGACAAATTTCCTTCATTTGGATAAATGGTGTGAAATTTTGAAACCAGCCAGGCAGCAGCAAACCACCACCCCCAACCATCACCACCACCCACTCTCACTGTGTCAACCCCACTCGTCCTCCCAGCACTCAAATCAATTATGCTGAAATGAATTTAACCCACAAGTTTCTACTGTGACCCCCTCTGCGCATTTCTGAGCACCAGGCAGCGCTTAAGCGTGACTCATGACCTGACCTTTGCATGGCCCTCGGATGACCTCCAGCTGGGGGTCGCGGCACTTGGCTCGGAGGAACTCGCAGCGAGATGTGAAGGTCCTGCCGTCGGAGGCGCACAGGGGCTTGCGAGGAGTTCCGCTGCATTCCATGTTGCACTCCTTATCCTGATCCACCCGCAGGAACTGCAGAAGTGAGAAAGCAGGAGATAAGCAGAGAAAACATTTGCTAAATGAGCAATTTTTTGTGAATCAGTGAGCTTTGCACCAAAACATTTTAATCTCCCCAACAACAGGTGTGATTCTGGAAGGATTTATGAGGACTAGGGTTGGAGCTTGTGTCAGGGCGTAAACAGGCTACTACACCAAAAACAACAGGTGTCCATTGCCAAAGCCACACAAATCGTTAATTCTGTTTTATCATAACAAAATCCTTTCATAAAGACGCTCTAAAGCACTGATAAACCGTGCAACATACACACACACAAAGATGAGGCAGTGTCACTACAAGCCTGTCAGGGTGCAGCCATGCTTTGTCTTTGTCTAAAGAGCTGGGGAGGACTTGATTGACACTTCCTTTTTTCTTTGTCTGTGCCAACACCTGCACGAGTATTCACCTGGAATCACTCCTGAGGATGTTTTACTCAGCCATGAAAAGAGAAACAAGGATGGAGACTCCTGGCTGAACGCATCGGATCACCTGTGTCAATGCCACCATTGTATCTACCGTCGTGGTATGAAACCCCCTCACCAGGCCACACAATGGGGTGGCGGCGGCGGTGAGGGGGTTGGCAACAAGCTGTGACTGCTACTATGAATGAAAAGACAGTGAACGATAGAGTGGCTGAATAAGCTAGATGTCAGGGAGCTTTGTCCTGCTACAGTGTGAGTGTTGGGAGTTCATAAACTTTGCGTGATTCATTCAGTTTGATTGAGTTGAGTGGAAAAAAAACAAACTTTATTCCTATGCCTTTGCAGGTGCTGTTTTGAGTCAGTCATATCCAAAGATAAATACATCTCTGAACTCTTTTTGTCTTCTCTTATAATGAAATATTTACACATATTACACACTGTAATGTTTCATTCAGTTCTACTCTTTTGTTTTCTGACATTTCTGTTCAGTTGTCAGTGGATGCACGGATATCCAAAATCTTTCTAAATGCCCTCTCTGTTCACTATTCAGACACACAGACAGATAAAAACTTTCTCTCTTTCACTTACACACACACAGCCACACACACACACTTATCAATCTGTCACACAAAGCAGAGAATCAAAGCCCTCACTTAAAGGTAAGCCATAAAGACCTGTTATGAGTTATTAAAAGAAAGGGCTTGGCAAGATACTAAGAATGAAGAAAAGGGCGGGGGATCACCTATAAAAAAAATTTGTTGTGTCTGACATCTTACAAATGAAGTGAGAGATGAGGTTTGGTGGCAGCCCTTTGCATTCAGATGAGCAGGGCTGCAGGGCTGCATGCACCTGGAAGAGGGTTGGCAGCGAAGGCAGCATCGCCCTGGGCCGAGAAAGGGGAGGGTGGGGGGGAGTACAGCCCACTCTGTCAACCCTGCTCATAAATCTTCTTGTGTGGGGGGGGGGTCAGAGAGGAGAGGCCCGTTCAAACACATCGGAAGAGCAGCCGCGAGGGAAGGAAACTGAGTCTTTTGGGCTGAATGAAATTTCCCCCCCCAAAAAATGTTATTTTACAAGCCCTTTCTTCCCAGCATTTCAAAAATGATGATGTTGTCATGAGAAGAACACAAAAATGATCCTGTCACTGCAGAACTGGAGATCTGTTTGCTTTACAAGAAGAACCTGTATCAAAGTCTCAACACAGTCAATGTGATCTATTTCCAGTGGTTAATGAAGTCTCCTAAATTTTGACCATCACAAGATACATTTGAGGGGATCACAAGACGATAAAAGATGGAAAAAAGGGGAAACAACATTTGTGTTTGACCAAATGATGGTTATTTTTCAGACTTTTCCTTGTGAAATACTGTATTTTTTAAATAATTTTGGCCATTTTATGCCTTTAGTCGATAGCAACAGCAGAGAAATGACAGGAAATGGGGGAGAGGTGGGAATTGCATGCAAAAGGTCCCTGGCCGGACATGAACACGGCACGTAGTAGTTCATGGTTTGTCCCCTAGGCCACCAGATTGTCCAGATACTAGATATTTTTAGGTCTTCAGGCCACTAAACCTTCAAATTGAACAATCTTAGAAAAATCTCATCCACATCCCTGTGACCACAATCTGTAATGACACTTGAGTGGGATATTCTAGTTCTCTTTCCACAGCTGCTCATTTCTTTGCCAGTTCCTCTGTAAAAAACGGGGGTCTAACATCTCCCTGCCCCTCCTTGTTAGTGTCTCTGAGTTTCTTTGATTGTTTGCATCGCTGCATCTAACTGACAGTCTCCCGTCGGTCCCCTCCCTCCCTCTCCCCCTGTCCTCCCACACTAGTTATTACATCCCTCTGCAGCAGTGACCTCCTCTCACCCTACACTCTGTCTCTCACAGCTCACCCCTTCACATAAAGTCCAGCCAGCGTGACAGGCTGGTCTGAGGGTGGTTATTTTTTTGCAAACACCACAACCTTCTAAAGCCAGTAACAGCTCTGATAGTGTCTGAGTGCGTCCAGCCATGCTTGGTGGTGGACCGCCAGCCTCGCCACAGCTCATTCTGGCCACCCGAGTGCACACAGTGGACCAGCATTATCAGCATCAGCCCCCGCAAGCCAGCAGACTGACAACCCAAACAGAGTTATTCAGCAACACAGCATCCTGCTAGATGTCCTCTGAACAGCACACAACAGAGCGCCAAGTGCCTGCAAGTTTATGATAAAGCTCCAAGAAAGTAGCATGGAAAAACACAGTTCACCATGAAATCAGCCACCCATGAAATCAGCCACCCAGATTCACTATCAGACATCCAAGTGTTTGTTTCAAAGTCACAATTGGCCACACTGAAGAAGGAGAAGAAATAAGATGTGAATGCCAGTGAGAGGAAGGAGCATCAGAGACTAATGGTGCGTTGAGGACCTCTTCCTCCTGTGTACTCCTAATGGTAGTTAGCTGTCTGCTGCAGATCTCTGCGTGTTTGGCCTGTGATGATGGATGGGCGAGGCCAAGGCAGAGCCCTGACACTCCCCTGATGTCTCATTCCAGCCTCTCCAAGTCGGCACCATCGCCATGCACAGCAACACAGTGGAGAGTGATGGATGGCCTCCGCCTCAGCTACATGCAGGACAAGGTTCCACCCCGATTTATCATAAAAGGAGACTCATACAAGACAGAACACATATTGTGACTAAAATCCAGTTTTTGCTCAAATCCTACTTCCAGACAGCTGGCTCTTACTATCTTGTTTTTTCTTTCTTTTTATTTTGCTCTTTGCTTTCATGATTTCTTTTTTTTTTCTTTGCTTGATCTTTCTTGGAAGATGCTTTTTGCATCTGCTCAAATAATACAAGAGGTTGGCAAAGGAACAAGAGACAGACGAGAGAGGGCTAGACGGGCGGAGTGTAAGGGAAATTTTTTTTTTCCAAGACCAACCAGCATACAAATCAAATCCTATTACCTCCCCCTGGCTCTGCGGCATTGTGGGATTGAATGGAGTATGGAGGAGGCGAGACTCCAGCCGAGAGCACATTGTAGGCTGATAAGGGCCTTCTGGGCTAGGAGGCCCCCGCTTCCAGCACCCTGAGAGGCCCCTCACACCACGGCCCCGCAGGGTCAATGGGGGCCCCAGCTGAGAGCTGTAGCGAACGTGTTAAATGGCCTTCGCGGGAGTTTCCTGCGTGGACGCAAGGATGCAAAGGGGATCATTAGTTTCCAGCATGGTGGAAAGGGAAGAAAGTGACAGCCTTTAACCAGGCTACTAACTCAATCAAAGGAAAAGGCGTTTAATTGCTGTGAAAGATGTTAAAAAGAAAGAGAGGTGGTGTGAAAGGGCACTGATAGTGATAAGAAGGCAGGTGCACAATTTTATGAAGGCATAGGGGGCAATGAAGCCCATATGTTATACTAAAATTGCTTTCTCCAGATTTGAACAAGAGGCAGCCAATGTTCTATGCTCCCTCATCTTTTCACACACTATTTCATACTTTCATAAACCATGGAAAAAGTCTGCCTCATGAATAACCTGGGCAAATATCCCATATATTTAACTGCCTGTTTGACCTCAAATATGCACAAAATATCACATGGAGCAATTTTCTTGAAACCAACAGTAACCTCTCCTGTGTCATTCACACAATAAGCCATTAATCACTCCAAAGGTCCTGTTAAAGTATAAGTCCAGTGCTCCATGTGCTATTCCAATAAAGAAGGTCTAATGAACCACAGTGGGGAGGTATGACACAGACATAGTTACCACTGAAACATGCAATGAAAGAGAGAACTTTCTCAGCATTAAAGTCATAACCAGATCAGAGTGGATGCTGTGTCACATCCACACGCTTCACAGCTGTATCTGTGTTACCTTTACATCAGCTGCTGGGTAAATCTTACCACCCATGACGTTGATTAAGAAACACTCATATTATCTATGCTCATACTGTGTGTGTAAATGTGTGTATCATTAAGGGGGAGCATCTGCACAGAGCCACACTTCCTCCCACATTCCACAACTCCATAGTGCTGTCAGGGAGAAAGGATCTCTGACCCTTCACCTGCAGGTTAACAACTCATGGCCATTCGTTTCCAATTGGATATTAAGGCATCTTCACTCTGACCATAAATAACGGTTCTGGGGGAGGCAGCAGTTACATCAACCTCTAAATCAAGGGGTGAAACCTCTGACAGCTCACATTCCGCTTTCTATTATTCCTCCCTTAGCACTGTACCTGCACTTGATTGTGGCCATGAAATTCCCCTAATCTAAGACGCACTTACTCATGCAGTTTAAGATAAAGTGGGCAGGATGCATTGCTCTGCTGAGGCTGTAAACACTGCCATGTGCTTTGGTGCAGCAGAGCTGCTGACATTGGCAGAGTAGCCTCTACACAGCCGCTGGCACAACAAGAGTGAACAGGACAGAGAGGCAGACAAGCCGAGAAGCTGGCAGGCAGGTAGAGGCACTGAAAGCAAACCACAGTTGTGCTGCTAACAGACCAGTCAGCTCCTCACAGGCGAGCCAGCAGCTCTGCCATCTCAGACACACTGTGCAGAAAACACAGGGATGAGGAGTTTGCACAAGGCATGGAGAAACCTCTTTTTTCCAAAAACCTCTTCAGTTGATGATCTCTTAAGTTCTTAAATCTTAGATCTTAAACTCAGCCTGAATCTGCCAGATATGAAATATATTGAAACAGTAAAACCCTCTGCTTTTGGAGAGATTATCCAGATATCCTAGTGTCAGCATAGTGTTATTAAAATTAATTTAAAATGTATATCTGTGTTCATTATTTATTCTGTATTATTAATTAGCAATTATGAAGTATTTATGATTATCATAAAAGCTTACAAGAAAGTCATATGCTACCTAGATATATATGAAAAAAGAAATGTTTCATAACTATATTTCTGTCATAAAAAATGAATTTGACAGAGTCTTGAGTACCTTTTGGTCTTTTCAAATATTACGCATAATGCACAATCATATCCTCCGCTTTAAAACACTGTTTTACATATATATGGCTCTTCCTACCGTGAGAGCGGAGAACTTCTGAGCGCGTCCAGCGCACAGCAGACAGAGGAAGACCAGCAGCAGACAGACGCGCATCCTGACGCAGCGTGGCAATAAACTCTCCAAATTACGCACGGTCCAAAATTCACTCCGTGTTGCCTGGACTTCACCAAAGCACAAAAAAGTGTGTCTGGAAGAAGTCGAAAATGTTTAAAAATCCACAGTAGTCCTTGCGCAAAAATGTGGTGGAGAGGGGGTTGCTGGTTTATTTCACTTCGTCTCCTTGGTTTCGTCTGCCAAACCGTTTGTGTAGACACTCTCCTTATTTCTGGCAGTGCGATAAACCCCCCCGTGTCCCTGACCTTTTCCCCTCCCTCGGTGACTCTTCTCCCTTTCTCCCTCTCTCCAATTCGACTTCTTTTCTCCACACCCCCTCCCTCCACACTTGATTTTGTCGACGAGATCCCTTATCGGATGCAGGCAGTTCCCTCGCCGGTAGGTAGGTGTAGGTTTAGAGGGACTCCGTCTGCTGCTGGTAGCAAAGGCAAACACGTCAGGTATTCTTTTCTTTCACCCTTTTTTTTCTCCTTCTCCTCCAAAAAAAACTACAACAAGAAATCCTTTTTTTTTCTTAGAGGACCTTGTGAGATGATGTTTGATTGGCAAAAAGAGCAGAGAATCAGACAGAGTACTGTCTGCCAGGAGGGTCAGCAAGAAGAAGTAACCCAGTCTGGTGCTCATACTGTTGGACACCCCCTACACACATACACACACACCTACACACATGCACGCTCACCCACGCACAGACACTAACTCCAATATACAGTTTGGATAATTTCTTTTCTCGCTTACCTATGATAACATTCTCCAAAGAAAGTTACATAAAATCTTTTAAGTTAACACAAACAAAGATGATCTGGTCGTTAGGTTCAAAAAGCAAAACCATTCATCAAACTGCCCTTTTGATTGACTTAATTATACTGCACGTAAATCAGTGGCCTCGTCTTAGTGATATCAAATTAATATGATCAATAGTGACACCATATTTGAAAAGACATGATCACTTTGGCGTTTATTCTTGCTGCTCGTCTTGACATAAATTTTGAGAAGACAGTGGCCATCTGAGCCTTTTTTTTTATTAATGGAGAGAGCGGCACCTTGCAACTATAACGCCACCTAACGGTGGATATAAGTTATCACAGTCCTCTTATCAGACATATTCGCCTAATACCGAAACATCACATCACTTTTCACCGTTGTATTTCTTTTATATTCTTCTGCACTTCTCACTTTATCAGCTCTATAATAAGACATTCTGAAATAATTCAGATAATTCAGACTTTTCACTTTTTTCAATTCACAATTCACTTTTCACAAAACGTGAAAAACAAAACGTTTTAATAAATAAATATTAATAAAACAACAACAACAACAACAACAACAACAACAACAACAAGACATCTGTTTGTAATGCTGGTTGTTTGTCAGAACATAAGACAATTTGACTTGTCGAGCACTCTTCCATCATTACTTGCTGTGAGCAGGTAGTCATGATATGTCCAAATGTCTTCTGTCAAAGATGTCTGTGAGTCTGATTTTGAGTGCAAAACAAGGTGGTCCTCTTCCAAATTCAAAATACAAAGACACTCTCACGCTCTGGAGTTCTCTGGCAATATTTCGTGTCTTTTGTGTTTGTTGAAATTTTAACTTACATATTTCATTTACGCAACAAATGAACAAGAAACATCCAGTAAAAATAATGTCATGTTCCCTCTCACAAGAAAACTCCCCCGTGTTGTCACCGGTTGATAAAACAAACAAAAAACAGCAACTTTCAAGTCTAACTCATCGTTAACAAACGTCATTGACCACATTTCATTACAGACACTCAATTTCCCATAATGCTTCAATGCTACTGTGTTTCCTTCGAACGTCACAGTTTGTTCCTTCCGTTTCCGGCCGTCTCTCCAGCGCCAGCTGCGTGGTCTAGCGGCTTTAGCTAGCCGAGCACATATTCTCCTTTTTAAGTGCAGCATCTTATGAGCTTTGACTGATAACCGCCACCATGTCATATCACGACGAAGAAGAAGTCAGTATATATTTTTCCCTTCCAGATATTTCAACGCTTTCATGATAATAACAACGATAGGCTAGGTAGCTTTAGCTGGTTAGCTAGCTAGCTAGTAGCTGTACCGCTCCGCCGGCATAACAGTAGCTTGTGATGAGCTAGCACGATATTAATGATTGTTGTAACAACCATAGCAACCATAACATCACAGTCTGTGAAACGCGTGTGTAGAGTTATGTATATTTGTGAGGTGGATGATGACGGTATTGCTGACTGTCTGTCTGACAGATGTTTGCATCAGTAACATGTCTGCCTGCTCTGTTCCCTCACAGTACGATCCGTACACCTACCCAAACGACTGCGACCTGCACACCGGTTAGTACTCACACATCCATATCTCTATTTATCCAAATGTATGAGACCACCTTTCATTAACTCCTCTTGTAAACAGTCAATATATAACCCAGGAGATGTAAAGCTAAACACATTTTCAAGGACTTCATATGGTGTTATGACGCTTGTGTCTCCTCGTTGTTTTTGCAGGTGACCCCAAAGCAGACCTGGCCTATGAGAGGCAGTATGAGCAGCAGACCTACCACGTCATCCCAGAGGTGATCAAGAACTTCCTGCAGTATTTCCACAAAACCATCTCCGACCTGATCGATCAGAAGGTTTATGAGCTGCAGTCCAACCGTGTGTCCAGCGAGAGCATTGAGCAGAAGATCTATGAGATCCAGGACGTCTACGAGAACAGGTAAACTAGACCCTGAGTGTAAATGTCTCCCCCCATGGTGATGTTATAGGGCTGCATGTGTGTGAGATGAGAATCTCACCTTTCCTTTTTTCTTTTGTTTAGCTGGAATAAGTTGACTGACCGTTTCTTCAAGACCTCTCCCTGGCCAGAGGCTGAGGGCATCGCATCACTTGTTGGCAACGGTGAGTGTATGATCAGTCATCTCTTCTTTATTCTGCTTTTGCACAGACGCCATCATTTGTTTTTCATCGTAGAAATTCTATCATTATATATATAATATTTTTGTTTATACTGATAAATGAGATAATCCCTGTGTAGTTCAGCAGTGGGAGTGTTTAATGTTATTGTTTGCCTGTTATCTCCTGCAGATGCTGTGTTCCTCATCCTCTATAAGGAACTGTACTACAGACACATCTACGCTAAAGTCAGCGTGAGTAACTGCTCAATATAAACACTTATCAGTCTCCCCCTGTAACTGAGTGGAAAAATGTGTGAAAACCTTTCCAGTATTTTGTTGTGAATATTGTTTTCTCAATAATCAGGGTGGACCAACTTTGGACCAGAGGTTTGAGTCCTACTACAATTACTGCAACCTCTTCAACTACATTCTCAGTGAGTTCTTTATATTTTTACATCAGTGTAAAATTTAAGGGCTGCAACTATTGTTTTCATTACTGATTAATCTGTCGATCATTTTCTCAATTTAATCGATTAGTTGTTTGGTCCAGAAAATGTCCATCAGTGTTTCCCAAAGCCCAAGGTGACATCTTGTTTTGTCCACAAGCCACAGATGTTCAGTTTGCTGTCTTTGAGGATTAAAGAAGCCAAAAAGTATTCACATTTTACAAGCTGAAATCAGAAAATTAAGACATGTTTTCCTTAAAAATGTCTTAAACCAATGAATTAATTATCAATATTATAGGAACCAAATGTGTTGATTATTTGTTTGGATTGCACTTGTTCTTTTGATTACTATCATTTCTGATAAATTGCACAGAGGTGTGGTGGGATGCAGATAAAGAGGGAGAGTAGAGCTCTGATATTTTTTTGTTATGTTAAGTTTTGTTTGTTATTCTTTCACTTAATAAAACGCATCAGACACCACGGTGGAATTTTTTTGCTCTTAAACGAGTGACAGTAAAAGAGCCTACTTAGCCTCTGAGTGGCCTTCTTTCATAGATGGTAGTCTCTGCAAAAATAATTAATTCATGAAATAGTCGATAAATCACTGCAGCTCTAGAAAAACTACAGCTAATGAAAGATGAGTTATGTGACAATGTTTGTGATTGTAAACAGATGCTGATGGCCCTGCACCATTGGAGCTGCCAAACCAGTGGCTCTGGGACATTATTGATGAGTTCATTTACCAGGTACAGTGAATTATATTCTTTATTAAATGTTTCCTCATTTAACAATTGACAGACAAACGGTAAAATATGGGATAAAATAAAGTCCAGGTCAAATGTATTAACCACCAAAGAGCACAGCTTTCACATACTTCTGTTTATTATTATTTTTTTTACTCCTAACTAACAGCCCATAGAAACGATGTTTAAAAGCTGTTACAACACAGATTGGGGAATTACTCTCTTTTCTCTTCAGTTCCAGTCCTTCAGTCAGTACCGCTGTAAGACGGCCAAGAAGTCAGAGGAGGAGATCGAATTCCTGAGGAACAACCCAAAGATCTGGAACGTCCACAGCGTTCTAAACGTTCTCCACTCCTTGGTAGACAAGAGCAACATTAACCGCCAGCTTGAGGTCTACACCAGCGGAGGTACAGGAGAATGTTTGTCGATAGGGATAAAATTAAGGGAACCTTAATGTTTTTAAAATCTTGAGTTATTTAAATTAAAGACCTCAGATCTTGTTAAAGTTACCAAAATACGTTACAGTTTACAGTTCTCTCTCTAGATTTATTGTCCTGTAAAACTGTAGTTTGTAGTTTGTTGCTTTTCTGGTGACAAAGTAACCTCAGCGTGTAGACTTTTTATACGATGCAGCTAACATACCATTTGTTGGCGTGTTGCAGGAGACCCAGAGAGTGTGGCCGGAGAATATGGGCGCCACTCCCTCTACAAGATGTTGGGATACTTCAGCTTGGTGGGACTCCTCAGGCTTCACTCTCTGCTTGGTGATTATTACCAGGCCATCAAAGTCCTGGAGAACATTGAGCTCAACAAGAAGGTAAGGCTTCATTTAGAGCACCTAATCAAGAGAGTGACACTAATGATGATACGACTGAGTATACTGAGCGCTCTATTTATTCTCTATATATTCACTGGGGTTTAGGCTACATCTTAATTTTTCTTCTGTATAGTACACAGCCTTAAATCTACATTTTTTTCCTGTCTTGCAGAGCATGTACTCCCGTGTGCCCGAGTGCCAGATCACCACCTATTACTATGTGGGTTTTGCTTACCTGATGATGAGGCGCTACCAGGACGCCATTCGAGTCTTTGCCAACATCCTGCTCTACATCCAGAGGACAAGAAATATGTTCCAGAGGTCCACGTATAAATATGAGATGGTCAGTCTGAGCAGTGCTTCTCAGATAACTTGGGGGTTGGGCTTTCTTCACCTAGCTTTATGAATTTGCTTTGTGTGATTTTCTCCAAATATATGCGTGATGCATGAGTAATAAATACCAGGCGTGTTTGTCAGGCGTTCTGTCATTATCAAACAGTATTCTAGTTAAAACAGATGTCATCATACTTGTATAATGTGTTTTTTAGATTAACAAGCAGAATGAGCAGATGCACGGCCTGCTGGCAATTGCTCTCACCATGTACCCGATGCGCATCGACGAGAGCATCCACACCCAGCTGAGGGAGAAATATGGAGACAAGATGCTGCGAATGCAGAAAGGGTAAGAAAGAAACTCAGGACTTTGTGCTGATACAGCTGTATTTGACGTTCAGCACTTGTCTCACTTTATTGCTTTTATTTGTGCTTGTTCCATCACCATTTAAAAGACTTTTGATACTTTGTTGTGATTCTGTAATGTACAATAAAACCCATGTATCTTTTTGTTCATGGGTTTAAGCACTGGGCTAGCTGTTGCTCCATTAAGTTGTCAGGAATCTAGTCCTGTAGTCAGTAACTGTGGCACCCAGCAGCAATACTGTCTTATATGACACAAATGTTCCTTCTCCTCCTCAGAGACCTGCAGGTGTTTGAGGAGCTG
The DNA here is from genome assembly GCA_946959425.1 of Argyrosomus regius. Taxonomy (NCBI): domain Eukaryota; kingdom Metazoa; phylum Chordata; class Actinopteri; family Sciaenidae; genus Argyrosomus; species Argyrosomus regius. The sequence goes on from OX336894.1 coordinate 19,038,164, forward strand.
TTCAGCTTCGCCTGCCCCAAGTTCCTGTCACCTGTGGTGCCAAACTATGACAACGTCCACCCCAACTACCACAAAGAGCCTTTCCAGCAGCAGCTGAAGGTCTTTGCTGAGGAGGTGCAGCAGCAGGCTCAGCTCTCCACCATCCGCAGGTAGAACCATCAACTTGTGTGTGGCATAGTTAAAGGGGCCCTTTGGAGTTTCCTGGTAAATAAACAAACGTTCTGTTTACATTCAGGGTTACTCACCAAAATTCCTTGTGTGAGGTCTAACAAACGCGTTGAGTGCATTTCTGTAAAGCATTTGCAAAGGTGATTTTTAAGTATTTTAGATCCAGCGTTGTCTGCAGCTATGTTTGTGAGTTCAGTCTTCTTCCCTGTCTTTGCTGATTTATCTTTGTGTGTTGCTGCCACCTGTTGATCAGAAAAATACTGTGACACCATGGGTAGGACTGAGATAAACACAACAGGGACTCACTCATTGAAAAACAGCTCCATAGTGCTACCAGAGGTCTAAAACTCCACAGGGAACCTTTAATGTATCTTTCTATAAACAGGGTGTTTATACATGTCATCTAAGTCACAATGTGTCCTTGCAGTTTCCTGAAGCTGTACACCACAATGCCTGTAGCCAAGCTGGCAGGATTCCTGGACATGACTGAGCAGGAGTTCCGTATTCAGCTACTTGTCTTCAAGCACAAGATGAAGAACCTGGTTTGGACCAGCGGCATCTCTGCTCTGGACGGAGAGTTCCAGTCTGCTTCCGAGGTCGACTTTTACATCGACAAGGTGTGTTGATGTCTGTTAAATAAAAGTGATGTCAGTGACTTTTCTGTATCATCGCATACAGTATAGTGTCACATAGACGGATTAACTAATTGGCAATGCAAACCAAATGGGAATCTGCCGCTGTGACACTATACTCACATGCTGTGCATAAAATGGTATTTGTGAAATTATTGTTGGAGGGTGATATAGCTCACTGCTGCACGTTCTTTTAAGAAGCTTTGTATGTTTGAGCTTTTCTTCTCTAACACTCCTGCAGGATATGATCCACATTGCCGACACTAAAGTTGCACGTCGGTACGGAGACTTTTTCATCAGACAGATCCACAAGTTTGAGGAGGTGAGTAGTAATTAATCATGCCAGCACAGATTTGCTTTAAACAGGCCTTCCCAGTTGTATCTTGTGTGTCAGAGACTGAAAGAAAATGTCCTTTGTCTCCCTACAGTTGAACAGGACACTGAAGAAGATGCCAGCCTCCGGCACCACTGCGGCATCCGGGAGTGCTACAAACCGAGGAGTCTGAGTCCTTTAACCCTCAGTCTTCAAGTTTTTTGACAGCTATTATTGATGAAAGCTTTTCTATGTAACCTGGTAACAATAAAAGAATGGAGTGTTGTGCTGAAACTCTTGATTTATTTATTTATTTTTAACTTGTCAAGTATTACTCTAACTGACCACTAGATGGTGGTATTTACCAAACTGTCACACTGCCTCCAATGCGGCATTGAAAAACAATTACAGTATGTAGTAATGGGGAAATCACACACAGGCAATGCAAGAGAACAATACTATTATTATTAGTCTGTTCACACTCATTCATTTTCTGAAACTGCTTATCCTTCAGGGTTACAAGTGACTGGGCAAGAGGTGGTGTACACCCTGGACAAGTTGCCGCTTCATCACAGGGCACAAAGAGACACACGGCCATTCATACTCACATTCACACCTACAGTGTTCAAACTCATGTCATTAATTAAGGTTTGTGTGTCTGTCTGGCTCTTTTTAATATCCTGCTCGAGTTCATTCAGTTACATCGGTTGCCATGTTGTTCTTGGCTGCTCTCCCATCATCCCACTGATCGAAGTCAAAGGCTGTTGCATATTTCTTTTATTACTACAGATCATCCAACATTTCCCAACACAGATCTCAGGACTGGTGACAATAATGACAAAGAAATAAAAACTTACAAAATGTGAATATAAAAAATGAATCTTAAAAACACACCACTCATCAGAAACAGTGTCGGTTGTCATAACAGAAAACAGAACGACATGTCACCATAGCACAATATACACATACTCCAAACATCCAAAATGATGATCTACCTATTTTGGTAAGCCAGCATTTTTCTTCAAAAATATCATTTTAATTCCATCACATTTTCTATAAAATAAAAAAATAAAGCAAACATCACTCATTTTGAGCATAACTCTTTTAGTCCCTCGGGTGGCAGTGTAAAGTCTGTGTGGGCACAACGCCATCTTAACGTCTATAAAAACTGGATAATTTATCTTTTTTTAAAATTTCATCTATAAGTCCATACCAAGGCTTTCTTTGATTGCCTTTAATATCAAATTTCTCAAAAGATGCAAAGTTGCTTTTTTTTTTTTTTTTTTTACATCCCGGACAATGTTCATTCTTCTTCCAAGTCTTTCAGTTATTAGTGAGTCAGTCCCCACTTAATATGAAGAGCTGGACCGGGATCTTAAAGTTCATTGTTGCCCTGCAGACTGGGAGTGTTTTGTCTTTTTGCCACTGATCCAAAAAAAATCTCTTTCAAACCACTACAGTACTTATACAATTGCACAGTGGCGAGGGCCGCTCTCGCTCTTGATGTCAGGTGAAAAATCCGCTCTGTAAGCATGATTGGGGAACATATTTTGAAGTGCTCTTCTTTGCATTAAATGTCCATCTACAATTTCCCAACAACATTTATCTGAAAAGTCTTACTGTTCCACCCTCACTCCTTCAACACTGATTGCATTGTCTTGCAAAAAGGAAAAAATATCAGAACATGATAAGGAATTGTGTTATTTTCTCAATGTCCCATTGATGGCCATCCGCTGGTCTGAGTGTGTGTTGCTTAATTCTTTTTTTTTTTTGAGTGTGTGTATTTGTGTTTGTGTGAGTGTATGCAGTCCAGGTATGACTTCAAAAGGATTAGTGAGAATGAGGCACCTTTTGATGATTATAAGGTCATTGATTAACAAGCTTCTCCCACAGGGAGGCTTAGTCTCTCTTTTCCACTCAGGTCTTTGGGTGAAAGTCGATGACACCAGTTGGTTTTGTCTCACTGAAGACAAGTGCCCTGCTTATGATTTGCTTTTCCTAAAGGTTATTTGAATATTCCTTCTCTTGAAGCTTCCACATGAGACCTTCAACATAAGATCCACTCAAACCAACCCAGTGGTGAGTAAGTCCTCTTGCAGGCTGTCTCACTGATGTTCTGAGGTTGGCAGATGGGGTTCCCTAGACTACACACACTCCTCCTCCAGTCCTCCCCAACCTTTTAGGGTGGCGGTGTGGAGGCACAAGGACACACACCAATCATGGTTGTGCTCAGACCAGCGAGGCCTCGGCTAGTCATAACTCTGTGATCTCTAGAGGACTCTGCGACAGGGTGTCGCCGTCCTTGTGACGGTGCATTGGGGTGGATTTGGCTGACTCTGTGCGAGCGTTGCGCTCAGAATAAAGCCCCCCGTCAGCATTCAGTGCCTCCAGAGAACGTGCCAGGGCCCGCTGGTCATCCTCTGGCAGGCTGTTGAGGTCAGAGGTCAGGAGGGTACCTGTGCTGCCATGGACCACGTGCACACCTTCAGGACCCTTTAACTCCACAGGAAGCTTGTGCTTGAAGCGCAGAGTTCCACGACCTCCACCCATGCCCAGGCGCTCATCCTCATCATCGTCCAGATCACTCTGGATCAGCTGAAGAGAGGAGAGGGAGAGAAGAATGACAAAATGAGAATGAATAAAGTTACAGATTAATAACATGTTTATACAACAACAACAGCAGCAATACAGCATCTTTGTAAGATAGCTTTGAGCTGGAAAGAGAAACCAGAGAGAAAGTTTCAGGAGAAAAATTAGTAGATCACTTGCAGTAAAAAAACAAGAAGTCAGAAATTTAGTGAGACTATATCAGCAGAAAATCAGAATAAAAACAGATCTGGTATAGGCCATTGTGAACAATTCTTAGAATTATCAGAAATAATGCTCAATTTCCAGTGATTATCTAAATGTTGTCAGTTTCTGTGTGGTAAACTCCACTTGACCCAAAGGTGGTTCAAGGTAGCAGAGACAGCAGAAGTGGTGAGTGCCAGAGAGGACGTCAGAATGGGAAATCAAAGGAATGTAATATCACTCTCCCGCGGTGTCAGACAGGAAGAGCACAGGAGCAGGTGCAGACAGAGCATCAGTTTTTCTCGAGCCCACCTCAGTGACTGATGAGTAATCTCCCTGGCTGGTGGATACTGTGACGAGTCGAGCTGCAAAGAGCTTTTTCAGCCTCAGGTAGTCGTCCAGGACCACCTTGAGCAGAGAACCCTGAGAGGACGGCAGTTAGGATCAAACAGGAGTCTATAACACCATCCACCGTACACACCCTCACTGTAATCATAAATGAGAATCCATAGCAGGAATGTCTAGCCCTTTATCTAAATTTCTGCATCTCAACAGCCAATCTTCTTGTCCTTGGGTCTCCTTGGGTATTTCTTCTCAGAACATACTGGAGGAGGTCTAAGGTCCCATCCTCTGACCTTGTCTCCCAATCCGTTTTAGGAATGATGGAAAAAAAGAGTACATGACCAACGAAAAAGAGTCTTTTGAGATTGTGTTCATCTGTGTGTGTCTCCCTGGACAATAATACATCCGCTGTCTTACCTTGATAGGGCCCTCCCTCATTATCTGGCCCAGTTTAGCAATATTGTCGTACTCCTGAATGGCTGCTCTCAAGTAACGATCGTCGTCAGGCTTTGCTTGAGGCTCTCGACCAAATGTGCCCTGTGGGGATGACACACACACTCGATCACTTAAAAATAGTCAGCTGTGAAATGGCGTTGCCTTAGAGAGCAATGCATTGGCAAAAGATAAAACTTGTGTAATCCTGAGAATGATGGATTTAATCTCAGCATTGAAGCCTGGAGTAAAATATGATCTATTAAGCTCCTGTGTATTGTTGTGAAATATAAATGATAAATGTTGGTACTGACATGGGTGCGTGCAGGGCTGTTCCACAGGTCTGTTATCTCACTCAGGTTCTCAGGCAGGTCATCCTCGTGGTCAGCCTGTGTGGCGAGCTCCAGGTTGCGACAGAATGGGTCCAGCCACACTGGATTAGCCCTGTAGAGGCAAACATTACATGCACCACTGACAAAATGCAAAGCAAGTATGATGAGCTGCATTTATTTTTGGATGTTAGGTTACCTAAAAGGAATAGAGTGACATTTAAGCAATTATGCTGATTACAGTTAGATTACAGATCAAAGAAATCAACCGCACATACGTACAAAGCCCACAAATATTATATTTCCTTTGGTTAATCCTTACAGAAACCAAAATGTGAAAATGACGCATTGTGGTTTTATGGGGAGATACATGACCATAATGGCTTCCTGGAGTCTCCACTGGTTGTCTGGCAACCTTAGGGGGGGTGACCTATTACCTTAACCTTACCTTAATTACCTTGATTTTTTTTTTTTTTTTTTTAAAGATTATTTTTTTGGCCTTTTCAAGCTTTATTTCCGACAGAGACAGCTGAAGAGTGACAGGAATGTAGGGAGAGAGAGAGATGGGGAATGACATGCGGGAAAGAGCCACAGGTCGGATTTGAACCCTGGGCTTTCGCAGCAAGGACTGAGCCTTCGCACACGGGGTGGCTGCTCTACCAACTGAGCTAAACGCCGCCCCTTGAATTTTAAAAGGAAAAACTCATAACTACCAAAAAATAGTGTTGAATGAATTCTAAGAAAGAAAATATTCAGTGTGAATTCTCGTCAAGCAACTTGTGACAAAGAGGTGTGAAATGAAAGATAATGTCTCACCCCTCAAATGAGTACTTGTTAGTGTTGGGCATGTCCAGAATATCCATTAGACCCTGGTTGCCTAGATTGTAGAAGACAGATGACAGATGATGAAGAAAAACAGCTTTGCTGCAGTAAACTGACATGTTTTACTGTACATTAACATGGTAAAAGCCACATCCTGACATTAACAGCTTGTGGGACTGCCCCCGCAAGGCTGCTTCTCACCTGTGGATCCTGCAACAATAGCTTTCAGTTTCCTCTCGTGTCTGCAATACAGCAAAAGACGCAAGTCATGAGGAGGTAAACATGTTTATGTCGCTGCTCAGACTGACAGCATGAAAACATGGTCATGTGACAAATGACTCAGTACACTCAAAATTCAAAATGAATCTACTTCAATATAAAATTGCCTATTTTAAAAGAATGCTGAAGGAATCTTACACTCTGCGATAGTGCCAGTTCATTGTGACAAACAAAATTCCCGTCAAGCACAGTAGCACGGCCAGGATAATGATGACCAGCTGTGAAAGAGGAAAAGAAAGAAAGTTAAAAAGAAACAAAACACACAAGATCTGCAACAGTCTGGGTTTCTGGAGGTCCCGGCCTTGCAAACCTGTAGTGGGGTGACGTCGCCTGGGAGTTTGTCACTGACAGCAGGCTGAACGTCCACAACGTTGTATGTCCTGAACAAGTTTCTCAGCTGCTCCTTGTTCTCATCAATCATCTGAATTACCCTGTAGAACATGAAACACCAGGACTCAGGTAAACTCATTTCAGCCCTCAGTCCATGAGCTTACATATGGGAGGTTTCTATAAACCAGTGTGAGAGGACACATAGGCCTTACTACACATGCACTATGTGAATGACACTGTTACCATGATTTATTTCATTAAGAAAGGACACCTTGCAACATCTAAGATGGTGTTGGTCTGATTGTTGACAACGTGGATGAGCATGTCTGTCTGAGCATAATTCACCCGGCCCTTCTTGTCCACATGGAACTGGATACAAGGAGACAAAAAGGCCAGATATTTGTAACACATAATATAAAAATTATAACACAAACAAAACAAAAATACTAAAGTTACATAAAAAAAACAAACGTTGCCATCAAAAACCAAACCTGTATGTCATCTAAGTTGACAATAGCTCCGGTAATGTTGGACAGCAGGTTGATGAACTCTTCCTGGTTTTTGCGGACCAAATCTGGGATCTCATTGAAGACGATCTTGACCCTCTGGTCATCTCGTAGAATATAAATATTCACATTTGTGGTTGTGCTGTGTCCAGCAAAATCACATGCCAAGATCTCTAGCTGAAAGTAGCCTGGATTGAAGGCCGTGAAGAGGTCATATGTTCGGATGATACCATCTGTCAAACCTGTGGAAATCATGGGATAGAACATTGTTTCTAAGAAAATTATTTAACTTTACTTTGAATTAACTTAATGGAAAAACAGGTTTTTCAAAGACATATGCAACTGAATTCTATACAAAGTATCATGCTGTCAGATCTCTTGCCAGATGTCCAATTGACCACCTTGTGGTGAAATCTGAAAGTAGGCACTGGGATGAGGAACCATCCCTCTCTGGGAGAACTAAACACTATGCAAATGGCCTGTCAAAAGTAAATGTGAAAGCCCTTTCAATTCATCTTTGCATTTAGTAAGGTGCTTTCAATTCTGATTCATAAACATTTCCTATTACTGTTCATGAAGTTAACGGATGAGTCTGGTCATATTTTGTTTTTTTAGTGTTGGCAAATCCAAAGAAAAAAACAAAATCAACAATGAATGTATCCTACTAACATCTAGGTGTATCCAAAGCCTGATATATCTTATTCCACTGTGTCATAGAGCTCCATTGTTGACCAAAAACAAGTCAGAAGCTATGGAAACTTAGTGTTATTGCTTTGGAAGTTTTAATGGGATTTACTGACTATAACAAAAGTCTTCCTTTTGCATATTTCATGTTCCTAAAATATGTCTCGTGCAAGCTACGTTTAGATGGATCCAACATTAGTGTCAATCTCAAACATTTTCATTATGTCTGTTAAGTATTACAATATTTATATTGGCAGTATTAAGAATTGGGTGTCTGTGGTGACAAAACATGCTGTACTCAGTTGACTTTTATTATGAAGTTGTCACAGGAAATGAAATGTGTTTGTCAGTGAGGTTGACACAGACCGCTATTCTTCATCAAAAACTTAGTCTACACAACAAGACAATCGTCATTTTAGATAACAGATCAGTTTGAAATACTACAGGGAGGAATGGAACAAGAATAAGCAGCCACAGAAAGCTGTTAAATGAAGATTTTTGCTGTTACCACTAGTAACTAGGTGTTGCCAAATCAACCAGGACTGAAATCCGAAGGTCTGCCATTTCAAACACAACACATGTAGAAGAGAATATAAACTGTATTTTCAAACTGTGTGTAGAAAATACATGCACACACAAAGGGCTCATAGACGTGCAAATGTGGAGAGATGGTGGAATGATGGGCAGGGCTCTGTACCTTGCTCAAGGGCACCTTGGCCCAGGAGGTGAACTGGCACTTCTCCAGCTACCAGTCCAACTTCCATACTTTGGTCCATACTGGACTTGAACCAGCCACCCTCCCGTTCCCAAGCCAAATCCCTACAAACTAAGCTACTGCTGCCCATGTAACAGGTAGATACTGGGCAGTATGTTGAACTAAACAGGTGTTGTCTTTTAATAGTGTATAAATATTTCGAAACATCCTGAATGTTTTATATAAGGAAGCTCACCGATGATGAAGATGCTGCCAACGTCCTCACTGCCGTTACTCTGTGACTGGAAGTAGCGGATTGTAACAATATGATATTGGACTATGCTGTTGTTGCCGATGTCATTATCAATAGCCACCACCTTGATCAGCTCTGAGCCCACTTTGGCATTTGCTGCAACTCCTGCAACAAGGACGCAAAGGGGGAAGGTTATGGTTCTTCATAGACCAGCATATACATTCATGAAAGGATGCAGGTTACCTGCAGTGTACTCTGCCTTAAGGAAGCGAGGTTTCTGGTCATTAATATCTTCCAGTTCAATACGGACTTCTAGCAGGCTTGGGTCACGGGCTGGGTCCAGGACTTTGAATCTTGATGCCCTCTGAACCCTGGGAGGAGTCCAGCTCCTGTTACTAGAAGCCTTGATGATGATGGAGTAGACCGGGATCTCCTCCCTGTCTAGATCTTTATGCACCTTCAGCTCTCCATCTAGACTCAAGCCAAAGTTTCCATCACTGTTTCCCGCTGCAGGAAGAGATAGAAAGGATGTGTGTTCAGCCATCTAAAGCACTAGGAATTAGCTTTAAATAGAAAAGGAAGACAGATAGATCCATACAAATGTCCTCATAATTCCTAGGCTTTTGAACAAGAGCACTTTGATCTGACCACACAAAGGATACAAGACAAACTGCATGAATATAAATGTGAAAAAACTCCTTATCCTCTAGTCTTGATCTCCAAGACTTTACTTTTTGTATTACATTATTAACATCAATATCAACAACAGTATCAAATGACATGTCACTGTGTCTGTAGGACACTGTATCACCTGCAATGAAGTAGTAGACTATGGCATTGGAGCCCTCATCTGCATCCACAGCCCTGGTTATGTTCCCCACCACAGTACCGGGACGGGAGTGCTCAGGCACTGTCAGCTTCTGGTAAGGCAAGCTGCCGCGCTGAGGTCCACGCACACACACACAAACAGTTTAATAGCAGTTCTTATGTGCAGATAACCACATTAGGACATATTCAGAGAGCTTCATACTCACCGGTGGTTTGAGGAAGACAGGTTCATTGTCGTCAATGTCCAACAGTGCCACCTGCAGAGGCTGTGTGGTCTCATAAGGCACTGGCTGGCCCATGTCACGGGCCACAATGATAAGCTGAGAGAGTTGTTTGCAGAGAGTTAGAGACACACATATCTAGGCACTTACATGCATTAACTGCAGATGCACACACACAGTTGACTCACGCTCAGGAGGGCCTGTTTTTCTCGGTCCAGTTTCGCAGTAGTTGTGATGACTCCAGACATGGCATCAATGTTGAAGTTCTCCCAGTCTCTGTTACCTGCTCCAGTCTGCAGGAAGCCGTAGCGGACCTCTCCGTTCACCCCCTCATCAGAGTCTGTTGCATGTACCTCATACACCGGCAGGCCTGGGGGCTGCTCCTACATGGAGAGCAGAGAGGGTCAGTATATGCTTTTGTGAAATTTTAAAACTGGATATTAGAGGTCAACTACAAAGAAAGATTTCGGGACAGTTTTTGGTACTTTCTGGACCTTTTATTCATCAGGAAAAGAATAGGCATAATTAATGACATTAAATCTGCGATGATTTTCTTTGGAAACTTGGGGCAACAAAAAAAAGCTGTACATACAACACTGACATATTAACACTTCAATAAAGCAAGCATGTTGGCAAACAGTTGCTGTTTTACACATTACATTTACATGTAGCCCATTGCAGTCGTGTTTGTGTCCATCTGATGAAGGTTTGCTCTCCACCAACTCCTAATATCTGGTTCTCTAGTAGCTAATGTCCCATTATGTTTATCAGCAAGTCACTATCTGTGTCTGTCTGTTGTTTGGTGCTGAACTAAACAGCTGTGTAACTTGATCACTAGATCTTTGTGGTTTTTGTTAGTTTCTTTGTTGTGGCTTGTGATGATAAGTCAATCAATTAGTATACCTATTTATTAAAGCTCCTTTGTGTAGGGCTCCTGTATGAATGCCTTCTGAAGTTGATTGGCTATCTGCTTCAGAGAGCTAATTTTCTTAGCAACACAGCACTCATTGGTGTCAAATTTGTTCCAATGAGTCCCTCAAAACAAGGTAGATGTTATACAGATTGTGATTTGGATTTTTTTTTAAAAAAAAAGAGCAATGGCAGATACATGAAGTTAAGGTATCAGAGGAGAAAAATGTGGATCAGTGCATACCTACTTTTGTGTCAGTTGTTTCTACAAACAAAAAAGATATCATCAATAAAATTTGGAAAAAAGAAGATGAGCACACAGACGTATCAATAAGAACATGCATGAGACATGTGAATGCAGCTACCTCTGAGATGTGAATGATGGTTCCATTGGCAGGCCTGACAAACACTGGTCTGTTGTCATTGACATCTATGACTGTAATGATCAGGTCTGCAGTGCCCCACAGGGGAGGACGTCCCTGATCTGTAGCCACCACAGTCAGGTTGAAACGTTCAGAAGACTGAAGCATACGGCGAGAACGCACCAGCCCTGTGTTTGGATCCAGGTAAAACGCATCTAAAAAAACAGAGAGAGATCAGAGACTACATATAGATATGAACGCTGAACCATATGTAGCCCGGTGTCACTAAATATATAATAAAGAAGAACTACAAGGAGTATATTTACTGGACAACTTTAAGAAATATATAACATTTTTATTTAATGAAGTAAACAGTTCAGTTAGATCAGTTAGGTGACCTACTGGGAGTTTTATTAGTATATTCAGACCTGAATGGGGACCCAGCATGCTGTAGAGTACCGCTCCATTTTCTCCTTCATCCAGGTCAATGGCCCTCACTGTGATCACAGACGTTCCACTGGGCTCATTCTCAAACACACTGGTGTTGAACACTCGCTGCGTAAAGTGTGGCCGATAATCGTTGACATCGAGAACTGTCACCAGGACCTGACAAGCAGATAAGTATGAGGATGTCTTAAACACAGCACTCCTGAAACAAGGTTAAAATCGGCCACTATCGTATGCATATTTTACCTTATCACATATTATATACAGCGTATATGTTAGTTAAATACTTAATTTTGTCTGCTCACTATAGATCCCAGATTCCTTAAATTTAAAGTAAATTTAGTGGATGTTTGTTTATCTTTTGCTGTGTTTAGTTTTTTTTTTTCCAACTCTCTATATATCAATATTAGCGTGGGCCTAAACTATCCAGTACTGATGGGTCCTAAATCATGGTTCTTTCTATTTTCACATCCTGATGAAGTATTTGTGCAGATGCTAAACATGCTTGATTCTACTTCAGCAACACATACAGCTTACAAATGACAGGAATTTAAACTAAGTAGATGGTTAGGTTTAATAGACCTGCTTCTCATGTATATAAGGGTTTAGTAACTGTAACTGGGTAATTGTAGATGGTATTTGGTGTTTATATGTGCTAACCCAATACCTGTAGATTACTATTTAGATACATATTGTAAGTCTGATTCACAACTGATTGTTGTGTCATAGCAGTAATCTCTACCTGGACAGAGTTTTCTCGTCTGTTGTTGGAGCTTCCGCCAGGGTTGTCACGGGCAACAGCGGTTAAAGTGTAGTGATCCTTTGTCTCTCTGTCGAGAGGAGAGATGATGTAGATCTCTCCCTGACGCGGAGGAGAGGGAATGATTAGGAAGGAAGTACAGGCGCTGACTGGGAGTGGTAGTTGTAGCAAGACATTTATTTGAGTGTGTGACAGAAAGAGAGCATGGAGGTCAAATATTTAGATTGTCTTTAGCACACACACACAGTATGCTTTGTTTAAACTTTCATTTCCATGCAGGATGATGTTCAGTGTGTGGAGTTGTGATGGCTGATTGAGCTGACATGCTAGTGTATAGGTTAACTTACAGTGGATGGTTTGATGCCAAACTTGCCTTCCCCATCTACCAGGCTGTACTCAATGACAGCAAAGAGGCCAGAGTCAGCGTCTGTTGCCTTGACACGAACTATGGTGGTGTCCAGATTCACGTTCTCAAACACAGGCTCCTGCAAACACAGATAAAGACACACTTTGGCTGCAGGACCCTTCAAGGATAAAATTACTATATTACTCAAGACAGAACATTAGTATTTATATATTGGCAGTATTGGGTGTCCTAAAAAAATACTGCAAACCATACATTTCCTACTGATTTAACTTCACATTAAAAGCATTTAACTGGTGAGACATGAGGTGACTTTGCACACAGCCACAGGAAATGCAAGGTGTTTGTCAGTAAGCTTGAGACTAACTGCTATCGTTAACACATCAAAAATATGTCTATAGAACAAAACAACAGACAAAACAATGGCAATCTTCAACCTTTTTTGACAGCAAAGAAGTTTGAAATGTTTCAGGAAGTAATAGAACAAGAAAGAGCAGTAATGAAGAGCTGTGACAAGCTGGAGACCTCCAACTTCTCAGCAAGGTAACCAACTCGTTTCACTTTCGCTGTTTGTAAACTTATGTCATGTGCAGCATAAAATCAGATCATGGTTGATGGAAAAGGACAATATTTGCCTGACTTCTTTATTAAATGACAATAGTTTGTTTTGCTACCCCGAGAATTCTGGGGCATGTAGTATTAAACTGCATCTGCTATTACGACCAGTAACTAGGTGTCGCCAAATCACTTTCAAGGTAGAAAAGTAGCCACTTAAAAACAGTAAATGAATATACACTATTTTTAACATCACTCTTAAATCCTTTGGTGGGTGCAATTTGTTTGTTCAGTACCTGATATGAGGGTTGTAGGAAGACAGGGTTGTTGTCATTCACATCTACTATGCGCAGATAAACTGGCAGCTCAGCTATCCTGGGAGGTGTCCCATGGTCCTGGGCCCGAATAGTGAAATTCAGCCACTGAACCTGCTCGAAATCCACTGTCTTGTTGGCGACAATCTTACCTGAAAAACAGTAATAGTTAGTTATCTGACCAATACTGTTATTATAAATCTATATAAAACAAGGCATGGCAATATACGCAATATATTACTTATGAAACATAAGAAACTTTGGAAATGACTTAAATGCTTTACATTTACAGTGCTGTCACAGTGAATTTGAACATTTGCTCACTGCTGTTAATGTTCTAACTTGCAGCCTATAGCAGCTTGTTGAAGTATGCTTGTGCTCATACCAGTGGAAGGGTCCTCCAGTCTAACATATTCCCCTCGGGGCAGGTGGAGCAGCTGGTAGATGACTTGGCCATTGGGACCTTTATCTGGATCTACAGCTGATACTGATAGCAGTGTTGTGCCTGGCTGAGCGCCTTCTAAAATCTTCTCTGTGAAGTTGGACACTCCGAAGGGCCGGAAACGAGGGGCATTGTCATTTACATCCAACACGTTTATGGTTAGTTTTGCTATAGAGGAGAGAGCCATATTGATGAGAGAGATACAGAGTGAAAATTAGAAACATAGAAAACTGAATGAAGATGAAACTGAAGACAATTTCATGTTAGAAAATGGACTTACCATTGGGAACACTGCCTGACTTGTCAATGACTTCACTGGCGTTGTCATGGACAGACACAATGATCTCAAAAGTAGCTACCAGCTCTCTGTTGAGTGGGTTGCGTACAAACACTGCACCTGAAAGTTCACCAAAGCCACATCTAATTACTTTCCCAAATGTTAGATGCAATGTATTCTCTCCTTTGTAGATCAAGATACTGAATTTAGCTGAGCTCCATGTCTCACCAGTGTGTAAATCAATGCCAAAGGACTCCTGCAGGCCATCCACTGGGTTGTTCCCATCATCCTTTGCTTCCACTGAGATGATGTAATACTCTAGCCGGGGATGTAGATCAGGGTCCTCAGCAGTCAGTGTGGCCACAACCACACCAGGCGGTGTGGACTCATTGACATTTATTATGGTAAAAGGCTGTGTAAAACGGGGCCGTGAGTCGTTAACATCATCCAAGATGACTGTCAGGGTGGCTGTGCCAGACAAGGGGGGGGTGCCACGATCAGTTGCCATAACAACCAGGCGGTAGGACCCACGTTCTTCTCTATCGAGGGTGGTGTTGCCCACCAGAACAGCCCCAGACAGTGGGTCGACCACAAAGCGGTCCTGAGCGCCGCTTTCCAGCCGGTACGTCAGCCAGCCATTAGAGCCTGAATCAGCGTCGGTAGCGGACAGTTGAGTCACCACCACACCTGGAAGAGACACAGTAAAGACAAGAATCAATACACTATTCAGGCAGTGACAACTTAAACCTGGTCAATGTGGATCATATGCCGTATTCCTCCCACCAAGCCAATCCACATACCAGTGGGGCTGTTCTCAGGGAGGCGAACACTGAAACTGGATGGGCTGAAGACAGGAGCATTGTCATTCTGGTCCAGGATGGTAACCGTGAGGGGGACACTGCTGTTTAAACCTCCTATGTCCTCCCCAACCAGAAACAGCTCTACCCGAGGCTCCTGGAATGCCTCACGGTCCAACCTTGCCCCCTGGCGCACATGGATCACGCCTGGAGGGAGATACAGAGACATTAACAATTGCATTGCAGTTCTTTAAATTCTTTCTTTTTACTTGCTGAGGAGTTGCAATGTTACCAGTATCTGCATCCACAGTAAAGAGGTCCACCCTGGTTCCTAGCAGATGGTACTTCACCACAGAATTGGGTCCAATGTCTTTATCCTCAGCCAGAACTGGCCCATTTAACACTGTTACAGTACTGCCTAAAAGATGGGCAGAGATGAAGACAGATACAGGTGGAGAAGTAAGTTGAAAGGACTCAAAGTTTGGCTTTCTATCTGCATTAATGGCCAAGAGACACTGGTAAAATGTTGCTGCCACCGCTCTGATAACTATCATAAACTGGGACTTTTATTCTGCATTCAAATAACTTGCAGTTGTGAGGCCTTCGTTACAGCTTGGTCCACACTGGAAACAAATCAATTTGAAAATTCAAAGTTGTCATTAAATATAAGCCACATGTAAACAAAGTCAGGAAGTGGGAGAGACAGTGTTACAGACAGTGTTTTGAGACATGATCTCCTGTGCTGCAGTTACAGATTTCCCCCACTCTAAGGACAAGAGAAAGACACACCAGCATGTGTGCTACCTGCTGCAGAGTTTTCTGTGATCTCAGCCCTGTAGCTGGTCCTGGTGAATATAGGCCTGTTGTCATTTTCATCCAGAATGGTGATCACCAAAAGGTCTGAATCCTGGTGGTGCGGGACAGAAGAAGGTGGTTGTTTATTTATATGAGCAAAGGAATATGTGTTATAAAAGGCACTCCAGTTGCTATGAAGTCAGAAAAACAAGTTTTGCAGTTGCATTTCACAGTGCAGTGGTGGTTTTTCTGCAGCTCTGGGTGAGAACGGTTTCTCACCTTACCCACAGAGGCGACGTTTAAGGCATGCCACATTAGTATCTTTAGAGGAGTAGTTCAGACATATGGTCTCATGCCAATTTTAAGCAAATAGTGTGCATTAGATTCTTAATCACAGGACAGCAGCCTGTGCATATCACTCAGCCAAAAACTACAATAGTGCTTAAATGCAAGACAGGTTATCAGCCTAAATCAGCAAAAGCCTGCATAAAAAGTGTCTGTTGTTAAGAAATACTCAAAATCTTTAAAGGAGACAAGGTTTTATGGCAGTGATTCATGACTGTTTCAGTGGTCTCTGTGAAACTGACAATATAGAAACGTGTGACACTTGCAGCATATGTATGCAGGAGTGTGAGATTACCCTGCGAGCAATGCGGGGGTTCTCTGGGTTGTCTTTGACGGTGATGGTGAGTCTGTACTCATCCACTCGCTCTCTGTCCAGTGGTCTGTTCACCTGCACCACACCTGTCTGACAGATACAGTGAGGAAGAGGTAAGTCATGTGTGTCATTCTCAATTATTACATATTACTTGTGTAAACCCTGTTACTTTTACAGTCTCCCTTCTCTAAAAGACATGCAGTATTTGTATCCTTAGAAATATATTTATGCTGTAAATCCACAAATGTGTATAAGGCTGATCTGTATCAAGGTTGTACAAGCATTAAGACTGTAGATGAAAGGTAGCAGGAACATCTATCCCAAGTCAGGTTAAACTGACAGCATAATATGTTATCAAATCTGGGAGCTGAACTTGCATTTTCATGCTTCTCTTTTTTTTTCACAGCTCCACAGCTGCTCCACCTTTACCACATAAGTAAGTCTAGGTTTTCACATAGCATCACTATTGGACCTGAAGCTCTACTGAACCTGTAACCACACCCAACAGTAATGTCAACAGGTCCTGGAGTACACTTGATACATGACTGCAGCATGCAAAAATGAAACATTTGCAGATCCGCAAAGACAAGATTGGTTTGGTTACTTCACACCATCTCTTTATCTCACCGTGTCATTAATATAGAAAGCTCCACCCTGATTGCCAGCAGTGATGTTGTAGGTAAGCAGTGCGTTACGCCCACTGTCAGCATCTCGTGCTTGGACTCTGGCCACAGAAGTGTGTATGGAGGCGTTCTCGCTCACACTGGTGTTGTAAGGCAGGTTCAGGAGGACTGGGTCATTGTCATTGATGTCTCGGACATGGACCCCCACCACCACCTGAAGAAAAGAAGACAAAAATAAAACTTTAAAGCCTTTTTACAGTAATTTGTATTTAGATTGTCTGTTTGTCTAATTGTCTAATAAATGCCAAAAAGACTTGAAAAGATTCATTAAGCAGCTGTTATAACATGTTGGATGTTAACATGGTATATACATGTAAAATTATGACTGGTCTATTTGGGATTCTAAATTGGGCCTCTAGGTCAAAGCTACTTTTTGAGATGCATTGTTTAATTGGCATGATGAATTTAGTAGACTAGTATAGTTCAGAAGAGTGGTATTACTCTTCGTATGTACGTCATGTACAAACCTCACAAATCTCACAAGCCATCTATTCATTTGTTCTATACAGTATGTGCTTATTGTCTGTGCAAGCCAAATTACATCACAGAAGTGAAACTCGCAAGATCTTTGTTGTTCAAGAGGATATGGCGAGAATTTGCGTGTGTGTGCTTGTGTAATAAAGGCCCACCGAGCTATTGCGAGATGGAGTTCCCAGGTCTCGGGCTGTGACAGTGATGTTATAGAAGGCTGTTGTCTCTCTGTCCAGCTCTACATCTTTCCTCACCCGAAGCTCACCCTCCACTGGAGAAATCATGAACTCATCTGACAGAGGGACAGAGAAAGAGGCTCAGAAACACATAGTAAGGATTTAATAATATATCACTGTCTTGACAGAACAAGCCTGTACTAACTCTGGTGATCTCCACCGGTGATGCTGTACTCCACTTTGCCGTTGAGTCCAGAGTCTTCATCACTGGCTCTGAGTGTCCAGACCCGAGGTCCTGGCTGGCCCTCAGTTACCTCAAAGGGTCCCTCATAGGCTCTGGGGAAAGTGGGTGTCACATCGTTCGTATCTAGGACATTTACCAGCACCTGAGGAAGGAGGGAGAAGGAGAGGTGACTGATTGTCACATGTACTGTATGTGTAGCAAAAAAAAGGGATGCAAATAATAATTATTAAAATATTTATATTCTTTTATTTTTCAATAAATGACTTTACTTCTTAGTTTATAAAGAGGTCAGAATTCAAATCCCCTGGTTGGTGGCGCTGGAACCAGCAAATATTTTTATTATTTAATTAAATATTTAGATTATTTAAATATTTAAATTACCCGAATCATTGATTGAATAGAAAAATTGACAATATACTTTTTGTTGACAGACTACTCAG
The DNA here is from genome assembly GCA_946959425.1 of Argyrosomus regius. Classification (NCBI taxonomy): domain Eukaryota; kingdom Metazoa; phylum Chordata; class Actinopteri; family Sciaenidae; genus Argyrosomus; species Argyrosomus regius. Next base: position 19,056,481 of record OX336894.1, read on the forward strand.
TTAATTTTAAATGTTATTATAATATATGTAACATTATTTGAGTTAAAAGGGTATAAAAGAGTGTATCTCATTTGTGTAATTACTGTTGTGCTAGATGTCAAGCGAAGAGCAGGATTTGGACACTGGTCTGTAGCTGTGACAACCAGTGCGTAGTGTCCATTGCTGATCTCAAAGTCCAGCTCCTTCACGGCTGTAATCCTCCCCTAAATTCACGCACATCATAAATATAAAGTTAATACATAATATAATATGTATATTAATATATATGTACACACAGTAAAAAAAATTATCAAGTCTCACCGTAATGCTGTTTATATGAAAGGTCTGGATCAGGTTGCCATGAGCGATAGCATATCGCAAAGTGCCATTCAGACCCTCATCGGGATCGATGGCTGTTACCGTGGCGATGGTGGCACCCACTGTCTCTGGCCCCTCGCTCAACACTGTGACATACTCCTCCTCAGGAAACTCTGGGGCATTATCATTCTCGTCCACAATGCGAACATAGATGGTGGTTGAAGTCTGCAGAGAAAAACAGACAAAAAAACTTTTACAGCTAAATCTACTATTTATGGATTACTGGGTTATACTCTACTGAAAATATATGTTTCAGTTCCAGAATATGGTGTCAGCTTGGCCTGCAAGTGAGTCTAAAACTGATCTTGTAGTTTAGTCATCATCACGTTGAAAGATTCTACAGTGATGTATCATCATATAAAAAGGAGCAAAGGCCACAAATCAGGACTCTACTTGAAGGCCAAACCTACAAAACAGCAAAACAGTCTGTTAATCACTGTTTGTTATTTTATCATAACAACTAAACAATATCTTGTCAATCGTCAGTAGTTTCCTTTTAATGAGAAACGCCTTTTCTATACCTCGTGCTACACGTGCCACTCCTACACCTTCATACACTGTTTACTAACTGTATGACTAATAAGGCTTTCTGCATGAGATGAAACAAACAGGTTTTGCTGTCTTCACTTATGATGAGCAGATGTGACATTCAGGATTCCCTTAACATGGGAGAATGCAATAAGACAGTAGAGTGTGTATTTGGTTACATACAGAAGGAGAAAATATCTTGTGAAAACCAAAATGAAATCATAAAGAGTAAGTGAGGCAGAAAGAAGACGCTGCAAGGTAGCCAGAAGGTCTGATTCCTTATGGTTTCATCTTCTGACCTGTGGGAAAAAAGCTAAGTCTATAGTGAAGCAGAAGTGGAAGACAGTAGTGCAACCCGAAAGAAACCACTCAAAGATTCTGATACATTAAGAAAGCATCATTGTGGGGAATAAACGTTGAGTGTTGAGACAATTCCTGCTCCACCAGTCTGACCTTGTAGTTTCCCTCCCAGTTCCCCTCCCAGTGCTACTAAAAAGATGGACCAACTGACACCCTTGGGCTGTGGCGGTTAAAGAAGCCGTTGGCATTTCACAATGTTGTGATTTCTGTTGTGGTTGGTGTGTATGTGTGTTAAAAGAAACAATGCCAAGTAATTAGAACTAAAGACAAACAAACAGGTTATCCAAACATCACAGTGTCTTTATTCAGTACAAAATATACTATATCCATCATTGTGTTAATAAGCTGCTACCATATTCATTTGTGCAATATCCAAGACAGTTAAGTACACTGATTTTGTTTGCAAGTCACTGGGAGAACTACTCAGAGCAAACCAAAACACTTTTATGTCTTCTGCAGCTCAAGGTGAGCTCAGCTTGTGTTTGAAATTGTTAAATCACAAACAGAAAGCCTTTGTTACAAACTGGGCGCTTGGTGTTTGCAATATATTGGCATTTACCAGATTGGGGTGTCTAATTAAAGACCTTATGGAGTTGCATTTTGGGAAATGTAGGATTCATACTGCAGACTGAAAGTCAGAATATCTGTAGCTTTGCTTAAACAACATTGACCATCCTATTTAAACAATCTCTTGCATGTACTACTTCATCTTTATGGAGGGACAATAATCTATTTTTTTTCTCCAAGTATCCCTTTGTCATGTGTCAAGCTTATAAGATTAGATATATTCTGTGCATTATCTGATGTATGTTCATATTTTGGTGACATGATAGTTCATCACTGCTATACCCATGGGGGTGGGGGAGAGAGAGAGAGAGAGAGAGAGAGAGAGACTCACTGACAGTGGGGGAGGAGCGTTTAAAGTCCGTATCACGTTTCTTCTGCGGGATAAATTCAACTTTGCATACAAAGTGACAAGGACCTGTCAACCACCACTCCGTGTGTAGGTAGAAGGTTGAGAGAGTTTGTATAGTTTAATAGTGAAGGGAAAAAACACGTTTTAACAAAAGCTACTTGTAGAATTAGTTGATAACAGTCTGAGTCAAACACTTTGCTGCTGCAGACAACATCCAGACAGCCATGGAGTGGGGATTACCTTGTCGGACATCACTTTGTGGACTGAAGCTCATGCTTTGGTTTTGCTCGGTTCTGTTTAGCGTAGCTGGAGGTAAGCGCGCACACACACACACACACACACACACACACATCTCCTTCAGAGTTGTTGTAGTAACTGACTTATCACCCTGTCCGGGCGTGTGTGAACTTGTTGAGTGTTCTCTGAGTGACAAACATATTCACTAAAATCTCTGAAGTGAAGCGGTCGTCTTTTTCAACACAAAAGTTAACTGACACGCACGGAAACGATGGTTAAAGCCCCGGTCATCATTTGACTTCCAGGAGGAAGTTAAGTGTGTTTGATGGGTGTCAGAGGGCCGCTGTGAAGTTTATGTGACAGGCCTAAAATAGTCTGTAACTTCAGTCTATTTTACGCATTATGTGCGCGTGGGTGGACCACGACCTTGACGTAAACCTCGTAGTGTATTTTCTGCTACTTTTTCAAAAAACATGTCCGTTATTTTATTTCATTTTTATTTCACGTCATAACGTGTGTGTGTGTGTGTGAATACTTTTTGTATTGAGCGCGGCTTTAAGCCTTTAAGGGTGTTGCTGCTGTTGTTTTGAGACGGAACATCTGGTGTGAAGCTGTTTCAGTGCCGCTCCCATGGGATGTAGCGGAGTGTAAAACCACCCTAGACTAACTCTTTACAACATATCCGCACATTTAACGGTGGCCACAAACTTTTTTAGACTGGCGAGTCATAAAATGTTCAGAAATGTACATAACTCGGAAGACGACAAAGTGACAAAACATCCATGCGCTTTGTGCGCCTGTGCAGCATGAGTTTGGTGACCTGTGCGTCCAGAAATGTAATCCGTGACTGAAATCAGTTATTGGTCCATTTTCACAGAAATTTCCTGTGTGTTCGTAGGAGCTGTAATCAAAATGCAGGGATTTTATTTCTTACTTTGGTATAGCTTTAAGTTAAAGCAGCTGACGCTGGAGGAGACGGGGAAGCAGCTGTTGCCTCCGGGACGCAGGCTGCTTCACTTCAAACGCCACAGAAACCTAGCAGAGGTTATCAGTTTTCGGCTTTAGGATTTAGTCTGTTTAGATAAGCTCACACGGTTAAGTCCGTTAAAGGTAGCAAGCGATGTTTACTGAACTTTCAGGCTGATCCAATTCGACAAAATCTTAATATGTCGTTAATGTTTTTATGTACAGTGTTTCGAAACAGGCTATTTATGCAGGCCTATAAACTCAAGAGGCTCCAATAAAAGACCTACAAGGCTAAAGTCTAACTCCATGGTGCCCTCCCTTCAGCCCTGTTATGTCTTCTTTGTTTGGAAGTTTCCTTCCTTTTAGCATATGATGAAAACAGCTGTTTGTGCCACTGCCAGTAATGGGTTTCTCCTCCACAAAACATGACTTGAGATAAACACAGCAATAATCAGTGGCTCTTTTCCTCTCAGTCTAGATAAGCACTCCCAATGAAGGACAATGGCACAGTCAGAAAATGTCAATGAAGACCACAGGATGTGAGGACTGACTCCCTGTCTCAACTACTTTCTCCTCCTGTTGATACAGAGCTTATGCTGTGCATTGATCCCCTGTCCTAAATGAATAAGTCATTATTAGGGGGTCTTGGGCTTATCTCATTGACAAGAGGCCACAGGGCCAAGAACACACAGTAAAGCGGGTGTGTTGTCGTGCAGCAGTTGTGTGGGCACATACTGCATGTGCGTGAGTAATAAAGACAGGAGGAAGGGGAGCTCCCTTCTTCTTCTGTAATTTTTGTGGGTATCAAAAAGGTTTGTCAAACATTTTGTAGGTGCATTCTTGGTATCTGATGTTTAATATGCAGCGAGTATGGCAAGTAAAACAAAAATCTGAAAGTGGCCTTCATACTTCCAGTAAAGATGAGTCTCCCACAGAGTCGTCATTGACCGTCAGCGCCTTGACTCTGCTTCTAATAGTAGCAACACAAATGGCCACCCAATGAGTTTTAGTCAGTAAAAGTCTGAAATATTTGACTCTAATAGAAACTGTAAAATAATAGAATAAGTATAATAGACATATTAAAGTTGGAAGCAAGAGAGGACCCTAAAAGAGAGAGGAAGCAGTAAACTGGTTGATAATAATAAAGTCATCTACAAATTATGAAATTAAAATGTCATAACTGTACTTTTTCTGTTTCAAAAGTACAAAAACACCCCTTTACACTTTCAAAATGACATTTCACCCTCAGCGTTGCTGCAGCCAAATGATGAAAGGATGTTGTAATTATGTTGTAAATATGTTTACGAAACTGTCATTACACAACCCGTTAGTGACATAGCTAAATTTGTAAAGTAAATTTAGCGGAATTGGCTCACAAAGTACCAAAAGACCCAACAAATTGCTATCATTAAATCTCATGGATCCCTGAACATGGTTACCTGCATCGCTGACCCATAACCACTTCCTTTTCTGAGTAGCTTGAGTTTGAAGTGACACGTTTGAACACTTCCTGTTTCTGAAAAGATGCCTAATGCCTAATGTAGTTTGTTTTGTTAGAAGCTTCAACTGAAACCTGCATTTGTGCGTGCGCATGTGTGTGTGTGAAGGGGCTAATCTGGGATCCTCCTGCTGGTTTCATTAACACCCTGTAATGGGTCCAATAATCATTAACATTACAGTAGGTGTGAAAAAAGGGTGGAGTGTGTGGGAGATCAGGTAGAGAACTTATGCCAGTGAAAGCATACCGGATTTACCAGTATGGTATGTTTATTACCCTGTGTTGTATTAGCACCTCTAGAGTAATAAGATATACTCTATATACTCTTGCAGTAGTACTTCAAATAGTTAAACTTGGGGTAATTTAACCAGATATGGAGACATATTTAATTAATTCACATGAACTATGCTGCATGTCTGAATGCAAGAAAGCTGTCAGAGGCAACATGTCTTAAACAGGTGGCATTCAGCCTTAAAACAAAGGAGTGCCTGTTTCTGGGCCCTGAGGGGCTATCAGGATCCCAAGAACAGAGATCAGAGAAGAAACTTAGATCTGTTCTGGAGCCAAAACACAGATGTCTGGTGTATACAAGTGACAGAAATCCTGTCTGTACCAGACACAGGCAAAGCTTGATGTCTGTTTTTACCTGGTTGCAACCACATCAAGACAGCTCAGATAGTGCTGACATCACCACATTGGCACCTAATATTCTTTATAGAAATCCTACTCATTGTCTCTGAAAGTATTTTTTAGAAAAGTCTGGTCTTGTCAGTAAGCCATACCTGCAAAAGATTTGATTTGTATAATTGTGTTTCCTTGCTGGCAAAGTTTTTTATTAACCATGTTTTGACCTATCTTAAACTTAAATGTATATTAATTGCATTTTACAAAAGAAACTCCCAACCTTTGCCAGAAATCCATCTCAACTAGTTTAAAAGGGGTAAGAAAGGCAGGGAGGAAGGCAGGGCGGTGTGAAACAGGAGACGAGAAGGGCTTCCACTCCTATTGTCCCATCACACAGGCAGGAACAGCCGTGGGGGCAACAGTTTCACTTTAATCACCCTCCCTGGTCTTCCTATTGATTTTCCTACAGCACAATGGCTAGTCCACTTTTCAGACACACACACAGGAACAGGGCACGCACCCCACACTCTGTGACACCACACAGGATACACACATACTGAATATACAAACATGCAGAGCTAATCAAAAGGAAGGGTCGTTGGCTGGTCAGCTACTGTATTTTTCACTCCAGCAGAGTGTAAACCAACCACTTAAATATTATTTTGGCATTTAGACTTGAACAATTCATGTGCTTCCTCATTTATAGTCTAGCTGACCCAGAAGGCTCTCATTTGTTGCATCTGCTGCCCCCTCAGGAAAGTAGATATAGTGCATACAAACAATAGTTAGTCCAATGTTAAAGTGAAACACACAAAACTGCTGTTACACTGCTCCCTACGGGTTTAAACATTCAAGCATGTTGCAGTTCAATCTGTGATGTAACAGTATGTATCTTTGACAGCAGATGGAGAGCACCTGCAGTGACATCATTACTGATTGGGTTGTAGATGGACGTGCAACCTGCTTAAAATTTCCCGGCCATATAGAGCTATGCAGCAGCAGCTGTAGACCTTCAAATCCAGTTTTAAGCAAACAGGCGGAGGAGTGGGCACAATGTTCGCATGCTTGGACAGCTCAGGAAGGAAGTCCACTCCCCAAATCCAGCCACCGATCAGTCACCTTACAAACACACACATGCGCACATGTTTAGAGATTGACTGGTAATCTCTGGATCTATGGTTCCTCTGCAATAATACACTTGCATGCATGCTTCTCTTTGTTGCAGTCTACCCACACACATAAGTGTACATGCACGCACATGCACACGCACGCACACTTCCTGTCTTCTTTGCAGCACTGTGCATTCTAGGATGCTAAACCTCACCACAATCTGTTGCAGACAAAGGAGGGTAATGATCTATTTAAGCAGAGATAGTAACAGGGTTGTGTTACATGCTGGATATAGAGTCATTCATTATGTTTGTTGATGCTACACTGTGTAGTGTGGGGTTATTGTATAGAGAGTGGTATTGTATAGTATAGGGTTTACAGAGTGATTTCACAGTGCTTAGCCTGAGGATATGTTCATTTTGTTGTGTTAATGCATTGAAATACTTGTTCAGAGCACACAGAGTTTGTCTATTAGTGTATTCCAGTGGTGCTCTACATAAGTCAGAACAGGATGTGGTTGAAGGCAGTGTGCGTGAGGGAGAGGGTTCATACAATATGTAAAGAAATGTCGCACAGCTGTCTATTTGGTTTCCTGAACATACTGTCTGCTGAGACAAAGGACTATTTCACTGTAATCCCTGGTTAATAGTACCACACAGCAATACTGTGTATAATTGATCAGAACAAAACATCAGTCCGATCTTTTAACTTTCCCTAGTCTGATGGCACAAGAGATGTCACATGAGGACTTGTATATATTGAATAGTATCTCTCTGTAGTTCCACAGGAGGTTAGTATATTTTTTTAGCCAGCAGACTATGTACTATCTCTAACCACAGTACACACATACACAGAACAGGAAACAAACTGCCCTAACTCAAAGTGCACAAAAAACAAGGAAGTATGTAGTGTGCAAAAATAGTGCATGGAAAATTGTCCGACTTCGGCTTTAAATCCACATTGAGATTGGTAGTTGCTATAATTAGTTTTTGTACTGTGGTTATTTGTGTTATACTGGTGGTACCAGGCAGGAACTTCATTCCACTCAGCTTTAGCTATGAAATATTTGAATAGAACTGTGATTTACCAAGCAATTTCCTGTTTGAATACATTCTCTTTGATTTTTGGGCTATACCATGATGAAACTTTATTCCCCTATATCCAAGCAAATGAAAGAAAACTGGATTTTGCATGGAACACCATAATATTAGCATACATTACTATTAAAATGTTGATGTTGGCTTTTATATTTTACTTTTTTAATTGTGCTTTGTTCTGGATAGGTGTAATGTTTTATCAAGTTTCTGAATATCAGTCTTTTGGATTTTGTATCTTGGAAAAACTAGCTGTCATTGCAATCAAAGTAAACTTGTGACAAACGTGACAGGGAATTTATGTTCGCTGGGTTGAGCTTCTTAGGCACTTCCTGGATTTGACAGGCCTAACCACAGTGATAACCCAAAATGTCATTATCTACCATAAAACGTTTCATTGGTAGAGCTTGTTTGCGGTGGTTCATATCAAGGGAGGAAGGATTATCTGAAAGGCCTAATTCAGACATGTTTGTAAATCATTTTTAGCTGATGTACTGAAATTGATAAAAACATTTCCATGTGTCACCTACAGTCTTACATACTTTCTCTCTTCTCTCTATCTAAAGGTGAGATGTCCCACGCCCACCCCACACTGAGTGTTTCAGCTCCCCACCTGCATTATACCTGTCCTGAAGGTGCAACTGTCAAAATGATGTGTAGCAAGAGAGGTACTGCCATGCACGACACTGATGTCTTGAGGCACACCTGGCTTTTCACGCCCCATAGTGATCAGCACTGTACAGGACGGGCGGGCCCACGCCATACTACCATTGGTGCGCATTCCCATGGCAACCACACCTTGCCACCAGGGATGGAATTTGCAGCTGCAGAGCAGAACTTCTGGATTGTTCTGATGAATGTGACCCACGCTGACCAGGGTCGCTACTGCTGTGTGGTTCTGGACTTCCAGCCTGAACATAAACACGCGACCATCGTGCAGAAACCCCACAGCCATGTTATTCTCCATGTTACACCACGTAAGGACATCAAATGTATGGGTGTGAATGTGTAGTAAGTTAGTACATGGTAAACTGGCAGGGGAGGATGTTGACTGAGTCATCAATTCAAGTTGCTAAGTAGGACAAGATCATGATGTTGATGATTCTATGTGATGTGGTTTATGAGTGCTAAATGTCATATGCTGAGGTGAATTGCACCTGTTCTATTTAACAGGCAGAACCCTAATACTGTATGTATTTTCTCTCTCTTTCCAGGGAGAAATGGATCTCAAAATTGTACCGTCTGGGATCCCACACCACCTGGAGGTATGTCATCTTATACAAGCCTTCATAGCTAAATGATGACTGGCCAGTGATTCTATTTATTTAACTCACAGTCTCTCTGTTGCTTCTCCAGGCTCTGTGCCAGTTGCCTTGGCTGTAGCAGCCTGCATCTTAGCTCTGCTTTCTCTCCCTCTTATCCTGGTGCTTGTGTACAAACAGAGGCAGAACTCCCACTCGGGCAGACGTATGTATTACTGATATGCACAAACACTTTTACATGTCCAAGCTTTGGGTCAAATATAAATCTCTCACACTGGGTTCCCCATAGTGTTTTGTCTCACACTTATTTCCTGTCAAGTGAGGTGGATTAACTGTATTTCACACAGTAGGAAGCACATTCACACTCTGGATCTGTAGTGTTCCGCTCTGTTTCAATTCATTCACAATGGCCCATTTCCTGTTTCCTCTCTCCCAGGTGCACAAGAGTTGGTGAGGATGGACAGGTATGTTTTCCCACAGTCTGTCAGGCAGCTGGTTACATAGACCAGCCTCAAAACACAGCTGCTCTTTATAATAATACTGTGTCCATGGATATTCTACTGTGTAGTGGACACAACATTTTTCACACAATAGGTACATTCAGCCAGACAACTTGATCCGGACAAAATGTGTTACAGCTCTGCGGATATGAACTTTGCTAAACATCTACACATAGCTTTGCAAGATCAATAATTCATTACTACATTAATTTCTAGATATAACATCAATTAATAAACAACAAAAAGGAATTCTGCCCAGTACATTGGTGGCCTTTATACCACTGGAATATTTTTGTGGTAAATCTATAGCTTTACTTTATGGTACAATAGGAGAGAGTTTTATGGCTCACAATAATGATAAATTCATGTGTATGTACAAAGGCTACTGCAAACTATTTTGGTTTAGTATTGTTATGTTAATCTAATTGTTTGTTATGTTCATTAAAGCCCTGAGTACTGCTAGAATACAACAGTGACCGATAGAAAGCTTCTAAAGGTCTTAAGCAATAGGTGAGCAATAGATGAGCAACAGATGAGCAACAGATGAGTGTTGAAACAGTTTATTGTGTCATATCGGCAATACCTTACTCATCTGGACTCATCTGGATTCTTCTCTTTTTGTGTTTAGTGAGGCTCTTGGCCACGAAAACCCTGTGTTTCTTGGGGGATCACCACAGACTAAGACCCGTACTGTGTCTCAGATCATGACCCGGCAATCCTCAGAGACAGGCCGCCACCTGTTGTCTGAGCCAGGAACGCCCCTTTCTCCTCCTGCACATGGGGATGTATTCTTCCCAATAGAAGGTAGGACACTCACACAAAACTATATATCCACACAATTTTCAGGCCAAATGATACAAGCGACATTCATTAGGGTAGGACACAATAGCCATCTACTAATTAAAGATGCTTATTAAACAAAATGAAAAACACTAAATCAGTCAGCACAGGTTGGGGAATTCCATTATTTAAACAATTTTTGCCCCTTAGCCTGGCTCAAAACTCTCTATGACCAGCACAATAACACAAAGAAAGCAGAGTATGAGTTATCTCACACTAAGCTTCATTTACATAGCTGCCTTTCAGTTTAGGAGTGTGCAATATATCCATTGGTAGGTCAAGCCTTATTAACATTCTGACTGTCTACACCTGACTCCCTTCACATTTGATACTCAAATTACGTATAAAAGTGTTTCAATAGTGGAATTTAATTGTATTGCACAAGGACATCGTTCTGAGCATATATTTCAAAATGTAGAGTGAGCTTGTTAAAGGACTCTGACGCAATCAAAGAATTGTCATAGCCTTTTCCACTTCTGCCAAAAAATCCTGCATCAGACATTAGTTACGGTGAAGGGGTTCAGTCCTGAGTATTTTTCTACCAATTCCCGGGGCACCTGCGCAGACATTCCAGGCATACTGAGGTGGATTGCCCCGTTTCCTGGCAGCACAGACTGGGAAAAGGACAGAACCAGACTTACTGAAAATCCAACCTGAACACAATGTTATTTCTATGACCTTGAAGAGTTTAGTGTGCAAACAGGGGCAAGTCTCAGAAACACATACTGGAATTTGTCCATTGACAATATACTGCAAGTAAGAAGTGAGAAGCATAAACACAAAGTAAAACAAGGTCACCCCTGCTCAATGAGCCCCTAATTAAGATGCTGTAGTTTTGCTCTATGTGTCCAAATCCTCTGTTTACAATAAGTGACAGATGGAAATTACCGCTGCTTGATTGACTACAGACTACATTTCTTCTCTAGAGGGAGACACAAATATTGCTTAAACTATCAAAAATCCTAGAAAATAAATACAAACCATATCTTATACATTTTTCCTTCCAGATCTCATTTCCTTCAGTGGTCTACAAATGTTATGCAGAATACAGAGCGTAGTTTGAGGTTTCGTGTTACGTGGATAAAAGCCACACTTCAGCTTTCTTCTTCATCTTTTTTAGCCCGCTGACCTTCAGCTGAGCGGAATTTAACTAGCAGCAGTTCCCTCTTATCTTTAAAATGTCGCAACTCAGACTTGAACCCTCTTGGTTCCCCTTTTTAATGAGTTTCCAGCAAAAGATATCTTATTCTGAGAAACGTGTCGCTGCGTGGTTGTACTACTATATAGAGTGGGAGGATTGGAAAAAGAAATACTGATCCGCTCACATTTTGGGCAGGAAGTGCAAACTCCCTCGTATCTACATTTCGACATGTCAGCACACAGACATGAAATACACATTTGTGCAGGTTCGCATATGTGGATTACCTGCTAGCATTTCTATGCTCTCACTGACCTGCACTGTTCTCTATTCCAGACACCATCCTTGAGTCACCAGAGTTCCTGCAGGTTTAAAGGGCTCTAACTGCTGATCTGGAGACAGTCCTGCAACTCTCTTCCTCTTCTCTCTGCCTCCAGAGCGATGTTGCCCTTATGCGCTGTCTCACAATAACCTCTGCTGGGGTTGTGGTCTGTACATTCTCTGGACCGCAGGAGGGAACGGACTCTGTTTTTTAATTCAAAAACTATTTAGACCTGCAACAACAGCTGGAGGCCAAAAAAGCAAACTTTTGCTTGGGAGCACTTGTGTTGTCGCGGTGGCTGGGTTCATGTGTGATGTTCCATCTAAACACTGATTCGTGAGCAAACAGCATGAGAAGAACCCAGAGTGTTGAGGGTGGGGGTCCCACCAGGTGCAGGGGTATAATGGTAAGAGGGATAATAGTTTATGTGGTTTCTAAAGCTGCTTTCACACCTACAGTAACTTGTTTGGTGCAGTTCAAACAAACTAAAAAAGTGAATCAGAAAGTGAAAAGTGGGTTTAAGTTACATTAGTGTGTGTTGCTTGCATCCTACTCTGTATACTTTTGTAGTTTGTAGCAGAGCGGCCATACTGACACCAAGCCCCTCTATTATATCACAATACAAGACTCATTCTGTTCAGTTTCCTATCATTCCATCGTTTTTCATGACAGAAGTGATAAATATTATTTATGTGATAAATATTATGTATCACTTGCCAGTTACTGGAGTAAACTTGGTTTTTCCCTCCTTAGTTCATATAGTGCTCATGATGAAGGATGTGACTAACCAAAACTGTCCGGTGAATGAGTTTTTTGTCAACCCATGTTAACAGTTCAATTGTAATAAGTCAATAGGAAAGATTAAATGGACTGGAACTAAAAGACAACAGGGTATAATTTTTTGGACCAAACCACACGTGTGAAAGCAACTTAAGGCTCTCTCTCATCCCTGGCATTGTTATCAAGTGCTCAAACATCTTCATATCAAAGGACGCTCAATCGTCAGAGAAGTCCTGCTATTCTTGCACAAGTTGACAGTAATTTCTTTATTTTTTTATGGCATTACACCGTTCCTCTGTATCATTTCCACTTGGCCTCGGCTTCATTTCTCTGCTCTTTCCTACCTCAGTTACTGTAAACTCTGTTGCTCTAAATGCTCCACTTCCTTCCTGTGCTCTCAGAAATGCAGCACTTCACAGTGCCCTTAAATATATTTAGAAAGTGCTGAAAACTGCAGTAAGTATTGTGGGTTATGTTTGATAATAGTTTTTCATGAATGCCATTTTTGAACAGTTTAATAATTAAGAATAAAATGTTTGATTTTCTCTGGAATGTAGCCCAACACAAAACATCATCAAAAAACTACCAACGGTTTAACCACTGCCATCTCAATGCTGTTTTTGTGAATCTTTTTCTGATTATTTTTGGTTTTGATTCCATGTGTCTTGATTTGATTGTTGGGATGTGTATATCAATGTTCATTTGTGTTTTTGTGTGTGCAATGGGATGTTAATAAGTAAATACTATTTGGCACAGGTGTGGAGGAATGGTATTGAAATTTTAATCAAATCATATCAAGGTAGACTGAGAGAAAATGAGAAGTGATTGCGATGATATTGTTACTTAGTTGTGACTGTGTGTGATTGAAAACCACTGGTGGTTTTCTCATATTGAGGTTAAATATGTACAGCAGGTGTAGAAATCATCTCCAAATGATGTGTAGCAGGTGTATAGGACAGGGTATTATGTACAATATGTTTTTTTCCCTAATAGAGTGTGTGTGAGTGTGTGTGAGTGTGTGTGAGTGTGAGTTGTGTGTGTTTACAAATATTAGGTTATAGTTTCAAGAATAACTTTGTGGTCTAGTTTAAATGTGTGCGCATACTTGCATGCAATTCTGCATCTGTATGCATGTGTTTCATAATGTATAAAGGTTGTATTACACATACACACGGAGGAATGCAGTAAAAGCCTGTTTGTTCTGTATATTGCATTTAAATTGTTCCGGTTGTAGCTTATATAATAAAATGGAGCTCTTAAACCTTAAAGCCAATGTGTCTAGTCTTTGAAATCATTGTTCCTTTGAACTGGCACATCTCCAAAACTATCACTACACAAGGACGTGCTGCACTTGCTGCCTAGGGAGCCATTGTAAACGGAACAAGGTTGTTCCACTTGTGTGCCTCTAAGATGGTGCACACCAGAGGGAGACTGGCATTGAGGAGAGAAAATGATAAAACCATCTTAGTATCTTGTTTTATGGGAAGTGACAGAGCGCCAGATGGGAGGAGGGTGCCTGTTGCTGGCCATTTCCTCTCATCAGAGCTTTTTTTGTATTAGCCATTTATGTCTTGTATTAGCAGGAGCTGCATTATTATAGATTTGTACCACCTCCATCTTCCTGTGTGACATACCTAGACAAGCATATCAAGCAGATCAAAATAAAAATACAAATCACATGACACCTGTCATGCAATGCATGCAAATACATTGCATATCTTGTTCTGTTTGTGCACGTAAACACATTTAAAAACTCATGTAGAAATGACTAAATAGGAAAAGCAACAACACTTTAACTTGTGGCTTTCCTGTTTACAAAGGTGTTTCCTGTACCTTCACAGCTGATCAGCTCAGATAGAACAACCAACCACTGTATTTACTGTATGTTATGTTTCATATTTTACTTGGATTGTATCCTGGTTTAAGGCAGGTAAAAAGAAGCAGTAAACATATGCCCAGAATCCCCAGAAAAATGCACATCTTTAAGGTAAGACTGTAGTGTAATGACTAGAGAGGTAGAGGGCTCCTTTAATAAGATGTGAAGCTGAATCCCCCAAAGGGGGACTGCCTGATCAGTCCAGATCACCAGGAACAGATCAGATTAGATTTACATCTCTTTGTAGAGGTTACTGCATTACACTGCATGAAGACGAATGTTTCAAGATACATTATTTTCCTTCATATTATGAAGCATTGGCATAACAATGTTAATTTTGTATGGATATTTTTTAGTGCATTAGTACACTTGTTTATGTGATATGTTGGGATAGATTGTGAAGTGTTCTACTTGTTGCAGCTGCTGTTCCTTGTATCTTACCGACAGAGGTGGTGTGCCGTCATCTTCCACAGTGACAGTGAGTCGGTACTCTTGCTGGCGCTCTCGGTCGGGCGGGGCCGGCCGCGTCACCATCTCTCCTGTCACACGGTCCATACGGAAGGTCAAGTCCTGGTTTCCAGCAGTGATGTAGTAAAAGAGCATGGCGTTGGGACCGATGTCTCGGTCGGTAGCTATCACACGGAGAACTGACGTTCCACCTCCAACATTCTACAGATTGTATTATAAAAGAAGCCTCATTGTTGATTGACACAATATTTAAAAAAATAATTACTGTGCAAACTGAAAATCACATAATATCACACCAGTGCTCATGCCATTATTCAGCTTCAGTTTAAGAACAAAATACATGCAAAACTATAGAAACATAGAAATCCAAAGGCAAGTCACACATGGATAAAATAAACATCATGCAAGCGAGTGTGTCCCTACCTCGCTTATGCTGACATTGTAGCCCCTCTGGCTTTCAATAACAGGTGCATTGTCATTGACATCCAAGATGTTGACGGTGAGGGAGTGGTCTGAGTGTCTGGGAGGTGAGCCATTGTCGGTGGCACGCACCTGTAATAACATACACATGCACTAGCGTGTACTTGTATGTAGGTCTGATCATATATTTTGACACATGATAGAAAAATCACACAAAGAGAAGTGTACAATGCTTTGCAAAATGCTGTGTCCTTTCCTTTCTGTGAAAATATTGAAAATATGTAATAATATGTTAATATGATCGGATCAGTTAAAAAAAAAAAGGTCACACATCATCTGATACCAATGCTGATACTCAAGTGAAACTAAATCAGGTTTATTTTAGAGGTTAGAAATCGAGTTAGGGTTTTAGTGAAAAGTGTAACATAAGTGCAGGTCAAAGATATCATAACATGTGGATTGCAGCCTGACCTTCAGTAAATAGCGGTCTACTGACTCTCTGTCCAGAGGAGCATTGACATAAACCTCCCCGTAGGTGTGGTTCACTGTCTTGATCTTGAACACATCCTCCATGTTGCCAGCCACCAGAGTGAAATTGACCTGAGAGAGAGTAATGAATCAGAATGAAACAGAAAAATGGGGAGGAGAAAGAGAAAAAATGAAAATATCAAGCAGCAGCAGGGTCAGTCAGAAATTGTAATCATAAAGTTACCCACACTGTATACATAGTTTAATATTTGTTTTTGGCTGTACAGGTTCTAAATCTTAAATAAATTGCAGCACATGGTAAAGATTCAATGGGGAGCACAACTGACACCTCAAATGGATTAACAAACAGGCAAGAAATGCCATTCTATGATTAAAACTGAAAATTAAGAAATCATGACTGAGAGACGGGAGGGGGTGGGTGGCTGGTGGAGAGAAAAATTAGCACAAGCACAGTGAAAAAAACTCAAGTTGTAAACAACAATGTGTAGCAGTCTTCAGCACGTATACTATGTAGTAGTAAGGAGAAAAATGCAGTGTTGGCAACTTTAGTGGACCACTATGTTGAGATGTCAAAATCACTGTTGGCTGATGTGAAACTGAGGCAAGGTTCAATTGAGGTAATGTACTGTAATATGCTGAAGTAAACATTATTACAGTACTCACGTCAAATGAAAAGGCACATAAACCAAAGTGAGTCAAACATGACTTATAAACGTCAGTCACTGTTCTGCCTCGTAAGTTATGATGATGATTGATCTTTAAACTTTAATTGTAGTTTTTTGTATTGGTCTAAGCAAGTCAACATTTTTCTGCCTCTCTTTTTTATTCTCACCAGTCCATTTAATCCAGCATCTTTGTCCCTTCCCAGCACTACTGCCACTTTCTTGCCCATGGGTGTGTTTTCTGCAATGTCGACTGAAGTATCAGATGTGATGTCAAACTCTGGACTGTTGTCATTCTCATCCAGAATAGTGATTGAAACCTGTCAAGAGATGAGATCAAATGTAGGCTCCATAACTTGCCAGATTGATGCAATACTTACCTTTGAGATGAATCAAATAATCAAGACCTAAAAATAAAAATCCTGCAGATGAACACAGTTCATGTTGCCTTTAAACAGAACAGCAAGCCTTACCTTCTGCACTTCCAATGAGAGATGCAATGAATAAAAGAGGAATGCCATTAAGTTTTCTACAACAGAACAGACATGACACATACTGTAATGAATAAAAAAAGCTGTACACGAAAAGAAAGGTAAATGTACACAATTCAGAATTAAGCTTACCACAGTAGAGTCCTTTTTAGGTCCCCCATCATCAGCCACAACAGTCAAGGTGTACATGTCCCCTCGCTCTCTGTCCAGCAAGCCTGTCACTGTGATACGGCCCTGAAACATCACACACACTAGCATATATCTCCACATCCATAAAAATTCCAAACAAGATAGAAATATCCCTAATGTGACAAACCAGGAGCAAGGACAGAGAGAGAAAGAGTGACGCATTGTAAAAAAACAAAACCAAAAAAAAATCCCCATTTCTCATCTATGAAAGGAATCAAATGACTTCAAAGCAAACAAGCTCTTTGATCAGCTTACAGTCACGCAGCAACAAGAGTGCTATCTTAAATCACAGAGGAAGAGGTGTTATTGAATCACACTGCAGTTAATAGATGGAACATATTTGACAGTAGGTGGGTGTAGTCTTTGAAGTGTACAAAAAAAAGAGACATGTGCATTGTGCTCATATCATCAGTGACCTTTCTTCCTCCACTGCTCCCCAGCTCACCGTGACGCTGTCTATCTTGAAAAGGGCCAGAGCCGCAGGTGAAGTGTCAGGGTCGAAGCGGTAAGTCAACTGGTTTAAGTTGTCGGCGGACTGGGCCTGCACTTGGACCACCTCTGTTCCCGTGGCGATGTTCTCACGTAGCGAAGCCTCATAACCAGCAGAGAAGAAGGCCACGGCCTCATCCAGCTCATTAAGTAACGTGACATAGACTGTGCAGAAGCCTTGGTGGAAAGGTGGAGCCTGGTCAGTAGCCGAGACGTTCATCAGATAGGTTGTCTTGGTCTCATAGTCCAGGTAGTCGACAGTGGTTACCAGGCCAGTGCTCACATCCACCTCAAACTTGCGGTCCGAGCCAGACACAAGGGCATAAGAAACAGCTCCACCATCACCTGACCAGGAAGACGGGGGTGGTTAGTAGGGAAAGCTTACAAAAACAACTTTAAAACATACATTTTTCAACTACTATGAGAGTTTAAAATTGTTTGTTTGAAGCTGTAGTTATAACATTACAACAGTTTCCTTTATTCTGAGGTTGTTTTTTTTAACACTGTTGTCAACGCCCTTTTCTCTTGGCTATGTTATTGTTTATTTTAGTTTCTAGTTTCTAATGTTTTGGAAAATGTATGTCACAGCAGATGCATCATACACTTATGCACAATGGGAAGTGAACAGAGGAAGTCTGTAGGGTGAAACAGAAGTAGAGGTTTAAAGATACACTGCCATTTTTCGTGTAGTGTAATAAGTAAAACAGGTGTTATGTGTTTTGACATTTCCCATTAGAATGGCCCTCACTCATGTAAGGGTTGGTAACCTGTAAACAATTGACTCACACCAGCAGTAGCAAAGCAAAAATGGGAAGTTTAAAGACAGAGTCAGCTAAATGTCTCTTTCTGTTTTGGATGAGGAGGATAAAACGTCATACTGAAGGGAACTGACATGGACTCACCAGTGTCAGGGTCTGTGGCACGCACCACAATCACAGAAGTGCCGATGCCAGCAGTCTCCCTAAGGCCCAGACGGTTGTATTGTTGCTGGGTAAACACTGGCACCTCATCATTGGCATCGTCTACATATATGATCACCTGCAGGGAAAGACATTTGTATATAAATTACACATATTATCTTTGAGGAAAGGGTCTTGGTCTTGCTTCCAGGGAATGATTCCACAGACATAAATATTATATATATCTGAATCCCACTTCAGGGCCTGGATCCTCTTTGTTCTTTGTTTGTCTTTTGCCTCTCTGTCCACATTTCTAGACCAAATATGTTGTAATGGGTCGACAAAGCTGTTCATTTTTAAAAAGTAGCCACATTTTCCTTTTAAATTTTCATGCTCTATAATAAAAAGAAACTATTTCTACATACTTCATGCTATACATTTGGCATGAAGCACAGGGATAAAACTTTTATGTTACAGCATCCTCCCCTTCCCCCCTCTGGCTATCCTCTTCTTCCTCACCCTCACAGAGCTCCTCATGCTGCCCTCGTCACTGTTGTAGGCCTCCACTTCCAACACATGAGAGCTGCTGGTTTCTCTGTCCAGTGCCCTGAGGCCTCTTGTCACCAGCCCGGTCTGTCTGTCTATGCTGAACAGATTGTTGCTGTTCCCTGCATGTATGCATTCACAAACATGAGCACACAGACAAACACACACAGCGACAGAGAGAGAGGAAAGTGAGACAAAGCAAGATACTACATTTTAGCAAAACATTTAATCAAGTCTCTGAGTCTACATAATTTCAGTTGCTTCCAATGCAAATTAACATTTAAAGAACCTGTCATTACTGTTAGAGAGCTGCCTTATAAACACTGACTGCTTCTAGACAATAGAAACTGCATTGGAAACACCACTCCATCACTGTCATACATGTCCATCTGAAAAATTAAAGTAGAGCAGCACTTACCAGTGAGGATCCTGTACAGGACTCGGCCATTTTCCCCCTGGTCTGCATCAGTAGCTTGAACCTGTAACACAAGCAGAAAGTCTGTCTAACATGTCTAACCTTTTTATGTGAGAATTGAGCAGTTACATTTGGTAACCAGTGAGTTTGTTGTTCAGTGTTTACCCCCATAAAGTCACATGAGACACAATTCCATACATTTTTTTCCTACAAACATATAAATGGGTATTCTTCCTCATTCACCACACATCCACTGGTGCCCAGTGTCTTGTTGCCACAACAACCCCAACATGGCTTGGCAGCAGAGCCTCTCTCTCTCTCTCTCTGTCTCTCTCTCTCTCTCCCTCTCCCTCTCCCTCTCTCTCTCTCTCTCTCTCCAGCCAAAAACCCAAACCCAGCACAGACAGCACGGCTCCACAGCGTACACAGATAAATAGTGGAACATGCTGGGCTGCTGGTGAATGGGCCATGTCATAAGACTGACTTCTGAATCCAGAGAGGCACAGAGCCACTGGCACTGGATAAGACTGACTTCATGTCACACTCCGCTCCTCTGTGGATGTGTCAAAACCTGTGGAGGTGCCTACAGAGTGCATATTCAATAGCATACAGAGACACACACTCAAGACACTTGAGAGCATGTACGTGCACTTGGGTACGCACAAATACAGATACATATACTCTCACAGTCTCTCTCTCTCTCTTGCCCTGTGTGTCCTCCTTTGCTCTCTCCCACTCCCCCTGTGAAGAGGGGCCCAACTTCAGTCTCATTAGCTTTATAAAGAGATGTGGAGAGAAGAGGAGAAAGAGGAGGAGAAGGGAGGGGGAGTTGGGAGAAAAAAGAGGCTGGGGGGTCAGATTGGTGAGTGATGAATAGGGTATTACACAGCGGACTGCACCACTTAGGCCATAAAAGGGGTGTATAAAGTGTAAGACTACATTGCTGAGCCAGATGTTATAAGTGTAAGCATGCAGAGTGTAAGCATTAAAAGATTATTCACTAAGCCTCTGCATGGCTCAGAAAACACACTATTGTCTTTGGCTCCCTGGGATTAAAACAACTGTGAGATATTTCAGTTGTTATGCTGTTCCCCACATTTTACCCTCTTTTCCTCCTTGTTCCCCTCTTCCTCCACAGCGTTTTCCCCTCTGTCTCTGGGAAATCAGCAGTTTAAGGGGGGAAAACAAGAGCGTGGAGCCAAGAAACAGGTCTGACCTCAGTTACTGGAATTAAGCAAGGTGCTGTTTTAAAGAGTTTCTAAAGTGTGGGTGTGAGTATACATTTTTGAAGGGTTTTATTCTAAATTACTAAAGGTTCAATCTGAAGAATAAATGTTAACTGCTAAGTATTTTAGAGGTAAACATATTTAAGTTCTTACAGATCTTAAGGTCTCAACTTTTCTAACAATCTCATTAATGTCTCTTACAATATGTATTTTATATCTGCCACGGGGTCTCATTTTGGAATGAAACTTCTAAAAGGCATGTGAGCTGCTTGACATGTGCTTTAGTAACTGCACATTGTCTAAAGGAGTATGAGGAGACTGTTGCATTCATTTGTTTTAGTATGATTAGTACTTATTTCGAGAATAGATTTGGATATTAGCAAACAGAGGCTGAGATCAATATGTAGATAATATAGAGAATATACAGTCAATAAATACCATAAATAGAGACCAGTCAAAAGGCAATAAAAAAGAAAAAAGTAATTTTTTGCATTTGCAAGCATGCTACTAGGGAACTGGAGAACTTGTGGATGCATAATTAGTCAAACTTTACAAATGTGAATAGGTTAGACAAAGTGTGCTTGTAAAGAAGCAAAGAAATTAGTTTGACTGTTTCAAAACTAGCTGAGCGGTCAGATCTGCGGGAGCAACAATGTGGGGTGATCGAGAGGGAGAGTACCTTACAGCTAAGCTGCCAGGCTTGAGAGCAGCATGCCTAATCACGAATATGTGCAGTACAGTCCCCAGTATGTGTGGGTGAGAAAGAAAGTTTGTGTTTGAATAGTTTGTGTGTGTGTGTGTGTGTGTGTGTGTGTGTGTGTGTGTGTGCGTGCGTGTGGCATATGTGCTTGGAGGCGCTGACTAATGAACTGACTCTCTAACGAGCCATCCTGCTCCACTGGCCTTTTCACAGCTTTCCTGGCATTTGGTCTTAAAAATAATTTCACGTCCCAATGTGTTTCCCTTAAACCGATAAGCCATGCTTTGTCTCCGCTGAATTAAGGACGATGACATTTACAAATGTTACTATGCTGAAGATGGGGGCGCGCAGAATGAGAGGGGGGATAATTGGAGACCGGGGTAGAAGAGGTGGGTGCCTTGCATTTTACAAGGGGCATTTTAATAAACCCAATTTGTTTTACATTGAAGAAAGCCTGTCAAGCATTGACTGTTTTGTAGTCCTTGATTTAATAGCTACATAATTGCCGCAAATGCCAAACACTCACCGCATCTGCATGTGCATGCAGCCGTTTCTGTGCGTGTTTGTGCGTGTGTGTACGTTTATCATAAGCCCTTGTCCCAATAAAGTGAAAATGAACCTACTCAGCTTGGTTAGGCTTGGTTAGTGAGGCAAGGAGCTGCTGTGGCACTTTGGCAGAGGCTGACCACACACAAGCAGGCACAGAGTAAAGCACACACACACACATACACACACACACCCTTACATAGACCTTCAATCTAATGTTGTCTTCTCCATCCAGGGCTGAGTCAACATGAACACCACTGAACCAGGCTCCAACTTCATCTTTACCTCTAACACAGAAAATGTCACTCTATCCAACCTTACAACCACCACCACTTCTCCCACAATCTCACAGCCTCCATCCTATTCTTCAGATGACTACGACCCAGAATTCACCATCATGGTGGTGCTGGGTTTATCACTGCTGCTGGCAGGATTAGCAGCATTTCTGGCAGTGTGTCGGCCCTCGGAACAGGATGGGGACTCGGAGGCGAGCTGTGGCCCAGGGGAGAGCTTGACCCGTGGAAGAAGCCAGTCCAGTGAGCCCCAGCTCAAGGTGTGGAAGAGACTGGGCTCCTATCGGCGTTCATACAACCTCTCCTTCAGACGACCGCCCCATCGTAGGCCGCATGAGCGCGAGATCACACATGTGTCCCAGTCACCAGCTCAACAGACACCACAGCCAGAAGCCAGCATGGAGCCTCACCTTACTATGCCATGTCTATTTGACTATGTCACGGAAATCTGACTTGAGGACAGGCTGAGGGCTGACTGACTGCTCCTCAAAACAAGTGATACAGGTGGATAAAGTGGATGAGGTTTGCAACAAAACAAATGTTTAAAAATTGGGCAATCAAAAAGCCATTGCAGCGCAGTTTACACATTTTTTGTGACTGAAGATTTCACCCTTTTTAGCAGGTAACATTGTTGTGCATGGATGTTCTTTTTCAGCACTGCTCGGCACTATTTTCACTAGAGAGAAAACTGATTTAATCCAACAACAACTCCATTTGATTGCAATTATCTCAGTAAAGATTTGATGCATCATCAAATTTGACATTCTAGAATAAATTGAATTTGATTTGATTATATACAAATTTTTCCAAGGGAAATCAAACAGATACAGTGAACAATAATTCAACACAGAAACCTCACAGCAAGGTAAATAAATTTTGTCTTAAAAATGTTCTTCCATCACATTCATGGTGTGGGGATGAGTATCATCCTCTGATTTACACTGCCAATTGTTCTGGTGCAGAAAACCCCATGCATCTGGTAATTCATGTGTATTAAGACATTATTTTATCAAAACATAATGATTTACCAATGCTGACAAGACTAATGAAACCAGAGCCAAAAAGAGACCACTCTGTAACTGACTGTGTTTTGTGATTGTTTACAAAATAAAATTACTTTTTAAGTTTGACTGATGAAAGTGCAGTTTGTGATGAGATGTGTTTAGCAGTGTGTTTTCTACCTGAAGGATGCTGGTTCCTTGGGGCACGCTCTCCAGTATGCTGGTCTCATAGCTGTTTTGCAGGAAGATGGGTCTGTTGTCGTTAACATCCTGCACCTCAACAAATACAGTGGCTGTGCCTGTCCTCCGGCTGCCTGCTGGACCGTTGTCTATGTGCAGAAACAGACACATTCACAAACACATCAGCTGCAGTCATTCAGGTTAATGCTAATTTTTTAGGGTTGTGCCAGGACAACACAAGTAGACACACTGTCGGCTTGGCTCATCAAAACTTGGGTCGTTTTCATCTGCTTGTAAATTAGGACAATATGTGTTATTCTGTTCTCTTGCACAGTTTTGCATTATCTCTGCTTCTTCTCCCCTCTCTCGTGTCTCTGGCCCCCTCTGCAGATAAGCCAGCCTGACTCACTGGTTTCCAAAACAGGAAAACCTCAGAGTTTTGTTCTTGCTTTTCAAACAGGAACAAAGGCAATTGAGCAATAGTCTGAAATCACTGCAGATGTGCAGGCATTGCTTTTTCTCATCATTGTCGTACAAAAGTACAAAGGAGCAGCTTTGAAGATCCCAAACAAAACAACTCAGAAAACAAGTCCAATTATAACAAATATACACACAGACTGTGTAATGGGGATGATAAAAGATCATAAAGGTTTTCTATAATCATAAAAAGGTGAGTTTATAACATACCTATAGCTTCTACAACCAGAGTGTATGCTGCTTGGGTCTCTCTGTCTAGGCCAACCACCGTCCGAACAACCCCGTCTCTGAAGCCCACGCTAAATTTACCGTCCTGATTACCACCTAGAAACAGAACACAGACACAATTCCAAATTAATTTACGGTATATTAGTTAAACATACTCATTTACATACACACAGTACAACTATAATACTAAAAGTAGCATGCAAGAGCAGCTCACCTCAGTCACACACAAGTCATACACAGATGGATGGATGGACAAAGGTACTGTATGTGCACATAGACCCCTGTAGCCCACAGACACACAAAAACAACCCCCACTTTGACCTCTGACCTGTAATGAAGTAGCTAAGTTCGGCGTTGAGACCAGCGTCGTTGTCAGAGCAGCTGAGGCGTGCTACAATGTGGTCTCTAGGGACACTCTCCTTCAGGGAAACATTGTACACGCGAGGGTTGAAGGTGGGCGTCTCATCATTTACATCCAGAACTGACCCACGCACACAGACAGAAAGACATGAGGACACACAGATAGATGTACTGTACATGAGGACAAATAAGGCAGCAGGGTGGTGCAGTGAGTGGAAAGTTTTTATTGTATAGCCTAGTAAAACAGTCTAGTTCAACGACCTGTGCTGTTCTATAGTTGGTCCTGGCTTCCCTGCGAAGTTAAGAGACGTGACACAGATCTCTACGAAACAATTCAAAATATTTTGATGCCTCTGACTCATCTGATCCTTTCAAGAAATGACAGAAAACCTTCTTCAGTTTTTCCATTTCTTTTTTTAGTTAACAGCAGTCAGGCGGTTTGTCTCCTTTACAAATTTTTCACATCCCACCAGCAGGTGGTGGTATCCTTCTCAGCAGATTCCTGAGAAGTCAGTGGTTAACCATCTGCCATAATGAAGTAACTGTTCATGACAGGCAGAATCCAATCATACCATGGCTTAGCAGTTTCATATGTAGGGTCAATTCAGAGAGAGCAAAGAGAAATCAAACCCAGGTTTCTTACCATCAGCAACATTTGCAGACTCTCACCTGTGACAGTAAGGGTTGAAGTGGAGGTGCGAGGGAACTTCCCTGCATCGTATGCAATAATTCTCAAATGGTACTGTGCTATCTGCTCGCGATCCAGGACTGCCGTGGAGGTGAGAATGCCAGTGGAGGTGTTCAGGTAGAAATCGAGGCGAGGCATTCCCATCTGTAACGCCATTGTTATCAAACCATTCTTATCATCATCTGGGTCCTCCACCTGGACCTATAACAGAAAGAGAGAGGGGACAATACACAGGACAGAGTGAAACCAAGAAAGAGCACAGCAGGTTATTGAAAGGATTAAGGACGGCCAGTAAAAAGAAAGATATGTTAAACATGAAGTTTTATTTTAATTGGATAGCAATTATCATAAAGTACTGCGAGGAAACTCTTTGGAAGTCATATTTTAAAAACATCACATTAGGAAAAAAATGATATTTTGCACCACTGAAATTTTTAAAATGTAAAAATTCTGAATCCTTTTTCTCTTTTAAAATGCAATCATTATTGAATGGGTTTTTTTACCTTAAAAACTGAGGATCCAATGGGCAGTCCCTCCGGCACTTCAGCCACAAAGGGCAGGTTGAGGAAGGTTGGGTCATTGTCATTCAGATCTAGCAGGTTAACAAACACTGTGGTGCTCGCTGATGCACGCAGTGGAGGTCTACCACCTAAAGAGGGCGCCAGAGGGACACATAAAGACAGACACACGCACACACACCCCACATCTCACGGTCAAAGGAGTTTATTAGCCACAGTAAAAAGTTTCATGGTCAACATAAAACTTGAGGAATGAGGCTTGAAGAAAGAGGCTAATCGCTCAGAATTGAAAGCTCTCTGCTGAGAATGATATAAAGCTATTTAAGCTCGCTTACAAATGGTTTATGTGTTTCATGAGTCAAACAAATTTACACAGTGAAAGGCAAATACAAGTGTAAACTGACATCGCACCGCACACATAAACATTACTTACCGTCGACAGCTGAGATGATAATGGTCCTCATGAGTGCTGCCTCCCTGGGGTTGGAGCTTTCCCTGTCCAGGGTTACCCCACTGGTGCGGATCTTCCCTGTACTGCTGTTAATCGTGTAGAAAGGGTTTTCTGGACTGATACTGTACATCACTGTGCCATTTTCCCCATCATCAGGGTCCACTGCCAACACCTGGACAGGTGAAAGACAGGAAAGACATTTTTGGGCTGAACTCTTTTAATAACCCCACCCCCAAAACAAGTGGTGTGTCCTCAATCCTCAAGTTAAACTGTGTGGTTTAATAAAACTATCAACAAGGAGAAAAAGATGCAGGGGCAGGAGGACAGAAAATGTCAGGAGGGGAAGAATGAGGAAATTAATCAGGTAAAGAAAAAGAAAAACAGTAATTGTAATGGTAATAGTAATACGAACATCCCCATCCCCTAGAGCATCTTCAAACTCAACCCCTTCCTACAATCCTAACACATCAGTCAGCTAAAAGAAAAATGGTAACGTCTCTTTTCTGACACAAAGTGGCGATGGGTGATGAATGTGTGAAACCGGGAGCCAAGCTAAAACACTGGCTGATTTTTAAAGAGCTGATCAATTATTCAGTATGCTGACTAAAAACGTTAGAAAGTGGTTAATTGGTCATTAGAGGAACAAAGGTTTTGCAGGTATTAAATTATTAAGGGGACATGGTAGGCAGGCATCTCAGAGGGCCATTGATTAGCAAGAGCCCAGACAAAGGTAGGTGATATAAGATGTGGGGAAGTGTCTAGCCCAGCCAGTTTAACTAATCAATTCTGGCCTGAGCAGAACACATTAAAAGATGGTGAGCAAATATATTAGCCCTGTCTATTGAACTGCAGCTCTGGCCTGCAGAGTGGCAGAAAAGAGAATATTGTTTTGAGACGAGATATTAGAGGAGGTCCACTGCGCATGTGTAGGTCCTGAATGTAAAAGGAGTACTAGTGATGGTGGGGTGCACCGAGTTTTGAGTGGGCTGATTTTTGTACTGGGTGCAGCAACCAAATTCATCGGCTCGCTGGACACCTCAAGGAGGACTCTGCAGGTGGCCTCTTGTCACCATAGTAACGCTGGTTGGGCCAGGGCTACATTGGGGCCAATTACAGGAGTGTAAGCATGGGTGGGCCGATTTATTGAAAAATGGTCAAAGGGGTAACAGTGTCTGTCCACTGAGCACAGAGTCACATACAGTATGCATTGCATTGCTGGCTGCACCATGAATGAACTCAACTGAGGAGAGAAACAAGTGGAAAATGTAGCAACATTTTAGCAATGCCAAATCTTATATCTTGAATTTCTCTTTCTCCATTCCACTCGCTTGCCCTGCAAGATGGGTTCTTGCTTACCTTTCTGCCTAGCAGCTGAATAATTTGCTATGCGTATGACTGCAGGCTACATTTTAATTAGCAATCGGACTCCCTTAATTACACTCACTGACGCCTCTTTAATTAATGGACAATCAGGGCTTAATTAACAACAACACACTGCCAAAGACACCAGCAGGACAATGAGAAAGTTTGGGCTAATATTAGAGTGTTTACTTTGTGATGACCTACGCAGTGATGGTGATGATGTACCGTTTTTCCATGTACGATATGCCTTTAATGATCACAACTTCTCAAGGATACTGGTGTTCTCTCAACATCACATTTGTGTATAAAAAGGAGAGGTCAACATTTCAATAAATTAATTCCTACAAAAACCCATCCTACTTGAAATAAAACAAAAAATGATTATTCCAGAGTGGTAATTTGTGCTGTTCATGTTACAATTTAGTTAACCATTAGACAGTCAGCCAGCTAAAGTAACAAGTTAGGCTAGGTGCACTCACAGAGATAACATCGGTGTATATTGGGCTCTTCTCCACTACGTTGGCATGGTATGGCTCATCTCTCCAGAAAGGGGCGTTGTCATTGATGTCCAAAATAGTGATATTCACCTATACAACATGAGAGTGAGGGAAAGTAAATGGAAAATGAGCTATGTAATAGACCTTTGACCACCATGGTTTATAAGGCAAAAAACATGAAACAACTGTAAGGAGGATCAGAAGGATGATGGCTGCAAAGAGGTTACCGTGGCGATGCCAGTCTTCTGCTGAGGGCCCACCCCTCCATCCACAGCTCTGACTATCAGGATGTACTCGGACTTCAGCTCTCGGTCCAGCAGGGCTGTGGTGGTGATCTCTCCTGAAACACACATGGAATGAGATGTCAGGACAAATTGAGTTAAAAGTCCTAACCACAAAACCCACGCAATCCAGCCACAATGGGCATGTAAGCAAAATTAAGAGTTTAAGGAGAAAACAGAAAAAGGTTTAGACACAGATCTAAATAGGCAGAGAGTCATTTTCAGGCCAAGTATGAACTGACAGCAGAATGATCTCAAATAATTCAAATTTGAAATAGAAAAATTGAATCAGATCTCAACAATTCTGTCTCAATTACAAGTATGCTTTCAGAAAATATACACACTTGCAAATGCATGCAGACACACACACATACCCGCGCACACACACGCATGCAAGCCCCCCCCCCACACACACACACACACACACACACACACACACACACACACACACACACACACACACACACACACACACACACACACACACACACACACACACCTGAGCGTGAGTTGAGACGGAACTGAGAGGAGCCCTCCAGGGAGTAGATGAGTGAGGCCTGGCCAAACTCCCGCGAGGCGTCCAAATCAGTAGCATTCACAAGCAGCACAGTTGCTCCTGTGGAGGAGAGGGAGGGATGAAGGCAGTAAGACAGAAAGAAAGTTACAACTCATGGAGTGGGAAGGAAAAATGAACTGAGACACAGAGTTATGAGGAAAATATGTGAAGTCTAGTAAAGAGGAAAGACAAGCAGCAGAGACAGACTGAAATGGCATTCAGAGAGCTAATTTCTTCACCGCCCCCATCCACAGCTCCACTGATGGCATGGCAGTGAGTGGGTTTATGGATTAGTGGATTATCAGCTTGTTTGGCACAGCCCATACTTGGCACAGGCTAGATCAATACCCCAGCAGGCAGGGGGATGAGAGGCTAGCCAGAGCTGTAGGGCTAGCCTTTAGCTCAGCCTTGCAGCCCAAGCCTTAGGCCCCTAGCTCAGGGCCAAGCACTTTAACCATATGCCCCTAAACCTCAGCCTTGGCCCAAGCCGCTCAACTGTGTGCTCTTTCAAAATCGTGTCCGAGACACAAAAAGTGGCCAGCGTCTGCCGGAGCTCAGAGGGAGAAAGGGGCGGGCAAATATCTCATTTCCCTCTAGCGACTGGAAACTAATCTATTGTCTGGGATAAAAGAGTCTTCTGAATGCATGCATGAGAATGAATATAGCAGCCAGTGATTTTTCCTTGAATAGTCAATATCCTGCATTCTGGCTGAGCATTTAAAAACATTATGCAAAATCAAAACAAATAAGACAGCAGAGGCCAGAGGACGGAGATAAAATAAAACATAAAAAACATACCCCCAAGAAAGCAAAGCTATTTGTTGAATATGCTAATAGTAAGGCAATTCAAGTAAGAAGTGACGGTATGTCCTACACACCGAGTTTGAGCTGTTTGGAGTGTTTAAGTGCTGTGTTGGTTGTACATACCAGAAAATGCATTCTAGCAACTAAACTGTAACCCCACATGTATAAAATGACTCACCGGCATTAATGTTCTCTGGGATTTTGACGATGTAGGACGGCTTGCTGAACTCGGGTGGATTGTCATTTTCATCCTGGAGGAGGTATAAACATCAACAACAGCTCAAATCAATGTGCTAAACAATGAGAAAAATGCAAATGGTGCTTAAAAAAGAGGAACTAAAAAGGGTTTGAAGCCGTCATCACACATTAGCACTGAGATTAACATATTTGGGAATCAGGGCGCTGAGAAGCGCTAAATGTTCTTAATAGTAAAACAGTAGTGGAAAGTGAGATTAAGTATAGGACACAAGTTGCACAAGTCAAGTGATTGGCTAATGCTCGAAGTCCTGCATGCAAACATTCTCTATTTCTATTTTATTCTGTTATTGCTGTTATTCCCTCAACATCATCAAAAATGATGACATGCCCTCAATGATTTTTCATGAATTCAATAAAGTTTGAATAAATCGCTTTGATGATGGTTAGTCAGCTGATTAAAGTGAAAACTCCTCAGAGCACTTTTTTATGTGTCATGCTGTTTCTGTCATCTAATCATATAAATATATATTTATGTATAAATATATCAAATAAATGCAAGACACTAAACTAACTATCCTAACCAGGCAGTGCAGTGTAGTTAATTGCTTTAACTGCAGGAGTGTGGAAAAACTACACCTGAACAATCAGTGGTCTATTGCAAAGGCTGAGGTGGACATTAAAAAAGAAGACACATTTGCAATGATAGGGGAGAAAATCATTGAAAACATTATTATTAATGGCTTTACCTAAAACAAAGGGTAATCAAGTCTTGTAATTTGACAGGAACGAATGGCTACAACATGGAACAGCATCTGCTGTCACATGGACTTTCCCAGAGCATTTATATTTCTCACAACCTCCCACTCATTGAATTAGACTCCATTTCACACCAACACATCCAGTTGTGTGGCTATTCGCAGAGAGGCTCCCCACTGTGTGAGCTGCTGAGAATTGTTAACACTTTAACAACAGTCACTGGCACCATTATCTATCTGGGCTCTGTGTTACACTGGTGCAAAGCATTGTGTGTGTGTGATGCTGCCAGCTACTGATAAACCCCTGTGGTGTGAGTCACGACACTGTGGAGGACATAGAGGGAATACAACATTGTGCACGTCCGTCCCTATTCATTTTTGCATTCCGGCATAGTTTCCTTCATTCTTTAACACAATATTTCTCCCTTGTGTAGGCTGTGTATAGATACGCTTACTGTTCTTGCATATCCAAGAATATTCCAGCTGGATTCATCCATTCTACTCTGTCATTTCTTCTTTTATGATGAAAAGTTACATGTACAATGAATGCCTATCAGGGGAAATGAGTTTAAGAGCCAGCAGGGATATGAGGATACGGGTTCTGGTTGCTCATTATATTTTTACTGCTGTATTTATAGCATCTTAGCAAAGATCAAAATTCATGTTTGCTATTTAAAAGCTAAGAGAAAAAAATACAGAAACACATAGTCTGTTATACAGAATCGTCAGCACTATACTACACACCACATTTACATTACAGATGGTTTAGATGAATTCCATCAGGACCTCCGTGAAGATGCAGAGTAAGATTTTCACAAACCAACAGAGAAATACAATAATGCATAGATTCTAATGGTATTAATGTTTTTTGACTTGTATTTACAATAAATATTTTATATTCAATATATTTTAAATTATTTTTCTGCTTAAAATTAGAGGCCTCAATAAAGACTGATAAAGGTAGCAAAATCAGGGATACATCATAGCGATACATCGTATTGCTAATAGCGAC
Source organism: Argyrosomus regius (assembly GCA_946959425.1). Lineage (NCBI taxonomy): Eukaryota > Metazoa > Chordata > Actinopteri > Sciaenidae > Argyrosomus > Argyrosomus regius. The sequence continues at coordinate 19,088,090 of OX336894.1, forward strand.
AGGAATAAGATAGGACAGCAAAAAAGTTGAATGTAGGTATATTCAATTCCACATCATATGCAAAGGACAAAAACAAATTCATTAGCATATGACACATATTATATAACATGTTGTGAACCTGTCATGTGTCATCACCTTGGATCAAATGAGTTGTGACTACAAATAAAACATCTCAGGTTGAACAGGCAGGCATTATCTGCTTACTGCCTTTAACCAAGTCATCTGACAAAAGAGTCAATCAGACCCGAGATTAGAAAGCTACAGTCAGTGCAGAAAACATTAGATCAGTAATCAGACAGGAAAGGGTATTTGCAATGCCTTAAGATGCAGAGGCATTATGTAAGTAACAAATGAAACCATGTAATATGAGACTTCCAGTTCCTGACATCATGACATGGTCTTTCATACATGAGAAGAAAGGTGGCACATAACATTTACAAAAAATACAATCAGGTTGCAGGAAAACATGAAACAGAAACAGCAGGATTATCTTGGAGAATTAGGATCCAGAACCTTGTGCATAGTATATTACTTTTTCCTCTCTGATTCATTGTGTGCGAGTAGATGGCTGTGACTTTCTCTAGCGCCCTAAAATAAGACATTTGGTGATAAGACTGACAAAAGCAACGAAACTGGAAACTCAGATAGTCACACAGACTGTGATAAAACTGCAAACAAAGCTGTAGGCAGACATGGATCAGAAGTTACTCAGAATGATTCAGGCAGTGAGGAAATATGTAAGTGATGTTGAAGACATGAAACGATCCACCATGAGTCGGTGGACACCTGTCACACACTGGATCAACATTTAGATAAATACAAGACAGCTTAGTCTTCATTCTGTGCACATGGTGTAACAGTTCCTATAAAAGTTACGCTTCCAAATCTCAGGCCCACAAATTTTTCAGAGTCACATCTGAGGAGAAACTTAATGAAAAAAACTCTGTAAAAGTTTGGAGATCGTGCTTTTGAACGTGGGGAGACTGTGAGGAATTTGTCACAGGGTGTGTCTGCTGCAGCACCAAGAGAGTCATTAAAAAAATACCACGCTTGAAGATATATTAAAAAAGTGTGAATTAAAGAGATTCACAGCTAAGAGGAAAAGAGCTGTCACCAAACTTGTTTTTAACTATTTAAGTACTTTTCTGGAACCAAAAAACAAACACACTGTTGCGGAAGACACAAAAGTTGGCACTGACAGTAACAATGACACTAAAACCTCATACTGAACCATTACAGTGTTTTTTTAAGCTTATTATTTACTATTGATATCTATTATTAAAGATGCATTTATTAATAACAGTTTTTTTAAATCCTTTTTTCCCCCAATCAATGCACGAGAGACTGAGAGTCTTTTAATGATCCACATCCACTTTCTTAACCAGCTAGTTTGACCGATATAGAAAAATAAATTTAATCTCATGGCTGTTTATGATAAAATCAAAGACAATTAGATCTGCACCTAGTTGAGAATTACTTGTTATATCAAAGTATGTATCAATGTATGATTCTGCATGTGTCTATAATACTAAAAAAACTAATGTTGTGTAATGATGATAAAAAATTGAAACATGCTCTGCTCTTTTTGATTTAGTCAGACTGACCTCAGTGACCTCTGTGAAAGAACCGAGTTACTGGTCTGACTGAGGTCAGACTCCGAAACATTTAACCAATCCCTTGATCCATGACAGTGACAAACAACAAATAACAGCTGCTAGTACATTTAGATCAAGGTAAGGTAGTGTCCATAAGTTGTACTGCAGTTGACAGAGGAAAAAAATTTATGTGCAAGGTTCTGTATCAGTTTTTGGCTGACAGCCACTACAGAGAGTCTTGTATTTTGCAGGGTTGTACTTACAATCACCTCCACCGTGACAGGGACGGTATTGTTGAGGGCTGGGTTTCCACCATCTTTGGCCATCACTGTCAAGTAGATCATCCCATTGGGAATTTGCTCATAGTCCAGAGGCCTGTTCACACTGATCACTGATAGAAGGAGAGGGGGAGAGAGAAGAAGAAAGGTGGCTTTGTGCTAAATGTGTTTTTATTTGGGACCTGCAGCAACATCACAGCTTAGTAAAGCTGCGAGTGAAATAGCAAAACTACAAACCAGAAATTGCAACAACAACCATAAACAGGTGGAGGAACTATTTTTCAACTTAAATGTGAGTTTAGCTAGTCTGCACATCAACAACATCCATGCCCATACTGTAACTGGCACACTCAAGCATATTATAGATGGCTACATGCTTCTAAAGGCAAACATACCTGCATAGCCCTCCACCATGATGATGCTGAAGTAACTGGGGAAGGCCGAAGCTGAAGTGATGGTGTATGTCAGGAAGTTGTTGGGAGGAGAATCCTCATCTGTAGCCTGTGGGTGGGCAGACAGTGGTGGGATATTAAGAGACAGGAGTGCCTTTAACATATGCCTCAGTGACAGTCAAAAGTCCACAGAGAGAAGAAGTTTTGAGTGAGTAAGACAAGTGGACAGACAGTGTAACAGGACAGATGCTGCAGTAGAGAGTGCTAATATTTATATGTGTATGTTTGCACAGCATGGGTGCGTGTGAGTCTGCATATGTGTGTAGCCAGCAAGCTGTCAGTCAGTGATGGCATGTTATTGGACAGATTAAAGCTGATTCTGGCTATTAGTGGTAGCAGGCGTCAATACTGGATGAACACCAACTGAGCCAAGACAAGCCAATCAGACAGAGGACAGAAGAAACTATACTTCGCAGGGCTAATCCACAACAACATCAACAACAATAATGACACCCCCTCATTATTCTCAAGTTGGAAGGAACTTAAACATGAGTCCTCCGGCTGTGAGGAGAGTCTACTAGGCCTCACTGGCATCATTAGAGGCTGGACAGGTTGTCAAAAACACTCACTTGTATCTCTCCATAACACGCATATCTCTACTCTTTGATTTAACGCCAAAGTGTTGAGTAAGCAATACCTTTCTACCCCCACAACTTCCTAAGCTGTGTCTTTTTTCTTACAGACTGTCTTCCTATATCAAATTTCGACAAACAGTTTCATATTAGATCGTTTACCACTCAAAAGGAAAGAGGAGTCGGGGGCAGAAAATCAAATTGATGAGTGGCAAAAGAAGTAAAAGAATAAGAATTGTAAAGAAAATTTTTAAAAAGATTTAGCTGTTAGAAAGCATAAGCACTGTAGTAGGAGGCACAAACCTCCCAGGCATTTTTGGGAAAAAGAAAGAAGCAGAAAAAGCAGAAAAGCCTCTCTTTGCTTCGTCTCTCAACACATCTCCTTCCATCTATTTCAGTCTTTTTCCACTTTCCTCCTTGTCTCCCTGTTTTCCGGAGCAGTGTGCACGCTTGTGTGTGTATAGAGTGAGTTCCAGGGCAAATTGCTGACACAGAATTGTGCGACTGGCTTCCCTGTTCCTCTCGGGCAGCGTATTAATATCAGCAGCGTTTAAGGTTAGCTCAGACTAATCAAACACAGTGAGCCAAGCGTTGAGCCCAGTCATCAGCTCAACTCCCACAATGTAAAGGCTGTGTCGGGGTAAGCCACTGCTCTACCCACTGCCACAAGGGACGTAATAGTCTTTCTCTTGAGGGCACAATCAAAGGAAACGCTGAGCCATTAGTTACCATTGTGCCTGTGTAGCTCTGCCTTTTGTGTGGCAGTGACTGATGGCCAACACACTGGGCTGACCTGTTCTTCTTGGATACAGTGCCCACAAACACATAACTGCATCATTATAGTAACGCAGAGGAATAGTGACATGTGAACATACTGTATTATTGCAGGTATCTTTGTGTGAGTGAATAGATTTACTATACCTACTTTTATGTGTCTGCACCACAACCGACTGACTCACCACTGAAGACTTGAGTTTTTTGAATAATTGAAATTTAATTAATTAAAAAAACATTTCTTTTGGTCCAGAAATTTAGTTCATTTATTGCAGCCAAACAATTGCTAAGCAACACTACAATACCATTATGAATGCTGATTTTGGTTTAGTGTATTAATATTTAAAATCATTGATGGTCACAGGTGTATGTTTATAGGGTGTTTTATAGCAGCTATAAACAGGAGAGTTTTACTGTCTTGCAACAAGAGTGTACTCTTTGCTTCATATGTCTCTTTTAAAACTCCATTCTTTTTAACACGTCTCACCCTGATTCGTGCCACCGGCTGGACGGCCTGTTCGTTCTCTCTCAGCGAGCCCGCGTACGCCTCCTTCTGGAACAGTGGCGAATTGTCATTGACATCCAACACATTGACGCGGATCCTGCCCGTCGTCTCCTCTCCACCGCCGTCCCTCGCCAACACGGTCAGCGTGAATCGGCGCATCAACTCATAGTCCAGACTGGCCCGCAGAATGACCCAGCCCGTCTCATCATCCAATGAAAACCTGCAAGAGACAAACAGGTGAAATAGAGGGTGGTCAACTCCCAAAAGTTTTAAGAGGGTTATTGTGACAAGACCTTTTTCTCATTACAACAATATACTTTAATGTTATTGCAATTATAGCATACTAACTTTTTTTAATTATACAAGATTTATTTCCAGTGCTCAAGAACACAAGTTGATTTTGCATTATTATACAGTTGAAGAGTTTCATGTTATGACCAGAAAACAGGCATTGTCCAGACATCAGACAAAAAAGTGTGTGTGGTTGGGACGTGCTCACTAGTCTGCATTTGTGCTCCTGTTAAGTTTAATACTTTTTTAATCTGGCAATGAGATGTACTAAATAGTTAATGGTGTCTTAGAGCCTTAGTAAAAAGCACATTACAATGCATCTCATGACTGTTTAGAACTGTGTCATCCTTGTTAACTGAAGATAAAAAGAGCTGCAATAATGATTTGTTATCACAATGAGAAAAGCTCAAGTTTTAACAAAATGTTTGTATGTTGTAATAATAAAAACGTATCATGAAAGTATATTGTTAAAACGAGAAACTGCTTTCATTCTAGATGTTTTTCTCATCTTTGCAGAAATACGCTGGTACAAAAAAATAACTTTTCTACAGAAATGAAACTAATGACAAAATAAACAGACCAAAATCACACAAAAATGATGCTCGGTAAGGGTAACAGAGAAACAATAATGGTAGGAAGCCACACTAATTGTGTCCTTTTGATGCTGAAGATAATGAATCAATGAATTAATTATGTGAATGTTTGTTTTTCTGTGTGTGTGTGTGTGATTCCGTAAATTTGTGGCCTGAAGAAAGCAGGGAGTAAAGAAAAGCGCCAGACACATTGTTGCTCAGCTGTCTCTGGTGAGGCTGGGTGGGCAGAAACAGTACAATCATTCTCTAGTGGCCAAATAAATGAAATATTTATGTGATTGTGTGGACTGTTTGAGTGTGTGTGTGTAGCTGTGTGTATCTTACTGGTCTGGCTCGTCACTGAAGTAGTAACGCACAATCCCAAATGTGCCTGCATCTCCGTCTGTAGCCTGGACACAAAAGACAGAAAAAACATAAAAATCATGTTTATTTCTTGTAATTTTATAGTACATTCAGCTTCTGTTGTCCATCAATTTGGTTTCTCACCTGGATCTTGCTTTTTTTCTACTTTGGCTTTCACATGTACCTGCTATCTTCCATTCTCTTTCAGGATTCATTTGCAAATGTGTTATCATGTAAAAACAGCCTTCATCAACTCTTTATTAAGTTTTAAGTGTGTGATTATGTGTGGCTTCCATTTTCAAATGCTACTGTGAAAAGGGAGTGATGGAAGTTCATCTTGTGCTGTTAGTTACCACAGGCACAATGTGGTAGGTACAAAATGTTATGAGGTGAGGCTCTTTAAAGCAGAGTAATAGATCATATTTTTCCATTTCATGTTAATGTATGTTATTATATTATTCCTCAGCATACATTTGTGCCTGTGCATGTGTGTGTTTGAGAGTGTGTGCTTCAGAGCGTGTGTGTGAGAGGCTAACTGATTTTAATGACACGATGCATAAAATCATCTGTCAGTGAGTTTTGCTCACTTCAACAGCTGTCTATGACCATATGACTTTGTTAAAAACATGCAAGCCACACTTCACTCAGAGGTGTTGATTAGATTAAATCTGGGGGAACTGATATATTTTCCTCTTCCACATGACCCACCACTGCCATAAAAGCAGCAACAACTGTTGTCATATGTTTTGCAGATAAAAGGGGTGTCAAAGAAATGCAACATAAAGAGCAACACTCTCAGGAATCTTGTACTTTATGAAACGCCACATTAACACAATCTGTCTTTGTAAGCACATGCATGCGTATGTGCACACATGTGCTGATGCGTACACACAGGGTGTTGTGTCGGCGCTGATGGATCGCGGCTGGAGAGGCTGTTGTAATAGAGTTTCACTTCAGTGGCTCTGCAGTCACTTGAAGGGCCAAACTTGAACGTGTCTGCAGCCTGCTCCGTCAACCACGATGCTGGCCACTGTGATTCAGTGATGCCCTGATACCGACCCTATTATGTAGGACTGTGTGCACGCGTGTGTGTAGGGCAGATGCTTTTTTTTTTGCATGTAGCTGTGACTTGCAATGTTGTAAGAGAGTGAGTGTGTTCATGTGTGTGAGTATTTATTCAAGTCTTTTTTGGCTGCGAATGTGCATATACTGTATGTGTGCACATTCAAATGTGTTAGGAAATATCTGTGCCTTTTAAATTGAATGCATTTATAGTTGTGTGTGTGTGCATGTGCCCCATCTATGATGCCTCTCACAGATGGAACAACGGCTGCAGCTATCAATGCGCTTTTTCTGCTTCTAAAAATTACACCATGCTGTTTAGCTCAAGCCTGTAATTTCACAGAGAGTTTCCACCACATCGTCCCGGATGGCGAATTGATGTTTCTTTTTAATGTGCGAATGGTCCTCGCTTTGTTGTCAAGTGCACTGAAGCACATCCGGCTGAACAAGTATAGAGTGATGCTAAATACATGTGAGGTGTTTGGGGACTCCAGTCAGGTTCTTATATTAACCTTTGAGTTTTCATCTGTCCTGTCTCTCCTAACCTCATCATTTAATGCCACTCAACAGCTTCTCTCCTTTTGCATTCCTACCAATCCCTTCCTCCCACTCCTCTTTTATCTTTCCCTTTTTCTTTTCTGTCTTTACCTCGCTTTCCTCCCTGCAATTCTGAGCTCCACCTCCATCTCCACTGTCTCCCCTCTCCTCTACATATCTCCCTTAGCACACTCTTCCCCCTCGATGCCTCCCTCCCTCCTTTGCTCCCTCTCTCCCAGGTGAGTGACAGTCCCATAAGTGCTCCAATGATAGCAGTGGGGGTGTTAGCGTGACAGCTATCGCAGCGGTGACAGGAGCTGGGCTCAGCCTGAGAGCTAATACTGCCTCTGCTGCTGCGGCCAAGCCCCACTCACCATGACGACAGAGAGAGAGAGAGAGACTAGAGAGAGAGAGAGAGACGATAGCCATCACCCCACTCCTCCATCATTCACCTACCCACTTCCTTTCTCCCACTAAACAATCACCATGACTGTAAGGCCCAGTCACTTTGCCAACTGCTTGCCAAAGACTTTCAACTTTAGACACAGAAGGACTGGAGCAGATGGACGGTAGAGATTGGCTTGTACAGGGATTTGCTGTAACTTAACACCATGGACCCGGATCCTTGACACCAGGGTATTATGCATTTACCCCTCATTGCCATGGTAGCTTAAACTTTTTTTGGTTGGGGAATTGGAGGTGATGGAAAAGTTGGTGAGGTGGGATGCACAGAGAGAGAGTGTAAGATTTAATGAGGAAAGAAATGACATGGGAAAAAAGCTGGGCCAACTAATGTGCCTTATAAGCACAATGACAATTACAACAAGCATTTAAAGTACTGCGATGGTTCACAGGGATAAATAGCATTCATGCTGATGGATTCATAAAACCTCTTTTTTAGGGACCCTCCAAAATAACTGAAAAGAGTTACAAAAAACAAAAGAAGTATGGAGCATACACATTGCTATAAAATGCCTGCCGTTGACTAATGGTATGAAACCCTGTTGGTTGATTGCCTGTTCTCTTACTGTCAAGTTTCCCAGAGATGAAACAGCGGCTGTATGTGTTGTAGATGAATACTGGGCCCAGACTGCAGCGATGAAAATCTCGCTTGTGCTAAGGAGCTGAGCACTGAGGTATCAGAGTCAGCGTTCTGATCAAAATCTAAACTAAGTTGTTAAGGAGTTTCTGCACAAAGAGTCAGTGCGCTGCTGATTGCCAATATAAACTCTGCAAACCCTTGGGTCCTCAGGCAGTAACTACAAAAGAGAAATTAGTTCTCAGTTGACCAGTTTGGTTAAATGATGTGTTTCTTCCCTTCAGAGAGGCGAAACCAGCAGGCAAAACACAGCTCTGTGTGTGTGTGTGTGTGTGTGTGTGTGTGTGTGTTGGTATTTATGTGCGTGTACCTGTGTAACAATGTGCTCATTTGTGTGTCTGCATGAATGTTAATGCAAACTGTGATAGTATGTGTGTGATGATTGGTTGTATAATGCAAAGTATAATGTGTATTTGGGTGCATATGTTTTTGCACATGTGAAAAGGATACACACTGACAGAGATGCAATGTGTTTCCAGGTTCATTCAGTCTTGGGTTAAATATGCACCCACAGCCATTTACAGTATAAACTCCTATTATCACACTCAATTGCTTTCAAGAGAAAGTGGAAATGAGAGCCTCCCTCATGGGTGACAGAGAGACAGGGGTGTGTCTGTGTGTAAACTGGGGTTGGGTTGGAGGGAGTGGAGGAGCAGATTATCAGCCCAGCTATCTCATGGACAGCGAGAGAGGTTAAAGCTGCACAGGCTTTTCTATCTTGAGTGAGCTGGAATTTGAATTGATTGGCTCCTAAAATTGCTTTTTCTGCAGAGGCTTTGAGAGGCATAGAAAAGGAAACCAATTACTGGCTGTCAAAGCCTGCTGTCAAAATAGAGATGACCCCCAGTCCAAACACAGACAACCTCTTCTGTCTCAGTGTTGCACACCTAAACACAACCACAAAGAAGAGATAACAAACATACAACTGCACACACACACACACACACACACACACACACCACCACAGTGAAGATGTCCAGTTTCTGACAATCATTGTGGGGGAGACAATGATGAAGTCACGGTTGTCAGGTTATCTTCCTCAGCTTTGGTTCTCTAGCTCTGGTTAGCTCCACTTATGTGGGCTCTTTTAAACGCTCTGTGTCCCACTTTCTCACATGTTCTGAATCCATGATAAGATCATAGATCAATCTTCACAAATGCTACACAAGTGGGATACAGTGAATAGCTATTTTTAAATAAGAAACCTCTTTGTGTTAACACTTGGCAGATTGTACTCTATGTGTGAGTGACACGCACAAAGCAGATTCTTGGTCATGTGACACATTCTCTCTTTGTGTGTGTGTGTGTGTGTGTGTATGTGTGTGATGGGGCTGGAAGGGGGGATTGCATAGTGTATATTTGTATTTATATCTGTTTTTGCAATGTTTGTGTACTTCTACAAAAAATTTCCCATTTTGGATAATAAAATTTACTGTGACCTTCCACACGGCATACTTCATCATTACACATCACCGCAGCAAAATTACTGTAAATGCCTGTGGATCAGTAGAGTGGAAGTTTGTGGCTCCCACTGCACACACAGGCAACATGAGAATCAAGCACATGGACATGCATATCTCTGGGAAGAGATATGCATGTCCTATCAGACTGAAAACAGTACAGTACAGTACAGTAAAAAACAGTACTCCAAATCATGTCTGCTTGATAACATCACTAAAAAAAAATATGCACTACCAATAAAAAGGGCTTTGTCCCAGATAAAAGGATAGGTTCACATTTTACAAGTCTGTCTTAAAAAAATATTCTTAATATAAGTTTAATATACTGTATATATAATAATATAAGTATTGGTTGCTGTACTTGTTGCTCTTGTCCACATTGGTTGCAAAGAGATGCCTTCCTAATATGATTTCATTGTAAGAGATCCATAGCCACATTTACATTCACAGTCCAAATCCTGTGGAAAGATGCATTTCAAACTTTAGCTAAGGCTAATAGAGGCTTCAGCAGTTAGAGTTAATTAAATCAAGTGGGTGTCTTCGTTTCTTAGTCTTAGTCTTAGTCTTTTTAGTAGAAAAGTCCCTTGTTGTGTTTCTTCAAACAGTGTTTTCCTTGCTGAGCTGCAGCACAGTGGTGGTGACATAAAGTGGGAGTTTTGCACTAAAAACACAACTTTGGAAAATAGCCTACCCACTTGATGTTTTTACACAATGTGACAGAGGAGAAGTCAAATATATATATATATATATATATATATATATATATATATATATATATATATATATATATAATAACACAATGAAAGGTATGACTGAAAGAAAAAGGTGAAAGAAAGAATGAAAACTTTTTTTTTTTTTTTTTTTTTTTTTTAATGGCACTGGACTTCCGTCTTCTCAGTAACTTTCTTGATCTCTGTTTCTAGGAACAGTATCTGCCATGGGAATGTGCAGAGTTTGTATCTCCAATCAATACTACAGAGCAAGGCTCAGAGCAGAGAGGTAACCAGAAAAAAGCACAGAAACTCTGTTGGGCTGCACTGGACGACATGTGTCCAATTAATGATCACATTATTTGACCTCATCATTCTCGCTCATCCTACCTGTGACTCAACTAATGAAGAAATTTATATATTCTCCTTAATTTTAATAACAGCAACAAGCATCTACAGCTTATGCTGTGTGAAATGATTCCAAACTAAAACCTCTTTAGCAGAGAAAAGATGCAAAATGCTTCACCTACTTGGATCAAATGGGGACCAACCGCATTTCTCGCCAGTCCTCCAGCTGTGACCTAGTGCACCTGCGGGGGTTGATGGGAGCTGTGTGTGTTTTTACTGCGGACACTTTAGTGTAATGGCGATAGTGAGCGTACGTTTACGACTGCTTTATTTCTCTAAAACATTAACGAGCAGGTGGGGGTGCTCACAGCGACTGCTGCCTGCCGACAGGATTGAACAGGCTGTTTCTATTATCTCCTGACCACCCAGATAACAGCAAGACAGACAGAGAGAGACAGATACAACTTTTTTTAAACAATGTATACTTTTGTAAAAAGATGAGGCTGACAGCTTGCAAGATAAATTGTACTGCTTGCATGCATACACAGCCACTATATAATGATTACAACCAAATGTGAACCACTGGAAAAAAAAAACAGCTGTTACCTCTGGAATGAGGAGGAAAGTGGGGGAGAGCGATGGAGAGAGAAAAACAGAGAGGACTGCATTGTGGGCATAAGCTGGAGACAGTTCGAGCTGCCAGTGAAACAGCTTAATGCAGAGCTTTGTGGCTGGCAGCTTCACTTTGCCGACAGGCCTTGGTCCTCCCCCTCTCTCTCTCTCTCTCTCTCTCTCTCTCGATGATGAAGGAACAAGATTAGAACAAGCAAAGAGAGGATGCAGAGAATGATAGAGAGTGAAGAGTATGCTACAGAGACACCGAATATAAGGTGGAGGAAAAACATGCAGGGTATCTATGGTTATGTGATGAGGGAGCAGGGCTGAGGTCAAGAAATTACACAATCACAGACAATGGATGTGAGCAAAAAATGTCTTGGATTGATATTCTCAATTGTGATGATTATATGCTGTTATGTGTTTTATATATATGTAAACTGGATATCTTTGGGTGTTTGAAATTTTGCTCAGACAAAACAAGCAATTTTAAGACATCATCTTAGGCTTTATGATGGACATTTCCCCTATTTACATATGCCCATTATTCTTATTTTTATTTCCTGTTCTTACCCACATATTTTACTTGTCATGTGTGAGCTGTTTTCTTCTGTGTGGTATATGTAATGTAAAAACTGCAGTCTGAAAACGTTGTAGGCTGAAGCTACATCTTATTGTGCCTACCCTTTTCACAACACCCAGATTAATTGATAGCAACAATCATTAATTGCAGCCCTAGTTTTATCTGTAATTGTAAACACATACAGTTTGGCCATTCTGTGTAATTTTTTAAAATGTTGCAACACAGTGGTGAAGTGCATTGTTTAATCAGTGTTGTCTGAATGAAATAGATAAAGTTATTAATAGATGACCAAACAAATGAGCCAATAGAGACCATTCCTTTAACTCGACTACACTCTCCAACTTCCTTCTCATCTAAATCAATCTAATAGTGAACCAACTCTGGGAAACTTCAGACTTTTAACTACTCTCAGCTCCCGCCTGTTCGTCCTCTGCCCTGCACACCCATTCACACCCTGTCTCACAATGTCAGAACACCCATGATAAAGGACCTATTATTAACAGTGATTCTGTGTGTGCTACCACATGCAGGAGAGAGCTGGGCCTCACCCCTTTTATTACAATAATGAATTATAATCACTGTTGTGACTATTGCCCTATAAAGGCTTGTCTAAACAGTGGCGGTAGCGAAACATCCAGCACTCTGTAATTTATAACCTTCTGCTGGAAGCATTTATCATTGTGCTTAGCCCTCAAATATACAGCATCTGCACAGAGCCCACAAAGCAGACAGGATGGTTAAAGACACAGAAGACCCTAATCAAAGAAGAACGTTGGATATGATATACAGTGTTTTATAAGAGCAAGATAAACTATAAGAAGGGAAGGTGCAGGTAAACTTCATTTCTATATGCATATTAGAGCTGTGTATGTCCTCATCAAATATCCTTAGAGATAGATTGATGTAGAGCCTGATGTGTAGGAAGAGCTGGAGAGAGTGTAATCCAAGCAGAAACAGACAGAGAACCTTAGAGTGAATCAATGCAACACCTGAAAACCATTAGCAATCTAATGGTAAATCAGAGAAGGGGGAAAAACAACAATAACTGAGGGCATACAATAAATACGAAATGAAAGAAGGCAAATTCTCTGAAACCCAAGGAGAGAAAATCAGAGTGATTCCACTGATACGAGCAGCTGCTGGTGTCTAAAGTCTCCAGGGTAAGGAAGAGACAGAAAGAGAGAGTGAGAGAGAAAAGGACCCAGACAAAAGAGTAAATCACAATAAATATTTATAATGATAAGTAATGCTGCAGACCATAAATATTAAACAGCCACTGCCTGTGTGTGCGTATATATGTGTGGTCCTATGTTAAGCACAAGTGTCCACAGGGATGCAGGAGCGGGCACGGAGTAATACATTGACTAACATTGTACATAAGCTCTGATCAGATGAGCTATGAATATGAACCCAAACAAAGCATTTCAATTACATTTTCAGACTGCTTGTTTGGCACTTTTTAAAAAAAACAACTGGGAAACAATGTGCATAATTTCAATTATCATAGGTATAAAGTATTATATAAACATCATCCAAACCCACCCTCTTTACATACAAACCACATCCACCACACGATTGATATACTGCACGACTGCAGAAACACTTGCCCAGGAAACAGTGATGTATCAGGCTCTTGAAATAACTACTTCATTGTGAGAGGAACTATTATCAGTCTCATAGTTACTGTAAGAGCAGGGGATAAAACTTAAATTTGACAAACCTCTCTGCTATTGTTGGTACTAAAGGTCCAGATTGCATTGCAAGGGATATGTACATATTAGTTTGCACTTAAGTTACTTGATCTATGGCTATGTATATGGCAAATCAAGCTGTGATATGAATAAATTCTTGAAAACAGCAGTGCACAGACAAATAGTAATAGGCCTTTCTGGACTAACTCAAAATTAAGCTCTAATACTAAGCTACAGATGTTATCATTGTCCCGTAAAATTAGCTTTTTTTTTACTGGCCATAATTAAATTGTCTCATCATTGTCATCAGTAATGAAATCACAACAGTCATTCTGAGTGGCCAATAACTTTAATCATTAAAGATATATATTAGTTGGGTTATATGAGGTACTTATCCATAATCAGTGTATTAACTACATTAGAGGGCAGTCAGTGCATTGCCAGTTTGGAGAAGCAGACCAAGATTTCAAAAGATGCTGTTGTAAATCTGACTCAAACAGCTGATAATAGTTTGCACGGATACAGTGACTAACTGTGAAGTAAGCTCTAGAGGTGCAGGGAGGTGTATTTTTGAGCTTTGGAGTAAGACAAACTAGTGCATCCAGTCTTGATGCTAAGCTAAACTAACTGGTTTGTGGCTCTAGGCTAATGCACTCATATGCAATAATATGACATTTGAACAGTGAGAGCGGTATCTAATTTAACTCTTGGCAAGAAATGAGTGTGTGCTATGTTTGTGACAGACCAGGCTACCTTGGGAGATTAAGAATTAAAGAGTTGCCCTCCCTTTTGGTGCTAAAACATAATTTGGCCACCATCTGTTGCACCTCACAGCCATCTGACAGATAGCACTGAGAGGATAGTCTCAGCCTAACAATCTGGTTATATTGTAATGCCTTGAGTTGTTCATTGTACTTAAACAAGCAAATAGTTAAAACTATTGTAAAAGAGTGTGTCACACAGTTACAAAGGGAATCAGGAAAATGAAAAGATGCCCACTACAGTATGTGAGCAACACATAGACACTTAAAAGCACAAAGTTCAGAATAAAATGTGCTTGAGTGAAGTACAAATGTAACACAAGTTCTATAATAACATAACCATTTGTTAGTGGCTTCATGCATTCATTTTATCACAATTAATGCTTCAACTCAACATGCTTTTCTGCAGGTGGCGAGCGACATAATTTGTCCCTAACAGTGAGGTGATGGACAGGTTAAGTTATTATTTTACCTGATTTATGGAGTGGGTTGAAAAGTGTTCTAGCACAAGTATGAATGTAATCAAGGCTCATTTTACATTTCTGTACTCTATACTTTAAAATATATAACCAGAACAGGTGATTCATTTGAAAAAATATGGCCCTTTACATTTATAAGAGGGACATTACCCCCTAATCATTCCTCCATTTACCCTCTGACTCCTGCCTGAACAATAAGAGGCAAAAAAAACAACAGTTTGATGGATTTAACTTCTCTATGCTTTACTTTAAACTTGAACTTATTTTATACAATACATGGGAGCAATGTCCATTCCAAAATAAATACCTCATTATTCACACAAACATGATTGAGGCGTCCACAACTTGTTTGATCAGACTGCAGCATATAAATAAACAGTCTCCGCTATTTTCACTAGATTAGAGCTGTTGTAACACATCGTCTAAATTACTAATGAACTAAATTATGACAGACCCACATATGTAAACAAGTCTGTGCAAACACACTAATGAACACACAACCACACATACATAGTAAATGGAAAATGGAAAAAGGCCTTTGATGACCAATGACTTTGTCTGGCTTTTTAGCCATGTGTTGACCTTGTGGGAGGGAGACCTTCAAAGAGATTGTTTTGTATATACTGTATATGGGTGTGGGGATGTGTGTGTTTCTATTTCTCAGCCTCAGAGCAAGGCTAGAGTGTTGGAAACATCTGTTTAATCTGTGTGTGCGTTTTATCTCCAGTGGCATCTCAGAGGTGCCCCTGGTGTGTGTGTGTGTTTGTGTCTTTGTGTGTGTGTGTGTGTGTGTGTGTGTAGGTCGGAATATGGAAACCCTCATCTAACAGTGTAGATATATAAGAGTGCTGCCATCCATGCCAGTGCAGTCCTCACCGAGAGCCGTCACATCTTATTCTATTTACAGCCTATTCACTCTCTACAGCCAGCAATCAGGATTCTACAGCGGGCCGCACGCTCCAGCACGAGGCCAACATCAGCCAGACTTATCGGGTATTAGACTGCCCTGCAATCTCCATTTCATGAGCACCCAGTCTATAAACACTATTGATTTTCACACTGTGCTTTTTGCACTTGTATCTAGTAGATTGTGGGCGTTCTGTCAGAGGAATGACTGGTAATGAATAATAATGCAGAGTTTTGGAGAGATGCTTGGAGATTTTTTGGGGATCTGGTTAAAGTAGTGGCTGCTGGTCTAGTCAAAAAGTGAGAGTGAGCTCTGCTGTGTGGTGGTGTGTGGTGATATGCTGAGGTGGAGTGGCCTCAAGGACACTTCAACTGTGAGAGACTTAACAGAAAGACTAACAGACCTGGAGGGAATGAATAATATGACATAATTTCTGGAAAAAATTGTTAAACCGTGTGCTAATTGGATTAGTTTTAATAGAGGTGGTCCTGACATTATTATCGACATCTTAATATTAATCCACTATGAATAGAAGACATTTTAAGATTCCCTGATAACAGTAATCCACGTTGAGCTGATATTTCTGTAATGATATGTTTGCATTTTTGCAAATAAATACATTTAAATGTAGAATATTAAACTAAGTATGTCAACAGTTTCAGTTTAATTATTTGCTTTGCAAATTATTCTCTAGACCTACATACATAGTAAGCAATTACATTGCTAGACCCTCCTAAAAGGTCTGTATAAGTAGTTCAGCTTGCTATTCTTGCTATTCTTGCTTTTCAACAAATTTGCACAATTATTTGATGAAAAGGGGTTCATGACCAAGCCATAGTTGAGTGACAGATCATCTTGAATATCTAAAAGATGCTTTAGCAAATACAGGTCAGTGAGTTTTTCATTAGTGGTTATTTGTGCTTTTGTCTGAGGCAGCCAAGCCAGAGTCACCATAAACAACAACTACTCATATGGTACTGGGACACATGGGGTACACAAACAAGCCAGGATTTCATTCCTAATAAAACAAGCCCCATGAAAGTCACTAGTACAAGTCAGGTTTTATTGTAATCAATTTGGTTTCCAGTTAAATTCTTCCTCAGGTATAAATCACAAGAATCCACTCTATGAGTAATCTATCACAATGTCAGCTCTGTACTGTAGACACTGCACAGTGGTTTCATGACATACTCACCAGGATGCGTAGCAGTGAGGTACCAGGGGGTGTGTTTTCAGGAAGGCTGATGTTGTACAGGGGTTTGCTGAAGATGGGCCGGTTATCATTCTCATTGATCAGCTCAATAAAGACACGAGCAAAGCCCACATGGTCGGACATGGACTCATTGGCAAAAAGCTGAGGAGAGACAACAAGCAGTATATTTACACTAAAGCTTTACATATAGACTTAGACGGGCCACTGGTTAGCAGACTGTACACCCCATGCATGAAGGCTCACTCCTTGCCGCAGCAGCCCAGGGTTCGAATCTGACCTGTGGCCCTTTGCTGCTGTCATTCCCCGTCTTTCTCTCCTCACTTTCCTGTCACTCTTCAGTTGTCTCTATCCAATAAAGCTTAAAAAAGCCCCATAAAAGAAATATATGTACTGAATATATAGGCTTAGATATTACCACTGAGTTAGACAAGAAACTGTACAGGTTTAATACTGGTATATCAATATAAAATATTTCACATTTTTAGATTTTAAATTATAATCATAATTTGCAATTTTGCTAAAGTTACTGTGGTAAAGAACTGACTCGTTTAAGATTTGGAGATCTTGGATTATACACAGAGAAGGCCACCCTCTGGTTCTGTAAACGACTCAGGGGTAAACTGGGGTGACAAAATACCAATTTCACTGTTCAAACAAGTCTGCAGTGTTGAGAAAGTGATATAGCCCCAGTCCGACGGAGCCTTGTGTCCAAGCAAATAAAAACAAGTTGCAAGAAACATAATGAAGCTACATTCAGTCTTGTTGCTTAAAATCAGTCTTTGTCCACAGTTCATTCAAGGGCATTCTCACAAGAGCAATGTAGCTGCTTTGTCTTATTATTTAATGTTCTGTCATCAAAGAAGATTACCTTCTCTTATTCCACTTTGTATCTCTTAATAAAACTGATCTATGGTGGAAATTTACAATGATTGAAAATTTCTTCAACAAGTTGAGCTGCTAAGCGTCCTACTGCTTATATATATAATAGCTGTGCCTTCTTTGTTTGTGGTGAAGGCACTAGCTATTATGACCCCCTGAGCCTTATGTATTATTTGATTACTTATTCATTTAGTTATTCTCTCATACTGTATGGTTATTTTCACAGTCTCTGGGATTGGAGTCCATCCCAGAATTTACTCTCTGATATAAATGTTAAGATACGAACTGTAAGAATACTCATAAGTTAAAAACTCACCGAGAAGCTGTAGCTGCGAATGTTTTCGTAGTCCAATGGCATGGCCACCCTCATTCTGATGTCTGCACGCCCCTGTACCGCCGTGGGCGAGATGGTGAAGTACTCTGAATTGTTTCCTGTCAGAAACACCTGGAACATACTGTTCACCCCCTGCCACAGGAAGGATAAGAGAGAGTTGAACATAGAAAAACAGAGAAAAATGGGTTGCTGAGAGAATACAAGGGCAGGTGGTGAAACATACTTTACCCAGTACCAGTGACAAATGTAGATAATAACATCTACACTATAGTATATCTATAGAGTTTTCCTGAATAATTGTTGGAGAAAAGATACAATATATAACAAAGGTAAAGATACTGTATGTAATAAATATACAGAAAGGCAGAACTGAAGATTGCCCTGATTTACATCAAATTATAACAAATTTGTTTTACATTTCAAGCATTTAGATGATTGCTGTACCTATAACTGTAACAGTAAAGACAGTAAAATAATAATCACAAATTTCATTAGAAACCAATGGTCAAAAGTCAGGTCATTGTGTGAACTGATCATATTATGGGGAGGGAGATACATTAAATATAGAAAAAGCTGTATTTTGTACTGTTTTCAGCTTGGTGACGAAATTATATTATTAATCTTGGCATCCAAACATTTCTTGGTCTTTGCCATTATATTGTGAAATGGTAAGGATATACAGTACTTTTGTGATGCAGGCAAGATAGCTGTACTTGGTAAACACCTGAAGGACTACATGCATCACAAATATTTTTAAACAAAATGCAAGCTGTTAATAAATGTTCTCCATAATGATGCTGATCATGAGGCTTCACAAGCAGCATCAGCGGGGAAGCCAGCACCATTCACTCTTATCAGTTCTGTGCAAGATGTTTCTCCGCATGTACTGTATTCGTAATCTATGTTCTGTGTACAATCAATCTGTACAGTATACAACACCTTCTATCCTTACACTTTTGGATAAGGAAAAGCATTTCCCCCCCAAAAAAAGAAACAAGCAGGAGAGATCTGGAACTGTCTGTCATTAAGATCTTAATCTCTGAAGCCAGAGCTTTAAGTGACACACACTAGCTGATGGTAGATCATAAGTTATACATTTTCACAATTATAAAGCGCCTGCATGAAATAATTTGAAAAACATGCATATTGGATGAAAATTGGACTGCAAAACAGATGTAAGAATTAAATTATAGTCCATAAATACATGTTCATCTTGTCTCCTCATCAGAATTCTTCTTCTTCACGACATAAAGCCTGCACTGGACCATTTTCACATTATGGTCATTTGAATGTAAAATGTAGTACATCCCCACATACTGCCCACAGAACTGTATATAGTCTGTGATTACCCAGCCAGTGAAGACGGTTGAAACCATGTGCTTTAATTGTCATAGTGGTCATTTAGATGTTAGAATGCAATTCCTGATAACGATGACATACATGCAATGACATACAGATACACATGTCTGGGTTGGTTTCCAGACCACTATACTGTATGTGGACAATGTTAGTTTATATGAGCATGGAGTTGTTTTAGAGATGCTACGTACTCGATTACTCACTGGGTCTGTATGGCAAGGTTAGTATTATTTGATTAGCGGTTATATGAAATTCTGAATAACCTCTAAAAAGAGTACCAACTTCATCAGTCTCTTGTTTCTTTCTCTTTCTCAGACAAATCCCAATGTGCAAAGGCATCATGGATAAATATAATGCAAGTCAGGTTCAAAGTGACATCGCAGCCCTGAGAAGCCTGTGGCTGTCTTGAGCTGAGACAAACATTTCTAGATCCCTCCTGTCTTGATATATAAAGCTGCAGGGCGGCCAATCATGTAGCCATTGTGGCAGACAGAGGAAGACGGGTGCGGTGGTCGATTGGCATTATGTTGGCGGTTGAAATAGCCCCCTTGTTTTTGTTTTCATCTCTGGGAGAACCATTGTGGCTGATGACTCCTATTTAAAAGACCATCCAATATGCAGGGATGTCACCTCAAACTGCCCATAAACGTAATTGCCCGTCCATTTGCTTCTGCCTTTAGAAGCCCCCAATAAAAGCACCCTGTCAGACGCGACTGCCACAAAGTTTAGTGACAACTTCCAGCAACAAAAGTTTTATCGATGCTAACCGAGCAGAAGAGGATATGAAGGCAGCAACAGACAGATGGAGAGAGGTAACTACTACTTGTGTCATAGTCTAACAAATGAAACGTCTGCCTATAATCCCTCACACTTGGAAAAAGTGAGATTACAGCACAGGTGTAGCAGAGTGTGAATGAGTGTGTGTATCGGCACTGACATGCAGGTTTAAAGGATCAAAACAGCAGTACAAAGCTGCAAGACAAAAAAGTCTCAGACTTTCCTCCTTGGAATGGATGTATGTGTATGTGGTACTATTGCAGCAGGGTGACAATTCAAGACTGGTTGAGTGCAGTCAATCTATGTGTCTCCAGCACACAACTTGAGAACACAACTGCATTTAACAATTTTGTGTGTGATACTGCTTTTTGAGCTCTTCCTGATATATGGCAATAAAGAGGGTGTTTTCCAATGCAACATCTTTGGTTAATCTGGTTAAAACCATCTCGTAATTACCATAGCGATTCCCCCATTTGCAATGAACAATCTCTGGAGATACTGGAATGTTAAGCGGCTGCTTTGAGTAGTGGTCAAATGTTGGGTGGTAACCTACAAAGGAACCTCTTATTGCATGCCAGGTGTCTGGGTCATCAACACACTCACGGTTCTGACCTCTCTGCCTCGCCATTGCAACAGAGCATTCTTTGAATGAATAAACAGACTTGCTGCTAAATACTGCTATCTCTCCTTCAAGTGCTGTCTTTCTCTTCTGGCTGCTGTTCTCCCTGTTTCTTCTTGCTCCACCAATTATTCAGACTTCTAGTTTTGCTCCATTACAGGCTACTTTCTACTATTTTCCTCCATTTTTCCTCCTCTCCTCTCCTCTCCTCTCCTCCTTTCTCTCTTTACTCTGTACCTTTTTCTCTATCCACTTGACTTGCAGTTATCTGTCAAATTCCACCCTGGCGGCTGCTGTGCCTGAATCAATCAGAGTTGACTAGCATTCGGCTTATCTGCACCCTTGGTGATTGATTTTCCTCGTTAGGTATAATTTGATGCTCTATCCCATCTCTTCCAGAGCAAATTAAATTGTAGTCGAGTCCAATGCGCTGGTGTGAGTGAGTATTTGCACATGTGAGAGAGGGAGAGAGAAAGTGAGAAAGAGAGACAGAGTGGCAGACCAAGCGTAAAGTGAAAAAGTGTTTGAGTTCTGTGTGTGTGTTGGTGTCTGAGTGTGTGTCACCACAGTAGGTTGATAGATACAGCTAATGGGAAGTGGCGGACACACTAAAATGTGATGTTGTACACTGCTGCTGACAGTCCATACACACACACACACACACTGCTGCCATGCAAGTAGTTTCAGAGAGTGGCTGAGTGGCTTTTTGGCTGCTGCATTTATAAACAAGATAAATCTAAACCTAGAAATGAAAACACAAAATATAAACTACTCACATGTCTTGGCTGTCTCTGTAGTACGATCAAATCAAAAATGAAAAATGTCTTGCAAATGAGACTGCTTTTACTAATGAATCCTTTTTTGAAACTTTGTGTCACAGCCAGTTGTTAGTCTCAGAGGTACCTCCTTAGTCCCTAAACACAGCAGATTGTTCATTACTAGTAATAACTTAATTTGTGCAAACAGTTAGGGATGTCTTTTTCATAAGGTACTTTTATTAGGTACTTTTTTAATGGGTATCTGCTGATAAAGTCTCATCCAATACTTATATTTACTTCACATTTGCGAGTTCTGGTCTGGCAATACCATGCTAGTGTGGAGGTTTCTCTCTCACAAATGATCCAAGTACAGACACTGTATGCAAAGAGAACTTTAACCAGTCAACTTTATACAGACAACCAAGTAATTTTAATTTTGTCCTGTTGTCAAGTTATCACCTTAGAATTAATATTAATTAGTGAAAGATGACATGACCTGCTGCTGGTGTTGCTTATTTTAACTGACGAAAGAGATGGTCAGTGCTGGCTTAAAAGGAAAACTGCTAGCTGAATGTTTTGTACACTGATGTTTGCTAATTAGGGCTGCAGCTATCGATTCTTTTTGAAGTCGAGTATTCTACCGAATATTTCAGCGATTAATGGAGTAATCGGAATATATATATTTTTTGCATTTTTAAACAACAATACTGTAACGGATCGTGTATACACTGCAGCTGTTTGGGTTGTGTTCAGTTAGGTTGTACTGCAGTGTATGGGGTTGCGGGACGTCTGGGGGGTGGCGTTGTCAGAGGGTATGAAGCCTGTCAGTCATGGCAGTTGCCATGGCAACGATGGGGGTGAAGTAGCCAGCTGGGATTAGGACCTGTGGGGGTGTGTCCGGGGTGTGTGTGTGTAGGGAGAGAGACGTGACAGAGCTAATGTTGATAACACCATATGCCTGTTTGATTGCGTGTTTTATTGTTTTGGCGTTGACTACGGCCCACAGTAGCCTGTGTTAAAGCTGAGGAATAAAGACCAGCAAAACCAGCTCATGCTTCGTAGCTCCATTATTCCGGGTCGCTACAATACTATTGCATAATGTGTGACAGAAACGACAGGCCTGTTAAAACCGAACAATTGATCCCAAACTTTGGACATCTTTTGTCTTTTGCGGACGGTCTCTTCGCTCTCTTCCATAACGCCAACTTTTTGACTCTGAGTCGCGTGTGTCACTGTTTAC
This sequence comes from Argyrosomus regius, assembly GCA_946959425.1. Classification (NCBI taxonomy): domain Eukaryota; kingdom Metazoa; phylum Chordata; class Actinopteri; family Sciaenidae; genus Argyrosomus; species Argyrosomus regius. Next base: position 19,110,923 of record OX336894.1, read on the forward strand.
AGTCCGTGTAGAACACGATCCCCGGGGCGGAACTCAAGTGACTACTTAAACGAAATTAATGATTAAACGAATACTCGAGGCAAAAAAAATGATTCGAGGATTTTTTGTACTCGAATTACTCGAATTACTCGAGTACTCGTTGCAGCTCTATTGCTAATGAGAAAGAGAAAGGAGAGACACCAGATTTGTTAGTTTACTTAGCAGTTGTTGGAGGAGGAGAAAATCGCTGCCATACCAGCAGACTGAAGTGGACAGAACCACAGCATGGTGACATTGCCTTATCTGGATAAGAGTATCAGCCTAATGTTGAGGATGTTGTGACTGTGCCAGCCGTTAGGATGTGATCCACTCACCTCATCCTTGTCTTCAGCCTGGATGAAAAGGGGAAGGGCAAAGCCCACTTGGGCCAGTTCAGTGATGCGGACCCGATACTCAGAGCTGTTGAACTTTGGGGCATTGTCATTCTTGTCAATTAGCAGGATGGTAAAGGTGGTCATCACTGTAGCATCTGATGGACTGCGATCATCTTTCAACTCTGTTGCCTTGGAGAGAGCAACAGAGGGGACAGACACACAGAGAGAGAGAGAGGGGGATGGAGGTGGAAGAAAGAGACATGAGATGCATTTGATTGCACTGAAAATGTCATTTTGGATGGTGGCGGTCACCACACAATCTCAGCCAGGTATTTACAGCTGTTCATTTATTGGATCAAAAGGTGGACGGACGGACTCAAGGCAATCATAGAAATAGGCTCAAAGTGAGGCCAAGAGAGGGCCAGCACATGTACATCCACACATACACATACATAGACACGTACACACAATGAGATTTAGGAGAAAGCAGCCCCTACTGAGAAGACACAATCACACATTCTCTCTGTTTCTGGCTGCCTAGTATAGAAGATGCGAAATGAAAAAAAAAAAAAGTGAGAAAGATAGGACTGGACAGCCTTGGTCTTTTATTGATGGAGGACTGTCAGAAGCAATAGGAGAAGAGGCAGGAACAACATGCTGGTCTCTGGGTAATCAAGGTAGTTTAGCCTTTCTTGTCCCAACGCCACTGAATCATTTGACCTCCACCTCCACACGCTCAGCACTATCTAAGCTGCCTGAAGTTGAGAAATTAGTTGTATTACTATGGCACACTGCAATCAATAGTAGCACCACCTAAGAAAGCACAAGCAGAGAGAGGGAGAGAAAATGCAGAGGGAAAAAATCCATATCTTATAAATACATTTTTGGGCGACATTTTTTCGTTTTCAGCACTTTCACTTATTCTACTTTTCTTCTATGTAATTATTGATTTCAATTAAACAGATAGACTGAGGCTGGAATATGTAAGCCAGAATCTTTTTTTTATTTTTTATTAAACCTTAGGGACAGTTGTATCTCAATGGTCTCTCAATAAAACATACACCTGTACATAACTGCAGCTACATGAGTAAATACATGAGTTTGGTGCTCTTAAGGCCATTTATTGTGCTGTACAGGTATAACCGATTAAACTTGACATGCCATCAAAATCCACAATGTAACAGTGCTGTTGTGCAAAAAAATAAAAGAAGGTCTTTGATTGCAAATCCTTCCACTTTCAGTAGCACTTGGAAATCTATTTCATGCACCCTCTCACACCCTGTGGGAGCCACTTGGTGTACAATACTGGAAGAGAAGAAAAGACGACAAAAAAAGAAAGTATTGGAGTGGACAAGGTGAGAAGGCCGTGGGTGGGGAGGAGGTGGGGGTGGGGTTGAGACGGCAGGACTGGGGTTGAGACAGCAGGACTAACATTCTAAAAAGCCAAGTGAGATAGGCTCAGTGGAGGGACAGAGGGATTCAAAGACTGCACCTGCTTCAAACAGAAGAAAAAAGAAAGAGAGGGAGGAACAAAGGAGCTCTCAGCATTGAGGACTCTAAATCCCCATCCTTTATCTTGTCCTCCTTAGTCCTCCTGTCCTCTGTGTCTGCTGGCAGTTCACTGAACAAGCCTCTGAAGGGTGACATTATCATAGAATCACAAACACAAATGCCTCCACTGACAAGCCCATTAAAGGTATGTGAATTTGTCAGGGTCACATCTGCGCAGAGGCATATTGACAAAGCATCTGTAAACACATATGGTAAAGCAGGATCTTGTGTTTAGTCAGTGTTAAGTGAAGTATTGACCTTGAAATCTTTCATAATTATGATGGTGTGTATTTACTTCATGTGTAGCACGCGCCAGGGTGAAATACTGCATTGAACAGGTCTTTTGAGCCTATATCAATCCCAGAGACTGCATTGATTTAATACACTATCATATCAAAGCTCTCTCTTGATCCAACAGTAAAACAGACTTTCAATTCCTTTTCTAGGCTGTGACAGTTCCTCCACCCCCGACCGCCTCCCATTCAACAGCAGCTCACCTTGACAGTGAGAGTGAATCCTGCTGAGTAGAGTGGGTTTTCTCTGTCCAGCTGGCCATTCACTGTCAGGGACCCGCTGATGTAGTCCATGGCAAAAACGCTGTTGGTGTTCCCTGGATGGATGGATGATGAGAGAGAGGCAGAGACAGAGATAAGAAAGTCAGAGGGACTAACGCAACTGGCGTTGTGGATAATTCAACATAGCCCCTGGGAGCCCCCCTACAGCAAGGAGCCCCTGGAAGGGAAGGTGGTGGATGAGCTATGTGAATGTCTCTATTTCATGCAATATGGATACAGCTTTTGTGTCCCTTAGGCTGACCCACCACCTCCAACCTGTCAACAACCTGACTCTCCTGCATTCCTTTGTTTCATCTGTCACTGTCAGCCCTCGTTCTACTGCTTCTACTTCTTCGTCACCTTTCCTGTACTCTTCACTACTTCTACCACTACTACTACATGTATGATTGGGGTTACTGCCAAGTGAAGTGAATGTAATTTGCTTCGTATATAAATTACAGTTCAACTGTAATTCATAACAGTGTCACGTTTTGATGAGAGCATGGCAAAAATCCCAAGAAGCACTATTTTTTTAACAATATTTTAAAATATTTATAAAAAATGGCTTAAAAGATATTATGAGGAGAGAATCCTCTTCAGATATCACAATATGTAATCATATCATTAAGTACTGATCAAATCTTGGAATTCTTCAAAAGATTTGTGTAAAGTCTTTTCTTCAGGAAATTTGATTTAAGTCAACAAAATGTGACACATTACTGAACATTTGCTGAACTGTCCAAGCTTCGCAACATCTGTGAAAAAGTATCTGCAACAAAATTCCACATGTACATCTAAAATGTGATTAACAGGATGAGAGGACTTAATCCTAATCCATTTTCACTTTCAATATTGAAGAAAAAAAAACTGTTTATGGTGCTTATTTAATTACTTTAAATTAACAAAGCTTCTGCTGAGAAAACAATCCCACCTCAAATTCTGAAACACAGAATACTTATTTAAAGCCCAAGACAATAAGATTGCATACAGGAGAGATTTAGTACTATGTTTGCACACTGCACAGTTCTTGAACTACATCACTTCACATGGGCTGATGAATTGCATTAAATTTGTTATAGTCTATGCGTTCCTTACAAGGAGGGCATTTCAAATTATGAACGCTACACTGTTCTCATTAACAAGTTCTAGTGTGCCTGGTGTTCTCTATTCACTTCAATTACACAGGTTAAAATATTAGACCGAGACCCACTTGAGTCCTCCTCTCATATTTTCTTATTCCCTCTCTTCATTTTCAAATTATCATCCTTCTCATTAACTTTCTCACCTCTCTTACACTCTTCTTTAGCACTCGGTCTCGCTCTCTCTCTCAGGCATCTTGTATTTGTGGCTGTTGCCTGCTAATTATACCCAGCAGATGGAGACAACAAACAAAAAGACATCCAGTACACCCAAAAATACACCCCACGAATTGCACAGTGTTTCCCACCCATCCATCCTTGGTGAAGTCAGATGAATCATCTGAATTCAAAAATCTTCACAATTTCATTATAATTCTTTGTGTCTGCCACATGTTGTATAATACCTGAGGAAGCCCCCTGTGCAATCTTTAGATAGTGGCAGTTCATACATGTGAATGTTATCACTGGCTCAGGCAAGTCCACCTGGAACCAATTCACTTATGCCTTGTTAATACAGACCGCTCTTACCAGCTGACAGCACAGAAGCTCCTCTATGCTGTCGCTGTATGTTTAACAGAATAATCTCTGGATGAAAAAGAGCAAACGTGCTTAGGGAACTCAATCCGTATCTGCATAGTACAAATATGTGTGAATATATACAAGGTTATCAGGTTCAAAGGAAGTGTCTGAAAAAGAGACAGAGAGGGTTGTGTGTGTGTTTTTTCAAAGAAAACAAAATAAATAAAAATACAAAAAGATTCCTGTAATATACAGATAAAATATAAAGAATGACTAAAATATCCTAAAAATGTCTTACCAAAAACAGATCCTGTGCACACACAGTACAGTTTGACACTGTTGTCCACATTAAAAGCAGTGGAACCAAAACTTGAAATTCGTTAGGAAAACTTTACTCTACTGCTGGTTTTTAGTCAATTTGTGACACAATAAAGTTTTTAATTACTACCTGAAACACACATATTATAATACCAGTAAAGTGTATAATACCAGAATTGTAAGAAGAAAAAAGACATCAGCCTATTTTGGCTTTGGTTCACACTATAAGGAGGAAAGGCTGAGTTTTCAGAGTGGTGACTTTCCCGTGCAAGGCCAACATCAGGAAACTGCAGGGGAGATGTACAACAACTACTACCTTTTTAGTCTTTTCTTAAAAAAAAGTCTATTGTCAATATAAAGTGCATGCTCCTTTTGCATGTAACTCACTAATCAGTATATGTGACAATGTTGTATGCCAAGTAGAAAAAACAAATCTAACATGCCTCCAAAAAACATATTCTCTGAATTCACATGTGTTTTCACGTTATTTTTTTGTAAGTAGGGCACACGATGAACCTTGAGCTGCACTTTGAGGGATTAAGAATCATTCACTTTCAGATAGTTTATAGTAATAGCTGAGGTCTAGACTCCAGAGAAACATGGTCAGATGGTAAGACTACAGTGCACAACGGCTAGGGTCAACAGATTAACCCATGCCTGTGTTCCCCACTCCCCGCTCGCTGCTCTATTATTGCCCTGTACCTAGCCTGGAATGGAGAGGAGGTAAGCTACAGAACAAAGCTCACAGAGGGGGCGTAGAGGAGAGGAGGGAGGCCAGGAGAGAGAGCAGAACCCTTGGGTAATTAGTCTGGATTGAGGCCAAAAGGTGGAGAAAGGGAGGAAGGTAGAAGTGACAAAAACTCCTGTGATTATATTGATTTTACATAATGTATTTCATTCTGGGACTGGAAAAAAGTGTAAATAGAAATGTAGTGTAGTGTGACTCTTGTATTACTGGAGTCACAGTAGGTTCTCATCATCATAAAGCCAAATTAAAATACACACATGCATTTACATTAAACCATACTTTAAAGAGTACTTAAATTGTTGAGGAGTAACGGCTTGTGTATTCGAACCATTCAGAAAAGGACATTCAGTATGTAACTTCCTCAGTTCAGCACAAACCTGTGAGCCATACAATTACTGTCAAAATAGTCTATGTCCATATAGAAAGAAATTTTAGAACACATTTTTTACCTATCACATTTTGGCAGTGCAATTGTTCTCTATCAGCTGTAGTATGCTGGATGGCGCACTACGGTTAGTCAAACAAGTGTCGCTGGTCCACTGTATGGGAGCATTATGCTTTCCCAGTAAATTATAGAATTATAAAAAGATTGCTGTAACTACTGCTATAGAAGTGTTTATGTCTGCAGATATGTGACTCAGTCTCTCAGTTGTGCTGCTCTGTATAAAGGAACACAAGTTGTTCAGGAATTATCTACAGTGTATAGATAGATAGATAGATAGATCGATAGATCGATAGATCGATAGATCGATAGATAGTTTATTGGATGGAGTATTACTGACATTTGAGTCATTTATTTTTGCCATTATTTGAGTGCCTTAACTGTTACAGTAAGAATTATAGACAATGGGCCACTGCTAAATGTTTTAAAAATAAATGACACAAATATTTGATCATTTTTGTTGTTTTTTGTTTGTCTTCCGTTACGTAGAGAGTTACAAGTCACTGTTTCAATTTCCTAATCAATTTCATAGTTTGGGTTAAAAGTACTACTTTAAGTTCAGGGAAACTTTGTTTGCATAGTTACAATAATAAAACACAAGAGGTTAGGGAATGAACAAATCATAGTTAAAAGCTTTATCACTTTATGTTTTTTTTGGCCATTTGCTCTAAATCCTGACGCTCACATTTTTTGTTGGAGGACAATCTCCCTATTTGGGTAACAGAAAATGAACATTCCCAGAAACAGGAAGCTAATGAAACACAGGATCAATAAGTTTGAATCTTCCTTTGCAAAAATATGACCCTGTTCAGTGTAATAATCCTACGGTAACTGCTTGTGCCAAGTTGCTTATTAGGATTTTCTTTATTTCATTTTGCATCATACACCACTGAAAATAAGCTGACACAACATTCATTGTAACATTTCTTTTTTTTGCTTGGATAGCAGGGGCAGGCGTCATGTTGATAATGAATGGTGGAGGTGGGGGGTAACGTGCACCAGGGATCAGACCCACTCAGTGTGGGCATCATGCCTCTAAATTGGTTTGTCAGCTTCAGTGGACTGACTAGCATGCCAATCTACTCTGACAGCCGCTCCTTACCCAGACGACTGGGCATTCACCTGGCCAAGCAACGAGTGGTGTTTATACACAAACACACACAAATAGGCACACCTGCAAAAGCACACGAGCGGTGTGCTGTAATGTACATGTGCACAGTAGCAGCAGACTGTTGGTTCTACTCTCTGTATGCATCTGGTAAAGAGGCTTCGACTCACTGCTTCAGGTTCCACAGAATGGCCTTCCCCCTCAGCTCTGCTGAGTGTCGAGCTTGACCAGAGAGACAGACTGAAATTACACAGAGTGACTTACAGGTCCCACTGAGAGGAAAAAATAATCATATTGTAATTGCTGATAGAAAGTGTTCTCCAGTGATCTGCCAGGACACTGTGATTAGACCCCCAGGGGGTGAAAATGGCTGCACGCAGATATGAACATGCTCAAATTTAGCACAAATAAGTGCACATTTTCCTCTTCACATTTCCTGTTCATATTTAGTGGTGTTTGTATGTTCCATGAGTGTGTTAATGCACAGGTATTTCACTTCTGAATTCTCATGTAGATAGAGAGAGTGTGCGTGCGTGTGCGTGAGAGCGAGAGAGAGTGCATGTGGTGCTAACTGGCGGAGTTTGATTCTATGATGTGAGACTCCGGGGGATTAGCCATGCTCTCACATTACCAACAGTACTGGACTGGAAAATGAGAAACCATGCCATGATTTTGTTTAGTGTGGAGCACACACTCAAATGTACTCACACACGCACAGCTAAATAAATGCCCACAAGCATGCACGCACACACAAATAAATATTATTTCCTTGCAGTGCAAATTTAGTATGTCCGCAATAGCTTCAATAGCTAGTTCTACAATTACAAGATAAAAGTAATCCAAATAATTTGCCACTTTGAATAATCTCAGCATTACCAAAGCATAAAGAAAAACACGGGTGTGGATTTCATATTATCTATTGACAAACACATTTGAATTCTTGTGTCATGAACAATGAAGTGAAGGCTCATTTACTGAGAACAGCTTCCTCATTGAAATTCTCTCCTTCACTTACAAAGAGCAAAAGGGTGAGTGCAAAGACAGAGAGGGGAAAATAGGGAGGCTAGCAATGGGAGAGACAGTGTATTGAGTCACAAAAGTGGAAAACATACATGTGTAGTTATTATGTGGAGATTGTCCAAGCGAACAAAAGATATAAGGCACTCAATCTGATGAGTTCAATCGGACGTGTGACAAGTGGATGACAATGACTTTCTCTGAGCAATGAGCTTTTGAGGACAGCCAAAGCAGGAGATCTCCAAGTGTAATCGCCATGACTAAGCCAGTGACAACTGTTTTCTCTAGTTTGTGACAACACCATGGGGGCGCTGGAACATTCTAGTAATGTGATATGGCATGCAGCCAGTGTTCAGAGTCTTGGGGCTAAGATTTTGTGTACTGTGCTAAATGTACACAAATTAGTGTCACTTTTAAGGATTACGCCTACAGGCAAATCATGTTGATGATGAGGTTTTAGTTATTGTCTTCAAACTACACTCACTTCTAAGACTAAATGAGCAGCTTCTCACATACACAGACTTGCTTATGCACATGCTCATGAGCGCAATTGTGACACACACCCCTCAGTGTGTGACAGCTACCAGTGCATATGTATGTGTTTTTGTGTGTGTGATGCGGAGTGATAATGGCCCTGTGGGTGTCTTGCCATTGGCAGGCAAGCTGCATTTCATGAATACTCAATGAACTAGTTTCATCGAAAGTTTTTCTTTAAAATAGGTTGAAGGACAAACATTTTAAGACAATACATGGCGGATGAAAACAACAACTCCCTCTTATGTATAGGTATCACACTCTGTGTGGTCAAAATAGCTAGTTAGGTGTGCTTCCAAGGTCATTGAGGAGGTCATAATACCTCCACTTTGACTAGCAGGTCCTCCTACTGCATCCATCAAGAAGTGTCACTACAAGGAACACTACAACATTGTGTGGCTAATGGTGCCCACTGCCCTGATTTTACAAACAGGCTTCAACAATTTATTTTAAATATGCTAAACTAAGATATTATTCCAGCATTGTCAGATGAGTGGTGTTATGATGCTGATAATTATATTGTAACTAAATGGAAGAGAAATAAACAAAAAAAGTTTTGTAATAATTTAGATTAAACTGTTAAACTTAAACTCATCTGTGGCTCCAGCTCACACAAGCTGGGTGTGTTTGGTGTGAAAAAAAGGGTGTGTTAGGTTAAAATATCCCCCCAACTCTAACCCTCCCCCAAGCACTCTACCCAACGAACCAGTAGGAGTTGCGTATTATGCGACTAGGACAGGTCCCACACCAGTTGTGGCCAATTGTGTTTAAGGTATAATAATATTTTCGCATTAAGATGTCTAAAAAACTAGGATGTTGTAGTAGCTCACCTGTTAGAGCAGATGCCCCACATACAAAGGCTGGATGTTTACCACCGCAACCTTGGTATTCAGCTGTCCTATCAAATAGATGCATAAATGCCCCAAAAATATTTGTGAAATGTCTGAAAACGACTAGATATATGTTATTTATTTGTGAAGCACTACTGTGCATGTTAAATCCAGAAGTTTTAAACTTTTTTGCTGTATGCACCAGGAGACTAGGCATCATCATCATCTTATGATACATCTATGTCATAATAACGTCAGATAGAATTTCATTGGCAATGGTGACTGTTTAACAATGAAGACAACATGTTACTTCATAGCTTCCTCAAATTATGTTTTAATAGTGGAAGAAAAACAGAGAGATGCAAAAAAACAATGATTACATCAGATTCTCACCAGTCAAGTAGTGTGTGTGTATTTAACAGAATGCCAGAGGTACCAGCCTAGAGGTATTGCTACCTGTAACTGAAAATGGGCAAGTAAATGATTTAAAGGTTTATGTTTTTCCCACAAAGATGCAGCTTAGCATCTTATCTCTTCTCTCTGTGTAATGGTCCACTTATTATGGTATTTACTTTGAACGAACTGTACTACACATTCCTCTGTTGACTTTGGTTCCAGATGCCACAGTAAAAGCTAAACTTATTCTCAACCAGGTCACAGACAAAAGTATTGATCCACAGTCTTCGGGTCTCATGGAAAATAATCAAACTCAGAGCTATTGATTGCTGGCTTTGATCTGTCAGCTCAAGGTGTCACATTTTCTCTTTTCAACAGAACGTTGTGCTGGCAGTGTAGGCTTATCTTCGCACTTTGAGTGTGTATGTGTGAGTGCATATGTGTGAGATTTTTTGTCTGTGTCTCTAAGAGTAGACTACAGTACTTGGGATTTACTCTCTGTTACTTTTTGCAGTTTGCTAGACAATACAAAATCTGTTTCTGCACAGTCTGTACAAAACAACAGCTGGCTGGAAGACGGCAGCAGAGGAAATTGGGTTTGACATCTGGAAATGTACTTGTTCAGAGGCAGATAGCTAAGGATAACATTTCTCAAAGCTAGCAGCATTTTCTTTATCCTGTAGATAAATGAAAATAAAGGAGAACCTCTAAGACCAATAGATAAAGCTGTAATATAGTGTTTGTGATGTAATGTTACTAAAACATTTGCTTAGTGTTCTAACTGAACCTTGGTAAATCATCTTTTTCTAATTTTATTCATTGTTTTCTTTTGAACATATATATCAGCTGATTTTGTGTCATTTTAAAATATTTAATCTGAATTACTAGTATGAATTGTTGCAGTGCATGTAAGGCTGACTGAAGAAGCCATTATTAGTCTGGATTATATTTAATGAAGAGAAGATAGAAGAGATCAAAAGAGAAAACCTACTGTATAAGACTATACCATAGCCCAGTGAGGAATGTGAACACAACTGCAAGGCTCTACTAGAGCTGACTAGACTTTGGATTGTGTTGTGAACAGTGTCCTGCAGACTATCTGCCTCCTCTAAGAGATTACATAGCAACAGGCTGCGGAGAGCCTCAGAGCGTCTAATTGAAAACCTGGAGAAATCCCAGCGATGTGGCCGTCACAATAAGAGCTCCCCATAGAATAACAGGTATTAGCCTTGTCCATTATTATTACAGCATGCCTGCTGATACGGGTTAGGTAGTATGGAATCAGAGCATCGGGGTGTAGCAGTACTGAAGGATAGAGATTTGTGTGGAAAGGCAGACGAGGGGAAATAATCGCCTTTACTACTTATCAGTCTGTCCAGGCAGGAAATGGCATGGCCGTACCTGCTTGACCTGTATGCTAGAAGGAGGGTGGAAGACAAGGCCAGTCGTCTCCCTCAGACCCACTGTACCAGACAGGGTCGTCTGTCTCTCTCCTGTGGCAGCAGCAGACAGAGTGCTCACATGCTGCCCCAGAAAAAGGCCATGGAAGTCAGTGGATGCCTGTGGCTACACTCTATAAGTCTATACATGCAATATGCGGTGTCATTCTGTAGCCTCCGACAAACTTTAAAATAGTGTACAATTTTTTTTAGCAAATAGAAAAATTGAGTTATCATCTTTTATCAATTTAGACAATTATTCTACTTGGGTTGTTGCAAATTAAAATCCAATGCGGTCAGGCAAGAGAATCTGAGAACTAGGAGTTGGCTGGCATTGTGACAATTTCTTTGCTGCAGTGTCCCAACATGGAGATGATGAGAGAGGAAGAATCATCCAAAAGGAAAGAAAAGGGTAAAGATGGAAAAGGGCTTAAGATGGGATTAGTTGTGCTTGCGTGTGACAAAAACGATAGAAACAAGCACACATAGATAAACAACAGGCTGATAGGAAAGGCTTGGGGGATGTCCTTTCATTCTGTGAGACGCTAGGCTGATTTTTATTCTACTTGTTCTTACACTATCATTACAGCACAGTGGAGAGGCTACATAAACTTTACATGAGGGCTTAACTCTTATCCTAACAGACAGCCACACTTTTGGACAAGACTTGTTGCTCTCTAACTCTCTGTAATAGGAATCACAGATAGCCAAGCTCTTTTTAGAGAGGTAAAGGTTACAGGCATTGGCCCAAATATGTAGTATTTTCATATTTCTCAGGAGTCATACTCAGTTTTGATCCCCTTTTTTTCCTGTGTCCCTCTGTGTATGTGTGTGTGTGTGTGTGTGTGTGTGTGTGTGTGTGTGTGTGTGTGGAGAGGTGTCTATCCATGAATTTATGCATGCACATTTGAGTGTGTATTGTATGGATGTTGTGCCAGAGTGCGTCTATCTGGGCTTTGGACCGTCAGTCCCTCGGGTCGTTGGTGTCAGTGAGACTGACTGAAGCTGTCTGTGCTTCTGCCTTGACTGTCCTCAGGGGTAGGTTTGAGTGGATAATGGATGACGTTTTGGGATTGTTTGTTGCTAGAACGGTTGGCTAAAAGCAAAGTTGTAATACACTGTAAATGTGAATAAAAGCTCAACGTTGAAAGTGATTTTTCAGAAAAGTCATTAAGGGTCAATACAATATTTGCTCTTTAGCTTTCGTAAAAATTACGTAAAATACACATGGGAGAAAAAAATGGAGATCACGCAGGTGTAAGACTAGAAGTGTTACGGGAAAGGTAATTTTATATTCCTGACAGTAACTGGAGTCATAGCAACCAGTGAAACAATGCTAAGTAGATATTTGATCCCCTGAGCATGTGGTTGCTACTTAAAAGAGATGCCTGTACACCGAGCAAATTCTTCTGCTAATCCTCCCTGTATTTCCTAATAGGCCAATTACCAGTATAAGCCTAGCACAAATGAATAATAATAATAATAAAAAAAAAAAAAATAGAACTAAAATGCCCATTTAGATCACACAGAGCAAGTGTTAAAAGCATCACCTGATATAATATTGCCAGTGGCCAAATTAGACTGTCTCAGATCCCATTTTTGTTACACAGAAAATGTGGAGTCATTTTTGGTGCTTCACATCAGGGGAAGTGCATTTGGATTTTATCATGTATCAAATATTTGGCCGAACATTAGTAGTACCAGGAGAGAGCTAGGTAATAATGATTATTGCCAGAGCACCTCCATAACTTTTGTCCGATCAATAATGATTTGACAGTGACTCTGCACAGCTTCCTCAAATAAAAAGGTTTGCAGAAATTACAAATTCATTCATCACAAAAGTCTCTCACTCCCATGATTTAATTTCAATCCAGCATGCCTCTCAGCAGTCTATGGCATACTAACATGATTACTGGTGGATTACAACTAAAGAAACAATTTTTCTTGTTTGTTTAAATGTTTTTGCAATCACACAGCACATAGTTAATGGTGCTTTTAAGCTGGTATTTGATAATTATACAATTGAGACTTGGAGTGGTCTACATCATTAATTATTAAATGCACATTTGGATGTCATGTAAAAAAAGGAGGGAAGGGGAAAAAGGAGCAAATATAGCAGCATCTACAATGATGAGCATTAGGTCATTAAATCAATATCACCCCACCAATGTCACCAATTTATTTAGGGGAACAAGCACTAAGGGCATGTAATAAAATCTTTGCTTTCACTATCAATGGCAGGAGTTTTTGGTCAGAAAATACAATCTTTGTGACAAAAAGCCAATGGAAATATTCAGTAGTGGTGGCTTTGGTTGGAACTTTTGATATATAATGAGACCAGTAGGTCAGATGTCCAATAAGGGATACATCTTACCCTGTGGATCAGAGATTTACCATTAGAACCGCCGCCCTGAATCTCCAACATCATAACAAACAATAACAACTGCAACTTTGGTGACAGTGCGCTGCTGTGATGCTATCTCTTACACACATTAAATCCCAGATTCGCCCTCTGATTGGAGGAGGGAAAGGAAATCCTCATCTTGAGTCCCACAATCATTAGCATAAATCACAGCTGCAATTAAAACCTCGTTTATCTTAATTACTGAACTAATGAGACGAGTCCCGCAGGAGTGAGCCGCGCTCTCTGAGGACACTCGCGGTGAGGAGCGGGAAGGCAAGGGAGGCGTTGTGCCGAGTCTCACTTAAGTCTGCAAACAAGCACGCCCTCACACTAATCTGACTGCGGCAGGGCACATGAGTCCGGAAAGACAGAGACAGATGTGCAAGTATACATGTTCAAGCGCGCGCACACACACAAAAAAAATAACCCACACACATGCTTAGAAAATGCATCACTTGACAACCTTACCCTCCCACCTTTATCCCCTGGCACTGCATCACCCTTCAACTTCCATTATCTATCAAACTTATAATGATTTTATCAAGCCTACAGGCTCCATCTCCATAAGGGCTTAGTGCGGTGCTATAACTCTTGATTTTGCAATGACTGGGAATACATCGCACCACCTAATTAATGTCTTTTTAATGCTCTTCTCCTCTAGAGCTTAACTCAGCCCTTCAACTTTGCAACAAACACAACACACACAACAATACAACATGTGGCAGCAGACAGTAAGTAAGACTGAGTAGGTGTGTGCACTGAATGGGAGCAGAGTGTTTATGGGATGAGATCTATGGAGATGTGGGCTGGGCTGTGGACTGTGCACACATGCATTCAAGCACAGACACTTGCAAATAATACATGAGTGCACACATGCTCACATGCATGCACACACACAGGGTCAAATTCCTTCGTTCAGCTGTGAGGTCATTCAGTGACTCAGCAGATGGCAGAACAATGAATATCTTCATCACCCAAAATTCCCATGGTGTGCCAGGTTTATCAAGCAGGGCCAGCCCTTATCAGCCAGCTGGCAATACTGGAGGCACCAGTGTCCTTCCATCCTGAACATTCTGGACTCAACAGGGGGCATTCAAAGTTTAAAGGATACGGTCCACATATGGCAGTAATCCTCCCTACTGGTGTTTATTTTCACCACACAGATCAATGTTTTAGACCTTAAAGATCTTAGAGGGATTGTTTGTCCTTCAGGATCGAAACGTTGATCGTGGTGAAAATAAACACCCTACGGGGGTATTAATTCTCTATTAAGTCAGTGGATGGAACACAGAGTCAAAAGTATTTGTGTTTTATCTTAATAAGAATACAGAGCTTACTAGGAGAGGGCTGCATCTCACAGAATTTATTTTTGTCTTGTCATTTTTTGACAAACAACTGAAGACATGTCGCTCAAATAAGTAAATATCAGGTGAATGAGACGTTCTTTTCCTGGAACACTCATATCAATGATAAAGACACCTTCAGTGGCTTTAATACACAGAAATAACTCAGTTACTGACAATATCCAGATCAGGACAAGAATTCAAATTCAGTTGTTTCCCAATCATATTCATTAAGTTAGCCAAGTTCATGACATGAAGGACTTGTGGTAAAAATATAATATAAGCACCACAAAATAAAACAAGGAAAATCAAAGAATTTACTTTGTATCCATCTGACCTTTGTGTGCCCACTTATGACACCCAAGAAAAAAACGTTCTGGTTGGTGGTAGATGGTTCTAGATGGATGCCACAGCAGAAGCAATGTAGAAGGCTGTTATCGTCATATTATTGAGTTACACTTACTCCATTACTAGTTAGTCTGGTTAATGTGTAAACATGACAACTGTATTCTGAGTATTGACTTAATCTAGTTGTAATCATGTCACAGAGTGTATGTAAACTCAGGTTTCACAGGATTTCATATCAGGTTATATGCAGTGACCGAAGTCAGTGCAGTGTAGGGGAGGGTTTCAGGTCAAATTCCCAGAACGACGATTATAGTCTGAGGAAAAATCACAGTTTCATGATTTCAGAATTATAATGCATTAAAAGTACATTTGTTTGTTTGTTTTTTAGTTATAGTAAAAATGAAAGAAGGAAACTGAGAATATCTCTAATGCATGTGTAATGCCCTTGAGGGGATTACATGCTGTTTTGGAAAGTGTTAGGAAATTTATAAAGGGTGCAGTGCTCCTTCTTCTGTTTTGTTGCCGTTGGTTTAAGTTGCACTGAAAACCTAGTTCTTAACTCAACAGTAATTGGTTGATTGTAAGTGACAGAAAGACTCTGTGTAACTGAGCCTTTGGGGATACAAAATCGTGACATTTCAAACCACGGTTAATAGTGATATGTGACATGACAGTGTCATTTAGCAGACATGCTGAACCTTCAGCAAGTAACATTATTTAAAGGTCGAGAACAGTGAAACAGGAAAAAAGTCTGGTTGTCTGTAAACATGCAGGCATAGCATAGACAAATACACAAAACCTAAAATCAAAACATTAAAAACATAATTTATGTGATTAAAAGTTTAAGTTAAATGGATTTCTTCATCCTGCAAACGTACCAAAGGGATTTGGAATCATTTTTGTATTTTCATGTCATTACATAGATAAGCCCAAATCACAACACACCTGTCTAATAGTGACAATCCTAAGATATGCACAAACACCAAAATCTAACGTTGAGATCCTTGCCCGAAGGTAAATCTGTCCAAGTTTCATGGGAATCTGTTCATGAGTTTTTGAGATATCCACCTGGCAGACAGACAGACAAAGTAACTGGCAGGCACAAACACACATCCTTGGCAGAGGTAAGAAAACTCAGTTCAGGAGTATTAAAGCAGGATCACTGCTATAGCCTTATCAGCACTGTGCAAACTCTAGCTTCCTCTCGTCT
The DNA here is from genome assembly GCA_946959425.1 of Argyrosomus regius. Taxonomy (NCBI): domain Eukaryota; kingdom Metazoa; phylum Chordata; class Actinopteri; family Sciaenidae; genus Argyrosomus; species Argyrosomus regius. The sequence continues at coordinate 19,127,176 of OX336894.1, forward strand.
TCTTTAAAGTAAAACTCTCAGGTATGGCAACACCAACACAAGTTATGGATTTTAGGAGTCCCAATATGGCGATCATTAGCACTGACACTTCATCCCAGCACATTTTACCCAAACTGCCTCTGTGACATATCTAATAAAACATTCATAACAATACAAGTAGGCAACAACAGAAAATCATGAGATCACCCGTTCTGCTGAAGGTAAAAGTTATCACTCTGACAAACTGTAATCCTGTTTTGATGGCATGAGCCAACTTGTGAATGATAACACTAAATGAAGGCTGACTTCCGCACAACTGCACTAAACAGTGATTAATAAGTGCTTATGGGCAAGTCTATTCTCCAATTCTGAGGTGCTGCTCTCTGCTGTTATTGACTGTTGGGCTTGATGAGACTTGTCTATTATTGCTGTGAGATTATGATAAGAAGTGATCGATTCCCCTCTCTGTGCTGTGGATGTCAGATTGATTATGTGACTCAGACCTGAGATGATGGTGTAGCCGATGCCTCTCGGTCGGCCAAGATCCTGGTCAATGGCTGTTATCTTCCGCACTTCGTATCCCTGCAGAGACACACACACAAAACACACTGTATTCATAAGCTGCGTGTAATCTTTCACAGTTGCATTTTTGAGCATTTTTCACAGTAGTTTCCACTTTAATCAGACCTGTTAACACTGACAAAACACCTGATATCACAGTAAACAGCTATCGGCAAATGAAATAATCACATCTCTGTTTTACAGTTTTTGTCCTCTGTATGTGCTCAAAATTATGATAGTGGCTTTTATCATATTGTAAAAAAATGTTTATTTTGGTCTTGAAGATGATAATGAATGAGTGAAATCTCTAACTGGAACATCAACTTGGAGACACAACATTTCCTACTCAGATATCCATGATTCAGTGAAGACACATCCACCAAATTTTGAAACATAAGAACACTGTCTTTTCACACTGGAAAGAAAAGAAACACTAACAAAATTGAAAAGAGCATCATAGCATGCAAATCAAATTTGTTTGTCAGTATATTATGTCTTTAGCATTTCATTTGGGTTTATTTCTCCTTTCATTTGTTGAGACCGCAACTCGACAAAACCACAGTTGAAAAAAAAAAAGAAAAATAGAAAAAGAAAGAGGGAGAGAGAAGGCTGTTTGAAAAGTCTTTGATCCACTGAGCTTTCCCAGCCTTCGTGCCTCAATCAGACACGGTGGTGATACTTAAAAACCCCTGTGCTGCAGTGAGAGATGGAGACCCTCCCAGTTTCCTTCCTTCTCTCCTCCTCCTACCCTCCTTCACTCCCTCACTTCCCTCTCTTAGCTCTCTCACTCACACCCAAGCAAGCTGCCTCCCATTGATCCTGCAAATTGTGTCTAAGGCGTGTTTATGCTCCATTTCTGCCAAAGCATCTTCTGTCATTGACCAATTACAGCAGAATCAATTACAAGCCTTTTAGAGAGACTGATTCACACCAATCACTAGCTGAGAGGGAAACACACACGCACACATACACACACAAACACGAAAGATTTAGGGACAGCCTACGAGTGAAATAAGGGACGGAAAGAAAGCGAGTGAGGAGAAGAAGTGATGCTGAAGTAATATGAGCAATATTCTTGAGCTGTCTACACAAGTGGAATATGTTCAATCAACCGTCAAAGATACAATCCCCCCTCCTGCAAACACACACACACACACACACACACACACACACACCAGTGAATCTCCACAAACTAAAGCCAACCCCCCCTCTCCCCCTCTTCATCCTTTCATTTCTAGCTATACAGTGCATTACCCCCCCAACCCATTCTCCTTTCTCTCTTTCTCCTCATTGATTTGACAGCCAAATTGTGTTTGTCCTAGAAGGGGCTTAAACGTCAGTCCAAGCAGCATGGATTCACGGCTATAACAGCTGAAAACCCTGGCCTGTGATTTCATCTGAAAAAAAATATTTTCTTCCACTCCTTTGTCAAAGTTTTCTACGGATGACGGGTTGATTGGCTGGAGAAAAAGAGAAAGACAGACAAAGAGAAACAAACAGGAACTCAGGGAGACAGAAGCAGAAATAGAGTTTTTTTCTTTCGTATCTGTGTGAGTGTGTGTGCACTCACACCTTTGAGAAATGACCTATGACAGGGATCCAAGTTTGATTTCCCTTTACGTGTAAATGTCATGGGCCTTGAGCACAGTTGACACTCGTTCCGTCACTGTACGCCCTCGGCTTATCACCGCCCAACACTGCCTAATGGAAATGACACATGCCTGTTAGAATAGCACATGAGGGCATCGGAAGTGTGTGTACAGTATGTGTGTGTACAATTGCAGTGGCACTGCGGGCCTGTATTTCTGTCTCACTTTAAGTACTGTTGTTATCCTGTCAGTATCTGTTGTGGGGTCAAAGGGGCTTGGTAACAGACTTTGGTTTGCATGCCTGCCGTGACCTCCTCCTACAGCGATGCAGTAATAGGATTATACACTGCCCCCTACTGTTAGAGGCAAGAGCTACAACACTCCGAGGCAGTATTACTGAGGCTTAATGCTGTTCAGCTGCTGTGAGAAATCTGGAATCCACTCACCAATGTCAATTTTGTGATCCAATGTAATACCATCTTTTTTTTAACACTCTCCTCTTTACTCTGTCAACTAACTTTTTCCTCTCTCTTTTCACCTTTTTTTCATTTTACCCCACCATTCTCTTTCTACCCCCCTCACAACTCTTCCCCCTCCTCCTCCTGTTGTGACCTTCCTGGTGACAGTTGATGAATCAGAGAGTCGGGGAGACACTGGGCGTTGACTCCGTCACGCCCCGTTAATATGCATGCAAATGTAGCACTTGACATTTCTACTACGGCGCGTGCAGACCAGGGACGTGGGATGTGCGGGCTGGGTGAGTCAGGGGGAAAGACTTTGGGAGAGGCAGAATGAAAACGGATACAGAGAGTGTGAGAGAGAGAACAGAAATAAGGACGGACAGTATTATGCCCCTGTGTGTAATTCCCTCTCTACGAGTGGAAACATCAATAGCTGGACCATTAGCCACCTGGGAACCGAGTTTAGAGGGCTGAGTCAGGGGAGTGAACATAATGGTATACTGGGAAACAGACACTCAGTGTATTAGATACTCATTACAAACCTAGTTGCAATAAAGACAAAGGTAAGGTCATGGTGAGACTCCACTGCTTAGTGCCTCATACAATACACAGACTTCATACTTCACACACATGCAGCGCATGAGGTAGCATGGTGAGATAAATCCTATAGCCCCAGTGACCTTTGCTAGAGGCCTCACATCCCTGAAGCAGACTGTAAATCTCCCACAGTAATTACAGTCTCCCAAGACCTGCAGTGCTGTATGTAGGGGCTCGGGCTGAGTTTGGTGCGTGTGGGTTCCTCGGGTTGGGGGGTGAGAGGTGAGACATCCTGCTCAGATAATAACTCAGGACTCTGTTTTTAACTATATTTCCCTTGCACCTGCTCCAAACACCTCCTGAATAATCAAAGAGGAGAATGAACACGGGACAGGAGAAGCTGGAGATGAGCAATGCAGTGAAAGATAAATGAAACATCTTGGCAACAGAGCAATGGGAGTGAAAGAAATTGGCTGATTACAGGATTTCACATAAAAGCTGCATGAATAGTATACAAGCTGTGGTGGTGTGATGTCAGGTGAGATTGTAATACTGACCAGGGGAACGTCTTCTTCTATGTTGGTACTATAGGGCAGATTGGTGAAAACAGGGTCCATGTCCTGGACATCAGTGATACTGATAGCTAAGTTGGCGAAGTCGGGACAGAGGTCTCACTTTGTCTTGATCCTGAAACAAACAGAGAAAAGTCCACTATATACATGTGCATTCATCTAACTGAGAGTGTTGTGCCTAATTGCCTGACAGAAAAATGCCTGTTATGCATGTGCTGTGTTATGTATGTGCTGACCGTGGCATTGACAGTGAGCTGGTATGTTGACGTTGCCTCGTAGTCTAGGAGTCTGGTGACGGTAACAGTGCCTCGGGCCCCATCAATGGTGAAGAAGGGAGAAGGTGGCTGGAAGGAGAAGAGGACACTGCCTCCAGTGCCTTGGTCCGGATCTGTGGCATTCACCATGAACACAGATCTGCCCACCGGTGTGTCCTGAAAGACACATTCAAACAGAAAAATGCACACACACATTTGACATTGAGTTCAGGTAAACCAAACAGCACGATAAACATGTTTCAAGTACATGCGCTGATTTACACTGTAGAAGAATAGGTTTTCCATTATTACAGTGATACAGAAATGTTCAAGATGAATATAACTAGACTACTGTTTAATTAGAAACTGAACTTATAACCTTTGTGTAGTTTACAAAGGAGCCTTATCCATCTACATTGCCACAGAGGACAATTTAATTTAGACATGATTTTTGGAACACAATGTCCTGGATGTGACTGTGCATGTGTACATTTCCTTGTAGCTACTCCTCCAAATCATGTGTGCGCACATGACAATCAAACTGGATAAATAAAGGCAATGATTAAGAAATGCTAAGAGCACACAAAGTTTTTATACCAAAGCAGACAAAGCTTTTATAGATACTAAATGGACAAAAAGGAAAAGGATTAAACAAAACAGAATCCCATTGCTTCTGGGTGGTTACTCGTCATAATATCATATATATAAATAAGTTCTATACTTCTCTCTTAACAGAATAGGTTCCCACAAAATGACAATTCAATCATTCACTCACATCATCATCATCACATCATCATCCAGTCAAATTTGGTCTCCGTGTTAGAACAGCAACATTGTAATTAAGTTAGACCCATCTAGCGACAGTTTAACTACAAAACCATGCTGTGTGATTTGCTGTAAATGTAGAGGACATTTTATGTTTGTTTTGCTGCTTTAAAAAGAAGAAATGGTCTCATTGACATTTCTGTTGAGAAGTTTGAAAGAAGGTTGAAGGAAGAGGAAACCCTGGTACTATCTCTGTGTGTGGTGGAATCCTACAGAGTTCACTGAAAGCTAAACTGATAAGGGAGTGAGAAAAGATAATGACCTTATTTTTAATTTGGACTGAACTTTTCTCATCACTTCCTGTGCATGGAGACGGTTTCAGAAGAGTGACCATACCCAGCTGGCAGCAGTTTAATTTGAGCACACAGGACACATTTATGGCATCGCAGTTAGGCATAATGAAAACACTCTTGTCTGTTGTCTGCTTCACTTTGTGACTTTCCCTGATAAAACAAAATTTACAAATCTCACAATTGTTCTACTTCAATAGCATAGGGATATCTTATTGTCAGTAAATATTTGTCACACCTTGTTGTTCGTAAAGATAAGCCTTGCCTATCTATTGGTTTTGCCTTAGGTATATAAAAGTTGAGAGTTCAAAAATATCAACTGGGCAGAAAAGCTGCACAATGCCACATTAGAGTAGTGTTTGTCTTGGTCATGGTCATTGTCGAAACCTGGCAAAAAGAGGTAGACATATAAAGAAACAGTCCCCAGGTATTGCAGAGCAGCTTGTCCGTAGGTTTAAGGAACATCCCCATTAATTGGAATTTTATCTCAAAACAACCACACACACACAGACAATTAATAAGAAATGAGAATGCCTACAGATACAAGAAAAAGACAGGTGTGCAGGAGGTATTCTAGAAATATTACTGGAAAGAAATGCTTGCAAAGGCCACTATTCTCTCCCTCTCTTTGTCACTCACACACTCACCTGTGTGCACACACAGGGCACAGTGTGTGGTCGTGTTTACTGCAGGGAGAGAGTGTGACCACATGGGGAGGTCATGGTGTTGAACTGAGCTGGGCCCTGAGCCAAAGCCAAAGTGACACAGTAAGAGAGCAGTTGACCCCACAGTCTGTCTGCAATGGTGTCAGGGGAGTGTGGACATGTATTTGCATGTGTGTGTGAGTGTGTGGGTGTGTGTACATACTACTTTGGGCCTTTGTTTCTGTGTGTTTGTGTGTTGCTTGGGCTATAACATATTTGTTTGTTTGGACAGCGAATATGTGAGGCAAGAGCCTGTGGACTGCGTGTGTGTGTCTGTGTGACTTAGACCTGTTGACCCACTGTCTTACTCTCAAGGACAGGGGGGCATCACCCAGGTAACACAACAACAGCAAGGTAAGGCTAACTGCCTCTGTCTCCATAACTTTACATTACAGCTGCTGCACTTACACGTCCTCAGGCTCTGCTTCTGACATTGTTCTTGCTTGATTTCCCCTCTTTAATTTTCTTCCACTGGTTTCTACACATGCATGAGCAGTGCTGGAAACTGGTCTGTCTAACCAGATTAAGCCAGACTGCCACATGGGAATTGAGGGACAGAGAGAGGAGAGAGATCTGAGTAGTATAGCTGCAGGGGAAGACGCGTAGAGCAACAGATGCCAGAGAGAGGAACAGATATCACAAGGCGTTTCTCAAGGCTCGGAGGTAGAGCGGGTCGTCCACTAATCAGATGATCGGCGGTTCGATCCCCGGTTCGATCCCCTCCAGTCTGCATGTCGAAGTGTCCTTGGGCAAGATACTGAACCCCAAATTGCTCCTGAAGGCTGTGCCATCGGTGTGTGAATGTGTGTGAATGGTTAGCTCCTCAAACTGATGAGCAGTTGGCACCTTGCGTGGCAGCCAATGCCATCAGTGTATGAATGTGTGTGAATGGGTCAATGAGATACGTACTGTAAAACGATTTGAGTGGTCGGAAGACTAGAAAGGCGCTATATAAGTACAGTCCATTTACCATTTAGATGAAAAAAACATAAAATTGCTACTAAATCAGATTTTAGGTTTAGATTTTATGTGGTGTTATGACCCAAGTTGTTCTGGGGAAGAGGGGAGTAACATTTACCAGCTGAACAGTCTGAGGGGTCAGTGTCTTGCATTTTTTTAATGCCAGATGAGGAAGCTTAAACGCAACATCAGGGAGAGCACTGACCGAAATAACAAACAAACCTTACACCTTGAGTAAAAATAAAATCAATACTAAATAAACTACCCAGAAAGAAAAGTTTCAATTCTAAACTTCCTGACAACACAAGAAATACAGTAGAAAAGGGAATGTAATAAAAATGGCAGCTCGTCCCTACAGGACTTCTTGGCAAGGAATTAAAAACATCAGGTAACAATAGTAAACTAATGAATGGATTTATCTGACAAATAACACAACTAACAGCAGAATCACTACATGTTTTACCTTTAACAAGCAACAGACAAAAGAGCTATGGACTAAATCCTGACAAAGTAGTTTCAACCACACAATACTCTAGGTGTACATAGGCAAAAGAATTGACCTGTGAAAGGCTGCAGGCCCCCAGATTCTCCAACAAATAAAACTAGAGAAGAGGAGGAACAAAAGCTGAGGCCCATAAAGCCTAAGGACAAACACAGCATGGGTTAAGATCATCATTCATTGGTTATACCGTCACATATGGGGTAATGCAAACTGGGGGTAAACCTCAAACACCGAGTGTTTTTAGTGCTGTTTCTATGACTATAAGGAAAGTGCTATGGATATCAGTGAGAGAAGAAAATAAGTAGGAGGCCCCTCTTACTGTCAAAGTAAAACATCACTCTCAGAAAAAAAAGGGGAATAACAACATCTAGACTTAACAGTCTCTTTGATATGTCAGTCAGTTTCCCATACTCTGCTCTGCTCTGGTCACAGAAACTCCACAGCAGCACCTAAAAGTGTAGCTGAAGTAAACCTCATCGATAGTTACTGAATGAAGGACCAGAGTTACTAATCTACTCCCCCACAACAATAACTGCCTTTAAATAAACATCTAAGCTGCATTTCTCTGATATACTTATTATGCCTGTCAAGTTGTCTGCTTACGAGAGAACTGGAAACACCTGTAAAAAGGTACCCCACAGCCTGCAGCATGACACTGGAGCACAGGCACAAATGGATAAAAATACACAAAATCAAACTCTAGATGAATGAATTAAATATTCCTGCTTGTGCTTGTTTGTGTGTGTGCACTTGTATAAATGTATGTGAGTCTGGCATGGGTGTCTGCTTTATCAACTTTGCTTTGATGTCAAGGAGGTAGTTTGACAGTTGAGCATTAGGTGAGAGAGTGTGTGTGTGTGTATATGTACGACTTTTTGGAATGAAGAAGCATGTGTGGATGAGATCTGAATGTGTGTGTGATATGACGTATCCTTTACCTCCCCTAAAGCATGCCAGTTTCTATCTCTCGCTACACAGCAGCTTGTAAAACAATGACTCATTAACACCGCCCGTTGTCAAATGCCACAAGGCTCAGTAAATAACGTGACACACTCAAATAAGTAAACACACAAGCAATCATCGGTTTTGATCTCCCAGATTTGACAGTGCCATGGTGTTCAAAGTAGTTCAAGCAATAACAGTTCAAAGCTTTGCTAAGATGCACAGATGACCAGCTCTTAACAGTATGTGTCAGTGTGCTAGTGTGGTACTTCAAAGGTTAGCAGGCTTGACTGTGTGCAGGTGAAGATCATCTTTGAGCTGGTATTAGCCTCTGGAGAATAAAACAACCTATTTAAATAGTTGCCATGTGATCATGAGCTACTTTTGAATGAATGAATGAATGATGAATTTCTGTGCATTTCAGCAGTCTACTTCTACAAAGAGCACTACAACCTGTCTGGTATTCTGCTCATTGCAGCTTACTGTGGACCTCAACAGAGAGTAAAGAGCCATCAGACATAAAGTCTTTCTGCTTGGCCTTTTTTACCTTCCACTGGGACTCAATAGCCTCACCAGCAGCCCATTGATTAGATCCATGTGATGCCGATTACAAGTCAATGTGGGTGACCAGGCGCAAAACACTAGGCAGTGAATCCCTTTGTTTTTATTATCCTATAAGACTGTCCAATTACTTCTTCATAAACAAGTCAGACAGTAAACAATGTCCAACAATGATTGGTGAGACCAGTGGCTGCTGAACCAGGTACCACTGCACTGAGAAGCGCTGTATGTGTCACTACCTATTCTTACAAGTGCAAAAGCCAATTGGTTAGCCATGGCTCATATTCCTGCATATGTGCCTTGACAGTGCTTTGTAGCCTTTAAATAAATGGGGGCCATTTCCTACGGGAAGCAGAATGTTAAGTGATGAGACAGTTGGAGAGGGATGAAGAGAGTTCCCTGCTGCGTCTTATCTGAAGTGCACTGCAGGAATCGCCCTCTTCTCCATCTGAGAGCCACTACTTATGGAAGCTCTCCTTCTGTAAGTAGCAGGAGATGAGACATACTGTAGAGTATATTGAGACACAGAGATATTTAAACAGAAGAGCATACTGACTTTTTAGGCCATAAACCGAATTGAGAATTTTTTAAGATTCTGGCATTAATTTACTCTTGATATTTGATGCAATACACATTTTCAGAAATGTATTAATTCTGAAACACAAAAGTATCTTGTACTTAATTCACCAAAGTATTTAGACTCCTGGCTATTACATTGTTAGTTGATTTTTTGTTGTTTATGATCCTTTTATTTGATCATCACTGAAATGTGCCCAAAACGTGATTACAGGCCACCTGTGAGAAAATCCAATAGATTGGAAATGAATTACAGGCACACATCATTGGAAAAAAGGTCATATAGTTCATAGTGCACTCAGTACTAAGCAGGCAAACCCTGAAAGCCCTTAAGTTCAAGGTACTCTCAGTAGAGGAAGATGTAATTTTGTTAAGGGAAAGATCCATGGAAGAGTGCAAGAAATTGCTAAGTCAATGAACATTCCCAGGAGCATGGTGGGCATCATTGTGCAAAGGAAAGACCCTAGAAAGGCCATAATTCTTCAGAGAGTTGGCCCTATAGCCAAAGTCAGTAAATGGGCAACAAGGGCAAGTGATCAAGAACCCAATGGCCCTAACAGGGCTGCAGAGTTTCTTTGCAACAATGGCAGAGCCTGACAGAGGGAGGGTGGCACAACAGGGATAGGAAGACCAACACAGTAGTCACAATGTGAATGGTGGTTCTACAAAGTAATATGTAGGTGGACTATTTCAATTGTCCATTTGAACTTGGATAGGGCATTGTATGTAGTTTAATAGTGAGGAAATATTTAAAATTAAAATAGAGTGAAGGAGAATGATTTCTTCTCAAACCTACTGCAGGCACAAAGGGAGGGACACCAATGTCAGAAAAAAAGAAAATGACACATTACAAGTTATAAAGAGATTGAGAAAAACAAAGACTGAGAGGGAGACAGACAGTGAGAGAAGAGAAAGAAAGCGAGAGCACATGAAAGTCAAAGCCTGTCACTAACAGCCATGAGACATCTCTAATAAAGAAGGGAGACCCTATTCGCTTTTAACTCTGCCTCTGCTGTATAATATGGTGGTGTTTGCACTGCTGTCTGTACTGCCTGGGTTGAAGACAGCAGTGGAGTGCTCGTCTCCTGTGGGCCAAATTTCAGGTTCAACATGACAGGGAGACTTCGGGGCTCTGGAGAGTCAAGGCTGGCCAGACTTCATGACTACATGCCCCAGCTTCTTTCTAAGACCCTGAGGGATGACAAGGGCTCAAGTCCACTGAGGGCTGGAGTTTTAAGTGTAATGGATTCCAGTGGTTAAATGTCAGCCTCTCTCCTCCAGGAAGTCCTTGAGGGAGTAGGCACCACAGCATGCAATGATGCTCTGTCCAACAACAAAACTTAGTTTCATTCATTTATACATCAATCTAGTGATAGAACTGAAGCCAAATTCACTCAGACTGCAGTGTAAAGGCAAATTATGCTCTTCAGGTGCACAAGCTAAAAGCCCCAAATTAGTGTGCGATTTGTTCCAAAAATTATGCAAATCACCCAAACACAACTCCTGCAATGGAGAAGTAAGTACAGCGCTATTGAAAGCATAGTGAATCATAGGAGACAGCAAGATGTGAAAAATAGATTTTTTTAGAATTCTACATAACATTTTCTTAAAAAGAATAGTCATTATCAGTCTGAATGTGAAAGACAGAAAGAAATTATAAATATCTTGTATTGGTAGCATGTCACTGTTAGTCATTAAAAAAAGGAGAACAAAAGTATTATCTCTACTCTGCACTTTCCCTTCTCTGAGGAAATGTAGATTGGTCTCCATCAGCTATGGAATTTATGCCATAATGCCTATATTATGTGAACAGGTTGAAGGATAAACACAGTTCCATCACAGATGGTTAGTATTCTTCTGTTCCTCTGCTAAATGCATATTGAATGCATTCATTAACATTCTTGACAATCAAACTCTTACCTAGGTAACCTGAAACAACCCTAAGTATTATTTCGGATCCATGCCAACATGCCTCTCCATGCTTAAGTACTTAATTTGTTCAGGATTTGCTTATCTATGCTTATCTATTTATATCAATGCAGACACTGCATTGATTTTGTGCTCAGAAAATGTCATGTATTCAACCTGAGACTCTCCAACAAAATAGTCTATAGATTGTTGCTGATAAGCAAAAGATGCTGCTCTGCTAAATACTGTAATGTTCTATTGATTGTGCCTGTGACAGAGTGAGCTATTTTACCAATAAATGCAAATTAAACATTTTTGGTTTGCAAAAGCATAATGGTTAGTGCAGTGGACTTGTTTGTAAAGGTATGCTGGATCAAACCTCCAGCTATGTTCTGCCCTGCTCCCTGCTCATTTATTAAGACATGGCAGTCAAAAGTCTTCGGCAAGTTAGAAAGTTAACCTTTTGTTCTACCTGGTAAAGGCCATGGCAAACCCACAGACTTTTGAGTTTCATATTCTGCCCTTATATTGTAAGAAATGTTAAAGACATGGTGATTTGCAGGGGCAGTACCCGGGCTTTGGCTCCCTGCTGCTCACAGCTCCAGAGGCCCAGCTGTTAACTACAATAGAGCCATGATTACACCTACACTCCTCGCAAGGTTCTCAGTTTCTCCCTGGCTGTCTGCTCTCCGCTTCCAACCCAGCAGGCATGTGATTGTACCACCTCTGCTCACCCTTTCACTGCTGGCCTCTCACAACCTCTGTCCCTCCATCAATGCCTCCCACATGTGGGGCTGTGTCACACTGCCGCTGGCATTATTCTAAAAGATGTGAGGAAATGTATTGTAAATGAGAAGATAAAAAAGCACATTTATTAAGTGAAAGGTAAGGGAAGAAAAATATGTTAACGAAAAAGGCAAAATGTTAACATCGTGTAAGAGATACCTAAAAGCAAGAGTCCAATCAGCAGTTTAATAATTGTGCTAAATCAATGTGGAAGGTCTGTAGATAACAATAGAAACAGTGCTACTGCTATGTGATCAGCTAACTGAAACTGGGGAATCAGACCTAACTACGAGCTTGGCCCTGCTAACAACAAACAGATGATTGTATCATAAAGTAAACTACATTATTGAAAAATAAAAGCTTTACTTTTTTATGCTTTAATGTAAGTCATCAAACAAAACAATGAAATGTTTTGTATTGAATAATTGATATTTATTTGGCTGTTCATTTTCAATTCGATTTAGAATTGCCACAAATTAAGTAAATACCACTTACTTGCAGTAAGTGACATTTTTCTTGCCAACGCAAGAGTCAAAGTGATTCACAAGTTGATAAAAGAGTGCGAGATGCAAAAACATGAAAATGAGAAAACAAAAACACACAGAATATCAATTAAATCGTTATCTGTTTAACAGGGTTTTAATATGGCAATTAAAACATTCCACATTAATGACTGACCTAATATGGGGGTCTATTTTCTTAAGGATAGCATTTGGAGCACTAAGTAATAATAAGTGCAGGACTTTCAAAAGTGGACATAAATTACTTGTTCCTATAATAATGCACCCTTTCTTACAATTACACCTCTAAAAGCACACTCCATACAGCCCTTTCTTTTCTTTTTTTAAAAGATATTTTTTGGGCCTTTTGAGCTTTTATTTTTAATAGAGACAGCTGAAGAGTGACAGGAAGGTAGGGAGAGAGGGGGGGGGGTGACATGCAGCAAAGAGCCACAGGTTGGACTCTGAACCCTTGGCCGCTGCGTCAAGGACTGAGCTTTTGCACATGGTGCACAAGCTCTACCAGCTGAGTCAACCGGTGCCCCAATACAGCCCTTTCTTTCAGGGATATTCAACATTTTCTTTCACCATCTTACTGAGTGCCATTTAGTACAACAGTCTTCAGAGAGGAAAACAATATGTCATATGGATATAGAATCCAAAGATTTTTTCCCCTTTTTAAAAAAGTTTTCTGCCTTAATGGGTCACTTTTAGTTCTCAAGTGTTGCTTAAAGTCAAAGCCCCTCAAATTATGTTCTGATCAGCCCAAGAGCCCTTAGGTCAAAATAAAACCCACATAACCAAAAACCTAACCATAACCATAAGGTGCTGGACCCTGGTTTTTCAGCAATATTTGAGAAATGTAGCATAAATATCAACATAACAACCGGTGCAGTGCCCTGTGAAACTGTCAGGGGCTCATCTGTGCGTGAGAACCAAGAGTAGAAGAGCTTATGTCCCTTAATTTTTTTCTATTCATCTCCATAGTTCTTATCACTAGAATTGTAAAATTGTTGTAGCCTTTGTGAGCAAACAGTTAGCTGATTGAAGTGAAGTTATGTTGTCTTGGCAATGGCCAGTTTAAACTCTGTTTGCAGGATGACAGTTGCACAGTGAGCCTCTCCAGGGTGTCTGTGTGTGTGTGTGGGCACTTGTGTTTGGGGTGAGGGCGGGGCTGGCAAGAAAAAATGTTTGTACCAAAGCCAAACGCAATTATGATATGCCGCAGGGAGCATGCTACATCCTAGAGGTTTAAGCAAGAACTTGCATTGATCCTTTAAAAATGATAATGTTGATCATAAATATAATGCGAGAAGTCAAAAAGACAAATATACCCAGGGTCATGTGAATCTATCAATATACAGTATATATTCATAAAATATATGCACTGTAGAACTACTTGATGAATACACAGACTCTAGCATATAAATAGGTCAGGTCAGGGTGCTGGTAATAGTTTCACAGTGTGCAGCTTTGGCAGAGATGCTGAAGCAGGTGAATCACGAGAACACTTAAATTAATCATAGAGGTGACACACAAAGCCATATTTCACATTTGAAATTAACTTATCAATAATTCACTGGTATTGAAACAAGACTAAGTGTCCTTCATCTGCAGGACTCTAACAGTAAATGGGGAAAAAATTATAGAAAAATGATTTATACTCTATTTAAAAAAAGGAAGCTAAACCACACTCTTTTCAGCAGTTTAAATTCTTCAAAGAAAACATGCATGTAAGTATGTGTAGAATTTGTGTTTGTGTACAGTATAGCAACTTCTGAATGCATATGATTCCAATGTTTTCTTGTAGTAAGGGCTTTAGGAGATGCTAGATATTACTGCTGTTCAGTTGTTCTTTCCTATGGTGCCAAACAGATCAGAGAAGACCCAGGAAAAAAACCCCAAGGTAATGACCTCACCCCGAGAACCACCACAATCTCAGTAACATCTAGACAGGTGAACTAGTCCAGTGTACTGTACAGTATGTACAGAAACCCAGCTTGTGACTCAACATACAGTATTTCTTGCAAAGATACATCATGGAATCGGTTCCCTGATGCACCTATGCCCTTGGTTAAATGAATTCTCAGGCCAAAGGGGGGTAGTATTAACCTAAAATCATATGTCAAAGCTATAACGCCCACAAACCAATGAAAGAATATTTGTCATTACAATTCCACTCATGTCAACAGTTACGACACGTGTTCCTTTAAAGCCCATGCTTTCCCAGTGGTACTGAGCAGCAGTCCTTGTGTATGTACCCAAGTCATCGAAATGGACACTGTGCTTGGGGCTGATGTGGAGGTATGAAACCTACCTCATAAAGCTCTTTAATCTTAGCAGCCCCAGTGGTAAAGCCTAGGTGGCTGATGCCATCATTGCAGCCTGAGTGTTGAATGGCATCTTGAGCTAAGTGTGAGCTAAGAGACAGACTGCCTGAGTGACAACATGCAATCTGCTGATAGGTTTACCTATCAGTAGTTTTACTCCAATTCCAAGAATGCATCGTTCTTGGACGAGAGATTGATGTTAGGGAGCTTTGCTCTGAAGCTGAAGGATGACAGCTTTGCAAGCATGACTCATTGAATTTGCAAAGATAAGCCAGTTGACTATGTATGACTAAGTGTGAGTCTTCTAAAGTGGAAATTAAACTTCATTTTTACTAAATAAATTTCTGTTTAACAGCTAGTAAACATGGTACTATAAGAACATATAGGTATACTATACTGCTATTTGAGGTCCATTAATAAAGACAAGTGAAGAATCACCATATTTATTTGGTCCCTGTTTGTCTCAGTGCACATTTTCAAACAGCCCAATCCAGTCTACCCGCAAAATACAGTACAATTTGACATGAATGGAGAAAAGAGTGTACTGAGGGAAATGTGTGGAGCTTATGCAAAACATGCTGATGAATCCAACTGTGAGAGACTAGCGCACTTTTATTGCCAGAGTCCAAAACTAAAAGGTGTGTCAGAACAAAGTTGGATTGGATTGATGGCAAAGTTTATCGCATAGTTGATGTTTACATTTAACATATAACACACAACAACAAACAGAGGAGTTCATGGCTACTGTTATTTTCACCATGATGTGGTGCAACTAATTTCATGACTCTTCTTGACAAGAATTTTCTTGCATTTCTGCGTCTCTGTCCAAGACAGCTTCAGTAAAAGCAAATTCAGTGGTGCTGCAGCGGGGGCATCAGTCACAAAAAGGCACCAAGTTCTCCAAATCCCTATTTTGCTTTTCTCTTTATTCCCTCATCCGAGGATTCCTGTGGTGATGCCAACAAAGCAGTAAAAGAGAAGAGCTTAAACTAAGTGAAAGAGTTACGCCCTCTCGTTGGAGAGACTAATAGAAATGCTCCTACTAAGCACAGTAAGTGAGAGGTTAGAAACATCTGTATTTCGACCTGATGCGTGTATGTCTGTGCGTTTGATCCTAAGTAATGTAGCTCTCTTTATTAGATTATTATTGGTCTTGTCAGAAAATCAATTGCACTACAGACTGAATTGACAATATTGTTTGTATGTGCTTCCCTCACATAGCGGCCATTTATTTTCTCCTTCCCTTTTTCTAACAACGGTTAGCCTTTCCCTGGCAATTCACTTGACCTCATGTACCCAATGAATTTCTGTTAAACTGGTCAGGAAAACATAATAGAAGACATAATATGTAGCAAGTCTTTGTATACTGTACAAAAACTGCTGAAAAAAAATGTCTCACATTATAACCTCCTTGCATTCTATCTTGCTCTTGCACTGCTTTCCTCTCTGTCCACTCTGTGGCCTGGCTGAGCGATGGGTGATTTTCTGGAGAAGCACTCAGCTGAACAAAATGATTCCACACCAAGAGTCAGCGAGCAGCCACTTTTGAAAGCCAAGGACAGCCTATGAATTTGTGTGTGTATGTGCTAGTGTAGTGTGGCAGTACATGTATTCATTTTGTCATGTGTTCCTATACTTTCAGTTTTAGCTAATAGATTTAGGCATTTTGGTTAAGAGCAGACATTTTGTCTGTTATTCTCTTGGACTTTGGGTTATTACCTTTATAATTAGGTTTAGGTTACAATAGGGATTTAGGTTATGGTAAAATTTGAAGTAGTAGTGAGGGTTTGAGTAAGGTGTTAGAAGGTAAATTTAATGTAGATTTAATGTAGCAAAAGGAAGGTTCGCACAAGCACAAGGATGTGTGTGTGTGTTTGTGCGTGTGTATGCGTGTGTATGTGTGTGTATGGACAGGACATTTTATCGGTAGAGAAAATAATCAAATAACATCTTTATCTCCTGATCAGTCTTCTTCCCCAACGGCCTAACCCCAACCTGTCAGAGCTCATGGCTGACTGCATCCAAAGAGCCGGGACTGTTTGTTTAAATGTAAAGGTAATCAGGCCCGGCACGCTGCAGGGATCCACAGGCCCAGAGAGAAACAGAGAAAGGCAGATGGGTTGATCCCAGGGGAAGGGTACAAGGACGGGCCGCATCGACAAGTCCTGCGCTTTCTTTATATCTGTTGTGGAAAGTTATCCATCTAAATCTAGAATACCAAAAGGGGGAAGCAAACAATGTGTTTGCAACCTTTATTTGTAGTTGGTAGCTGTAGCTATGTTATAACTTTTCTCAGATAGTTCAGGAATTCAATCTAGTTAAGGCTCCACAGTGCATTTCACTCACATATGCAAGTGAAAATTAGACTGTTGAAATGAAAATTTAAAGTTTTGATGCTCAAAAACAAAACATTCAGGTAGCAGCTTCTCATTTTTAGTGGCAATCCTCCCTTTCACCAGTTAAAATGAAACCCCCCACTGCAACCTTGACAATGTTTCCCTCCAAAGTTGGGTTAGGTTAGGTTATGGTTTGGTGTCAGAGATAACTTGTGAAGTAAGGCTAAAGGCAAAGTCTGTGGTTATTGTTATTTCTGTTATGAAAGCAAAAAGGGATTTATCGATATGCATACTGCAATCCTACTTTACATGTATGTTCTTATTATGATCAGTGTGCCCCTCAAGGTAAAGCCTCACTTGCATAAACCAAAGAAAATTAACTACCTGATGAAAGACAGTGAAAAGGTAAATGATAACAAAGCCTGTTTGCTTTTCCTCCTACAGAATATCTTGTTCTTATACATAATTTTTTCTGTTCTTCTCCACTTCTTCTCTTTTTTAAGAAGTCATTTTTAAAATAGAATTAAATGCAAATTAGGGTAGAGCTGATTATCATATAAACGGCCGTTGCCTAGAGGGGCAAGACACTCTTTCTTTATTTATTTTGTCACATTTTTCAGTTTTCCATAAAACTCTGACTTTAATCAGTCCACACTTTCTTTTAAAGACATAGGGGAATCAGGGACTAGCTGAAGCGATGTGTGTGTTTGTGTATGTGGGCGGCTTGCATTTGTGTTTGTACTGTACATGTGCATATGAGAGTTATGTGACCATGAGCATAGCGAGGGGCAGAGAGATCAAGCTTCAAAATCTTTAGACCTGTACAGCTTTATTAGTATCATGTAAACTGGTGCTGTACATTATGCAATTAGCTGGGCGTCAAGTGATGTTGCTGCATGTACATAATCTTGTACTACCAACACTGGGGGAAATCCCCTGTAAAAGCACACATCTGGATCAGTACAAATGCCACATCTGGAAATTACAAATGTCAAATACAGATTGGTACCTTTATGTAGCGTTAGGGAGGGTTTTTTATGGTAGCAGAATTATATTTGCAGTTACTCCCCAATACAAATGGTCTGATTTGAATTCAATGGGAGAGAGGTAAACACTGTTTGGGCAGTTATTTGGAACTAAAATGGAGGGGAGAGATGAAGTGAGTTAGCAAGACAAGATACATAGATAAAGACTAAGTAGAGAGTCTGAGCAACACACAAGAAAATCAACGTAAGAATGGAAAAGTTACTTCCAAAAGAGCAGTTTGCGTTTGATGCCAATACTTGAATGAGGGGTTTATTATATTTTCCATAGCCTGTGAGAGATTGACATTTCATGTAAAACAAGTTACTGTAGCCAAAGCATGCATAAGTTAGCTGCAGCTACCCTATGCTAAAAACATGCACAAAACGAGACTTCTGATAGTACTCTGAAGTTTGACAAACAGATTTATCAGATGTACTATTTCTGACACTCAGGCTTTTGTGTCATTTGACATGGATGCACTTTTTTCCTACGATCTCAACTACTGTAATCTGTAATGTCCCAAAACAGTTTGCCCAGAACAGAGGGACGTAGACTGTGACCGTGCTCTAATGCTTTCTACTCTACTCTACTGGCTCCTGGTCTATCTACAACTAAGCATCTAGTCTCAGTTAGTTCATCATCTCTCCCAGTCTGCTCACCTGCCTCTCCTCAAACCATTAACCTGCATATATCCACCCCAGTTCTTTAACCACTTATCACCAGATTGTTGTTTCAATTCAGTGATAGCTACACTTTAGCCAATACCTATACCAATACCAGATTGACAAGCTTTTTATGGTTCATGCTTCCTTGTGTTCTCTTGTGTCTTAACCTGTGTTTTTTCTGGCTCAGGATCATTGTCTGTGTCTCTGCCCTCCATTTGTATATATCACTTATGGTCCCCTGGTACTACCAGTCCCGTCTGTAATCACTGCTGCATTACATTTCTTTGCAAGTTCTATTGGAGGTATGAGTGCATAGGGACAGCTGGCATTAGTCTCTACATCATCTGACAGGAGATTACAGATGTCTGTTACAGCATACCAGGATAAGCACACGAGCAGCTCTGTTTCCTCAGCAGAAAACCATTCACTTCTCCAACTTGTCGAATTCATCATTTAAATAGCAATGTGCCAGGTGCAGGCGTGCCAGGCTTTTAAAGGGAATGGGAGATGACACTTGTGTTTTGGGTGTCCCTTACTTTGTACCCAGATTAACACAGAGTTTAGAGAGCAAAAGTAAAGTTGGTCACGCCCCCTAAATTCATCTGAGCCATGGTGCTCATGGGTTTTTGTTTTGTATCACAGCAAGAGGGTTTTACCACCAGTCTATGGAGTTTGCATGTTGTTGCCATGTCTCCATGGATTTCCTCTAGGTGCTCTAGTTTTGCCTTGCCTGATAATCAGACAGAATTTCCTCTTTGTTTTCACTTTATTGTTTTATCTACCATTGCGTTCATATTTGTTGTTTACTGTTTGTTATTTTTCCACACAAATCAGTAGTGACTGAGATAGCCAACCATCGTTGTTAACTTCCAACAGCATATGGCAGCATTGATCTCATCCATTCTTGTAGCTATTTTTCACCATTGTCACCATTTCTGCTCACTGCCACAGACAGATGATGTTCATATTCCCACCTACAGCTCTGGTTGGTCAGATCTATTTGAATTGATACACACAAATTAGAATTTGGGCAGTGACTGTAAGTCTGTAAGTCTGGTCTGGAATAGGGCAGTCATGATATCAGTTTTCACTACATGCTTATCATGGGCCAAACAATATTAAAATTACACTCAAAATAAGTAAGTAAGGAGGTGGAGAAAACCTAAAACCAGAACTGTACAAAAGCGTACAAAAAGAACAATTACACCACAAAGTGTGAAGCACAAATTGAGAATGGAAAGAACAGAAATGATTAAGAGGCACTGATTGCCTTTCATGATTTGATATCGTATTGTATGTATTATTAACATGATATCAATATTTTTTATGATATCATGGTTATTGTCAATACAGTACCAGTATATCAAAAAAACCCTGGTATGGACCTAGTTTCCCCAATTCCAAAGATAAGCAGGTTAGATTTACTGGGTGAGTGCTGTTTATAGTGCTAGCCCTGTGACAGACAACAGCAAACTGTTGTTTATTGGGAGTTTTATTTCCCCTGTGTCTTAGTTTCCCTATTTGGCACGCCACAGTCTTTCTTTAACAGAATTTCTAAACAAACATGACTTGACATGACTTGACTTTACTGTGCTAACTATGGCACTTCTTTATGCAGCAGCGCCAAGTGTTTGGGAGCCGATGACCAAGAGAAGCTGCACTTTACACGCTACATTCTCAGATGAACTATACCACCCAAGTTGCTTTTGAGGCCATATCATCTCTGCACCATCACATGGGATTCAATGCACTCTGCTGTTTTCCAATACCCTGCTCTCTTTCTCCCACTGCCTTTCTATCCTCTCTCTCCTTGTATGCCTGCGTGTGCTTATTTTAAAGCCTTTTGTGTGTTTTCACTTCATTGTGAACTCTGTACCCTTGAATCTCTCCGTTCTGCAGTCTGGTCCTATAGGTACACTGCACTCTATATCAATATCTCTTTCTATCTGTAGCCTGGGGCATGGGGTGTCATGAGGGCAGATGGGGCTCTATTTCCACGAGTCTTAATGTCTCAAGTGTCTCTCCACAGACACAGACACAGACACACACACACGTACGAGTAGAAATATACATGCTTCCTATCCAATGCATAATTCAAAGACTTCAAGCAATTGCAGACACATCTTAGTACATATATCCAGGCCGCCTTTCTCCTGCACTATGACCTCAGGTGCTTATAATTTTCCATGCATTATTCCAGTACTTTAATAATGCCAGTGGTTACCCCCAAACAGTGTGTGTGTGTGTGTGTGTGTGCGTGTGTGTGTGCGTGTGTGTGCGTGTGCGTGTGTGTGTGTGTGTGTAAGAGTGAGTGTGTGGTTAAGCTCTTCACAACTATCTTAGACTTTCAGCAGGGACCCAAGTGTAAAAATGCCTGCGACTGCTTATGAGCAAAGGAGTTCTAATAGGACCGGGGTGTTTGAGTAAAATAACATGAACACTGAGAATGCATGCATTTGTATGTACCCTTTTTCATTTTCAGCAACTGTAAGTGAGAGAGAAATAAGGAGAAGTGATATGTAGACAGATCAGCCTCGTAGAAATTATGAGCAATTAGAAAAAAAAAATTCTAATTTCAATCCCCATACAACAATCTGCCAAAAACGTGTGAATCTACTCCTGAGGAAGTATTACTTTACAGCATTTCAGTCTTTACTAGCCAGCTGTTCTGGTCAATAGTATTTCCTCAGTGGATGTACTCTAGATGCTTTGGCGATACAGAAAGTATTCTTTCATGCCAGTAAAGCATATTTGTCTGAGGCATTTCTCCTCTCTGTACTATACTGAATTAAAATACATATAATCAAATATATTATATATAATAGCAAATATATATTTATTTCATGACAGTCAAAATCAAGTCAAACACACATTCCAACACAGGTCCAACACATTCATTGCAAGTGATCAGTCTAAGAGAATGAAATAAAGTGAACTAAATGTGAAAGCCTGTACAGAGAAACCATGGCGCTACTGGGATCCGTTTGCAATCACTTCATGTAGCTCTGCAGCAGAGAAGAGTGGGGACAGAGAGACAAGCAAGCAAAGTACTGCATGTAGGAAGAAGATGGACGTGAACAAGGCAAAAACACTTGCACTTTCAGTTTATTACAGCAAAGTGTACCCAAGGTTTACAAGGTTTAGGTTGGTTGCATATTGTATGATGACAGATCTCTAAAAAAAAACACTGGCAGCACTAATGATTCGAATGCAGAATGGCAATGGGTACCATTACACAGCATTTGGTACTTCCTACAACAAAACAAATGGCCAAACATATTATTTCCATCATTTCATTCCCCTTTCATCTCTCACTTTATCTCAATTAGTAGAATGTGACATTGTCAAATTAGCTTACATCTTGTTGATGAAACATGACACCAGTTAGGGGCTCTCAACAAGAGGAGGGCTGAGGATGTCTGTGTCTTCACCTGTCTCAATTCCCTTTACCCATGCAACAACATTTGGTAATAGCGTTTTATTGATTCATTTGTAGCGACTCCTGAAATTTCGCCTAAGGTTTGTATTAGTAGTGGCTCTTAGCAGCCTCACACTTACTCTTATAAAGTAGCTGTATTACAATCCAATAGCCTCTCCCCTGCCAAAATCTTATAAGCAATGTCTCAATTTCCTTTCCTCTACTGTTTCCTTCTTTTTTCTCTTCACCCCTTTAGCCTATCTTTTCTATAAGCCAGGTCCTTTGGGGAGGACACGAGACTAGCATAGAGGAAAGAGTGGAAAAAAGGGGGAGAGGAGCGGTCGTGCACACAACTCAATTATACATCAAAGCACTTATGTTGGGGACCCCACAGAAGGAGGAGGCAAGTTGGAGGTGGAGGGGAAGACAGTTGAGGACGAAAGGGTTTTCACTTGGATGAGAAGGGAGCTGGTGACAGTTGTCAGTATCAGGGAAAGCAAATCATCATTCAGAGCTTGCTTACTTAAGAGAAAGAAGAAAGAAACTTTTTCCTAACACATGTTCAATAAAATGGAACACCAAAGGATATTTCTGTCCATGTATAACTATATTTTAGTCCAGTCTAGTAATTAAACAAAGTTAAAAAACCCACCAAAAACCTGCACTTGAACATAGAATTATAAACTTTGTATGTTATGCTGTACTCCCTGATGAAAGGAGAGACATACATTATTCCTTTTTCATTTAAACCAAGGCAAAGGATTAAATAGCTTTCAACTTTTAATAATGCAAAGAATTTGCTTTCGTTGCTAATGCTAAGAAACTCAAAATAAAGGACACTTTGGGTACTCGATTAAACTGTACCGATATGCACCATACTTCATGCTGATTTCTTCTTCACTATGTCATGCCACACATACCTAAACAACTAATTTCCTATTATCTGTTTTCATACTGTGCTCATTCATAGTTTCAGAATTGCTGTGTTTCTTACTGTAAGCATTAGAATAAAATTCATTCGGAAAATAGTGCACACTAAACTCCGCTATAACCATGGAGGTAGGATAATAAATTTTGATGGTAAATATAGACCAATTTAAAGGAAATGCTATTAAACTGTCTAAAATAAGAAAATTTAAAGACATTTTGTACCCAGCTTCTTTCAGGAAGGATCTCAAAATCCTTGCGCTGAGTCCTGTACATACTGCATTCAAAGATTTAGTCAGAAAATCCTACAGAGAACTGTAAAGTTGAATATGACAGTTGAAAGCCTTGCTTGCAGCCATTATAGTGCTGGACCATATAGAGAATTTATGATATATGATGAGCTGCTATTCTAGCGTAATGTAAAATTTGATGCAATGCTAAATTTAATGGTGCTATTTAACTCTTACTGCATCATACCCCGAGAAGCATAAATGTGCAGGGTAAGTCTTTGCAATCAGTCAATTAAATTATGAGATATGTGTGCAAAGCTGACATTTGACATTTAGAACCACAGAAGTCCATAAGTGTCCAAAATGCAAAGGGGTGAACCTCTGGGGGTCGTGGATGGTTCAATAAGTATCACAGTCATCTGCCCATTCGATTTGTGTATGGGCTTGAAGTTCACTAGAGAAAATGTCAGAAAAGCAACCAGTAGTTGTGATATCTTGTTGGTAGACCGACCAATATCACCATCCTCAGTGCCGTCAGGTAGTGGGGCAAGAAGGCTGGTTTGTTCTATAAGAGGAAGTGC
Organism: Argyrosomus regius; assembly: GCA_946959425.1. NCBI lineage: Eukaryota > Metazoa > Chordata > Actinopteri > Sciaenidae > Argyrosomus > Argyrosomus regius. The sequence goes on from OX336894.1 coordinate 19,151,196, forward strand.
CAAACAAGATGCTGCTAGACAACATCAGATTGACTAGAATGACAACCTGAAAATTAAAAAGATTTGATAAAGATGGGCTGTATGTTGGAGTGTAAACATCTGTTTGTCACCTTAATTAGTTTGAGAGGTGTTTGTGGTGGTTGTCATACATGCCTGCTGTAAAACAGCTCTTACAAACCTGGGATCTGAAGTGTAAACTGAACTGAAAAAGCAGTGGCAAAAACCTCACATTTTAACAAGAATTGCAGTCACGCTTTCTATAGAAGTGAGTGCAATGTATGTGTATTGTTAAAAACAATGAGCCCTAATAATATTGTTATTTTGCTGAGGTGCACAGAGAAAAATACTAGAAGAAAGAGGTGAAGCTGTAGTTTTTCTCTTCACCTTTATTCCATACTGCTCTATAATGCTTCTCTGACAGCCAAAACAGATTTGAGCAAATTGGAGACCCTATAAAGCTCTATTAAGGAAAATCTAGCCACGGTTGGAGGAACAAAAAATGAATAGGGAGGGTGGTGCATGTTGAGAACAGAGAGAAGACAGAGGGAAAGAATCGCTAAGGAATTTGCATAATGCCAAATGGAGCACTGGTGAAGCTGAAGGCACGACTTGTAGTTGAGTATTGTTTCCATAACCATAGTATGATACACATCGCAAAAAGCCATGAGAGCGAGCACTCTGTCTTTCTTTCTCTCTTCCACAAAAACAAACTTAAACACAAACACACAAGCAGCAGCAAAATACAGAGGGACAGACAAGAAGCACAACTGTCTTCCATGTTAGCAAAAGCTTGTCGGAATTCACAATTCTGCCAAGTGAGTGTTAGAGGTAGGGTGAGTGCCAAAGGCAGGGTGGGAGTGGGGACGGAGGGGTGGGACCCACACACTTGAAAGAAAGGGAGAAAGGGAACGACAGGTTGATTTATTCAAAGAGTGAGGAGAGGGTGAATCAAACTTTAATGGCTTTTGGGAGTGCAAGCCGTTCTCTCTCTCTCCCCCTTTCACTCAGTCTTTCCTTGTGTGCTACCACCATACTGCCCTTACTTTTGCCTCTCTCTCCCTCTTCCCCTATTGCTCTGTCTCCCTGTCTCTCCTCTTTCTCTCTCTCTCTTTCAGAAATGCATTTTTCGATGGTCACTCACAAACAAGCCTTCTTTCTTTTTTTTTTTTTTTTGACAGACAAATCTGTGCCCACTGCTGCATAGCACGCAAATCAAGGTGCTCTTCATGCTCAGCGGGATAAAGTAAATGACAGAAAGATAAAGAGAGGAAGAGGAGGTGATTTACCTTCACGAGTGGCAGCGTATGTGATGCCCAGGCAGTATTTGTTGCGTTAACCCCTGGACTGGAAAGGATGTGCGGAAAAATTGTTCTACAGGCACGACATCCTCTCTGACAACTCACTTAAGCGACCATTTGCCCTGAAAGGCTTACTGAAGACTACAAATGAATCATCATTCATGGAGGTGAATGACTGCACTCACTCCTTTAAGAATGTGCTATCTACACATGAATACAGGCTTGCATAGAGTGCAGATGGAAAATTACACCCCCACACCCCCCAAACACACACTGAACAAACCCCATCATTGAAATGGAGAAACTGAAATTAGCAGACTCTTTCTGTATAAAATATGTGAACAAACAGCTGGTAAAACATCCTGGGCCTGTAGATAAACTAGCCATATGTAATATATTTGTGTTGTGTAGAAAAGTGAGGCGTTAGTGTAGGAGTTAGATTAGTTTGTAGGGGATGATCATGTGCTATGGTCTAATCAGTTCTGTCAGGCATAATCATATGGGCAGATGGAGAAAGATCTAAAAAATAAACAAAACTATATTCAACAGAACTACCAACAGTTTATTATTTAAACACATCCTAAAACACTTTCTTTTTAACTGTATTCATGATCTCATTATTCAGTAGTTTTAGAATTGGGTCCTAAGCACCAAGTCTATGTAGGAGAAAGTTATAAATGGAGCCTGAAGTGAGTAAAATATTGACTGCTTCCCATTTAACCTTCTCACTTTATCCATTTTTTTCTCTCTTTCTCCCTAAATCCTTCCATCCCTCCCTACAGAGCTCAGGGTCTTAGTGTCAGGCAGAATTCTCTTTGAGGCCTGCGCCTGTCAACCAGCCACCACTCAGCTCAGTAACCACTAGATTCAATTACACTACAGGAGAGACCAGGAGAGATGATACTGAAATCATTATGGGCTAAATCCAACTTCTGGCAGCATGTGTGTTTGTGTGTTGAGTTTTATAAAGAAGCCATGTGTTTGTTGGCTTGTGTGCATTATATGAACAGGATGACTGTGTAGAAATCAGAAATATTTCGTGACTGTAATTTCAAATTAAATGCATTCCTCATCAAAGAAGACTCATTTCTTTTAAGTTCCCAAAGAACCTTGAAACTGCCCAGACATTAGTCATCCATATATTGTAGGTGCTGCTTTACAGCTGAAATATTTTGTTTGTAACCTGGTAAACAAATTACTTTTGGATTCTGTAACCTGCTGAGGTACAGGGCAGAAGGCGATAAAAGATTAGGGATTGAATTTCTGCTTTCAGAAGTGAACAAAAGCAAAGAAGAAAGGAATATAACAGATTCATCTATGTTTTACCTGACAGCGACAGAGGGCACATCAAATAACAGGTGCCTCTGTTTTGCTGCCAGAGCCCACATCAAGCGCTAAACAGCTCATTCACAGGCGTAATAGGAGCTCTCAAACACCCTCTGCCAATATTATCTAAAATACGAGTGCATTTGTGTGTGTGTGTGTGTGTGTGTGTGTGTGTGTGTGTGTGTGTGTGTGTGCGTGTTTTGTGGGTGAAATGCTGTTGCTATTCAATTCAAAATTGTTTGGAGGAAGTAGTAGCCAAAAGTTGGGGGCTAAAATTGTGTTAGAATTCCTCTCCTGTACACAACAGTTTATCATAGTGCCTTTTGAGTAGTGGGCCTGGTTCCCAAACAGACAATTATCCTACTGATAAAAGACACAGATTAATCAAAAGTATGATAAAACAGGGACTAAGAGACATTTTTGTTCTGGACATTTTATCAAAAAATGGTTATTTCAAGAAGAACTAAACTCAGGTTTGTGACGAGGATTCCTGTCTCTCTGTTTCTATAGAGGATATTCTCTTAAATAGAAACCAGACTGAAAGGCTTTTCCTTCTTTAGATGTCTGACTTTCACCTGAGGGGTTTCCACCTTGGGCAGCTGGGTTCTGTAACATCAGGCGTAGTTCATCAGAGCTTACTGTAGGTTATAGAGGGACATTGAGATATGGCTGATAGAAAATAGAGGCTGAGGAGGGATTTGCTCACCTGCCCGACATACCTGAGAGACAGTAAACAGATAAGTTTGGATATCTATCACCTGAAACCTGCCTGTTTGGCAATACATTTTATCATTTATGTGCCGCATTACTGCACACATCTGAAGTCAGCTATACAACCTTGTGTGCATTATTACTGCATTATCGGAGGCAGGATTCCACTGCACTGCACATCTGCTGTGGATAGGGATGAATGTGGGTATTGGCAAGAGGGTGAAAGAGGGTGTTTTGTGTATATTTAGGTGCGAAGGACAGAGCAGTGCTTGGGAACAGGTATCTAAGGCAGAAAAGAGAAGCAAAAGAGTGCAAGTGGCTCAAAGAACAAGTGAAAACTATGTTTGAGGTCAGGGGCAGCTTATTAAACCGCAGGAGATGGCACATACTGGGCATAGTTAGAAGTTGTTAGAGTTGGTATTTGATATTATCACATTGGAACTGACAGAGAGACCGTCTCCCAGTGGAGGAGTATAAGAGGAGGTTTGTGTGTATGAGTGTTTTTGGGGAGGATTGATCTTTAAGACCTGGATGGTGCCACAGTTGCTCATACAGCAGCTCTGTACTCCACAGATGCACACATGGCAAAACATTTGAGTTTGTCAATAGAGGACTTGCTATAAAGAGGACTACCTGTTGTGCCTAGGGAATGTGAAAAACACTTCTCAGTATGTTGTGGGCTCACTCCATCATCTCATCCAATAATGGATTTGGGTTGTGGCCCATCTGCTGTTCTATCAAAACATTATTCCTGGTGATAGTCGTCGCTCCTTGTATCCAGTCTCTGCTGCTGGCTGCCTGAGTGTGTGGATGCTGTAAATCTGGCCAGCTCATTAGCACTGACAGAGGGAATGCTAGCAGCCCACCTGCTACCCTTCACCCTCTTTATGGCTCTACAAATTAAAACGACATTTACACAAACTCTCTCCCCTGCTCCCCCTACTGCACTGCTCACCTTGCCACTCACATTGCTTCATCTGCTCACTGCTGACACGCTCCTTCTTATTCTGATGCACATTGTGTTGTTTCCTCTTGGCATGTGTCAGTCTATTTGGTATTTGGTGTCTTTGCCTAAATTAAATCTCATCATTTTAATCTTAATCTCTTCTCTACCGTTACTACTCTGTCATCTTTCAGCCTCTCTCATCTTTTTCTCTGTGTAATAAAGTTCAGCAGCACTATCTAGTAGTGCTGATGGTACTCTAACCCCCAGTTACTCTGGCACGTCCAGTGAGTGACAGCATGATCGAATGATGTCGCAGTATGTTTGCCTCGCCCGCTGGGAGGTCAGCTAGGGTCCCAGAGGTAATGAGGCCATAAAAATGCAGGTAACTAAAGTTGCGGGAAAACAAGATAAGGTGGAGAAAGGGGCAGAGGAAGGGGAAACAGGGTACAGGGAGGACGAAACTGTCTTCTGAATGAAGTTCCCAAAACTCCTACTTCCAGGTGGAAAAGGTGGAAGGTTTTAATGAATTGGACTGTGGGCTGCATTGTTATTCATAAACAATTTGCTGTCTCATCTATCAAGGCACACAAACAATTTCTTTATTCATTTTTTTTATTATTATTATTCATTTATTGAGATTTGTAAAAAAAAAACACCTGCATTAGTCTAACACTGTGCTCATATATTCAAGGTTTGCATATTTTATTTATGTTATGTCTCATTGCTACAGGCTTCAGCTGCCAGTGAATTAGACCCACGGCTGTGTCCAGTGTTTTAAGGAACCTGATCTATTACTACATCCCATTGCCTCAAATAGAAAAGCTTAAATTTTGTAAGCACTAGGAGGCCAAGACTGACATAAGCAGTAATTCATTGAGTGATCCAAGGGAACGAACAATATGTGAGCAACTGAGGGTCAACCACAGCTCTGTTTAATGGCTTTCCGGAGGCTAAACTGAAGCTTATTGTTCGCAGTGCTTGGAAAATCTGTATGTGGACTATAAGTGAGTCCCACACAACTCAGTAGTGGTTGCACTGGCCTGAGAGAACCTTCCCTGGTGGGTGGTCTAAACAGCCTCGTCTAAACAGTCCTCCTTTCTTCCATTTATTTGCCTGACTTTATGGATTGGGGAGAGAAAAAGCCAGTGGCTTTGAAGATTTGGTGAAGACTCAGAAAGGGGTATGTGCTCAATATCAGCACAACAAGATATGTGGATGTGTGCGTGTTTGCGTGTGTGGATTTCAGCCCCTGTTTGAAGTCCTCTACTTCACTCTGGCAATTACTTCTATCAAGGATTAGATGAGGGAGAGGGCAAAGAGGAGAGAGAAAGATGGAAAGAAACGAGAGAGAAGGGAGGTAGCAGATTCAGAGAGAGGACAGAGAAGGGAGAGAAACAGAGAGAGGAGAAAAGAGATTGAGGTCTCCACTGCAGTGAGTGTTTTGCTTCCCTATCAGGGAGGCAGTGCACACTCTCTAAACATGAGCTAGAGGACAACTCCTGAAATCTTGAGAAGATCACAGGTGCAGCAAAACACAGCTATTTCCAGGGCAGCACAGACCAAAAAGCACTATGAATAGTTGATGATCACCATAAGGTGGATGTAGCCACCATGCAGTTACAACTGTTACAAGAGAGAAAACATTGAGGTGAATTGCACATTTTCTTACCTTTTCCTAAAAGAGAAGGAAACCTGTGCTGGCCAAAACATTTTTTTGCAGGCACCATTTTTTTGATGTTCATAACACAACAAATCAGATAGCAACTGTCCTGCAAACATTTTCATAAATAAATTTCCATTGTATTCAAATGTTCTGCAGAAAGAAGTCCGTTTAATAAAAGTGCATATAATTTCTGCTTTAGATCTTATTTTACTGCTACCTTAGGTGCAATAAGTAAATAAGTTATATGACTTTCTGTCAGCCTTACCTCTGGGATATGGACGGTGTAAGGCTGCCCATGGAAGATTGGTGCATTATCGTTCACGTCTCCAATCTGGATGTTTACTGTGTCTTTGACCACCTGAGGGATGAAACACCTTAGTAAAATTGTTCCAAAGCCTCCTCCACACATTACTTGTCAGAAAACTGTAGTCACTGAAAATGTGTATTAGCCACACCAAACCAAGATTCAGAGTGAAAGAAAGCAGGACAAGTGTGTGATAGATTACCCGCAGGGGAGAGTAGGTTGAACGTCAGTGTGTTTTAGCAACTAAACTGCGTTGAGTGAGACAGGTGTCAGAATGATTACATGTGAGAAAGGAAGAAATAAGGGTGAGAATGAAAGCGAGAGACTGAAAGGGAGACAGATTGAGAGAGAAAGTCTCTATGTGACATGTGGTCAGGCTATATCCAGGTGTCAGTGTGTGACAGGAGGTGTCATAACTGTGATCGCAGTACAAATCTCTCTCTTACCTCTTGAATGTCACTCACGTAGAATTCGACCTGCATCTCTGACTTGGTCTGGTGGAGACAGAAAAAGACATCAGCACAAACTTTGCATAGACATGAAGTGCAAAAGAGCAGTGCAGAAAAGCATAACAAGACATAGAAATGGCACTGTCTCACAACCCTTTCTTTTTCATCTCTGCTACTGAAGAGTATTGCACTTTTCACTGCTCTTTCATCATTTGATAATTTACATTCTATCTCCTATTTTCAAAATTGTCCTAAGTATCATTTCTTGTATATAGTGCATTTGCTTTGGTAATGTGTAAGCGAATATGCAGCAGTTCGTCAGTATGTGTGTTTGTTTGCTGTTCGTACCTCACGGTCGAGCTGCTGTCGAAGCCAGACCACACCAGTGTCTTTGTTCACAGAAAAATACCTCATGGCCTCCTCTCCTGAAACTCCGTACATGAGGGGTTCCCCCTCAGGATCTGTTGCCTTCAGCTGGGCCACTGATGAACCTGCCAGACAGAGTGTCAAAGGTCAGAGGTCCCATCAGGTCAAAGGTCAGTACTGTACGTCTACAAGATTTCTGATCGTTTTTTAACTTTGTAATTGCAAATACAATAATTCAATATTTCCCCAAGATGTCCTATTACAGGATAAGTTAAAATAGTATAAAACAATATTTCCTATCCCATCCTACATTACCTGTTGTATACCTGTTACCTGTCTGAATGCCAGTGTTAGACTGTTCTCATTTAAATGTTAAGTGTCATTTAAGTGAAAATTAACTAAATACACACAAAAAAGGAAACATTTGACCTGTAGGATCAGACTGATGCTCCTCTAAAAAGTAGTAAAGTCATCTGCATTTTTATGTTAAGGAGAAAGATGGCATAACAACAGACACACACACACACACACACACAAGTATGTGGTGTAAGGGTAGAAGAGCAACGGGTTTTTAATTGGAGCTGTAGTGGTTCACAGGCTTCATTCATCACAGACACCAGAGCTCAGACAGGCTGGCTAATCAAACCCAGAGGTGGAGCGCAATCAGGCCGGCTAATCCACCATGCTGGACAGCTGGGTCAAGGAGTGCAAGGCTGAGGTTAGGAAGGACATGGAGGACAGCATTGGGACCCCTTGACTCAGAGGGACAAGGCTCATTATTATCCAGGGTAAAACTGCATGGGCATGGTATCATAATGGACTGAAGGGGAGGGCATGCTGATATCAGTCACACCTGGTGGATATGAATATGTATAATGTTCTAGACATACTGTTATAACTGGACAGAAACAGAAACGGGGACCTTAAGTAGGACCTAGACACTGTCCATGGTGCTGAACAACTCTTACTGCGTTAATACCTTCACTTGCCCCAACACCAACGCAACTTGGTCATTACCCTCATTCTCTCATGTTACATTGATTTGCACAGTGAACCCAGATCTCAGTAACAAGTACTGATATATCGCCATATCATACTGTTTATATCTTAGATTGCTGTATTTTTCTTAGATCTTTTAACTTGTATATATTTTTTATATTTTATAATTCATGTTTATTGCTGTTTGCACCAGGGATTGGGAGAAACGCTCTTTCAATTCTGTGTATGTCCTGTACATATAGCAGCAATTGACAATAAAGTTGACTTGACTTGACTTGAAGTCCTACCTTACTGAAGTTCAAAGGTGTATTGTCTTTGCAAAATGTTGTTTGTGCATTTACCCTGTGATCCTGAGCTCACACAATGCATGTGGGGATAGACTTCAGCTCCACTGTTCACTCGATACGGAATATTGAATGAATGGAAGAGGTTACTGAACATGAGTGCATGGATGGGAGAGAAAATACAGATGATACACACATGCAATGAGCTGTACACGCGCACGCACGCACGCACACTTCCTCTCTCCGTCTCTGCAGGTACTCGGTCAGACAATAGAGGTGAAGCCAAACTAAATCAAGCCTGTCACTTGCACACCAAAACTTAACACAGCGACCAATTAGGCTTCACAATCACACACCCCTCTCGTTTTATTAATACACCCCATTTTCCTATGAAAGGGCGGCAAAAATGACTAATTAATATAACGATTTATGAACCCCTCTCATTGCGTCTAATGAGATTTATGCAAATTCAGCTGCTTTCAATATGAGTTATAATTTGGTTGAAGACGGTGCAAATTAAGCATTTTACCTCATAGTCATCAATAATAACGGATTTTTTTCCCCTCCTTGCAGCCCTCTCAACTGTGGAGGAATTGTCTGCTCCATGTGGGTAGACATACACTCGAGTGAAGGATAACAAATGAATGATAACAAATCATTTGAGACCAAGACTATGTATGAGAGTCACAGTCTTGTGGAAGATTAACTCCTACTCTGGAAAAAAAGAAGCAAACTAGGACCAGCCCATTAAGCATATAGGTTAGATTCTCTGCTCAGATTAAGAATGGAGAGCAGGCACATGTGCTGAGCTAGAGGCTAGAATATTTCCATATCTACTGAATCAGTGTGCAGTTATATATATTTAGATAAAGATTTGGTACTGCACTAAATTTATGAATTTGCTCTAATGTCTCTTCATTTTCTCAGATTGTGCTTCACTGTATTTATCGTTTTTCAAGCTTGCCCGAAGTAACAAAATAGATGTGATAGATAAAGAAAAAATTAGAAATATAACTTTGCCCTCAAGGATGGAGATATGGAAAAACTTGACATTTCTGTTAGTAGCGACAATATCTTTGTTTGTTCCCTAATTTATAATGTAGTGGTGGTAGAGTGGCTTGTCCAGTAAAAGGAACATAAGCATTTGATCCCCGGCTCCTCCAGTCTGCATGTCAAAGTGTCCTTGGGCAAGATACTAATACCCCAAATTTCTCCCAAAAGGCTGGCCATTGGTGTGTGTGTGTGTGTGTGTGTAAATAGGATTATTTAATTTCTAATGAGCAGTTGGCACCTTACATGGTAAGCTCTGCTGTCAGTGTATGAATGTGTGAATGTGACATGTGAATGTGAATGTGTAGTGTAAAACGCTTCAAGTGGTTGGAAGACTAGAAAGGCACTACATAGAACTCAGTCCATTTTTTACCATTACCATTTTTTGAATATCTATAGCGTAAAAATATGCTGTGGTAGAAAAGAAGGGAGTTTGACTCCTCAGCTGCATTATAAAATTTGAATGACATTATAAAAATCTGGATTTGAATCTGGTTTGCACTCTGCAGCAGTTCAGGTTTGGGTCAAATTAAATCAGAATCCACAATGGTTTGTAGGGACCTAATTTTCTTTTAGTCCCAAACAAAATTATGTGCGTACTCTTCCACATTTGTGTGCTTGCCTAATTTTTTTTGACTGTATTTGCATACAAATGCAGCCTGTACAATTGCAGACTCGTTCATGACAAACTCTTGCATATCTGATTGGAATAAATAGCCTTATAATGGCTGAAGAACATCTACGATTTTGTTGTTTCTTAGTGGGATTGATCTGCGGTTATTTTAATCTAATAATTATAGTTAAAGTCAATTTTAGTTTTAAGTTTTGGGTTTAGAGAAGATTTATGATTAAAGGTAACGTAAGGGCATAAAGTCAAGTTTGGTTAGATCACTGTTGTAAGCAAAAACATTCTTATAGTGTGCGTGGAGGGGTATAGTGTAGGTATTCTTCTGGTGCTTATCTGTAACACTCTGGCACCAAGCCCTTTCCCTGACAAATGATGCCATTTAGCAGCAAGTGATGCCGGTATTACTGTTATGAATGATACAGTGCACATTAACATTGCCCCTCCCCTTCTCCTCTACTCTGCAACACTGCTCTCATGACAAGAGCGATGGGCTGGGGGATTCATCTCTCTACCTCACCTTTCTCTCTCCTATTGTCCCCTGAACCTCTCACTCTCTCTGCAAACTCAAATACTAAATCCCCAATTTTCTTTCTGTATTCAGGCAGTGAGGTCAAACCAGAACAACAAAAGCAGAGCTAAATTCAACAATCCATCTGAGGCCGAACCAGAACACTACTGACCTGGTAGATTTAGAGATATGTGTCCTCATGTGTGTTAATACAGAAGTGAGAGAAAGTCTACAAGACTCGCTTTGTGATAGGCAGGATACCAGAATACATTACATACAGTTTTATTTAAACTTTTAAAATCCCAGATTCAAGATCTGCTTTGCAAATATTTCAAAATTAACTGAATGTATGTGAAAGATTACATGAGTAAATTACTAATTACTACTTATGTGGCTCTAATAATATAAATAAATTAATGTGATATTGTGAAATATTTATGTATGAAATATTTCACTGGAAGAAGCAAATATAGAACACATGCATACGTGGTTTTATTAAAATGGCTTAACTTTGAAGCTACCTCTGGGGAAATTCCAAATATTGGAAGCATTTAGGTTGAAATGGTTAGAACTGGAGAGCGGAGAATTGGTGAGTTGAAAGTGTGAAACATGTGCTCAATAAAAGGAAGCAAACCGGAATTAATAAATTAAAAAGAAAAATAAATAACGGGAAAAGAGGAAGGTGCAGAGGAGATGAGGTCCATTGAAGAAAGTAACAAACAGACTCGATTACCATACCTCTCCCAAAGTTACAGTAAGACTTCTGCATTAAGACAAAGCATCGCTGCTTCACTGTGGCAGGCCTGAAAAACTCTGCCATAAAACAAACAAAATGACAAAAACTGGAGAGGCATGAGACTGAAAGTGGAGGAGGAGAGAAGAAAAGTAGGAAGACTTGCTAACTTATACACAGCAGCAGCCACATGTTTTACTCAGCCCAACCTTTTAGGAAAGGCAAGGGGGCCAATGGGGGCGCTAAATCAGTCGCTGGAGAACATCAATCCCTGCTGGATCAATAGGAGTCGCGCGTGTTAGACGGGGACTAGGCTCAGTCCTGCCCTGGGGCTTCAGACTTGTGAAAGAAAAGGGGCTATAGACCAAAGCCCTGTTTATTATGTTGGTGACATCTCGAGACCTCTCGTTCATCTGAGCGCTGATTCAGTGGGACAGGCACTGTCAGGACAGCAATTTCAGGCATGTTGTGAATTATAGCTTGGAATTTTATGGTGCACAAAGGCTCAATGGGTATATGGGCAATGTCCAGAACGCTAGCTACCAAATCAGCTAAAAACCAAAGAAAAGATGAAACTACCTCAAGACAAAGTGGAGGGATGACAGACTGTGGCAAGGCAGGGAGAATCTTGAGCTTTACCTGCTTTGTATAAATACTTGATGAATTGTCTTGAGGCGAGTGAACCTCAGGGTTGAAGTCATACAATCAGTAGGCTGATGAGTCAGTATGATGCCACTCATGTTACCACACTGTCTATCCACTGACAAAGAGAGCCTTCAAACATCAGCAACAACGAGTTGAAGCCACACTGCCTCACATCAATCACTCATCAAGAATTCACACAGGCAAATACTGTCTTCAGCTTACTGGCAGCATGAGCTCATTCCGCACAGTGTCTGTATTTTGTTTCCTACTTTATAGTGCAGCATTTGCCACTCTATAGATTACCATGTGAAGAGAAGCAGTTATGGAAAGCCTTTACATCTGTCACATAGATCAGTTGTGATTATGAGATTACTGACTAAGCCACAATATTGTACACTTTTCAGCATCAAATCCATCAGGTCTGGGATAACAGGAAACACACACAACCATGTCAACTGACTGTGTGGCATTATAACAAAATTGGTCTTTTTGCAAGACACTGTTGTGAGTTTGTGTTGGCATCTGTTTGAATCTTTGCATTTAGAGATCTATAGATGGTCATAAGATGGTAGTGAATGAGGCACACTCATGCAGAAATACCACTTTACTTTAGTTAAAATGAGAAACAGCAATATAGCTGTTAACTGCGGTCATTACAGTGCAAACACCAAAATATGAACACTGCATTTAACTTCAGCTGTTAAAAACAGAAGAGGGTGTGAACTCTACATGGCCATTTATGACTGAGGAGGGGAACTACACACTGCACCTCTAAACCAAAGCCCAAATCTGCTCATATCAAGCACCCTGTATGCAATTTATGTCGGTGAGGTCTTGTTTCAGGCTCATCCTTTTAAGAGACCTCTTGGGGGAACATGCATTACCTTGCACCCTCACCTCCAGTCAAACACATGAAAAAATAAAGTCTTCTTTTCCTTCAGAAATGAGATGGAAATGAGCTGAAATTAACTCATCGCCGCTTTCTCTGCCTGTGGTGCTGTATGCTGCATTAATGTCTAGAGATTCAGGCTCCTTCTGGGAAACCAGTTGGATGTAGAAATAAACTAAGCAGATCTACCTGGAAAGACAATAGAGTGGTGGCCAGAAACTGAGTGTTTGGACCTCTATTTCCATACAAAGAGAGGCGTATGTGTTCAGGGGGCATCTTTAATAGTGGAAAAGAGGATGCATGCAGATAGTTTATTTCCCTGTAGGATGAAGACAGCTATGGAGAGTGACAGTAAAGCCTTTTCCCCAGGGAGGTCAATTAGACAGCTAGCAATAAAAAAAGATGGAAAGAAAGAAAAAGCTCACTGTTTATGTTTGCAAGCCTTTATGCCACAAGTAAACAAATGCAACACATTCTTGATACAACTGCTGCAGATGAGAACAATTTACATATTAAATAATGGGTATGAATTACAACTAGAGTTCTTCAAACGGAGGTTAGATTTGTCTGTTAGGAAAAGCTAATTTATCAAACAGAAATCCTTACATTTTAATAGCTCTTTTGAAACAAGACACTTACCAAATTCTATCTCATTTTCCTTTCATTTACTCTTTCTCCATTTTTCACTGACCTTCTCTCCTTTGTGTGTGCGAGTTTGTGCATGTGACATCAATAACGGTGATGGGGAAGAGAGCCAAAGACAAATAGTGCCGGGAGTCTGGCTTTAAGTGACTCCTGTGTTTCAACAACACACACCACGAGAGTCCTTGGGAGGCTGTGTATTAATCCAACAGATTTATGACTAAATCTGTCACGGATGGAAGGAGAACACCCTCTGCCTTTCCTTTAGCCATTCCTGAGAGAAATACACATCTCCCAGACCACACATCCTAAATATGTAGGTGTATACACAGCTTAAGTGAACACACTGTATATACAGGTAAACATAGATACACACACACTTAGATGTGGTCACATGAGAATAGACAAACATTTGCTGAAGGTCATCTGGCATAAATGTTAACCTAAACCATTTTGGAGGAAGGATAAGGATAAGCAAATATTTTGTTACTATGAGTATAAGACAGTATAGTTACCATAAACAGTATCTACTGTAAGTGTGCAAGGCTGCCTTCTATAGAAACTAGGCTATAGCTCATCGTACAACTTAAAAAACCCAAACTGGAGGAGCAAAATGTTGAAAATGAATGGTTTAAGTATCTGTAGCTAAACTGTAGTCTAACTTTGAAAGAAAGGAGGCATCATGGGATTTCTACAGTGATATACCGAATTCTGCATGGCATCAGGAAATATATGCTAAATATTTTTACCTTTTACCTTAGGTAAAGGTGTCATTTGAAAGCAAAACAATTCACATAAAGTAAGACTATTAGGGACTTATGGAACTATTGCAAAATAAGTAGTTTATAATTTCTGCAGATTTTGTTAATTGAAGTTGATTCTGCTGTCAAGATATGAATCATTCATTCATAAGAGTGTCGAAAATGAACTGAGAAAGACAAGCTGTATGTCCAGGATTGGCTTTCTAATACACCAAATGGTGAAATGATGAAAACACTGAGTGACAAGGCTGTGACTAACCAATCACAATGCGAAAGTCGGAGGACAGTGAAGGACATTAGTGGACAGTCATCCTACGCATTGGTGAGGAGAGGCAGACCTGTCACTGTGAATTCACGCGCAGCTCCGTTCACTCTCCCATCAGACAGGAAAGCGCTTTGCTCTTGCTATTTTCTATTCTATCCCATCACAGTCTTGCTGTTCCCCCACTCCCTCTTTCATTTTTGTCATCCTCTCGTCACGCTCCGTCCTGCTTGTGGAGGCCAGACAGAGGGGCACAGGCAGTGCTGATAGGAGTGGACAGGTGGCTGTGTGCTACTGAGGCTTCTAGAGTGATGGCTGAGCCAGCCTGGCCTGTCGTTGTCACAAAAGCAAACGCCCACCCCAAACACACATGCATCCACCCCAAACTGCACCACTCCTGCCAACATGCCAAAATGTCCATCAACACTGGCACTTCGTAACGCCTGCCCAATTCTTTCCTTTTCTTTCTGTCTTGCTCTTTTCATCCAGTTTTGCTGCTCACCTCGGTTTTTAATCCTGTTCTTATTCTGTTATTTGCCTCTCTCTCTTTCACCCTCCCTTCACTCCCTCTCTCCTCCACTAGCCCTCTCCTGACCTCACCACTGCTGACTATTACCTGAGAGTGAGCTAAATCATGGCCGGGTAATGGAACATGCCACCTTCATTGTGAAGCCACGCACACATAAACACACTCACACCGAAACAAAAGCCTTTCACTTTTGGCCTTTCCCCTTTTTTCTCCTGTTTACATGTTTATCATTTTGCCCGTGTGTTACTGAAATATAAGGCTGATGTTGTTTCTGTCAGCCCTGCGGATGTAGAAGGGGATGTTGGGGAATGGCAGGAGCTGGGGTCAAGAATGAAGCTGTGGCAACTCAGAGTTGACCTCCAGCCCTGGCTGTCATTGGAAGGCACAGTATGGAGTATTGGCTCAGAAAACAAGGGCTCCATTTCTTGACAAATATAGCAATAACATATATCTGACAGCCCAGTGATTCAGCAGTGGTTTCCTTGTTTTGGACCTCCCGTGCCTTGCCGATAGATCTGCAAGGCCAAAAAAGGTCCAAAATGAAGTTAATGTGACTATACATTCCGATTTATCTTGTATTTAAGTGTTTGTCAGTATATTGTCAAGTATGTATTTATTGTTTGTCAGACCAACCTCTTGTCAGGGGGTTACATTAAAATAAATTCAATAGCCCACAAAGCTTTTAAAGCACAGTTACATTTAAAAATGAATAAAACATTAGCCACCCTACTCAAGCATTGGCTCCATGAAGAGTACAATTATATTTTCAATAATATTACAGCGCCCAATCAGAGAAAAGTTGTCACCAGTGCAAAGACACAAATATATTAGCCAAGGATTATAGCTATATAGGCCATTTTAATATATCTATAAAACAAAAACAAAGTGCTGACTAGTCTGTACACTGAAAGAGCAGTAAGAGAAATGAGTATCTTGCATTTGGAGAAACATAAAACATGAATGCAAGAGAAGAAAATTGTGGAAATGACCTACAGTGTGTCCTAGTTTGTTCTATTTAGGTGTGTAAACCAGCAGGTACGATATAACGCCCTGTTACTGGCACATGTACATTACTTTATTGTACATTATTGATATTTGTTCCAGCTGTGTTTGACGAGGCAAAATGTCCACTGTGAGAAACGTTGACATTGCATGTGATCCTTCCAGGGCACCATTTAAGCATGCTACGCTGAAAATTTACAACCGCTAGTTCTCAGCATGATGTGCTCATTGTGCCTAATAGTAACAATAGTTGCGCTTGTCACCATACGCTGATGAGTTGAAAACAGCTTACCATTTATAGTTACAAGAGCTATTTTATAACTTATGAGTTTATCTGACTTGAAATCATGTGACTTGAGATCTTGACTACTGAGAATTTGTGCTGTATTTTTCCAAAAAGCTTCATTTCTTCTAGTTTGATGAAAAGCTGCTGATGGAGACTAGTTTATTTTTATACTAGTTGCAATAATGCATGCCTGTTTAAGTATGTTTTCTCTGCTAATACTGAGAACAAGTATCCACTTTAGTTCCAAATATCTGTTGGTAGAGTTGACTGATTTAACAAACACTGTGAGTAGCATAGAATGAAATATCTTGTCAAGGGACTACTTCAACAGTAAAAATGGCTCAAATAGCAATGTCAAGATCAGGACTACTTGTGTAGCTATTTCTGTTAGCAGCTAGACTATGCTAAATTTGCATGATTGCACTCAAAGTAATTTTTTTTAAATATGACCCTCATTGTTATTTACTGTGTTGTTCTATTCTGATTGACTGATTGATTTAATAGCACATAACAAAATAACAGTAACAAAATAAAATGAACAGAATATGCAGGGAGGCCAAAAGCCCTTCACCTTATCAAGGGTCTCTCCTGGTTTTGATTAGAACGATCAAATAAAAAAAAATAAAAAAAATTAACTGAATACAATTTTGAATACATGCAATTAGTTTTTGTTAGTTTGTGCAACTTTTTTGTGCAAATAACCTTTCTACCATAAAATAATTTTGATGAAACACTGACATATATTCACACCAACTACTACTTTTATCTAATTATTTGAATTTAAAAAGTCTTAGATAGATTAATCTTAATCAAAATAATCGTAGTAGAATAAACAAATTTCAAGGATAAAAGTAAACGTTAACAAAACATCAGTTTTAGGATTATCTAAAAGTGTTTTTCAGTTGTTTTTTACACACTGATGGGGACTGACTGGAAGCTGAAGCTCCATGCGTTATAGGCAAGACACTGGTTGGCTTTGATTTATTTAGATTGACAAGGAAAATCCTGTTGCAGCAGCAGTAACTTCTAAAGTAGCAGCTAATGTTGCAGCTTTAAACAGCACAGGAATGGCTCATACAACACCATTGGGGTGGGGGGTCATGATATACCAATTTTGACAATAAACATAATATATATAAATATTGATATTGTGTTTATAATACACATCGTAATAATCATCATTGTGTAAAATATCCTCTTGCCACTGACAAGTTGATGTAGCATCAAGCTATAGCTGCTACCTAATTTCACATTTCCTTTTTATAGATAACTTAGTGATGACATGCAGGCTTGGTGATCTTCAGTGGAACATATCTGTAATAGTTTTTTCTCACCAGTCCATATGGTGTAACAGTTGTATAATTGCACTGTGCTTTCAGATGCCACACTAGCATGTCTGATCCTGGTCTGGTCCTACTCAGCTCAGTATGACTGACTGACTGGCCAGGTTAGGCCTAGGCCAGCTGGACTTTATCTATATACACTAGAGCATCTCTATCTTCCTCATCTCCTTCTCGCCCTCTTATGCCCATCTGCTGTGAAGCCCCTCTTACCCTCATCTTCCCCTCTGCCAGTACCTATTCCCATCTCTCTATGTGTGCATCCCATCCACTTTTACAGTTTCTGCCAGCTCCCATCCATTTATCTTACTTCTTTCCTTGCGTCCAACCAACTCTCCTTCACCCCCTGTCCAGCTGTATCCCCTGCTTCCCTTCCTCCTACCTTTTCTACCTTGCTCCTTTTATTTCTCCCTCCCCATCTCTCTCTTACTATTCCTTATTCCATCTCCTTCAGGATCTTTTGCATTCTCACACTACTACAGCATCATCATCGCCATTCTGCCATTATCCTCACAGAGAGGAAGACAAAGATGAGGAAGACACAGGGGCAAAGAGAGAGGGGGGGTACATAAGGTGGTGGTGGTGGTGGTGCGGTGCTGGAGGGAGGTCACTGTCCAAAAAGCTCAGCTAGAAATGTGCTCCAGCTGACCAGCAGAGGACTGCAATGCAGACAAGCCAGAGTCTAAAGTGTATGTGTGTGTGTGTGTGTGTGTGTGTGTGTGTGTGTGTGTGTGTGTGTGTGTGTGTGTGTGTGTGTGTCTGTGTGTGTGGTGTGTGTGTGTGTGTGTGAGTGAGAGAGAGAGAGAGAGATGGAGAGAGAGAAGAGAGAGAAGGTGAGTGAGTTAAGTGAGTGGTTGGGGGGTGTGTGTGTGTGTGTGTGTGTGTCTAAATGTGTGTGTGTCCAGATTGTTTGCTGCCTAAATCTGATGTCCGGCTGCTGCCAGTACAGCTTTTTTCATCCCGTAACACGCCACACTTGTTTTATGGATTATAAATGAACTCATTATCTGTAGCGCTCATTAGCTTCAGGTCCTAATTAGCCAAAATTAATATTGTTTCCTGACAAAGACATTGGCACTGGCAAATTGGCAATTGACCTCCTTGGTCAATCTGGAGAGAGGGACAGAGTGATGAGCATAAAAGCGTAAAAAACAGGGGAGGTGAGTAGCTGGGCAATGACAGCTGCTCCGGTTGATCAACTTTGGACTCATCTCTCCCTCCGTGTCTCACGCTGTCCTTCTCTCTCCCTCTCCCTCTCTCTCTGGTTGGGAATGAACAGTCTAGGTACAATATAAGCAACTAGATATTTTGTATGTTAAGTGTGTGAGTTTGTGTGGGCGTGAACTCAGGCTTCAGTGGAAACTGAATATCTAGAAAAACCACAGCATCTCACACACAGACAGCAGAAAAGCCAGGGATTTGTTCGCAACTGGCACTTCTCACTAGAGACAAACTGCCACACAGAGAAACAAATAGAGAGAGAGAGAGAGAGAGAGAGGGAGGCAGACAGACAAGCCTGCCTTATTCCTAAAAAAAAGACCCATGCTTCTAAGGAGGTCTGTTAAATGTCAAACACCTTCTTAGTTGTGAGATAAGAGGAGTTCAATTATACCCCACTCTCTCCATCCAACACGCACATAAACATATATGACTGTACACACAACAGACAGACATGTCTTATCGGCCTGTCACTGCGCTTACAGCTAACATGCACAGATTTAGAACACTGTACTTACTAGATTTTGATACCTAAAGTATGTGTCAAGCACCAAATTGACATTGTATGTATCTGCACTAAAAAGACTGTAGTTGCATCACCTCGCAGTGAATGGTGACATACCGAGAGCATAATGAGTACATAACCAGGGTGAATAAGCCAGTAAACAAAAGCAGATTTGAGCCATAGACTGGTCTATAAATTGGGGGCATAGAGTGCAGGCACCCCACTTGTCAATTAATCCTATCTGGCACCAGCACGCTGGCCTTTATGAGAACAAATGTCAGCTTTCAAGACAAGGACGATATAACCTTTCTTCATAGAATGCACAGCAGCCTCAGACAACCAACACTGATATTACACTGCAGGCATCTAATACAATTGATCCAGTATGTCATCCTAACAGTAATTCAAAGGGCTTAGCAAATTTGTCATTTTGGAATTATTCAGGCTCATCGTTGACAATATACATCCTACCACCACTTGCTTAAGCAAAGGAAAAGAAGGACATATTCCGCTAGTCTGACCACTGCTCTTACACAAATCAGAAAAAGGGTTGCATGTGAGGTGAAAATGTCTGGCATCAACAGGGCTCTGCGAAATATGGTGATTTAAGTGCTCTAAACACAGGTTCCTACTCTCAGCAGGAATTCATATTCAAGTAATATTCAGTACATTATGCACGCCCCAGTAAGATTTTTTTTTTTAGCTTTGAAATCATCTCTAGTGGTCTTTCAGACCTGTAACCTTCTGATTTTCAAAGACCATTAGGGGTTTTCCATGACATTTCATTTTCTCTTCATTTTTTTCCCTTACCTCTCTACATTCTCTGTAATTGGAAAAGTGGACTTTTTTTTGTATGCATAAAAACACTTTTGAGGAATCGAGACTTGTGTAACATTACGTATAACAACAATATATTTGAACTTGAGTCACAACATTAACTGCCACATGCATGTACATCTCTAAAGGGGCACAAACTAACAACAACAGACACATTGACACAAACACACATGCAAGCAACATACACAAACAGACACACATAAGCATTTCCCCTCCTCACTTGTACGGCTTCCCTGCAATGGAGCAGGGAGAGGTGGTCGCTGATGTGAAACATCAATTTCCAGGTTAGCTGCTCTGCGTGGCTCAGGCAGGTATCAGCCGTGACCCACCTGGGCCAGATAAGCAGCTGCAAGAAGCTGATCTGCCACCCAGCAATGCACCTCTCAGTACTGGAGAATGAAGTAACGTGTGTGCACACATACACACACACACACACACACACACACATAAACATAAGTAAACAAATACTAAAACCTGAAACAATGAATTAAATATGAGGGAAAAGTGGGAAAACAGCAATACGAAAACGGCCATGTTACATTTCCAATTAATGCTGTCGTGTTGGAAATCACCAATTTCTCCAAATGAGGGGAAAAATATACATCCCTGCATAAAGAGCCACATACACAATTCATGAGCACTGCTCAGGTAGAGGGTTCACCCTCTTGATACTTTGATCATTAGACTGGCTGGGAATGCTGGGATTAAACTGGGTTTAAACCTGAGGCATTTCAGATAGGAGTTCAACACACAAATAAACACAAGTGTAAACATGTAAACAAACTGAACCCTGTGACGATGCTGATAATTTCGGGAAATGAGAGAAAAAAAAGATAACTAGGAATATCACAAATATCTCCAATAAATTTGGTAATGTCTTTGATGATTCTGCATGTCTGATTTCTCTCTCACACACACAAACACCAGAGCAATTATGGTTAAGTGTCTTGCCCAGTGACACAGGATAGTGTGTCTAAATTCTACACACTAAAGCTAGTGAGCCCAACCTCAGTTGATCAGGTAATCTAACCACTGCCACCATCACAGTGATGCCTGTCAGCTCAGTGCTGGATGCCTTGGCAGTGCAGTTCAACCTGTGTCGCGCCACATTCCCACAGACAATTTCAATTAACTTTTACAAGCCAGAGAAATATCTCTCTCTCACTCACACACTCACACCTACACACACACACACACACACACACACACACACAGAGAGCCTGCAGCTATTCAACATGCTTTCCCCATCTTTGTCGCTGTCTTTCTGTATCCTCACTTTCTGTATCCTCATAACACAGGAGAACTTAAATAGAATAGCACAGAAACAGTATGTCTTTCTCAAGGAGATCGAGAGAGATCACTACACTATCTAAGATAGCGTCTTTGAAGAAACACTAAACGAGGCTTACACAAGATGTTGGACTGTGCAGCTGAAACTGAAGACCACGCTGAACACTGATATATCACGTCCTCAAGGTGTGGATGGACCTACAATGACTACGAGCACTCATAAATGACTTTGTTTAACTGTCAATCAAATGTGAAGATGTGAGTTTTACTCTTTGTCTGACCTGTAATTCACACCAAAGTGACACGTCAGAGGCATGTAAGCAGCACTTAAGTGTCCATTTGTGTAACCCATGCCAAATCCAATCTCTCCCACGTGTGTGAGCAGTAAACATTTACTTTACCTCCACTATACAAATTATTTAAATTGCTTATAGTGAAAAAGGAAGCATGAGTCTCAATTGATTCTCATCTAAATATAGATATAAAAGTTAGAAAAGTTTAAAACACTTAAGATCTGCGTGATTTGAAAGACTACCAAAAGAGCAAAACCAAAGTCTTGATGCGTAAAAAAAATGGTGAAGGTTTATCAAGAATTAGTGTCTGGAGTCCATTTGTTAAAAAAAAAAGAAGAAGATTATTATTATTATTTATTTTAATCTTATTTATTTATATTTTAAAACATACTTATATATAGGCTTATTTATATGATTTTTTTAATGTTGTCGTGTTTCTTTATGGCTATTGTTCTCACAGTCCTTTCTTGGTCTTCACACTATCATGTTATTAAATCCTAATTTTGTCATGCCTTTGTTTGGCCTCAGTGCCTAGCTCGCTGTTATTTTGCCTGAGAATCCTATATGTGTTTGTCTGTCAAAGCAATTTGTACAATCTGTTTTTAAAAGGTGCTAAATTTTAAAAAATAAGTTATTATTATCATTATATGATATTTATATACATTGAAATGAGCAACTGACAAAGATGTCTGAAATGTTAAAGAAACAATACATGGATAGCATTTTAAGTTCAAAAGTGCACTTTTCAAATACTATTTTATTTTGTGCTGACTGTCTTTTATTCTGAAACAACACTCAGATTTAGGACATAGACACAATCAACTAGGGCTATTGGTTTTACTGTGACACACCTGCAGGAACTGTTTACAAGCTAAAGCTAAACTAAGCCCTTCTAGTCAAGGGCTGTTGAAGTAATTATAAACAATGTTGTAACATACAGTCATAATTATACACACAGTCATATTTATAAACACAGTAACAATGTTGAAATGTTGCTTTATTATACTTTTAATTGCACTATAGCTTTTATAGCTCCAGTTATTACCTACTTTTAGGATTAAAATTGTAATCAAAAACATTATCTAAACATAATGCAAGCATCTCACCAAATATGATGCACTTCCAGTGATTCAGCTACCCAGTAATATAATGTATTAAGTAAATAAATAAATTAAAAGCTTCACCTAATGTCTATGATTAGGGGTCATTCTGCATAACAAATGATTACAGCTGTATTATCTGCAAGTAACTTTTTTAATGGCAGACTTTAACTTCCAGAGTATTTTTACACTATAGTATTGCTACTTTTCTTTCAGTTAAGGATCTAAATGCTTTCATGACTAGTTGTTGTCACTATGATTGTAGGTGTATGGTTATACAGAGCTGCTCAAAAGTTTGTGAACCTCTTGAGCATTTTGGAGTTCTATTGTTTCATCCTGATTTCCTTATTTTACCAAAACCATTATTGTTTATATGAAATAACAGGTGCAGGTTTATCAATTATACTCTATACTAATATACTCTAAAAAAAAATCAATTGTGTAGTCAAGACTAAATTAAAAAGAGTTTTTGGTCAACTTATGTACGTGCAAAGGTTTGTGAACCCTGAGCTGCACTGGTTAAAACAAGCAGTTAAGTAGAATCTGGTGGGACAAATTGGTGGCTAAATTAACCACTGAAATGGACCAATAACATCAGAGATGTTTAGGGACGAAATTATGCATCACTGATTGAAACAGAGATAAAACCAGGTCACTTTAGTCTTACCCGGGTGAACCCATACAGGTCAATCATGCAGAGAGGAAGCGAGATCTCAGAGGACCTCAGGAAGAGGGTAGCGTCATCTCAAAAAAAATTGAGCTTCATCATTCCAACGTGAGGCAGATCATATACAAATGAAGAGCACTGAAAGACTACAACTCTGCCTAGAAGTGGATGACCTTCTAAAATATTAACAAGAGACACAAGAACATTGGTAATGGAAAATAACCTCCAAAGTAGATGTGAGAGACTGATGAGTCACTACAGAAACCGGTTGGTTGAGGTTAGGAGTTGCAATATCCTATTAACTGAAGGGGTTCACATACTTTTGCACCCATGAAATTTGATTTTTTCTTAAATCAACCCCTTTTTTTAAATAAAGAATGACAATATAACCATTTATTTTGTTTGAGTCCATTATTTGGAATGTCAGTATTGTGAATTGGGGTATAACTTAACATTAAACAAGGTTATTTTAGTATTTTTTACAAAAAATCTGACAATCGCTGTAGGGTTCACAAACTTTTGAGCAGCACTGTATATGATAATTAAACTGAACTTAAACTTACAAACTTAAAAGAAAGCTTGGGTTAATTGGGTTTCAGCTGAAATTTAATGTATAAATTTAACATATTTATTTTAACTTGGCCAATGAGATATGTGCCCCTTTCCAAACTGGTAATCGTTCTTAGTTTTTCAGCCCTAAATGTCTGTGTATGATATTGACATCAGCAATAATGTTTGAGGCTTCTTAAACCAGCACGTGTACTGTTTATTTACCATGTACTTCATTAAGTCATTTTCAAGTTTCATTTTTTCCTAGGTAAACTCTAGAAATTAGACACTGGATTAAATCAAATGCAAATTGATCACAAAAGTTTGAGTGACCTGACTTGTCCTGCCTATTTCATTGAGAAAAGTCTTGAAACACATAGAAGCTACATTGCAAAAATGCACAATTTTCTTAAACCACTGCCAGAGTTTTATATAATTGACTGCATATGGGAGAAAATTATTTGTTAAAATAAATGTTTTCCACAGTGCTGGCAGAAAAGCAAGACTGAAAGTAGTAGCTAGCTAGAAAAAATAAGACTAGGGAAAAGTAAGGAAATTAAAATTATGTATGAGTATGAGCGGGATGCTTAGCATTCCTGGAAACTCAGAGGCAATGTTGCAATGAGAGGCCAGAGTGTTGTGAGTGTTTGCATGGGCTGTAATAACACTAACACATCACGTGCTGGGTAAGTGCAGACAATATAGCGCAGCACAGCGTCATGATGGATGGTGTGTTTGCAGACACCGCTGAACCGTGGACCCCATTATTTCCTAGGGGAGGAGGGGGGGGGGCAAGGCACCACGGGGGACAGATAAGAGATGATTGACTAAACCAAAACAGAGGTCCCTCATGGATGGCAGTGTGCTGGCATTATTGGGAAGCCATTGTGGGAGTCAATGCAACAGCCCAATGACAGGAGAGAGCTGTCACAGTAAGTAAGAAGATCAAGTGTATCCCCTTCCTAAAGTGAGGTACGGGAGGAATCTTCATGTGGAGAGAAAAACTTCCAGTCATTAAGAATATCTCCTGGACATGTTGCAACTCATCTCCCGCTGAGATCAGGTGGTTCAAACCTCAATAGGGAGGAATACCTCTGCAGCTGGTAGATAGGATTTATAAAGCTAAGACACACACGCACAAACAGCCACAGTCACTCTCATGCAGGCAGTGCAGCCGCCAACCCAAACTCAAACAGTGAGAGATAAAACGGCAGTTCTCAGATACAGGAAGGACACACACAGACACCATTCCAATTTGGCTAAATGAGGGCTGAAAGTAGGAGCATAAACAGACCTCTACACTGCCCTGCTCACAGTCAGACAGTAACAAATATCTAGACGTACATATCCTGCAAGTAGAGACAGCCCTGGATACCAGCCAACATCCCCAAAACACTGAATCAACTCTCAGAGGTACTCTCCCTCTTCTTCTTCTCCTGATTACCCTTTCATTTTACCACTGCTCATCTGTCTTTATTTCTATTTTCATGCTTGTTTCTGCTCCAGATTATCTGGTCTGTAGAGGCAAAGGACAGGCAAAACATTCTTGGATGTCTTCGAGTCTTCTGCGAAACAATCTGCCAGTGTGATGAGGTAATTTCAGATATTTAAAATGTCAAAAAATAAATTAAGGGTTCACACTTTAAGCCTTGGAAGCATAGCAATTCTCCTCCTCCACTCAATGTTTTAGATTTGTTTTTCTGATGTTCACATGTAAAACATGGGATGGGTGAGGACCCTTTGCTTTTTTGATATATTTTGCATTAGCTGACAAACCACCTCTGAGTACCATCTTGTCACTTTGAAGATTTTCTTAATGCAAATTAGAGAAAATAATTTTCTCTTATAAAGTGACATATTCTTATGTTCAGCCTTATTTGATGGTATTTTTTCCTTTTTAATGAATACATTTTGACATCTATTAGATATATTGGATCAATGTTTTTATTAAGTATTAATGCTGATATCACAGTGGTTTGTTGGGGAGTTACACTGGTAAAGTAAAACTGACATGACGAGAACAATAATCAAAGTTTTTTTCTGATTAAATATATATTCCTAAATCTATGTTGCAGAAGGATTTAGTGTTATGTTTAGAGACCATATAATAATAACAATGGCCATGTACCTTATTTTCTGTTACTACATCGTGTGTATGTTGTGAATCATGTTCACTGTTGCTTTTCCAAAACTACCAAATGTCATATATTTCCTTACCCTGCCCATAAATTCCATTACATATACCTACAAATGTTAGTGTGTACACCTGAAAGATTTGCACTAATGACAGAGCATTTGATTGATTTCATGCTGAATTTGTCATGTCAAGGAACTTGTGGACTTGAGTGTCTTCATGTTGGTTGGCAAACCAATGGTGTGACACTAGTGAATTGTACACTTAGCTCTGAAATGGTATTAAGGAAAGTGTGCATCACTTTGTTTTTTACACAGATTTGTTCATGGTTAGTTTACTGTGCATGGATGTTATTTTGCAAGACAAGCCTGTTGACACTCAGACAGTCTGATCTGTTGGTCACTGAGCATCACCACCGGAGCAAATGGATGTGAAGTGCCTACCCTCACTTCCCTACTTACCTAATAACATGTGAACATGCACTCGAAACAGCGAGTGTGGATACTGGGAGAGATGCTTAGTCTGAGCACCATCATAATGATTTTCAAATCTGGACACACATTTATTTCACATACCTTATCCTGGTACATAGCAGCAAGAGGAGCTCCACATGGGTGAAAATGTGTGAGATTGTGCAATGGGGCAAAATCTACTGATGTTGGTTGAGAGAGACAAAGAGGAAGAGAATGTGTTATTGGGCTCATAGCAGCCCAGAGCCAAAGACAGAGCAAAGTGTGCACATATTCCATAGTACTGTGCAAATCAGCTGGTCAGTCAGTGATGTGCATAGGGAGCCATGCAGGTAGGGAGGCTGTTCTTTCCAACCAGGTAATGGTATGGCCAATGATTTGATCAGCAGCAGAAAAAACAGAGTGCTTATCTCCAGCCAATTATCACTAACAGGGAGTCAAATATGGATTTCCCATTCCTAAACACAAAACCCTCTTGAGCTGGAGAAAAGGCTAAGGCTCAAACCTTAGCCTGCATGTTCTTCCTGTAGTCTTTAACATAACATTAAAAAACAGATTTTCTTGCATATTAAATTACCAAAGGCATGGGAAACCCTGGGTCATGAAACTTTGAGGGTTCACAAAGCTGAGAGCAAAGGCAGCCCTTAATACCAGGCAAAGAAAAACAATTTAATTTGTACTTTGACTCATCTTCCAAAGAAACTAACAAAACAATTTGCAATTTGCACAATTAAAACATTTATACTTTATCCACAATGTGAAAGGATGACTTTATCAGGTTAAGAATGTGTTGATTAATATCATAAGAAGTGCACTTATCATATATCAAAATGGATTGGTCTAGTCAAATTAAGGTATCAAATTAAGGTGATATCATCAATCTACAATAGCTGGTAATAGTTTTGAATACTGCTTTGTCTATGACTGCAGCTAGCACAATCAATATACTGAATCAGACGGCTGTGAAAGAGAGAAAGAGAGACAGTGTGTCCGGAGGAGGGAGTGTTGACAAGCTATAGTTAATGGAGAGTGTGCCAGTCAGCCGACAGTGGGGAAATTGGCTGGGCAAAGAGTACACAGACATTATCAACACGTTTAGGGGAAGGCTTTAATAAGTCGTTCCTTGGGGCTACTTCCTACTCCTTAATTATTATTGAATTAGGAATGCCACGGAGCTAATTAAAAGTGCAAGGTATTTACTGTCGCAGTATAAGAATGTGAGGGAGCAGAGGAGAGCGAGGGAAACGGGACTCTGCCTCTGGAGCAATGTTTCCCTGCTGGCACTGTAACAGAAAAGAAAATATATAACCAAGAAAAAATGTTGAAGAAAAGAGGTCTATTTGGGCTGAAATAAGAGCTGGTATACTGCCTCCTCATGCTGAAAATGGTAAGTATGCTGCTTTGGATGTCTAATTTGTCCACTGTGTGATGTAGGAGAAAGAGAAGAGCAGTATCATTGTTTTTTATAGATTTTTCTATTGGAAATTTCATGCTCTTTTGTTTAATGACAAAGGATACAAGTGTGCTGATGGATATGAATGACTCACTCATGACTGAAATGGATGTTTGAAAAAGAGATCTTCAATTCAATTCATTCATTCATGTAATGAATAGTGCCAGAAGCTCCTCTCCTGTTTTACTCCCTGCCCTTTGAGGCTTCTTACTTCCTCAGTAGAAATAATTGAATCTGAATATATACAATAACTCATCCTGTATAAATGAACACATTTTAATAATGTTAGCCTAAGCCAAATTTGAAGCCTTATGCTCAATTGGCATAAACTACAAGAAACGCACAAACCATCCCAGCAGAGTGTGGAAGTTTCTTATTTTGAACAAATGTTGTGTTCTTTCCACAAGTTAATTACTCAGTAGAGAGCTTAATCTGCCGAATCAGGGCAAAGTGGATTAGGAGATGAGAGCGTTTAATCAAAGTGTTCTCTCAGTCTAATTACACATCCCATTTTCTGACACAACACACACTGTTATCTGCCACTGCATTTAAACATCAGCTCCTCTGTTTAGACCCCCCACGCCCTGAACTTAAGAGTGAGTGATCCCAGTGCCTGGATGTGACAACAATGTATGAACTACAAACACATCCATGCATATTCACACCAAATGGATACACACATACACATAGAGAGCATGTAGATATGTAGAGAATGAACATGAAAAGGGTGAGGATTTTGTTCTCAACACCATGAAATATTCCTCTTGTAAATATTCAAATAAATCATCTGATGCATCATATCACTGCAGTGTACAGCAAACCACTAATGCAGCCTAATCACGCATCACAGGCATCATTCATACAAGTGGGGATCAAAGATTCCTCTTGGGTTCAGTATCAGCCATGAATCAAACTGAGAGTCTTGGGTTTGCCTGCATGAAACACAATGAAAACAGCACTGGACTCTGAGGTAAAGGACAGTATGTATGTCAGAGGTGTGAGTTCACACTGAGTGAGGGCTTCCTCCTATTGTGTTACATGTGTTCCTACATCACACATCTTTTTTCAAACGTCTTATGTAGGTTCCTGAAACTCCTTGCTGAGCGGGTATAGTCTCAGATCAAATATCCATGGCGTTTGGATGTGTTCCCTCATCTCTCTGATAAATAATCGTGTGCTCCTGCCTGCCATACGGAGCTGAGCCTACTGGCCATGAGCTGGAGTCACTGATCTGCTGCCTGCAGAAGGCCGGATAGTGTTGTGAGTGAGTGCACAGGCATGCAGACCGGTTTTAACTTAAGAAAGTCTGCTTTGCTAAACACAGGATGAATGTGCTATTGTGCATGTGGCAGTCAATACTTAAACTGCTCATATGAACCCTAAGCTGTTACATCATCACCAAGACTAAGACCTGACAACCTCCATGGCAACTAAATGCGACCAATCAGAACGGTTGCAGAAACCTGATCACTGGGCTCAAGTCATGAGGTTTGGCTGCAGTCAGACAGGTTCTCATTTATGTTCATCAAATTTGTGGTAAAATAATAGCCTAATGAAGTAGAGAGGAATGTATGAAAGTTTGAATATGATTAAACCACCTCCATTGTGCCCTGAAAGTCCAATTTAACAATTCTTTATTCTTCGCACAATCTTTCCACTGAACCTTGAGATGAGAAAATGTGTATTTTCAATCTACCCTTTATTCAAATCAAGAGTAAGAGGGATGTCAGCATTGAAATTGCTGCCGGGCTACTCTATTAAGCCAGTGTGCTGGATGATAAGTAACCCTGAGTTTATGTGTGAGGAAACGTGTGTGTTTGTGGTGTAAAGGATCTTGTGCTTTTCTCCACTATGTCACAACCACTCCTCACAAAACACACGCACACATGCACACACACCTCAGTGGCTTGTGTATGTCTGTGCGTTCATGAATGGGGGGGGCCTCCTAGACGAGGACATCTGCTGAGCTAATAAACAATAATCTTGACAAATTGTCACTGTCCGATCACTCAGCCCGCCCTCATAATCACACCACTGAAGAAGCCATCACAGGCCGAGCCAGAGACATAACTGACAGCTCTCTGGGCCAGTGGAAGGTGCTGCTGGACTGAAGCCCAGCTGCCTGAGGAGAGGACACAATGATTCATGGCCAGAGGGCAACCTGGACAGAGTGGTTAGGGAAATTAGCAACGCCACCCACCAACACATCCATGCCCTTCACTGGTTAGAACACAAGCTGACTGAAAGAGGAGATGGCTTTCTGCCAGAAACTGTTTAGTTCTGCTGGACAAAGATGCCATACCAGGCAACTATGAGGGTGATAGTGTTTAGGGTCATGGTGATGATGATTTACTGTAGGCTCACTGGGATATTGTAACCTTTCCTGGCTGCAGTGCAAAACACACAACAACAATGATGATGATGGAGATGGGGCTGAAGTCGATGTGACTGGGCTAGTGATGATGATGAGGCTTAGTGATGCATTTGATCTTTAATGACACCAAGAATAAAAAAATTAAAACAGGGCTCCGGACTACCACCATTTAGTCACTTAATGGGACCATTTTTGGAGAGTATTTCATAACTTGGAGCACTAGTGCATCTTGCAAATATGCTCTAATATTTTTCTGTTTTGTTTTTTAAAATCATTATCATATGTCATTAAAAACATCAATAGAGAGTGAGAATTGCTGTGTGTGTCTAAGTGAGATTACAATGGAGAGCTACCACAAGGCTCATTGTCATAACGCAGGATGGCAACAACTCTGCGCAGGATCTACCTGTGTCTGGTCCGTAAGTGCTCTTGCTTTGCCCTTTGGTGACAATGTAACTTTTTTTTAAATGAAAAGATAATTCAGACGCTTGTGTGCCACTACAGTCCCAATTTCTAATAAGGGCAATTTAGATGAGGAATCAGCAGATCTTACAGGAATGGCTCACACAATTTGAAAGGAAAGAACACCATGTATTGTATGCACTGATTTCAGTGTATGTTTGCAAACTCGACAAATCGACTACACACCTTAAACATGAAACATTCTTGACACATACAGTGAAGGAATTGCAGCGCCTCTGCCAATAGCATTTCAAAGCCAGGCATCTACTAATCAGTTAGCAGAGGAGGCTGAAGTGACAATAAAATTCAATACAGCCTACAAGATTGTGAAGGAAGAGTTGCCATTCACTAAATTCAAAGATTACATTGAATTGTTATAAAAAAAAAAAAAAAGTTCAAGTAAATCTGACTGACAGCAATGACACAGCAGGTTTTTCTTTTCATGTGATTTCCTTTAAAATAAAACAACCGATTGTTGTTTCTGTAAATAGTGCATTATTTACCAAAGCATTTATAAGTAATAAAGTTAAGGGGGAAAAAACATGGATGTGTGATGTGTGTTGCATGTGGATTTAAGTAGTGCTCCTAAATTTTGGGCTGGTGCTCCTAAAATTCTCAGTAGGGAGGACCGGTGCTACCAGTGGAAAAAGTTAGCCTGGAGCTCTGGAAAAAGGAAAAATGATAGGTTGTCTGCACCAGTGACACGTAACCACTAACATAAAGCAACTCTGAGGCTGTAGACATGGATAAGCCAACACTCAATGACTCAGACTAGGAGTGTTGACAGATTGGGAGAGTAAAGGTCATGTGATAAAAAAAACCAAACTTCTAGAAAATCAATCCAATATAAAGGATTTTAATTCCAAGCCACTGACACCCTGAGAGATGATGAAAAGCCAGACATCTCCAAATTGCCCTGTCAATCACTGCAACCAACAAAAATGACAAAAATAAATAAGAGGGGGAATAATAGATCCAGGAGAAATCAGACTCAACCATGTCTGGTGTTTATACCCCAACCAACACCCAACAGCAGTGAGCAGCAAGTTTATAATAACATGGAGATATCAAATCTGGAAAACTCTTTATCCAGAAATGAACAGCAGGACACAAAATATTGTGCCAGCTATATATTATAGAGACTCACTCACAGTTTCCATCTCATCACACAGACAAACACACCACACACATACAAACACATACACGTGTCTTGATGGAGGACATCCATTGCAATCACTGTCAATATTTTTATGACGTCTCTCTTCATCATTTTATATTCAAGGGGTACAGAGGACAGACCATTTCTGGCAGTAAACAAGTTGACAAAGCAATCCACAAAGACAGTATTACTGTGCTTTCTTTAGACAATGCTGATACATAAAAAAAAAAAAAAAGACACAATGGCACTCCACAGAGACTCACCAACAGGTGTATCTTCATAGATGAGAAGGTAGGTCGAAAAGAAGTAGTTCAGGAAGCGTGGTGGCTGGTTGGAGCCTGTAATAAAGAGAGAGGGAAGAGTGGTACTTTAAATTACTACAAATTACTTTAGATGCAAAACCTCTGAATTGGGATTAGTGTTTTGATTATATTATATATCATTATTATTATTGTAAAGAAGTTGGGCCAATTACGTTAAATGATATAAGTATAGCCAGACAGATTACTACTAGCTTAGTTACTACTTATAGTACTATGAGCCTGAAAGCTTTCATGAATGTTGTTCATGGTGTCTGGCAGGTCTCTCACATCCTTTTGTCCCCAGGAAGTAATGCATTGAACAAGTGAATTTCAAGAAGTAAAGGTGCAAAAACACCATTGCAATTAGCATGTGAACTGAAAGATTTGGTATCAAATTGGTGAAACTGATGCCAGTGCATATACCCCAGTTGTACTGTTTAATTCATAGGCTGTTTTCACACTGCTTCCCAATGAAAGCATGCCCCCTCCCTCCAAAAGGGGACTGTGGTGGGGTGTGTGACAATGTATAAGCAGCTATAGCAAATATATTCAGTGTGTGACACTGTGAGTGGCTAGAACAAATGTATTCAGTGTAAGACAGTGTATAACATCTGGGGACTTGTACATTTTGAGGAGACCATAGCTTCATTTGTTAAAACAAAAAGAGCCAGCAACATGTTTTCAAAGGCAAAAATATCAACATTTAAAAGACCAGTGTGTAGGATTCAGTGGCTGTGTAGTTGGAGTTCCCTCGTCTCACCCTCTTTTTCCTAGCATGAAGGAGAAACTACAATCCTTGAGAAACACGCAAGTGTGGGTGGAGATGGTTGCAATCTGAAACTACACCACTTGATGTCACAAAATCCTACACACTTGACATTTAGATAATGACAGAAGTTCGTATAGACAGCCTGCCCTACTTCATCCCAGAATGTACTGCATTCCTTCCCAAATATTTCCATCGTGGATATATACCCAGCCTCTAAAATAAATCTAAATGGACAAAAGTTGTAGATCTAAACAGGAGATAACATTGGGGTAGATGAGTCTTGCTTAGGGTTGCTAATTTAAGATGGGTAAACTTAAACTGTTACCTAGCTTTTAAGCTATAGTTGTCAACTATTAAATTCATTACTACTTTGATCAATGTTATTTACTACCTATGACAGTAAACTTAATACTTCTGGGTAGTGGACAAAACAAGACGATCTCTTTGGGCTTTGGAAAACAGTGATCATTTTTCACCATTTCATGGACCAACAACAACTGTTCAATTAATTGAGAAAATAACTGATTGATTACATGATTATCAAACTTAGGGTTAGTTGCAGCCCTACTGAGCTTAGTACATTTTCTTGAATTGGTACCATTGATCTTGGCCTTGGCCACAGGCAAACCTTTAATTACACTACTTTGAGCTGTTCAAGCTTTAAAATACAGGTATTGCATTATCAGTGGCTCCAACTTTGTCTTAAGAAACTGCCTAAATCCTTGAACAAGAAGCAACTGGATGCTGTCTTTTAAAAATCCTATATAAAATCAGTCCTATCTATATCTTTAATTTGTCCGTTACCTTGGTGTCAATTATTCAAATGGACCACTTACGTCAGATTTTTAAAGTACTCGATCATTCACTAAAACATTCCTTGAGTTACTCAGGGTCCTTGTTTTTGTGCAGCAGCCTTTTATCTGACAGACAGTCTGTAGGCTGGTATCTTTTACTGTTCTTCTCAATAATTGTTTCTTTTGTTCCTACTCACTGTCTTCTACCTATTTTAGACATTTTTTTTTTTATCCGTTTACTTATGTATGTGTCTTGACTGCGTCTATGTCATATACTGTATACTTCAGCAGCACATAAATCACTCAGCAGAGGGACAAATACATAAACTTGATCTTGAACAATCCCCCTGCAGGTGTATTCTGGTCAAATTGAATAAAACATTTACATGGTCTGTCTGTAGGTAGAGTCATTCATGCCTCCAGGGTCCATGGAAATCATTCAAGACCATGGTCACTTTTTAACACTGTATGAGTCTTGAAATTATTAAAAAATAAATAAAATATATTTTGTGAAAAGCTCACTTTTCAGTGCTAGTATTTTCAACTATAACAACTATGTACATAGTATAAGCCAAAATTACATTTTCTCTGTATCTTTTCATTACAACACCACAGTTTTGGGGGTTAATAGTATGTTATGTTTGGTCAGGGTTCTGTGGTATCAGAAGGTTGTGCGACACAAGCTGTTTTGTTGGGAAGATCAGGGAACAAAGCTGATGGTCTTTGATCAGCTGAGCTGGGCGACAGACCACAGAGACACTGAAGCGAGAGAAAGGGAGGCCAGCCTGTTTGAAGTGAGAGCGATTGATAGTGTGAATCGGTGCTTTGAAAGTGGGAGCTTTACGTTGAGTCATGTGCCCGCCTGTGCGGAAGAAGATGCTTATCTCTGGCTTGCCAGCGTGGCTCTTAGTGGGTGGGTGCCAAGAACATAGAGTGTGTGCTTCACTGGATAGGAGCTGGTGAGGAGGAGGGTTAATAAGCTCACATCCACACCTGTGGCTTAATTACTACGAGGCTCTGCGTCAGGCTTGTATAGTGGAATGCAGATAGATTACAGCCACAAAATAATCACAGCAATGACCATCAATCCAATTTGCTCGATCAGGGAGGTAATGCTCAAGAGGAGCGCAGGGTCAATGTGTTAATGTGTTAGTGAAGGCAAGGGAGAGGGAGGGAGAGAGAGGACAACAGAGATAACATAGAAAGCAAATAAGGTCCTCCTGCCTCTCACATTCACCTCAAGTATCAGAGGCTGGAGGACTCTGGAGATACATATAGGGAAAAAAGGCCTCGATAAACTCATTGTGCTTGATGGAAAGAGGTTGTGGCATTTGCTTAATAACTTTCCCCGCTGCTTCAGCGCTGTGTGTGATTTGAGGTGTCTCCTGCCTGTCACTTTGAGACAGTTACTGTGACTTTCCACAACATCGAAGCTCTCTCTCTCTCTCTGTCTTTCTCGTGCCCTCACAGAGACACACTCAGCAAGGAGGCAAATATTTTAAAGTAGTTCTTAAGCTGAGCAGTAATGTAAGGCATTATGCAAGACAGATAAGGGGAGGGGGGTAGCAGAAAAAGGAGAACAAGAGTGAAGTGATGACAGTGATAAAATGTGAAAAAATAAATAGACCATGTACAGCGTTGAAAAGAAAAGGTGTACAAGTCAAGAAATGTAAGAGAATACTTCATGTGTAGAAGGTAAGTGACAGACAGTTAATGAAGAACTGAGAAGGAAGTGGGGGAAGTACTGTAAAACTCCTAAAACTCAAAGTATGCCATCAAATCTTACTTCATCATCCTGAAATCTTTACTAAGTCACTGATAAAGACCAAGTCGAAGTTATTCATAATTCATAACTTGACTATCAAAGGTAGATTTATAGTTAAAGGTTGATGCCACAGTGATATATTTAAAACCTTCATTCCTTTATTCAGCAAACACTGACTGAACATTCTCATTTTCAATTATTCAGCTTCAAATTCACAATGTTGCACATATTCACAAAAATGACTGCCAAGTAAAACCAGGGTCCTCTTTTTGCCAGAGAACTACATTAAACTGAAATATATGCAGTGTACCAGGAATATGGGGTCATTGTATAAACGATGCAGCATAAATGCCTCACAATCACCACTTTTTGCAGATTTACACGTATTCATTGTTTATAGCGAAGAGGACTCACCTTCACAGAAAGAGTGGAGAATGAGGAAGGGGAGGAGGAGCTTGGCAAATGTCATCCTGCCGCCTAAACCCACACTCCACGACATCACCTGCACCTGATGGAGCACACACAAACACACATTACTGTACAGTTACTTATTACCATTATTAGATGATAATCCACATTGCAGTTTCAGCCTAGCTACACATCCATAAACACTGCAGCTCCTTTATGTTAGGTTATTACTGTGTAAGTGAGTAGGGAATCTAATCAGTACAATTAGAAGGCAGAAAAAAAAAAAAAGAGTCACAGCACTGCATGCTTCAAGCAGGTGTTTTCTTCTGTGTGCATGTGTGTCTCTGCTTGAGGGGTTGGGTGTTGATGAAGGCAAATTCACAGCAACAGCTCATTTACAGTACACACTGTTAAATAGCCATAATTAAGACGCCACGCCGTTAATTGTCCCAGAGAAACAAAGAAAAAAACAACAACACTGTCGTTTTGTGCAAAAAGGAAAAGTGTAAATGGCATTTTCAAGATTGCCGCAGCTTCGCTGGAACAAGCGTAAGGTCAAAATTCATAAATTATGAAACTTAACAGTTGGAGAGTGCATGCATGTTTAGGTGTATACTGTCATTGTGCTGGAAGAAGAGCAACAAAGACAAACCTCTAACCGTAAATTGTTGCACAGCTTCACCTGTGACTGTCTATACCTTAAACTTAGAGATTCTGATAAAAAAGGTTTTGCTTATGTTGGCTTTAATAAGCTTCCCCCGAGCCCACATTTTGGAAATCGGGTAGCTGTCAAACGGCAGGGCATGTAGAAGGCCACACCATCTTCCCTCCTTCTCCCTCCCCTCTCTCCCATTTGTTCCCTCTCTTTATACTGTCATCACCTGTCCTAGTAAGGCCTCGCTGGTCAGCAAATGCATTAAGTGACAATTTAATTTTGAAGGGTTATCTTTCTAAATTCTCCTTCTCCCCAAAGCCCACTGTATTTCAGCTCACAGTAAAAGTTCTGTTTAGAGACAGCACTGCTTGTCCTTCAGGTATCTAATGGGGAAAAAAAGCTAAATAAACTACAGAAACCAGTGTGAGGAGAAATAAAATATGATACAGATGGTGCTTTCTGTTGCTGCTTGCTATCCTGTTGCTGTGTTGCAATATACAGTAGATGGTGGATTCAATTCAGACAAAGCTCCTAAAATTTACAGGTGAGTGAGAAAGAGACACAAGGTAAAGAATAGGCTGTCATTGCATATTGTGTATATAATATATACAGTATGTGTGTGTGCTTATAATAGTTGTGCATGTGTGTCAGTTTGAATAGGCACATTTGTTTTCATTTGGATTCTTGTTTCCTCAGCATTATTGCATTTCACTTTCTGTAACAATGCAACCTGCATGGCTGTCTGCTTTTTTTCAAACCCCATTCCTTCCTCATTTCCTTTTCCCTTCCTTCTTTGCTTATACACATTCATCTTTCTTGCTGGGTCCCGAGGACCTCCTCTTTCTCCTCATATCCTTCGCTCCTTGTCCTGTCTGATACAGTTGTGGTCCTCTGGTAGAGGAAGTCTACTGGGGGAAACTCAGATAGAAAGCTGACAACAGAACCCAAAACAGATTACACATTTACACAACTGTCTTTTCCTGGTCAAAAAGTCACTTCCATCATTTCCTACCATTTGTATCATAAACACACCTGAGGTATTGTGACTTGGACACCCTGGAGCCCTTTAAGTAGCCTCATGTACTGACATGCAGTTTATCAAACCCAGTAACTACAACACAGCAAGCTACAAGACCTAAGGGCAAAATCTCAGTGTTTCCTGTGTTCCTCTTTGATGCTTGGTTAGGGTTGATTTTTTGTTTGTTTTATATTTTTTGTTTGTTTTATCCCTGTAAGGCACTTTGAGTTACCTTGGTAGGAAAGGTGCCATATAAATAAAGTTGAATTTGAATTTGAATTTGAATTTGATCAGTCTGGATGAGGACAATCAATAAAGCCCATTCCCAGCTCTCCACACTGAAAAAAAATGTAATAATTGTACACAGAACAGTGAAGAAGCTTTGAGTCTCTTTTTAGTCCCCTTTGTTGAACACACACATTTCACTGAAAGAGTGGTTTTCTCTGTATCATTTCTACATCTGCTCTTCTAAATAGAATCAAACTATGCTCTATTGATTTTCTTGCCTACAATTTGATTGAAAATATCAGATGTCATTGTAAAAAATCATCGATGTGAAAGATCTGCTACAATCTGATGTATAGTGGTACTGAAAATTTACTGTATACTATTTTACCATTTTTCATTTCCCTGTACTAGTACATAATGCAGGAAAGGGTTTGATTTATGCATGATCTTTACTTTGTTGTCTGCCACAAAACTGATACCTTTTTCTCTCCACTACATCTCCCCCCAAACACCTTATCAAGCCACTTCACCCATCCTTCCTCCAAATACTAAAGGACATTTCTGAGATGACGAGTGGGTGACTAAGAGTGATGGATATTGGTTGAGACAGACAGGTTGGGTTTGAGAGAGCTGAGGCAGCCACGGAAAATACAAGCAGTCCTCCTGCAGCAGCAGCAGCATCCGGCTCTCTGCTCTCACCAGGATGCAGGAGGATTCAATATTAAAACATTCACACAAAGAAAGCATCCCCACAAAGTTACAGATGCACTGTAGTATAACTAGTGTGTCAGATGGCCACACTGACCTGCCTAGCTTTAGTCATATCAGTATGCATAACCTGGATTGTGTGATTGTGATTTTGTGTCATTTTATTATTTGAAACTGCATACAATACAATTCAAATCGAACCAGGTTCATTTATTCTATTTCTTTTGTTCTCCATTTGTCACTGCACACTGGACAACCACAAGGTTCATTTTAAAACTGCTGACCAGTTGTTTTTTTGGGGACAAAACACTAAAGTGTTTACCTAACTTAAAGGGTTCACCCAAAACACAAATAGTCATTCACCAATTTACCCCTGGGTATTTTACTATGCAGATTAATTTAGTTTTGTCCAGGTTATTTGATATCTCCTAATGCCACACCAACACAATTTCCATAAACTGAATTTAATTTGTGATGCTCAGTGCATTGAAAACTGATTCAAAAAGCAACTTATCTTTTTAGTAATAATGCAGATAACTTTTTGTCAAAAGTTTTTAATGGAAACTATTTTGTATTGAGGGTTAGATTATCTAGGTCTGTGGGTAATCTAGAGTGCCATGGTTGTGACCCAAAATGTGTTGTGGACCCGTTTTTTGATTTTCCCTGATTGTCAGACTAAAATGTAAAACAGTGCTATTATATGTGAATTCATTTTCCTAATTAAAATATAAGACAAAGAGAGAATGCTTTTCTATTTTAAATCAGAAAAATGAAATTAGAGGGTGACGCACTTGCAAAGCTGGGCCTGAAAACATTTTCTGGGGAGAAACCAAATTTCTCTTTTGGGTCTCGAACTAAAAAAGTTTGGGAACCCCTGATAGAATAAACAGGATTTTGTTTCTGAAAAGAGACTTTTCTGCTGAATTTTCTCAACTTTTGTTGTTTTAGCACCAATAAAATAATTGAAAATGTTAGAGCAATTTGTTTCTCGTTCTTATAGTTCTTACATGGTTGACTCAGACTATTGTGTACAATATATAAAATGCAGTTTATGGGGCATACATCGTGTACCATTGCAATCACTTCAATAAACAATATGTTCGAGAGAGAGTGGGAAGATGGGAGGTGGTAATCAAATCTGGCTTTTCACTCCAAGAACACTGGGTGTGGTCATGTTTGACCACATGAATGCAGACATGTATATTAAATGGCAGCATTTTGTGTGTTGCTTAAATGATCACAATTGAAAACACACTCCTGTTTAACTTCAGAAGCTTCACTGATGTAAACAAACCTTTTCTTAACCATCAGTGAACATAAATTAACATTCTGGTTGTTTATGGTGTTAGTCCATAAATACATATATAATATAAGACCTGTTAATCTATTTTGGAGTCATAGCACATCTACATCTTCTACATCTGACATTTAGAGTATAGCCTACCGTGCCTTTAAGAAATGGTGAAGGAATGCTATCGAGCACAGAGCAGATGAATTAAATTCAATAAAAGCAGGGGCCCTTGAGGTAGAGGTAAGTTAGTATTTACTGCAAAAGCATGATCTAGTTTTTGATTTAGCATTTGAGTAACAATAGGACAGCATGACATGTTCTAATCAGTCAGTTATGTGTGGGGCAATTACACTGCAGAGAGCAGGGCTAAAGCAGGGATGTGGTCCTGGATGCAAGCTGGGCCTCGCTGCGGCACCGTCCCACTCCATTGGCTATACTGTCACCATCTATCAATCCCTCACTTTCTTCACCCCCCTCCTTCACTCTGTCAGAGTCACTGCTCATCTACTGCTCACCCCCTTCACCCATAACATCTCATACCAGTCTCTCACTCTCCCCAAGCCTGCCTTTTTTGTCTGTTTTCCTTTTTTTCCCCCACTCTTTTTACTCATCTATCTCTTTTTATTTTCTCTTCTTGGTCTAATCTACATTGACTTTTATCTCATCCTTTTTTTATTTATAGTGCAACTTGGCTTTTCCAATTATATACACATTCTGTAGTCTTTTCAAATTGTTTTTATTTCACCTAAGCTTTGGTAGATAATTGTATCTCCTGTGTCCTCATTTAAAATGGCAGCACAACAAATACATATCTTCTGTGGGCCATGTATTTGTTGTGTTGTCATGTTTAGTGTAGGTCCAAGACAAACCATTTCTCTGTGCCCAAAGAGGAATGAAAAGTATAGCTTATGAGCTTACGAGTATTTTTCTTTTGAAAAGCATAGGCCAACCACTGACTTGAGGCTTTTCTGTTTTGGTTATTAGTCACCTGTGATTAATGAATCATCAGTTTCTCACAGTTATGCAGCAGACATTTGAAAGCCAACATTATTTTGAGTCTATTAAATCACTTCCAATGTTTACAAGTACTTGCCAACATGCCCAAGATCCTGCCCTGAATCCCAATTTAAAGGCAAACTATTTTAAGGCCTTGAACGACTATTAGGAACAAATATAGCTCCCACTGGGCAAAGCTTAGGGTGGCTGAGATCCAGGTCTATTTAATGAGTTGTGGTCCTATAGCTTATCTGACAGTAATATGTGATTAAGGCAGTGTAAAGTGAAGAGTAATATCTGGACCCGCTGTGCTCTCTCTGGAGAGGCCTGCCTGCCCACATGGCTGTATCTCCTGGCTTACAGCACTCGATATTATTGATTACATGGCAATTGTGTATGACTTGCCTTAACCTCAAAGGCACCCTTCTCAGAGGGAGTGGTGGACCTCAGCCGGCAGCCAAATCTGGATTATCACAGCAAATCGATGGCAGATTTCTACTCTCCCTCGGTCCTCATGAAAAAGCCATCACTCATTAGCACAGTGATCACAGACAGATTAGCAGACATTTGGCCTCGTCAGGGAGGAGGGAGGGGACAGCGGTGCTCTGATGAGCTGAGTAATGTTTTCCTTCCCGCCCTCCTGATCCCTTCATCTCCAACATGACATGACTTTCTGAAAGCCTTACTCAGCAAACCTCACTCACATGACAAGAGTGCGATGTAAACGGCACATTGAGGCCAAGTAAACTGTTGGTCAGGTGAAATTTCTTGTGCTGATGTTTCACTTTCCTAACAAATTAGTAGCCAATGTCTTAGAAAAGTTAAAGACAACAGGCAAACAATGATATCTCCTAAGCTACAACACATACATTCAGCAACCATAATTGTATTTTCTTTTACAGTTAAATAAGGTTTTTTCGTGAGCTTTTCCTCATCCAAATCTAGGTGTAAAAGCTGTGTAGATTATAAAGCCCCTTGAGGCAAATTTGTGATATTGGGCTATATAAATAAAACTGACTTGACTTGTCTGGAGCCTTCTCTCAATAAAAAATTATTAACTCCCTTCCAGCCAACAAGAAGATATGTGACTATCGGACATACACCAAGCCAAATTGTGTTCTTCCACTGGATGCGCTGCCTGAAACTTATTTGGTCTTGTATGGACTGACAGTAAAGCTAACCACTGTGGGAGCGTCAGAGAAAGCTTACACAGGACCTGGGGAGATGGTAATTATCAGGAACAGGATGGTAGCGCTGCAAGGCGCTGCATTACAGCATCCTGTCACAAAACGCTTGAACAGGCACAACTCATACACCCTGTCCAGTGTGTGTGTGTGTGTGTGTGTGTGTGTGTGTGTGTGTGTGTGTGTGTGTGTGAGTGAGTGAGTGACATGGGGCCTGGGGGAGGGGTGGGGGTTCATTAGTGTTCACTTGGAGAAAATAGTAGGGGGGAAGCTTCCTCCTGTGCTGCACAATACAAGACACAGCTGGGTGAAAGTGTGTCCTGCATTTGTCAAGTGAATGCTGAGGAGCTATGTCTCCAATAGCAGTATCAAAAAACTGATTAAAGACGGGTGGTGCAGTGATGGAGGTTACATGCTGATGACAATTCCAAGTCAACTACTGTACTTTACTGGAGTGTCTGTGCATACCACTCAGATGACATTGTGAAAGAGAGAAAGCATAAATGTAACTGATAAATTTCTATTCACTCAATCAATGATCAGATTGGCAAAATAGTCCATAGCTAAGTTCTCTTGATCTCCTTCTACACATATGGAAAGCAATATGAACAAGATTAATGTTTAACTCATTACCGAACTGTCTGATTGTAGTTTAGACAACAAAAGATAAAATGATTCTTAATTATTTATTATCTCATTTCGTGAAAGATGAGAATTTGGGGCCATGAAATCTCAGTTTCAGGGTTGAGAAATATATGGCGAGACAACAAAAAGTAATAAATGAATTATTGTTTAAACACTGCCTGGCTTAATTTCTACAGCTGTTACAACTGCTCATCTAATGGACAGTGGCCATTTGTATCTATTCGTGTCTCATCCAGGTCGTATGTTGTCATACATGCACAGACGACACTGATCACTGGGTACCTCCATTCTGCTTCTTCATTCTTGCTTCAGTTAACTCAAGATTATCATAGAGCAGGTAAGATGATTTTTTTGAATCTATAACATCAAAATTTTCTATAATGGTAAACTATGATGAGAATCTTTATGACAAAATGTTTTATATTAATTTTCTAAGGGAACTGAGAGAACACAATACCCCAGATACATCAATTCATTCATCAAATAAATATTACATAAAATAATGCATCAAGACAACTCAAAAAAATCTGTAAAGGAACAGCACAGCAAACTGTCTCATGAGATACAAGATTCAAAAAAATGCGATACAAAAAGTTGTGCAGGAAGCAAGCAACCATGTCTGCTGCTGTCGTCTCCTTTTTTCCTGAGTGCAGACTGACATAACAATCTTAGCTCTCTGATTTTAGGCTTTTAGTGTTTTTGTGGACAAATTGTAGTGAGAACATAATGATACACTCCATGACTTTTTCCTCTCATCCATCTACTGATAAAAACAGCACAGATCAATACGCTGTCATGCCCTTCTTGTCCTCCACTCTCCTTTTATTTTACTGAATAACAATATTTTCAGCTTCACCTGTTTCAGATGGCCTAGAAATGTTTGACAATGAGATGCATTGTTAATGAGTTTCCCTTGTTTTATACTGTAATCACAGCATTAGCAAGCTATTCATCTCAATTCATCTAAATGAATTCTGATGTTTTCTTTATTTGAAAAGTTATGCCAGTAAACAAATTCAAAGCATCCGTAATGTCAACTGATTTTTTTTGATGACCAAAATTTGATGTCAGTCTTAAAATGCCTGCTTCTCAGCCAGGCTCTATTTTCACTTGGCCATTATTCGCTGCAATGAGCTTGGCAAAGCTGTCCCAGCAGAGGCCTGTGTGTATATCAGACAACATAAACACAGACAGCTGTGTCAGAGGGCAGCCGATAGCCTGTAGAGACTCATTCATCTCCTTTTGTCTCTCTCTTTGTTAGAGTGCAGTCATTCCATCCCGCCAACAGCTGAAGGTTCGCTCCCCGTTTAAAGATCAAAACGCACCATTTAGTAGCTCCTCTCCAGCACAGATGACCTTTGCATCTTAACACTTCACCTCTCTCCTCATTCAGCCTGCCTCCAATCTTACTTCACCCTCATTGTCTCTCGTCCTGTTCTGTCCCTCCTTGTGCTGCCTCAGCCCCACTTCAGGGCAGCATTCCATGCGTAAATACCAGCAACAAGGATTTGTCACACAACAAAGCTGCCATTAAATTGCTGTTTTGTTTGTTTTACATGGCATGATTTATTTTCAGGGGAAAATATGACTTGATATGGTAAATGCTACCGGCTTAGATATGAATCCCTAATGTTTTAACTATGAAAAGCAAAACCCTCCATTCCTTCCTTCAATGAATTTCAATTTCCAAATTCCTTCATTATGGTATCACACTTACACAATAATGAACAAAGGGATTAGTAGCTAAAACAAGATTACTGTGGATGGTTGGGTATATAACCAACTATTAAAGCAATCGTCCGCTCCAAAAAGACACTGTCAATGATCAGAGCTATTGTGACCTTTATGCTCACTATTACAGATTTAGGAAAGTATAGCTTCATATCCATAAGGACAAGCATGCAGAAACTGACGGTTAACCTGAAATACAACTGGCTGAGCAAAATCATCTTCTTAGCCCACCCCCATTTCGCTCCAATCTGTTTTCTTCAGTTCTGCTCGACTGCCTTGGCTGATTTAATGACCACACAGAGCCGGACCAGGAGAGAG
Source organism: Argyrosomus regius (assembly GCA_946959425.1). NCBI lineage: Eukaryota > Metazoa > Chordata > Actinopteri > Sciaenidae > Argyrosomus > Argyrosomus regius. The sequence goes on from OX336894.1 coordinate 19,196,140, forward strand.
AAGGGTGCAGAATTGGGAAAAGTGGGAAGTGTATAATGATTATGATTGTAAGAACCAGGAATTTTGTGCAGACGCCAAAAGCAGCTGGGAAAGGGTGAAAAATTGACATTTAAAGTCTGTGAGTTGCGTCAAAAGCTATCATCTATTAGAATAGAATACAATATTATTCTGTCTATAAATACAGTTGCAATAAAAATCAATTCCTGTCGACTGCAACCCTATGTGCGCATTGTGCCAAAGTAAATGATGCTGATATTTAGGTATGCATACTGTATAAACAAATAAACAAGAATAAATAAATAACTTTAATAACTTAAATTACATTCAAGAGCCATCATCTAATAGTTACTCAAGAGCAGGTATAGACTATTCAGATACTTTCACACCTGGTAATCAATGCCAAACCAGTCCCAATGGTTCCACTTACAATTTCCACAGACTGGCTGAGCTACAAGAATTATATAAACACCATGGGGAAAATGTGGAAAAGCTTCATTTTAATATCTACCTCTTTTCTATACTCCACATTGCCTTCTCTGCCTGTCCTTTTCCACAAGTTTACTATTCTTCAATTTTACAATACTTCCATCCTTTTTTGTCCTCGTACCTTGCTCTGCTCCTTGTCTGAGACCTCATAGGATAGTCCAGTAGACTCACTGTATCTGCAATTCATTCCTCGATCCCTCATATTGGGTTTCATTTGAGCCTGTCAGTCAAGGTGTCTGTCAGATATGGACTCTCCAGTTAACTGTTTTTTCTTCCTTCTCGTTCTCTGAATGCATTCAGGGAGGGTGACCTACACATGGAGCGGGAAACTGTCACAGGCATGCTTTCCCCACGTAATGCATGAAAAACCAGCAGCAGTTTCTCTCCAGCTTATCATACATAATATTAAACATCTGAGTTTTTGATGGTATAGTAGCATCACCATAGTCATTTTAAAAGACTTGTACACTATATGCACATTTTGATGGCATACTTTGACTTCATAGCAGGGGTGAAAGAAGCAGCACATCAGTACACACTTGTGGTCCACATTGAGGCTGAAAGTGAATCTACAACCAGGATCACTGAGGCCAAAATTAATAGAGACAGCATTTCTTCAGAGACAGAACAACCTTGGTCACTCCATTTATGTCATATAATTCTGACTTTGTATAACCCTCCTGAAGCACATCATTGATACAGGTTGAAAGCAATGTAATATTAGAGTTAATTTAAGTATTAGTGAATTCCTGTTTGAGTATGTGTCGTTTATAGCACCACTGGCAACCATAAAAAATAGCATATGAAAACATTTTACCATGATCTTCATTAGCATGTTAGAATTTTGATAAACTTTAAAGCTTTTTGCTACGTCAGTCAGCAGTGGTTCAAATGAAGTAAATCTGCCTTGCGGGGAAAAATATCACAAACATTACGATCCACATAATATCATACATACTTCTTGATACTTTAAAAATAATAATAAAATATTAATAATAAAACGTTTGCATTAAATCAGGATTTGAGCACAAGTGGACTAATTGTAACTGGTTGAAAAGTATGAGCACTTAGGCCAGAAGGTAAAAAAGATAAAAATCTGCATTACTCTGCAAAGTCATTGTTGCATCGGCTGTCTATGAAGTAATTCCTGTATGAAAGCTAAAGCTCTATTAGATAAAATATTTAACAACTGCTACTGCAGTGTCCACAGTTACAAGAAGGAACTATATATTGGAGAAATAAACTGTACTGACCCAGGCCGCAGGATGAATAGTTTCTCCGTAGATTCTCAAACTGAGTGGTGTTTCCCTTTAACCTGGCGTTGCGTCGGTGCCGCGTTCAGGTGACACATGAATAAATAAGTGGGCAACAGGGCGCTTCCCAGCCGCCACTTTCGGAGTCGCCAGGGCTACCTGAGATAACACTGTGCACCTGACACCTCTGCAAACACGCACACTGCCTCACATTTACTGACTGCGTAATTACTCTGATAAAATATCCCGTGATGAAACGACAGCAACAGTTGGAGTGGACCATGACAACAGACAACATAACTTGAATGAAGTGGTCGCAGATGAGATATCATATTGATCAAAATCGAACCAGTCCTGCCATTGAACCGACAGCTCATGAAAACAGTACTTATATTATCAATCAACTACTTCTAAAACTCTTTGGTGCGCAGATTCAAACGACACTTCATAAGCATATGTCAGAGAAAGATAACTATTAATGAGCGTAAAAGTCGTGAATTACGCACAACTATAGTGGATAGGACATGTTACACTACATAATGGAAAAACATTATCCTTTATATGAAAACCTTTCACTGTCGCAGTCATCTCTCAAACACTGCTTCGTGATTATCAACTCATGATGATCATGTCATTATCATATTGTCCTACCTTCCTCGTCCGTGTCCGTCGTTGGCTGAGCGCCTTTAGGTTCGATTGCCTGTCCTGCTGTGATGCGTTACCAAGTATCTGGTACCCCCTCTCTCTCTCCCTCCCTCCCCTCTCCTCTCTCTCTCCCTCTCTTTCTCCCGTTAGCTTTACTCTATCACCACCAACGCCCTGGTCATTGCAAATTACACTTCTCCGTGTTCAGAACTACCACTGCAAAATCCACCAGCTCAAAATAAACCTGAACTGGTGTGGAGCTCCGACATAACGTCCCGTGTTACACCCACACATCCTAAACCAGGTTCACACTCCAGCAATTCCAGCACAGGAATAACCCCATAGGTTTAAAATGTTCCGATTGTATTTCCCCCGTGCATGTAATCTAAAATTATTTATATAGTTTGCATTTGATATGGGTTAAATTTATTATCTCTTTTTTAAATTAAATAATTTATTATTATTATTTTTGCAAATAGCAAATGTAAAAGGCATGGCCCTGCTCCATTTATGTCAGTGAAAAATGCAAAATAATTACTCTTAGATGTATTCACAAATCATTTGCGAGCTTCACGGAAGAGGGCTGAATTCACTAAGATTAAAGAGATCTATTTATGAGCCAACTAAATAAGCTTTTGAGCTAATATATTACACAGATTAAATTTGAAATTCATTATTTAACCACAGAGGTCATGGAGCGGAGGAACAATAGCCAGTGTGATAGCACCACCTAGTGTATAAAATAAGAATTACTAATGAGATACTTGCCACAGTATCCAAATGAGACAACATTTTAAGAGACGCATGTAGGGAAATACATTTTCCAGCGTAGGTTTGAAATAATTTACACAACTTAATAATGTTAATAGGCTGGATAAAAATCCACTTGAAAATTAGTTAAACATCAAGATGTTACTCAAGGGCAAAAGGTGCAGAAAACCACTACAAGATACCTTGGCAGCTGTTTTAGTGGTGCTACTTAGCAGTCACTGGGATTTTGTGGCAGCAGTGCATTTCTTTAGTACAATCAGATTTTTATTCAATATTTGCAAGTGGTGTCATGTCAATATTCCACCATAACAGTGTCAATGTGAACATTTTTCAGCTGAGTAAGTAGTTCATTTATCTGTCACATTGAAAAGGACCAATGTGTAGGATTTAGTGGCATCTGACGGTGTAGTTGCTGATTGCAACCCTGTTGCATCACCCGCTTCTTCCTAGCTTTGAAGAGAAACTACATTTGCCTAAAAAACAAAACAAAAACAGTCAGTGCCTCGTTTGTCTGTTCTGGGCTACTGTAGAAACATGGCTGGCTAAAGTGCCCCTCTGAGAGAAAGTGCTGTCCAAGGTGCTAACCCTAACCCTGACTAAGCTCCTCAATATATACAGCTCATTCCCACTGACATCATCACGTGTATCTTTGTTAATAATTGCTTAATAGTTCCCTGTTTTATTAGAGGCGTAGAAATTATACTCACATAAAACAATTTTAATCTCATCCAGGGTTTGTAACTTACACAATAAATGCATCACGACTTTCTGTGGGCTGCTGCCTCACCACTAGCGGTGTGTCGAGTACTGAAAACCTTTACTCAAGTTAAAGTAGAAAAGGACCTGGACAATAAAGTACACAAAAAAGTTTGTTTTAATATTGTTTAGTGTATGTGGGCCAAGACAAGTCTCAGGTCTTTGGGGGGACGTGAAGTCTTTTTTTGGAATCAGGGTAGAAATAACCACTTTACAACATATTTATTTCTAGAGAATGCACTTTTTTTTTTTTTTTTTTACAGTTTCTCTAATTTAGCTATTTCTGTTTAATACAATTTTCATTATTTTATCTGTATGAAGGTATCAATGACACCACTTCATCATAACTTCTAGCTGCCTAAACTACTATTGTTGCCTCTGTTATCTTAATATGAACATGCATCCATCCAAACCACTTGCTTTGGTATGAAAGGCACCGCATGATTTGCCTTCTTAAATAGCACAAGCACCCAACACAATATGATTGTGGAGGGGGCGTGGGGGGATGATTAGCACACCTGTTCCGTGCTAACTAATCACTCTCCCCTTTAACAGTAGCGTGCTGGACAGGGTGGGAGACGAGAGAGAGAGACTGGAAGACACACACAAGCAGACGGTGTGTGTGTGAGGTTTGTGGCGTGTCGCCCTAACTAATAAAGAACCCCGATAAACGGGCATCAGTCTGTGAGTCTTTGTGCTGAGAGAACCCACGGTGGCAGTAGATCTATCACAATGATTATTCCTAAAGCATCTATGAACATAGTCCATATGACAAAAAAATATTATTGTGGCAATAACAGAGGAGCAACCTATTATTGAATAAGGTAGGCTACACTTATATATAGAGGGAGACGTGTGCATCACACATTAAGGCCAACAGGACTGTTTTATCCAACCAGATTAGCTCTCTCCTCATGGTTCTTAAAAATAAAAGTTCCCTTAATGAAAAACAACTGATAGCCTACTGAATGAAAGCCAAGATCAATTTCACCTCATATTCAAACCCCCTCCCCTTATTTTGTTTCCATAAATCAAAGGTGTAAAATGCTTGTTTCCAATGCAGTGCAATAAAACAATTTAAAATGCTATGGCAAGGAACAGTTTATATATACAGTATATACTGTAAGCTGACATTTGAATTTATAACTTCCAATGTGTAAAACGTAGGGGGTTCTATTTACTAGCAGAAATTGAAAATAATGTACATAACTACGTTTTCATCAGTGTATAACCACCTGAAAATAAGAATCATTATGTTTTTGTTACCTTAGAATGAAACTTTAATATCTGATGTCGCAGGTCCTCTTCCACAGAGTCCACCATGTTTCTACAGTGCCTGGGAAAGGACAAATCAAACACTGGTTCTAGATATGGCCTTTTATGTTTAGGAGAAACTGTGATTTCCTCTAGGAAGGAGAGGGTAAAATGAGAGGGTTGCAATCTGCAACTACACTGCTAGATGCCACTAAATTCTGCACACAGGTCATTTAAAATTAGAAGTTAAAAGTTCTGAATCTTATGCTTTTATTGTCCACACAATCAAGTTTTTTGTAAAACAAACTTAAGAAGTTTAGTAAAGTAAATATTGTTAGGGTAACATCTTTTCATCTTTTTATTGCAGACCATTCAACTTTAGTAAATTTCACAATGCCGCTGTTCTAATGACTTTTTCTTCTGCCTGGATGCAAGTGGTACAGCTAAAAGCACAAACACAAATGTGTCATGGTTGCAAAAGCATTTTTCCAGAATTTCTGTATTGCTTTGTTACAGAAACGTTGTTAGTCTTTGTCATAGACCAGCGAGCATATATTTCGATTATCAGAAATTGTATTTAACAGACTAGAACTTATCTATCCATCTATCTTCCATAGCTCCTCTCTTAACACCACCTTCTTCCTTGCATGTATGACGCACAGGGTGTGATGATTCAGTGATATTTTGCTGCTCTCTGGTGGATATTTCACTCCATTGCAGTTTAGAAGTTTTTTGCACCAAGGTGCAGCTCATAAAACATTCAAGTTTAAAGCTATTTTGTTTCAAGCCTCTAGGAAATGGGCACACAGTTTCAATCATAACGTCAAGAATAATACAATAATACAATAATAATAATAATACAAGGAATCGTGTATACAGCCAACAGTAAAGTTATTTTGCACCAACATTTGAATAAATCATTTTATATGGACCTTTTTTTCATATTTCACGGAGGAGTGGTATTTGTATTTTATGATGCGTTAATCAATCTTTGGCTTAGCTAACCTTTTTCTTTATTTTGCCTGCCTGCAAGTAGAAATAGCAACATTATTTTTCTTCTCCTTGTTCAAAGACAGTGCCTTGAGGTTTGTATGTTAGAAGGCCCTGGACCATGTAATAAATGGTATTGATTAATTTCCTATAGATACACTGATTATACAATATATACCATACTTAGTGATAGGCCTACTGTCTGTGAGACCACAACAACCTCTCTTAGCCACCATTCACATAAAGGTCATAGTTTTATTCCACTAAAGACATTTGTATCCCAGTGTGGTGCCTGTGTGTTAGGTACGTTCACCCTTCAGTATAACCGATTGTGTATGTTTATTAAGCTACAGGACAGTTGTCACTGTGTTAACCTTGCTAGTCGACACTTGATGTCGCTAACCACACTGATGTTAGCTTACTACTTTGCGTCATATGCCAATATTTCCGCGCCGTCCTTTAAAACATCTTTACTAAAATTATAAACGAACATACCTTTATGTTCCACAGTTGGCTGCTATACTATTGTGAGCCTGTTGTGTCTTCTGCACCATAAGACTACTGTAACTTTTAAAAGTCTCGCTGCATTACGCCCTCTTCATGGTAGCCATTTTGACCAAGTTTGATTTGCCACAGCAGGACGTGCACAGGTGTAGTTAATCACATTAATTACGGCTGTGTTCAATTTAGGTGTCCCAGTAAATCAGGCCAGTGAGCCATCATTTACAGTACAGAGGCCCTGGAACTAAGTAGCATAAATAGGATGCATCCATTATAAATGTTATCAATTAGCTACACCTGTGTTTTTCCTGCCCTGACTTATCTGCTGGCCTGTGACCTTTATGCAATTTTTGATCTTCTCTGACCCATACTATCTGTGACTTTTAAGTCTTCAGTATTTTTACAGCCCCACAGTACATTTAAATAGCCATAATGGTGCTGAGTCTGACTCACTTGAAACTGCACAAATCTGTAATCGGCAAAAACATTACAGTAATATCTCAAAAGTCTAAATATGTGCAATGCTTGTTTATGACAACACTTGCATTGTGAATCAACAGTGCTCATTTGCTTTTAGACTTTTGGTTCCCATGTCTGCAATACCTTTTTATGAAACTCAATGGCAATACCAGTAATCTTGTTTAATGCCACTTGGCAGTAGCCACATGAATGTGAAGATTTTGTACTAAATACTGGAGTATATCTCGGGGGCTGTGTTAAAGTGTTTTGACTGTAAGGAAGATTAGTGTGACAAAAAATTCTTAACTGATCCAGATGTCTTTACATTTTTGGCTTTGTGAGACAGTTGAACATGTGCACAAATAATATAGACTGTGACAAACTTTTTCAAAAACTAGGTGTTACATCAACCTTTAAATTTATCAGCATTCCCCTTTATGATTATATGGCTCAGACTGGACATTCAGAAATACCTCATCATTTTTCATATTGTTAAGAGACAAGTGTTTATCCCCTAGAACCCGTTCCGACATCAAACAGTTGCATCTTTACGCACCGAGTGAGAGAGGTCCTTCTGTGTTTTGAGCAATGTGGTAGTTTGCTAATGACTTCCCAGCTGTCATCTGGAAGAAGCTTGTGCCAAAATGGGCAGGAGGATGAAGAAAGCTCAGCCTATTACACTGGCACCGCCACGGCAGCTTCCCTTGGCAGTCGTGACTACCTAGACAATTGCTGGCCTAGGTTAATATGCACCCCTATTAGTGACAGTTACCTAACACCTTTGGAAGAACACACCACAGGACCGTGCCAAGCAGCACTGGGGTTCCAGTATTGCTCCCAGTGTCCCATTATTCTTCTCTGCTGAAGGCGTGTCTTCTGTCTGCTCCACAGAGCTGCTCATGCACTTCAGAGGCACTGCTGTGCTCTATTCAGCCCACCGCCAGGCATAGGATGAATGCTTACTGGTAAGAGACAATGAAAGTATTTCCAATGGCAAGAGATGATCTGGAAAAAAAAAAGAAAAAAGGAAAGAATGGACGAATGACTTGTTGACAGAGAGAGAAGCCTCCTGTGTTGACACATGGGAATCAGATTCATAATGAAAAATGGAAGACAAATGTTCAATGAGTATTAACATGGTTACAATATTGATTTCAGCATGATAGGCCTATTTCTTTGAAGACATTTTGACATGTTATAGCAGAAAAAGCGCTGGTGTAATTAATCAAATTAATGATGGCTGAATTTAATTTAGAGTTTCAGTTTCAGGGTCTTGGTGTTGTGCATGCTGGCTCACAGTTATGGCTTACTGGGACATGTAAATAGAACATGATTAATGTTATTAGTAACATATGTGCTTTTCCTATGATAAGTAAAAAAGAAAAATGCTCTTAATAGGCCAATTGCAGTGATGTTATGGTGCCTGAAGAAATTGGTATATTCTTAATTCATACCTCAGTTTTTAAAGTGGCCATCTAACAAAGGACCTGTTTTGTAAACAGTAACATACATGTATACTAGACTACTGTTGCATATTTAGCTTAATAGTTTGATTTGCTTGACGTCAGGGAGTAAGGGTCGTCATAAAATCAACATTAGCCACTGCAGAGGTGCAGATTGCAACAAATCCTGGCCGACAGACAGTGAAAGAACTACAAAGTTACGTATTTTGAAGTATTCCCTTTTCCTTACTCCATCCACTCATGAAAATTGGACGACTATGTCATGCCTTCACCATCCTAGGTAAAAACATTTCAACTTGCAGAACACTACTGAATGATGTGCATCAGAAGGGATTCAGAAGTGGGTATACCCAGTGCTGACTGAAAAATAAATACAGTATGTATACTCTGTATAACTGTGTGTACTGTACCTGCACTACACTACTGGCACTTTGTGTAAACTATATTTATACAGGAGGTAGTCATGAGTTATTTTCCATGTGAGCATTTATATTAGATTTATTTTTTTACCAGAAAAGACAAAAACAGACAAAATAATCCAGTTTAGTAGACTTCAGCGTGTGTCTCTTAGAATCATTCTTGTATTTTTTGGTAGAATGTCCTATTTAGTTTGTAGTTGCATTGTGCATTTTGCATTGTGACTGTCTGAGAGAAAATAAATTTTTGCTGAAACTGTGAGAGAAATTGTTGAAGGGCTGGATAACTAGCTGATGGAGTGACTGTCTGTGAGGAGAACAGATAGAAGAAGCTGCCTCTGGGTTTCACAGTCAGTGGCCTGGGCAGACTGGGCTACACAGTCAGATAGAGTTGGAAAACTTATTGTCTCAAAGGCAGCTTCGGCAATGAACCATGAGACTGACCCTTGTAGAACACTGTGATACACAGTGACACAATAGAAGTGTGTCGTGTAGCATGACTGAGGCTGAGGAGACTGAGATTTCACGAAGTTATACTAAACTTTATACTGTTATGATCACGTCATGGCTGTCTCTAAAGCCCTTCACAGATCTAGAAAGACATATTCTCACTAGACATGTTTGTAACAATGATTAATTATAAATACCTCATGCAATATTGAGCCACATTATTTTCACTTCTGTGTATTTTACTGTATGTTATTACCATAAAATTTGCATCTCAAGTTATGTTAAAATATGTGCACAGTATTTAGATATTAACCAAAGGCAAATAAAAACCAAAGCACTCTTTAATGCGTGCAAGTCAATTGCCTTCTTTGCCGTGTGAGCAAAGTTGCCTTAATGATAAAAAGTACCTCAAACATCCTTACCTTTGATTCCAATGAGTCATTTTTTGGCAGGATAGTGTGAAAGCTAACAGGATGGTATGGCAGGGGGAAAGAATCTATATCAGAGTATACTTAATAAGTAACTCATTTCTGACATCAAAGGGTTTAAAATGAAGTGAAATAATCAGAAGACTTCTTGCATTTCATTGTTAATTGCATTTGTACTGCCTGATGTCATGCAGATTTATGAGTAATATGTGTAACTGATGAGGCTTGTGTGAGCATGTAGGACATAAATCATAATTTGCAATGCCTATGTCTTTGAACCAGAAGTGTCTGCCACCATGCAACGGAGAGAATGTTACATAGGTTGGTTTTTTAGACGTTGTCGAGATAAGGTTCTCATGAATAACAAGGAGCATGGTAGACCGGGGCTTGTTTCTTGTAGAATCATATTAAAATGGAATCACTAGGAGCAGTTCGGCATGAGAGGAGAGAGGGTAATTTGCTCAGAAGAGAGATGACAAACTGGCTGAATATATGTCCGTGTTTGATACTCATCCAATTTCACCTTTAGCAGGGAGTTTAAATTAGACATAGTTCTGTAACAACATCTGCACAAACATGATACTGTTTAATTTGCTTTTTGTGTTGCTCTTTGTTTTATCTGTTTTTCTTCTCTGTCCCTATGCGTTTATACGTGTGTTTTCAGTTTAAATGGATTTTATTGGTGTTTTTTATTACACAGTTAAAAGCAGCGAGTAAGGGTAAATGCAGGGAGAGAGAAGAGGTGTGATGCAGCAGAGTTCCCTGATAAAACAAAGGGCATGCACTTAGAGACCACCAAGCACATCACTATTTATTCTTATCACACATTGTGGAAATGTGTTAACTTACTCTATCTTCTTGATAAAGTTCACACTTGTTTTATTAGTCGGCTTAAAGCATCTGCTATGTGTAATACATAATACACAGATCCATGCAGATAATTCATTTGAAGTCCCAGTGCAGAACGTGTCAGACATTGCAGCAGAGATAAATTCTTAGAAGTTTAAGGAGAAACCTGGCTGGCTGAAGGTAGTTTCATCAGTGACCTTTACCAAGAGAACTGGGATAGAATTTAGCACTTGCCTTGTTCAGTTAATTAGAAAATCTTTTTTCTCCATAACAGAACTCCCCCTATATATTTTGCAGTGAAATGTTAGAACAGGAGACAATGGCCCCGTTGTACCAATTGTAATCATTCATTTCTCAAGGTACTTCACTTTAGTGTTCTTATGTTTTTCTCTTTCCCGTCCCCCAAATCTTTCGGGGTGGGTTATTTTTCTCTCTTGGCTCACAGTCTCTTCTCATTAAATTAAAAATTTTGATTTGTCCTCCCCAATGTAAGGCAAACGCATTTAGAAGGAAAAAAAAGTAACAAGAATATCACATGACAGGTTTAGTTTCCAGAACGTCTGTCCAGTTTGAGTGTGAGGGTACAGACATGGGTAGTGAGTATAATATGCAACTATTCATATTTTACATACTCTCTACAAATTATCATCTAGAAGTACAATCTGAAATATCAATTTGATGTTCAACATTGGAGATTCAAGTCCAAAGGTCCTGCACACCCACTCAGGTGTTTTCTATTATTCTATCTAATTAGTCCTCTGCTTAGGTTGATGCTAGGTCCATGTACCAATTAGAATGATAATAGTGTTTGCAGATGACTCAAAGCTAACAAGAAAGGCAGGGGAACTCTGTCTCCTAGAAATTATATTTTAATGGTGCTAAATGTAAATGATGCTTTGATTACATTCCCTGTTTTTTCTAGGAAACACAACATTTTTGCACTGCACACGTCATAGGGAGTTAGTCAGGGTAAATGGTGGTTGCACAGAGCACAGGACACAGAACTTGTCTTTGAGTTTGTTTGTTTGTTTGTACAGTTTTGATTTTGCTTCTGTGTTTCCTGTTTTATTTTGTAGTACCACTGTCTGTCTTGTCTTCTACTTCCTGTCTTGTTTCCCGCCCTTTTTGATTTTGCACCTGCCCCTGATTTGTTTCACCTGTGTCTGATTAGTCCTGTCTATTTAGTTCCTGTGTTTCCTTTGTTTCCTTGTCTGTCCGTTCATGGTTTCATGGTTTCATGTTGTTTCTTGGGTTCTTGGTTTCTTGTGTTCTCGTGTGTTCTTGGTTTTTTGGTTTCTGATTCCTGTGGATTATTTTGCCTGTTAGTGTTTTTGCCTGGTTTTCCAGCCGCTTTTCAGTTAGTCTGTTTTTGTGTCCTTCGGTTTGTATCCTGCTCCTGGTTTCTTTGTGTTTTAGTTCTCACCGTTTTGTTTGTCATTAAAGAGCACTTGTTTAATTCCCTGCGTTTGGGTCCGTTCCTGTACCTCCCCACTTCCCCTGTGACAGAACTAGTGACTGGGATTCACAATCTGAGTCCTATGTGTTTAGGATTAGTGAAAAGTACTTTTGATTGTGTTTTTTTTTTTTTCGGTCAAAAGTCAAGATAACATGTTGTGTGTAGTGCTTTAAGTCACTTTTCCTTCTCTATCTTTGAACGGTAACATTTGTCACCACAATGTAATATTTAAGTAATATATAAACATAACTTCTACGGTACAGAGTTGCTAGGTGACAGGATTTGTCAGTCACACCCTGCTGTAAGAACTAATCTTGCTTTAATAAACTTACTGGGACATAAATTTTAGTTAAATCATATCAATAAGAAAAACATTATACAAAAGGTGGGGGTTGGAGTACTAGAGGGTGCCTACATGAGTGTATCAGCTGAGTGGAGGGAGAAAAGTAATAAGGTAATAATGACCTCCCTGTACAATTGCAGGAAAATGACTGGACAGTACTCGTCAGCTGGTAGCCAAGCAACCGGTGAATGAGCCAGTGATGGTGAAGCATAAAGCAATGCAATTAAATTTTATTTATATAGTGCCAAATAGCAGCTGATACCTATTAGTTTATTTGGAGAATATGTCCTTTAAGTTATTCGTAATTTTTGTAATTTGGTGTTTTTCAAGTGGTTCATTTTTCACATTTGAAATTCAAGCAATTTAAGTGACAATAAGGAATTTCCCTGTTGTCCTTGTGTATTATGTATGTGTGGTGCCAATGTTTACTGAATGTGGGTGTTTGTTTACTCTATATAAGACATACAGTATATGATACTGTCCCATAGAGAGTAGCAGCTGGGTGAAGTGGCTAGGGAGTCACAGAGAACAGGTGTGGAATCATCAACAAATAGGAGACTGCTCAACAACAACTACTGTGGGTAAATCAATAAATTTTCTTACTCAACAAGAAGGTACATTACAGGTAAATCAATATATTTTTTCTTGCCCTTGTTTAAAGAAATAATTTTGGATCCACTCTAAAATATGAATGATTTTTGCTTTAGGTATTTAAGAGATTGATTCTCATTCCAACCAATTCTTGGTTAATCTGTGAAGTATCTGCAATATCTGACAGAATTAAAGGCAGAAAGCAGAGACGATAGAGTAGTTCACAGTCACACTCTGTATGTGTACATACAGTATACTTGCTATGTATGCATCTTATCTGCAAATACATGGAACACCTTACATTATTGCTGCTTTTTATAAACATCATAATTTCAGTTCCGCCTAGATGTAAAGCCTTTTCTGCAATAGCGATCCAAGAACTACAATAAGGCAAATGGATGGCAGTGTGACAGAGATGCAAATCAAATAAAATCACAGTAGGCCCCCGATTAGACAAAAAGAACTGCATGAATATTCCTATTCTTGTCGCAGTTTAATATTTCATCACTGTGTGTCATTGTCAAAAGCAGAACTAATTGCTGACATTAATTACTAATTTCACTGATGGCATTAACACTGATAAGTGTGATGATGATCGGATTAGTCAAGCTGTATTATGCTTAAAGACCCAGAGCCAGATTGTGAGTGTACCAAAATGGGGGACAGTGATAGGAAAGAGACTAAATTCCTTCTTTTCATTCACAACACCCCACCTCAATTCAATTCAATTCAATACAAACTTTACATCTAAAGCTTCAAAACCATTCATTTATCTTTAGTTATAAATGCTTTTATATCCATTCTGAGGCATTGTATATGACAGTAAATTGACCCTAATTGAAAAAAGGAGAAACTAAAAAAAACTAGCATTAGGACTGATTTTACATGTCATTATGTATTACAGATTGACTGAGTTGGCCTGGTATTCAAACACTGACATAGCACTTAGTTCTAGGAAGAAGGCAGCAGAACAAATTTCAGATTCAATATCTTCAATAACAACCTTCCCATTTCCTTGATGACTCATGTTTGTTTATTACTCACCTATAGATGCTTTAGCAGCTAAGACTGAAACTATGTGCATGATGAAATACCATCAGGTGTAAGTGAGATTTTTGTGATTTTTTTTTTCTGGTGATTTTAGTGACTGACCTAGACATTCAAATACGTCCACTCCACCAAGTTGGAATATAACAAGTTGACAATTCCCATCTGATATGGGGCAAGTGAACTGACCATTTAACCCATTTAAAATCCACAGCTCTGCATGTTGTCAGATTTTCATGCCACTGGACATAATTGATATGCAGTTCAGGTGACAGAGTTGTTATATTTGAATCAAGCTGTTAAAAATTTAAACATAAGGCATTGTAGGATGCACAAAATAAACAAAACATATTCTCATACAGTCAACACCCCTGACTGGCAACAGTATCTAGAAAACACCTCCATGATACATTCTCCTCTTACACTAACAGCTAAAATCCAACTAAATATATGGTCCGTAATGCACTGAGCGGGAACTAGTCACAGCCAAGATGACTTATATGTCAAGACCTCTGCAGGTTTTTTGTCCTACTGCTGCCAATCAATTAACTTGAGTGTTGGACCAAGAGAAAAATCTGGCCATGGCTTGCTTGACAATTTATGAGAACTCTGTTTGAATTGTGACAGCCGACATTTTAATATCAACACGGTCTGGTTCACTGAAGCTGTTTCTCATTTTAAATTAAACCACTTTGTCTCATTACAGGCTATCAAAAATTTGATCAGATAAAAGGGCGGAAAATGACTTTTTAGCAGAACAGTTCACTGCTTTCATTTTTATTTACACATGTTGCATGCGAATAAAGAGTAATATGTGACAAACAACATTATGCTATCAATGGAATGTCACTGCCATAAACAGCACAATATACTACTGAACTCATTGTTAACATTGTGTTAACCAGCATCCTAAAGCTATAAATCCCATAAAACTTATATCTCTGCCCTACCCAAACTGTCGTCATATCAACAGTTCACAGGAAGTAAACAATAAGGTCTTGTGAAGCAGTGCAATCCCAGTGAAATGGGCTATTGATCTCTCTCTAGCCAACTCTTTTCTTTGGGTGGTAAAAAAATTCCACTTACAGGCAGTGATTAAATCAGAGCCTGGCACCAAAATAAATTGTACTTAACATATACTCTGGCTGAAATTAGCTGGCACAGCTCCTTATCCACCTACCTCAAAACAACTTCAGTGGCTCAGCGTTCATCCTTTTGAGCAGCCATTCCCAACCTTTTAAGCTGTGATCTCTTAATATAAAGCACTGTCTACTTTTCACTCCTCGTCTCAGAATACCCGATGGTGATTTCTCCTCTTTTGAATAGTTTTTCAGAGGCCTCAAGAGGAAAACATATACAGCAAAAGTAAAAGGTAAGAAAAAAAACATAATTTTGTTTAGCAGTATTACTGTATTTAATGTATTACAACTATGTATGTGTAGCCTATACGACACTTATAGTAAGGTCTATGTGACAAACTTAAAAAGCCTGTTTCAAACACACCTTGTAAATTAAAGCCAGACTATATAACTTTTGAAATAACACAATTTTTCTGTTACAAAGGAAAAGTTGAATGTATTTGATACACTCAGTACAGATGCTCAATACCTTATGGTGGCTAATATTAGCAAACAATGGCCATGTTAGCAAATTTTAGGTAATTATTCCTGTATGATGGGCATTACCTACCTATGTAGATACAGTTTTTAGAAGAATGGCTAAGTACTGGTGGTTTTTAAAGAGGGCGGCGAGCCTCCCCAGGGGGGGCTCCAAACAGTTTCAGTGGAGACTTGGTGAATGGAAGTTAAAAACACACCTAAATCTTGTGTTGCATTCACATGGATTCAGCAGACGTTAGATGGCAGACACTTTCTGGATGGCATGGGAAAAACAAACAAACTCTGTCCATCTGATGGAATGGCAGGACAGCAAAACAAAACACTAATGACGTTCTGTTGCTATGGTGACATGAACATTGGAATAAAATATATTAAATAAAATTATTTTGTGTATATTATATTATGCCCTGTGATGAGCTGGCGACTTGTCCAGGGTTGCCTGGACATACCCTGCCTGTCGCCCAAAGTCAGCTGGAATAGGCTCCACCGTGACCCTGATGAGGATACGCGGTTACAGAAATTGGATGGATGGATATTGTTTTATGTAATTAATAATTATCTTCTTGTTGTCCAGATTGCCCAATTTTTTCTTTGTGTGAGGGAGTCACATAACATCCTGTTGTAAAGTACGTCACAAAGGACAGCAAAAAGTTGAAATATTTCCCTTTGGACACAATGCTGTCTACTGTACCATTACTGTTGACTGTATTCTCTGCCAGCCTCACCTATCGTACTGACTGCCTAAATCCATGTGGCATTACAGACCTTTTTTGTATTTGGTGTAGTCTGAAGTTATGGCAAACAACATTATTAGGCTATCTTGGCTCCATTGTTAAGTGTCTATAGGATCAAATAATACAATCATAATCCCATAGGGATCTAGGAAAAACTAAGCAAGTAAGCTAAGTGGGACTGAAGGGGAAGCCTTTTCCATGCTATATCTGAAAGGAGGCCCACAGTGTCAGACGTGTCATGGTCAGTCATGATCAGTTTTTACCTCATTACACAAACACCAAGTTTTCTGGATGACTAATGCTATTATTGGGGAATGCCATACAGGGGATGCCAATCATTTTGACTAGCGAAAGATTTCCCTCTCCAATTCTGTGACTAGATGTGAATTGACTGACACGTTGTCGGTTCTGGCTCAACAGCTGATTCAAATTTTTAGGGAATAATTCTATAACCCCAACAATAAAATTGGACTGCTTCGAGTGCTACAACTTTATTTTCCATGTTGTAATACATCACTTCTTTTCTTCTAGTTGCACATCCTATTTAGCCACAGATACAGTGCTCAGTGAAGGAGTATGTTATCACATTATACAACAGTATCAAACTTTACACCCCCTTAGGTAGAACAGCATGTAAAAATCCTGCCCACATACTGATATAACTCTGTATATAAACTAAGAATGAGAGATGCTTTCCACTAAAACCTCGCCCAAAGTGCAATGAGCAGAGATGTCCAATAAAACCTAGAACCAAGGGAGTAATGGACCAACCCCTTTGTAGCATGATGAGTCACTCTGTCGCAGAGACTATCCTAAATAGTGAACAGTACATTCACCCATACCCATGGAGGTGATTAGGAGCACTTTGTAACGATGCATTCAACTTTGATTTATTGAAGCACAACCTATTTTAGAGTTTGCCATATGTCTAACCTTGCAGTATAACCACAACCTCGAGGTATGTGACTCACAGTCAATACTGCAGAGAAGGAAAAATAACTTGAGTTGGGTCAAGGAAACAGAAATATTAAAATGCTGCTTGTAATTAACAAAATAACAAAAATAGAAATGAAAAAGAAAGATGTTCCTTTTCATATACTGTAGCTCTTACATGTTTTCCTTTTTTTTATTTGTCCTATAATTGAATGTTTATGCAGTGCCCATGGTCAGAAAGGGCTGGAGTGAATCATCTGAATCATGACTGCTGTGATGCTGTGAGGTAAAACCATGTTGATAGCTTGTAATAAACATGCCACACTCTCTAAAAGCTGAAAAGTCTGATGGCTGCCAGGAAGCTTTGAAGTTAGATCTCACCTCCTAACCTACCACCATTTTACGTCTCCTCTTGTTTTGTTTTGTTCTTATTAGCGAGCTGGCAAAGACTTCAGGCACATCACCCGGAACTCTACTGTATGAAAGAAATGGGAATGAAAGGAATAGATCAAAACCTCCGCTGTGTGTGTGCATTTGTGAGTGTGAAAGTATACAGTCTGTTCATTTATCTTAGTCGTACGGCAGCAAACAGGATGCCCAGGATGCCTGATTAATTAGCGAGAATGTGCAATATTTTGAAATTGCATCTGCGGAGTCAGTTTACAGCTTGTGAAGCTTGTGACCTAAAAAGGCAGGAGAAAAGTTTTTGGGTCAGGGGTTTTTTCAACGATGGTCTCTCTCTCTCTCTCTCTTTCTCTCTCTCTCTCTATCACACACACACACACACACACACACACACACACACACACACACACACACATGTACAGAGGCACATCTTGGACTGGCAGGTAATGCAGGAGGCCCAGTTTTAGATGGCATCAAATATTCATGTGCGCCTATGAAGTGCTAGCCAGGTTTCCTGGCCCGCAGGTACGCTGCTGCCTGTGCTCCTTTATCACTGTCTGGCTGCATAGACCCTGAGGTGTTAGATTCTTTATAGTGGTATGATTTGAAAGTATGGGGAAGAGCCAACAGAGAGCAGGGCTCCCCTGAACCGGCCTTATAATGGTAATGTAATATCACATATCAGGATGAGTGTCGAGCCTAATGCCTCCCACCAGCCGATCAGCCATTGTGGGACAATGTTTCTGGGTGGTGAACACCTCCTGAGTGGTTGTCACATTTTACTGTAAGTGCTTCAATATTTATGAGATGTTTGTTCAGCTCAGACCAGACAAGAAGAGAGTTCATAGCAGTGTAACATTACCGGACAGGAGTGCTGAACTTGTGCACAAGGCCTCCTGTGAAGTCCTGAGTGGTGTTCCAGAAACCTCTGGATCTGATACTCTAAAGTGAAGCCAAGAGGGGGGAGAGAGAGAGAGAGAGAGAGAGAGAGAGAGGAAGAGCGAGAGAGAGAGAGAGAGACCCACTCTGACTCCACACACACTCGGCGACGTTCATAGTCTCGACTTTGCTTTCTCCCATCACTTTCACCCTCAGTACCTTCTTTTTTTCCCCTCCCGAAACTCCAACCCAGTTTCCTAATTGATGGAGTGCAGGAAGAAGACTTAGAGGAGCAGCTGTCAGCAACAAAGTTGCAATAAAGAAAATCGCCCGAGGGGACTGAAACAGACGGAGGCCAGCGGAGACAGGCGGAAGGCGAGGGGGGAAAAAAACAGGAGAGAGAGGACTGCCTTCAGGTGCCCGAGTCGCGATGGAGGCGCACGGTGATGCGTGAATCGGGAGCACCGCGTCGGGAAGCGCTCGCTTTGTTCAGGTGGATTACAAAGTGAGCAACCCTCAGAACTGACCGGGGCCGCTTTTGTTTCGTTTTCACTTGACGGATTATCTCAAGAATCATGAACGTGTCGCCCCCAGACCGGAGGAAAAACATGCGAGAACTGGCTTTGGAGATTGGCATCCGAGTTCTGCTTTTCGGAGTTTTTGTGTAAGTAAAGCATCAACCAGCCGAGTTTTCTGCTCTAGTCTGGCATTATCCGTGCGCTGGCATTCCGTTTCATGACTGACGTTATCCATGTGTCTTTACATGCTTTACACACTGGACTGCTGTAATCAGGTTTATTTGCCGCGGTGTGGTGCTGGATGGACAGACCTGTCCCTGTGTGGAGATCACAGATCACTGTTAAACGACCAACAGCAGACAGACTCTGCGTTAACAGGTTGCATTAAAAACAAGTTCGTGAATCAGATTCAGTCATGAATCAGTGTCACTGTTGTTTGATGACACTTGTGGAAAAAATAGTGGTGTCTCTGTCTCTGTCTGTCTGTCTTCAGTTGTTAGAGGGAGGCAGAGGTAGCTTCTTTGACCACTTCACTACACAAGAAATAGACTGATACAAGGAAAGCCCGGCACAGTGGGATAGTTATATCTCTGACACTTTGCAAGAAGGTTACGTGTCAAAACAAACATGAATATGTTTTATTTATTGCTTATCTAGCCTGTAGATGCTATGCCTGGTTTGCGTCATTATTGTGTCATTTATTGATTTTCTGCAAGCTATGATATGAAGAAAAGCCCCAGGTGATGTTATCTGAAATGACTCTGCTGCAGTATTCATTCTCTTGAAAAAAAAGAGAGAAAAAAGTCAAAAATTAGCTGCTCTGTACATTATCATGAATATCTGTCTTTGGGCTAAGTGGTCTGCATGTGTGCTGTCACCCTAAACGTATTATACAGAGTCTCATGCTGCTCTGTTCAGTGTTTGACATGGGAAATCTTAGCTGAAGGGATCAGCCCAAAGAATGAAATAGAGGAGGTGTTAGACTATTACACTGAAACCTCCTGATTTCCTTTGTGAGTGTGTGTGCGTGTGTGGGATTCATATTTGCGGCTGATTTATTATTTATGTTATGTGCTTGTGGCCACATGAAAAAACAATTTCACACAATATCATCATCATCATCACCATCATCATCAACAACTGACTAATGTATTCTACCACAAAAGCCCCAGTCACAAAGTCCTTGATCCCTGTAATGAATTGAGTTTTGCTCCCCACATTCCCTCTTTACTGCACAGAAAACGAATAAACTGTGTTGTAACGAGGCCCCGTCAGTAAACTTGATCTGCTTTGTACTTGTGTAACACATTAAATTAATTTGGTTACACAGCCACGTTTGCCTGTTCTGTGTGACCGTGCCCCAGCACAAACATGTAACACACGTCACCTTCATACCTGCACTGTATATTGTGCTGTATATTGTTAGGGTTCTGATAGTTTAGCACGTCCATATGAACAGTTATGATTGGATCGTGATGAATATTGGTGTAACAAGGAGCCATGCAAGTCTAATTCCATTATTTAGTTTTTGTACTTTTGTTTGTTTTTAAAGATAACAAACATAAAAAGTGCACTATTGTGCTCTGTTCCCAAGATTGAGAGCCAGAACAAGTTTTAATCATATATATCATGGCATTTGGAGCAGAAGTAATTGTTGTACTGAACTAGCTTTTTCCTGGCAGATCTGAGAGAGCTGCCCTCTGGCCCTGCAGAGCAGTAGTTCCTTGTTCTTGGTTCACCTCGGAACCTGAGTTGAAGGCAGGATAATTGGGGTCAACTAGAATCTGTTGTTTTCCTCACTGGAGGCGTAAGGGACAGTTTTAAGCCACCGCCTTTTGTGTCTCAGTGTAGGTGTAGTATACTGTAGTTTGTAGTTATATTGTAGTAGAAGAAAATGGCAGCCGTATCCGAGAGTATGTTCACCAATAAGATTCAGCAGTATTTCATTGCTTTATTGTTTAGTTAAAATCTTTAATTTTTCTGCTTTTCTACCTCTGCAGCTCAGTATAACATTTGTGTCACTGGAAGAATAAAAAGAACAATGGATTTTCTCATTTGCTGTACATAGTCCTTCATAATTGTGAACATTTACCAAGGGATGCTGAAAAATGAATGATTTAATCCTTTAGTTTTGGCTCATAAGTAGATATGAATGCATCAGAGAGACATCTTTAATCAGAGATCACACATGCACGTTTTGTTATTCTTTTTGTCTTTGATTAAACAATGCTTACTGTAACAACAGTGTAACTTCTTCTCTGTGCTTGGCACCCATACAAACTGTTTTAGTTTTTCTCCACCACACAGTAAAGCACATCTCTGTACTCTCTGAGGACTGTTTCTGTCTTGGGGATGATTTTAAACCTAAGAGCCCTGAATGCCCCTCTATTACTCACATACACATTTTGTCAAAGATGACCTGCTGTTGAGGGAATATTATTTTTTATTTGCCCTTGCTTGCCAAGCTCCCTATCTGTTCCAGGCCTCGGGAGGTGCACTGACCTTATAGTGACGGGCCAAGTGTGTAACGTTTGGGCAACCCAGTGCTATCAAACTGCTAATGCCATGCAGTCATCATAGCTTGGTGGGCACCCCAGGAGTCACACATCTCCCGGGTGTAAAGCAAAAAAAGTTCAATCTAAATGGAAATGGATCTTTGACATTTAACAGAGTGGAAAAAACAAAAGCTGGA
This sequence comes from Argyrosomus regius, assembly GCA_946959425.1. Lineage (NCBI taxonomy): Eukaryota > Metazoa > Chordata > Actinopteri > Sciaenidae > Argyrosomus > Argyrosomus regius. The sequence goes on from OX336894.1 coordinate 19,218,078, forward strand.
AACTGAATCAGAAAAAGATAAAGTTCTTTTTTTTTTCTGCTGCTAGCCACTCAACATAGAAAGAGGATAATGAGATTGGTGTTATTTCACTTTCCTTGTAATCTGGAGCAAAACAAGCAAGAGCTTAGACAAATACCAAGAAGTAATTTCTTCCTTGAGTGGTTGGTGATAGCGCTCATATCATCAATCAATCAACACAAGCTCAAGCTCAGAGTTGAAGTTTCTTTCTGTTTGTTCCTCAGCTCATAGTCGGACACTTGAAGAAGCAGATACATTTTCAGGAAATATCAGAAGAGAACAGGAAGTGAAGCAAGAAGGACACAGAGACTAAAAAAAGGAAGAGACAGAGGTGGAAGATAAGATGGAGGACATGGAGTTAGGAAGATCTAGATTGTTTGAAGATTTTTCAGATTAAGACCTGAGGCACCTCAAATAGAGAGGCAACAAAATCACTCTGAACTGCCATCAGTGCAATCTAAAAGCTTTGTGATTGAGCGATTGGCCAGATAAGAGGGCAGTTTTATGGGCTAATGTCCACAACAAAGCATAATAGATTTGTTTGTGCCCCAGGGAACAATTTGGGTTTAGGCTGAATTGGCTCCTTTATTGCAGAGAATTACTGTAGTTGACGGAGGAGTAATTTTGTTTATTACATGTATTTGCATGCCAGAATATCCAGTATGAGATAAGCTCAACACCCTCTGACGATGATGATCTTGGAATTTCAAGGATTATAATATAGTTCTTGTGAAATGAGGCTAACAGCTGGTGCTCTGAAACAACACCAGTCATCTCTCAAAACAGTGTTCGGCACTGCATATCATCCTCTCCTCTCAGAGGAAGGCTTAGGAGCAGCCTTTGGATACAGCCCAGAGCCTTGGCAAGTCTCAGAAAGCCGTGTAAGATCAGGAAGAGTAGAATGTCAGGCCTTAGACTGTTTAAGAATAAGCGGATTGTTTAGCCTGCATGTTAAGGATGGGAGCTCTTACACTCTGGTGCTCTGGTTTTCAGTAGAAAATCTCTTTGTAAAGGATTTGCTGCAGTGTCATCAGATCACATAAACTCTGTGTAGTTAATGTACACAACAAATATTTTAATCTAGGATAATGGTATAAATATTTATGTTATGGTTATTGGATTAATGGTGAAAAAAACAGTTTAATCCTTAAGACTGGTTGATTTGGTTACCGTGGTAGTTTAACAGTACAACAAACACTTACTGGGCTGCAACTTTGTCAGCAAAACAGCGGAAGAGCAACAAGTATATCTGTTTACAGTGCAAACCAACTCATAATTAAAAAAAAAAAAAAGTGATCTGATTTCATGCTGTACTTTGTACAAGTAGTTTTCCACAACAGGGCCTGAAGAAACTACGATATAACGAAATTATGGGTTGCAAAGACTATTGCAGAAAAAAGGCAGGTCATAAATGGAATCAAAAAGCTTTCCTGAAAATCTTAAAGGTGCAGTGTGTAAGATTTAGCCTCTATTTACTGAAAATGACAGAAATGGAATATAAAATGTATGTTCACTATGAAAACATACATTTTATATTCCATTTCTGTCATAATCATCTGCAAATAAGAATCAATATGTTTTTATGACCTTAGATTGAACCTTTATCTATAGATTTCCGGGTCCTCTTCTGCAGAGTCTGCCATGTTTCTACAGTAGCCCAAAACGGACAAACCAAATACTGACTCTAGACATGGCCTTTGGTCTTTTTCACATGTTTCACGACCACTGTAGTTTCTCCCATGTGCTAGGAAGGAGAGGGTGCAACTTTACTGCTGAGTGGCACTTCATTCTACAAACCGGTCTTTTAAAGATTATAACTCTAAAAGGGACATCTTTGTGGTAATATACTGACACTAAAATATTAATTATAAAATATATAAAAATGATATTTTTGAGTGCCACATTAAAGTTCTATTAAAAGGTGTTTAATATGAAAATTAATATTAAACTGAACCGGCACTTGACTCTACAGCTCTGAAGTGTTCAGCTCTTTGTTTTATTTCACTGGTCTATATGTTCCAATCCAAACGACTCTTCCCATGGGCAACATCTCCAAGTAAACAAGCTCACTCAAGCTGATTTTACGATACATGGGCATAGGGTAATGGCAGAGAGCTGAAGTAAAAGAGTTGCTGATGAAGAAAGTCCAACATCTAGCATTCAGAACCAGGCATTTCCCCCTGAACCTGGCTGATTTAAAAGCTATGTGAACACTGGAATTATATTGATCAAGTGGTGAGAAGACTCCAATGAGATAGCCGTGTTGCTTTGTGCCTTACATATACTGTGGCAGTTGTTGGCCCATATACAATACATATCTTTCTTACTTATTGTTTGTTTCAGGTTTTTCTGCTCTATTGTGGCCAGAAATAACTTTTTAAGAACATGACACATCTCTAGCCAGAGCAATCTGCTGTTACTATTACTTTTCACCGCCTACATGATTATTACAGTGTACTGTCTTGCTGTGTTTCTTAATTTTGGCAGCCAACATGTGAGGCACTGAATCGCAGGTCATCCAATCTGTAACCCTCATTATCTTGGAGAAGAAGGAAAAATTGAAATTGCGGGCTTGACAGCTGACTGCGTGAAACACTTTCACTTCACACTTGATGTTGTTGACAAAAATTGACCAGAATCATGAGGGAAATGACTGACAAGACCTCTAGCCTCTAGCAGTATTCATTTATTGATCTTTGTCTGAAATAGCACAGGAGGAACAGGCCATTGTTGTACTTGATTATGTAAAATCAACCTGATTAATTACTTAGTTCTTAAAGGGGTAACTTTTGAAAAGTGTCAGCCTATTCAGGGACATCCAATTAAACTAAACAAAAGAAAGATAATTCGACAAGTCCAAGTGAACGCACGACTGAAAATACAAAGATGGCACACAATGCCAGAAGTATGACGTTTTCAAAAGTAATTGTGTGTTGCATCAAAGTTTGATTAGTGACCATGGTGAATTCTGAATCTGAGAGGTCTGTTGAAAAAAGATAGAATAAGAAAAATGGACAAACAGAAAAGCCCTTTGGCAGATGGACAAAGATTTAAGTAATGGATTGAAAATGGACAGGGTTGTGTTTAGCACTAGAATTGAGGAGGGGAGACAAAAATGGGAGAATAGTGTGGATCAGCAAAATCTACAGGTCCTGTGGCACAAATAACTGTGAGTCAAATGAGAGCAGAAGCAGCTGACTATCACACCAAGACCAGGAATTCCCTGACAGCTCAGTCTGTCACTGCTCTAAGCTACTCTGGCATGTCATTCCCCACAATCGTTTGATCAGCTCATTATATTCGCTGTCCCTGCTGTCATCTATCCAACCCCATCTCTTTATCCCTTCATGGGCATCAGATTCCTCAGTTACTCTCCATGTGTCCTTTTCACCATTTTTTCTTACAAGAATATGTAAGTTTTTGCAGAGACTGCCCTGTGGGTCAACTTATCCATTAGATGAAAACATTCACCGTAGGCACAAAAATGATATGATAGGAGAAGCAAAGAAATGAAATGAAATTAACTATAAGGTGGATTGCCCTGACATTTATTGAAGCTTTATGTCCCTGTGGTGAGCTCATATTTTTTCATATATTATCTCATATAGCACCATCATCAGGTATAAAACTATTTCATTCATAATACCTGTAAAACTAGTGACATTCCCCTCAGCCTCTGCTGTAGCAAATGTTACCATGTTAATATGGTAAACTAAGATGGTAAACATGGTAAACACCCCTACTAAAGGTAGGTTGCACCAGCTGGTCTTTACTAAGCCTCTTTGTCAAGGCCAGTCTTTAGAAAGAACTTTAAAGTCGGTTGCACCAACCAAATTTAAGTCGAGTCTTAACTACGCTGGACTTACTGATGCACGTCAATGTGAATGCCTATGCGACTGTGACTATTGCCTACTGTAGCAGCGTGCATTGCTAAGATACATTACTAACGATCTCCCGCTGTCTTGCTAATTTGTGGCTAATCATTTCTCATTTGTAGCAACAGCATGGAAGGCAAACCCATTTCACCAACATTGAGATTAAAAAAAAAAATGGATAGAGCTGTACAGTCCAACATAATACCAAACACGAAGAGTTGACTTGGAGAGAAATAACGGATGCCATAAATGATTGTTCCGTCTTGGGCATCCTTCGTTCAGAAAACATAGAGTGACATATTATTGATGTGTTTGAAACGGAGGAGACAATCTCCAGCAGATGCTGCTTGAGCGGAGTGGAGGCTGAAAACAAAAGAATTGCAGAAAGAGCAGGAAATGCTGGAGCTGGAAAAACAGAAATTAGCAGTAGAAATCCAACTAAAGATGCTTTCTTCTCATATTTTTGAAGAGGAATTGAATTAAATCAACATGACTTAATTTATATATCATGTAGAGACAAGCTGAGAAAAACAATTTAAATTGCATATGTGGGTTGATGACACAATGTCTCATCTGAAGATGTTTTAATTTTTAAAAGTTTATAATAGAAATTTATCAGTGGAAAAGGCACAAAAACAAGTTGATATAATCACTTTGCATGTATTGACATGTACTGTTCTATGATAATATTATGACTGATTATCTGTAAAGATTTGTAAATTGTTACAAGTGCAATAATACAAGCAATAATAATCAACCACAATCTAATGCAAACAAAAAATATTTACAAACAGACTCTGTAAGCAGACTCTTTCAGTGTGCATCTGCATCTCCTTGTGAAACCTAGAAAATATAACTAATGATGATACTGTCAGGCCCAGATTTATCACTAAGTGGCAAGTTTGTTTATTTATTTAGTCTATTTTTCTTTATTTTTCATATTTGGAATATATGGAATTATAATGAAATAATGATTTAAAAGAAAAAAGTGAATGGCCAACTTTGCTCTGTGTAGTGATCTGCTCTGATCAGCACCACGGATAGTGTCATTTTCTGTCTACCTCTCCCTCCTTCAGTCAATGACGCTCTCCAAGGTGCTGACACATTCATGGCAGAGTTAGCAAATGTGCCAATTTTAATCCTTTCATTCATCCTTTCTTGTATCTCCATTTCTTCAGTTATTCAGCATAGATTTGGAGACAATTTTAGGCATTAAATGAATAATTCAGAATAAAGACAGGAAAAAGACAATTATCGAAGTTAAGTGGTGGCGATACAGTTTCTGGCAAGGGAAATATTTTGTAAGGTATACAGATTATATTACTTGCCCGTGCTTGAGGACTCATTGCTCAACAACTGACCAAGTGGTGTCATGGATGGTGTGATACTACTGTTCTTGCTCAGAACGGAGTGATATCTGTGCCATTAACCAGCATTTCCATGGGTAGCCAATGTTGTCAAGGAGCAGTCCGTTTTTCTTCCAGCATCAAATCCTTAATAACACACTCCCAGAGAATGTGTGGGTTGTGGGTAGATCCTGGCTTTATAAAGATGTTTTTATTGGCATGGGAAGCAATCTGAACATTGAACCATTGAATGGTATCCCTTGCAGTTGACATGAAGATACTCATGTTCAGATGGCAGCTAGATCCAGAAATGAGTCCCATCGATGTACGTTACCATAGAAATGGCCTTTGATTTTACACCTGCTTCTGACTTCACACCTGCTCCTGGCTAGATGTGAGATTTATGAAGGAGTCTTAGCGAGAAGAAGGCTTAAGCCTCGAATATACAACTGGTTTAACTATTAGCTTGAACTTATTTTAAGATTAGACGTAAGCCCTGTTGGTGCAAACGGTCCTTGATATGTTAGCATTGTCACTGACACAGACACAGCATTCAGTATAAGGCAGTACAATCCATAAACTCTCTACCCTCATGCTGGTAGAGCTGGTGTAGTAGACTGCATTAGTGTTACTTCATAAACTGGATAAATAAAAAAACAGAAGATAAAACTTTTTTTGCTCGACAGATTCAGGTTAAAGAAATTAAATGAAGGCAGACATCTTTGCATAAATCTTCCATTAATGCATTAGATCATATCTGAAGAAGATTTAAGTGTTGTCCTCTCTGTTAATTGCAGTTAATTACTGATTCTTATTTTGTAGAGTTGCACTCTTCAACCCAAATCTGACTTAATTCCCAGCCCACCCCTATAGCTCTCATTATAAAGTCAAATTAAGAAAATTAAACAGACACCACAATGTTTACAGGCTGCATTTAATCAAACATCCAGTCATTAAGACTACAGTCACAGTAAGGGTTTGTGCTTATGCTGGTGTGTATTTCCTAAATGGCATTTTCAGCTGGAAATGTATATGTAACTGCTATTATTATACAAAGATGATATTTAGCAAGAAGTTCCTCCTACGATGGGGAGTTCTGTTTAAAGGTTATTCAGTGTTTGGACAATAGCTATGAGTCATTTTCTTCATTGTGATCACATCGTTTCTATCAGTCCCATTTCTTTTACCCCTAAATGAAAAAGTTCTGAAGTTGAAAATGAAAATCATGTCAAAAATGTCAATCAATCAATCAAGACTTGATTACTACTTTCATTGTCTGTATTTGTTGCTTTAGACAATCGTGAAATTATACAGTCAGGTGATAAGAGAAATGTTCAGTGCTGGGATTTGTCATTTTAACAAAACTGCAAGGAGATCTATAGTCAAAAAAAGAGAGAGATATACTATATGATATTAGATGTGCTACGTGCTGTAGTCATTCCATTTGTCTAAAATGTACTGTAAAATCTTTCCCCATTAGTTGAGAAGATGATGAAATATTTGAACCCTGACTGGTGCTCAGTAGGTGGAGGTTGAGCTCAGGAGAAACGCTGTAGACCTCAGAGGTGTGGACGGAGTGTGAAAGTGACAGATTCTGTGGGAACATCGCTTACACTTCCTCCCATCGTGATATTTCTATTCTTACACATTCCCTGTTTCTCTCACCTTCTCTCTCTGTCACTTCCTTCCTTCATTTCCCCTTTCTCAGGTATTTTCTTAGATCTGCTCCATTACTGTCATTTCCAGCTTCATACTCTTATCTGTGCAAAGACAGATGAGGGGTGGAGGAGATGAAAGAGTCTTCCTCCAACACACACATGCTCACACATGCAGCAGTCTCCTGGCCCAAATCTCAAAATATATAACAAGCAAGCCCCTCTCCTTCTGGAGAAGCTTTCATCACGTCTGTGTATTGTGTGTGTGTGTGTGTGTGTGTGTGTGTGTGTGTGTGTGTGTGTGTGTGTGTGTGTGTGTCCCTCTCAGGCCCCTGGGTTTTGCTGTCAGACCAGACTCTTTCCTTGATGACTCCTCCGTTGTTTCCTTTTAGACAATGCACTGCAGAGTGATAGCTCACTTTTTGCCACAGCATGGTGAATCACATAAAGTATATATGGCATAGCTGAAGGGAGGAAACAGGTAGAGACACGTCTCTGACATCTTTTATAACTTTGGGGTAAACTACCATGGTGTTAGTGAAACCAAAAAATATTGTCAAAGTAAACTAAACTTTTTGGGAACAACATTATATATATCAGCTTTGCAAGTTTGCTAAAGCTGGGAACAGACGTGGGTACTGTTGAAAAAAGATTCTCCACATGCAAGAAATTATATTTCCACCAACATATGGAAATTTAATTAAATGCTTATATATAAACAAGACATTTTTAGTCTTGACAGCAGGAAGAAGCACACTGCATAAGACACCACAATGAATGACAAAATCAAAATAATAGTCTCTTACCCAGGGCACAGACTATTTTTCCAATTGGCTCATTGTTATCAGTCAGTCTCTAATTATTATTTCAGCAACTTACACCTACAGTGTCAACAGTCTCTGACTGGATCACGTTGACAATTGGAATCATTAAACGCCACGCACCGATTTTATCTTCAAACTGTCCAAGACTGTATTGTACTTAGCATGACTACACTTTTTATTCTGAAAATGAAACATGGTTTATAACCCAGACACACTTTGTTGTCCCACTCTCCAGGTGTTTTCATTTAAAATAAATTTGGCTGATTAAACCACAGTCTCAGGACTGTGTAATTAAAGACTGTTTGATTAAATTGTCCTTGATTTTGGTTACTTTTATGTAAGCTTGGGGAAAACTTGTTTGGTGACCTCCAGGAATTTAAATACAGATCCATCATTACATGTGTACTTGTACATGTGTACAACATGTCAGAGCTGACCAATTGTGCTGTAGTGCTGTAGTCCAGTGTTTAGTTTGTCCATTTTGGGCTTCTGTGGTAACGTGGCAGTGTAACATGGCAGACTCCATAAAAGAGGACCTGCTGCATCTGTTATATAAAAAGGCTTATTCTGGGGTGTCGATTAGCTCAGTTGGTAGAGCGTCTGCCCCATGTACAGAGGCTCAGTCCTTGCCGTAGTGGCCCAGCGTTCGAATCTGACCTGCGGCCCTTTGCTACATGTCATTCCCCATCTCTCTCTCCCCACATTCCTGTCAGTGTTCAGCTGTCTCTATACAATAAAAACTTGAAAAAGCCCCCCCCAAAAAAAGGCTCATTCTAAGGTAACAAAAACATAACAATTCTTATTTTCAGGTAATTATACACTGATGAAAACTGATGGACCTTTAATGGTTTCACTTTACTGTAAGGCAGCTGTTGAGACCAGGTAGGACACCAGCTGAAAGCCCTGTACGCCCGAGTGAATCCACACAGGTGATTTCAATTATTTCGGCTGATTAGCACTCTTCAAGACTGTGTGGGCTTGATTGACATCTCCCTCAAATCTGTTACCTTTGTTGCCTTTATCATGGAGTTTGGTGACCTTGCGTAATTCCAGCATGGCTTCAGCAGCATTCAACCTGAGCAGATGTCTAGTCTCAAGAAAATTACTGAAACCTCTAAGACCTTTAAGACCTTTAAGCTGTACCATGTAAGCTATAATATACTGTATGTAAAGCACAGGGTTTCAAAGTCTGATACTGTCAAAGGTCAATAAAAATAGGGAGCACCTGAGCATGGCTCCACCCTTAAACTGCCAGCATAAAACAAACCATCTGTTTGAGTGTGCAGGGCTTTAACAGAAATTTATCCTCACACCCCTCTATGTTAGTCACATGTGCAGTGCACTCAAAAAATATTTTGGGCATTTCAATTACATAGAAAATTTCCATCCATTCGAATTACATAGTTTTAATATAAATTAACTAACAAACTTAATGTGGAGCAAGTAATAAGATTTATGTAATAGTCGAAATGACTTCATTCATTTTCACTGTTGGGTTTGGACAAACAAATTGGCTTTATTAATATTGAATGCATAAACCTGGCTACTACTACACTACTGTGTAGTGGAAACACATTGAGTTTATGAGTACCATTACATAAATCTTATTACTTGCTTCACATTAAGTTTATTAGTTAATTTATATTAAATCTCTGGAATTCAAATGGATGGAAATTTTCTATGTTATTGAAATGCATAAGTCCTGCGTTTTGGCCCAATTATTATTTTTTTTGAGTGTGGGTTTTCTGCTCTCCACAGGTAATGTTTGTTTGCATATGTGGATTGTGGAAACTAAGAAAATAAGTAATTTAATTTTCTTCCAGATGAAACAAAGAAATCCCTTAAGGCATCTGAGACAACATCAACTCCTGAAGAAAATGAGAAAAAAAAACCGAGACAACGAAGGGTCATTTTCTGGAAAGAAAATTCAAATGACAGAGAAGATTGTTAGGCAGTAAGCAAAACAACAACCAGGAAGGTAAATAAAATAAATTCAAGTTGTAGCTATGAAACTCAAATACCCTGAGGCAAGGAGAATGAGTGTCACAGTGAGAGAACATTCAGTATATACTCTTTACAGATCAGCAGACATTTGGTAACCAATTATAGATCCATGAAAGTGTAGCATCACTGTGTGTGTTGGTGTATTTGTTTAAGAAAAGGCAAGAGTCTGTATGCACTGAAACTTCTGTTTGTCTGCCAGTATACACGGTTAAGTGTGCATATGTCTGTGGGCATATAGTGCACTATGGCCTCTGATGCTGCTAATGACCAGCTTTAACACTGTGTGGGAATCGTTGAGGCGTGTGTATGTTCACCCTTCCTTTAAATGAACAAAGAGTGCAGAGATGGAATATCTCTCCTGTTGCTGTTGACTTTGACATTTTCCAGGATGAACCGTGGGCATGACAAAATGATAAATGTCAGCCTTGTGTCCCAGTCCCATATCTGCGTCCAACATCGCAGCCAGTGTGAGTGATCAGGGTGTCTCTGTCTAATTCCTCTCACCTCCCTCCATTCCCTCCCTTCTCTCCAAGCATGGTTACCCCTCACTTCTAACCTAATAAACTCTGCACGCAAGAAAAATCACACACCCACACAACTGTCTTTATATACCTTCTGCTGAGAGTTTTAAACATTAGGTACTTGCTTTGTGCTGAAAACTGATTCCTTAACCTTCGAGGTGACCACAGATGTAAGTTATTCTGCCTGCAGTAGTAGTTTAATTTCATACAAGTCATTAAGGAAATACCTATCGGTAAAAATCAGCAATGCAAATAAAGGGTTATTATGTCTTGTCAGTAGTGGGTGAATAACCTACTGAAAATTTTTACTCAAGTAAAAGTATAATTACACATAAAAATGCTCCAGAATAAAAACTTCTATTTGACAAACATACTCAAGTAAAAGCATAAAAGTACTTATAATAAACAACTGAGATCTTCAGAAGTCATCTTATGTCCAAGTAATCTCAAGACTTTAGAAAATAGCCCAGAAGAAAAAAAAAAACACATTTTAAATCTAAAGTGCATCAATCTGGTGCATATTGTGAGCAAAAATTAAGAGGCTAGTGAAGAATTTTGTAACTTGTTAATTAATTACTCATTACATAGTGCTACTAGAATTGAAAAATTGATGTGATTACTATTTTCTCAACCAATGTTTTGAGGTTTTACACTAGTTACAGCTACTAGTCACAATAGATACAAAAGCACAGGTGTAGATAATTAAATTCATGAATTACTGAATTCCATTTAATTGTTTCGATTTCAGGGTCCTGGCATTGTCATGTAGACCTGACACTGAACCATCGTAATGTTATTCCGTAATAAACACCTGTGCTTTTCCTACCATGAGAAGTCAAAATGTTTGCTGTGAAAAGGGGTTTACAAGAGAACACTCATGTGTAGGACAGTGAATTGTTGATGCAAGTCAGCTGTTTCAATATTAAATTTGACAAGGTAATCCTAATACTGATTATTAGCCTAACAACACCTCTAAAGCCTAACTAGAGATGTTTGTAGAAACTTGTTTTTCTGATATGTACTGTACATTCAGAAATGTAAAGTCTGTTTGTGGTTTTAGAGAGTTGTGTGCCTTAACACATTGACAATGCAACAGCAATGACCCCTCAGAGGTAGTGGGATCTGACATCATTAACAGCAAGTCAGCCATTTTTGAAGGATACCAATCGGACCTGTACGCCATCACCTATCCAGCAAAGCAGTCTTAACCTGTTAAACTTTGTAGAACTCGGTTAAACTTTCAAGATGGTCAGTTTTATAGTGGGCTGTGATAGCCAATCTCACAGCCAAATGAAATCATGGGATTACTCCCTTAATTTTTTCCCAACATAAAAACTAATCGAGTGAGACCAGGCAGGCAACATCACTAACTGATGCTGAATGGCTTGGGTGGCAGCAGCAAGAAGGAGTAACATCACTTTTCACAACATCCCTCTTTTCCATTCTGGTGGTGAGTTATCATTTTGTTAGTTAACTAGACTCTGCATGCATGTTAAGCTTTATTTGCCCCCTCCTCTCTTACTGTTGACGTGAACATCGGCTTGTCACGCTGTGATGTAAACATTAGCTAGCTAATGTCAACAAATCAAATGTTATCTATGGTGACACCTAGCTTACAAGCTCCAGATTTGGGGAATAATGTTTGCATTTGTTGCTAATGTAAATCAAAATAGTATTGTGGCAGACTTTGTGATATCAGTAAAAATTGTATTGTTATCCAAACAATCAATGTAATATTGTATTGTGTGAACTTGTGATTTAGACCTCTAGTAAACAGAGAACAGAAAAGAAACCACCTGCAGTTGAGGATAACAGAGCCCACAAAAAGTGAGAGTCTACATGAACAGAAGGCTGATGAGGATGACACAGCATCAGGGAATCCACAGGATGAATGTGATTTTTGCGAGCTTAGGCAGGAAGAGACAACCACCTGCTGAACATGAAACTGAAGTCGGAGCTAAAAGAGGATGATAATGCAAATGACAAATACTCCACAGGACTTGTTTTACCATACTCATACTCATGAGTGTGCTGAAAATACTGTTCTTTCCTAAAGCAAGATGAATCATGTCACCTTTTCAGATGCTGTTCCTAACCACCATGTGTCTGAAGCTGAATCTCCTTGTCCAACACTTGACTTGAGAAAACCATCTCCACCACATTCACTGATGCATAAATATTTTGTATTCCATGTTAGCCCTTTAGTGTATTGGCCAGAGAGAGTACTTGCAGGGTACTATGCCACATCAATTTGTGGCGGCGTTTAATAATCATGCCACAGTAATTAGAGACTGCTTTATGATATTCATTGAAAAGCCATCTAATCTAAAAACAAAAGCCCATTCTCACAGTACAAACAACATCACACAAAGAACTATCTAATTGGCATTACACCACAGGGTGGGGTGGGGAGGTCGTACAATTAAAAAACATTATCACTGCATTAATATTTCAGAATTATTTTTCCTAGAGCATAGAGTGTAAGAGTGTAACTAGCTCCCTAAGGCCTAAGGGTCTCGTCAAGATTTATTTAGGACTGCTTTTGCAATAACTTTTGCATCACCCCGCATTACTGTCTGTTTGTACTCAGCTGCTGCAGCAAAATGCCGGGTTATGGATCAGCTGATTGAATTTTACTTTGAACTAGACATTGAGTGTGCTGATATAGTACTACTACTTGATTGGTATGTAATTATTGGAAGTAAACTAAAATGAATTTTTAGGCCAAGAGGTCTCTCCAGAAGAAAACAGTACAGTAATCTGCAGGATGCTGTTATTGTCAATCGCAAACAGTTACTATACTCAGGACAACTGCAAAAATACAGATGAGATCTATGTATTCTAGAAAATAGGGTGTAAGAAAAACTAAGAAATTAGCATGTCAGCTTGATTTTAAATTCATGCTGTGTGTATATTTATATATATATTTAAGAAATAAGATATAATTTTCGATATAATTCTCGATTAACAAATAATAGTTTTCAGACACATTCCTCTCATTCCTCACATTCCTATCTTTTATCTATTTATACACATCCGATTAATTGTGGTTTAATTTTCACTGTGATATGTTTGGAAGAGACTGAGAAGATACACTTTATCTATCAAGAATAAATCACATTTTCACAACCATTTCATGAGAAGTTAAAAATATGTTATTCCAACTTTATAGGCAACAGTGTACATTTATCTCTTCTTGCTTATTTAATAACAGTTACCTTTATTGATAACTCAGACTGTGTGAACATCTGCAAGATTATAAAATTGCAATGATGTCCCTGGAATTTATTCAGGATGTCATTAACTAACTTCACTTTCATAATGTATAGCTCCTTTACCTTGGTCAAGAGCTTCCCTTTATATGGTCATTTGCCTTTTGCATGTATTTTACACATTTCTGATTGACAGATGATAGATGACGAGTGACAGTGACAACTAAAGACAGCTACCCAACATACACTATCCTTCAAAAATGGAACCACCACCCCAGAATGCGCTCCATAACACTAACCCTAATGCTGCCCAGAAGTACAGGGTGGGTAGATAAACTGTTAAAAAAAATAGTTCAGTTACAATACAAAACTCCCCTGAATCACAAGTGTTTTTTAGTGTTTAGTGTTTTTTGTTTGTGTAGAGTTAAACAAATGTGCAATGTGTTGATCAGTGAGGTTCAGAAGTATTAGCAGGTGTATTTTTGAACTGTGTCCCTGTGTTCCATGGCATTGTGCTAAGCTGAGCTAATTGCCTTGCAGCTGCAACTCTGTACTTAACATTCACAGACATGAGAGTGGTATTGATCATCACACATAACTCTGAAAACAAATAAGCAAATATTCCCCAAAGTGTCCTTAAGTGCAGTAACTGAAGTTCATGAAGATGAAAAGAAAAAGTCAGATACACAAGAAAAGTGAGCTACAACACCTCATTACAGAGTACCCCCTATGCACTCCAGTACTATATACAGTAGGAGCATCTAAGGATGACAGTTTCCTCTATACAGTGCAAAAGAGAGAGAACAAATCTGATGAGGCGACTCCAATGGGCTGGTGAAATCGATGCATTTACTCAGCAAGCTCGATGAACGTAAGCCTTGAACCTGTGAAGCATTTGCAAAGCCTGCTGGCAACTCATAGTGCATGGCAGCCTGGCTCCTTTCTTTCCTGCTGTGGGTTGTAACTTATCTCGCCATGCCCCCCTCCCCCACCACGCTTTCTTGATTCCCCAATCCCTCTGTGTCCCTTTAGCCATGTCCTGCCAGCTTCAGACCACTGCATTTCCTAATGCCTGTCTCAAATACAGGCCTCTGACCTTTCTCAAAGTGTCTCTAGGGCTTTTATCATGAACAGACACCTGTAGTCTAAGCAAGCCAGCCCTCATTTTGCTTCTCATTATACTCTGGCCTCTTTATTACTCATTCTTGAATTAGCCAGTGTGAATGGGTGATTAAAATTAAAAGAATGACCCTGCATTTTCCACTGTATCCCCCTACTGGGGTTTTGCATGACAAGCAAAGGATGGTGTTTTCCTTTTTCCCCCTCCCCTTTAGCTGACTCGAGAAGGCATATCTCCAGGGAAGCCAAAGTTAGCTGAGTGTCACTCAGCATATATCCTGCTCCCCTCCTCTCTCTCGGCTGCCTGTGACAGGACTGGTGCTGTGCATTCCTGACACGTTCGGTCAAGGCCCTGACTGTAACCACTAACACGAACAGAGACAGATAGAGGAGTTGCGACACTTGCAGAATTCTGACTTGCATAGCAGAGTATAATATAGGAAGCCTCTAGGTAAATAGATAATGTCTGTTTTGAACACATCCCAGTAATTATGTTGATTAAATATGATTATATTAGCTATGCAATTTGCTGTATGGGAAAACTCAGACAAGGTTATTAATATTATGGGTGTAGTTTTCCCCAGAGCGGGCATATGACTTCATTTGTTGGCTAACAATGTCATTTACCCATCTGTTTCTATTTTTTTTTAACTTAGACTGTGACTATGATGTTGGAAAAGGGTAAAGAATTGATATGCTTCTACACAGAGGCACAGTACTCCCTCAGCTCAAAGCCTATCCCCAGGCTTCAGTTCTGTCTCCAAACTCAAAGCTTTAAGCCCATTGCCATAACCAGCCACACAACCTCACCTCCAGGCTTCATACCTTCTGTTTCCACACATTTCCCTGCTGTCCGGTCCCTCTCTCAAGCCAAAAAAAAAAAAAAAAAAAAATGCAGCCTTAAATGATTTTAGGTTTCTGGAATCCAATCTACCTGGAATCTACCCGATAGATAGTTACTAACCTGTTTGAAACTTCCACTCCTGAAAAGCACTGTTATCTCGCGGCCCTCTACAATCAGCAGCTCACATAAGTACACATTAGTTGTCAAGGCAGCAGCGCTGTTCCCTGATCTGCGGGTCCAATAATGAATGAAAAAAAGTGGCATAATCGAATCAAGGATGTATCCACAGTCTGTCATTTGGCTCCCCTCTTTCTCTGTTGTGACCCACTCCTAATGGAATTGCAGCAGCAGTGGTTTATTAAATCACAGCTTAAATCACCTAGTTGTCTTTATTTTAATCCAGCTGTGCCAGTGGAGTGAGATTTGATTTTGTTGGAATAGCAAATGCAGGATTTTTTTTTTTTCCCTGCATGGAGTATAAAATGGAAACGTTAGCGAAACCTCTGTTGTTCCTTTTTCTTCTAGCAGTGAGAAAGTTCTGGATTTGAGATAAAGTGAGGCTCACCTGCTGTGACTGTCATCCACTAATCATCATTACAAATTTCTTTTTGTTAGTTAAACAGTGTGACATCACATTTCAAAGTTATGCAACTCTAGAAAAGCTGATGTGAACTGAAAGTATCCGTTTAGTATATACCTAAAACACTTAAAACAAGGTAAGGTGTTTCTGACCCACTTTACCAGTTTCTTAGGCGCACATGCACATTGTAATAAAATT
The DNA here is from genome assembly GCA_946959425.1 of Argyrosomus regius. Classification (NCBI taxonomy): domain Eukaryota; kingdom Metazoa; phylum Chordata; class Actinopteri; family Sciaenidae; genus Argyrosomus; species Argyrosomus regius. The sequence continues at coordinate 19,234,274 of OX336894.1, forward strand.
AATAACATTCATATTAATTTTGTGATGCTTAGAATACTTTTTTTTTTGTTCACCCTGTAAGATTTGCCAAATAGCACAAGAACATGCCAGAAAGAGAATTCATAGTTCAACATAGTTGAACATAGTTGAACTATAGTTCAACATATTTGAACTATGGGTAATAGTTTCTTGCAGAGAGTTAGTTAAGAAGAATAATACCATTCCAATGTCTCTTCAGACATCAGCCAGCATCTTGTTATCTTAGCACACGTGATTTATGTGTAGCTTCAAGTTGAATGGACAGATATGAGTGTGGTACCATTTTCTCAGTGAGAAAGCAAACACGTATTTCCCAAAATGTCAAACTACTCATTTAATTTATACTTTTTACTAATATTACACTTTATTGCTGTTCCCCTTTTAACACAATACTAGTGTAGGCTAATGCCATCTCACAGTATCTTGAATTTCCTTCGGGATCAATAAAGTATCTATCTATCTATCTATCTATCTATCTATCTATCTATCTATCTATCTATCTATCTATCTATCTATCTATCTATCTATCTATCTATCTATCTATCTATCTATCTATCTATCTATCTATCTATCTATCTATCTATCTTAATCCTTTCCCTATCATTCTGGTTCTTCATGCAAATTAAAACAATATGCACTGTGTCTGGAGTAAAGTCATCAGCTCTATAATATAGACCCTTTAACACCATAATTTGGTACCAATTCAAATTACCAGACTGAGATCAAACACTTTGATAAAGCACATCAATCAGAAAGATTTAAAAGAAAAAAATGAATTTTAAACATACTTCTGTAACGTTTTATTCTACAGTCTGAGCATGATTACCATAATTTGAAAATGGTCTGTGCAACAATCCAACGCCTCTGTTCAGACAGTCTCAGAGAGCTTAGAGGTGCTGAGTGGCTGTCCATGCAGTATGTTGGTGATTTGTCCACTCCACACAGAACAGCCTGTCTGTGAGCCAGCCACCACTGGGACAAAATTCGGCAAATAGTCTTCTCCAACATGCTCTCCCTTCATATCTCTTATTAATTCTCCCCGAAACTCTCCTCCTCGCTGGCGTTTCTACCATTTTTTTAAAGATATAAACCATATTAAAGCCCAAGCTCTCAACATTCACCACTGAACCATTTAGCTTTATTGAACAGCCCAATTCTCCAGTTGGATTTGATGGTGTGTAAGAAGAGGAATGGGAAGTTACCGGTGGTAAATGAACCAGAAGACGCATTCAGCAGAGAAAAATGGGAATTTCCCTCAGGGCTCTATACAACCTGTGATCCTAATAGCTTGTAAATCTCATAAGTCACTTTTCAATAGCTCCCTGCCATATGATTAAATGATTGGAGTAATAAGTAGGGGGTAACATGTGGGTGCCATCAGACTGTGAGAAAGGCAGTGATGATTGTCCACCTCTGATTTGGTGAGAAGTGATTTCAAATTCTGTCCCAGATCTGACAGATGGTCAGCTCCAGTTTTTCTCTCCCTCAGTCCCTTTACTACACACACACACACAGCTCGCTCCTAGCACAGCTGATTGCCAAACGTGCACCTTGTGAGAGCAAACGCAACCAAATGTGAACGAACACAATGCCCTGCAACCTTTTGAATGTGTCTCTGGGTTGCATCAGGTACTCTAGCAGTCATACCTGTGAACAGCACTCGTGCAAATTGCGACAAAGTTAGGAAAACAGCTTAACCCTCAACTCTTAGGAAGGACAAGACTCGCACTGAGAGAACTCTAAGACATCTGAACAGGCCACTTTTTGCGGCTCTGCGTCTGTGTGTTGTGGACATTTGTAAAGCTCCCTGATATTTTCCATTTCTCTTGAGAAGCGAAGGTCACACACTGTGTCTGCCGAGTGTTAGAGCTGTGGCCTCCTGCACCTGTAGATAAATGCTGTGTGACTGTAGTTTAATAATGGCTCTCGGCGTTTGGCTCCTGCTCAGCCAGCCCCTACTAGCAGATATAATGCGATCAATATTGATGAAAATGCTCAGCCTCTGTTTGGATATATCTGTGATAGGCTGATGCACACTCACACACAGACACACATCCATAGACATTCAGCCAAAAAATTACTTTCTAACTTAGTTTTGTGAAAGCTTGCCTGAAGTTAATACAACTAGCTATCCCACTCTTCTGTGTGCCTAATGCTTCACAGCATATCGAACTAATTAAGGAGGAATTTCCCGACTGTCAAGGTGGCACAGCAGAAGATATGTATTCCCAGGGCCATAGCAACAGATTCTGCCCACAGTGCATTGTAAATCAAGAGCTTTCATATTAGCTGCTTGTATTGTTCTTCATGTTGTTCTGTGCTAAATCTCCAAGACGGTTCAGCAGGGGAAGGAAGAGAGAGAAATAATTTAGTTTTATTTCCTTGGCTGTGGCTGTGGCTTGTCAGATTTAGAATATACGTCATACAGAGATGGCTAGGAATGGGTGATGATAAATTGGCCCAATTGCAGAGTTTTAATGAATAGGAACAAGCAAGAGGCAAAAATCTAAAAGGTCACAAGTAAATATTTAAAGCTAAATCTGTGAGCTAGTTTCGGTCTGCTCCTTGTGGAAATTAACGTGGATGTATGTCTGTATCCACTGAGCATGAAATTACAATTAAACTATTTGCAGACAGTAATACACCAGGATAAAGAACATCTCTAGTTTTTTAAAAGTGTGATGCCAACATTGGTTACATATTGGTTCACATATTCACCTCAAGACTTCCCAGGTTGTCAGTGTATGTATAATTCTGTAGTGTAGCCCCTGTAGAAGCCATTAATCTGTTGCTCAATAATGTCTGTCCACAAAGCAAACAGAAGCTGATAAAACAGAATGAGTTACTCTGCAGGCAGCCAGCAGGCGGTGCTGAGGTCAGGGACTTTTGCGTGCCTTGTGTTTAAAGAGGCCATCTATCTGGGCCAGAGATCGTGTCAGAGGGCCTTAGGTCTCATTAGAGCATTGATGAGATTCTAGAAAAACATTTTCCTACATGGTTGATCTTTCAAACGCTTTCACTATCTTTGTTTCTTCTCAATGCCTCTATAGCTCCTGCTCTCATGGTCATTTAAAGGTCTTTAGGCCATAAATGACATGAAGTGTAAAACATAACTCTCTTGGCTGTTAAGCAGACATCTTGCCTGTGTGTATGAACCAAATTAGTTTATATAATGCAGGCCACCATCATCTTCCACTCTCTCTGTGTCTCTCTTTGAATCAGTGTAATTACAATTACTTCCCAGCAGGATAAATTGGTTTGCATGCTGTGTATGTCATTACCTCTCCAAGCTCCGACATTAGCTCTGCTTATGTGGCTGTAATCCACGTTGTCCTTCTTTCCTCTCACAGACAAATGCATCCTCTGTCACCAGCCTGTAAATGATGCACTTCCTGCTGGTTTCATCTTGCCCTGTAAATTACAAATTAATTTCCACAAAGGATAGGCTCTTCTATCCGTGGAATCAAGGATGAAGCCTTGATTAATTCCAACTGTGTTTGACGTTTGGAGCCTGGAGCCCTTAAAGTGCACCCAAACCATATTGGAGTCTTTCTTTTAATAAAGTTTATTGTTGGAAAGCAGAAGATGGGGCAAAAACTCAATCTGAATCTTGAGCCAAGGGAAATCCTTTGAGGGTGGTATTGATTTGTTGGAGGAGATTGGATACAAATTCTCCCAAAGAAGTAGGAATATGATTACGTGTCAAAAAGGCATTTTAATTTTGAGCTTATGAAAGTGAACATCCCCAGTAAACAAGGAGGTGTTGAAGATACAGTGCCATAAGAAATTATAGTTGTTGCATAGCTGCTTTTTTTTAATTAAATCTGTCATGTCAGCCCAAAACATTTTACTGATGTTTTTAGATACATTTTTATCATTACAAATTCTTTTCTAACCTGTATGATTGCATGAGTGGAGGTTGAACAATAAAAAATAGAGTTAAAACTAAAAGTGAAATCTTAATTCAGCACAGGAATGGCAGACTCCGCCACTGCCAATTATAACTACTATATATAGAGGTAATTATACAATGAATAATGGCTAATTTTTTGATAATAATCATAGTGCTTGCTTTCCTACTGTAGCAAGTCTGTGCACGCTATGTTCATTTTACTGTGACCCACAAAAACCAAATACTGTGAAGATGAATTTTATCTATGTAGTCACCTTGGGGGAGTGTGTGGCTCCAACTCATTAAGACGTTAGGGGTTGGATGTAAGATAAGCCTTGCAGACTGACAGGTAGACCACTGCAATATTTAATGACCTGAGAGCTGTGTGTGTGTGTGTGTGTGTGTGTGTTTATAAGATAGGAGGTATGGGGAGCATCTGTGTGTGCCTGTGTGTCTGTGCCCTATCTCCTGCTTTTATTCCCTGGGGGCTAAAATAACATTCCCTGTCACTGATATCTGAACAATAGTACAACAAGAGTAGTTCATGAAGCATACTGTGTAATTTATTGTATACACATACCGTAAATGTAATGCGGCTGAAGTGAATCATGCACCCGGGCTCAGCAAGGTGTAAAATGAGCTAGTACTGATTAGGCTGCTCTCTTGCAAAAGCATCATGACACAGTTATCAGCGACAACAAATATACTTTGCACAGTGTGTAATACTGCATGTCTTCTAGAGAGATTAAAAATGTATAATTGATTTTCCTGTAGCTTGTAGAGGGGGGAAAAGAAGAAAATGTGTAGTACATGAATCAATTCTTATCTTGGAAAGGGTTGCAGAAGATGCATGTGCCTATTTAGCCAATATTTCCACAGTTAGATTCACACTGAGAAGTGGCATAGGATCCAGGACATCCTCACACTTTACTGCCGCTGGATATGGAGCAGTTGTAGCAGAGCAGATGTGTGATAAATGCCCTTCTCAAGGGCATGTAGTTGTTTGGGAGAGCATTACTCGCTCACTATTACCACCTAGACTGAAGCAGTTCATTTGGAGAATGAACTGCTGGACCCCACAATCGTTCCGCAAACTCTGTCTCACCTCACATATTTATTTATTTATTTTCATAGTTTTTCTGACTGTAAGTCAAGGCATGTTTAATATTATAAAATATATTTATTATTTGGTTTAAGCAGTACTTAATCTATATATGTATGAATGTAGGTTTAACAGTGGTTCCCTTATGCACAAGAACCCTATCAGAGCTCATGCCCACTTACACTACCTGTCATGTTCCGAATATGTTCTTTTTGAGTGGATTGAACGCCATTAATCTTATAAAAGTGGATATTGTTACTGTTTTTTCATGCAATTATTAATCTTAAAGTTGATTTAGTCAAGTTTGCATTTGTACTACAACCAAGTTTTGTGTTTTAGCTACCCATTTCAACTGTTCCATTACTTTTAATGAATGGAATCACTGATCTAGGAAGTTAAAAAATGTGTACAGCACACAGGCCCTGGAACATGCCAGGGATTGCAGATATTTACTATTTTGAGATCTTAAGAAAGGAAAAGTTGTTTACAGGGGTCCCAGAATTTTAAGTGAGTGGGCAGCTGTACTTTTCACTTATTTTTGAACTTACAGGCTTATGGGCCAGTTCTTCGGTCACTGTGAGGCACACACACAGCAAGATTAGTAAGCAGTTCCTCCTTCCCCTGTTTTAACACCAAATTTCCCCCAGTGAATTTCTGTAATCATTTTTGCATTTTTTTTGCTAGAACACAATGTCCCAGCAACACGGTTCAAAACATCTATGTAGTGTTTTAAATATTCGGAGCCGCCTATGGACCCAGGAGGTAGAATGTCTCACACCTAACTGTGTGGAACAGAGCAGCCCATTGAATTGTTTGCAGTGACAAAAAGACTTCGTTGAGATGACAGAGAACAAGGTCATGTCTGACAGATCACTGGGTGGCCGGGGAGGGCTGGAGGAAGCAGGAGCATGCTAATTTGTTCCCACTCAGTAACAGTGTGAAAGAGTTGAGCTCTTCAGCGTAGGTGAACTTGGGTGAAGTCGCCCTGCTTGCATGATCTCAGCTTTATTTATTCTCGTGGCAGAACCAACAGGTTGTTGTTTGCTTTGCCCTGCAAATACAGAAATTCAAGCACTACTAACACTTTTTCACAAGAAAACACACACTAAAAAGTCATGTGTTAATAATCATAATAATGATGAGTACACAGTATGCTACTCTGTGTAAAAGCATCTGCTAAATGTCTAAAAATGAGTAACTGATCTGGGTACATTTTTTCTTTTCCACAGTTTTACTGAGTTTCTGGAGCCCTTTGAGAGAGTGATTCAACCAGAGGAGCTTTGGCTCTACAAGAACCCTCTAGTTGAGTCAGACCACATTCCCAAGAGGGTCATGTTCGTAAGTACCTTGTGTCAAATTATGCATTCCTCTTATTACAGACTTGATTGCCAGTAAATGCTTGGTCATTATTGTGTTCCACATGAACTACATCCTCTACTTAATTCCTAATATTTGCAGTGCAGAAACCCTTCATTTAAGATGATCAATACTGCAAAGCCTCGTCTTTCCACTGTTGAGCTGAGGCCTGAAATTAGTTGATAGACATGAGAAGGGCTTTAACAGAACTGTGGTCATTATTGCTTGTCAATATCATCTCTTCTTGGACAGAAATGGGTGATGCAGAGTTAAGATGAATTTCTAACTAATACAGCAAGGACTGAAAATATTTTTTTCCCTCCGGCTCATGCTGTAAACACTGAGCAAATAACCCAACGAGTATCTTGGCAAACACTCCTATCCAGCACATATTGGATCGTCTGTGCTGATTTCGTTCTCAGCGCAGTTGCAGTGACAATCGCTGGCTTCAATTCACTTAGAATACATCATACTGGTCATTACAGAGCTCATTCTAATGCAGCTGTGAGTCGTACATTGCTTCCAGACTCAGATGGTCCTATTTTCAAAGACTGATTATGGTAAAATATGACAACAGTGATGCCAAAGGAAATAAGCTGTTGAAAAATCTGAGAATACTATACTTCCACCATCTGCCACCAACACAGACCATCGACATGAAATGTTTGGAAGATTTTGTAAAGACACATTTTGGGAAATATGCTTATTTTTTTTAATGAATTAAATTTGATCAAAAAAAAAAAATAGACTATTTAGCTTAGCTTAGCATAAAGATGGGAAATGAGGAGAACTGTCTAGTCTAGTCTCTGTTCAAAGTTTCATTGTACACATAGCAGCACATCTAACTCACTAATTAGTTGTGATTGTGGTTTTACAGGGAGTTATTTTTTTTGTTCTTTCTGCTGTCCATGAGGTTGCTATGCAACCAGCAGAGACTCCAGGAGGTCACAGCACCCAGCTGAAGAAAATATAGAGAACAGTAACAACGGTTCTGTAACTTTAACAGTAAAACCTTAATATCCACATACTCTCAACAGAATGGGATTTTTAAAGCTGCTATAATATGAATAACTTTAAAATGTGAGCGGTGCTCAAGGGCAGAATTGAGTCCTTAAGATGAATGCATTATGTGCCCTATCTTCCATATAATAAACTTTGTCGACCACATCAGACGGATCCGGGCTTTCACGGGTTTAAAACCTGAGTTCTTACATGGTTGGGATCAGAACTGCTGCTCTGATGTAGGGTGTTGCACTGTTTTATTTCAGCCATGGCAGTTTTGTGACAAATGTAGCTTCAAAAGGACTTTAGAAAAACCTACAGAACATCACAAGCTAATTTATTGTATATACATGAGAAATATCTGTAACGTGTTTTGTGAATTAGCTGGCCCACAGTTTAAATTAATCATTTTTCTGACAGGTTGGTATGTTTCATTTTGTACAGTTGGAAACCTTTGTCTACCTGCTAACCTTTCTTGTAGGTAATCACTGTTTGATCAAAATATCAAACAAACTTAACTTGCCTAGTGCTTGTTTAGCTTACCTTTCTGCAAACTGACAGCGTTTGACTGACACAGGCGCTACACTCTGTCCTATGCACCTCCACACTCATCAATCATCATATGATGTGGCAGAAATAGCTGCAGAGTAGGCGGAGAGTGCTAACTGTCAGTCATTTCAGGCTAGAAATAAAGGCGGTAGTAAAGTTTGCAGTTCTGTAAAATAAATATGTAAAACTCTCTTGCCTAGGTCTAAAAAACCAAAAGAAATGTCTGAATAGATTAAATATGGACAGTAGATACAGTATGATGAGGCTTGACTCCACTTCATGATGTGTAGAAGACTTTGTTCCAGACCAATTTAACCAATGATAAACACAAAAGGGTTAACACATTAACAGAAGTGCTTTTGCTCATAAATAAAAAACCTCAGGTTTGAATGAGTCACCAACAAATCATTTGTTGGGTATTTATTATAAGCACTTAAAAGTGCATTAGTCACAGGAAGCCTTTACCAATCAGGCAGAAAATACACACACACACACAAATACAAACACCCACATTTGAACTTTCTCAGCCATTCGTCCGTGGTGCTGAACGTCCAGCAAAAAGCAATAAATAAACCCTTCAGCTTATCTACAGCTTTATCTGCACTCTATTATTTCTATTTTATTTTTCAACATCTTTTATAAAAAATCTGACAGTTTATATTAACTTCAATGTCCATGGATCTTTGCTTATGGCAGGCCAATAAATAATGAGTGGAAATCCCCCCCACTCACATGCCTCTTGGAGAAAATGCTCCCAGTGCTGACACCCAACAGTCAGGCTTCTTCAATGTCATTGGGCTGACAGTAGCCCTGAAGGTGTGAGGAATTCATCTGGCCTTTAAAAATAGTCCATGGATGGTATTTACATGAAGCTACATTATGACTCACAGCAACCTTTATTATGATATATACTGTATTAACAGTCACTCTTGGATTCTCTTATTATTATCAGGAATGTTGATGATCTTAGAGTACATACCCCCTGATCAGTATATCCAAAGCTCACCTTTCTTTCCATAGAATGGGTAAACATCCCACAAATCACCTCCTTAAAATGAAGCCTCATCTTCGAGGAAATCTTTGCTGTTCCCATTATGTACTGTAATTAACAGGTAAAACAAGATTGATTGAGAATTATGTGCGCTGAACTATACATAAGTGACAGTGAGAATCTCCCTTAGAGCTGCTAATGTGAGTGCAGTCCAACCCTCTAGGCAGGCAGTCTGTGAAAGCTACAGATCAATTGTTTAATGAGATTTATTCAAGTAGAGATGTCTACTCAGTTTTTTCACCCATGTGAAAGAGACGTAACAGTTATTCACATCCCAAAAGGCATATGACCTTTGAAAAAAAAGTCTTCCCAGTAACACATCATTTGCGTTTGGATTTCACACTTTCACATACGATATATAGCCTTCACAGCCTGTGTCAAGTGAGCATGCGAAAGCATTTAGGGATGTGAGAAAGAGTATAATGAACATCAATCAAAGCCATGTGCCAGAGCACAGCTCTTTATTAATACAGAAAGACATGAATGGTCTTTTATAATTGTCTTTAAACTGCCACAAAATATTATGGGACAAGATCATTTAGACCGTCAAACATTTTTGGACACTTTAATGAGTTTCCATGGCAACTCAAATCCTCATAAGTAGAGCTTCCCTCGTCTACATATGATTCCTCACATCTCTGACAACTGTATTAAACTCCCAAGATTGTCCCTGTATCATTTTAGTTATAAAGAGCTACTGTAAGTAAAATACTGTCAGGAATTTTAAAAGAAAATGTCAAAAGCTGCCAAATAAACCATCAAAGTCGGGCCACCTTTAGAAAGGGTGCTTTTGTCTCACCCTGCATAAATTCTAAGGAGAGAAAGTCTAAACCTAACAGAGAAATAGGTGTGTTTTTTTTCTCTCCATTGGATTTCCTGACAACCTCAGTGATAAAGTGATGGGAGCTGCTGTGACAGAAAGGGTAGGCAGGGTGCATTTTTGGCAAACATGATGGATGCCACTAGCTGCTGAGTTGCCACGGCTTTATTGCTTTAATCCATGTATGCCAGGAAACAGTATTTGAATCTGTCTCTGTCATTTTTCTTCTGGTTATTGCTTGTGAACACTGTTTGCCTATTTAGCCAGTGTGAATTATACAAGCTACTCATTCCACTCACCATGCAGCATAAAGTAAATGCCTCACTGGAGCAAGACATTGTTAAATATGTTGTGCAACCACACTGTATCCCACAGACATGGCATAAAATGTGACTGTCCATGATGCTGTTTTGCTGTTTTGCACTATGGTTAGCACTACGTTGTTCATAGTATGAACAGGAAGTTGTCAGTAAGTTCTAAAGTGACATTTTGACTCTACCTACAATATGTCTGTGCCCATGGCATGATCACATGAATAAATTGCGGCTGATGTAATTTCTAATTCAGGCAGTTACTTCACTTATGAGCGTGAATCCAAGTGCGATTACAAGTTTGAATCGAGGTACTTCAAAGGGGATAGTGAGGTACAAAATTGCACCGACGTACACCCAGCTGAACTGATGAACAGAACTCAAGGGGAATTCAATATGTGCATTATGATAATGGATCTGAAACTCTAACCTTTGTTTTTACGACCTCTGTTGCAAAGAAAATATATTGAATTTGGCTAGAATGTAATGAATACAGTCTGAGGCATGAATAATTACCTAGGTGCTGAGGGGCCCCAAATCTCTCATCAAGTCAGAGACAAAATTATTTTGTTCACAGACAAGAAAGCTCACTGAACATTAAAGAAGCTTGTTTGGCCCCTCAGTTTGCCTTGTTAAAATGAACTCTGAATAATGGATCGGTTCGTGTCAGTCCCTTAGGCAAAAGGCATTTTACGATTAACCTGCAAAACAGGCCCAGTGGAATGCTGAAGTGCATCTTTAATGTGACAAGGACTGCACATTTTTTGTCTTTTCTTTTTTCTCACAGGCAATTTCATTCCTTACCCCGTTGGCGGTGATATTTGTGGTGAAGATCATTCAGAGGACGGACAAGACAGAGATCAAAGAGGCATGTTTAGGTATGTGGAGCCAATTACTTGAAATGTCACAAATTTGTTGCTGTTAGTTACAATGTAGCCTATGAGTCTTGGGTCTTTAAATGGCATTATATATCACAGTTGCTGTATATAGGGCATTTTTTGAGTTTTTAATAACTTCATTCTACCTGAAATCCTGGGTTAATTGGTCACGAGAAGTACTCCATTGTGCTTAATGATGCAGATCTTTCAACTCTGTGGCATTGTGTTACAGTCAGAATGGTAACACACAAGTTTATCTTAATCACAGAAGCCACAAATATCTACACCCACTTCAAAATTCATTCCATTTGTTTATTTCATTAAAATATGGGCAGCTTGCTCACTCTGATTTCCCCCCCCGGGTCGAGAGCCCTGCTTTGGCACATCACAGAGCATTAAAAAAGTTTAACACAAATCCAATTAAGAAGACACACACAGATGAATCGGGTGGAGAGAGGATTGCTCAGTGTATCAATGTAGAGATTGCACTGCTGTGTAGAACTAAACAGACCCATTACCGCCTACAGTGCAGCACTTCTTTAAGGGCCATAGCCGCAACAGGATAACAACATCATTCAGAAGAACAAAGAATAAAAAGGAGCCCGTTATTCTGACAAGTTTCTACATGATCGTAGCTTTGAACATAGCTTTGAACCAATGCTACCTCTAGTCCTAATGGGAAAGAATGAATCATAAAAGCATTTTTCAGCTGGGTGTGCAGTCTAAAACTCACTAAAGTCGTTAAAGTTTTGACTACCTTCCCATTTATCCCAAGCTAAAATCACACAAAAGCAGCTTTCCCTACATACCTAATTTATTGAGTTCAAAGTTGTCCCTCAGGGTTCTTTAATTCTGAATTCATGAATCAAAATTTTAAACAGATATAAATGAGCTGGCATAAATTAAGCGTGCAACTTCGAGTTTCACCATTGTAATACCAGTGGGATTTGCTATTATTGTGCATGTATTGTTTGATACATGCACAATATTCTGCTGTGACATCGCCTCTTTACATGGTGTGAAAGGAACACAGAGTTTCCTTTGTAGATTTGTCTAATAATCGTTTATCATTCCCCAAAACCCTGCAGCTAAATTGTGTGATTATCTATCAGTCAAGATATAATCCTGCCATTTTGGAAGTTTGATTATATTTTCCAAAAGACTACACTGCGAGAATGTCACAGAGATGACTGTGCAGTGATTCTTTTTAATTTAGGTTACAAAGCATGGATGATATTATTCATCATCTAAATGTGAGATCTCATAGCACACAGAAGCATCATTGTTTGGTGTGTGTAGAGGGAGTAATCTTCCAGTTAATGAGACAATGAGGGTTTCATCAATGATAGGAGTTTGTGTGGTCCCTGCTAATGTGGTCCAATGAGAATCCAAAAATAATACAGTGATGACAGCAACACTGTCTTTACTCAAAAGGTCTCTCATTCATACTGAAACTGTGCCCTAGTGCAATCACTAGTGTAACCAGAGGTAACCATGTACAGTCCTAATGTAGCACAGACCAAGCGCAACGAAAGAGATTAGGCTGAACACCTAAAGGAGAAGGAATGCAGTATCAGCAGGTGCACTTGTGGCAAACTTCAAGAAAGGCCATTCACATCACTTCCTTTCCTAACCTTTAAAAGTAGCAGCAGAGGCAAGTCCAGGTCCAAACCTGAGGTGTAATATCACAAAGCATGAATTTATGGTGCCACATTACTATATAGCAGCCCAAATATGCTAGAAGGTCAAAGGATGTCTCTTTTATGAAGTACTATGATCAGCTATGCTACTCCAGCTAATTGGCAGAAACTGACTCATTTGATGCCAGGACTTTCACAAACAGGCATAAGTGCAAATAAATGGACTGCCAAAACTATGTCAGTGCGGCTGTCAGCTTTGGGCCAGCACAGAAATTAATTAATTATTACTTTAATGACCCATAGCAAACTCCCCATGCTTAGACTACAGTGTATATGAGAGATTGCAGCTGGAGCAATAGTTTTATACAGTAAGTGCTCTGTATCTTCACACAGAGAGGGATCTGACAAAGGGAACATATTGCAATTTAATGCCCCATTTTTCAACTGGTCAATCGGAACATGTTTCATTTTGGACTTTAATCTGATCTGCACAGAGTTTGCCCAAATTAACAAGCTGTTAATTATTATTAACACTGTACTGCTCTCAGAAGCTCAGGAATATAATACATTTGAGGTCTGGCAACATGAGTTGAATTCAATTGACCTGCTGGGATTAACCTATGTAGGCAAGAACTCTAATGATGAAATCCGATGGTTTGTTTCATGGATTATTAAATAAATGTAAAGTTATGGTGTAATGCCTATCTGTCAACTAACAGCAGTCCTCCTTTTTCACATTACCAAAGTTGAGCTCAGGTGGTAATTGCTTCACAGTTAGGAAGAGTTTAAGTAGGTGCAATCATTATCCCCGCTCTATTGTCATGAGACTTTTTTCTCCCAATTAAATATCTGTTAGATACTTGCCAGCACAGTACTATACACAGATCTTAAACTACTCTTTTTTTCAGACCCAATGACATATCAGACTCAGAGTGAAATACCTCAACAACTACCATATAAATTGCCACAACATTTTGTTCAGACTAATGACTGAGGCTAATGACTTTGGTTATAGCTTAACTTTCCTATCACGTTTGTGACTTTTAATGAGATAGTCTTAAAAACTATTGAATGGATTGCAACATGCACGTCTCCTTCCTTCCTCCCAGGATAAATTGTAATAACTTTGTTGATCCCAGGACTTTTCCTATGAGCCATATAAGGTCGAAATTTCAATTTGTTCAGGACTTTATTGACCAAATAACTACAAAAATGTAATTTCCATTCCCATCAGCCACAGCTTTACTCTGCTTTTAGTGTAAATTAGCAAATGTGAACATGCTACCAAAATGAGCTCTGATGGGCAACATGGCAAAAAATAGACAGCATGTTAGCATTTTTCACTGTAAGCATGTTAGCATGCTGATCTTAGCATTCAGCTCAAAGCCCCATTGTGCCTAGATAGCTTCACAACCTTACTCTTATTGAATCATCATTCACATTAAACTGGATCTGGAGTATGTGCACCACAGGAGCAGTAATTCACAATCAGAGCTTCATTTCATTTGGCTGCACAAAGGACTTCCCATGCATAAATATACAGTATGTGTTTATCTATTTCTGTGTGTGTGTGTGTGTGTGTGTGTTGGTTGGTGTGTGTGTGTGTGTGTGTGTGTGTGTGTGTGTGTTTATGAAGCCTGCACTGTGTTTAAAACCTGCTTGCTACTGTTGTTGCTTAGAAATTATGAGAGGCTTCACACATAAATCCTGACAACCATCTGTCCAGCTGCAAGGGAAATTTCCATGAACCTAATTGGCTGTTTTATTTGAACATAATGTCAAAAGAGTGGGCCACCTGCCAGGGCCTGTATTGCACTGATAGTAAAACTTATTTTACTACAGCGTCGCTCTTTCTATGAACTTACAGTGTAAATGCTGTGTCAACCTTGTCTGTATCGCATTTCAACAAAAAAGCTCTGTAAGATGTTTATTTGATTTTATGTGTCAATCTTTCTGCTCTAGCTGTGTCCCTGGCTCTCGCCCTGAATGGAGTCTTCACAAATACCATCAAGTTGATTGTTGGCAGGTATGCAAGATAAACTGAAGCATTTTACAGGCTCTGTCAGCTAAATGTTAAGCTGTAGGCTCTGATGATCACATTCTCAGCTTTGACTCACTAGATTTATGGACAGTGAACTGAAGTAAATAGAATTCTCTCTGCTAACGACACAGAAACCATCTTTCGGGTTGTGCTTGATTTTCAGACCCAGGCCAGATTATTTCCAGCGTTGTTTCCCAGATGGACAAGTAAATGCGAAGATGCTGTGCACCGGAGAGTCAGATCTGGTCTCCGAGGGACGCAAGAGCTTCCCCAGCAGCCATTCTTCCTGTGAGTGCCAGTTATCAGTCCAAGCAGATCACAGCCAGTCCTTGCAACACAATGCCAACAGATATCAGAAATCACACACTGTCTCTTTAAAACTGCATACAACTGCAACTATTTACTCAGTTTGATCTTGATGCTCTGAGCAACATTTCATCAAGTAGAACATGTCCATGTCTGCTGACTGGGTGTGTACTGTACAAGGTGTTCCCTTCACATTTCAAAGTGATGTTTTTGTTGCTGCCTCTCTTCAGCTGTAATTAGAACATGCAGCAATGAATTATCATTCAATTTACACATCCCCAGGCAGCTTGTCGAGACGCTCGTGGGTTTTGTTGATTGAGTCAAGCACATTCAAATCTTCACAATGCATAATGCACGCCTACCGTTTCCACTTTATCTGACTTCCTGCTGCGTTCAGCTGTGCAGACCTGTGTGGGACACTGGACGTCTTTTCAACCATATTGCTTTCCAAGCTGTTTTCAGTTCAGCAGTGTGTTAAATAATTCACATGTTTTCTGTTGTCCAGCAAATGAATGTTCAGTGGGATGCAAGGAGTGTTTAATGTGTGCCACCACATGTTGACTAATCCCTCAGCATTAGATGGTGCATTAGATGGGCATCTAAAGACTGAAGAAACATTGAAAATAGCTCCTAATTACCTGGCCACCATTGAGCATGAAATATACTTGTGACTGTGGGGCTTTGAAGTTTCTTTTCTCTCTTGCTCTAGCGACTGTTTGCCTCATAAAAGTCCACCAGCCGTAAAATGCTTGCACTGGAATTACACCGAACCTCTTGCTATCTATTATGCAAAATGAAAAATATATTGGTATATCCTCCAGTGAGCTGTAACCCCAGCTGTGGCATGCTTGATATTAATATTGTTTGCTTTTGTTCCGAATTCTTATTACAGTTCCACTCTAGATGCACATTCAACCAAGGTAATTGTGAAAGTACAACATGAATGTGTATGCAAATGGTTGCATCAACTGAAGTACTTATTAAAACTGAAAATGTGAAGATGGAGTTCATATGTATTCTTGAGAGGTGAAGGGCGTACGTGTGCACAGGAATCAATATGCTTGTGAAATGGTTTGTGAGTGTGTTTAATTGCCATCCTGCTGTGTGTGATTGCCCTTAAACTACTTTATAAAAGGCTTCAAATCAAACATGGGATTAATACGTCTTTGTGTGTTACAATGACACAACAAGATACCAGATGGAAGTTGGCATACATAGTGATGTTTTTATGTTAAAGCCGGCTGTAATTTCATGTTCCGGTCTGATATCAAATGGTTGTTTTAGCATAATATTAAGGTTGCATACTTAGAGGTTCTCAGACACCTGCTTTAAGGAAGAAATGCTTTGAAGTGCTGCCTGTGTCCCATTAGAAATGGCAGTGGGACATTGCTCTGTAATTCACTGCAGCACGGTGTATGGATTACATTCATCTGCGCGACAGCTCTAATAGCCTTATGTTGTTGTGCTGTGAGTGAAAAAGTGATTGAGAGAACCGTGCGAAGGGGACACAGGGAGCACCCATATGGCAGCATGTCTAGAGAGCAGAAGAAATCCAATTTCCTGTCTGTGTCCCTTTTCACCAGGACAACGCTTGTTGGACAACGCATAAGTTACAGAGCTTTTACCCAGACCAGTGTGGTAATGGGGAGGGAATAGGGCCAGGCAGATGGCTAGAGTGAATGTAGCTGTATTCAAAGAGGCACCTGGATGTTAACGCAACATCACTTCTGACTGGTGCGCCTGAGACTGTTTTGTTTTCAGAGATTCTTGATTCTTGCTTCTAGTGTAGTCAATATAAATATACACAAAAATGTATAGTGTAGTCAATATAAATATACACAAAAATGTATAGTTTAGTCTATATAAATAAACACAAAAATGTAAAGTTAAGTCGATATAAATATACACAAAAATGTATAGTTTAGTCTATATAAATAAACACAAAAATGTAAAGTTAAGTCGATATAAATATACACAAAAAAGTATAGTTTAGTCTATATAAATATACACAAAAATGTATAGTGTATTGTGGTTTATACACCAGACTTCAGTGTTTGATAACAGCTATTTTTAAAGCACACAAACTGCCGCTGCATTTCACACTTTTTAAATCCACCCGGGTTTTGTGATTTAATTTATTTTCTTCACCTCAAAACAAAGTAAGAGGGAAACAGAAATTCGAGAAGACAGGTCCCAGAAAGAGAAAAACAAACAGATAAATGCTAACTCCCCTGACCACTCTGTACTAATATACACAGAGGTAAAGCAAGCAGGCCTTAAAGCATTAGCTGTGAATTGTCTGCTTCTTATTCATATTCATCTCCCCTTGTGCCTATTAGGCAAATAGATATGATCAATTAATATGCATTTTTTAAACTAATGAATCCTGTGTGACGGACCTAATCACATCTTTGAATCTCCACTTTCACTTATGCATGACTATCTATATTAAATTAACCATAGCTCAGAATGTCCATCATATTACTTCAATTAGAGAGAGTTAAGCCCCTGCAAAATGTGCTCTCATGTGTTTACTATAACTCACTCAGGCACATTTTAGTCTGTCTGGAGTGTCCAAAGAGGTTGAAGAACAGCTTGTGTAGGAGTGCAGAAGCAATTATATAGAGCTAATAATGAGTTCCTTTCTGGCTTTTGTATGTTAATGGTGGAAACTGATTGAGTGCCTAAGTGGTCTGTTAATATGCATCGCTTCTGATGAGAGGCAGAGGGCTGTCATGTTGGTCCCTGCACGGGTCAAAGGTCAAAAGAGAAATGAGAGAGGAGATGGCTGGGATATAGAAAACATAGCTGCTACCATCAGGGATTGGATAGACAGTAAGTGTCTGTGTGTGTCAGGTAGTTCAATGATGATGGAAATCAAAGGGTAAAGAGGCTGGAATTACCAAAATTATTAGACTTTGTAGAGGCTTTGACCTCCATTGACTGCATTCTTTAAATCTACAACCAAACCCTGTGGTTTGAAAGAACACTTATCTACTTTAAAATGTCTCCTCAATTGGTCCACTTGTCAAAAACCATAACAGACTCAACAGAACAGTCCTAATTTACCATGGCTTTCTTTTTTCTAACGTACAATCTAAGGTACTTCTCCTCTTACCCACTCCTATCACCCGTTCCTTCGTGCTTCATACCTCATCTCATTTAAAACTCTGTATTAGAGCTGCGAGATCATACAAAGCAAAATATTGGACAAATTAAAATTTTGACCTGTCGATAACGCTAGATGAAAATTCAGAGGATCAACTAAAGTTATTGTAATTCATCCTAAAGGGGGCCACAAATGTCTGTACTAAATGTCATACTAATCTCTCTAACATTCATTTTAATATTTCACATTTCACAAACCTAAAATTGGATTTGGGTACAGGCATGTTAGTTAAGTATAAGAATCAATTATACAAAACCATCAAGAATAAGTACTAAGTTATGTCCATTTCAGTTTTTTATGCTGCTCTGTCCAAGTAAAATTGACATGCACCTTCTTTTCTTTCATTTTTCTCAATTTTTGTCACCGTTATGTCTCTGTTCTGCCATTTTTACAGAAGTCACCGCCCATTTGCTTCTAAAAGGTGCGCTCACACTTCCTCTGAAGACAACATCTGAACATTGTGCCTGTTTAGAGATGAGGAAAACAATCAGACTGTACTCATCAATCTAATTAGGCATCTTTGTTTTGTCTCAGGAGAATTAGTCTTCAAGGCTTTTTAAATGCATGAAGCAGGTTCATTACCAAGATGTTTTTCCTTTTGTTAGCCTCCTCTCTGTCCTCTGGCCTTTCAGGGAGTCCTGCTGCCTCTTGGGGAGTATCCTTTCGTGGTTAATTGGGTACACCTAGTATTTATTGTGTCACCCTGCTACCTCACATATATTGGCTTAGTTAATTATGCTAATTTTACTTGTAGAAATGTGTTTGTGTGTCCCCTTTGGAGCAGATGTGTGTGAGTGACACATGCTTACTGTCCCCATTCATTTATTATGCATAAGCATTTGTATTAGTGTAATCCTTAAGATGTTGACTTACTGTGTCTGCAAACATATTGTTTGTGTGCATAATGGAAATAAAGCATACACGTTTACTGCTACAATGAACCATTTTTTTATTATGATACCTTTAGTATTCAAAATCGGTATCTATCTTTATTGCTGTATTACAATTCCAAAACAGGTCAACAGACCAACAGAGAAGTTAACAGAATATTGTATACACTTTCCAAATACAGTTACTTCATATTTTTATCTTTTGATTACCACCTATAATGCCATAAAAGCACCAAACTCAGAAAAATCTACTGTAGGTTAAACATAGGTTTAAGTGGTGCAGCCTACAGCCTATACAGTTGAAAGACATACATACGCCCATTTTCAAGCTTTAGTCTTTACTGTTTCTGTGGTTTCCTGCAGTCCAGACACATACAAATTAGGGGGAGTGTACTGCAACTGATACTGTGGGGGAACAAATGTGTTCACCCTCTGAGCGTTTGGTGACCTGTCCATGGTGTTTCCCTGTGTTCCTCTCAAGGCATGCTTGGATAAGCTCCAGGCCTCATCACTCTGAATGAATAATGATGACAAGTAAAAATGATAAACTTGGTGTTTGCTGTTCCAAGAATTGTTTTGTGCACTGTCCTCACAAAACACTGGAATTTGGGAGGTGGATTTGGTTAATAGTTTAGGGAAGGAACAAAGAAAATAATAAATAATAACAATGTATTTATGTATTTACATCTGCATTAGAAAATTGCAATTAACCGGTGAATCACCTCAAAAGAAACTGTAAGATAGGAGATCAGGTGTATTGAAAAAGTAGGATTTTGTTATATGAAACTACTGCTGAGTTCCCCCAAGTTAAAATGTGCAGTCAGCATACTGAGTCATTGGTTCACGGATAATTTAGTTCTATCTATCCAAATGAGTAATGTAATCGCCTTAGCTATGGTTAAAGCTATTAAAATGTGTGATTGGAAATGTGGAGAGGTTGTCCAGAAGCAAGATGAATAGGCATTGAGGGATGCTGACGATCTAAGATGGCTTGTTCATGACCTCTGAACAGAAGGACTGGACTGATGAACTGAGTCAGAGAGTAATGTGTTGTTTTCTGTTAAACCCACATGGTACACTTGCAATAATGACTAGGATATCCACAGGATTTTTTATACCACAGGGCATCAATTAATTCTTCAGCTTATTTCACATTTTAACTGCTCTCCATATGGCTGGATTTAACTGGCTGAATTTATAAACTTGATTAATCTAGCCCTAGATGTCTTTGGTGTCCAAAAGACTATCAACTACTAGTTCACTTTAAAGCTTAAGCTGTTAAAAGGGACCCATCGGCCAAATTTGTAATCATGTAATCTAAACCACCATATGGTCTCTAGGTAGGTGTGGTTGTATAGGCCACCCAAGAGGCCCATAAGGTCAAGAATATGAGCTTGCCATGCAGGCTCCTTTGATTAACATAAGATGTAGCCTTATTAATTGCACAGGTGTCATTCAGTATACTGTTTTTATCCACTGTTGCTGTTTTGGCAATCCAGAATAAACATGTCGCAATAATGGTTTGCCATCGAAGTACAGGCATTCATGGTCACCAGGGGATGATCCCTACTGGCTTTAGCAATCTTTTTTCCTCTAACATCACCATCGGGTTGACATTTGAGAGTGAAATGTCTTAAAATGCTCCCCTACATTTAAATCTAGCATTGAAAACAAGAAGCTCGGACATCCCAGGAGTAGAGCCGCTGCTCCTTCACATTGAAAGGAGCCAGCTGAGGTGGTTTGGGCATCTGATTAAGATGCCCCCTTGGCACCTCCCCTTGGAGGTGTTCTGGGGACATCCAACTGGGAGGAGACCCCGGGATGGATGGATAGAAGTTGTGAAAAAGTATGGTTTATGTACAAATACCTCCAATACTGGTGAAATTGTCATCAACCTCAGATGTTTTTTGCTTTTAGGGGTAATAAGCAAATGTTAGCATGCTAGCATGCTTAACTAAGATGGTAAATATTATACCTGATAAACATCAGCATAGCAATTAGCCCAAAGCACAACAGTGTCAATCATTTTATCTTTTAAGATGGGCAGACACTGTTTATTGTTATTGTTTGCTTTATTCAAACAAGATGGCCCAATTCTAAAATTAGTCAATTACTAACTGTTAATTAGTGAATGATATATTCAGGATTAAAATCTGGTTCAATCTGACCAATTTCTGCTTGGCTTTACACTTTTGTTGTTTTCCTATGTCCATTTAAGTTCCCATGTTTTATTTCCATTCCACCAGTGATGCAGAGCTCTAATGCATTGTTGACATTTAGGAGGTGTGTACTTTAGTCGCCTCTACAACCATTCTTTGTATAGATAAGCAGAAACATTTACCTGTATACTCCCAGAAACATTTATGGGGCCCACACAGCTTACTTTTAAAGACTATGCCCACTTGTTGCCCACATTGCCCACATGAGCTTACATGAATACAGTAAGTTGGCAAACAGCAACAGCATAAGAAAGCAAAAATACACCATACATGCCTTTGTGGAATCCAGCCAAAATCACATAATTGATTCAGTCCCGTTTAAAGGGTTCAATATCAGTAGAATATTACATCAATATAAGTAGAAATGCAATCAAGCAAACTACGTTATATCAATAATTTCCAGTCATTTCCATAACCATTTTTATTAAAAACCCAATATCAGCCTATACCAGACATAATATATTGGTCTAAATTACCTCATGGAAAATGCTGAGTTCTTAATGGAGCCAGCTACATCTCCCTGCCAGCAGGACAGCCACTGAGACAGCTGGACTTTCTGCCTCTGCCCTTTCTTCCCATCATCCTTCCTCCCTCGACAGGCTACACACATGCCCTGGTGTCCTTAGTATTCTTGGCCAGTTTGACAAATAGGCAGCTGATGGGTGCTGATGGTTACTGTTTGGCCCGCTGCAGCAGTAAACTAATGACACCATCTCAGTGCCACCTTTTACAGCTCCATCACACAACCTT
Organism: Argyrosomus regius; assembly: GCA_946959425.1. Taxonomy (NCBI): domain Eukaryota; kingdom Metazoa; phylum Chordata; class Actinopteri; family Sciaenidae; genus Argyrosomus; species Argyrosomus regius. The sequence continues at coordinate 19,256,268 of OX336894.1, forward strand.
TAATTCATACAATTAGGCTGTTTCTCTTTCAGTATCCACCATCAACTGAGACACAGACCCCCCTTCAGCACAGCATGGCCAGCAGCTAAATCACCTCTGTGCTTTTTTCATTCAAGGCTTTAGCTTTCCTGGTGAACTGCTGGTATGTTATAATGTACCAGCTCTATACTAGTCTTAATGTAATGTAATTTGGGTCTGACATAGCCTCTCTGTTAGTTAGTACTGTTTGCACAGAAACCAGTTATTAAAAATCTAATTTTGTACTGTGCATTGGCTCAGGGATTCACGCTGATGCCACATACAAGAGTATGCAAGACTGTGCACATTGCTAAATAAGTCCCCTATGGTGTGTGGGTTGTGCTTTGTACAGCTGTGTAGGCCTGTGGTGTGTTTACCTTTGCTTGCTTAGTTTGGCTTATATGGTTTAGATAAAGGGCTGTGCAAATTAATAAATGCACATTGTAAATAAAAAGATACAAGAATTAGTCAACAGGCTATTTCAAGCACCTGTCACACACAGTTATTTAGTATGGAGGTATTTGTTTAACTGCAATAAGTGAGTTTACTTGGGAGTGGATGGCAGTGGACATGCTGCAAATCTCACATCTGCTTTCTTCACTATATGGTTTTCTGTCTAGCTTATCACACCATGGTTGTAAAGTTGTTGTCACCTGTTGCACACTTGTCCATCATGCAGTGTAATTGAATTTTACAAAACACTCCCTTGAGACATGGTCACAGGTGGCCGTTTATAATCCTAATGCTGTATATAATGTTCAGTCCTGATCGCCTTCTCTTCTTTCTCTTTTTCTGCCCACTTCTCTGCCTGCTAGTTGCATTCTCCGGTCTTGGCTTCACCTCCTTCTACCTGGCGGGCAAACTGCAGTGTTTCACGGATCAGGGTCGAGGGCGTAGCTGGCGTCTGTGCGCCACGGTGCTGCCACTCTACAGCGCTATGATGATTGCATTGTCCCGGACCTGCGACTACAAACACCACTGGCAAGGTCCGCCTAACAGCTTAAGACACATGAATATGAATTTCCTGAATCAATCAAAATTACTGTCAACTAAGTGCTGTGCCCTCTGAACCTACATAGTGTTAAATCTGCTGGTGTCAGGCTGAGAAGGATTGCTGTGCAGAATTCTGTTTCAATCACACCTGGCTCAAGGCACTTTTATAATTATTGTACAGGTAATTTATAAGGGAAACTGGGGTGATGCTCATTTCAAACAGCTGTACTGCTGTAATCACATTTTCATCTTAATCAGCATGAAAGCAAATCAAGGAAAGTCTGAACAACAACAGGCTGGACGGCTTGCTTATTATCCCAGCGGACTAAAAATTGTGTCTTTAAGGCTGTTTTCTGTCAGCTATATGTCTCAGATGACAGTGAGGTAGCATTTAATTCAGAAGCCTGGGAAGAAATTTACAATTACAACATTCAGGTTCTCAGATGTGCTCTGAGAGAACTGGAGAGAGACTTGGAGGGACAGAGGGAAGGGAATGCATATGTGGGTGAGGTGTGGGAGAGAATATGTGGTAATATGATGACAGCTCTGTCATATGGTGTTAATTAGTTTTAGAAAGCCATATGTTCCTGGTGAGCAGGGCAACTACAAAACAGACAAGTCTTTTAACAAGCAGGCCTTATTTACAGCAAAAGTACAACAGGCATGCCAACCATTTTCTGAGTCCTTTTTGTGTTCTGTAGCTCTACACATACTTCGTCTTCTCTCCCTCCCCAGCAGACTTTAAGTAAGCAGCAATGGTGCAGCCCATTAAACTTGAGGGGCCCCAATCTGCGCTCAGTGTAAACACAAGCTGGGAGCCCCCATTAGCCTCGCTGCTCAGCCATGTTTGATGGATACTAATATGCTCACCACCCCGTTGCACTTTGTAGGTGCACACTGCTCTTGATGGGGGAAGGGCTGGGCTTACAATCACCGTCTCAATGAGGCCACCAAACTAATACATTGCATCAAGTCACATCAAGTCTTTTAAATTCAGTTGACAGGAGTCGAAACATTCACACAGCAAACTCACTTATGTGTATAGTTTATGAATGGCGGAAATCAATGTATTATCATTGATTATATTTCATTTCACCCAGAAGGAGAAAATAAAGTGAGTGTGGTAACACCTATAGAGAAATAAAATTTTGATATTATGGAATCCTCTAGTTCAGCTGTGCAAGCCACCACCTGGCAATGTCATTTTGATCTATATCCAGCAATATAGGCTTAATATTCACCACCGCAGTGTGATATTATATGATGTATGATAGCTTAAAGGGGACCAGGTATAATATGAAACTGTTCAGCATAGATGACAAAGTGACAGAGACAGTCTGTCCACAGGCAAGTGAGCCCAGTGCTCAGTAGAACAGATTCATCGCTTTGCCTTTCAGTTTACTTTCATCACCCTCTAAAGTAGCCAGGTATGATAAATGCTCACTCGAACATTGTTGCACATAAAATAATGCCTAATTTATTGTGCTCATTCTAAGAGTGGCTGCTATTTTTCTTCCTCCACACAGGCTAAAATTAGCTAAGATGCATAACTTAAAATATATGTGTTTTTGTGACTTTGCAGACGCCTTTGTTGGAGGAGTGATCGGGTTGTTGTTTGCGTACATCTGCTATCGCCAGCACTACCCACCCTTTCTGCACATGGACTGCCACCTGCCTTATGCCAGTCTGGCTGCCGCCACCCACACACCCTCGCATGCCCAGGACGACCCGCAACCCACTGACAATGCCACCACCCTTCCCCTGGAGGGCTTGACTGAAGGGCCGGTATGACTAGTGGCCACCACCGAGACTTCCGCCAACACCTTTACCAAGCCACCAAGCCCGCCTCCCCATTCCCCGTGACTGACTGGCACTTATATACATTCCAGCAGTAGTAATACACCTCACCCATCTCCATACTGTTAGATCCCTGTCTCGGTGACGCCTACATTCTTTGTGTCTATTTTTTTTTATATCTGGTTCTTGCTCAGCAGCCGTGAAAGTTTATATTTAGATGTGATGTACGAGAGGAATCTACGAATATGGGACATCACCGCTGAGAGCGAAGAGAGAAAAACATGTTGAAAACCTGAGGAAACAAGTCTTACTAATGGGTGTGAAAGAAGATAAAATTATTGCCAGTTTTTTGCTGGAATTTCTTGGTTAATGAGAACTGTGTTTGGCAGGTTGTTTAATGCTGGAGTATATTTAATGTTTATCTGTTAAATGATTGGGACAGCAAGTTAGGGAGACCCAGAGAAAATCCCATGAAATGTCACAGCAATTAAACCATAAAATCAAAAATGTATGTTATATTCAACACTTACAAATTATGGAATTTGATAGCAACTAGTACCAGGAATCCAATGACTGTGTGTTTAAGCTAGACTTTTAGATGCAGTTTCAGAGGCCAACAATGTGGGGGTTTTTTTAACTCAAGGATTTGCGGCACTAGATTTATACCTCCTTGCTTTTAATCTTTTTTGGTTGTCTTTAGCAACATAATGATACATACACAGCCAATACACTCTTGGAGAAAAGCACTAGTCCATGCCGAGGACAATATTCAATGCTCTCCAACCTTTCTCTTCTACATTCACCCATTTTTATTATTTCATTTTTCTTATTCTCTTGGGTTTATATTTTTTCAATGCAAACCCACATACAGTATATCACCTTCACCCTATTTCTCTTCGTCTCGTTGTCACCATCCAACTTTATTTTTCACAAGCTCTGCATTTAACACATGTTCCCAGAGGTTGCACAGGGACCTGAACCCAAATTGTAGCTCAATGAGTGCAATCAATAACAGGCAGGTGGGAATGGCGTGGTGGAAGTGTGTCTGGACAGGCACAAACTTTAATCTGATCCTGCATTAATCCTCATTAAGGGAGGTCAGCCTTGGCTGCTTATGAGCACATTAAGACTGTATGAGGTGCCCCACGGACTGCCCAAGCATTGCAAATGGCTTTCAGCCTGACTGTAGCCCCACAAACAGACAATCTAGCATTCGGGAGATGACAGGCCTGAACCTAGTACAGCAATTTTGATGCATTATTCATCCATTAATGTTCCATTATTTATTAATATTGCCAGCCTTAATTTAATGACAGCACGTTGCAACAGAGAATACACCAAAGATTCGTAGCTTTTTTCTGCTTGGGTTGTATGCACCCTGTTATGCTTTATTAACAGAGATGACACATAGCCAGATTACTTGGTCCCTATCATCAACAAAGCAATTTGTAGCCTCCAACAAGTTCTGTTACAAATTATGGATCATTTTGTTGCCTTGGTTACCGTGTCTTTTTGCCATTGCTGTGACATTAATGGGAAGGTGCAATCTCAGTTTACTTCTTACTTAACCCAGCTACATGGAAAGGCAAAGATTATATATTTGCACTCAAAAAATGGGTGAAGGGTGAACACACAATGTAGATGGTTCTTTTGTAATTTAATTATATTGTCAGTATGTTAGTAAGTCCTATTTATGTATTTGTCTATCTCCACTGAAAAAAGAAAGCTGAAACAGCTTGCACCTACTGTATAGCTGGTAGGAACACACAAGGAAAGCTACTCTCTGTTCAAAATTCTTTTAAACACTATTTCCTCAAATCAGTCACAAACAAGCCTCTATCACTAATGCAACCCACTGGCAGCTTCGTAAAACTGTGTGTGTGTGGGTGCAGGTTTTGACAAGGCCCATCCCACACTGATGCAATACAAAATTAAACTTTACGAAGAACGAACCTTTCACCAGTCGGGGAAAAAAGGTGCTCGACTCTGCACATCAGACTCTGTGACAGGACTCAACGAGACTCGAGAGTTGACTGGAAAGGAACTTGTCTCCTTGTCTGCAATTTGTCTTTCAGCACAGGCCTGTAGATCTGTGACTGTGAGATTTTGACATCTTGAGGCAGATTTGGAGGTGAAATGATTGTGACAGAGATTCATCTTGTTGTATAGACCTGCAATCGCCTGACTTGGCAGCCTGATGTTTGTATTTTGTCATTTAGTTGGTACAGTGTTTATTGGGAAAAAAAAAAAAAAAGTTCAGAAGTCATGTCTGTAAGAGTATTTTCACTTTGCCATCAAATGATTTGAGTTCTCCACTTTCCTTCAAATCTGTCCATGATTTGTTTTAATTTGGTGCTATAGATAGTTTTGTAGCAATAGGTGTCACTTTTTTTCAAATGGTTGATGTGTCATTTTGAAATGAAAGTTCAATAATTTTCTACAGAGAAAGAAAAAATAATTATTATACATACAGTATGTTTTCATCAGATGCACAAGGGCAACCGGTGCTGAATACTTTTTCTTTTTAATCATTTCACCTCCCCAGTGACTGATGGGAGAAAAGTATATCAAAATATTAAAGAACAATGAAATTATTATCTAAAATTAATGAATAGATGTCTGAAGAAAAAGAGTGTAAGAATCTTTGTTCATGGCATGCCAGTTCCATTTGTGAGAAAAGACTGTTTTCTATGAATAAGCATGTCTGGCCTTGAGAACTATTTGAGCTGTGTTTTGCTGTTTATATACTTTATGTACAATAAAGGACTGCAGCTGTGTGAAATTTGTCTATGAAGAAAACAAAGGAGCCTAATGTATCTTGGGTGTGATTGTTGGAGCCTACGTTTGTTGCTGTGATGGGAACTTTCTGCTTCAGTTGGGTTCAACACATCAATGGAAACTAATCAAGGTTTGAAGATGTTTATAAGGAAAATGTCTTCTCTGTACTGAGAACGATGGTACTACTACACTCTTCTTTATATGCAAGAAACAACAACAAGAAAGAAAAAAACTTAATGCAGCAGCAGAATGAGCTTGAATGAGCTATATCCCAAGTTCAGTTAAATGAATTTATGCTTTAGCAGACCTGCTGTTAGATTGCACTGTGCTACTGAGGCAGTTGAGTGTATGTGCGTGAATGTAACTCTGTTCTAAGTGTGTGTTGTGCTTTTCTGCATCATTTGTGTTGCACTCTTGTTTAGGGAGTTTACAATAAATGTGTGTATGCTTAAGACTGCCTGTTGCTTTTCATATCAGTGGGATTGAAATGGCCTACTGCCAATGACAACTCCTGAGGGAATGTTCTTTTCCAAGTTTGTTCCTATTAATAATTTTACTTTTACTTGCCAGAGGTCAGAGGTGCATTAGAATCTACCTTTTTTAGTATTTTTAGTCATGCTAACAATAGCAATGTTGATATGATATGTCAGTCCACCACTTCAGTCCGAAAAGGAAATATCATTTTTTGGATGGATTGCCATTCAGTGCTTTGTTTTCTACATTCGTGAAAAAAAAAAAGGACAAATATATAAAAATTACAAATAGAAATCTAGACTTTATTTTGGTGTCACAAGTTAGAAAAGCATTCAGTGATATTTGTACTTATATAACATAATTCAATAACTCATGACGAATTGCTAGATTATACAATTTGTTCGGTAGTTTGCACAAAATTGTTTGAACTCCCAATGCCTTTCACAATTTCAGATGAAGTAAATTGATTAATTCACTTGTTTTTGATAGCTCAAAATTGAATTTAATGTTTTCACACAGGGTTTTAGCCCTTGTGGTCTTGTTTTTCATGAAAATGTTTCTTTCTAAATAACGACATAGACACCACAGATCAACAGGGTTGTTGCTCCAGATATCAGCCCTCTTCAGATGATAGAAAACTTTCGAGTGATGTGTGGTAACATCCCACCCTATCAGACCTAGGAGTGATGCAGCAGCCACTTGCACAACCTGAAAGATGCTGGTTTCATCTCACACTTGAGAATACATATCGGATCCATTAAGTGATATAATTTATAAGCTAAAGGTATATGATCTCATTTTAACAGCTTTTGGAATTTGTCTTTCATCTTTTTGGAAAGTGTCTTTCACTTTGATTAGTGTTTCCAAGGAATTGTCCCAAAGTCCCCACACACTTTGCCTTAAACCTTACTTTATTTTGAGTTGACAGTGAATTGTCAAAATGGCATGATATTGCCTGAGAGTCTGTGCTCCTGGTATTGTTGATATTGTAGTTTCAAGGCACATTGTAGTTTCATACAACAGTAAAACAGCCACATAGCAGCAATTACACAGCCATTGTTACTCCTGAGTAGCTCTCACATTGGAACCTTACAAGAAACCATTTGCTGTGAGATTATGTGTGTTATTGAGGTAAATTATGCACAAAATATGCTCTTGTGTAGCACTGCAGAAGATTAACGTTTAATACAGCAGCAAAGAGCTTCCCGTCAGTTACACATTTGTTTGCCTTGGAAATAGAAGAGATGATTTCCTTCCAGTATGTGAATTATAATAGTGCTCAATCAGTGTGTCATCCCTCTAAACATCCATATTGTTTTTCTGTCAAGACCAGCTGCTTGTGTCTGAATAAGCAATGCTGTAATGGCAGTGAAATCAACCTGGTTCTAATGCATCAACAGTCATCTGGCATCTAATATTACTTAACATTGTAATACTCTTCAAGACGCTACACACAATATTCCATCATACTCAGTGTTTCCAAGGGGTACTTAAATAGAGATTTCATGAGCTTGTGGTTACCCCATGAGGAAATCATTAACATGGTTATATATTGTAGAAGCTGACAAAATACTGTGATAGACAACAGACCAGATTTTATCAGATCATATCATAAAAACATTACATGACACACCTTCTACATATACATTTTTCGATAGGGTATGGATATGGAAATAACACTTAACCTGATGGTCCCAGATGGTTTGTTACACCGAACCATCTGGGAGGTCGTTGTTGGAAACTTTTTGAAAAAGGTCAGGCACTTGACTGACTCAAAACCTGACTTGGCAAGTGATTGGATGAACAGTCTATCACCATTTATCACGGGCAAACTTCAGCCAATCAGGGCAAAGAACCATATCACATAATCAAACTCTGACCAATATATTCTCGAGTTCTGGTGTAACTCATGCAAGCAACATCTATGCTAACGTGTTTAGTAGTCACCATTGTTGATTTTGAGCAAACAGTCACTCCTCACACAATCACTAGCTCATGCAGTAGTTGCCAGTAGTTCCTCAGAAGATTCTGACTGGTCCGTAACCAGTGTGTTAGGACATGCATAGGTTAGCATGCATAGATTTGATAACAATGTTATTTGATAATAATAATAATAATAATAATAATAATAATAATTTGATGATTTGATAGTGACATTTACAAGGTATCTGCTTTCAAATAAAACTCCTGTTATGCAAGCATACAATCAATCACAAAAAGCTGGGGGGAGACCCTGCTGTGCAGTTGATCATGCAAAACGCCATTCAGTCTTTACTAAACTGCAGAAGAGAACAAATATGTTCATGTAGAAGAGGGAGCATGAAACAAACTAATGAGACTTGAACAAATATGTGCAAAGAAGCAAACTACCTCTCCCATGTCACAGTATTACTGACAAAGAGGCAAACCAGGCTACGTAAAGCTTCAAAGCTTAACTGAGCTACACGAATTTGTCAGTTGTTGCTCTGTTGTAATTGCTTATCTTTGCAGAATCTTTGTATTATTGTATTTCAATAAAATTGGAGGACTCAAGAGATGCAATGCCACAAATTGATGATGATTAATGAGTGTCTGAAACCTAAATTTATTGCTCTTTATTGACTAAACTGTTGAGTGAGTGAGGGAGGCGTGATTTATAGAAACAGAATGACTATGGACACAGCATCACTGTTTTCACAGGCAGAGTAGTGCTCCCCATGACAAGTAAATTGATCTTAATGTGTGTGTGGTGATAAAATGTATCCATTACACTGTTAATCTTTTTCTTAATATTTTGCCATGCTTTTTGGGAATGTGACTACAGTTTGCAACCTTTCTATCTCCCAGCTGTGACTTGCTGAGAGTTGGCTAGCAAACTATGTACAAAGAGTTCTTGTGATAGACTTCAAGGCCAAAGATAAGGGTCAGACTCTCATTATGTGAAAATAGACTTGTCAGGGTGAGAAACAGCCGAACTTTAGTTTCTTGTAACCAAATTGCATGATTCTGATCATGTCAGAAGCAGGACAGGAACTGGATAAATATATGTTACTTTTATTACTCTGTCAGGCTCACTACTTACCACCTTGTGTGTGTAAAGATCTCTGACCTTTCAGCTGAAATAATTGTGATTTGGTATTCTCTGAGTGCTGTTCTTCGTAATGATGTTCTTACATATTACAGTTGTATGCTTATACAGTCTTCTTAACCTCATTTTAGTCTTACTCTGTTGAATAAATCAAAGACAAAGACAGTATTGGAGAAACGTTGCTTATTTGTTCATCTCTCACTGGAATTTCTTGTTTAAAATTAGTGCGTCTTTATGTTTTACGCAACAGATTTTCATGTATTTTCCATTTGTGTAAGGACTTTTATACTGAAAAGATGTCTTCCTGCAAAATGTTTTTGTAGTTTTTGTAGTTAGCTAGAGTTAACTAAGTTGCTCTTATAAGTAAAGTTTGTGACCTCAGACTCAATTGGAGTTAGTAGTCGGGGATGAGGTCTACAGCAGCAAGTGATAATGTAGCCACAGTAAGGAACTACAGCATGAGCTTTAAATAATTCAGACTTTTTCTACCCTACTCATCTAATTTGGTATCGTCTTTTTGTTGAAATGTGACATTTCTAAATAATGAATGGATCTGGATTCTGGAGGATGTGGCAAATAAAGGACTCATCAGATTGGCTCATAATTAATGGATCAGCCAAGGAATGTGAGATTCATCTGTTAGAAGTCTCTTCTGTGGAGTTGTAACTGATATTGGAAAACAGAAGAAAAAAAATAGTTTCTGCTGAACTCGCCAAGTCTCCCCAGAAGTCAAAAGTCTTATTTAAAATTTCTTGGAAAATAAATGTCATTGACATATTTAGATTATTCAAGGCACATTTATCATTCTGTCTGAATTTTTGCTTTTTTGTGTTCATCAATCTTTGACTTGGTCGACTTTATTAAATGATATAGCTGCAATGAAACATCAGACTCAGACCTTCAAATATGCTGTTGAAGCAGATTTCCACTGGGATGTTTTAAACAGGTCTGCAGGTTTACTGCCATCATTAAGAAGTCAATATGTATCTATAAAACAAAGCTCCAAATCATCATAAAAATTATCATCATCATAAAAATTATGCATATGTAAAGTAGCATGCCCAATAAATTTCCAGCTTAGCTCGTGGAAACTGACATTCATAATAGATCAATAGCAATGAGCAGACAGCTGAAGATGTACCTTTCATGCTCCTGTAAATTCCTCAGGGTAGTGTGCTATATCGCAGAGCTCAGTAATTTCTGTCACGACTGCCTCATAAATACACAAACCACAAATTCTGTCAAAGTGTAACATTCAGCATAAATCCACAGGAAAGGTTTGGGGAATTGTTTGCAAAGTGAGTGGCAGGCTTCCTCTCATGTTTCTTAAATGCTAACTACTGATTGTACCCTTGTTTGGCTCACTCAGAAGCAGAAATTGATCCACACTATTCAGACACATGGCATCGTGAATAGTCAGCAAAGGACAAACATACATAAATGGAAGAATGGAGGCACAAGGGAGTCTTGTGAGATAACTATGAGAAGAGGCTTGAGAAAGGTTGTGGACTACTCTTTACTAGTGCACAGTCAAATTTAACTTCATGCAATACTGAAAAGGAGCTTTCTTATATTCTACTGTATGGATTACTTAACATCTGATGTTGATGTTGATGTTGATGTTTGATCAATACATCATCTGAGAAATATCAAGGTCAAAAATACTGTTGTTTTGCTTCATTTTGAAGACTGGTCAGTGAATTGACTGATTGAATTGACAAAAAGACAAACAAACAAAAGAAAACAACAAAAAAAGTTAAGTTATTAAAAAGACAGAACTTTCTACCCTAAAATAACCACTTCACTATGATACTGATTTGTAGGATGAATGTTGCCTCTGTCATTCCCACTTTGTGCCCTGTATGCCTGTTCTCGCTCTATGTAACTTTGGGTTCCAGGTCAGCAGAAGTGTGGAGCAGTTTACTAAGTAACATGCAAATTGCTTTGCGACACTTTGCGGTAAGCGTATTCTGTCACTTCCGGTTATCGGTGTTACTGCCACGGTGCTCTCTGCTCTGCTCACCTAAACAGATTTACGTATATTTCTCACATCAGTGATTATCTACATATCTCTACACTATCCTTAGACTTGTTCTGTTTGAGCACGAACAGGTCTCTGAACTTTAGTAACACTTTAAATCCGAAAGTTTCACCAGTTTCTGTTAGTCACACTAACTAGCTTAGCTGTAGCAATGGCTTCTCTCTCCTCTCCTGCTCTCTCCTGCCCTGTGTGCCTCATGTTTAGTTACTCCTCGTCCTCCTTTAGCGATAACGGTACTTGTAATAAATGTAGTTTATTTGTAGCTTTGGAGGCGAGGCTCAGTGAGTTAGAGGCACGGTACCGCACCACCGAACAGTCAGTAGCTAGCAAATCCCCTGTAGCCGGTGCGGTACCACCGAAGGTAGCTTCAGCTAGCCGTCCCCGGTAGTTCCCGAGCAGCCGGGAGGCTGGGTGACTGTCCGAAAGACGCATAGCCCCAAACTGAAGCCCACGGTACACCACCAACCGCTCCACGTTTCAAACAGATATTCCCCACTCAGCGACACACCCGCTGAGAGGCCAACTCTGGTGATTGGCAGCTCCATTTTACGAAACGTGAAGTTAGCGACACCGGGGGCCATAGTTAAATGCATCCCGGGGGCCAGAGCGGGCGACATCGAGTCTAATTTAAAACTGCTGGCTAAGGATAAACGTAAATACAGTAAGATTGTTATTCACGTCGGCGGTAATGACACCCGGTTACGCCAATCGGAGGTCACTAAAATTAATGTTTCATCGGTGTGTGCATACGCCAAAACGATGTCGGACTCCGTAGTTTTCTCTGGACCCCTACCCAATGTGACCAGTGATGACATGTATAGCCGCATGTCGTCATTCCACCGCTGGCTGTCGAGGTGGTGTCCAGCAAACGATGTGGGCTTCATAGATAATTGGACACCTTTCTGGGGAAAACCTGGTCTGATTAGGAGAGACGGCATCCATCCCACTTTGGATGGAGCAGCTCTCATATCTAGAAACATGGCCAAGTTTATTAGTCGACCAAAACCGTGACAACCCAGAGTTGAGACCAGGAAGCAGAGCTGCAGTCTTACACGCTTCTCTGCGCCTCCATTAGGGCAGCCACCCACCCAATCCTTTAGTATAGAGACTGTGTCTGTCCCCCGTCCACCTACATTATTTAAAGATAAAACAAACAGAGGAGGAGCTCATCATAAAAACCTAATAAAAATTAAAACAACATCCCCAGCAGTCCAAAATAAGATAATTAAATGTGGACTCTTGAATATCAGGTCTTTGTCCTCTAAAGCTGTCTTAGTCAATGAATTAATATCTGATTATGGTATTGATTTATTTTGTCTTACTGAAACCTGGCTGCAGGAGGATGAATATGTTAGTTTAAATGAATCCACTCCTCCCAGTCATTGTAATACTCATATTCCTCGAAGTACTGGTCGAGGTGGTGGAGTTGGAGCCATATTTGACTCAAGTCTATTAATAAATCCTAAACCTAAACTAAATTATAACTCGTTTGAAAGTCTTGTTCTTAGCCTTGCTCACCCAACCTGGAAAACATTACAGCCAATTCTATTTGTTATAGTATATCGTGCTCCTGGTCCTTACTCTGAATTTTTATCTGAATTTGCAGAATTTGCATCAGGCTTGATCCTTAAAACAGATAAAGTAATTATTGTAGGTGATTTTAATATTCATGTGGACAACCACAATGATAGTCTTAGTACTGCGTTTATCTCTTTGTTAGATTCAATTGGCTTCTGTCAGAGTGTAAATAAACCGACTCATTGTCTGAACCACACTCTTGATCTTGTTCTCTCATATGGCATTGAAATTGATCATCTAATAGTCTTTCCACAGAATCCTCTTCTGTAGACCATTTTTTAATAACCTTTGAGTTCATATTACTGGACTATAAGCCTTTCTGCAGAAACTCCTACGCAGATGTTTATCTGATAGTGCTGTAGCCAAATTTAAGGAAGTGATTCCCTCAGTATTGAATTCAATGACTTGTCTCAATGTAGCAGAGGACTTGTCTGCTTCCTTTAGCCCCTCACAAATAGATCATCTTGTTGATAGTACTACAGGCTCATTACGAACAACTCTAGACTCTATTGCACCTCTGAAAAGAAGATAATTAAACAAAGGAGGTTAGCACCATGGTATAGCCGCAGACTCGCAACTTAAAGCAAGAGGCACGTAAATCTGAACACAAATGGCGTGCCACTAAACTGGAAGAATCTCGTTTAGCCTGGCAAGATAATCTTAAAACATACAGGAAGGCTCTCCGTAGTGCCAGAGCAGCCTACTACTCTTCATTAATAGAGGAAAATAAGAACAACCCCAGGTTTCTTTCAGCACTGTAGCCAGGCTAACAGAGAGCCACAGCTCTATTGAGCCATCCATTCCTTTAGGTCTAGTAGCAATGACTTCATGAGCTTCTTTAATGATAAAATTATAACTATTAGAGACAAAATTCATCACCTCTTGCCCTCAACAGGCACTGATCTGCATTCTGATACAGCAAGTTTGGAAACAGCTGTAAAACCTGATATATATTTAGACTGTTTTTCTCCAATCGACCTTCATCAAATAACTTCAATAATTTCTTCATCTAAGTCGTCAACCTGTCTCTTAGATCCCATCCCAACCAGGCTGGTCAAGGATGTTTTACCTCTAGTTAGCCCTTCTTTATTGGATATGATTAATCTGTCTTTATTATCAGGATATGTACCACAGTCCTTTAAAGTAGCTGTAATTAAACCTCTTCTTAAAAAGCCCACTCTAGACCCAGAGGTTTTAGCCAATTACAGACCGATATCAAACCTTCCCTTTCTCTCTAAGATACTTGAGAAAGCTGTAGCCAATCGCTGTGCGACTTTCTCCATAAGAACAGCTTATATGAGGATTTTCAGTCAGGATTTAGAGTGCATCATAGCACAGAGACCGCACTAGTCAAAGTTACAAACGACCTCCTAATGGCATCAGACAAAGGACTCATCTCTGTACTCGTCCTGTTAGATCTTAGTGCCGCATTTGACACCATTGACCATCAAATTCTTTTACAGAGACTGGAACATCAAATTGGCATCAAAGGAACGCCTAAGCTGGTTTAAGTCTTATTTTTAGATCGTTCTCAGTTTGTTCTTGTCAATGATGAATCCTCCATGCATACCAAAGTTTGTCATGGAGTCCCACAAGGTTCTGTACTCGGACCACTTCTATTCAGTTTATATATGCTTCCTCTAGGGAACATTATTAGGAATCACCCGTTAATTTTCATTGTTATGCCGACGACACCCAATTATATTTATCGATCAAGCCTGATGAAACCAATCAATTAACTAAACTCCAAGCATGCCTTAAAGATATAAAAGTTGGATGACCTTCAATTTTCTGATGTTAATTCAGACAAAACTGAAGTTCTTGTAATTGGACCCAAAAACATCAGAGACTCTCTCTCTAGAGACTTAGTTACCTTAGATGGGATCACCCTGGCCTCCAGCTCCACCGCAAAGAATCTTGGAGTTGTTTTTGATCAGGATTTGTCCTTTAATGTCCACATAAACAAATTTCAAGGACTGCATTCTTCCATTTACGTAACATTGCCAAAATCAGACGATTGTATCTCAAGCAGATGCAGAAAAACTAGTCCACGCATTTGTTACTTCTAGGCTGGACTATTGTAACTCATTGTTATCAGGCTGCTCCAATAAGTCTCTTAGGACTTTGCAGCTAATTCAGAATGCTGCTGCACGTGTTCTGACAGGAACCAAGATCAGAGATCACATCTCTCCCATTTTGGCTTCCTTGCATTGGCTACCTGTTAAATCTAGAATAGAATTTAAAATTCTTCTCCTTACATACAAAGCTCTTCATGGTCATGCACCATCATATCTAAAAGAGCTCATAGTACCTTACTACCCCTCTAGAACACTGCGCTCTCAGAATGCTGGGTTCCTTGTAGTTCCTATAGTTTCAAAGTAGATTGGGAGCCAGAGCTTTCAGCTATCAAGCTCCTCTTCTGTGGAACAAACTACCATTTTGGGTTCGGGAGGCAGACACGGTCAACACTTTTAAGAGTAAACTTAAGACTTTCCTTTTTGATAGAGCTTATAGTTAGGGCTGGCTCAGGTCATCCCTTAGTTATGCTGCTATAGGACTATACTGCCGGGGGACTCCTCCTTTCAGGGTTATGCCTAGCCAGGCATGGTATTGGTTGAAGATGCAGTCACATCCCCTTTACTGAAAACCTCTCTCTCTCTCTCTCTCTCTCTCTCTCTCTCTCTCTCTCTCTTCTCTCTCTCTCTCCACCATCTGTAAACATACATGTCTGTCTACATGTACATTAATGCATCTTACTAACTAAACTTCTTCCCGGAGTTTCTGTGCCCTTTGTCCAGCAGGTTCTCGTGGATCGTGACTGCTGCTGTGGTCCGCATGACGTCCACTACATATATTATTACTGTCATTAATGTTACCATATCTCCATCACAGTTTATAGTGACTTAGTTAATGATTTGCTGCTGCTGTGCATCTGTGTCTCTCTATCTCTATCACAGGTTCCACTGCTACTGTAATCATTTTATCATTCATTGTAATCCATTGTCATTTTTCATTGTAATTACACAAAATGTTTCTGTTGACTTGTTGACTGTACACGTGACATCTATTGCACGTCTGTCCGTCCTGGGAGAGGGATCCCTCCTCTGTGGCTCTTCCTGAGGTTTCTTCCACTTTTTTCCCTGTTAAAAGGGTTTTTTGTGGGCAAGTTTTTCCTCACTCGAACCGAGGGTCTAAGGACAGAGGGTGTCACTCCCTGTACAGATTGTGAAGCCCTCCGAGGCAAAATGTATTTTGCGACTTTGGGCTATACAAATAAAATTTGATTTGATTTGATTTGATGTAAGTATTGGGGTAACTGGACATATGGAGAAAATGACCATAAAACTAGTTAGCTAATGGTAGCTCCGCTAAGTTAGCTATACTGCCAAAGACGACGTGGTCAGAGAACTGGGGAGTGTTGATGTTTAGCATAGGAGCCTTGGAACACCAGGAGAGGAAATCTTATGGCCAGGGATGTGGTTGGATGCTGATGGAGAGCAGCACTGGTGTCGTGTCGGAACTAGAATTAAGTGAGCAGGCACTGTAACCGGGCTCAGCAGCTTCTATGGAATTAGCTAATGGCAGAGGCTAACAGGCCAGAGGATGACACAATAAGCTAGAAAGAGAGAAAAGGAGAGACTGACCAAGCAAGAACAAGAGAAGAATACATTCCAGACTGGCTTTTAGTTGTTTGCGAGAGATTCGTTAAATAAAATGCCTGTAAGACACGCTGTTCTGGACTTCTTGCTGCTGGATTTGTAAGTAATATTTGCTGGTTTTCTATGTATTATCTTGTTGCACTTGCCTGAAATTATCGATTTGGTAGTTTTTGATCATAAGCTAGATAATCATAGCAAATCCATTTGTGTCCATATTTACAGCAGCAATATATAGACCTAAGTGAAACTAGGGGTGCCAACTTGCATATATCGCAATACCAAATCTGCTTGAGAATACCGTTTTATAACATCCATAATCATTGACATTTACATGAAGTAATGTCTCTTTATAAAAGATATGTTGGAGAGTTTTGCCATTCTGGTAAGTGGTGTTTCTTTCATGCTACCTAGCAAAAAGCCAAGGTAAGAACTGAATAACAGATTGTATAACTCCTACTCAAAACTGAAAACCTTGCACCTCTACTTTATGACATTGCTATTTGTTGCCTAATCTGCCCAGACTATTATCAAATGAAACACACGTTTGTTCTGTTAAATTATAATACTTTCACATTGCTTCACCTGCTGCATTTGTTGACTTTACCCCCCACATTTCCTTCAGTGATCGCAGACCTGTATCTATGTTCATGTTAAACTACTCTACTATGGAGGACATGCAATGTTTTTCTTAGACTGTAATGCAAGATGGCTTACATAAGTTGTTCTATAATATTTCATAGTGAAATGTTTCAGAAGTTTAATTTTAGTTAAAAGTTTAGACTCACTCTGGAGGACATTGTCCACTTCAATACTGTCTTGTTGCTGTTTCATGGCTGTTATTGATGGCTGAGGTGTGAGGGGAGTTAAGTGACACACTGGGAGAACAAATGCAGTCTGCACTGTCAGCACAGCTGAACTTTAAAGTTGGGCACTTCTCACCTTTCCCAAACCTTTCTGTGTAAAACTGGCAATTTCCAACAACTTTAACATTTTGCTTTTTTTCATCATGTAGTAATGCAGTTAGTAACCAGTGTGAGAATGGAAAGATAACTCATCTTGCTGGAAATATTTTTTTCATAAGATGGTGCTTTATGAATTTTAACACAGCATAACTCAACCAATAGACAGGAGCTCACAGGTTCCTGTACAAAGATGATGTTCATGGGGCTGTTGTAAACAAAGTGGCCAGTCATTAAAAATTGTGAAAATCAATAAACATAAACTCTGTGGCAGCACTGTGATGTGCTACTGCAGTGACCCAACATTGCTATCACAACAGAGATGTAGCGTTCTCTCCCACAGCTGAGGCAACTGAGAACTTTTCTTGAGGAGAGCTAAAGGATTACCCAAATTATCTGCTCTGCAGCAGGTACAGCAGCCACAGGTGAGCTGCATTATGCTAACATCTACTGACCTACTTGTGAGCAAGACTAGAAGAGTGGCTGAGCCTGGAATAGAAAGTACTCTTATTGACCTGAAATTCTCAGTAGCGTTAATACTGGAATGAAACTGAACTGAAAAACTGTGATTTTTAGACATTTTTGGCTTTTTGTGGAAATGTCATGAAAGCTCACAAATGTTTGTATGTTTCAACCAAGCAAATTTGCCAATTTCAGCCCATAAAGGTCATATTTCTAAATTACATAGAGATCCTACAGTTTTCTCTGTTCATGTTCCTCATACAGGAACAACATTTTGCTGAAAAAATAATCTTCATTTTTATGACTGTCCATTTTACCAACATGATTTATTTTAGGAGTTACATTTCAAAATGACATTTCTGCCAATGTGATACCGACTTAGCTGGCAGCGCAAAATTGAAAATTATGAGGGCAGGGGGAGAGAATGATAGCAGGTAATTTCTATCTGCAGTCAACACATGGATGGTATCTTTACAGGCTGTATCACCTGGTGTATATTTTTGAGATACTGAGTGATAGACATCTGGTAAGCTATATTCATAAAAGATAGAAGACAAGTCATTTTCGTGGACATGATCTCTCCCAGATCAGTTTCTTTAAATCTGTAGAGGCTAAAACACTACTGAAATATATATTATCTGCCATCTGCGCACCTGTGGGATGAAGGTGCCGCTGAGAGGTGGAGGGGTTTATCTCAGCTGCTCCAACCCGAAACCATCTAAACACCATGACTAATGACACTTGGCAGGAATCCTCTTTCTGATGACTCTGTTTGCAGTGTGCGTGTGTGTATGCCTTGTGATTTCATGTAAAAATGTCTTCAGTAGATTTTCACAGTGATGTGATGTGGTGGGTCTTTTAAGCACTCCAGAATATGTGTTTGTACATCTGTATGCATTGGGGAATAAAAAGAGCTGAAGAAAGCAGGAGAAAAGCGCTGTGTGGAATAAATAAATATTTCATGATCACCAAGTGCTGAGGCTCAACATGAAGCAGACTGGTTGACCTGGCTGTTAATGCTCAAGTGGAATCTGGGTAAAAGTTGTGTTTGTACTTGTAATTGTTGCAACGGGACATCGACTATCTTCGCACGTTTAAAAGCTTGGCCAGTTACTGACAGATACCAAACACCTTTTATGAATAGAGATATATGCATCTTGTAAGATGTATATAATAGACTGTGTTAACCCAGGTTTAAATAGATATCAACCATGTAGAAGCAATCTAGTTTACAACAAGTGGAGGAAAGACAAATAAAGCTGTTTTAATGCATAGTCTATCCACCATGTTGAACAATATCGGTACCCATTGGTTATCGTCTGATGACAATTTAGCTTCCTAACCCTCTTGTCTCTGACAAGAAAGCTCCAGTGTGTCAGTTTCAGGGTTTTTTCACGCTTTTCATGGCCACCATAGATTCTCCTCAAAGCTAGGAAGGAAGGGGTCAGGCAAGGGGCGTGGCAGTGTGGGTGTTGCAAATATCTCCTTAGTGTCACATTTGTTAAAGCAGGACAACCAGAAAAAAAAGAGATTGGACCTAAATGCAGACTGAGTTAGATGCCTTTGAATGATTTAATGGTAAAGTGTCAATTAACAAAAGGCTTACAGGGATGATGAGGCAGGCAAAGGTCAATACCAGAAAAACAATCCAACACGGGAAAACAAATCCAAGGAAGCAGGACAAAATCTGAAGTCCATAAAACAGTTTAGGTCCAAGAAAGCAAAGTAAAAGTCAATACAACATTAGGAAACACTAGAAATGGCTGGAACCTTGAGTAATGCTGCACCCCAGTCAAGATCAGAGGTCTGAATTTCCCAATTGGAATAATGTACATTTTAATTCTGCATCGCAAAGTCTGTTTCTTTTATCCTTTGTTTCCTGTGTGAGTCCCTAATGAAGTTTAGATCACTCTGAGATGCCATGTAAGACTGTAGTAAATTGGTCAACCTTTAGTCCTGGCAGGGCTTATTTTGCGATCCAGGGATCATGCGAACAGCAATATCAAGAAAGGTTAACTTATTTCTCAATGACATATGCAAAATTCTTCATCATCGGGGCTCATCACACTAAACTGTGTTACTATCCTTTGCACGGACACGTCTTTCTCTTCAAATTGTGCTGCAGGGGGAAAATTTACATCTATTCCCACCCACTTGTGTCTTTCCATTGACTTTGTATCCACTTGTATTATACTTGACCTTGTGTTCTGCCTGAACACATGGTAAGGGATGCATTTTTACACAGACTGTGCATCCCCCCATCTCTCATTTTGAATTTGTCATAGGAAGACCAGTATGAACAGGACAAACAACTACACTAAATCAATTGTTCATACAGCACATACAAACAAATGTAATGTGAACCTATCCTTTAAATACTGCATTTCAACATCTGAAAATTCCTGTGCTTGTCTGGTTCAGTATTAGCTATTGTCACACATCAACTTATATAATGGTACATAACAATCCATCTGAGGTTTTCATTTATTGACAATCACAGTGCGAAGTAAAATTACTGATCCCTTAAGACATAAAGGTGGCTATTCGTGGGAAACTCTGGCAAAAACCCTGAAATTCAATCTATTCCAGCTGACTGGCTCGAGGAACATTAGAAACCGCAGGATTACCTGTCAACCTATTTACAGACACATTGACTCTGGGGATACACATCTCTGTGCACACTCATGTATGCAGATGCTTGGGCATGTGTGCACTCACACATGTCGGTGTGTCTTTCCGTCCACCTGCCTGTCTGCAAGTGAGCACAAGAGACCTACAAAGAATGAGAAGATAAAGCTGTAAAGAATAAATTGTCATGAGTAGCACCACCTACCTCTTAAAAGCAGAGAAACATCAATAATTCACCAGATACAATATCTCATTGCGGGTTGCAAACCAGTGTGTGTGGTTATTTCTCTGCCCAAATATCCTGCCTCTGCATCTTCCACCATCACACTGAGCTTGCACAACAAACATCCGGCAATTTGATCTGATAACCGAGAAACTTTCAGATCTTTTCCTGTATCATAATCACAATTTATGTGATGGATGCTGTCATCTACTACTAACTTCTACTTCTACTGCTTGTTGCTACATAATAACTTGATGTTAGATTTACACTGAAAATGTCCATGAAAACTACCAATCATGTATCAAGATTATTGATATTTTAGAATACACTGTACAGAACAGTAGAAATACAATCTAGCTTTTTGTTATTGATATAAGATCATGATCTTACCTAACAGATAAAGTACATTTTGTTGAACCATTTCTCTTTTCTTTAGCCTTTCTCCACATGTCTGTTTGGCTTCTCTACTGGTTTACAGAGTTTATAATGAAGACTGTGCACTTTGGTGTCAAGATGACCATCTGCTACATTTTTTAATAATTGTTTGACTTTTAGGGAAATACATTTATGATATGTTTTTAGTTCTCTGTGTTAAAGGTCCAGTGTGTAAGATTAGAAGGATCTATTGGCAGAAAAAAGTATGTTTTCATTAATTTTTCACAACTTTTGCAGCTACCATAGTTTATCCTAAATGCTTGGAAGGGGAGGTTGAGGCAAGGGGTATTCATTTAGTTGCAGCTTCATCACTAGATACATGCCAAAAAGCATGAAACCCAGCCTACACTCACACCTGTCACATGTGGATTAAAACAGGTGAAATGATCTCCATGTCAGACTCAATGCGCTTATGTCACTGAATACAAGAAGACATGCACTGGCTCGGACCATAGACTACTGCTTTGATAGGTAAAACTTATGTGTCTAAAGCTGCTAAAATCCAGTGAAGCAGCAGAAACATATATCTTTAACATTACAACAAATGCTAAAACTTCTCACATCAAAGTTTTTCTTGACTAACTGTCACTATTTTTTCATCATGGATAAGAAGCTGCCTCACTATAAGAAACAGTTGAGCTCAGAAGTTAAAAAAAAACACCATGATGGGGAATCTATTGTGTATTTAATGGTCCACACTCAGAAAGAGCCCAAAGAGATATTTCTTTTGATGCTGTATTTTAATAAACCAAAAATCTTTTTGCTTTCTACAAAGCCTCATCTTGCCCAAGGCACAGAAATTGTCTAAAAAATATCTGTTCCTGAAAGAAAAGTGCCTCTCTTTAGCCTGGCAACTCCACTGCCCCAAGGCACCTTGAAGCGCTCTCTCTCTCTCCCTCATTCTTTCAGGAAATACCAGACTTCACATGTTATGGTAAATATCACATTGAGGAGTACACCTATACAAATATTTTAAGGTTGAATTATAGATGGTGTTTGTTTTTTCAGCCAATACGTACCTTTCAAAACAAAGTAGCAAAAGAGAAAAGCAAAGATGGTATTCAAGAAATAGATTTTAAGGTCATTGATGGAAGCTTCACATTAATTCTAAACAGTGATGTGTTAAGCAGGGACTCAACAGGCAGGAAAAATATTTAAACTGTCTCCATTTTTCTGTATTTATTCATTTTATCTATTTAATTGGCTTTCAGTCCCTTTTGCTCGTTCCAGCTGATGAATCACCGATGAATGGCAGCCTGTTTTTTTTTTTAAATCTGAAGAGCTTGTGAAAGTAAGTTCATCCAAGAATTTTCTTCCTTTAAGAAACTAATGGTTTCTCCAATTTAAAACTTTTTGAAAAGATTTTCATGTGTTTTTGTGAGCAGATACTGTAGGTCAGAGTCTGTGATTTTCACCATTAGATATATGTTGTTCTTTTACCAAGAACAGTAAGAACTCACATCAAACCTTTTCCATTATTTCTATCTGTGTGATGGAAATTATGTCACAGAGATTTATTCAGAACTCACTGAGGTGTCATCTCACTCTGTAATTTGTATATTCTGTGTACCAGCTGAGATAAACAGGAAGGGAATGTTTATAGACCAGCAACAGTATGAGCCTGCGTTCGCATATTAAATTGCCCTCTCACCCTAGAAAGATAACTAAATCAGCATTATTCAGGCGGGAGAATCTTATCAGGTGTGCTCATGTCTGGCCCTTTTCACACAAAAATTATATTCATAAAAACTCTAATTGCCTCAGTTTGTTAATTTTACACACAAAAACACATGCAGACACTCAAACACATAGACGTGCAAGCAGTCGGCCAGCCCTCTGAAGTGGAGATGATGTGTGAATCTGGGGCACGCAGTGACTGATGTTCAGCACTGATGGGCATTGGCACCACCATTCTGCCAACCCATGAGGCGCTCGGCAGAGGAGAGGGGCTGCAGCTGGCCTGGATAAGATTCGCCATCAAGACCGACAGCAACCTGGCTTCAGTGAGACTCAGAACACATGGGCCATCTAGGGACAATTCTAAGATGCTGATGTTGCTGTTTTCTTATGCTCTGTGAACTACTTTCTGAAAAACGACTCCCACTGCTACCTGGGAAATGAATAAGGACATAGTGAAGAAAGGCCCACAATATGTTAAGTCAGAAGAGGACAAAGTAGAATAAGATGCTACTTTTGAAACGTTAGACGTCAAATATCAGAAATCTGGTCAGCAAAGATAATCAGCTTTTTTCAAGGAGGTTTATAGATTGAAGTTTTACCCAGCAGACATCTGAGCCAATCTAATACAGTCTGATATTGATTCAACATCTGAGAACAACTCAAGTGGTGTGTGGGGATAACATACGTCTGCCAAGAATGGGGAAAAAGCTAATGTGAGATGAGTTCACATCTGGCTGTTTCTGATGGATTTCAGGCATATTGTATTGTGCAAAGGATTAAAGAAACATGAATGTATCAGAACCCAGCAGGATTTTCTTAGTTATAGTTACAAAAAGTTAAGTTTGCCTACCCTTTGAGTGTGGACAGATGTATGTGTGAAAGACAGTTGTGTGTGATAAGATGCCTTTTCAAAGTCAGTGAGAATTTTGTATGTCCTGTCATCTGCCCCAGCATTCAGGATGCCGCATTTGAGATGGATACTCTTGTTCTTTTCCCACATCTCTTTGTACCGCTTGTATCTCTGCTGTTAAAGCAAAATACTGGCCATCTGTTTGTTGCTAAAATACACTTTTTAGGCATAATTGTTGTTCTTCCAGACCTCACTTTGATGGTAATAGATTTGGCTATCGGACAATAGTCCCCTACATAGGCTACCTCCTTTTCAGACTCACATCACTTCCCTGGCTGCTAACTGTATAAGAGCTCATGAAATGTCAATAGTCAGAAGCAAGATTTCATTTTAAACCTGCACAGATTTTTTGTTCGTTTGTTGGCAGCAATATAAATATAACACTGATAACCTCTTGAGTTGTTATGGCAAACTGGAATAAAGTTGGCAGACCATGTCCACTGGAAAGGTTAGAAAGTTAGAAAATTATTCTTTCCCTCCATTGGACTGACTTGACTGCTCGCTATGTCCCCAGGGGAATAGAGAATATTGCAGTTGATTTATAAAGTTAGAGGAGTTGCTATGATCACGCAGTAAGTCAAAATAAAAGACCTTAATAAGCTATGCCTCCCATGCAACAAGCTCAAAACAAGATATACTTGTTTAGAAAATGTGCCAGGGATGTATACAACTGGATATTTATTTTATGAAAGAAGCTTTTTCAGTTTTTACACACAATTTACACATGTAGTGTGTATTAAAATGTGGAGTGCAATGTTATTGTTACTGATTAATTGTGCATTAATTGTGGGGGACAGCATGTCTACTTGTTGCCTTGGTTACTACTGTATCAGTGGTAATGAGATTCAGTTCCACTCCATTGGCTTTCCTGTTGTTGCTCTGCTATAGTATTCTTTACAATAGTGTTACCGTACAGTAATAGCGTATGAGACATCAAACCTGCTCCAAATTAATTTCTCTTATTTTGCTTGCCTCAGTTCATTTCCTAATGGAGAGGTTTGTCAGCACTAGAAGAGTCCGTAAGGATGCACACATGAAGAAACGTGTTACCTTATCCAGGCATTTTCATTTAGGCTGACATGCCTCTCATCCATCTGTGGGGCTTTGTGAAAAACGAGTGAAAGATGATGCCTTCAAGCTGGTCGATGAGGTGCTGGCTGCTGAGAGCACCTATGTTCATTATCATGTAGAGCAGAAGACGCATTGGCTGTACTAGCTGGCTCAGGGTTTTACTGAGGCTTCATTAAATATACATGAATCATTACAGTGATTTACAGATGATTTTCTCTATATGAATCTTTAATGCTTTGTGCTATGTCATCCAGCAAGTGATACAACTCCTCTGCTAATCAGTATGAAAAACATGTTACTTTTTTCAGCACCCTGTATCCTCACTGTCTGCGTCTCTCTCTCTCTCTCTCTCTCTCTCTCTCTCTCTCTCTCTCTCACACTCTCACACACACACACCACACACATCCTCAAAGGAGCCCATTTAAGAGTGCACTAGATATTTTTGCAAACTCAGATGTCAACAGATGTCAAATTAAGGCTTTGCTCTTTGTTTTTTCTTGTTTTTCAGTCATCATTCTTACTTTGAAATGATTTATGGCTTCTACATCCTCCTTTATTTTGAAATTAAAGATCCACTACAGTTGCTCCAACTCCCCAGTTTCATTATCACTAATGGAAGCCAATTACATTCCAAGCTGTATGGGTGCATAGATAAAAATACATCTCTGATGCATCCCGGCACCAGTAATCAAACATGGCTAATATAGTGTTGTGACAATCAAAATCCAGCTGCAAAAATACATTTGCCTGAAGCACATTCATCATAACAGCAGAAAATCATAAAGATAAGCTATCCAATAAAACCCTTTAGGGTAAGAGAAGCAGAAAAGGGCAGTATTTTATTGATACATGTTTTCAAAATATGCTTTAATGACAATGCTAAAACATGTGCAAGGTGAATGAGGAGTTAGGGAATTTGCAAAACTCTCTCTCAGAATCTCTCCGGGTGCTACATTTCCATCCTGCAATATTAAGTCCCTGATTTGGATGCCAGTGCAGAACCTGTCCAGGATCACAGCTAAACTCAGCAATATTTCTTGTGAGTTCACACTCATCAGTGTGTATTGCTAATCTTCTTATTCCACTGCAAGTCGGATTACCTGACTGCTGATATGTTGAATAAACCTTTGTGTGTTTTCCCTCTCCTTCTTCCCTCAAGCTCTCTCATCTTGCGAGTGTGTCCAGGCAGAAGATGCAGTCGGTAATCATTTAGTCGCAGTTGGTAGCACAAATTGCACCATATCCAGGGATTCCATCTTATACCTGCCATGAAGACATTCACAGGCATTTTCTGTTTCTTTCTTTCCCTCTTTCTCTGCTTGAGATGCTTTGCTTGTTTAACTATTGAGTGAAACCTTCCCGCAAGAAATGACAATGCATATCAGTTCTACACATTCAGCAGGATTAGGTAGTCCCCTGTATCAGACAGTGCTATGTTTGTTTGGCCTTTAAGTTAAGCACGCATGCGTAATTTGGAATACTTGCATAATTTCTGGTGACTGTGACAGTGTCGTGTTAATTAAGACTTCTTGATATAATTGGGCTCTTACAGCTGCTCTGTAGGGCTTGTTGTTGCATCTACTTGGTGAGCTGCCAGTAGCTGAATGGAGGACACTAGTCTCAGAGTACGTTCTATACTGTGACATCCCAGCAAGGACACATGTAGCCCTTCATAGCCTCAGTCAGAGACCCCGGGATATGTTTCCCTTCATTCCTTTCATTTGTTACTCTTCTGTCTTCAACACATGCAGAAAAACATGCTGTCTTTGCTCTTTCATGTCTGTGTCTAGCGTCAGCCCTGGAAATGCAGAGATTTGGCATTCAGCCCTGCAACTGTAAAACAAAATGTTTTTTTGTTAATTTTCTCTGTTCTGCTCTAGTTGGTGCAATGGCTTAATTGCTACTCATTAGAAGAGATGCGGCCACATAGTGTCCTAGGTCCATCCTGTTCCCCTATGTATGCGAAGCAACTTCACTACTAAGTGGGAAAGCATTAAGAGTAGCCATTAGTGAGCATACAGTGGGGACATAAAAAACATAAAATAGGGCCACATATTCTGGCAGAGAGAGATAGAGAGTTTCAGCATTACATTATTCTCTTTAGCATCTGGATAATGGAATTAACATTTGTTTTCTACTGTTGGATGCCAGCTGTATCACAAAC
The DNA here is from genome assembly GCA_946959425.1 of Argyrosomus regius. Lineage (NCBI taxonomy): Eukaryota > Metazoa > Chordata > Actinopteri > Sciaenidae > Argyrosomus > Argyrosomus regius. The sequence goes on from OX336894.1 coordinate 19,283,205, forward strand.
ACAAAGTTCTGGCATTGGTGGACTTCACCATTATGCATAAATGATTTTTTTCACCAGCAGAGAGTGATGGCAAAGAAATGTCATTAAATTTGAAGTGTTTATCTCATTCAATGTTTGACCTGACAATTTTTTTTATTGTTACAACCTGTGACACTGACATCAGACTACCGTTTAGTTATGATGTGCATTATTATCTCCTATCATTATTATTTCCCCAGGTGGGTTAGGGTACACTTTGTCTTGAGGTGACAAAAGGAAGATTCACCGGCTAATAAACAAGACAAGAGTCTACATTCATGATTGCAGCAGTGAGACTATGCTTTGAGCTGAATGGCAATTCTGACATGCTGATGTTAAGCAGGAATAAAGTTTATACCATGTTCACCATCTCAGTAGGAATAAGCACAAGGTACAGCTGGGGCTGATGGGAATGTCGTATTTTTTGCAGTTATTTGCTCATAAACCAAAGTACTGATCAACTTGACATATTAGTCTGGCTGCGCTAGAGGAAAATTCAGAAGATCATCAAAGTGATTACAACTCATCCTGAAATGGACTTGAATGTGTGTAGCAACCCATCTAAGACATTTCAAGTCAGGGATCACCAAAGTCAGCAGGATCTATCCTCTGGGAGCATCAAGAAGGAAAGTAAGTAAAGCAAGTAAAGTAAGTAAGTAAATAAGCAAAACCTGACTTGCTGCTGGCACTAGAAGTAAAGCCAGGAACACCAGAGTCATTAGCATTTATCCCGTGGGAACTACAAATGTCTGTACACAATTTCATTACAATCCATCAGATGGTTGTTGAGATATTTCATTCTGAGCCAAAGTGGTGGATTGACCAGCAGTCCAACAATCCCATCCCTTGCAACACATTATATTCCTATGTCCTACAAAATGTTTTCCTTTTTCACAATGCTATCATTTAATAATGCTTTTTAAAAAAAATTTTTTTACCAGCTGTAGTGAGGAGGTCCATGTCTTGTCTGAACTTTAACAACTCCTCCCTCACCCACTGAGTGGCTAAAAGGTCAGTGCTGCTTCTCCCATCGACACCAGTTAAACGTCCTACTCAGCCGAGGTCACTGTGGAACCATGCTGCGCTGAAATGTTTTCCTGCTGCGACATGGTTCTTAATAAGTTGAAAGACATGCTGAGATGAAAGACAAACATGTATTTGCTGATGTATAGCTACAGCACGAGCAGCATTGTGCAAAATGTTTTCTTCTCTTTGTTTTAAAAGGTTATCATCAGTCCTGGTGAGCATGCAGATTTAAACAGCACTGCTTCACGTTTGTCAATCTTAATCTTCAATTTATTCATCTCAATGTGACAGCTATTTAAAATTGCAAACTTTCTTGAATGACAGCGGTTGTGCAATAAATTATTCATATGAAAATGCTATTTTGCCATATTTTAGGGCATCATAGGTGCTAACAGCAACCCAGCATTCAGGGGAAAAAGAAAGCTTGTTTGTGTTAATCTCTACTGACAGTGTCAGCCCACACTGTCTTCATGTGTTTTTATTCAATCTCCATTTGCAATGTTAAGCATGCTTGATTTTTTTGGTACTTTTTTTTAAATACCAAGCAACACAATTCATTCTGTATATGGAGCAAACAATTAAATATGCACTCTGTGATTAATATACGTATGTTCTGATTCATTGGAAGCTTTTCTATAAAGGACTTATTATTCATTCCCATGATATTTTTTCAATGTCAAGTTCTGACAGACCAGACGGTGATGACCTTTTGAGGTGCACACAAGACCAAATTTGAATGTGCTTCAGCACCAATATACAGTTAACTGTATAGAAAGTACATCAGCAACAATGTAGCTTAGTTTGGTGTCATGTTTTATTCAACACTCCTGAAAGGAAAAGCCTGGAATAAACCTTGGAATAAAAACATTTTTGCTGGGGAAGATACGGGAAGCAGGAGGGAAGAGTTAGCACAAATTTGCCTCTTTTGACAGCAGAGTTCAAGCTGAAAATACTCAAATTGTACTCTTTTGTTGTCCAATATATTTCTTTAGGGCAGCCGATATATTAAATTGACAGTTCCTTTTCTACAGGATTGTTGCTCTAAGCCACAAACTAAGTTATTTAACATTTTGCTTCAACCTCTTTCATATCACAGTTTCGGCTCTGATATTTTTCTCATTTTCAGGTTTCAATATTTTATAATTGGCCTGGTATGCTAGAATAGAAATAGTTTTAACGACATGTTGTCCCCCACGGCACAGTGGTTAGCAGCAAGAAGTAACTGGGTTTGAACCTGCAAGCCAGCTGACCACCTTTCTCCCTATGTCTGTAGGTTCCCTCTGGGTACTCCAGCTTCATCCCACAGCCCAAAGGTTAATAGGTTAACTGGTGACTCTAAACTGCCTAATTGAATGATTTTTTTTTCTCTATGGCAACTTGTCTGGGGTGTACCCCGGCTCTCGACCAATATCAGCTGGTACTGGCTCCAGAATCCCTCGACCCTGATAAGGTTAAACAGTTATGGAAAATGAATGAATGACATGTTGGCAGATGGCGAGTGGGTTTATAAGGCAGGCCACCCTGGGGGAGCATAGAAATATGTTGAATGTTATTTCATTAAAAGTCAAATTTGATCATTTTTATTCATCAGTTTCTGCTCTGATATTGTGCACATTTCCAGGTTTCAGCTTTTCAGTGTTGATCCTTTTTTGTTGGTTGCTTCCCCTATCAGTGTTAAAAATGCTAAAAATGATTGGGTGTAGGGTATGAACTTTTTTCAACTTCTGAAGGGGGGGCATGCCAAAAAGTTTGATAACCACAGGCCTATGCACTGGCTTATATATGCATTCCCCATTTGTAGATTTAGTTCATCGGCAGGCCTCACACAAACACGTTGTTGACTGTATAGTAAATACATACCCCATGTTTATACGTGTTTGCATTATTTGTCATTTCAACTCCCACCTGATCACAAAGTCATCAAGCCTAGCAGGTGATGAATAGCTGCAGAGCACAAATCGTTTCCTAAATGGCCCTAACTGACATGAGCTGTAATCAAACTGTTTGCAAAGCAAAATAAATCCATCACCTGTTCAGAGAATAACACACAACCTTCCCTTTCATCTGATGAAAATGCAGCTTTGTTAAGTAGGAAAATTAGAATGCAGTCCTGGTGTCTCCACACAATTTCCAAACTTTTAGAAATCTCCTGTTTTATATTTTATTTTATATTATATATCTGAGGCAGTATTGAATTTGAGGTTGAACTTTAAACCAAGATCTTCTGCACTACTAATCTCCTTGCCCCTTCAGTGCTCCCTGTCTGTGGGTCAGGTCTCGGTTCTGTGCCTGGTAGGAACGTGATCAAACTTTGTCTTTGTCTTTTCCACTCTGTTGCACTTTATCCCACTAACGCCCTCTCTCCTGCCATCCCGGTGTCTCTTCCCCTCTCCTCCCTCCCTGTCACTGCCTCAGGATCACTGCAGTGGAACCTGCTCTCGTCTCAGCAGTGAGGGTGATTGATTACCCATCAGCATCCAGTTTCATCTGCCCTTACCATCACTGCTACACTGTCGCTGGTCGTTTTTAAGGGCTAGCCATGGTCAGAGCCAAAAACAAGGGTGTGAGAGACTTTGATTTTGTTCCAGCGTTATAAAAATCCTCTAATCTTGGTCATTACTCTAACCACTTTCAACTATTGGCTCTCCAAGAGCTGAATGACCTTCACACTTGAGTTACAAAGATCAAAGTCACTTCTCATCTTCTATAACAGGCAAGTAAGTCATACTTTAGTCATGACTCTTATGACTCTCTTTAAAGTGTACTCTTTAAGCATTCTGTGGTCGGCATTCTGTTTCTTTTAACAGTACGTACTCCTTAATGATTGTTGTAGTAATTTCATTTCATAACAAGTTATGTTTCATTTTCCAGAAGATTGCATTGTTCTGCAAGAAAACGAATAAAAACAACAAACAAGATGACCAATAACAGAAGAGCATCTGAAGAAGAGGGGCATGTGTGTGAAAAGTGTGACATGTCTGTGGTGAAATTATGATGAATTACTTCAGTCAGTGGTTGTAATATGACCTTGAAACTGGAGTTGTTTGTGAGTAATATTGGTGTGTGGGACTGAGAAATTATGTATGATACAACACAGATCTCCTTGCTAGTGTTGAGTGCTTGGGGGATGGATCTTTTTTGTCATGTTGTAAGTGGCTATTTTGGAGCTGAATGGAAACTATGATGACTGAATTACTGGTGCAACTGTGGAGAATCGAAGTGATAATGGTGGGCAGAGGGAGGGCATTCAACATTAATCTGGGAAGTTCTATTGTAACGCTTTACCATTGGTTCAGTGATTTACATGGTACTAAAAGCTGAATAGAGATGGGGGATGACTCAACAACAATGAATCTGGGCTTGATCAAGCAGCAACCTCTGTGACTGTGAAGTGACCCCAATGCTATGCCAAAAATTGCAGTTCCCTGAACGACCACTTGAGGCTGGCTACAGAACAAGTTCATCTAAAAAAAAGCCCCCATGTTAAAATATCTAACTTCGCAGCAGAAATAACAACCCATTCCTGACAGCTGTACTGAAGGTGGATTTTTTTTTAATATATAACTCACCTGTTCAAATTATATTAAAGCTTAAAGTTATGCATAATTAAGAGCGTGGCTGCCTTGATTGACAGATGGGTGCCGTCACCCATTCATTCAGCCCGCCTCAGTTCCACCCACACTCCACGTCGTTGCTCATTTTTAGATTAGGCAGGAGGCAGCAGAGCAGGAGTGCTAGCATGGCGGCGGCCACAGCCACCACACTCTGAGCAACGACTCTTCACAAACCTATGGGGGACATCATGGATACTATGTCCATGTTTTATACTGTCTATGGGCTTGATACATAGATGGCAGTAAAAAATACAAATGTAAAATTAATTGTATAATTGTACAGTTTAGCAAAAAGAAATTGATACCATAGTATTTTGTACATACTGTTTTTTTGGTTTACATGCAATACAAAGCATGGGGGTTTAAAGCAAAGGTTTAATATCAATAACCTGGGTCAGAGGAAGAAAAATCAAGTCATCAGCATATAAAGATCGCAAGATTGTATTGATTATTGAGGTCTCATCTGGTCAGGGATCAAATGTGCAATAGTCCAGAACAATTCAAAAATCTTACATTCTGTCCATGCTGCAATGCATTCAGTTAGCCTTCAAGCTCTTTTCATCTAGATTTGACCTGCCAAAGACAAGACTTCTGCTCTGACAGGGGAGAGTGTAAGACAGGGAAGTTACAGAGATGTACTTTTACTGAAGAGACTGTAAACAAACTAACTTATGTACTGTTTTTTTCTATGTTCATCTCAGTTTATTTCAGGTGGTCTTTGCCCATCTCTTCCTAACATATTGCTCTGTCTTCTCACTCACCCACTGGCATAAGCACACACACACACACATGCAATCACACTTGTACCAAGGCAGTGGTCAATTAATATTGAGCTGTCATGCATCCTTGCTTTTGGAAAGTAATCTAGCTTAATTGAAACTCGAGTAATTAGCACATAACTCCTCCCTGGTCCAAGATGGAGTGCATCTAATTCAAGCCCATGCATGCGCCAGTGAACACGCAAGTGGACATAATGTGTGTAAATGTGCATGGACACAGATATACACACAATTAAGAGGTGCAAAGGTGAAATGAGCTGTAATTTTTTACGTTCTGTAGGTTGGGTAGATTTTCGTTGCAGGAAGAAGAGAGTGGAGTGCAGAGAATGCAGCAGTTTCTTGCTGTGCAGATAAGTTGTAATAATGAGTGTGTGAGCTTGCTGTGGATATCTGGCATATTTTCCTCCTTTGCAGACATCACCTTGAGCTTGCTCTGTTCTCTGTCTGCATCTCCTTGACTTTCTTCCTTCTGTCTCACTTTCACTGCCACCATTATCTTCAGTCTCAATTCAATTTTGCATCAAATTGATATTCTTTATTATAAAGCTGACGTGATCAATACTGCCAGAGTGTCAGAATGCAGTGAGATGTCACTGAAATAAAGAAAAGCAGCTCTCTTTCTTTATATCGCTCTCCTTCTCTTTGCTCCCTTTGTCTCTTTGTTCTATACCACCGTATCTGGCCATGATTTAAGTGTATCCCTGGCAACTGGGTCTTCATTGTTGCCATTATCAACCACTGTATGTTTGCCAGCAATGAACGTCTCCAATTTCTCTTAAGTGTGTAAGGGAAGCAAACTCCATGAAACATCACTTCATACTAAGTTCAGACCACATAGCAAAATAACATTGTTAGGAGGTTAGAAAAACCCATATTAATGTCAGTATATTAATAAAGAGTGTATGTGCACCAAAGGCTGCAAAAGTATATATCACAACTGTACATGCTGCCTTAGGAAACCAAGTATGCAAGGTTTGGATCATAGAAAATATGCTTGTGATTAACAAAACTGATTTGCATGACTGTAAGACATCTAAAGCTTATCATGTTGTCAGAGATTTATAGGCGTCATCATCACATTAAACTGGTGAAATACTTTCAGAGCTGCTCTCATAGCCTTTATACTATCCCCATGCTGCTCTTCCTTGGTGTAACTAATAGGCTGTGAAGCCTAGTCTGCCCTGAATGTTAAATGTAGTCTTACTGTTTTATTGAAACGTCACACATCCAAGGTTTAATTCATTTTGTTTACGCTCCTCTTGGGAGAGGCTTGTTTTCTTTAACAGAATTTCATGTCTGACCGTCTGTCACCTTGTCATTTATTAGATGTTAATATAACATCAAGAATGAGGCCACAGGAAGAATAATAAGTTATGCTGACAGTCACATCAGCATATGTGGTTTGTGTTGATGAGGCATCAAGTGTGGCCAGGAGACTGAAAGTACCACTTATGGTTTTCTCAGGGTCATGTTTATGTGACACTGCGTTACCACTACATTAAATATTCTTTTCACAGTGACTGAAAACGAAGTTTACGTTTATTGGTTTAAAGTAATAAGTGCAACAAATAGACATTATTTGTCTGTTTTTCTTGGCGCTTTGGTCAATTTATGCAAACTCATTTTCATCGTATAGTTTTTCATTGCTGTCTTTGCCGAGTGGTTTATTGACTCATTCCCTCTAATATCTAAATGCTTTGAGTCTGTAGATGATGGTCTAGAAATGGTGTAATGACCAGTATTATGCATAGTTTAGCTAAGCTCCATCCCATTCATATTAGGAAATAAAATGTGGAGAAGAGAAAAACTTGAAGGCTTCTCAAATGTTTATGAAGGTTAATCCTTAATTGTCACCATGCTCATTTACAAGCACAAATTTTAGACATACAGATACAGATACAGATGGGTAAAAACGTAACAAAAAAATCAAGCAATTACCTGTAGTCAGGTGTTGGGCAAGTCACAAGCACACTTCAACTTTAAGGCCGTGCATCATCAGTGGCAAAAATGCCCAACTAGGCCAAGTTCTACCCTCGGTGAGGTGCACAGCTCAAAATTGCCACCTAATGCTGCCCTCAAAGTTTTAATTATTTCAACTACAGGTGCCACTAACCTTTTCAAAGCACAACCAATGAAATAACAGCTGTATGTGACATAGGCAGAGAGTGAATTTAAGATTATAACGCAACATTAAAAATAAGACATAATTTCACAAGTAAACCCTGACGAAATGTCAGCAGTGAGATGGGGCAACTGCCGGCTTTGTAAAGAGGTACATCATTTTTGAACTTAGCATGCAAATCCTATGCTAAAGTTGTCTGTTTATGTGTTTAGCTATGCCAGGTATACACAGTGACAGTGGATGTGCTTCATATCACAATATAAGCAGTTGCTGGCAAGAAAACGTTAGCTTAGCAATATTAAATCCCATCATGTTGTTACATAAAAATTCTGATTTGTTTTTGTTGAAGAATGCATTATTGCTGAGCGCTCTGCGCTTTGTCTCTGCAAACACCACGCTCTGTGCCCTACCAAGCAAAATCTCTTATCTCATGTGAAGGCAGCTTTAGCAATTCACATGAGAGAAGTCTCTGCAGGGATGAACACAGTTCTTACAAAAGAAATTTCCTCATTTGGCGTTTTGATGATGCTATAAGAAAGCTTTGTCTAACATGTTGATCTAAAATCTCTCATAGGTGAGATCAGGTGATTATGTAGGCCGTAGCCTATATGATTTATATCATTTTGATATTCATCAAACCATTCAGTGAGCCATTTTGTCATGTCACAATCCTCATTTTTCTTTTGTTAGTTGTTGAGCCAGGTTTTTACTTTCATTTCTCACTGGATATATCCCAAACAATCTCACTTCAAGGTCCATTTTGCATCTGATCTTTTGATCATATCATTTTATGTCAAGCCTACTCGGTTGTCATAGAAATAGCTATTCAAATGTTGTTATTTTTTTAATCTATAATCTAATATCTAAGTACTTTACACACTTCTCTTGCATGTTGACTTCAAAATCAAAACTGAGTGCCTAAGCTGAAAACATCTACTGTACATTTGTTAAAGAAGATCATGTGACATGATCAAAAGAACAGTTACTAACTGGATCTTTATGTGTCAGCTGCTGTTTTTAAGGTCAAGAATGATAAAAAAAAAATTTTTTTAAAGTCTATTCCTGTCTATTTCTATTTCTGAGCAAAAAAACATAATAATGTTAATCCATTGCCACTATCCTACAAAAGCACTCCCATTTTCACTTTCTACTTTGCACTCAGATGTGGTTCAAACACTTTTATTGCTCCACAGAGATGTACTAAAACATGGCCTTCATTTGCATTCAGTTGATGAAAATTACCTTTCAGTACAGGTCATTTTGGACAATTCTGAGGTTGGAAAATATCAAGAGTTCTATATCTATTTTTTATTTATTTTTCAAAATCATGTTTTATTTTGGTGCACTCCAAAGATTATCAGTCAAACTGGTGTTGTTGTTTTTTTGGGATAAGCTATCTCAGTTTGTATTGTGCATTCAGGGGAAGGATCAAACTAGTGTTGGTTTATTCATTTAAAAAATGGTGTTGTTTTTGCAAATGAATGAACTCATATCTATGCATACACAAGACAGGAGCAGCATCCTCACCAGTGAAGATCTTTATTCAGTATTCATCATCATTCATATTCAGCTTCGGCAAAAGCTAGTCTCGTTTCTCTATGGTGAAATGGATGTTGAGTATTCACATGCAATCAAATTACAATTCAATTTCTGCCCATTCTATAGGTACAAGGTCATGGTATGTATTATAACCTTTATGGTTTCTGTCATTATGCCATTTATGCCCTCCCTGTCATCCCTGATTATGCTGTATTTATGATAAATAAAATATGTCCATTATGTATCATTAACCCAGTGTGAAGAAATTATGCACCCTGAGCATAAAATGATGACTCATTTTGCTGTTACAGGCTAGCAATTTAGAATCAATTTTATACCAGCAGAAGTAATAGAACTTGTGCTGACAATTACACAGATGACAATGCTTTCACTCTACTGCTCATTCAGTCTTTCATTAATATACATACGACAGATGTTCAACTGCCTGATGATAAAAGTAAATCAGGGGTATCTTGTGGGAGTCTCTCTTCTCAAAGTGTGACATCATAACTCATTTTGACATCCAGTGCTGTAACCGTCGAGCGAGACCATTTGAAATATGGAAGAGAGCTGTTAACACATTCTGGAGGCATGATTCAAAGGTCTGCTCCATTCATGTGGATCGGACATGCTTCATGAGCAACAGAAGGTGATGAGAACTTTGAAAGAAAAACATTTTGGCTTTTTTTCAGCTGCCCCAAACTTTCCAAGAGAACTAAGACGAGACACAGTAAAACATTAACCTGAACCTCCCATATGGACTTCTATGGTTACCGAGAAATCAATAAGAATTTTATGGTCCTGTTGCCTCTATTTTATGTTCCCTATGCCCACTGTGTTCGCAGGGAATTCTGATGATGTGGAGATCAAGAGGAAACGGACAGGATGGCAGAAATGAGCGCACACAGACTCTGGGGGGGAAGCTTCAGCTTGTCATTAATTCTCTGTTTTCTGGGAAACATAAAAACAGACATGACAGGGCTGTATTTTGCTGGGTGTCAGTTAAAACTTGGAGGACAGATGATGATGATAACAGGAGCCACATGATAAGCCTCTTGGCTTCTTTGGCTCTGACAGCTGTATGACTCTTTTATTGTGTTCTAACGCATTAGGATTTGTCTGTGACTTTTTATGGTTTGTTTTTCCTGCTTTGATATTGTGTAAAATATATCACTCGTTGTGCAGTTTCGAAACTCCAAATTCACAAGTTTTTTTTATTGTGGAACTGAGTAAAATTTTGTAGGCACTCACTGTGAAAAATGCATTACCGTCCAGTGAAAGAACATATATCTCCAATATATGAATTCAGCAACATGTACAGAAGTCAGCCTTGCTTTCAACATGACAGTTATGTATTTTTAAATGTATCCATTGCATCTTATGGGTTTAGAAAAGGTTACAGAGCACCATGGATGGGTGAAATTGCTCTTATAGGGAACCTATATGTTTTCTTCCTGCCTGCAGCAATTCAGAATGATGGGTAATGGTACTCTGAGTGCCTGAACTTAGTGCAACAGTAACACAATTATCTAACGCACCCTGGTTACTAACATGCTGTGTGTTACATGGTGTGTACTATTATGTGTAATTTTGTTATTATGTGTCCGATTTTGTTTACCTAGTTCTGTGCTGGTCTGGTACTATGTATATTATAACTGTGACCTGCCAAAAGAGATTTGCTTTACTCTGGTAAAATACATCAAATTATAACGTGTAGGTTTAATTTATGTTGCACATAGAAGCAAAATGCCATTAAGTCAGTAACTTCAGTTATAAGTCCAATACAGTTTCCTAACGTTAGACACCTTAAGCTAGTGGTCATTCAGATCAAGTAAGCATGTAGCAACAAAACCAGTGTGAACTGAACTGCATAATGTTATGTTTTATTATTTTTATTACTAATTATTTAAATGTTACATAATTATCCTTTAAAGGGAATAAGTCATTCTTTGAGTGAAACTTAAGTAGGTTATCGAAATCTCCCAAATTTACTTTGTCATTTGTCATGAACAAATCATTTTATGTTTTTCCCTGTAAGGCAGAGGTTCTTTTTTCAACCAAGGCCCACTTACAAGATAGAAGATATATCAGTGACCCACTTACGTAAATGGAAAATGGAAAAAATTGACTTATTTTTCACTCTTTTATAGGCTTAGTTATGTAAAAGAACAACACAAAAGGAAAGTATCAGAAAGATATTGTGTGAAAATATGTGTTAAAAACATTTGAGCCATCTCAACACATTCTAAAAGTTGCAGAACGATTTCATTTTTTTTTTTTTAACTATGAAGCCTTTTGCTAAATAATAACTATTTAAAAAGATAAACTCAAATCTTTTTTATATCGTGATATCTAAGATGAAAACTATATAAGATGAAAACACACTGCTACGAGGTCTGCCCCGGATCCTATTTGAGATTCACAGTACAAAGGAACATCATAGAGGAGTCAATAGAGAACATCATGAAGGTGGGAGTCAATGGAGTTTGTGTGAATAAACAATGCACGCACATCAATAAAATATTTCATCATACTCATAAACACATCTAAAATAAGGGTGGATCTTGAGGCTGGATATACAGATGGGTAGCAGAAATAATGGGGACATTTCACACAGCTGACGGCCAGCAGTCAAGTGCACTCAGAGCACTCAGGCTCTAATTGGGTTTTTACGTGACCCAAAGTGTGATTATCCCTGCTCTCCATTTTCATTACAGAGCCTTCATTACACATTGTGGCTCAGGTCCCTTGGCTAACACCACCACGGAAACTTAAAGGCTTAAGGGAGAAAAACAAGAGAGAGAAATAAAGGATTGATTTATTAGCTTTCACTCAAATAATGTCTGTCCTGAGAGGATAAGCTAACTAGACTGCCTTTCCAGCATGAAACAGGAGAGAGCTCAGGTAAACAAGTGACTTTTGCATCTTAAGCTTAAGACCCAAATAATATGTCCTTCAGACTTGCCAGAGACCAAAACAGGACTGAAAGGATTACATTCATCAGTTGGCCAGAAGAAACCATCCTCCGATAAAAAAAATAGCTCAGCTGTTTCAAAACTAACCAAACCTTAACCAGTGTTATCAGCAAGCGGAAAGCGAGATTTGCAGTGGTTTTGGAAGGCACTGAAGTGGGATAGTGAATGGGATAGAATGGGATGCTCTTGTCACTTTATTGATCTTAACAGATGAGCTGACAGACAAATGAATTTCCCCTTGGGGATTAATAAAGTAATTCGTATTCATATTCGTATTCGAATTCATGTTAATAACATAATAGTGTGTCAGCCTAGTGTTTCTGTGGGTTTGTTTTGCTGTCTGTCTACCTCCTACTGGTGAAAAATGACCCAGTGCAATTCCTTGTAAAAACAAATCTTGCACACAGGTGTAGAAATAGCAACATGCAAATAAATTATGTACGTTATGTTGATGTCAAGATGTGACAGACTGCAAAACAGGTCAGAATAGCGAGTTTAATTAGGCTAATATAATCAAGTGGAAAAGCATGGAGTCTGAATGAGGTAGTGTAACACAGCAGACTTGTTTTCTACAGTGAACAACAGGTTGCCAGGCTGACAAGAGCAGATGGATGTGCCTTAAGAAATGTTTTGATAGCACAGACATCATCTTTATAATGATCTATAATAGAAGCACATCAAAAGGTAGTTTGACAGTAAATTATGGATGGTAAGTAGTAAAAAAATGACAGAAAACATTGGCTGAATTGAACTTACTTGACTTACTGCATGTTTTCATTACCATTTAGCTGACCAAGACAACCCAGACTCATAATTCTTTACGGGACACTTTGACATTTTGGGGAAAATGCTTGGTAGTAGTGCTCATGCATTCAGATAAGAAGATCAATATAAATTTAATTTCTGCTCCTCTTTAGTTTTCAAAGAAAGAAAGGTTTCACATTCATCAAACAAGTAGTGAAAAAATATATGCTTATAGAGGAGGATAGAGATTTCTTTTTTACCCTCATACTGCCAAATGTATCAGTTCAAGTAGAGGAAGCTAATTTAAATGAGAAATGCTTAAATGAGATCAATTAGACACTGTTCCCTTAAGTCTGCAAATGACATAAAGTCTTATATTCTCCAACCTAAAGTGAGGGAAGAGTGAGAAATTGTATAATAATTCTATATCAGCTCAGCAGTATTCCTAAAGACTGCAGACTTGCAATAATTGTGATAAATGTGAAATGGGATTCTGGGTGTATACATTAAATGTGCAGAGAACCATGACCGCAAGATGATTTTGACAGACTGTCAAACATCCACGATGTAAAGGTTGATGGAGTCTGAGTCAATTGACAATTAACATGCAAATCAGAAACGAGCTGCAGGGGATTGCAAACAAAATACAATAACCATGTAACAGCTATGGAACATGTTAATTTAGCCTGTCTGCCACAAAGGAATGTAAGAATATTGGAATCCCTTTTCCCTATATGGATCTCTTTATTGGACTCTAGATAATGACAATCACTTTGAATTGATACTGTATGTTCGAATTAACATTTACTTGTATTGTTGTGATTGCATCGCGTAATACAGCATGTAAACACAGTCTTTGGCACAATCAAAATGCACACTGTTAATGTTTATGACAACTCCCTGAAGAAAATAGCCTAAAATAACAGTGTGGTTACCTGATATTATGAAAAACACTATTAACGGTGCTGCATTTGCAACCAATGAACCACAAGTGAAGAAACTGTTAACCTGAACATTTTCTGATTAAAGAAACTTGTGACCATATAATGCATTCCTTTCACATCCCATGTCAGTGTCTCCACTACAGTGTCTCTACAAATGAAAGAAATGTCCTTTATTATTAGTGCTGTGGAAACTTGTCTTGTCGAATATGTCACAGTCAGTGGGGGGAAAAAAGATATATCCTTCTCAAAGGTCATCTATGGGTTTCATGAGAATCAGTCAAATACTGTCATCTACCAGTTAATGGAAAATCTTTCTTAAGGTCGCAAAACTATAACAGATAAACTGTCTGCCCATGTTCCAATTCATTGTTCCCTCCGTACCTTCAGTATCTCATTATAACATGTGCTGTTTGACCCTCTGTAGTATTTTCTTTATGTTGCACAGCAAACTTTGCCTCCATTTATCTTCCCAAGAAGAGAGAATACCAAACTTGAAGGCTAACTTCTGCCAGAGTGTCAGTCTGTATTATCTAGAGCAAAAAGCTCAAGGTAACTTTTTCTTTCTTGAGTGAAATGTGGCATATTATTGTTATTTAACAGTGAGAGTAATTTTATTTATTGTTTTTTATATTATATTATTATTATTTTTTTTTTTTTTACAGAAAAAAGTAGTCTTAATAAGAATAAGAGACTAACAGAAAAAATCTCACCTTAACATTAATTTTAAAAAAATCTCTGAAATAGGCTGTGTAGGAGTTGATATTTGATTGTGGCTGTCGACACAAGCTCCTGGTCTACCAAATCAAATACAAATAAAGAACTTGAAAACTTGAAATCAGGGTTGGACAGCAGAATATGCCAGTGATTACAGTTTTTGTCAGTGTGTCAGAACTTTTAATGAGCTGAGCAAAGTGGTTGTCAGTCAGACACGAGTTCAGGGTCTATTCTCCCTATAAGAATCATCCAGGACATCTGTTCTTTCCCCAGAGACATGCCTGTGTGTTCCAACTAATGTGCCAGCTTGAGTCACCACAGGGAGGCAAAGCCACCATATAAAAGGCATAAAGATTTTGATGGTTTGAACTGCCAACAGTTATTTGAGATAGTTTAGATTTAAGTTGCACAGCTGCAGTGGCCAAAAGCCATTCACTGCTCTCCCTGGTATTTTGCTTCCAAACCCAACAGACTAGATTATGACGCCATTGCATTCCTGCAGGATGATGCTCCTAGCAGCATACTCACTTTGAACCATGTGAGGCTCTCCAGTATTTCACTCTGATGCACCTAGTGGGCATAGGATTTACACAGTGGGCAATTTATAATGAAGTTGCTGAAACAATTGTTTATCATGGGATGTTGTATGTTGTAACATTTAATAGCTATTATACAATTTCAAATGATTAAATGAAACACACTACTGTATAAGAGTAAATAAGTAATTCCTGGTGATATTGAAGTCCTTGATTTTATTACATTAAACAATAACTTTAAAAACGAGAGTATTGGGCATATTTTATGTAATCATACTTTGGATTTAATTGGTACTTTAGTTAAATGCAGCTTCTGAGTTGTATTTTATTTATATTGGTAGATTTACAAGTGCTGCAAGTGTGTCTACCTGATAATAATCATAATTTTTCACCCCACCAATAAATTCTTTGGGACAGTAAGTTATCACTAACAAATTTGTTTCTTAAATCAAACATTGATTAAAGACAACAATGTACAATTATTAGATAGGGATAGATATGTAATGTCTAAACCCTCACACAACTAGATTGGATTTGGCATTTCTGCATGTGGAACAAATAGTAGATTCAGTAGAAAAGTGAAGTATTCGTTTTTATCCGTTAAATGTTTGACATTTTATTAATTTCAACATTTTGTTTCCGCGTTGACAAACATGAGATGTCAGTTGTGGAACCCTGTTGCGCTGGGATTTGTTCCCACACGGCGTTTCATGTAGAGACACCGTGTTACTTCCTGTTAGGATTCTCAACAGAGCCGAACAACCGAAGCTAATCAGCTGTTAGCCGCATTTTGTCAACAAATGTTAATGTAGCGTAAATATTGACACACAACAATGATTCCGTACACTGTCAACATCAAACTCGCGGCTCGGACATTGACTGGCACTCTCAATTTGCAGAATAAAACCGCCGTAGATTGGTGAGTACTGCTCCTGTGTCGTTAGCTTTATTTTGTAGCTGCTCTGTTTAGTCAAGATGACAGATGATGTCCAATGAGCTGCTAATTGACGTTACATTGTATGCATCTCAGTTTATTGTTTTCTTTTATTGCTGCCTATAAATATTCAAGTAGTTAGTGGTGCTGATAATGTAGATTTTTCTCATCAACACAGAGAAACATGTTCGGTGTCTTGAGTCATGTGATGTTATGTGACATTTAGCTGGGCCTGGTGTGTTATCTTCCCATAGTAACCCAGCATAGACTGACTGCAGTGTGACTTACATACGGACATTAGTTTTATTCCACATACATGGAGCTGGTAATGATTTATTCATGAACCATCTTTAGTAAAAGACTTTTAGTCTAAGTGTTTACATCATGCAGGCAGGCAGTATGTGGATTAAATGCTAGATAAGTATGGTAATTTCATCAAGTCTTCACCTGCAGCTACTTTATTTTTTCTGTTATTTCCCTATTTTGATTTACAGTCACTTCACAGTCAGTGAAAAAAACAAACAAACAAAAAAAACAAAACAAAACAAACAAACAAACAAACAAACAAACAAAAAAAATATATATATATCAGCTTGTTGCACCAGGGCATGAAAGTCTGTCTTATATTTGAGTTTCAAAATGTAATATGAGATTGAGCCACATCTGCATTCTGACGTTGTATACGCACTGAAAGATGAAGATGGATGTGTCAGGCATGGAGCGGAAAGCAGGACATTGTAATGCAGACCCAGCTTTCAAGTAACACTATATTCATTGGAGAGGTTATTCAAACCAATGTGTAATGGACACAGTCATTGATGTTGTCTCATAAAATAAAATGTTGTAGTCTTTATGTGCAGCACTTGGCTCAGTATGCCTCATTTATTCTGTAGTGGAAAGAATCTCCAGTTCACTTCCACTGACTTCATCAGTCACTTTCCTCTTTACTCTCCCCTTCCTGCCATTCTCTCTGGCTTTCATTTGCCACAGGGGTTGGCAGGGGCTGATAGCTCAGGGATGTCACTCCAGTATTCTCATCATTGATCCAAAGACATCCCAGACCATTCAGGTATTGGAGAGGCACAAAGCTAATGTGGTCAAGGTGAGTTTCTTAAGTATATGACTTAAGTTTTCCTCTGTTTAATTA
This sequence comes from Argyrosomus regius, assembly GCA_946959425.1. Lineage (NCBI taxonomy): Eukaryota > Metazoa > Chordata > Actinopteri > Sciaenidae > Argyrosomus > Argyrosomus regius. Next base: position 19,300,297 of record OX336894.1, read on the forward strand.
TTTATCTCCACAATAGGGCTGCAGCTAATGGTTACTTCATTTTCAATCACTCTGTTGGTTATTTTCTCAATTAAATTATCTGCTACCATTCAAAGGTTGGTCTGATTACTGTGAAAAGAATACATACAAAACAGAAATTCTGTTCTGGGACTTCACTCTGCTTCACTTCTTTCTGTCCCATTTTGTTCTTTCCCAATCACAAAAAGTCTTTATCGAATACACAATTCCTGGAAGCAAAATCATACATGTTACGTGTTGCAGTTTAAGTCAACATATGTGTTTGTGAAGTACGGTTCGTAAGAATTAAATGTCTCCAGTGTGTTAACTGTATGTCACACTGTCTGTACTTTAATTTGATTTTCTGCTGTACAGTTTAAATACAAACACACAACTGTTTATGCAGTAATATTTTATAACACAGTATTAATGTTAGTGCTGCGTGACCTTGAGCTGAGTTGTTTTCGTCCTTCTCTGGCAGAAAAATTCAGCTCAGCTTCACTGTGTAAGCCAACACCAGAACACTGATAAAGGTTGCATTGACAGAGAGTCCTTTAGTGTGTATGAGCCTATGTATGCATGTGTGTATTTATGTTTATGTGTTTCGTAGAAGGGTAAATAATGAGTAATACATTTTGCAGTGATAATCAATGCCTGGGCTCAATCCGAGGCTCACATTCCTCACTCTGAGGCACACTTTAATCTTGTAAAGCACCGCAGTCACAGCAGCTTGGCATTCCTCACCACCCAGTCTGACATAAGAAAGGTTGCTGAATTAAAAACAAAAGAAAGAAGAAGTGGCCACAGTAAAGAGTGTGCCTATTCAGGAACAAATATGCAGACAGAATCAATTATTTAAACACCAACTTGTTCATAGAGTCATTTGTCTTTGCAGAGCTTGCATTGGCTGCATTTCAGTGTTGTGTGCTTTCTATAGGGACTGTCTTATTTCTTTAATTTCCTGTATCTAGCTCTCCCAAACCAACATTTATATGGAGTAGTTATTAGTTAATACAGAACAAGACCTGGTCTGGATAGGTCTTTGTATTTGTGAAATTCATCATCTTCTATGTCAGAAAAATATTACTTCTGTTTATCTTTATTTCACAAATGGCAAAATGTGGATGTGTTGCAGTGTCTCCATAGCGACTGCTAGATATTCAGCACATGTTTTGTGTTTGGTAGGTGAAATGGTCCAGGGAAAACTACTACCACAACCTGAGCTCTCCCTACTGTCTGCGGCTGGCTTCGGGAGATGCCTCAGGGAAGATCATAGTGTGGGATGTGGTCAGTGGCACTGCCCACTGTGAGATTCAGGAGCACTCCAAACCTATCCAGGGTAAGAGATTTTCCAGAAACTCCCCAAGCCCCACCCGGCCTCCTTTCATCATAGGTTCAGATTGACTCTTTGTCCATCCGCACTATGCAGGAGGGGGACATTACCCTGCCAGCACTGCCAAGGAGGAACTTTGAACTGTTGTTGGCCATTTGTTTTCATTAAGATGCTCTTACCATTATTCTCTGTCTTCCCCCCTGGCACACACTACGCCTCCATCCTCTTCATTTCCATATTCTCCTCTCTATCTTGCTCCCTTTCCCTGTCAGACTTGGAGTGGTTGTGGAATCAGGATGCCTCTCGCGATCTGCTGTTAGCTGTCCACCCTCCCAACTACATCGTTCTTTGGAACGGAGACACAGGCACCAAGCTGTGGAAGAAGAGCTACGCTGAGAATATCCTCTCCTTTTCTTTTGACCCCTTTGACCCTTCCAACATGGCATGTAGGTGAACAACATCTGACTCAGCCTTAGTTTATTCAGTGTTTCACTTTTTTTTACTTTCTCGCCCACATATACACGTCTTGGCTGTATATTGGAGCCAATTTTCAAATTCATCAAGCTCAGTATGCAATGAAATTCAATACTATGCCTAACAATATATGAACACATATCAGAGATGTATCACTGTGCCATTTCTAGAGTGATGCATGACATTCAATTATGCAAACCATTGAACCGTTGGTAACATCTAATATTAAAAAAATAAGACAAAGGAAAGCTGAATGACAGTTTCTAACACAGCAGCTGTGACAAACATATGAATGTTTATAATTTTATTTTGGTCTTTCTTGGCAGTGCTGACCAGCGAAGGAATAGTCTTTATCACAGACTTTACTCACTCCAAACCACCAGGCAGCGCTGGCAAAAAGGTTTACATCGCCAGCCCCCATGCAAGCCCTGCTCACACTAAACCTGCGCCTGCCACTGCTCCCGCCCCTACCGGTGCCAAGAAGGCCCTCAACAAGGTCAAAGTGCTCATCACCAATGAAAAACCCACGTAAGAGCCACTGAAATAGACTTTTGCTTCCATAACTGTATTTTAGAATGTGTGAACAATTATTGCGTATTTGAAACTGTTTTCAAAATCTTTTGACTTGCCCGTATATCACGGTTTTATAAATCTCTCATAACCTGATCTGCATTTCAAGTAAGGTCTCTTGCTGTTTCACTCCAGTGACTGGGACTGAAGGGCATTGCTCAGGGTCAACTCAGTGAAGTTTTATTCAAACGGAGTTCCACAAGATAATTTTATCAGACAATTTATCCTGCTGAGGGCATCTTAGGCCGCAAAGTATATGTATGCGCCCTTGACCAGAAGTAAATCTGTACCTGTCAGCATGTGTTAATTATGTTATGTCCTCTGCTGCTGGACAACATATTCAGGCACTGAATATGTCTTGTTTGATTCATCAAATTTTTCCATCCCATAAACAAGAGTATAAAATGCAAAATAAAGGTGCAGAGTGGGGAGCACATTAACAAAATACAGTGCCATTTTGTGGATGAGTCAGCTTGTCTGTGTTGTGGTTTGTTGGAAATGCTGCTGCGGAGCACTGTCCATTATTCAGGAACTTGTGTTGCTCTTCCCCACCTTCATTTAGCAAGTTAACTGGCCTGTTGAAAGTGATTTGTGACACCTTGTCTGTTTTGGAGGAATTACTTAGTGGAAAAGCTATCTATCACACCTGAGGCATCTGCCAGAAATTATGTTTCTGTAACGGGATGAAATATCAGGCTTCAATCTGTGAGATTAAAAAATTGATTTTTGATCTTGTTTGTTTTGCTCAACTCCGAGTCGAGTTTGGTGTGCAGCTGACTGAGCTTACTTTTCTCTAATCATGGTTTGACATTGATCGATTTGACCAAGTTCAAGCTTTTTTTAGGGTAAAGGTGTCATTTAAATTAAGCTGAAGAATAGGGAAATATTTGATCATTTGGCAGATTTACTAGATTACTTTTTAATACTAAAACACATGAGAAGGAGAGGCTAACTTTAAAAGTTTATATAGAACAGGAACCAAAGGCTTGTTTGATGCGATGTGTTTGATGTGCTGGCAGCTTCCTGCCTGAGCGGTTGTGGCTGTCAAACAGGCTTATTTATAGCTGCAGCACCGCGGCCTCTCTGTCCACCCACCAAACCAGCTGTAATAACAAACACTCCATTAATCGCGCTTGTCTTTATTCTCTCTCGCGCGTGCCCATTTCAGTCTTTGTGTCTTCTGTTGGCAACTGACACCTCCTTCCCTCACCTTTCACGTGCTGTGTAATTGCTGTATTCCTTCAGTCTACCTTTGTCTGTTTGTCGATTTTGGATGTTTGTCATGTCCACTGTTACAGTATCTCCCCTCTCCGGCTCTGTCCGCCTGTGGTTGATAAATGGGGGGGTTTAAATAAGACTTTGCTCTCCCAGACTGTTATCAGCAACTCGTTGAATACAGTACTATATCACGCACATTAGTGTCTCATCAGGCAGCTATTAATCCAGTTGTTAGCCAGCACAGATTGGGTCCCTTTATCAAGATAACAGAAATTAGCTTCACGTTCACACCCAGGCATGCCTGTTCATACACAAACACACATGGGCAGTCTAAATCAATATTTTTCTATAATATCATTATTTACTAAGACAACAAAGATGACACCCGTAGTTACTGTGGTAACAGCACGTGAGGTTTAACACTACAGGTCCCAGAATTGTGGGGGCAGCAAACACTTGAGCAGTTATTTTGTCACAAATACAACAGAAAAGTAAATAAGCTCTTGTTGTTTTAATATAGAAGTCACTCAATCAGTCAATAATCAGCCTTTTTTTTCTTTTTAATCACACTGTGAGCAACCGTGATCTGAATTCATTCTGCACGCAGTGTAGATAGGGCAAAGTGAATTTGGAGTTGGAAATGTGCAGCCTGTTTCCTGGAACTCTCCATCTAACCACTGACTGTAACTGCTCTTTATTGTTGTGCTGAGGAAAAAAATACAGAAAATGACTGTAGTATTGTTTTGTACATGGATTCGATGACCGATCACTAACCACCAATAAATTATATTTCCTGTCACTGCTTCAGGATGTTCCTTTTGCATTAGCAGTAACTTGGAGATCCAGTGTGTAAGATTATTTACAAAATATGGCAGAAATTAAATATAATGTGTTTCCACTGGTGTATAATCACCTGAAAATAAAAATAGTGCATGTGTTTTTGTTATCTTAGAATAAGAATTTTATATCAACAGATGCCATAAAGTCATGCCATGTTGAACTGCCATGTTTCTACAGTATCCCAGAACAAAATACTGGCTCTAGATAGGACCTTTAGTTTTTTTTTTTTTTACAGTCACTAGAGTTTCTGCTTAAGTTAGGAAGGAGTGGGTGAGGTGTGGAGGTTATAGTCAGTAACTGCATTGCTAGATGCCACTAAATCCTACACACTGGCCCTAAACAACAAATAAGTCAAATTATCACTGGTAAAAATACATGCACGTTTCGTGTGAATCTCTTGTGTGTGTGAAGGCAATTTGAATCCATTGTTACAATGGCAGACTCGAACAATGAAAATTCTGTCATTTCATTGAACGACTATTGCAGAAAAAATTTCGACCAAAGGGATTATAGCTTTAAATATATTGAGGATTAAAAATTTAATTTCAGGCTTGGGTAGGAGAAGAGTAAGAACACTGTAGAGACATGGCATGGAAGAGGACCAGTAGCATCTGTAGATATTAAAGGCTCATTCTAAGGTAACAAAAATATAATGATTCCTATTTTCAGGTGATCATACACTAATGAGACATAATTATGCATATCATATTTGATTTTTGTCATGTTCTGTAAATAGAAAAGATATAAATTTTGCACACTGGACCTTTTTAAATAAAAAATAAATTATTAATAATTGTCAGTTACACTAAGAAGACATTGAAGAGCACCCAGTCAAACCCCAAAATGTACCAAGCTATTTTTATAAAATCCACAGAGGATTAGCTATCTTATCCACTTACGTTGACATGTTTTATGTTGTAGAAGCATCTTTTTTGTCTGTTTTTGATGATTGGATTATGATTTATGATTTATATGGTCATTATGAGTTTGAAGTTTTGTTTTAGTCTTTTTTTTTTTTTTGTTCCCACTGCCATTTCCAGCTGCTGCTGCTCTTCTCTTTGCCAAGACTGTGGGGCCTCAGTTATAAAACGTAATTATGTACACATTTGGTGCTCATGTGCATATCCAAGCCAAAGTCAAAATGATTTATGCCCCGCTGCCTGCCAGTATCAAGTTGTATGAGTTTATTCTAAATTGTCTGGACATCAGAAGCTGAAGCTGGAGTGACTACATGATGTATTAACATTGTATTTGATTTGAATGTCCTTTGGGTCATTTATGTTTATTTAAGATGATTAAATAATAGCATGAGCCAAAAATTCTTTGAAACTTCAGTCCTCTGAGGTAGCCTCTTGTGCTATCAAACAGACCTCGCACGACTCACACTGTGTGAGAGCATGTGTGCATGTATAACTGTGTATGATCCATTGACTGCTGTAGCCTCTTTCTTATTCACAGCAAAGAGAGAGAGAGAGAGAGAGAGAGATGTGAGGAGTGTGTGATGTCTTAGAAATTGGACAGCTGAATATTTTGGAGGGTTTGGGGTTACTTTTTCTTCTCTTTTTCTGCTTTTCCCTCTCTGAAGATCTGTTGCTGTTTTTTTTGCATCTAAAACACAGAAGTCTCTTTTACTGTTTCATTCTGATGTTTTGCCTTTGGTGGTTCAGACAGTTCAGCCACCATCTCTGCCATGCCTGACTTCAGTACTGTAAGCTGGTAACAGTGTGATTTAGCTCAGCAACTCCACAAGGTTCCCCTATTGAGTCCAGTTTGTCTGTTACTCTTTCCTCAAGATAATAATGATCTTCATTGTGTTATAAAGTTTGTCTCTCCTTTATTTGATCTTGTGGTGACCTAAATGAATGAAGCTGTAGGAATGAGTTATAGCCACAGACCTGCTCATAGATTCTGTGAAAATCAGGCCTCTGTTCCCGCTTGACTGAAGTATTTGTGACTGCTTTGTTGTCATGTGGAGAGATCAAACCTGCCTGTTGCCATGGATAATAGTATTTCTGTTTAATTTAAACACGCATGAAAGAAGTTACAACACACAGACTTAGTTTAACATTTTTAGGACTTTAGGATAATAATGAAAGAGATTTTTGTCTGCCGTCATTCGACCACTTCACTTTTAAGTTCTCCCTCATTTGTCTGCTTCTCACAGAGCTCACAGTAATAATAATTAATTTATTCAGCTGTCTGTATGAGAAGACATGAATAAAGATCAAGGAGTTGATTTTTGAAATGAGTTAGTTATTATTAAACTTGGTTTGAGACTTTTATCCAGCATCAAGTTGGTGTACATCATTTTTGCATATTTCATATGCATGTGTTGTTATAGCAGAGTCTCATTACATCTTTAGTGATGTGTCTGCAGAATAAGACTGGCAATATATATTAGACCTTCATTTCCATTAAGCCATTAAAATGTTCACCTCTTCGTTAATATCTTGCCTGCAGTATATTGGCTTTAAGTATCCAAAATAGAGGCCAAACGTCAGAACAGGTTAATTTATCAATACATTAGTAAATGTATTTCAGGTTTTTCCATGTACATTTTTTTCCAGTTAAGAAAATAACCTGACACTGAAATACATTTCATTTTCCTAATTTATGTGCATTCTCATCCCTCCTCTTCTTTGTGGCACCGTTAGTGCGGAGGCGGTGACGTTGAATGACTGCCTCCAGCTGTCCTACCTGCCATCCAAGAGAAACCACATGCTGCTGCTTTATCCACGAGAGATCCTCATCCTGGATCTGGAGCTCAGCCAGACGGTGGGCGTGGTTGCCATCGAGCGCTCCGGGGTGCCCTTCATTCAGGTGAGGCGATATGTACATGTATAGCAAATTCTGCATAAATGGGATTTCAGTAAAGCTGGACGGAGTCAAAGTTTGTGGAAACTGCAGTCCTAAAAGACTTAACCTTGTTCTTAGTGGGGATAAGGTAATGCATTTGCTAATTGCATTAATTTTTCAAGGTCTGAATTCTGTCAGCTTTCTAATGGGTTTGAATGTGAGGGAGAGACATTCCTGCTGTGCATTTGGAAGTTTCAAGCACAGACAACTTGCACAATGTTTGCACTGATGTCTTAGTAGGTCTAGGTGAGATAAATGAAAGTATGGCTGTGCTGGCTCACTCTAACATGCTTCCTACATCACCATCTTTCCCTCCCCTTAAATGAACCCGGGCAGAGTTTCTACTTTTATTGCATTACTCGAAGGGTTTTACCAAAATCTTCTTTTTTCTTATGGATGGATTCTTCCAGCAAGCCAATTCCCTCTGCCATGAATGATAAAGTTCTCTACTTTTCTTCCTCCCCCTCAGTGCTCACCTCATCAAGGTCTGATGACTGCATGGCAGGGTCGTCCTTAGCTACAGGAAAAAATCTCACCAGCACAATATATTGCCTGACTTCTTGTTCCTTTCTATACTCGCATTGAGTGGCACCGGTGACCTTAAGGTGCCAATTTCCTTCTTTTGGATTCTGGATTTCTAATTGGAAATTGATGAATGCTGTGGGGGTATTAGATAAAGGATTTGTCATGGCTGCAGGGACAATAATAGAACAGAAACTGTTTCTTAATGTAACTCTGCTCACTCTGCTTTCACTCCCAACTCTGTGTCTGTCTGTCTGTCTGTCTGTGAATGAATGGCCTTTGTGGTGGCTTATCACTGCTTTGTGGCTTTTCACTGAGTAGATCTCATAGTTTCCACTGTGGTGGATCTGGAGCTATCTTATGCCCTTTCATATGTATAACCTTGAAACTAACTGCACATGCTTTGATCAGTTACTCATTCTCATTTTATCACTGCAGTCAATTTCTGTGTGTGTGAAATAGTGTTCTCTTCTACATTTTAATTTACATCCATAAATCACACTTTTCTTGTGTTGTCAGTGATCTTGTTTTAATAAATGTATTCATGGTTAAACAGCACAAAGATGGAGAACAAGTCTTTGTAGTCACAGAGTAAGTCCTGAAGTCACAGAGCAGAAGTAGAGAGGTATTACTCAACCGTCCAGGCTCTGTCCGGCCAACACCTCCCTTCTCTAAGTATTATGAAGTGCTTGTCACACAGCCAATTTGCATGACTGATGACACAGTTTCAGCAAGGCTTGAGTGTAGAACCTCCAAGAACCAAGAAAAAAACAAATGGAAATATAGACACATGCACATCTATACTATACAATGTCAGATATGGCACATACACAATGTACACTGAGTTGTCAGTTCATCACATCTAAAGCAATCCAATACAAATTCGATCAATGTAATGCATGTGGTGGGGATGTGTGAAAATGAACAATATAACTGCTCAAAAACTGAAAATGATAAATGAAAAATACCACATAATTACTAAACCTGTGGGCCATAACCTTCTATTTAACTCCAAATCGGTGTGTGTATGAAATGTATGAAAATGTACACAGCATTGTAACTTTTTGCACCTTAATGATTTTTGCTTAGGACAATCAATTCTTATACCAAGACAAAGTAGGTGCTTTATGCTTGTTTCATTTACTGAGAGAGCGTTCAGGTGTAAAAATATCGACTACTAATGTTTATGCTATTGAGAAACACATTGCAACTGTTTTGATAGTTGATTTAAAAAGTCACTTTTTAAACAAAATCACCAAACATCTCGAGGTTCCAGGTTCTCCAATTCGAGTACTTTGAGTACTGAGCTTAATATTTTCTTACTGTAAATTGAATCTTTTGGGTTTTGGACTGTTGCTTGGGCAAAAGAAGCAATTTAAAGATGTTACATCACTATTCACTATTCATTTTTTTGCAGAGCAAATTAATAATCAATAATTAAAAAATATACATATATAACAATTTATATTGTCGCTACCTGGTGCCCTTAGTCTACCACCTGTTGAACACTCCGTCAGCTATACATCATCCCCTGTTTCCCTCTGTGTTCAGGTGATCCCCTGTGCTCAGCGGGACGCCCTCTATTGTCTCCATGAGAACGGGTGTATCACCCTCCGAGTTTGTCGCTCCACTACCACCGCGGAGGAAGCAACAGGTATGAAACCTCTCGACAGTGTACGCACACATTGAGCACATGCTAGTGGCACTGTACTCACAAACCACTCTAACTCCTGTGCCATCGGTCCTCATCTATTCAGCTGAACTGCACTGCAGTCAGAGCCTGTAGCCTTTCTCTATGCTCCAGTGGGCATTTAGCCTCTTACTGTCTCATTTATCTTTGGCTTAGAGTTACAAGCCAATGGGAAACCATTGTCTTGCTGAATCTCCCTCACTTACTCTTGTTGCTATCTCTTCCATGCTAGTCATTTTTATTTTTCCCTGCCATTTTCTTTTGTGAGCCTCTCATGCACTCATTTATTTCCTTATTTCCTATCTTCTGTTCTTATCTCTTTAAATCATGTCCTTTATCTCTCCACTCTGCTCCTTTTCTTTCTTTTCATACTGACTCAAAAAAATGTATCCGTCACACTTTCTCCCACTCTTATCTACTTCCATTCTGTCAGTCTCTGTTCCCATTATTCTTAACATCAACCCAATGTCTTCTATGACATTTTCTCTTTTTTCTCTTCTTGTTTGTGCCCCCTTTCATTCACATGTTCATCAATTTGCTCTGGTTCTCTTCTTTCTTTTACTCCCCTACCTACTCAGACTGTGTCTTTCTACATTTTTATCGCTCTTATCTTGGTCTATTTATCGACCTCCTGTCTCAATCCCTCCTTCTCTTCCACAGACCCTGAGCAGAGTGTTCACGAGCTTGTGTACGACCTGCGTTCTCAATGTGATGCCATCCGAGTCACCAAGACAGTCCGGCCATATCGTATGGTCATCTGTCCTGTCAACGAAAACAACGCTGCACTAATGGTCAGTGATGGCAGAGCCATGTTGTGGGAGCTCAAAGCCCACACTGGGAAGGCTGCTGCCAATCCTAGGTATGGACACACACACACACACACACACACATAAATAATTGTGCAAAGCTATATTAAATTTTTTTAGGTAATGGCTGAAATGGCAGGGAGAGGGAATGGTTAAACTTTGAATACTTTCTAAAGTGACTTAAACTGTCTTTAAACTACTTATTCTTCTGAGCTAAATTTAGTCTTCTCAGTGCAGGTAGGGGCTGCACAGAGTTTTAAGCTATCGTTGATGAGCCCTCCTTCCCTTTGATTTAGCACTCCCTTGCTTCTGCCAAGGAGACAGTTTTATATTTCTCCGTTGGCTTCCTGTGTGGGGCAGAGAAAAATTTGTCTGACTGTTAGCAAACTGAAAGCAGAATTTATTTTTGGCAAAAAAGAGAAATCTACAGCACTAAATTAAAGAGAGATGACAGGCTTGTGTTTTTTGTGATGAATTGTCCCATTGTTGTCTTGTTTGAATTGATTTGCTTAAAGTTGCCGGCAGGTGAGCTTTCTATTTCAGGACTATTCAGCTGTTTGTTGTGATTGTTTTAACATTTTGGTGTGCAGTGTTCGTATTTGCAAGCTAGAGCAAATCCTAAAAAGATGATTTGGCCTAGGTTTGATGTACTGACGTGAATTGCAATTCCACTTATGCTCTCTCTGTGAGGTGGTGTTGTCACATGCGGGGAGGATATAGAGAAGAATTAAGATGAGTTATTTAGAGTGGGATATTTCACTCTGCTGTACCTGTTCGATAACAGGTCAAGCCCCATCACATTTGCAGCAGTCAAGAAAATAATTTGTCCAGAAATCATTTCTTCTTTTTTTTTATCAAGCATCATCTAATCAATATAAGGAATCCGTACACATCATCCTCTAGGAATGCTGCTGTCTCCCTCTGGTGTAGTAATTTGTTCAATCACATTCATCATTGGCACAAGCGTTACTCATTTATTACTCCCAATTCACTTAGTGTCAATAACAGATGTGTGCCATGCTTTCAAATTGTATGAATTAATATTCTCTCTCCCCCTCTGTGTCAGCTCGGGTCTTTCGCCGCTCTACTCCCCCGTGTCATTTTGTGGAGCTCCACTGGGTCCAAACCAGAAAAGGATTCAGGATCTCTCTCTCAACAGCATGATCGGTACGACCGTACACATCATTATCAACACCATCTGGCAAGCACCAGACATGTTGCATGTCTGCAAAGGCAGAAATATCTCTCTCTCCATAGAGGGATGACTTTAATTTTTGAAATACAATGGGGAAACTAAAAGGAATGAATGAGACCTGTGTATATATGTATGTATATGTATGAGTGTGTGTAGGTATATGTGAGTGTGCATCAGGCCTTTTATATCTTGTACCTCAGTTAGCTGTGTGAGCCTCAGGGCACCACTTAACTTTGTGTTTTAATGTGTGACTGCTGGTTTCTCCTCTGCACATCGCACAGGCCAGTGTTATTCCCCAGTCTGAGGGGCTCTGCACAAAGATTCCCATGGGCGCTTAGCCCTTTTTTTCTTTTGTCTCTTTACCATCTCATCCTTTTGCTTATGATGTGTATGCATCTGTCTGTCTCTAGTCCACTCACCCTCTCTCTCTCTCTCTCCTCCCTGTTGGTTTAAAACAGAGCTGCCTATCAGAAGATGAATGTGAATATAGGGTAGTAATGAGATGCAGGACTTCTTTTTTTTTTTTTTGTTCTTTTTTTGTTTTTGCTTTTTTTAGGTTTGTCAGTTGTATTCAGCGAGAGTCAAACTGCCACTGAATGGAAAGCCTTGGGGAGGTGGAGCAGTAGTATTTATGCTGGCATAAGAGGGGAGGATTTTGCTGTCTCTCCCAACACACACGCAAGACACATACACACACACACACACACATCACACACACACACATTTGAGCAAGCTACTGCCTGAAGCAATAGCTCTGTCTAACGGTTGCTGACTAAAGCTCATGTTATGAGGGAATGTCACTGGCCTGCAGGTTGCAAAAATTCAGTGAAAACGCTAGCTTGTTGTTAAAATCTGATGCTGATTGGCTGACACAAGAAGGGCATTTGACAGGCAAAGGCAAACTGATCATTGCTGCAGGCAATAGCTGCCAACTAGAAAACCATATTTGCCTCTACTGCATATTTATATTTGCAGGACATGGCAATCTGTTGTGCATATATGATTTGTTTTTTTATTGATATATTTGTTTGTCTGGAATTATGTCCTCATCTCATTTTATTATATCTTCACTGCATTGCAATGACGCTCATTTAGAGAGACATTAAATTTCCAATGCAAAGAAGGTTATTATGGTGCATGAAATGAAAACCAAATGGATTTTTCAACCAGCACCAATTATAACTTGAAGGTTGTTGCAGCCTCAGAGGGTGTCCTATAGCTCTGCAGCAAATACACAAAAGAAGATGATCGCCCCTTCAGAACATATAAAATGTAGTCATTAACTGTCTGATTTTCACATTGCCATCAAAATCTATGCTTCAGTGAAAAACACAAGCTGTGTTTTGGACTTTGAAAATATTAAAACACCTGAGGCTTATATTTATGGTGAACATTGGTATTAAATTCTATGACTGTCGGTTATTGGAAATTTAATGAAATCATGAAAGTAGATTTAACTGGATGAAGCATATAGACATTCCTGTGTAAAACATGGGTCTGTGGCTTAATTGTCTCCACTCACCACTAAATCCTTCAGATCGTTAAAACTGTCTAACTTGATAACTGAGGCCGCAGTTTAATGAAACCAACAATATTGGTTGTTTTTTGCTGGCCATAGTTGCAGTGAGCACTTCTACTTTAGCCATAGAACATCTTTGGATTAGATGGCCAAGTTGAAAGCTTTAATTGCTAATGAACTCTGTTACAAATAGATGTCTAGAATTCTGAAAAAAAGAGCAAAAAAAACCATGCTACAAAAGGTTAGATTTATTCCAGTGTGTTTCGACTTGCGCCTTTGTCAGGATAATAATGACACTGTGCCACAGGACTCGATCTAGGACTACTCACACCTGCACAAAATGAGGACACCATGTCTCATGTTTATGCAGTGTCATCTGGAATTGTAGAAGGCGCTACTTTAAACTGTTCAATAGTTTATGTTGGTGCTGTTGCTACGTTGGGTAGCTTCGGGTGGCAGTTTATTAGTTTCTATTTGAAGTTTTCCTTCATTTGGTTGTGTTTAATTTTGTCTGATATCTTTATTTATTGTAATGCACAGTGCTCCAGGTATGGCAACTGTCAAATTTTTCTTATTGTGGTTCGCTGAATTAGTGCAACCTATTTCTAATGCCCATTTTTGCAAGCAAGTGAAGTACTGGCATGGACAAATAAACTGCTGCCAGCAGTTTTAATGGAATATACATACGGATGGTTGCTTTAGAGTGGCTGTCTAAATCCTGTCCAAACCTTCCTCTCTAAACATCTACAGACTGGAAATACTCTGTCCACAGATATTATACAAATTGCAGTAGAACATGGTGCAAAAAGCTATAGGAAACCATTAAAGTCTCCATGTTGGCCATATTTTCTTAATGCAACCAGAAAATATCATCCAAATTGGATCAGCCTGACTAATTTTAATGTATACTTAAATGTTATATTGGACGCAGTTATATCAACACATATTGAAAGACTTGGATCAACCTCATTGAACATTCCTAATTGTGGCTTCAATCACATATATTGTTTCGATGTAATTTACTAAAGAGATGTCAAGTTGTAATATTGATTCATTGCAGATTGTATGCGTGATTGTATTCTGGGTTAAGATGAAGGAAATTAGAAAAAACAGCATTTAATAGTAGTATGAACATGTAGTTCAAGCAATGCTAAGCATGCTGCATTTATTGTGTTTAATGTTTTTAAACTGCTCCATTAATTAAGTAGTAAATGTTGTGTTTTTTTCTCTAGGTCAGACCTTGATAGCCGGTGAGGCTCCTCCTCCATCATCCAACCAGCAAGAGGTCCAGCTGAAGTTCCTGCTGACTGGCCTGCTGTCTGGACTGCCGCTGCCACCATTTGCCATTCGCATGTGTCCACCTCTTACAACCAAAAACATCAACCACTACCAACCCCTACTGGCTGTAGGTAGGTAATAATGCATCACTGACACACATCTCTGGCAGGATTGGGGATTTCACAAAACTCTGCAGGTAATTTTTTGTTATTTTGTTTCATCATGATGTTTCGCCCTTTCAGATTAAAAAACAGTTTGATTGATGCTGCAGTTCATAGAGAAATCCAATAATAAATTAACTGCTCTTGTGTTTTTGTGACTTTCTCTGTCACAGCCATGGCAACAAATCCTTTTAGTAAACATTAGTAAATGTTGCATAAATGTTATGAGCTGCTCATTTAGATTAATGGATATTGCATCTATGTTAAATCTGAGTGAATGCTTTGTTAAACACTTAGCTATCATGTTATTATCATATGTCAGATATCATATTTATCTGCAGTTCCAATTACAGTTGAAGAAGTACAACATGCAGTTGATCCATCTCCAGTAGATGAGTAGACGACATAACTTTTTTTGTTGGTCCTCGTCCCCTATGAGGAATGAAAAAGCTCTCTTTGGTCAGCTGGTAGCTTTTGTATTTTTGACTCACATTCTACAGTCAAGAGGTCTTAGTATGATGCTTACATAAGCATGTCAGCACACAATTGTAGAAACCGTTAACACAAGCAGGTACATGACTTGCTATATTAACATAGATTAGGTAAATGGAATAAGACTGACAATAATTTCAGTTCAATTTGTTATATGTCACATATCTTACAATACATTCTTAATGGAACTAAATAAGTAACAATAATAACAAAAGTTAATCAGAATTATAGTATACTACTTTTAATACTACTAATAACAACAAAAATAAAAGTAATAGGGAAAATAAAGCGCCCTCATTTAAGATCCTGGTGGCTTGAGGGTAGAAACTCTTCCTTCTATATTTTTAGATGTGTTAATTACTCTGGCTTAAAGCTTTGCACAGTGTTTTACACAACTGTCAGGATTCAGTTTTATATATTTAGTGCATGAAATGTTGAGTGGTTTTGTCGTGTTTATATTAAAAACATTTTGGAATTGGATTCAGCTTTGATTACCTTGGAGAGCATCATCTCTAACTTAACCTGCAGAACATCATTGAACTTCATTCACACATTAACGGTAAGCAAAAATAAGTTTTCAGCGTGTCCACACTGGAGAAAAGCCTCACCTCTGTGGCCAGTGTGGAAACAGGCATCTATCGAATTTGAAGACTCATCAGCAGAAGCATCATCAGTGCACTAACACAGTTTAAAAAGTATCTGTGAACTTAACTTTATTATGTAACAACAATTGACTGTTAAACAATGATTTATTAATATTCATATGCTTGTAACTTGAGTTGTCCAATTTTATTTTTTACTTTCACTCAAAGCACAGCAGCAAACACAAATATCAAAGAGCAAGGCACTACCTTAATATAGCAATACATGAGCATGCTACCACCTGACCAATGAGAACTGTTTACCAGCACACTCACCCAGAACTCATCTTTAAAATAGCGTAGCCTCCTTTCAAAGTGTTAGATATTAAAATGAAGTAGAGTCCAGAGTACAATTTTTCTCTCTTAACTGTAGTGAAGTCAGAAGTATAAAGTAGCAAGTCCCAAATGAGCTTGATTTCTTCCCCCTACTGAAAAAAAAAAAAAAAACATATTTTAATTTAATAGTTTTTACGAATGAATACGTTGCATTGATATGTTTTTGGGCCAGAGTTGATTCTGAGTGTATGGTATATTATGTCATGGCTGTACAGTATGCTTTTTTTTTTAAACTGTAGTTATCCAAATGCACTCTGTATCAGTTGTTGTCATCTATCATTCCATCACTGTAACAACTGCAGATTTAGGCGTTGAAAAATGAAGCTTGTCTGGTTTGATTTATGAAATGTTGCTGCCCAGTGATGAGAGCACAAAACATCCAGCGAGAGAGTTGTTTGTAGGGCCTAGGGAATAATCATGCAGCTGCAGCTACAAATTTTAATCACATGCACTTTCAGGCCTTTTATCAGTGTGTTTGTGGTTTAGATATAAAAAAAATAACACATAATAAGCACTGGTGATGAATAGAAGCAGAACAAGACCTCAAACATTTTTTTTGAACAGCTACTGATATGAAGGCAAACATTAAGTCAAGCAGAACTTTACCTCAGAACAGCAACACAATTATCAGATATAGTCATTCATATGCTGTGCCTGAGGGACCTGTCAGTGTGAACAAAATACTTTTCGAATGTCTAGGTCAACAATTCCCAGTATTACTTGGCTTTAAATGTTTTATTATGCTTTGTCGTCAAATTATTGTCAACTATTAAGGTTGCAGCAAAACATTTTTTTACAAAAGTTACAAACCCTCATGACAAATTTCGAATTCTCATCTTTGAGTTAAAAGATGTGATGATTTCTAAAATGTACACATAGTATGTCTGAATATGCATATATATGATGGCTGTGAATTTCAATCTTTGAGGCAGAAAGTAAGTAAGTAGCAGTCCGTTGAATCTGACTGTGCAGTCTCAGCAAATTATGCAAAAAGCATAGAGTTAATCTGAAATATCAGCCCCTGTTATTACTCTCCGGAGACAGCTGGTAGGCGAGAGAGAGAGAGAGGCAGTGAAAGTTTAGGATTTATTTGTTTTAGATCAGCATAGCAATTTTCTTCAAAAGCTGTTCCCTTATCTCCCCCACAGTAATGATGCATAAAATTCTAAGTCTCAATTTGAATGGGAAGTTAAGAGAAACGTACATGTAATGTGTCCACATTTTTTAAAATCTGTCTGTTGCTTTATGTGTGTGTATATGCCTGTGTGTGCACACATTTCTGCTGGTGCACCAAATTCCATTTAAGGCCTAGGCGTACTGCTGTTTTCTCCCCAACATGGCAAACCTTCAGTTTAGTTGTCAAGCTGAAAAATAGGCTACGCTCAGTCCCCTGACATAGCCCACATAAATTAATCATAGCTCAAAGATACATTGCCTCCCTCAGACCCATAGACAAGCAGATGAATAATAACACCTTCAACCTACACAACTTACAACCATTTTCACTGGGTCTCTTTGTTTCTCTGATACGTGCATCACATACACAATGGTGGGACACTAAGATCCTTCATTAGATATTATTACTTGAACATTATTATTCTAAAAGGTCTAAAGGGAGGACTGCACTCTTTTCCATCTGTTATTTACAAGTTTGTATCAGGTGTGCTTTGTTAAAAGTGAAAGGGCAACTCTACCTAAAGAACAACAACCACCATTCTTTCAAAAGCATTCATTTTAAAAAACACTTTTCAGAGACCTGTCTTTTTTTTTTTTCTCAGTCACTGTGGGAATTCTAGACTGGGTGCAGTAGGAGCCCATCACAGCACAGATGGTGTGGGATTGACTCGGCACAGCTGTTTCCCAGTGGCGTTGTGAATAAGGCGATTTAGATTTCTATGCACATCATTTGTCCATTCCCAATAGTTATCTTGCAAAGTCAAGTGGTTAAACAGTCTCTAGCTGCATTATTGAAATGTGCCTTCCACTTCCTGTGAGCTGCCTTATGAATAGTAATTTTAGGGAACTGGTTAATTACTTTAGGGATTTAGATTGTGCCATGGTTGACGCAAATCCGCTGAAAGGCGGAGGCAATGTCCAGGTGATTTAAAATCTCGTATATGTTTCATTAAAAAGGTATCTTGAGGCTAGTGTATTTCATTTACAGCCAATTTATTATATTATTATTATAATATGTACACCATTACAACAAGGTAGAAGTTATAATATCTTTAGAAATCTGGTACTCTGCCTCACTGTCATGCTTTATAAATTGAAAACGTTCCTGGGTTACGATTGCAATTGTCACTTCCTCAGTAATGATGTCGAGGTTGGTGCTGTGACAGGTGTTCTGGCAGGCGGTGGCATCTGTCACCTCTCCTGTTTACCAAGAGCCAGAGAATACACCTGATCACTAAATCCAGAGCGATCCATGGATAAGTGCTTGGCAGATACAGCTCAGACTGCAGTCTGTGTAAGGTTTCTTAGCTACACATTAGGGAACCTAAAAGAGTTAAAAGGGGGAGTCATTGAGTCTGAGTGATGTGACATCAGATAGAGAAACAGCCAAGAGAAACCAAGTTCTTACACCTTCCACTAGGTGCAAATAAAGCAAGAGATGAGCTCACTGCTGATGGTGTGAAAGCACTCAGGGTTGAAATTACCATCCACAGTTTCATTACAATTAGACAGAAGGCAGGGATTCCCATCTCTGTTTTCTCAGTTTCCATCTTTCACTTCCCCCCTCTGCCAGTCTTTCTTGCTCCTTGCCTTGAAAGGAAAGGTTACAGAAGCTGTGCAGCCAAGCTAGCTACCCAGAAGCAATGCTTCCTGGTCTCCTGTCTAAAAATCTGTAATCGGTGTGGGGCTTGACAGCTCCATTACAGATAGGTAGAAGGCCCAGAGCCTTCCTTTTCAGTGACATGTACACAAACACTGACAAACTGACATCCATTCCTAATCATTTGATGGTGGCATGCCTAATTTATTTAGCCATGCTTGGCCGACAGCTATTCTTTGCTGCATTGTTTGGATTTAGAAAATGAAATAGCATTAAGAGTAGAATAAAATATCAACACAGCGAAAACACCCACATAGTGATATGAAGGCAGCCATTGAGGCATGCACCTCCCCAAAAAGCAAAACAATTATCAGATGGACTGATTCTAATTCTCAGCTCCAGCGGTCTGTCAAAGGGAATATCAATTATGTTTTCAGGGCACAAAAGGGTCTATTTAAAGCCTCCAGTTTACCCATCATTTTCTGTCGCCTCACATTTATTTGCAGAATTGAGTTCAACTGAGGATAGGCCGGCATTGTCGTCAGCAGTGCCTTGTGTTGAAACATATTAGATTTTGTATTGGATTTTTTTTTTTTTTTTTTTTTGTATTAAAATTGAATCCACCAAACGATGCAGTCCAAAGTTTCCCAGAATTTGGAGAAAGATTTTTGCTACTTAAAGGGAATTCATTAAGTCAGTCATTTAATTGACTGCGTGTATAGCAGGACACAGAATTAGGACCATCCACTGCCCAGTGCTGGTAAAATATCTAAGTGGTTGGTAGACAAACCACACAACATGATGCCTAATGTTGTGTTGTTTGTTTTCATTCATGTGAGTATTTGATGACCTGGAAATGAGACTCAAGAAATAGCTTTTTATCTTTCTCCACTATGACTAACCACACTTTTAAAGAGCTGGTTTAGCATTTTTGGAAATACGCTTTCTTACTATCTTGCCAGGAGTTAGGTGAAAAGATTGGTACCACTCATACAGTATGACGGTCTGTACGGACCTACAGGAACTAGTAAGCTTAGCATAAAGACTGAAACGGGGAAATAGTTGCCCTGGCTCTCTCCAAAGAAAAAAATTCACCAACCAGCAGCTCTTAGTCTCAGGAATGCATTTCTTGGCCAGAAGCAGTCACTTCCTTCAGTTGTTACTGTGACTTTTCCAGACAACCAGCAGAAACTCAGGAGCCACTGTCATGTGCCAAGAATAGTCCAGCACAAAACCAATTTTTAAAATCACAACTTGACATTTTTTACACTTAAGGTGAGCTTAATAGTTAAACTAGATTTCTTACCTTAAGACAGAAGCTAAGCTAACCACTTCCTAGTTGTAGTGTCATATTTAACAGCTAGATATGAGAAAGATAGGGCAAGAAAGATTTAGAAGGTGAATAGTAAAAGCAGTTTTTTAAACCTGATTTGCTGACTCAAAACAGCAGATATGCTTGAACACTAGTTACAGCATCAAGTAAGTACTGCCAAACAGCAGCATCCGCAATCCCACCCAGAAATTGCATATTTTTGATTGGTCTGTCTGGACTGTCTGACCTGAATTTGCTTTTGATTCTTACGTCCTATGTTGTGGGTAAACAAGCCATTTTCTAGAGGAGGAAGGCGCAAAAGAAGAAGAGTTCCCTTTGGGGGAATTCAGTTTTTTCACTCCATTGTTATTATACACACACAGGTCGAAAATACACACATAGGACCCATTTACAGGCAGTTATTGGGAGAGATATTAGAGTGATGCGACTGTCACAAATTAGGACAGGTGTCCTAAACAGTTACCTGTTACCTACCCTATTGTCTCTCCCAACTACCGGTTGACACTTTGTAATGTGGTCTGTTCTGGACTTAAACCGGCCACTTACTGGTTGCCCAAAAAAAGTCTTTACAGATATTGAAAGTATCTGTCCCAGAATTAAAATCAAGTCTTTGTAATGATTTCCATCTCTTACCTCACCACCATATGGAGGTGTAGCATCTTCTAGATCATCTTGATTAAAGTAAACAAACCCTGGCTGTGAGGCAACTGAGGGACAGGCGTACGTATGTTTATCTCCATCCACCACTTCCTGATTGCCCGACTTCCTGCTGAAACATCCCACAGTCTCACACTACATGCCATCTATCAGCTTCACAGGGAGCAGGAGGGGATGACACACGCACACACGCACACTTGCACGCACACACACACACACACACACACACACACACAGATGCCTATGCAACACTGCCTATCACCACCTCCAGATGTTGTGTCAGCATGTGGTCGTCTCGCTGAATCCCTTTGCAGACTGAGAAGTCCTTTGCAGAGGGACTGGGCACATCAGCCCAGTTCCATCACACTCAGAATAATTATAGAAGTGATTGTGCTCCTGCACCTGCCTGTGTTTGCCAAAAAAAAAATAAAAATAAATCCCCAAAACCTTGTTACACCTTCCAAACATCATAAAAATGGACGTTGGGAATTTGCTTTCACATCTGCTGCAGAGATTTTTTAGGGCCACGCTCTGAAATTGAGTAATTATTTTAATTGCCATGGCTTTCAGCTTCCTTGCTTAGGTTATAACCTCAATTGTTTTGTGCTTTTTACAACTGCTTGTTTTTCCCACTAATGTAAAATTAGCCCATGGCATTCTATAAAACCACGAAAAAGCTGTTCGAATCATTTAAGGGAAATTTCCATATGGTAAATAGGATGTCAGATTATGGTTCTAAGCTGAAAATGTAAATTTTTATTACTTGTTTTCTTAAAATACAAAAGTATAAATTAGAAATAGTCACCAATACAAATCAGTCCACAAACTAAATATTCAGCTGAAAAAAAGGCTTATAGACCGGAGCTAAAATATGACATCACTTGTTCAGATCACCAGAAAATTCTAAATTATTCAAAATTCACTGCCTGAATACTCTTGAGCAGGTCACAAAGATAAATGTGTTTTAACTCTGAGTTTGAACCAGAGTATTACTAAAAAAACATCAGCTTTCCCTGCATGTACTAAAAAAAAGTTGTAAGTTGATTTTAAGTTCATCTCAACTTTTCATACTGATAAACTTTCCCTCGAATGATAAACATCAAAGAACTTTTAAGTTAAGGTTTGATGTTCTCTGTTACAGTATGAACAAACGTGGAAAAAACACCACTTTGTCAAACCGCCTCAGACTTTCTGATCGCAGTGTCAAATGTCACCTGCAGTATTTAATCAGATGGAGTTTGGGGAGGGATGGAGCTGTTATGCTGTTTCCCAGCAGCAGACGAAACTGTGCAATGTTTTCAGGCTGTGAGCTGAGTGACACATGGTTTGATGTGCTGCCTAAATCCAAACCTACTGCGGTGACAGGGAACACACACGGGTGTCACACTGACATGCCGTCTCTTTGATCCTGCTGGAGGGTAGATGATGCTAAGATAAGTAACTGCATGCCTTGTGACCTCTTGTGTTTCTGAGACTAATATTTCTTGTGCACTGCTCTCTGTCTCTGTCTCTGTCTCCGCTTCTCAGGCACCAGTAATGGCTCTGTACTGGTTTATAACCTGACGAGTGGTCTTCTCCACAAAGAACTCAGTGTCCACTCTTGTGAAGTCAGGTAAGATTTTTGAACATTTCCATGGTCAGAAGTGGTAAAATGACATGTTAGATTCCCAGTGGTCAGTCAATCAGCTCAAGGCAGATTGATTTTCTATTGATTGTTTTCAGACTCATTAGACTTTGCAGAGATAATTGGCAATCACATGATTAGAGTGCCTTGTCAGCTCTTGTGTGTCAGGGAGAAATGATTCCATAGCTTCCTTTATGGGGAATATCTTGTCAGAGGGCTTCAGCTCTTGAAGAAATAAAGAAACCACCACAAGAGCAAAAGGAAAATAATCAAAACAGATATGAGGATAGCGGTTACAGTTAAAGACATGATCTAGACTTTTATAAGGTTTGCATACTGTATAATACACTCCACAAAACAACTAAACCAAATCACCATATTTTAGCTTCTTTTTTTTTTTTATGCAAATGTTAAGATGGTAGTAGCATTGCTTTTATATACAAAATGTTTATGTTTAAGAGTCTGGTTACTTATGATGTACCTTTGTGAAAAATCCTGGCACCACATACTTAATCATGTAATCAAGCCAGAGCATATTTAAGAAACACTACACAGTCTCAAGGAGCCGATGAAAATACTGAAGAGCTGCCTTAGTATGTTTATCCCAACAAGTAACTGAATGGTGACTTCATTTCCTGAAGTGTGGGTGAACGCAGAGGGAGCTGAGATGTGCTTGAAAAATGGGACTAGCTTTGCGTACCATGCAAATCAATTCATCACAACAACCCAGGCATTACAAGCCTATATTTACTCTGTATGTTTTGTGTGTGTGTATTTGTGGTAGAATAACTGAATACAGTGTGTTAAAGTAGTGACGTCCAATGTTAGCAAAAGTTGCTGATGTGACTTTGATTCATTAAGCACAGTATTGTATTTGCTCAGTTAACAGTAACAGAATATACTTTCTGCCAGCTCACAGTTTATTTAGAAGAAATCATTTGTTGCCACTCTGCACAAAAGAACAACAACAGAAGCTCAGTCCTTTCACAGGAGACTTTTTGACTTGTGGTTGGGCCTCTGGTATTGTGCATGCTGACTCACTGGAACACGCATGCTATTAGTTATACCTGCGTTTTTTCCTGATATGACAAGTCAAGATATTTGCTGGGAGAGCGGTCTATTGATTTGTGGGTGAAATGCATGCTGCATATAAATATAATTTGGAATAAATTGCTTGAATTTCTTATGGTTGAAATCGTGCCAGATGTTCAGGCCTCTCCTGTAGTATTCCCTTGACCTCTGAACACTACATAATTCCCTCAAGTCTAAGTAGCTGGAATAATGAACCTGTCAATAACACATCAAAAGAGCCATTCAGAGAAGAGCAGTATTCAGTATTGGGAAGCTTCCTCCTTCTGTTCTTAACCAAGCATTTGATGCAGGAATTAAAAATTCCAATCATGTCTACGGTTATAGATGTGCTCAGAAAAAGAAGTTGGTTCTCAGAACTTTGTGATTGATTCCACATGACTCAGAACACTTGTTGGCCTTGCAGCATCGCATATCAAGAACACCATTCAGTATTTTACTCCTTCAGCATACAAAATTAATATAAGTACGTTTTTAGGTAATTTATTCTAATGAAATTAGTGATGTGTTCGCCTTAAATCTAGCTTTGATTCAGTGCAGTTTTGTTAACATTAAACTCACTATAAACGTATTGGTCAGTTATGATCTGTATGACAGGCCACATTGAAAAGGGATGATTTCAGAACACAGCACAACATCCTGAACGCTCCACAATGCAACAGGCAAACATCAACAAAAAGCAGGCTGTGCTTCATTAGTTAGTATTCTCTAATGAGCGGCAAAACTATTTCACCAGGATTAATTAAGCACGAGATTGAATCAATTAATGCTGTTAGGAGATTGATTGGGAGCAAACACCATCCGTTCAAGCAGAGCCTGGCTTTCTTTAATGAGAGAAGTTGGTATCCACAAATGCAAAACTCCAACAAACTTTAATGAGCTATGCAACACAAGCATAAGTTACTTGAAATTGATTTAACTCCCTGTGCACACTGTATGTGTGGATTAAAGTGAGTGATTAGGTAATGGTTTTCTCTGCCTGCTTCCTGGTGTCAGTTTGTCACTGTGAATTTGCTCTACTCTCATGACACTGAACAGCTGTCTCTTCATCTACTTGTCATCTCTCACTCAACACTACCTCGTGCTTACTCGCAGCATTTAAAATTTAACAGATGCAAGCACTTATACACTGTTTAGCTGCTTGATATTGCACACCGCTTTGGTGTATATGAGCCCCTCATGTTTTTTAAATGGCCATATCAAACGTAAAGGGCAAAAAAGGACCAACATTTAAAAATAAATGAATAACACAATCATACATGGAGCCCATTCAACCAGACATTCAGATCAAAGTCAGATCAGGGCTTTTTCCTACAAAGACCTTCACTGGATTTTCTCTGTCCCTGCATAGACACATGGAGAGCACTACTGTGACGTACACCATTAAGTTCAAAGCTGTGTGTTTTCAGTTTCACAGAGAGCCGAGGTACTTTATGGAAATGAGTCCAGCAGCCCTTGCCCCAACACAGCCATGCCAAAGGAGGCCTGGCTGCTTAGCATCTCATTTACATTTAGTGGGGAAATTGACTAATTAATCATGTGGCTATTTACCATCTCATTACGGTGGAGTTTCTCCCTGCTCCCTGAGCTGGCCTCACTCCTCAAAAATATTCATATCTGGCACTTTCCTGTGCATTTTTACACTTTCCGAACGCATTTTTGTTGAAGATTTAGGTTCTTGCTAGTATGTAGTAGAGAAATATTTAACAGCTGCACTGCAAGTATTTGATAGCAATATTATTAATTTAACCTGAAACCTGTGTGTGCACTTATTCCACAGGGGGATTGAATGGGTGAGTCTTACCAGTTTCCTATCTTTTGCCACTTCTGCTCCCAACAACATGGGCCTGGTGCGAAATGAACTGCAGCATGTCGACCTGCCTACTGGTGAGAAGCTTACACACACACTCACACGAATGTTATCACCTGTACCTGAGGGTGCCAACCACCACTTTTTCAGTACATTGGCCTTTGTTCATGAGATTTCGGATTTGCTCAGGGTTCCTGCAGCCTTAACAACAAAGAAAATAGACCCTTCAGTCTTTCTTTGTCTTTTTATTTGTCTTTTTTGTGTGTTTGTGGTTCTCGAAGAGACTCCTCTTGTACTCCTCCAAGGGATACTTACACACTCCTCCAAATCTGGTTCAAACGTAACAGCATTAGGGTACCACCAAGGGATGCCTTACTCTGAAAATGAGATCCTATCATGACTTCCTGCAGAGGAACTTATATCCCTGCCTGAGCCCATTGACAGGTCTTTTGAATTACTGCACCCGCAGTGACCATTGTGTGCTTCTACCACCTCCAGGATGTGAAAAGTACACAGTGCTACATATTCAAGAGAAAGCAGAATTGGAAAGTAACCTAAAGGGACAGCAGTAAGTGGTCAGGAGAAGACGGTTAAAAGATTTACATGAGAAGATCTATATGAGAATCTTTCCTGTTTTTGTCATGGGATTCTGCTTCATAAATTCAAAGCTTAATGTGTGTGGCTTGAGAAATTTGCTTGGGCACACTAAAAAATATGGTCACTATGATGGTCGGGTTACAGAGGCTTTATCTTCAATTCATTCAGGACAATGGGGAGGGTAAGTCACTTCTTTAATGATTCTCTCTGAAGCACCAGAGTCGTCAAAGTTAACAGTCCACGACATTAGCTTTGGTTACAGGCTCACACACTTTCCAACACACGTATACTTAATTGTTTTTCCTTGCGAGTTCAAGTGACTGAGATCCTCCAAGGTGTCATTGACTGAAAAGGTAGCTGCTGGTAGTGCATATAATCTGTAGGGAGCTCATTGCCTCACATCTCTGATGCACATACATGTGTGTGTGTGTGTGTGTGTTTGCTACGGTCACACTATTTTGGAGTACGCATTTTTTTTTTTGCTATCTTACCAAGAGCTAGATGGAAAAGATCAATATCAATTTAATCTGTGTGTATTCAGTACAGAGATACAATAGGTCTGAGACGTGCTTAGCTTAGCATAGCACCGAGATGACAAGAGAAGCAAGAAGGAAACGACTTGCTAAGCCCCATCAAAACAGAAAAATATGCCTTTAAACAATTTTCAAGATGTCTTATTTACAGGGCTCTTATACTACAAGTATGTACTTTGTAGAAGTAAAAGAACATGTATATGATTTAAAAAGCATGTAGTGATGTTTTCTTTTTAATTGTGAAGTATACTCTTTCAGCCTACTGCAGATTTGTTCAAGCATTTGTTTAGTATAACAATTATACCATCTAGTAGTTCAATTGCTGCTCAGATACACATCCTCTACCAGATTCAGTAAGACAGCAGGCAGATTTGCCCAATTTTGTTTCTCTTACTTGTGCATATGAGCGTTCATCTTATTTATTCAGCGAAAGTAAGCACATTTTTGCATAAACAACTCCTCAAATAGAACAGCAGAAAAGTACGTCCTGTACTTGACGTTTCTGTATTTCATCTGTAAGTCTAATCCACGAAGGCAGATACCCTTTTGAACATTTTCTGATAAGATTTTGAGACTCTTGGATGGAAAATCAGACTTACCCAATAGCGGTGATACCTGATTTCTGTAGCTGCTCTGAATGGAAATATTGTTAATCTATTAAAGGATTTTTTTTGTGTGCTGAAGTTAGTGTTGAGAAGTTATACTGAACTCATTTTGCATTGCCTCAGACTCAGTATAAATATTTATTGTGTGTACCGATGATAATTAGGCATTAGCATTATCATTTATACATGCATGATGATAGCAGGTGCCGTCAGGCATCATTCCAATAATCAGCATCTGTGTGTTTTGGTGAAGCCATTTTTGACACGTCATTAGAGCCTACAGGCTGATGATCTGCAGACTGACTGACACTCATGCAATCATGCAACCCGGCCCACTGTGTATGACTGAGGAAACGAGTTATACACAGAGGAAATTCTGAGCAAGACTGCATTAGCCTCTAGTGCACCACAGGTCTCCCAGGTTTTCTCTGCACCATATGCTTAGCTTTTTTGTCACCTCTGGTACACAACAACTGCAGTCTCAACACAACTGTTGGAGGTCACCCCTCCCTCTGCCTTCTTCCCCCAAACCACCACATGAAGCTCTGTCACTTGTACATTTTAAACAGGCCACCTTCCTAAGTGTCCTCAGCAAAATCAGATCAGCACTTCCTTAGGCAAATGTGATAGCATACACCTGAAGGGCATTCTTGTTTTGTTTAAGGGGGCACCTTGATGCTCTGCATAATGTTTGCTTCGGTAGGTGGAAAGGCACGGATTGGAGCAGGTGGTGGGAATAAGTTGTTGGCAGTTTGCTCGTCTTGCTACGGCAAAACAGATGAAACCAGGATGCCCTGGCACTAAAGTGAAATTAAATGAATCACTCTTCACAGGTGTAAGGAAAGATACCATCTTCTGCCTTCCATCATCACCTCCTCTCCCTCACGCTCTCACCCCTTCTCTCTCTATTTCTGTTGTGTTTTCCAGGCAGATGCTTTGCATTCAGAGGCGAGCGTGGAAACGATGAGCCACCCATTGAGATGATTAAAGTGTCTCATCTCAAGTAAGTTTTCTGCACCCAACAAGTACCAACAACATCACATAGACACACACACTGAAACACAAATGGCGCATTTACATATGCACCTTTTACATCCTCACACTTTCCTTCACATTACCTGCTTGCAGCAATCTCACCTTTGTCTATCTCCCTCTGTCTATCTCTGAACATTTAATATTTTGTAATTCAAAAACATTTGTTATTGTCCTCCCAGAACCTTCACATATTCATGTTGTGCATTCTTGTGTCTTTTCTATTTAAGTATTTATCATTGCTGCACCTTTTGATAGGACTTTGATATTTAGACAAATAAAAGAGCATGCTTTTATTTTTTGACAAATGAATCTATATACAAGGTTATCAGACTGCTGTCCTGTATACAAGTTCCCTTCTTCAGAGTGAAATACGTAGGCTGCCAAATGAATACAAGTACACAGTACACAAGTCATGACCATGATAATATTATACATGATATTACATAGAAGGTGTTGTACAACTGCAGACAAATGATGTATTGCTTGGATAGCAAGGATGGTTACTATTTTGCATTTAAGCTTATTCAATTTCACACTAAATAAATCATCAGTCATCTCTCCTAGATTATTTCTTAAACTACTTTCAGAGTTGCCTCACTCTGAACTGATCAGTTTATGATGTCTTAGCCTTGACATTTTTGTCATCTCTTCACATAATTTATATCTTGAACAGCTATAAATCCTTATAAATGAAAAGTTGAATTCATAAGTGATAAAATGGACTGTTGCTCAGTTCAGTACACTCTGGTGTTTTGCTGCTAGAGCCGTACGCATCGGTGCAAAAGCTCCATCAACAGACGGATTTCTGTCAAAAGTGAATTATTTGTTCTGTCGTAGTCCGTTTATTTTTACTGCTAATGCAAAAGAATATTTAACGTTTTGGTGTAATTTATCATTACGCTGCAGCCTCACCGCTGCTCTCTGTGTTGTCCACACAAACACACACACACACACACACACACACACACACACACACTGAGAAGGGAGGCCGCAGTGGTGGAGAAGTGAAGTGAAAATTACTGTAACTGTAACTACATTCATTACTTTAGGTACAATCGTAAAAAAAAGTAAAAAGACAATACTTCATCAATACAACTGTTCAACAAACATAAACATGTAGAAATTATAAATATTTTAATCTGCTCCATCTGCAGTCTCTCATCCACCGCTGCTATGTTTTACACAAACACAGCGCGATTGCTAGGCTAATAGTGAATCGTTACAACCAAGAAAAACAACACGGTTTAGTTTAGTTTGCCATGTATCTTAAGATTTGTCAAATTCTTGTAAATGTAGCTGCTGGCTGAGACAAACCAGCCCCTCCTCTCTCTATTAGTGGTACCTGCTGGCAGTGAATCACATCAGAGGAGGACAGAGGACAGGATGAAGGACTGATACTGACTGAAGTCTGTGTTTTTCATTCTTGACGGAATATTGTTTATTTGATTACAATATATTTTATATTTTATTTTTACAATGAAAAAGAACCAAACCTGGAAAAAAAAAAACTCACTGAGGAGCTGCCGAGTGCTGCAGTGTTTCTGCACTGTTGAATTCTGTGTTGCTCCTCTACTGCAGCTGAAGGTTACATATTTGCACCTGAGCAACTGCACGGTAGCTTTTTAAGAAAGGGAGCCTGTTACTTGGGCCAGATTTAGTTAGCTGGGGTGTTCAGACTGGCTAACAAGTCTTAATATTTAATAATTCATACAGTATGTGCAAAAAAAAAATTGTTTATGCTGCTGCTCATTTGTTTCTTTCTCTTAACAGCTGTGTACTTACAATAGGATTAAAGAATGAGACACAAAGCTCTTTTTGAATACTCATCCTTGTAGCACTAAGGCTCTTGGGAGAAGGTTAAACACTCAACAATAAATTCAAAGTTTATCCCTTGTGAACACAAAAAACAAACTTTCTGAAACTTTAGATAAACTTGAATTTGTGCTGTCACTGTTGCTGGTGATCTTTCACATTAACTGCTGTGGTAGACTGTGTTTACACATCCAAGTCACATGGCAACCTGATTTTGGGCCTTTTTGAATTCAGGAAAACACAAGAAACCTTCTAGTAGTAGTGGGCACTGTATATTTTGAGACTGAATGTGTGTGTTTGTGATGTCCATTCTCAGACAGTACCTGGTGGTGGTGTTCAGAGATAAACCCCTGGAGCTGTGGGACATCAGGACGGGGACGCTCCTCCGAGAGATGGCTAAGAACTTCCCCACCGTTACGGCATTGGTACTGACAAATCTGCATACTGATCAAAACATGGTCCTTTACAATCCTTGGATCTGAGGTGTTTAGTAAAACACAAAGAAAAAACAAATGCTGTAGAAATTTGAATATAACAACAGGTGTTTGGGTATGCTCATGTAGATTCACAGCTGCATATCAGAACCTCTCCAGTTTCCATATTTATTTAACAAAACACACAGACAGTGCTGTAGGGCTCATTGTTGACTCTTCTCTTTGTTAATAGTCTCTTTTACTTTTCAACCCCTTTCCCTTCTTGTGTGGGCCCTTTGAAAGATTAGTCTGAAAATTTTCCCCAAGCTCAGCAAAGAATGGTGGCTTCATTAGGCCAGAGAAATGCTCATAAAACAAGAGTTATGCTGGACAAACTTTACAGTGGGGCCGTAAAATTCTCCACAGTGAGAATAAAAACGGCAGTAACCTTAATAATACATGCTGGTCTCCCCCAGCCCCATATTGCTGTCTCATTTCCATATTGATTACAACCTTGAGTCAGCCAGACTAGAGCCACAGAGCTCCTGCAGTTAGACAGGAAAGCAGGGAAAAACAGCTCTCCTGTGTGCCCTAGGTTCATTTATGTGAACATCTACTGTATGTGCAAATCATTTCCCCTGAACTGCCTGTCTCTATGTCTGCTTTTTGCACTGTAATGCTTTGCTGCTAGGTCAGCAAATGTGTTTATGTCTAGGTCTGTTTTTGGATCCGTTCCTGTAATGGTAACCCCGTGTGTATGTGTGTAAACAGGAGTGGTCCCCATCCCATAACTTGAAGAGCTTAAAGAAGAAGCAGATGGCAGCGAGGGAGGCCATGGCTCGGCAGACGGTGTCAGATGCCGAGCAGAGTAGCGTTGAATCCTCAGTGATCAGGTCAGTGTTAGAAAGATGAAAATGTTTTGCCAGGATAGAAAGCCATAATTAAAATATTTCAACATCAGACTGTGATTACATGCATTTTTATTAGATTTTAATAATATCTTATAGTAAAGTAGCTGTGTTTAGAGTTGAAGTTGTATCATACCTCATATAGTACTGGCAAATAGGCCAGTAGAAATCCTTTGTATTAGTAAAACATTATTTTATATTATTATTTGAATACATTTAGTTACTCTTTCGGCCCAATGTATATGAGGCTCAAACCTGTGGCTGTGAAGAATTCAAATGGGAAAAAAAGACACTGTGGCAGCCTGCAATTCATGGCACTAACAACTGGATTGTCTTTTTAATTTAACAGGTAATCATCCAAAATTATTTCTTCATCCCTTAATATGAAAACATGGCCTAGATCAGTTTTTTTTCTGACATACACCTCCCACATGTTCCAAAAATGTCCAAACACTTTGGATTATATACATGTTGTTATTGTTGCAATAACGGTTTCATACAGAAGCTTTAAGGTCAGGTTGTATTCATCATACTACTTGGTCACCACTTGGAGTGGCAGAAGCTTTTTAAGAATGTATCCATTACTTTTAGCTAACTAATGCTACTAATGCTACTGTTTGAACATTACTTTAAGCTATTTCACCATTTAGCCATTTTAGCTATCTATTTTATTCATTTATCTGTAAGACTACTTTTATTGGTCTATTTCTACCTTTGATTTATCTGTTTAGACCTCTTTGGTCTCTTGCTAACTACTTTTTTACACAATCTCATGCTTATTTCTATAGTCAATAGTTTGTTTGTTTTTAAATTAGTTGACCCTCTCTGAAATCTTCCCATGTACCCCCTGGCAACAGTAGAAGTACCTCCTGGGGTACAACTGGTTGGCCTTTCCACTGTCAGCAGCATAATACTAAGATGTCAAAGTAAAGCCAAAATATTTCATACTGGAAAGAGTGTAAAAAATCTGACATGTTTCTTCACTACAGTCTCTTACAGGATGCAGAAAGCAAGTCAGAGACCAGTCAGGCCATCTCAGCCAGGGAGCATTTTGTATTCACTGACACAGACGGGCAGGTCTACCACATCACCGTAGAGGGCAATACAGTCAAAGATGGTGCACGAATTCCCCCTGATGTGAGTCCAGAGACTGTTTTTCCTCTTGAATTACTTTAAGGTCATCCACACTGATCCTTGTTATTGCTACTTTTTCCATATCTCTCCCTCATTCATTACCATATTGTGTTAATCCTTTCTGTATGCAAATATCTAAATCTGTCTCTTATTTTCCCTCCTTACTTTCTACTATCACTTCTTCTACCTCTGACTTTCTCCTTCCCCGTCTCTGTAAATGTATGTATCTATCTGTCACATCTGTTAATCAATACCTTCTCTCGGTATTACACTGTCCTTTATACTGTAATCAGTTTTACACATGACAGCACATCTACCTTTGTGCAGACACTTTTTTTAAGTTCCCCCTTTTTTGTTCATGCTGACAATGTCTCTCTTAAGTTTAAAGGTTAAATCTTTTTTTGCAATGTGACTTTCCTCTCTCAGTTTCAAAGAGAATTAAAAGGTGATAGCAGGGTTTCACATAAATTGCTTCCCTGTTTTTGTGATCAAAGATCTGCTTTGTCAACATTTTACCTTGTTTTGGAGCGTAAAAGAAACACTGCTTTTTGGTTGTTAGTCAGCGTCTGCACAATTTCCTCCTCTATAAAGTAAAAGCCATCACTCCCTCTCTATGTCCTGTGTCCTTCAGGTTCTTATTTTTCTTTTTTGTGGGGCTTGTGTGGGGAAATGATATAGATGGTGGCTCTGCAGAGAAAAGGTGGTCAACCTAATGTGCCACACACCATATTATTAATAAACTGCATGCAATCAAGTTAAAGTTTCAGCTACATTTTACAAATTTATGTTGTTTTTTTTTTTTTTGCCAGATTTAACTTTTTGTGCTAGAGACTAAACAGCCAGCTGTGTGTGAATTTCAGTGTGTCATCAGAGTTTCATCAGTTTGTCCCAGATAATCCTTTGCATCTTCTTTCCTCTGGGTCAGGGCGTGACTCTGGCTCAAAGAGACTGTTATTGTATTTACCTGTAAAGCATCTAACGGTAACAGCTAGCTATTAATTTGCTTTGACAGCAAAATGGCCAGTCTGGGAAACAGAAACAAGCTAGTACTGAAAACACGATTTCTTTTCACCTGGATGACTACAAGATATGGTTGTATTATCATAGCAGCAGGATGTTTTGGTTCCTTTACAAGTCGACATGTCATCACTAACAAAGAGCCCTTTGTTGATTAAAGAAATGTGTTTAGTTGCTAAGCATCCATTTTCCTTATAATTACCACAAATTTGATGCTATTGTTTGAGATGTCTTTTGAAAGACTTGGGCTTCGGGAACATTCCTGTTCTCATTAGTGACTTTTAATTGTGTTGAGCTGAGTCATGCTATAGAGTAGGTAGCACCATCTGTTGTTGTTGATTGCCCACATCTTCTGTCAACAAAAACAGCACTATTTCATACCTCGCCACTAACATGTATCATTCAAGATGGCAAAAATATATCTTGCTCCATACAGTATTTCTAAAGGAAAGCCACTATAGTTTATCAAATTTTCAAGTCCATTTCTGAGCAACAGATTGGATTGTTAGACTGTCTTGGTTTTGATCGCGCACTACCCGCATCTATTCACACCAGACAGGCAGACACTGGAGGTTTACCTGGGGATTTTACAGCCTTATCTTTGTGACGGCTGCAGATTCATTGCTTACAGATTTGCATACCCCAAAAGGTTTTACAGTCCTTTCACGATGATAGAAGATCTTCATATCTCTGTCAGGAAACTCTCCTAAAAAGTTTTGTCCCATCATCCACTGCGTACACACCGACGGTGAAACTAACACTTAATGTCTTCACATCACGACTCTGTCTTGCAGTGCAGCCTTATTTAAACTCAGATGTTGTGCTTATTCACCCCTCGGCTGCCACAGATATTTTTAATTTATTTTCCTGTTTGGATTTAAACTCAAACATTAAGTGTCAGACGTATGATGTTTTTATAGTGGAGGGATTAGATTTTTATACTGCACTTTTTTAACTACCCATTGGATGCCTGTATTAAAGACAACAACAACGTCATTGTTTTTATGTCTATCCTGTAATTATGCGGAGGATGATCAGCATTATCAGAATTATAATGACTTTTAAAGATTGACACAGGCTATCTTAGTAATTAAAGGGTACATCTGCTCATTGGTGACACTAGTAGGTAGTAGTGAAATCTGTAAAGACAAGATGCTTGTCATACTGTAAAAACTGGTAAATGTTTAGTTTACTTCAGTAGCACTTTTCTAATACATAATTTAATTAGGACTTATTGCAGGGGACAAATGTTCATCCTTATTTTTCCTCTTGTGTTACAGGGTAGTATGGGCAGTATTGCCTGCATTGCCTGGAAAGGTGACACCCTGGTGCTTGGGGATGTGGACGGCAATCTCAACTTCTGGGACCTCAAAGCTCGGTTGTCAAGGTAACATCAAGTTTTAGGTCACTTACTACACACTACCTACAGTATACTATTCTGCTTTGTTGTGTTGTGTAGGCGAAGATGAATGCTTACAACTTAGGAAAAGAAATTCAGCAACATTATGATGTTAATGATTATCTGTCTATGTATGCAGTTGTTACTTTGTTAAAAGGAAGGGGAACGTATTGACTGTGGGGTAGGAATGAAAGCAAATGTCGTGAATGTTTTCAGGGGAATACCAACACATCGTGGCTGGGTGAAGAAGATCCGCTTCGCTCCGGGAAAAGGCAACCAAAAGCTGCTGGTCATGTACACGGATGGTGCAGAGGTCTGGGACACCAAAGAGGTGAAGCTCCACACACCAACCCTTGGCACTTGCCGGTGATATGTTACTGTGACAGAACTTTTGCAGTTGATTTACTGATTCATTAACAGGTTATAAATTCCCAGCATGCTTTGCCTGACTGCTCCGCATAACTCAAATAAAGGAATAGAAGCTGCAACGCTCTGCGGGTTCATACTGTAGCAGTGGTTTACATTTAAACAGATTTACTGTGGCAGAATTAATGCGTTTCCCTAGCACTGTAATCACTGAAGCACAACAATATTGTGGTGGGGTATATTTAACTAAAGTCCTCTCTCAAACTAATGCTGTGGTAATAGCACATCCGCTGTAATTGTTCTGTTTTATTAAAGAATCATTACAGTGCACTATATAAGTGCGTATACACAGGACTTAAAAGCTTTCCACTGACATATATAAGCTCAACCATAACAGGATGGATGATCCTGATCCCCGTAAGAGGCATGCATCCTCGCTTTCTCTATAACTTTGTTTACAAAAGTCGTGATCATCCAGAAAGTCATCCCTCTGCACAGTCTTCATTTTGCCTCATTTAAGGATCCTTCTGGCTAGTTTGCGTTCCACTTTATTATTTGATCTAATGTCACAGACTGGACTGCTTTTGTTTGTTATCTGTATCCACGTCACAGTATGTGTTTGTTTGCTTACCCAGCAGCAATGTGTTTAAAAAATTGAAAAGTAGATGAATGTGGGCACACATAGATACTCTGGTGTATTAAGCAGCATGGGGTGGAGCGGTGGAAGAAGAGGGTCCCACCGGAGCACTATTGTCTGGGTATAAGGATGTGTTTTCTTAAGGGAATCTGAGATAAGACAGTTTGCAGTCCCCAATTGTAAAAGGCAGACAACAGATGGATCAAGCTGCAAAGGGGAACAAGCAGGTTTGGGGAAAAGAGGAGTAGAGAGAGAGGGAGGAGCAGGAGAGACTGAGGGAGGAGAGGAAGTGCAGGAGAGATCTCCGAAATGCTTCAGTGCTCTGCTGACAGCTCGGTTGCACTGACTCCCATACAGCCACAGAAAAAGCCAGATGGAGAGAGAGGTTTTGGAGAACACCTCCTGAAAAGGCTGTTTGTCTACTAAGCCTTCCATTCTGTATCCTGCTGTACTTGTTACCCATTGTGTTGGCCATCCTCTGTTGGTACAACAGGCTTTTATTAAATCCAAAATCATCCTATATTGTGTCCTTCTCCCTCCTGAATTTGGCAGAGAAATTGTTCATTTCCCACCATCCCCCTGTAAAAAAGCTTTTAGGTGACGTTTGAAATGAACTCCCTCGGTCTATACCACTTTTCATGCAGGTTCAAATGGTCAGCAGCATGCGGATCGGCCGCAATGTGAACTATCGCATCCTAGACATTGACTGGTGCACATCAGACAAGGTTGTGCTGGCCTCTGACGATGGCTGCATCCGAGTCCTGGAGATGGCCATGAAGTCTGCTAGCTACCGCATGGATGAACAAGACCTGACCGGTGAGTGAGTGTGAAGGAATGATATATGGTTTTTAAATATATATCCAATTACACATAATGACACATGATGTAACACTACTCACGAGGCTGCCACAGCCTAATATTGTGTTCCTTCTGATCTGTGGGGGAATATGTTCAGATCCAGTGTGGTGTCCTTACCTGCTGGTGCCCCGTGCCGCGCTCACTCTCAAGTCTTTCCTCCTGCTGCAGCCCTGGTCAGGAACCTTCACCATGGATATCACTCAGGTGTAAGTCTCAACTCTGAAAGACTCACTGTGTCCACTCTAAAATCACCCCCTCTTATCATGCTAGGACTGTTAGTGTGGTTAACACAGAGACAGTGTATCTTAATTTTTCAGTTTCACCTGACCTGCATGTCTCTGGACTGCGTGATGTGTGAAAACAGCTCCAGAAAACAAACCCA
The DNA here is from genome assembly GCA_946959425.1 of Argyrosomus regius. Lineage (NCBI taxonomy): Eukaryota > Metazoa > Chordata > Actinopteri > Sciaenidae > Argyrosomus > Argyrosomus regius. The sequence goes on from OX336894.1 coordinate 19,337,210, forward strand.
CCTGACAATAGACCAAAGTCCAGAATGCAATTCTTGACTTGCATTTTTTCCTAGTCCCTTTTTCCTAGTCTTCATATTCTTGTACTTCATGCGCACAAAGATATTTCTTTAAAACAGCTTTGTAAGCAACTTGGTAAGTAAAACTTGTAGAAGAATAAAACAGCACTGCATGAGCAGACTTTTTTGATCACTCTAGATGCCCTGAGCCAGTCTACAAAATTGGTATCAGGGCTGACCGCTTTTTTTTGTAATTTGTATCAGCTTTGTCAAGCCTAATCCAATCTGATCCTCTGTTTACTGTAGCGAATTGTTGTTGGGTACATCGGCTGTAAAATAAAAAAATAAAAATAAATACTGGTACCTCCCTTTATCCCTAAAGCATGGCGCTGCAAGCAAGTGAGCTGAGCAGCACATTAATAGTGGCCAGGAGTTTCAGTTATTGATATCCACACAGCGTGCATCAGTGATTGAGCAGAGCTACTTTAGGTCAAACGGCATTTGAACTTGTACCACACATCGTTGAACTCGAGGATTATAACAGGCTGTCAATCTTCTGTTTAACTTACCTGCAACAGCAGTTACAGACTGTCTCACTCACTTCTCACCACATACAATATGAAAACTCAATAAATCACTGTGAAGAGGTTTTGAGCTGCAGAATAGGTTATCTAAAAGTGTTATCTAAATTAATTTTAGATCAGTTTCAGCATAAAAACGATTCACTGGGATCTTGATAGTGCCATCCATATTTAATACAGTTTTACTTTGGATTTTAATTTTAGTTCAGTTTTAAGTTAGTTGTGAGCAGCAGATAGTTGTGTTTAGTAATATATGAAACTAAGTCAGATTTGAAAGACCAAATTGTTTTTAAGAATTAGGGTCGATAAAACTGAATTGAATGAACCAAATGCCAAGGTATAAGACTCACCTTGATGTATTCTCTTATAACACCATACCATCTGCCAACCTCCCAAGCATTTAGTTTATTGCCTTCATAAAAACATACCCAATTTACCAGTATAAGCAAGTCACCTTTGTAAACAAGTCAACACCGGAGCCATTAGAGGACAAATTTGTATTTTTTCAGATGGCTACATCTGTGTTTAACTATATCCTGATGTAAATATGCCCCAAATAAGCTGAGCCCTCTGTGTGACACAGCTTTCTTCCATTAAACACACACAGCTGCCTTATCACAAGTCAGGCAACTTTATTAACAGCACTCGCAGGTTTCTACCTGACCTCAGCATAAATGCTCAAATAGAGTTATCCATTATCTGACACCTCAGATCGACTTCTGCAGGCTTTTAACCTCCCATTTAATATCAGATCGGGTTTTGTTTTGGAGCCATTTCACTGAGTTTGATCCTTCTGTTTCAGAGACTACAATGAGAAAAATGAGATAAAAGGCCTGATCCAGGAGCAGCTCAACTCCTTGTCAAAGTGAGTTCTCACACTTTCTAATGGTAATGATTGTGCACTGTAGCTCAAATAAAATATTCAGCATTAATGTCATGATGCAAACGGCACTAATCGGATGTTGTGCGTATGTGTATGTATGAGTGTCTGCCAATGTATCTGTGCCAAGTGTCAGTTTTTGTTTATGTAGTTTTGGCTTGCGGTCGATTCCCAGGCTCCTTTGTGTTTAGACAGCAGGCCCAAAGAGCATGTAGCCTGTGGGTTGACAGATAAGAAGAATCTCCTCTAACAGCCACACTCAGCCCACTGTGTTTGAGAAGTGTAATTGGCTCTTGCTGTGTTCTGATTGTCTGTCTGTGATTGGCTCCCTAGTGATATGAAGAGTGTGCTCCAGGACCCAGAGCTCAGTCTGCTTCAGCGCTGCCTCCTGGTCTCAAGGTGAGTTGAGGCCCAGCATGGAGTTACCACTGTTTGTTGTTGGCACAGACTGCACTGTGTTCAATGGGGCTTACTGGTACTACAGCATGAATATTTTTTTAACATGCAGACAGCGCACCTATGTCAAAGACTCGTGAAATTTGTAAATAATAAATAACAAGCTGCTATCCTGGATATGTGGTGGCTCTCTTCCACTACACTATAGAATCATTTAAGAGCAAACACATACACTTTACATATAACAGAATATGCATTAGACTTGTCTTTGACTCAATTTGTTACTTTTGATAATGTCTTCCTTTACCCTGTTTGTATAAATGATACATTTAGGCAGTAGATTGGGTCTATTTGTTACAAAAGCCAAACTGGGTTTGCAATCAAGGTACTTGTTAGCCTTGTTGTTGTTCATTGATCTCTTCAGGATATAATTCAACTGAGCAAGATATAATTAGATGGATCAGAAGTGATATCTTTACAGAAATCTGTGCTTAATCGTACCCTTTAATATCATTGCATTAGTCTGTATTTTATTTTTTCACATTTTGCTTAAATCATCGTATGTAATAAATTAAGAAAGATGAGCAACGTGATTCGATCTTGTGAGTTGAAGAAACTTGTCTTTAAAACGGGCAAATTATCTGCCAAAATAAGAGGGTTTATTTTTGCTCCAACAGTACAGTCGTGATTCTCTATCTCCACAACAAAGCATAACATCAGAGCTGGTGTCAGCAACTCTGATCTAGTCTCTGCTCCAGTTCTCATTTCCCTTGAGCATCTGACAAATCTAGAGCAGCCAGTTTGAGCGGATATGCAATATTTCACCCCTCCCATTTATATCCTGTTATTAAAGCTATGATTTACCTAGAAAACCAGTTCCGTTTGTTTTAAGGCAAATGCTGTGAATGCAGTGAGCTCATGATTTGTCCGTCCAAGATTTCGAGCCATTGATAATGTGGCAAGGTAGCCTAGCAACATCTGTGTGCCTGTGCAGACATGTTAAAAAGGACCTTGGAAAGAAAAGGATGTGAAGGGGGGGTTGGAAGGGAGCTTGCTGAAAGATCGAGGCGTAGGCTGGAAGATACAGGAGCTATGGTCATTAGAGAGCAAACTATTAGAAGAACCAAGCTGCATGTTGATTCAGACTGCAGAATTAGGCTAACTACCCCGGACAGAGCATCTACCACTCTGGGCCCAGCTAATCAGCTGTTGTGGTAAATCACAGGCTGTTCGGGGATGAGTCAGATCTTCACTTCTGGACAGTGGCGTCCCACTACATCCAGTCGTTTGCCCAGGCTCGCCAGCTGAGCATGTCGACTGCAGAGGGTCAGGCTCAAAGTGATGGAACCCAGACGTCACCTCAGAACCATCTGGACATCTGCCATGATGTCCTGTGTGAGAGCTCCTACTTCCAGGTCAGTGAGACAAGAAAAGATAAAGAAGCGTTAGCCTGTTTTGGTCGCTTTTTCTTGCTCTTTTTTCTTTGTTTAACAGAGACAATAGAGACATATACATAATCCCTGCAGTCAACATTTGAAAATTCCCTTAGGAGTCATCCAGAGACACTTACTATCCTCAAGTCAGACCACGCACGAACACCATCCTTTCTCCTGTCAACCAGTGTCAACAACATTGGCCTGGTCACACGGTGCATTCCATTATTAATGAAATTGTGTTCCCGGTCTTGCAACTCACACTTTTAAGTCTTTGAGGTCAAACCCATTTTTCATTTCGTCCTCGCTACATTTAATTCCCTGAACGTTTCCTCACAATGATTGTAGCCCACACCGGGATGCTCAATTAAAAAAAAAAAATCCCTCTCTTGTTTGCTCCGTGTCATTGCTCGGATCAATGCGTCTTGCTGATGCCATAGCTGAAACAGCGTACAAGGCCTCTATTAACAATGCCCTGAATCTTCTCTTTTTTTTTTTCTTCAACTTTAATTATCGACTTAGTTTGTTCTGAAGCGTGTTAGAAAAGTTTCTTTCAAGATGCTCATTGATTGGTACTCCTCTTGTGTGCCTGCGTCACTCTGCTGGTTGGCATGGCAGCCACCCAGCCAATTGAACATTTTTTTTTATTTTGTTTGTTTTTTTGTTTTTCATTTTGTGGTTGTGATGTACCACACATTGTTTTTGTGTCCAGGCTGCAGAAAATACTTCTGTGGACTTTAGAGGAATAGTGTGAATAGTAATTAAAAAGTTGGCACAGTACACAGTGTACAAGTGGAGACACTCTATGGTTTAAGTGTGGTCTTTTTCCTCACAAGGCTACATCAATATAAAGAAGAAAGCTGAGGACAAGAGTCGAGAGAACATGTATCTTTTTTGATGAAAGACAATTAGCCAAAAAAATGTGAAGTAACTTTTATCTAGCATTGAAGTTTGAAGCAGCAGAATGTAAATTCAATGTTTCAGTCTAATTTTCAGTCAGTAGTTGTTTTGGGGGGATTATGCACCATTCTGTTTTTGAGAAAGTTCTACTTCCTGTTAATGAGGACCCACGCAGTGATCACAAAGTTAAAACTTTCAAAGAGCTACCCAGACAGTCTGCAGCTACATTTGGCTCCTGTTGTCATAAAACGGCTTCAGTGGCAGAACTATGATTGTAATTACTAATATCCAAGACTACAATACAGAGCACACAGAACTCATTTGGTATCTCTGCAAGAATTCATGCTCACGGCTGTGATTCACAGAAGAATTCATCATAATAAAGTATTAAAAAAAAGTAAAGCTTCTGTGTTAAATATAGATATGCAAGTGTGTACACACACAGAGACGCACATGCAGCCCGTATAACTCATTTTCAACTATGCTGTTATCTTTCTCCTCATTCTATGATTTTCCCCTTCTAGTCTACTTATAAAACTGATAAGCTCTCACGCTTTGAAACATCTATTGCTATTTTCATGTTACATGCTGTCATTTGCTCACTGAAAGAAAATCTGATCTCCCATCAGGGACAATGTAATGAAATAATGTTGAAAAAGCCACCAGTAATGAAAGGCAGTACTGGATGTTCTGGCACCAGAAAACTCCTGGATATTTTAAAGACAATATAATTACACTCTCTATCTCTGGATTCTGTATTTCTATAATTATCTTCCATGTCTTTTTTGCTCATCGTTACTCTTTTAATGTCCTTAGTGTACAATCTGTGTACCTACTCATTCCATCTATGTCTCTGTCCCACACCTGGAAAGAAAAAGATGTGGAGAGGGGAAGAAGTGTAAAAAACAAGGTACTAACTTGTGGCTCCACCTTTACTGATCAACAGAAGTTCCAGTTGGATCGGGTTCATCTGCAGGAGGTGAAGCGCTCCAGTTATGAACACACTAAGAAATGTGCCGACCAGCTCCTCCTGCTGGGTCAGGTAAGTATTACACTACACACACAATGACGTCTATAAGGAGGACATGATTACATGTTTACATTCATATCATATGGGAGTGAAATTAGATAAGAGTTCCTGTTCATATGTTCAGTTTTCAGTTTTTCTTTTATATGCATAACAGTTGTTAACAACATAATCCTCCCTCACAAATAAATGGATACATTTTTGTTTTTAGCTGTCACATTTACTTTGATGATTCAAAAAAAGAATGTGACAAAATTTTCCCTGTTTCTTCCAGCTTTCAGAATATGAACTAACTTACTCTCACACACACAAACACACACGCCTTCACACCTTCATACTCAGCTGCACATACATGCATGTTGTCATAATGGTAAATGGGTCATATCGGTGCTGTGGAACCTAATGAAGCAAAGATGGATGATAAGTGTTGCCTCCGTCCTCCCCTGCATCTCAATCTGTGGAGATTGGAGTCACCTCTCCCTTCTCAATGTCACCACTCTCCCTCTAATCACAGGCTGCAATCAGCAGGCTGTTAGTTGGAGGCTCAGTCCTCCAACAAACAGTCTGAGCTGACCCCAGCGTGAGGCTTCATCTACACCAGATGAAAAGCATGATAATAAACATAATTTCCCCTTATTACTCTGTCTTGTTCAGCTCACATAGTAGTTACCTGCCCATTCTGCTAATGCTCTCTCTCTCTCTCTCTCTCTCTCTCTCTCTCTCTCTCTCTCTCTCTCTCTCTCTCTCTCTCTCTCTCTCTCTCTCTCTCTCTGCCACCCCAGTCATTACAATCTCATGTCTTTGTTGTTGCTTTCAGACGGACCGGGCAGTGCAGTTACTGTTGGAGACAAGTGCTGACAACTCCAGCTACTACTGTGATTCACTCAAAGCCTGCTTAGTGACCACCATCACCTCTTCAGGCCCCTCACAGTCCACCATTAAACTAGTGGCCACCAACATGATTGCCAACGGCAAGCTAGCAGGTAGTGTAACTGTATGTCTGATAACAGTTAGCAACGTTACCCTCTCTTATTTTAATGAGTGCACGCAGCATTCATTGTGTGGGTGCATTTAAAGTGCCTTGAAATATCTTTAATAATCCGTCTATTCTTCAGGCCTTCAAATGAACTAGATGCCTTTTTAAATCTATGTTTTATAAAGGTTTAAAAAAGGTTGTGCATTTTATACCTGAAAAACCAGTACAATCTAACCGACCAGCTTTATGGATTATGCTTCTTTTTTTTTTTCATTTTCGCAATTATTTACAATTAAAATTTGGATTTGACTCTATCCACATATTGCATAATGATTGTGGTTACTGCCAGCACATTCACAGTGTATTAAGAAATAATCACAAAATGGTATATCACTGAAAACACCAGTGAAATTTATTCAGGCTTCCTCCACACCTACCTTCTCTTGGGTCTTAGTCAATGAGGTTGTTAATGTTATTGATGCACCCACGAAGGTGACGGTGGTGTCTGGAAAGAAAAGATGTCCATGTAGAAATGCCACGCTGGTAAGAAAAGAAAAAACAGAGGGTTGAAATCTGAACACAGGTGGCGAAAAACATAGCTCTAGTTTTATGATGACATAAATAAAGCATTTCATTTGGACGTCAAATGACGTCTGACGTCATCGGGAACAACCTTTTTTGCTGCTGTCAACAAGCCCTCTTCTATCTACCAGAGGCTGCAATGAATTTGCCTCCTTCTTCACTGACCAAAGTCAGAAAATCAGACAATCGGTTCCTCCAGACCAGGCACAGGGAATGTTTCCCTGTGTCCACTTAAAATCAATTCAAATTGCATGAAACAAATTTCAACCAACCATTAAAAACTTGAGGAGGACATTATAGATATCTGAAATCCTCCTCTTGCTACTGTGATGTTTTACCAACAGGCTTTTACAAAATTGTTTCTAATTGTACAGCCTCAGATCTTTTACAAATTGTCAACATGTCTCTTTTTTTCAGGTTATTTCCCACAGGCCCTGAAAACTGCAGTCATCAAGCTACTCTTAAAAAAGAACAATTTAGAAACTTCACTAATTAACAATTATAAACCAATACTAAACCTCCTGTTTTTCAACAGTTGAACAACTTTTTGGCACTAAACAACTGTCTGAAATGCAGCCACTGCCTGTGTTTAAAGTGGATGTTGTTGAATATCTTAACAAAACTAGTGTCAGTGCTGTGGTGTAGACAAAATCCTGTCTTGATATAATTGGATCTCAGCGCTGCATATGAAATAGTGAACCACAAAATATTACTAGAATGACCGGAAAAACTTGGTATGACTTTCTGGTACACTTCTTAACTGGTTTGAACGATCATGGTCTATGGTAATTACTTCATGTGGAATTCCCCAAGGCTCCATTCTGGGGCCTTTTCCGTTCAACATTTGTCAGCTTCCACTAGCTCAAATAATGCAAAACAACAAAGTATATTACCATCATCATGTACAGAATCATAATCAACAATCATGTCACCGGACTATAATCCTGTACAAGTGCTGAGTAGGTGCATTGAACTAATCATAGATTGGATGTGCCAGAATAATCTTCAGTTAAACAAAGATATGACTGAAGTAATTGTTTTTGGAGCCAAAGAAGAATTCAATTCAGTTTTGTCACATAAAGTCATAAAAGAACAATTGTTGTCAAATGTATTCCTGTGAGCTCTGACTATACATTCTTAATGGGACTAAATGAGTAATAATACTGTAACAGCAACAACAACTGCAGCAGCAACAACAACAACAACAATAGCAGTAAGGAATAAATAAAACATCCTAGGCAATGTCCTCATTTAGGATCCTAGTGGCCTGAGGGTAGAAGCTCTTCCTGAGCCACTCATTGCTGACCTGATGTATCTGGAACCTTCTTCCTGATCACAGCAGGGGGAAAAGGCCGTTATCCGCGTGGTTGGATTCCTTATTGATTGTCCTAGACTTATTTTTGCAGTATCTGGTATAGAGGTCTAGACAGGGTAGAGCACCACCTATTGTATGTTCAGTTGGTCAACGCTCAGCTGCAATCTGTGATGTTAAAAACTGCAAACCAAGCTAGAGATCTTGACTGAGTGAAATTAGGCTTAAACTGCACTGCAACCCCACTTTTACTCTCCTGTTTTATCTTACTTTTATTGTTGCTTTCACATTTTGTCTGGATGCCTTTTATGTTTTATGTAAAACACATTGAATTGCCTTGTTGTTGAAATGTGCTATACAAATAAACTTTTCTTTCCTTGGTGTCTGAGCAGAGTTAGCCATCTTGTGTATTGATAGGCCATCATTTTTCCGCCTCACGTTTGTGTACAAATTCTTTTGCTGTCTGTCAGAGGGAGTACAGCTGTTGTGCTTGATTGACAAGGCGGCGGATGCTTGCCGCTACTTGCAGACCTACGGGGAGTGGAACCGTGCTGCCTGGCTGGCTAAGGTAATTCAGCATGACGCTGTCCATCATGAGGAAACATCTGATACTGTGTAATGTTTGGATGTTTGTCAGTGTGTGGGCATGTGAGTAGTGGGTTAAACTTATTTCTTACTATTTGTTTGGATCCTTGCAACTATGTTTTAATACATTTCCTTATTATCTCTACCATTGCAAGTGATACATTAGGGCAATATAGCCAAATTAGGAACATTTAGAGCTGCACAACACCACCATGTTCTTATGCTGTACATAAAATGTATAAGTAAGGATGCACCTTTGAAGCAGTTGTGGTTTCAGTGCCTTGCATGTTGTGTTTGTTTCCAGGTGCGTCTGAGCCCAGCAGAAAGCTCAGATGTACTGAAGCGATGGGCCGAGCACCTGTGCTCCCCACAGGTCAACCACAAGTCCAAAGCTATCCTGGTGCTGCTTTCCCTGGGCTGCTTTTACAAAGTTGGAGAGATGCTCCACAGGTAAGAACCAGATGCTATTTTGATCCTACTGTATATATTCAGATATAAAAAGTGTGTGAGTGCCTGTAGTCTTAAAAAAGTATTGAATTTCAGGATGAGAAACTTTTTAAAATTTCATTTTTGACTGGGCTGCAGCAAAGCCGGAGCTACCCCTATATTCTGACTCACTGTGAGTGAGTCATGAATTTACACTATTGATCAGTCGAGTGTTTCCCCATTGGCTGTTGCTCTTTTCTTGAATAGCCACGAAGGTTTGTTACACACCATAATGCCTTCCAAGGCTATCGTTTTTGGGCTCATCCCTCTACGCCAACGTACTAGTGTAGAAGTTGAGACCAGACAGTGGACTCCCAAAAACCTTTTTTTTTATTCAGATGAAATAATGGAACTAGTGTGGCCCACAGTTTAGAAGTGTATTTTGTATATACTTCTCTAGGCTCCCACTACCCACAAGGACAAATACACCCACAACACAAGAAATCAGTAACCTCGGCAATGCATCACAGTGCGTATATGCACACAGATAGAACAGAAACAGTACAATACCAAATATTCACTTTGAGGTAATGATACTGGAAAGCAACATAAAACCTACTGCTGTGAGACACGGAGAGTGTAACAGTCCAGCAGAGAGCAGAGTAGGAGAGAAAACAGCTCTCTAGGCACAGAGAGGCATGAGGGAGAGTGCACAGTTAAAGCACCTCACATAACAATCAGTCTTTCAGAACACCCAGATTCAGAGAGGGTCATGTAAAATGAGAGACATCTTGTAGATATAAATGAATGAAAGGGCAGGGGGATAATATATATCGATGCATATATTTTTTATATAATAAGAATAAGTTCTCTTTAAAATCAAACATCTTAAGGTATGAGCCTGTCTTGTTAAAAATGTATTTGCACTGTGACTTTTGTCTGCTTGACCTTTCTCTCCTCTACTCCCCACTTATTTCATCCACACTCATGAACACTTGAGTCTTTCTCAGTTTCTGCTTCTCTCCCTGAGTACACCGAAGGACACTTCACAGTGTATGATATGGTCTGACCCCATACCTTTTACCTCAGCATCGATCTGCTGCTGGTCTCCTCCTCCTCCTTGACAGCTTGTGTTCTGAGACGCCTCAGGCTGCAAAACCTCTCAGAGAGAAATAGAGTGGCATCAGGACGACAGGGTTGATGTCTGCTTTAGGATCACAGACATCACAGGCAGCGACGATGCTGGATTCTGACAATAGCTCTCACCTTCTCCTTCTGCCTGTGTCTTTGTCTTCCTCCTTCTTTATCCTGGCAGTATGAGGCACTTTGATCGTGCCGCCCTCTTCATCGAAGCCTGTTTGAAGTATGGGGTTATGGAGGCCAACGACTCTTCCAATATCCTTTTTGAAAAACCCATTACTGTACTCTGAGGGACATTTATAACCAGAGTTAGCTTTGCCACTAACTCTGTCCATCTCTACTGCAGACGAGCACTCAAGCTTTTTCTCAGTCAAAGTCAATTTAGATGCTCCACAGAGCACATCATGCTACATTTCACATGTTCTTTATAGCCAATGTCACAGCGTGGTCACAGAGCTCAATTAATGCTGCAGACAGAAAAGAACTTTTACAACCACACCTGACCATAGATATCTAGAACAAAAAGAAGATATTGGGTACAGTATCTACAGTCTGCATTATAGTTTTTTATCTCAGTTGTATTAAGTTGTTAAAATATTTGTACAAATATCGATACAAAAAATAACTTCATGGCTACTGGATGCATCAGTTTTACTATTTTTAATACAAGCTCATAATCTCACATGTAAAAAGATCTAAAAGGATCAAGAAAATGAGGTGTGTGTGTGTGTGTGTGTGTGTGTGTGTGTGTGTGTGTGTGTGTGTGTGTGTGTGTGTGTGTGTGTGTGTGTGTGTGTGTGTGTGTGTGTGTGTGTGTGTGTGTGTTTGACCAACTAATCTTTGCGGTTTTAGTTAACCATCGGCAGTAGTGAAACAAGTGGATAAGAGGATAAACACAATAAGTTGCCTTAGCTAAAACTAATGCTGTCAGTACAAGTACAAGTCCTGCAAGAAATCCTCACTTCATGAAGGTCTGAATAGTAGTTTATGATGAAGCTGTTTTAAAGAGGTGATTAAAAGTCATTTTGGTGTGCTTCAGCTGTATTTTATCTAACAGTATTGCATAAAATTGTTTAATTAATTGTTTAATTGTGAGATTTTGGAAATGTCTGTTTGACCAGTTAAGCCATAAAAAATCTGATCTGAGTGAAAAAACTAGTACATGGACATGCTAAAATTTGTCACAAAAATGTAACTGCCCTGCTTAATCCATAAAGACAGACTCAGTGCCACATGTCTCACCTCAATGCAAGCAGGTACAATTGGAGCTATGAAAATACCACACAAGCACAAAGAATCAGACAACTGCCAAAAATTGCAAATGAATGTATGGTAATACTGACATTTCAGCAGCAGGAAAATACAGCTCTTTAAATGTAACTCTATGCAATTAATATATATTTTTTTACCCCCAAACTGTTCAGTGACCCCTTCTGCCCTGTATGGCAGCATCTGCATTAATTTTGTGCCTCATTTATTTCAGTTACCTTCTTGTATGCAGACATTGTGATGTTAATCGTGTTAAAATGCATCTCCAATCAACTTAAGTGGATCAACATTTTTTAAAGTCATTATGTGTTTCCCAAATTCATTTTTAGGATGTAATACTTTAGCTTCAAGTCACGCTAACACTTTACAAGTGTAACATAAAATAAAAGCATAGTTTTAAGTGGCTTTCATTGGCTTACTGCGTTTCGAATGTTATGAATTCTCCTTAACCGGCGTTTGCACATAAACTCATCGAAGCAGCATTTCTGGACTACGCACGGCTGCTCCGCACGCTGGGCCTGAGGGAGGGTGCCGCTCTGTGGGCATCACGGGCCGGCACCGCTGGTGAGCAGCTGATGGAGGAGCTGTTCCAGGGAGAGGGGGGAATACCAGAAGCAGTTTTTGGCAAAGAGGAAGTAGAGATGGGCCAGGAGAGCACCGAGTGACCTCAAAGATGAGAGGTCTGGAAGAGAACAGATGATACACTCTTTTGGTGCAAATCGAGGGTCGTCCATTCAGTCCAGCTTCAATAATGTAACCATTGTGAATTAGATCTGAGTCGGCATCCAGGGGGATTATGAACATCATCTCCTCATCATGAGGAGAGAGGAGATCAGATGAGTTTCCTCCATGTGAAGTTCGTCATTGGAGTCTGCCTATGTCTGTGGCTGTAATGACGTTTCTTAATGTTTAATATGACTAGTGTGTTTGTGTGCATATGTGTATGCATGTGACAGCCCCAAAAGAAACACACTTTTGTCCTGATTCCCCCCAACAAGTGAAATAATACACATCGTTGATATTGGTCTGTTTTTTTGTTGTTGTTGTTGTTCTTGTTGGTTGATCAATTTAACTCATTAGATTTTTTTAATGGTTGCTGGTTAAGCTTTATTTTTTGTGCCTGTATTAATAACTTCAAAGTACTGTTGTAGCTCTACAGATTTAATTTGCCTTTTTTCGCTGCTGGGATTAAATGTGGCGTAATGAATTTAAAATAATACGTTCCTCATGTAATTTTGAAAACGCACTGCCATTATAGAAGGTCTCCATAACTACTCCATGACTGAATTCCAAAATTAGTTGTTTTATTTTTTGCACTCTTGATTGAACCAAAAACACTGCGTTATTTTAATGATAACTTTGCTTCCTCTGCCCTCCCTGTAACAGACACAATAAAACTCCAGACAGACACTTGCTGTAACAGACTGGATGTTTAATCCACAGCAGGGGAGGTGCTGTATAAATGACTGACCAAAGCCTGCTACTGCACAAGCCTGTAAAATTAGTTAGCCAGGCCACTCCGCCCTTATTAGACACTTATTAGTTAAATTATCTCTCTATTAAGAGTGGGCCCGCTGCCAAATGGATGATACCATTTAATTATCTTGTGTAGTGTTCAGTTCAGTTAACAAGATCCTGTCATTAATCCATTCCATTAAATTAATTTGAATTTTTTAATTTTCTACTTTTATGAAGACTTGAGAGGATACTTTGCTCTCTGTATTCTTTGGTGTTTGTATAATGAGGTTGTTCTCTGGTGTGTGTGAGTGTGTGTGTCTTGCAAGAAAAGCTGTGATGTGTTGTTACTCATTTTAATCAGACCTCTGATGGAACATTTACACACGCGTAATCTGTGCTGCTGCCACTGTTGCTCAATCATCACAAAAATGCCTGACGCACAGTTTAGGAACTGGTTTAGAACTGCAGCCACCTCTCCTCTCCTCTGCTCTGCTTTTGCCTCATCTTTACGTAGTGAATATCTACTGATCATCAAAATCATCTGTGTGACAATGCGAAGACTTTAGTGATTGTTGTGTTGAATTGCCTTCTAATGTGTTAAGTTGTCCTGAAACAAGACAGTAACTCCATCCACAGGACCTTTTCTTGTGTGTCATTGTGTTTCATAAACACGTCAGTGCTGTGTTACAGTTAACCCCAGGCAGTGTCACTATGGCAACCCAGGCCTATTTTTGGGGACTACATGTTATTCCTGTAGATCCATTTCACATAGCTCCACTTACATACTGTAGGATCTCTTGAGGCCAGCATAGAGTCACAACCCAGCAGATAATCAGCTGTAGTTTACCTGATGCTGTGTGCCCTCCTCCAATCATGTCATACAGTATTGTGGAAGCAACATGTACTGTACTGCCTCTTTATGATTAGGCACTAGTTTGATTAACACTTGCTGCTTTTCTTTGTAATTAGATGAAGTAAACAAAGTTTAGCCTTTTTTTCATTGTTCTCTGTTCATTGTTAACATGGTGATCCTAATGCTTTAAGCTAAAAAAAAATATTACAAGAGAAAAAAGATATACTGTATGTATATATGGATGGCAATAAAATCAAAATTATTAACTTTGTAGTTTCAGTGTGTTGTTTCCTGTCTAAAGATGTTGACACAAGAGGGCGCTCTTAGCCCTCATTAGGAGGCAAAGGGACTGTGGCTCTTTTGTGTTTAATGTCAGGCACTTTGTGCGAAAAGGTCTGTTATATCAAGCGCTCTTTGCAATTATCCAACTTTAATTTCAACCCAGGTAGATTGAATTTGAATGTTCATTTATCAAACTGTCTTAAAAGCGAATAAGCTCCTGCATGAGTCGCTTCCGCAATTAATTACTTCTTTTCTGCCCAGAAGGAGGGCCAACAGCTGGCTTCAGCTCGCTGCCCAGGTCTAACCGTTTTCACCCTTTTCTTCGCCTCAGATTTATTCATTGATGTGTATTCTGTTTCTTCTCTCTCTCCCTCTCTCTTCTGCAAGAAGCTGAGCACAAAAGAGAAGAAAAACAGTCTGAAACAGAAGGCTACACAAATGACTTGATTGTGTTCCTTTAATGGCTTAATGAATAACTGCCGGAGAGCCGATCCAGCCGTTACAGCCAGGTCATCAGTATGCAGGACCTCACTACAGGATTTCGATTCTGTTCAACTGCTTATACTTTAGGCTACCACCCAGCTAGCCAAATGGCTCTGATAACAACACCCATCCAGCCATCCTCACTTGTCACTTCCCTTTTCCACCTTATATGCACTTTATCCCTCTTTTTCTGCTTTTCTTCCACCTAAAGAAAACAAGCAGACACCATGCCAACTCATGTTCTTGTTGCACCCCACCTCTTCTAATTTCCTGGAAGCCTTGTTTCCATCTGCTGCTTGGCTTTCACCTCTCAGTGCCCCCCCACATCCTGAAATAAGATTCAAAGTAGTGTCAAAAACACAAGATTAAGTGTGCTTGGATCCAGAGCTGTGAGGATCACTTATGTTCATTTAACAGATGGAAATCACTGGCTTTTCACGCTACATACGGCGAGAATTAACAGTCAGCTCCAAATCAATTGTATACGGTAGTTCTGCTGTTACGCATTCTCAATCATCTGTATAAGTAAGTAGCCATCGAATTAGGCTTCTATGTGCAGCATGCAGAGGCAGAGCCAATGCTGCACAGTCTGTGTGGTAAAGACTGATGCACAGCAGGTCAGTCAGTTCCCATGAGCATGTTCTCCTCTGGTGCTGACAGATAGCTTTATCCAGGATGGGCAGGTCCATGCCTGCTTGCACAACTTACTGAAAACTCACTGTGTCTTTCTCTTTGTTTGTGTGAAATGTTTTCCAGTCTGTTTTTCCCCTCCTCCCTGAGGGTTACCACTGAGTTCATCCCTCATTTTCTCTGTAATTATCCCACCTTCCATTGTTTTCTCAACACCCTCCCCAGACATTTTGGAGCATTCTTTAGTCAGCCCAAACCCCAGGTAGTGAAGTTATATTTGTGTCAAGTGACTGCTGCATTCATGAGGATAATTATTTGTCTAGGTATCTTGATTGCTGTTTCACCCTTGTCCTTTTGTGTCATGTCGAAAATAAGGTAGAACTAAATGTACATGTTTTCATTTTCTTGTTTACCTTCATCCCATCTGATGTTTCTCATCCTGCCTATCTTCTCCACATCACTGTAATTCACACCTTTCTCTACACTGTTAACAGTTTCTTACTCTCAGTCCACTCCACAGGCAATCTGATCTACACATGTAAAGGTCATATCCGTTTCTCTCACACAATCACTCTCAACATCCCTCATCACCTCCCCATGCCCACATCTGGGGGTATTGCCTGGCGTGGAAGGAACCCACAGGCCTGATCTCATCTGATATCTGTAGACAGCCACTCGGAGTGGTTGGAAATGATTTCCCTCCCTCCTTTCAGCTTCTGCGATTGGTTGAGCTCCTGGTTCTCCCTGATGTCTGCAGGCTCTGGTTGGCTGGGGCCCCCAGCTGGGTGCTCCAGGTGATGTTTATGTTGAAGGTATTCAGGCCCCGAGCTTTATCTGATTCCATTTAGATGAATGTCACAGTGTTCAGCAGACCATGGCCTCACCTCACCACAACACCACACTGCTCCCATTTAAGAAAAGGCATGAGTGAGAAGGAGTAAAGCGGGGGACGAGGGCTTGAGCAGGGGCAGCGTGGGGGAACAACAGGATCTCTGGAACATTACCACACGATGACAAACTCTTATCGAGTGCCGGTAATGACTTTACAGACAGGATAATCTTTTTAAAAAGCTCCTGCTATCTCTAAAACAGCTCTTTTGTGGCTTCCACGCGTGCATTTTGCGGCCAGGGCTGTTATTTACAAAAGAGAAGAGGAATCAATGAGTGCATTGTGTCAGGAGCGTGGTGCTGCCTCTGTCAATTACTGCAGTGTGGTCTGCAGCTTCTGCACAGGCTTTTACATGATTCTACACTACTAATCCTCAGAGAATGATCAGGGTTATGTGTGTGAAAAAGAGACTAATGATTTGCTAACAAGGCTAAGACTCGCATAGACAGTGGGACGTGCAGGCTTCATTAGATTGACAGGCCTACTGCACTGTGGGAAATGTCCAAACTGGTAGTAAGAGGTTTATCCGATCATATTAATTTCACATATAATAGGAAATCCTCACTGCTGTGTCAACAAGCTGGAAATACACAGCTGAAAGATCTCTTCTCCAACTGTTGTTGTCAAAGCTTACACCACATCCAGACTGTGTGTGTTTCTATGTGTAAATAACAAATAGTGACTGCAGAGAGATCATATTAATGACTGTGAAGCGAATTAGTAGCAACTAAACAATAAGGTGGTGAGAGATGAAGAAAGAAGTAGCCTAATGAACGAATACTTAACCAAACAAACACATTTTAAAGAGGAGATAAAGTTAATATGCTGCTATATGCGGACACAAGATGTGTTTCAATGGCAGGCCATGAGGTAATAGAGATGCCACAGATGCCCCTACTACAGCGAGGCCCTCCTTGGGCTAATTGCCACTGTCCTTTGGGAGATTAGAGCAGGGGAAGGCAGGGATGATTATGAAGGAAATGGCCTCTTATAAGGCGCTGTATGCTCGGCCAGCCGGGCCCAGGTTTGCAGGGAAGGGGGTATTCCCTTTCATCGGTGGACAGTGGGAGCCAGTAGAGGATGTAAAGGATACCTGTGCTGCAGCTGACCCATTTCCTGTATTGTTGGTTGTGTATATGCACATGTAAGTGTGTTTATTTGAAGCTGTGTGTGCCTCCCTGAATACGTGCTCGGTGTCTGAATGTACAGAGTGATCCTAGTTTAACTGCCCTGGCCTCTTTCCGGTGAGTGCAGAGAGACTATCCTGCTGTGTTTTGGGTCTCTCATGGCGCTGCGTGTTTTTGTTTCTAGTCAAGCGGAGTATGTGTGTTTCCTCTCTGTGTAGTTCAACCGGACACACTGGGCCTGTGTGTGAGAGCAGGGGCCGTGGGGGACGCTGGAGGCCCAGGAGCGGTGGACTGTTTTGCTGCGGCCCGTGCAGGCCTTCACTCCTGGGGATAAGCACGTGCTATGCTGCCAAGAGAGAAACGGGTCCAGGCTGGGTCTTTCTCTCGTGGTTTTTTAAAGGAAAACATCCGCTGTGCTGTTAACCGGAGATGGCAATCAATCACAGCATAGTCATATCTACAGTATGGGGTACAAAGCCATGAGCTTTGTTTTATGGCTGCACTTCCTGACTGTTCTGTTGAGACAAGCACAAATGTCCCAGTTGTATTCTATGAATTCAAACGACATCTTGGTTATATCATGTGTTCAGACTAAAGGAATGACAAGAAGCCTTTTGAGTGTAGGATTGATTGACACTGATATCCCACAATGCAACATAACAAAACTGGAGGGTTGTTTACAGCTGCTGTAAATAAAAGAATTGTGGACAGAGGTGTCACAGTTTCAGTGACAGCAGAAGACACAAACACTAGCTAATTCTTTAGTAATAATTCGTTAGTAGTAATGGTACAGTTCATCCATGTTTTGCACACTAACTGCCAAAGTAGAGCGCTGTCAACACTAGTATACAGAGTAAACTGCACTTTAGTATTAGTGTAGGTCTGATAGCTTCATTATGTTTCCACTAGGGGGCGGAAGAGGTCTGGAGAACAGATGTTTGAATTGTCTTGCAGTGAGTATCTTCCTCCTAAAACCCAACTCCTAATTTAGAGTTTGGGGATTTTAGATTCCCCATACCAGTTTGCAGATGTACTCTATATGGATTATAAATTAGGATAGCTTGTATCATTGATGCAACTAATTAAGATTGCAAAATGTATCTGCATAATGATTCTATGCAAACTACTTGTTTGTCTACAGTTCAGTGGCAACAAGCTATTTTGCAGCATCATTCTTATAAATAAAAAATGCTGCACACATTTCACTAAACTGCTCTTTAATTCATCTAATGAATACACTTGTGTCAACATTTTCTTTCCCAGGACGCTAACTAGGCCGCAGAATCTTTGTCTGAATCCCTTTTGAAAAGAGTCACATTCCAGTGTGTCTGCTGCGTGCTTCTCGTTGGCTGAGGTGTGTTAGTGGGTCATGCAGTGAGAGGGCCAACCAGAAGTTGCAGGTCCATTTCATAACAGCTCACTGTGTTTGTGCATGACGGCGCCATGTTCCCTCTATCAGCGAGACAATCTCACACCAGCACTACTGCATGTTGTCTAATCTGTGAATCTGTGTAGCAGCTATTCCTTATAGCCACTGCTCACGTAGCTCTCTGTGCAAGGAAACATCCGCTCAGGTATATCACGCTGACACCTTGCGATAAATACTTGGAGGTCACCCTTCACTGACACTCCTGCTTCTTGATCTCTTTGAGGGGACTTTATGAGTGATATTTGATGCAGCACAGCTGGGAGAAATGCTGGCATACTGGAACTGTATTACATCAGACTAGACAGAAGTCTAATAGACAGGGAGAAGAAAGAGGCAGGAGGGAAGGATTGAAAGGTTAAAGTGATGAGGAGACAGAGTGGAGAGAAAGGCAGGATGACAGAAGAGGTGGAAGGAAGGGTGGATGAGGGAGGGGCAGGGTGCTGACAGTGTTTTGTTGGAGTTATGTAGATGTAATCCCTTCTGATGGGCAGGTCAAGCTGCCTGCTGAACGCTGAGGCACTGGCCAGCCATGAGTGCACACATGCAGGCGCACATTACACACACAAGTAGTTTGTGCTGGTCTGTGTGCATGTGTGTCCGTTGAGCCCCTTGTTGCAATCTGGCAAGGCTCATGAAAGGGGGAACAAAGGGTAGATTTTCTTTTTCTTTAAACGGTGAGGGCTGGCCCATGGAGGAAAGAGAGATGGATCTTCTCCAAATGCCACCGTGGGCGCACTAATGCCTGCTTTGTTCACCACGGTAATTCTATTATGGTAATGGGGGATGAATCCCAGCTTTTTTCCCCTTCTTGCTCCATCCAAGTCTCCTGTCCCCACACCCCCATCTGAGAGCTTCCGGCATAAGTACACAACAGTTAAATGGCCCCTAGAGGCCCCCGAAAGATTAGATGCAAAGTCCTACTGTTGCATAGATGTAGTGAGTGGTGAAAAAAAAACGCTTTTTTTTTTTTTTTCTCTCACTGAAATTTGTCTGTGTCCGGAATAGTTTAAATTGATCCTGACAGCCTTATGAGTTTCTTTTCTTCACATCTATCAATTGGTCATTGTTCACAAATCAGCAGCAGATGAGATAATGACACAGTAATGAAGGTTTGCCTCAATAAGGTAAACAATAGAGGGGAAATAGCATGAGAGATCTGCAAATCATCCATTACACTTCTTTGTCATTGTGCCATCCTCTGGGACTTTGTCTGCCTTGCACGATGCCATGCTGGGAGGAGGTTGTGGGTGGCTGTCAGGCCAGACCCTTAGGCCATGCAATGACTCGGTACATATCCAGTAATGTTTGCTCCACTGGGACTGGTCTCTCTCTCCTTTGGGCAACACTCCACCGCTTTACCCAGCAGCCCCTAGGGAGCCCCTAATTTCTACAGCCTGGGAACAACTCCAACTTGCAGTCCCTTAAAATGTCTTGGTTTGTGCATTATTAGATGCTATGAATTACACTTAGGGACGTATGGAGGGAAAACATGGCAACTGGCAAACATGGCAGTGATAAATCTGAAATAATGAAACAGGGCTCTAAGTGGAACCAGGAGGGCTTCGCTGACCCAAAATCAGAGTAACTTGATAGGCCTGCAGAGCTGTTGGAGGCAGGACTGCTAGTAAAGCCCAGCTGGACTTGCGGGTACCTAACCTCAGCACAATGTGGAGCTCATTGGAGCCCTGGGAGATCTAAGGTGGGTCACATTCCTGGCCTTCAGAGCAACCCTGGGAGAGATGGAGCTTTAGTGGTAGGACTAGACAAGGTGTTAGTGAAAGTGAAATTCTTGGTGAGGCTTCTGTTAGCCATTCTATCTCTTTATTTTTATTTTTTAAGACATCCACAAAGAGTTACAGTCCTTTCAAGAGTGTGAGTGATGGCAAGTAAAGATAGAACAAACTAATGACAGGCCGTTTAGCTTTGAACTCTGATAAGTTATTGCTCCAGATGGGATGAATAAATTACTTAACCAAGACAAATGTCCTGCTGTCTTCATGCTCAGAATCCTCCTTCTCCTGTCTGTTCATTCATTAATATACAGAAAAAACAAATAACATGTCCCCTGTTGCAATTCCCTGTGTGTGTCACAGCTTTGAGTGCATCCTGAGCCCACTTTGTATGAGGGGGCCTCACTACTGTGCAGCCATAAAGGGCAGCCTGTGCACATGAGCGATGGAGCCCTGCGCCCAGACTGAGGCTTGGTTGCTTTTTCACTCTGAAAGCGATATAAATTCCCAGCCGGTAATATAACTTGTTTGGGTTGGTTGGTGTACGCAGAAGTGTGTGTGTGTGTGGATGTGTGTGAAGGAGGAACGAGGACATGTACGTAGTGTGTGTCAGAGAGAAAGGGTAGTGCAGGGCAGAGAATGAATAGCTCTGTCACAGAAAGGCCAACTAATAAAGTAGGTAGTTGAGAGAGGGGGGTAAAAAGAATGCATCTCGTCTTTCGCCCCTGCGCCATGGGTTGTCATCGAGGGTGAATTAGTTTTATGCTGGGGCGAATGCAACCAATAAACCTCCATCCACTGGTCAGGCCCTTCCCACCATAACACACACCCCCCGACCGCCTGCCAGTGGAAATTGCATTGGCCATGGTTTAGGAGACGCACGCAGCTCAAGTTTCAACCCTTTTGAAATTTTCATCGTCAATAAATTGCTAGATCAAGCAGATTAGTTAAGTGTATTTTGGCTTCTTTTCACAGCTGGGTGACCTTTGTGTGTGTGTGTCTGTGTATGTGTGCATGTGTGTGAACACGAAGAGATGGTTGTTCTTGGACTTCACTTGCTTTTCCAGAGTGCAGCCCTGACCTGTAAGTGTTGAGCGATCTGACAAAATATAGCAAATTATTCAGGAATTAAAGTTCAGAACACTGAAACATTGTTCTTCTCACCTTTACCTTAACATCAATTTAAACTATTAGTAATGTAGAATTTCACTTTTTCTCTGAGATCTGTGTGAAAAACCATTTTTTTTCTCTTGAAATGCTGTAATCCCAACATTTACAACATCTAAATGTCATCAAATGGATGAGTGTGCTTTAAAGCTACTGTTAAAGTCTACTAATACCATATTGAACAAGCACAATACATCAAGGTAAAAGACGGTATTCACACGGTATTCACTTGACTGATATCAAGGTTCGACCCTGTCTCGTTCTAACACTTTGACAGCGCGTTCTCCATCAGGATAAGCTCCACTTTATTCAAACCAGGGTAACAGCTCAATCCCTCCAGCCTCACTCCTTTCCCAGGCCTTTTCTCTGTAGGAGGGAAAGAAAAGGGAGGTGTTCGGGGTGATAACCCCTCTCCATCACCCTGACACTGGAAACAGAGCTGTAGGGTCTCTGGATAGAGCTGTGGCCCAACGGAGTGGTCACCCTCAGCTAGGGGCTGGAGGAGGAAGGAGATGGAGAGCAAGAGCAGCAAAAAGAGGGCAACAGAGAGTGGGGTGAGGGGTTGATAAAAGGTCAAAGTAAATAAATGATGGGGGTCTTGCTGAGACTTAGAGTTATCTATTTGGTCATATGTTTGACAGACTCTTTCTGTCTCTCACATCATTCACCCTGTCATGTGATATCAGTTCTGCTGTGGCGCCAACTTGTTATCAGGCCCACAAAGGCCGATAGGTTTGTGCACATTTGGGTTATCATAAATGTGCATTACTACATACCTACTGTATGACTCCACTGAGCTCCACAGATAAGGCTGGGCTATGTGCCAACATCTTGCTGAATGAATTTGATCAGCTTTTCACTCACTGTTGATAGATATGACATACAGTGCAAACACAGGGATGCATGCCTACACGTATAGTGAATCTGGGGTACTTAGTTATAGATACACACATGCGGCTACTCCTATATATGGGGGTGGGCGCTAACAGGGAAAGGGCGAACTCCCGCTGAGTCCACTGCTGCACAAATAAACATCAGTCCAGATCTGTAAATGTGGGGAGAAACACCATCTGTCACCATAGTGCATCACCCCCATCAGAGAAGGAGTTAGAGAGGAAGGGAAAGAAGGAAGGATGGAGGGAGGTGTGAGCCTTAATGGAACCCAGGCAGTCACATGATAGATAACAAATTTCACAATGGGGAATAAGGGAATACTATAATGTGAAGCAGCCATGAAGGGGGGGCGCAGTGTGCAGCTGCATTGACCAGTTTAGCCTCAGCACGGCATACACAGCCACTGCTGCTCTGACTCTGCTGCAAGCACAACCTGAGAATTATCTTATGCAATAAAGTGTTGGAGGCTTTTACTCTTTTACCTGGCATGTTGAAGCATGGTACACCCTACAGTATCAGCTCTACCTGGCAATTAATTTTACTGTACACCCATGGTAGCTACTTGCTCTAAGCCATAGTAACACAGTGTATTGGTAAAATATTTATAGCAACCCCAAAGCAAGATAAAAGCTGCATATTGCTTACTTGCACACGCTGTTCTCAGCGCAATTCATGCTGGGACAGGTGAGCTCAGCCATCACACTGCAACATAATTGTGGGAATTTTGGGTTTACATAAAGGATTGAGCAAGGCTTCTGAACAGGAGAGGCTCTTGTTGATATGGTCTGTTGCAATTTCACACTTTGCTTCACGATGCCAATAAAATCACTTTTTTACAGATGGCTTTCTGGTTTGTTTTAAAGCCTTTACTAGACAAGACAAATGAAAAAAATACACCATAAATAGATATAAATGTACTCTATATGTTTTATGTGCTTACAACAGATGTTCATTTTCTTTTTTTTTTATTTAAATGAAAAATGAATCTTCTGAATGCATGACATTAATTTCAGAGAAACATTTCAAAATTACAGCGTACTCAAAACAACTGGAGACCTGCAGTATTTTGCTCCACTTGCGGAAAAAATAAGATTTTGGAAAAAAACATTTTGGAAAGCAGATCTCAGAAATGCATGTCTAATCTGTTTCCATGTAAATTTTGACAAATGAACAGAGACGTGAGGGTTTAAAGAGTCTTAGGATCTATACACTACACAGCTGGTTGGGCTTGTTTGCAGATGTATCATGCAGGCTATACTCCTTGGCCTTCTCTCATGTTCATATGGTGCAAGACTGAAATGTCACAAGAGGAGTGGGAATGGATTAATCTCCCTCTCAAATGAAGCAAGTCATCCTTTTCCATATCTCAATCAGTGTGTGTGTGTGTGTGTGTGTCGTTGCAAATGCACAGGCTATTAATCAAAGCTAACATAAATAAGTTGTGATGGGGGAAGTGTAATGGTCTCTGTGACTGTTGGCAGCGGCTTCTGAGAGCCAGATAAACACAAGATAAGGAGGGGAGCCAGACAAGGCAGCCCCAAATGAGACCACTTCTCCTCGGCACAGACCAATAACCAACATCTCGTATATGAACACTGCTCTTGCTTTTGCTGCTGGCTAATGCTCTGTGCCATTTGAAATCCCAATTGTGCCATGGCAGTGCTGACATACAAAGATTGATGTATTTTTGTACTCATATACGACACCCCTCCAAACCTCCCTTGAAAATGTTTTGTTAGAGGTAAACTAGTCATCAT
Organism: Argyrosomus regius; assembly: GCA_946959425.1. Classification (NCBI taxonomy): domain Eukaryota; kingdom Metazoa; phylum Chordata; class Actinopteri; family Sciaenidae; genus Argyrosomus; species Argyrosomus regius. The sequence goes on from OX336894.1 coordinate 19,361,413, forward strand.
GTGTGTTTTTGAAACCCACACCAGTGAGAAAAGACGGAGCAATGTGTTCCAAGGATTGAATAAATATTTAATATTTCAAAGCCAGGCCACACCAAAAGCATGGTGAAAGATCACAATGGAACAGAAAATGCACGCAAAGTCTAAATAAAGAAAAAAATATAACATTTATTTTATTAAGGTCGTGATTTGTTTTCCCCCAATTTGTTTCTTCTGTCTGGATTCATCAGTTGTCATCTTCAAAGCCTTGGCATCCCCGTCGACCACTTGGAGAACAAAAGAGTGTCTGCATGTTGTCATTTTGGAGCTGAGTTTGCTGCCCAGCTCTCATGTTTTTGGAGATGTTATTATTTTATTTGAAGGCCTTCGCGGTGTATATTTTCTCTCCGTATTCGAACCTCGTTCTGGATCTTGAGCCCCTCTTTAGCTCTCTGCTTCTGTTTGCTTTCTCCTGGCTCACTTTAGTTCCTCACTTCACGGGCCAGGGATGCTCTTGCATGGAACACACACCCACCTTTCCTCTTTTTAACTCCCCTGTTGATTCTCAAGAGTGTGTTTGTTGTCATTAACTAACCCTCCTAACAGGAAGACCTGATCCTCTCTGAAAACCTTTGTGTAATCAGCATGTAAAAGAAAAAGGTGGAAGTCTGAACACGCATTTCACACCTTGTTATTGCAAATTGTTGGTTCAATGAGTGACATTGTGGATATCTCACCCGTGAATGTCCCTCACCACCACCTACATCATTTCCAAATGTGTTTCTGCAAGCGTGTGAGTGCCAAACGTATCTATAGCATCTATAGTATGTGTTCATACGCTGTGGTCTTTACTTCTTTGTTCATGTCTGTGTGTCTGTATCTGCTGTAGTCTGTCTGCTTGGGAATCGGGGGGTCAGCACATGCTTTTAATCAGGCAACCTCTGGTTTTGCCAGACGACTGTACACTGTTCCCCCTCCTTCCTTTCTTCCACGGCTCTTCCCTCCCCTTCTCTGTAATATTTACTCTCACTGCTACAAAGAAAAAGCTCACTGGCTCCACACAGTGGTAGAGATGTAGCTCATACAAGCCTTAAAACTTCATCACTTCTTCATATGCTTTAGTGGAAAGTAACTAAGCATGTTTACTCAAGTAAGTACCTATTTACAAATTTTAGGTACTTTTAATGTAATTCAAAAAAGCAGAAATGTCTACACCACTCTTCTGTGAAAAGGTTAATAAGCTCTTATTCACATTGGCAATCTCATGGTGAAATTCTAAAAGCACAGACAATGCCTATACATACATACAGCTGGGTAATAATCCATGCAAAGTGTCACAAACAGGCTTCTTCAGGGTCATACTGAAGAATTTCACCATGAAAGGCGTTTTAACTTTTAGTGCTCTGGACTGGCTTTCTTATTTTTTATAACTTTAGTGTTCCCCACCAAAGAGCACCTTCATCACTATAGTTTAAACATCAGGGCACCTTTTCTTTTCTGCAGTATTTTACTTTACTTCACTATTTACATTTATGATAATTAATACTTCCACTCAACTACAATTCAGCGGGAAATATTCTACTTTTTATTCCATAACATTTATTTCACAGGTGTAGTTACTTGTTACTTTAAAGATTAATGCAAAGATTAAACCAGTGTTTCCCAAACTTTGTGTTTTAGAACCCTTTACAAAAAAATTGTCTGGCTGCAAAAGAAGCATCTGGCCTAGGATGTCAGGTTTCATTTAAATGACAGTTTGAGGCTCAAAGAGGTGAAACTCTAATATTTCACATAAAAGGCAAAAATCAGAGAACATTCAAAAATGTGTTTTTTTTGTTTTTCCTGACCAATTAATCATCTCATGACCTCTCCAGATTTATCTTGTGACCCTTTGGAGGGGGCCTGGGAACCACTATAACTAATTTATAAAATAGTTAAAACTTGCTACTCCTCACCCAGCTACAACAACAAAGTGCTGCTTTTACCTTGATGCATCAGTATCAATAAATGAAAATGGAAAAAGCCACAAAGGGTAGAGTACTTTGACCTTTGATACTAGCACATTAACCTGATAATATTTATGTACTTTTAAGTAAGTGGGATTTTAAAAACAAGATTTTACTTGTAATGAAGTGAAATGGTATAAAATGTGGTATTGGTACTTCCTCCATCACGGTTCATATGTAATGGATGGATTGCTACTTCACCTGGAAAAACAAGTGTGTGAAACTGGTAAAATATGTTCTGCTATCTCTGTAAAGTGATCTATTTGTAATAATCCTTTCTACTCTATCATATTAGAATTTTCATCTTTCATTGATTCATTTCATTCATCTCTCTTTCTAATTTGGCTTGTTTCAATTTCAATTTTTGGTCTTGAGCTTAATCCTTTACACATTTCCCTGATGAACTTCTCTCTCTCTTTTTAAATTTCCTGCCATTTTAAGCCTGTCTCGCCTCCTTACCCTGATTTTCACCGTCTATCGCTGTGTCTCTCAGGTGAGAGTAAGTGACAGTTGGAGTGACAGGCTCATTAGGGCTTCATTACATGGCTGCTTGGACAGGAGGAGGAGAAAGGCCCAGGAGATGAGCTATAAAGCAGGACTGGCTGGCTAGGCGACCCCATCAGGCCTGAAACTTCAGGTTCACTGGTGGCCCCTGGGGGAGAAAGAACACCTGGGCCAGGTGAGGTTTGCCATGAAGAAGGGCACTGGGTGCACATTTACTGAGAAAACGGGGGCGGATTCCTCACATTCAGCCCAGGAGGTAACCCAGAGGCACTGCTTCATACACACTGCACTCACACAATACACTGACATGCACATACATATATCCTCACATATATAAACACTGTCTGCCAAGAGTATTACAGCAAGTTTAGACTTTTCAACAGGTCTACTCAACTAAAAGAAAACAGAGCAAACAGTGAAATTACTTTTCCGAGCTTGAATAATGAGAATTAAGACATGACACAAGTCTCGACATGATCTCTTCACATTAGATGTCTCAGGCTGCTCCTTCTTGAACTGTACCACACCCCTGAATCCTGTCAGTCGTCTCCAGTTGGATTTGACTTTAACGCCTGGCAACAAATGTCATTCAGAGGTTTGTTTTCTGAGAAACGTATCTTGAGCTGCAGTGATTAAGGCATTGAGGACCCATTATGTTGTTAAATTAAGTGGTTAAATGTAAACCAGGTTCCTTCAGATTTGAGGGTAGGATCGGGTAACAACCCAAGTAAAGACCTTGGTCAAATAATGTTTACACATAATTTACAATGTTTAGAGTATTAGATTTGTGGAATTAAATTCAGCAACATAATTGCAATCGAGTTATGTAGGCTACTTTAAGGTGATATTAAAATATTTTCCACTGTTTTCTGGGAGCATAAATACAGTTTATAGGTCTGTTACACCATGGACCTGGCTGAGAGATAATTTTGCTCTATAGTGCTGCTGTCCTCCTCATTATTAGCTCCTTTAAGTGCTGTAAATACTTCAGCCATAGTGCAAAAATACTGATAGTGATGGTGTTTTGTGTCAAAATAAAGGGAATTTTCTGCAAGCAGGTTTCAGCACCTGTCCCAGGCTCCTTGCACTTCCTTAATGGTGATAAATGGGCCAGGTTGAGTCTGTTGGGGTCTTATTGAAACAGGCTGTACCCAGAACTATGTGCTAGAGAAATATATCTTAATGAAGGAAATGTGGCTTCACTGGGACTTACAGCTGCCACAAGTATGCAAGAGTGCGCTGTTTAATGTAGTGTGAGTGAGTGGAAGAGTTTGGAGTTGGAGCGTGACGTTAGATTTGTGTTAATGTTAAATAACAAGTGTGTGCGTGCGTCTATGTATAAATCTTCCTTGGCCGTGGTATTCCCCTGTAGTTTTAGACCACAGGTATGCGGTCACAGGAATGTAAATTTGAATAATATTTCATACATGACAAAAATACATATAATATCTAAACCATGAACATGGTTCCTTTCATTTTTTGGATTATGTGTAAGTAGTAACAGCATGATTAACACCTGAAATGGCTCATCTTAAAATCACATGATGTAACATTAAGGTCTTGTAACTGTTACAGATTATAAATTAATGTTTTAAACAATTTAAAATTCTTTGCAATGCTAACTTGTTGACAAAAATCATTCAGATACTGTGTCAACAAATGGTTTATTTCAGTCGTCCATCAATCTTATTGACTTCATAATGTGACTGTACAAAACTCTTACCTGCTGCATTAGATACTGGTTTACCCATCAATTTGTCCTACAGTAATATCATACAGGTTATATGGTCACTGTAAAAATAAAATATAATAAAAAAGTTTAAGCGACTTGTATTTATTTTGGGTATTACTAATCTGCAGCATAATACAGTACATGGTGCAATTGGGCTTGTGTAAAAATTCTGGTGGGTGCCAAAGAAAATGGCTTTCGAAGGGCAAAGTAAAGCAGTAAAAATATTCTTAATATAGAGTACACTTCAACTGATATAGATTTTTTTATATTGAGGTTTTTCTGCTGACCTGTCCACAGCAGTGCAGAGCTCAGGACTCCTGTCTGCCTCTGACTGCTGTCTACTGTAGTCAACACACTGATTTTGGATAAGTGCCTCATACAACCACACTTCAAAATACCCGAAGTATCCCGTCAAACATGGAGACTGCAGTTTGTCTTCACATCACTGTCACTAACATAAAGACCTGTATAGTCTATTAATAAGCCTGATTGTTTCATACTGGCTCTGTGCATACACATCTGTTTAGACAAACAGGCTAGATGCCAAAGCAAGCTGACTCCTAACAATAAAATAAAGTAGATGAGGATTATGTTGTAATAATGTTAGCAACAAACAGAGCATTAGAATTTATTTATTGCTGAAGTTGTTTCAGAAGCAACGCTGGCTAACATTAGTTTGTGTTAGCATTTTCTAACAAGCATGCAGTCCTTCAGGTTACAATGTTGTCAGTTTTACTGATCTTGACCCCCCTCTTCCGGTGTTGAAGTTGTGAAAGAGTATGTAAGCGCGTTCTGTTTGTTCTCAGAGTAGAAACAGCTCCGGGTGTCTCATTTAATCATTTAATGGAGGGGGGAGATGACTTGATCAATTGTCAATCCAATTTACAGAATTTTTCAATTAAGATTTTCTACATTTAGGCTACATTCCACTGAGCTTTATTTGATCCCATACAAAGCTCCTGTGTTGTACCATTTTCAAACTAATCAAGGAGAAGTCCCATAAAAAGTAGATCTGAGGTTTTTGAATTTCTATCTAAACAGGAAGACTGATCCTCCAAAGAATTAAGTGTGATTTGTCTCAGATTGCAGGCCAAAAATCATAGAGGAAATATGAACATACACAAAGTCTAAACCCCTACTTACAATCTCATCCCCTTTTTTCTCTCTCTAACCACTTCTTCTCATTTCATTTCACCAGTGAATACATAACTACCCTGCATTGGTCTTTCCTTTATATCCCCCTTCTTTTGGCTGAAGCGGTTTCCCATCCCCATGCTCAGATGTGACCTTTCACCCCTGGCGGCAAACTGACTCCCGATGGCAGACATGCTGGTGTCTAATGCTCACCGCTCCACATATCGTCACAGTCATTTCCGACAGTCACTGTGGCCGAGAGAAAAGAGGAACTGGATAGAGATGGAGGATGGATGCAAGCATTGTCTTGGCCAAATATAAACTATTATTGACTTCACTTTTTCCCTGTCCTTCCTCTGCTTGGGAGACTAGAGGACGCCTCAAATCGTCCCGCTCTCCTCTCCATCTTATTACTCCCCTGTTCTTTATTTTTCTCTTTGTATGGACTGGCTTTGGTCAGCTTGTGCACCACCACATGTGTTTTTATAATGTGTTTTTCTGTGTATCGGTTTAGAAAGTGGTAGGTTCATAAATTTCTCACAGTGGCCACTCACCCAATGACATACAGTATCCTTTCTGTGAACAACTGGATACACAAAAGAGACTAAATTAAAGCCAGACTGCAAAATAGAAACATATCAGGCTTATCAGGCTGACACTCAAAACCGTGGCAGCCGCATCACTGGATATCATAGCTCTATTTGGTGAAATGATAATTATGATAATTGTTCTGTGAACTGTAGCAGTGTGGGGTTGTAATAGTTGCTCTCCCCACAACAGGAACTACTGGGATCTCTGCAGCAGCTTGCCAAAACCACAGAGCTTACACAGCCCTGAGGATGACAAGACAGGGAGAACGAAGGGAAAGGGTGGGTGAAGCAAAGAATGAGGCACACTATAGGGTCCAGTAAAGACTTTCATATGTACCATGCCCTGCATGTTTGATTTTCAATGACTGCGGCGCGGCTTGGCTGCCTCTCAAGGCAATCCATGAATAATTTCCATGAGTAGAGAAGTAGATCTATGACTCTACAGATCACAGCACTCTGTTAGTCATATGTGTTTCATTGATTTGGACTCTTCTTCCCTGTTATTTGAGTGCTTCAGTTACAGATTCAGTATCATGGCTGTAATTGACCTAGATACACCACGCTGTCAATCAAAGCTTTTTCACCCCTCAGTGTTTTAGCATTTTTATTGAAATCTCAAATGAAGAAATAAAAAAGAGGCATCATTTGAAGTGAAATAAGAATGGTTTGTTCTAACTAGGCATCTATAGCAGCTAACATACTCTATATTTGTCTGACTGTTGCTAGTTAAATCTGTGTTTTTACGCATACAATAGGTCTGCCAGAACTTTTTTAGTCAAAGTTTTTGCTCTGCACAGTTTTAGTTTCTAGATGCCTTTGATCCTGTAAACTGCTGCACTGAAAGATATTACTTTTTTTGTCTTGTTTTTTGGCAATTTCTCTCTAAGAAAATGCATGTGATGAAAGCTTTTTTTCCCCCTGTGATAATCTGACATTTAGCACCATGATAATTGTGTCATAAAGTGGTCCAACAAAGTCATAAACCTCTGTATTTAATGATCTGTTAATTGGCACACTCTGAAGTCCTACTAGGACTTTTAATTAATGCTTTATTACAGGCAGGCGCAAGGATAAGGTCAACCTGCTGTTATTGGTTAAATTCCAATAAAATGTTCACCTTATCATATCTCATATAATTTCTCTCTTTATATATTTTATCTCTTTATATTGTATAATTTCAGGTTATTTACAGTGAGGGAAAATTTAAATTTTTAAAGTTCGACAGGAGGCGATTAGCCTAGCTTAGCATAAAGGTTTGACAGTGGGAAGCAGCTACGTTTGAGTTTATGAGCATTAGTATAGTACATAACTCTAATATTTTGGGATTTTGAACAGAGCCAAGCTTTCCCCCTGCTTTCAGTCTTTATGCTAAGCTAGGTTCATCGCCTCCCAGAAAGTGTATTAGGAAGAATCAAGGAAATTGTTTTAGGGTTGTTGCATGTTGAAAATGACAGAACACAAATTCTCTGGATTCAGCATTAGGCATGTTATCTGTCCATTGGGCACTTTCTCACATAACACATACCCCTCGCACACACAGTCATTATTATGAATTGAGGAGTTCGATAGCGTTCTGTCTCCTTTCTCTCTAAATCCCCTCTTCATATCTAGTATCCTCTCTGTCTCTGGCTAGTGTCTTATTTTTCCAGAGCTCTCCGTTAGCACTCTGAGCTGTCGAGGAATGATGCTGCACAGCTCTGCCAAGCAGAGGTGAAGATCAAGAGATGAATCTTCTTTCACTTCATCAACACCTCTGTGACATATGTGGTGCTACATCTCCATCCTGTGTATAGGCCATTCATGTACAGTATCCTGTGGCTGAAGTGTTACTGCCACATCCGTTTTACTCTGTTTGACACTATACATTAACCTGTTACACTGGGATCTGGAAAGTCGTCATCGGAAACTGTTTGGAAAAGGAAAAGGGCAGGCACTTTCAAAATAATGTAGACCAGGTGATTGGATGAACCACCTGTCTATGACTGTTTATCATCGGTGAATAGACCAATCAGATCAATAAACCTTATAATGTAGTCAAACTATTACAAGCCAATCAGAAGAGTGAAAACACATTTTCTATTGAGAAAAGCCTTCAGTTCTCTTCTTTCAATGAAGAAATACTTTCCAGTTCTGATATACGTGACGGTAGTAGCATCTACACTAACCTCTATAGCAGCCACCATTCTTGTTTTTGAGCAGTCACGTCTCACACATGTCATCACACACACCTAGCACTAAACCTCGCCCATAGCTCATGCCATAACTGCCAGTAGTTCCTAATAGGACTCTGATTGGTCCGTAACCACTGTGCTCAAACACAAATGCATTGTCTGAAGCCTGTCAAGATGGATTGTTGCGTCATCTTGCAATTTTGTGGTCTTGCGAGTCCAGCTATACATTCAGTCCATAGTAAATTTACCAGTAAATCTCTGTGTTTGGTTTAGTTGAAGTGTATTGGATGTGTCGGCAGAGTACAGTGAGTGTCGATGTTGAACAAAGCTATTTGACAAAAATAATCATTAACCTGATTCCATGAACCATGCCCACTTGGCTATTTTCAGATATTTATCTGATTCACACATTCTCACCTGCACATACACGGTGAGCAGGCATGATGCTGGCGTCACATACTGGCATAGTCTCATCTCTCAGCCATGAAAAGATCAATTCTATTTTCTATGTCTAATTTGGGCTTTTCAGGCAGGACATGTGCGTGGACAATATGTACATGTTGCCAGGTTTGTGTCAAGATTTCCAGTGCTCCCGCAGTGTTAATGGCTGGGCTGTGAATCGTCTCCACGGCAATGGTCAAATGTAGCCAGGCTGGTGACGTACACCGGTGAGTCTGTCCAAGAGAAATAGCATGTGTGTATGTATTTTAAGGTGTTTTAAAAGTCCTCTCGCCCCTCCCTTCTTTTTGGTTCCTCAGGAGTGGATTGCGGTATGAACGGCGGGTCAGTTCCAAATTCTGCGTCCTTCATCCACTCTGGAGGGCTTTGGTGGGGCAAGCTTTGGTATCAACCAGCTCTTGTAGAGTCCAGTACCCTGCCTTCTCTCAATCTCACTGGCACAACCTCAGTTAGCAAGACTGATTTTCCCCCAGGGCAATGAGAGAGCATAATTTAATCATTGTGTGACTGGTGCTGTGTGGGTACAACATAGACAGTGTAATGTCTGTTGAGACAGGGTGGCCTGCTGGACAATTTTGAGACTGAAAGGTTGCAAGTTCAGTCCAAATAAGAGTCCAAATCCTTTTTTTTTGCCTCTAGGTCTAACAGTGAACTGAGACCAACCATCCATGCAAAAGTCCAAACCACTCAGCAGGAGCTATATTTTTGTGACAACAGTTTTATGTAATTGCTGTGACAAGGTTTGCAATGTCACAACAGCCACTGCTCCACCTTCTTTTTCCTTTCTACAAACACATCCATATGTGGGAATCGACGTCCCGTGATGTTTGCTTAAATCTTAATTCCCTCAGTGCCACGGCTGCCTCCGCATGGTCCAGGAACTGCAGCAGCCGTGCAGCGGGGCCATAATGCCAGAGGGCAGGAACCCACTGAACAGAAGGGAGAGCTCCTAATTGGCCTGAATGGCTGCAATCAGAGCCAATAAGAGATAAGCGCTGGATTGCTCTCCAGATCGGCAGCGATAGCATTGTGCTGTTTGACCGGGCTACGATTGTGCTGTTGACCAAACAGAGAACAGGTGTGCAAGCTCTTTGCCGCTCAGGTGGCCTTCCCAGCAACCCTGAGCGAACACCTTTTGCCACGGCAGACCTCACACACCCTGAGCAAACACGCTGAATGCTTGGATTGCTTTACACTATATGCTTTTATACTTGAAGGAGAAAATCCATCTCTGTGTGACAGGCTTGTTCCCGTGTTCTAGCTGGATAATCTACAGTATGGAGGAATGTATTCATAAATGTGGGAACAAAGGCTTTCTTAACTTGCTTCCTTTACGCCTAATCAACCTGTATTGACTTTAGTGATAGGGGGCTGGCTAGATGGATGTTGGCAGGTTGAACTGAGCACAGTGCAATCTATTAATGCTCCATTTTTTATTACAGTGACAGCTAGTGAATAGTATTTTCTTGTTTCCTGTGACTGCTCTGAATAATAATTACAAATCCCTTCTACCTCTGAAGCAAGTATTTCTATTTCACAAACAATATATACTGTAAATACTTGGCTCATATGACTTTGTCTTTGTTTTGATTAGGAGCCATAAGTGTATAAATATGCCTATAACCTTCTTGGCAAGCAACTCCCTGATATTAATGGCTTCCAGACGGCAAAGGACCAATGAAGGAATGTTAACAAATTCACATTTAGTATTGTAAACAAGGGTAGACAAATAGGAAAAAATAATAAGCCGTAATACCAAAACAAACAATTCCTCACTAGTTTCCCTTTTAGTCTTTATTTATATGTTTGTTTAAACACATAACATCTTTTCCATAAGTCATGGTGTCTGGTACTATTTATTTTAATGTTGTGTGTATTAATGATAGAAAATAAACATATATTACTCATGAAATGTGTGGAAACAGCACGCAAAGGTAACTGTAAAACATGAAATTTATTGTGTGTACACTTCATTCAGATACTGACGTCTGTGCTGTTTACATCTGAGTTTGACTGAGTGAGTGTAACTTTTTCAATAAGAGAGGAAGGGGGTCTTTAAGAGGGGGGATCACATCCTGTGCCAGAACCCTGCACTCTGTTTCCAAAGCCAGCAGAAGTGATGGGTGTGCTGGGATAATGAGGGGGGTCAGTATCGGAGGGTGAAAGCATTTGGGGATAAGCCATGGCTAATGACGAGGAAGTCCAAGGCAGCTTTGATCTACACGGGTCCTTTGGCACATCGAGGGAAAGCTGTGTGCTATACCAAGGAGACCCCTAATCTTCTTAGGGATATGCTTAACATTCCTCCACTTTTGGGGACCAAAAAAGAGGACTCCGTTTCTCCTTTTTATGGGTGCAATTCAAAACAGTCTGCAGGCCTGCATCCTATTTCGTTGTTGGTTTTTAGGGAAAACCAGAGAGAACATGAGGGAAAGAGAGAGCTGTGGGTTGGTGGGTTGGCTGCTCGATGGAAGGAAGGCCTCTTCTGGTCACAGTGTGGGATAGTTTCTACTAAACTGGAACAGGTTTTTTGGTGGGTTTTGGGAAGATTTCCGCATCAATCACTGGCATTGCATAGCTGAACCTAAGCCTAAAGAGGACATTTTGATTTCATTTTGGATGTGGAAGTTGTCCTTTTTAAAGTGGCATCATCATCACTTCAAGATGATTGATTTCTCACCATGTCTACTGGGATTATTTTGTAGAAAACTATTCTTTTTTTTTTCTTTCTGCTGCGGTTGGAAGGTATTTATAGATGTGATATTTCCAATTAGACTGAATTGGCCTAAGAGTGACATTAAGCACTATTCTGTGAGGCGTTTTGAGAAAGGACAGGGCTGGAAATTACAATGGCCATGCCAGCCTGCTGCCTGCCAGTCAAGGAGAAAAGCCCAAAAAGCAGCAACGAGGATGGAAAATATGGAACAGTCCATTTCTCCCCTGGCTGGACTGGCACTGTGACTCACCAAACAACTGAAATGAGTTCAGCTCAGTTCGCAGCAGGACATGTTTTCTATAAACACATTCCCCTTGTTGTTTTCTTGATTTTCTTACAAAAAAACTTTTATTTTCACAATCGAGATTGGTTTTGTACAGTACATCCATGTATAATAAGAGTGACCGACCAGAGAGGCGGTCTTCCATTTTTCAGGGTTCAAATCTTTGGGTTGAGGGCTCTGTCTTGCTTGCTGTGAGGCCAGAAGAGCATTAGCCAGCCGAGGCCTGCGTGTCTGCAGGGGCTTAGGTCTGCCTTCATTCCCCGTTCTACAGCCAAAGCCGACACCCCTCCAGGGCATGAGGAGAGAGGAATGCACTCCGACCCTCCACCCTCCTCTTCTCTTTCCCTCCAGAGGAGCAGGGATGGAGGCCCCTTTATGGAAAGCAACCAAGACCCCAGGCATCAGATCCCTCTGTTTTTCATCCTTCTCTTTACCTCCTCACCCTCTGCTCTTTTTTCTCGCCTTTGTGCGAGGGTTGTTTGCAGTGGTAGAATACACAGTGTGGTGTAGCCGCAGCCTTGCAGAGGGCCGTGGCGGGCTAGGCTGGGGCCCCTGATAAGGGCTGCACTCGGCTGCTGTGAGGGCCATGAGAGCACAAACATTACACCACTGAGTAAACGGACCCTGGGGCCCACTGCTGAGCGCCTTTGTTATTGCGGCTCACGTACAGCCGGGTCAGAGTAGATAGAGAATGCAGCTCATATGGCTGGCTTATCACAAAATCCAATCCTGGACCTTGTGGTACAGCCTATTCTTGGAACTGGGAGCATGTTAATTCTCTGGTTGTTTTCCTTTTTTGTTTTTGTTTTTTTCCTTTTTTTCAGGGATTTGATTTAAAGCTATTTATAAGTGCAGTTATGAAAGGGCATTTTAGGTCTTTTTAGTCTCTGTTCCAGATGGCTATCTGTGCTGTTTGTTTGACTGTGATAAACCAGATCAATCATTTATGTTGAATATTTGCCTGTGATATTAATGTTTAATTAAAAAGGAAATGGCTCTCCTCAAATCTCTGTTAATCTCACCGAAACTAATGTTATCTCGCATTACTGTGGGAAAAAACATCTCTGCCTGTTTTCAGATCAGATAATCTGTAGATGTCCTTGACTTATTGCAGGATTTTCTCTTTTAGGAGCACAGGAATTGAAAAGAAACTTTCCCCTGTCACTGAAGATTCCAGCACCATCTAGTGACAGAGTAAAATCTGTGTATGCATCTATTTTCTTGTGTTTACTGTTACTTCTCCGTCTGTCTCTGATGCTCATCTCAGCATCTTTCTTCCGTGTTCTGGCGCTGCAGGATGGAGGAGGAAAGAGGAGGCAGGGTGAGTTATAGCGGGAAACGGAGACTTAAGCAGTTGTCTAAACACTGTCAGCAGTGTTCCTGGGCTTTAGAGAAAGATCTGCTCGTGTTGCTGTGTGTTCTGTCTGAGGTGACACACTGGAGGCTCTGGTTCCTGTCCTGGCCCCCAGCTCTGGCTCTGAACCATCCTCTGGTTGAACTTGAAAAATAAGTGGCTCATTTGGGAAGATATATGTGCTTCTTCATTTTCAATTTCTCATCATGTTTATTGTGGTTCATATGCACAAACTTGGTTCATAACCGCAATTATTGCCTGCTGATTGGACAAGCATATGATTGCCTGGGCAACACATCTTGTAGACTACTCTAGAATTCATGAAGCATGTTATTTTTCTTCCAAAAGATGACTTTGCTGGAATTTGCCTTTAAGGACACAGGGCCAGCGACCCGAGTCACAGGTTCTGTATGCACATGCCAAACACGAAACACCAGGGTTTTTTTTGCTGCTCCAGTATTTTACTGGAAGTTTAGGTCACTTCCAAAGTTTCTCTCTGTTCTCGTCCACAATCCACAGCTCGGCGTCAGGATCCAGACTGTGCAGACAGAACGGTCTCACCTTGGTAAACTCAGGGCACTTAATGAAAACTGATGACAGATCAGTCATTAGAGCTACACACAGCAGCCATTTATGCTCTTAATCTGTCATACACAGGTGACCTTGGAGCTCTCACGTGTATACATGCGTGATTGTGCTCACTCAGGTGTGTTTGCATAGTAGGGCTGTTGATGGCATGAATAAAAATATGTGCATTCATACTCCTATGTTAAAGAAAGAAAATCTTTAAGTTTTATTTAACTCCAAAGGACATATAAGGTGAGATCTATATTCAAACTGTGTTGTGTTTGAAGAAAAAATATTAACATAGAAAAACATGTTGAGCCATGATGACTGACTGAACATAAGCATGACATCCCAGTGAAATGTTCAGAAAGCATCTACAATTTTATGGAACTTTAGAGCAGCTATAATCAGTGGCAGACTCAGGCTGTTCAAGGGGCAGGGGCGAAAAAAAAAAAAAGGGCATCAGCATGCACTTTATCACACGTTCTCCAGCAGAAGGGCACCATAATCCTAAAGAGAGAGATATTTTCATTGGAGCCGAAAAGAGAATAAATATTGGATTTAAATTGAATAGGTGGCGAGACACATATGAACTTAAGATAATATATGTTTGTTCCTCCAAGTGGCCCAATCAGTTAATGTAGGTTTCGAGAGCGAGACCTTTTTAAGGACTCATCTTTCTGCACAAATGCAAAAAAAAAAATAAGACAGAAAAATAATTGGAGAAAATCCAAAAATACTCAAGTTTCCATCCACAGAAGCCTAAGTAGACCAGAATGCAATGCAGCCACAGTACATGTTTTGTTTTAAAGTAATGGGCACAACTGTCACATTTTCTCAACTGGAAAAGCTCACCCTCTTACTGCCGCTATGCTTTTACTATTACTGCTCCCTTTCTGTGTACACTTATAAATTCAACGCATTCAGATGCGTATTGAGTTTGTCAGAGTCATTCTTGAAAATGTTGGAAATAACAACTAGCACGAATGTGTACTGTGGATGAGGCACGGTGAAGGCAAGTGGGAACACTTGAAAAGTAGATTGCAACATGTCCTACATCGCACTTAGTAAAAGATTGATTACTTCACGACACTTGAAGAAAGTCCAAGGATGGAATTTTCCTTTAGGTGTGCGTCGCTATGCATGTCTGTGTACATTTTCATGCATTCAGCAATATAGAAGATGGGAGCCTACTTGTCCCAACAAGCACATGTGAGCAAGATGAAAGGTAAATCAACACAATCTTTGAATTCAGTTAAATTTCCGGCAGGCTCGAGCAACTTAGCTATGCTTTGTAAAAAATGACTGTTGAGTTGGATCCATTTTATTTGTCATAAATAACACTTGAACAAGACATTCACATTAGGAAGAAGTCCAGTATAAGTTCACTTGTACGTGTCTTTCGAAATAATTGCCTGCGCGCAGTTTGCAGTGTCAACATGATACAGATTGAGTCAACTTGATACACTTGTTATTGTTTCCTGGTCAGAGCGGACCTGGAGACGAGCCAAAGCTCTTTATAACCCGCACCAACATTTGCAAAACAATGTCTCAGTGATGTCTTGTTTTTGCCACTGACTTCTCCAGGCTCATTAACATGATTAATGGATATCTGAGGAGCTAATGAAAATGCGGTTGGATCCAAGCATAGCATTGGATTTCCATAGCTTTTTAATTTCTCATCACTCATTAAGAGAAAGTCATTCAAGTCTCTTTTATGAGATATTAGCTTGAGTGTAATAGGTGAGACTCTAGAGGGGGAGCATGTTAAGGGTTTTCTTAATGAGCCTTTCTGCCCTCTCATTGCAGAAACATCTCAGCTTTCATCCTCAAGTGCCTTTTTTTTTCTTTACTTTTTTCTTTTTCCAAGAAATTTTTAAAAAATCCCTTAAAAAACATTTGATCTTTGATCCATGTGTATGACTTTATTTCTGGGAATAGGATGGCTCTGTTCATGCCCTGTGCCCTCTGTCATTTCATACCAGAGAGTGTATTACTAGCCTTATCTCCTCCCCCTTGTTGCTCTTCCTAATGGGGAATTTCATTTACCGGGGAAGTGATCCGTTTTGTCTGAGCATAAATTGCATTTAATTGTGCCATTTGGACGCTGGACAGCGGGGTCGCTAGAAGAACAGTCAGGCTGGGTGAAAGTGGATGCCTGGGAGTTCACGGTTGGCTGAAGCCAAATGCACAGATACATGTATGTGTATGTGTGGCCGTGTGTTTTCGCTTGGTGTGTACTGTGTGTGTGTGTGTGAGTATGAGAGAGAGGGAGTGCTGCTCCCTGTGTTTGTTCTTCTATTCACAGTGAGTTTTAAAAACAGGCCGGCACTGGCTGAGGAGTATATTTTTTAACTGTATGTAATTGTCCTCTACAATAACAGCCACCATGTTTGCTCTGGCAGCACACAGCATACAGACTGTGTGAGAGGGGCTCAGGTCCAGCACTGTAAGGCCCATGTTTTATTTTCTTACGGTATCTCACTTCACCAGTGATTGCCAAGATCTATGAGGGCAACAGGAGTGCATGGAGATATCTGCGAGGTGTTGTTATATCCAGGCACTTTCCCACTCTAACATCCAACTCTTTCTCTCACAAATCATCTAAGCTTGACAAAGAGCTAACTCAGCTCTCCCTCGTTCCATCTCTTTCTCTCTGTGACACAGTGGCTGGCACATTTGCCAGCAGGTACAGGATGGGCTGGTGTAGCATTGTTTCCCCCGAGGTGAGGTGACATCCCAGCACAAGCTCTGTCAGGTGCAGTTGTTGGAGGGGGGTTAAGTGGTGCCCCAAGCCAGCCAGCACACAGGAGCTTAAGCTTTTGACTGACAGCTCTTTAAAGCATGGGCCCTGGAGCTGGTCCAGGTGTGTGAGAGAGGCTGAGCTTTAGCACACAGAGCCTGATTAGGAGTTTCTCCTTTAAGCAGCCCAGCCAGGCTCATTGGAATGACTTATGACTTATGACATGGGTGTCTGTAGAAAGACAGGTTGATTTATAATCTTACAGATAGCTCTCTGTGCTATAGCAACGCATTTGGCTGGCTCCTATAGACAGAGTAATCAGAAACCGATAAGTCTGGTCATTTTCTATATTTTTTATCATCAACAAATCATCAAAAAGACCAAAACTAACAATGACTTAACCTGTTTTTTTTTAAGATTTACGTCTTCAGCAGAAACAAATGTATTTGGGGTTGACAGATTAATCCTTTAAAGACTTGGGTCTTATTTTTGTAAGTTTGATTGCCATTCCTTTTAGAAAAGACAACAATGAGCAAATGAATTAAGGAGAACCTTTTCAGCATTGCTAAAAAGGAAGTTGTGAGAAGTAAGAAGACAGGAAGTCAGGCAGTTGACACATTTAAATCAAATCCCTAGAAGAGAAGACAAAGGGAAAAAGTAAAAATGATTTCCTAAATTATTAGTTATTAATTAATTGTATGCATTGCACTTATTACCATACCTTCCATACTTTTTTGTTTATAATGTGTGTACATATAGAATATATATGTATGTAACTTTATCCTTATCCTCCCTATAAATAATAGTTTATTTTTTATTTATTTCTTCAGTGCCATTTTTTATATTCTACTTTGCTACTTTGTTCTATTTTGTTGTTTTATTCTAACTTATTTGAATAATTTGTTTAAAGTTTGTTTGTTTCAAGTTTATACAGTTTGTGTGTGTGTAGCATGAAAGGGGCTACAACTGCATTTTATTGTGCAATCCATACAGCAAAACCTTGAAGATTCTTGTTTCGTCTTTGACCTGTTATACTTTAAGTAGTTGTCATGCCCAGTTTTCCTGTGAAATGAGGCATTTTTTCACATAAAAGTGAGATCACTTTCAGTTTTATCTAAGTGATTAAGATGATTTAGTTTAAGTGTAGGCTTGTTTACAAGCTGTCTGATCCTCTAGTCTCTTGTTTCTTACCTGTCCAGCTTTGTTGTAGAGATGTCACAGTGTTCTCGACAAAATTGGTGAGCACAATAAAAGCCGATAGAGACAATAGCCAAAACTACGAAAATAACACCAAAGTTGTAATAAAGTTAAATTTTACTTTAAAGGTGCAACGTGTAAGATTTGTAAGAGTATAAATATAAAAAAAAAAAAAAACTGAAATTATCAACAGAATGTGAATAAATAACTGACATTATGTCAAAGTTCATATTGTGTTGCAGAGATATCTTCTGAACTAACTAGCTAGCATCAACCATTTTGTAACTTAAACTTATACTTGAACCTATAGTCCTGGTGGCTGTTAATCATCTTATTCCCTGTTGTCAAACCTCGATCATTCTATGAGGCTGTGTTCAGTCCCGCTCTAGCTATGTTCACTAGGAGGCTGCTAACCCAGGTTCTGTTGCCTGTTCGCCTGGCTCTGGTTCTGGTGCCCATTCTAGACTCAGTCAATATGAATTCGACAGGTGCAAAGTAGTCTTTTACACATTGCACCTTTAAGTGTTTATCTATCCAAATGAGAGCCAGAACCATCCTTCTTCCAGAATTGTCAGAATCAGTTAGCAGTCGAACTCTGTCCTAGGGCTGCATCACCAGATCACTTCCTATCAGTGCTGGCAGCAGGAAATCAGTGGAGGCACAAAGGCATGCATCAGCCCAAGCGGCCATCTGCTTACCACCCCAGCTGAGTGTGTTTTGGCCTGCTCAGGAGCTCTGAGAAACATTCCCCAAGAGGCAGACTACATACCCACTGTCTCCTCCGCTCATGTCAACCTTTGTGGGTCCGAGCTGCAGCCACCAGAACACCTGTGATGTAGCATTGATTCTCATGTTGGTTTGGTTGACATTAACACTTTTGGAGCCCCACATAAAGAGAGACATCAGAAGCTACTTATTTTTTTCTCTCAATTCTCTATTTCACAACATTTCTGCCCTTTTATCAATGTGAGGCTCTTAGTTCTACATGCTCCACCAGATCTCCCTTTGAACAATCTGAATCCATGTGACACGGGGGGGAACATGTGAGGCACCATCTTGGTAGGAGGTCAAACTTCAACCTTCAATTAAGACTTCAATGAAGCAATTTGGCTCTTAGCCCTGGAGAGAGACGTGTCCAGCAAGTCTAAGGTGTATTCACCCAGAAAAATAACCGATTAAACCAAAGCATCAAGCATGTCTTCACCAGCAGGACTCCAGTGAAGCCAGGAATTTACACCTGTGTCTATTTTAACTTATGAACAAAATTAAATCAAAAACAAAGGAATGATGTGAATTAATGCAATTTGATTGACACAATATGGCAGCAAAGTTTTAGTTTCTGTTGTTTTCCAGAGCAGTTGTCCCACTTGCTATTATGATCCACCCATGGTGGTTGTCTCTGAGTTTTGCGGATGGAAGTCTTGTTCATACATGCATGCATCAAATTACTGTAAATATTTATGTCCACCTCTCTTGAATAGAGGCCTACTGTATCGGAAGAGAGGAAAATGAGGCGGGGAGGAGGAGGAGGAGGAGGAGGAGCCCCATAAATGGAGCACTATTTGGATAGTTGCAGTCTTTGGATAATGCTCCATTAATCTCACCTCTCATGTGTGTTTCCCATCACAAAGCATTCTGTGTGGATTCTCATGAGAGAATCAGATAGTTAATCTTTATGGGTTAGTGGTGCTCCATATGGAAAATTGTCTGGCAGAGTAAAAGACTCAGCTCGGCCCGTGCCTGACAGGCAGAGTTTGAAAACATTTTCAACCTGACGCCTGCCTCCCACTCTCCTGCGGTTTATCCTGTGTTTTGTTTGTTTGTTTAGTGGGCCAATACTGCTTGCTGGACGCTTGTCCTCTTTGGTGTGTGACTCTAGCCATAATGTTTGGATTTGGAGCCTCACTTTGGTGTGGTTTTTGGAGGGGGCTCCACTCTGAACAACAATGCCATTAAAAAAATAACACAGCTATAGGGATTCCGACACTGCCGGTTCTGCAAGAATACAAAAAAAAAAACAAGCAACTGGCAAATTAATTTTTTCCACTGGATTCTTTTTTTCCCCCAATACAATTTTCTTCTGTTTGTTAAGTACTTCAGGTTTTTATGAGCATTAAGCAGCACTGTGGGGAAGCACATTTGGCAAGACGCAGCAAAGTAAACATAGAGTGCCAGCCACCTTGTGAGATGGTCTGTGCTCTGCAGGGGGTAAAGAGTACAGTTTCATGTATAAACCATCAGTACTCCACAGACACACAAATACACAAATGCACGCCAGAGTGTATAAACACACAAGTTTCAGCCGTCTCTCATGCGCAGACATACACAGTCTTAGTGTCTCTTCTGCCTGTTGGGGGTAGATGTCATAAGGGCTCGGCTTGCCAAAGGAAATCACTGTTGTATTTATGTATGTGAGCACAACTGTTATTATAGGGGATGTTTTAAACAGGAGAAAATGGGGGTAATGAATGAGACTCATACATTCCACAATTCCAGTGGTTTTTCCCCACTCACCCCTCCTCTGAAAAACAATGAGACATTGTCGCTAGAGAGAAGAAATCCCTATTCAACAGACTGCTGCTGCTGTCACTGCATTTTCCTCTCTTTCCCTCTCATGTCTTTCCTCCACTCTCTCCATCTTTTTTTTCTGCACTCACTTTTTCCTTATTTGTCGTGTTATTTATATGAGCTCACCCCGCTCACGCTGGGCAGCTTCAGAATGGAAGGTTCCCCAGGGGGAGGTAGTGGCGGCAGGTTGAGGAAGGTGTGTGTGTGAAAGCGAGTGTATGACCCATCGGCCACCCCAGCACAGAGGGCCCTTTGTACACGTCCCTGGTTTATAACACCTCCACTCTTCTCTACTCTGCTCTCCTTTTATGCCATTCCCTTTCTCTGCAGCCGCTGCCAGTCCTGCCCACTGACACTTTCATGTACACACACGCACACATATAAACACACATCAAACTGCTACCCAGTTTTTATTGTAGGCAGGGATCACTCATTCTTTCCAGGGAGGGAAGCGTGTCGTGAACTCTGCGGCTCTAAGCCCAGGGCTCTGGCAGTGGCAGCCTGTGATGCAGCCACAAATTCAAACCGGGTCCCCCCCGGTCTGGAACATCCTGCTGCTGTGTCTCTTGCTTAGATGGGAATAGCACCCAGATGTTTGGATTTATTATATTGCTTTGGTGTACTTGCAAGTCATGGTATCGATTTTCTCCCTTTTCCTGCTGATATATTCATCTCAAAGGTAACTTAAATGCATCTCAGGCCCAAACAATCACTCCCTGCTACTGCTACTACTTTCATACTTCTGTAACTCTTTTAGACTTCACCTCATGTCAAAGATGCTTCATTGGTGTGAAAATTGTTGGCAAAGGGGTTAACACCATGGAAATATTATGTTACTGTACTGCATAGAAATGATTTCGGTCTTATTGAAGAATATATGAAGCAATTTTGAAGTAGTGGCCACACTCAATCAGGATCATGTGATTCACCCTTACCCAAAATACTTTTCCCCATACACAATCATAAAAGTCAGAAAAACAAGTGGCTCTTAAACGATGAACACATTTGTCTGAGTGTCACAAACAACCCAAAATGACAATTGTGTTATCAGAATTTGATCAGTTCAGTCCAATAAGAACTGTATCACTGAATTATTTTCATGCCATTCATGTGTGCGAGGTGCCAGCAGGAAGTCAACATGCTCAGGGGGAGGAAGTCTCGAATGTGCACGCTCACAATTGGCTCAGCTGAAGAAGCATGTGCTATGGGCCCAAAAACACAAAAGCCTTTTTTGGCATATCACCCGGTGAGCAAATTTCAGGCATGTTTTCAATAAACAAGGTGATCTGCAACAAGTACAGCTCAGAATATGTTTGTGGTGATAGAAGATAAAAAATGGAAGAAATCAGAAACGAGTTAAGGTTTATGCTCCAGGGTCTCAGTTATTTAAAATTTAAACAGATGGGGTGCCTGAACAAGAATTTGAAAATGATTTTGCTTTTTTTTATTACCTTTCGTCCTAATTATTAAAGTGTATATAATCAGCATTTTTTAAATAACAGTTTCAGCTCCTTTTTAGCGGTCCGGTCACAATTTTACTGTTTTGGTTTACTTTTACTGCACTCATGGTGTCATTTTTGACTGCAGCAGGTAGATGTTTTCAGAGAGACTGGCACAAAGACACAGTTAAGTGACTTCCTGGTGAACATCGTGGAATATTTACCAGCTGAAGAGACAGATATTTTCCTCTGGAGTTGTAGAGACCAAAAACAGAGCTAAAAGAGAGAGAATGTCAGACCTTTAGGACATTCATCAGCTGCCCTGAAACATGATGCTGTTGTGTAAAAGATGCATGTAGCAATAGGTAAATGTTTGCGAGCAGGTTTACCATATCTAAAAGGTCAATATAGTGTTGACAACTGGTTTCCTCTGCCCCCATGTAGCCAAACAAATCCATTTTTGTAGATTTATGTACAGTATTTTTCAAAAACTTAAGATACCTTTTGACAATTGATGATTTCAAACAAAAAACTGAAATCTTTTGCAGAGCAGCAACATATATGTAGCAGGTTTGGTGTAATTCTCATTCTTCTGAGTGCCTTTCATCACTACGATCAGAACAGTTCACACATTCCTTTAAAATGAATAGTTTCATATTTTCTCCACATGCAAGTGCTCATGACATCTGTCCCTTCCACTTTTAATGACTACGGATTCAATTTCACCACAGAATCAATATTTATGCATTTTCCCGTGTGCTACGTTTGTATAGCACGTCTGTAAAGTTTAAATATTTTGTCAACAGCAGCGTGGCAAATGTTTTCATTTTGAAACAACATTCTGTGGGATATATAAGGAATGTTGACGAGAAAAGGAGAGAAGCAAAAAGATTTATGAAGCTCCCCCTAAAAGTCAATATGGGTTTCGAGTTACATCTATGGCGCTGTGGAGATTTATGTTTAATAAGCTTCAGGTGTTGGCTGGCTTGAGTTTGGGCTGGGGAGGGGGTCGAGGGGGGGGTAGACTGGGCGACTGTTCACACATGCACAGACATCCACACACAGACACACATACACATACACACATTCTGCTCTCAGCCCATTTTTGCTGTCAATCTTTACCAACGCTTTTAGTTTGCCTTGCGTCTGGAAAAACAGAGCTACCTTTGTGCCCAGCTCTCAAACGGTTTCGTGTGGCCGTCTGTAACGGCTGTATGACAACACACAGCCCATCAGGGGTGAGCTGAGACAAATGGAAAAGCTAATATACGACTAATAAGCAAAGAAGGGGAGGAATGTGCCAGAGAGGTCAGAGGAGAGATTGACAGCAGGTATTAACGGCGCACCTCCTTCTTCCATCTTTCACTTTCTGCTGTGTGTTTATGTGAGTGACAGGCACTTTGTGAAACAAAGGTCAGTCTGTATACAGAAGGTGTGCCCTCTCCACCAACCCTACCCTGTAGCTTTAGAGGCAGATGCAGAGCGGATCTTAATAGCATCATGGGGTATGATGGTGGCGTCAATGGGGTGTTTGGCACGTATACAAAGACGCATTTTACCAAGACTCCCTTTCTACCTCCATCCACATCTGTCTGGTCTTGCCCTTAGAAGCCACCCTCCCCCCCTCCAAACACACACACCCCACGCCCCTCTACTCTTCCCCGAGCCCATCATAGATCCTACCTGTCATTTATAAGCTGACTGTAAATCATCACAGTAAGCATTCCTCCTGACACCTGAAAGTGTCTCAACAAGACGGCCCAAAAATGTATTTGCGGCACTGCTGAGTATGCATGCATGAATGTGAAATGAAAACATGTGAAATTCAATAGCAGAGAATGTGCTTGCCTATGGCTGTATGGCCTCCCAAACCTTTTTATTTCCCAAAGAGAACCAGCTGTACTGTTCTCAACCTTTAGCAATACATCTCTTATTCACCCACATAATCTTACATTCTTGTCCTTTGTCTTTCGGTGAGAGTAAACATTATTTTAATTAAAGCCATTGTGAGGACTGAACAGGGCCACCCACAGCAACAAGTCATTATGTTTGCAAAGCTGAAAATGAGACAAATTAAAAGTAGTCTCTATGGTAAAGAGGTAAATTGAAGAAAATAACTTAATTGGGTCTTTTCTAGGTTCTTTACCCTAATCTGAGGTTGCAGCATCTTCTCTTTTGTTCTCTATTTCACGAGAATCTATTGTGTCTGTCAAAAAAAAAGGAGGCATCAGTTACTTTACCTCACAAAACATATATACTCATATAGGCTGACTAGAATATAGCTTTTCAAGGCCACATGTTTTCATGGAGAAAGACAATGGTATGTGGTGTTCACATGTTATCTTGGTATTGTTTAACAGTGGGGTTAAGGTGGGTTGGGAAGTTATAATTGCATGTTTTCTACACAAGGTCAGAGCACAGGAGGGAAAAGAATAGCCTGTTGATTCGATTGGTTCATCCTGTGCTGGTGTTATTGTATGTTGTGTAAAATGGCACAAGTGGCTCCTATTCAGTAGACACACGCTGGAGGGCCCTGCCTTTCTCCTCAGAACAATGGCCCACAATTCCCTGGGCAGTTCTCAGGTGGATCGCCTTACCCATACTGCCTTAGTGGCTCACCTGAGGACCGGCCCAGCAGCTTAAACCTGCTTCAGTCGCACGGGGAAGGTTACAGTTACATACATAGACCCAGATGCATATATACAGGTTCATAAACACAAGCAAAGACACAGTCACAAAACACCTGACTTCACTCTGCTGTTAAATTGGTGTGTAAGCTTCTGTAACAACTGGAAAACCCCATTCTTGAATACATGCATACACATGCTAGTAATTATGGGACATTAACAATACACTTTCAGTGCATGGAGGCAGTGCATTGAACTGTGTCAAGAGAGAACTGTACACTGTCACCCAAGCTGCTGCTGTAGAGGTGCTTTTCACTCTGAAAGCCAATCGCAGGCTTTCCCTCCCGGCTAACTGTCCACGTGCTTACTGAGCTGAACTCTCAGATTCCTAGAGAAGATTGAAACATGATGCTTTCCCAAGACAACAGGGCAACCCAATACTACACACACCTCACACATACACTCATTATCAAGTTACACCAGTAGTTTCACCACCAAACACCTATATGGAAACGTACAAACATAGGCATGCACACTCAGACGTTTTGTTTCTTGACAATTAGCTTGGTATGTGGCCTTTTCACCTGGTGACCGTGGAATATATTCGATACAAGAAGTGCTGCTTTTCATCTCATCAACCCAGCAAATGTTTGGAGTAATTACTCCTGGCGTCTGACATTCAGCATGCCCATTCAAGCACTTAGGCTACCCCTCACCTTTATTGATTTAACATCAGGACCAGGCACAAAACATGGACTTATACACTCCACATATTAAAATCATAATTTTGGGGGGAATTTTATTAGGCTACTCTGTATTTTGGCCTGTATCACCTCAGTTCTTTAGAGCCCAGAGACGTCTTCCTCATGTACAGATACAGATAATTAACCACAGATCCACACTAGCTGAACTGACAGAGGCTTTGCCAGCCAGGATTTACTGCTCACTCTGGCTGTAGAAACAGAGATGTACAGAAATGAAAGGAATAAAAGAAAAAATGTGTCACTGTGGAGGGTCTGAGTATGATCAAATGCATTCATGATATAATTTATATTATACTGTATTGGTTTTTGTGTCATATTACATTATACTATTCTAGTCTATTCTCTTATATTATATTACATGTAGTCTCATATTTGGCCTTCAGGAGATATTTTCAGTTTTTACCTTTGTTTTGTTTTTTTCTCACTTCACGAGGATGCATTGTATCATGAAACAAAAAAGGATATGACAGATTGCTGCACTAGAAACAAGAAAGTCACACAACAAACACAAAGTCAGTGCTTCACAACAAATGATGGAATAACAGCAAGATAGTGAAAGGAAGCATAAACGAGAAATTAAAAAAGGGCAAGGTTAAAGAGAGAAAAACACTGTAATTAAAAAGCAAACCAGTAAAAAAGAAAACCTTTATATAAAAGTGAGTCTTCAACACTTTGGATACATGCCTATTCACCTTCTCGTTGACTGGCAGATGAAAAGATTGATACTACTCATATATTTCCATTAAATATGAAGCTCCAGCTGGGAAATCAATAGATTAGCTTGGCAGAAAGACTAGAAACAAATGGAAACAGCCTCTAGCTTTTACCCGTTTGGTTCTTACACAAATTAAACAGATGAGATATAACATTAGCTTCAGAGGTGCTGATGGGCAGATTTACATTTGGCAGGCCAGAGAGTGGTGTCAATCTTCTCACTGCTGCTGCCTTGGAGTTGCTTTTCATTCTCAGGTACGCCTCTTGAAATAGGTTGGTTTATATTGGAATAAAATTCAGTCATGGTAAAATTCCAGTAGCAGAGTTTGATTTAAGAACACAATATTTTGGACTCAATTAAAATAACTTATTCATGGAGGTTTTCAAAGTATAGATAATGTGAAATGTATAATCTATATTACATTTAAATGTATAGCTGAAGAAAAAGGTTCATTATGTAAGTGGATACAACTAGTAAAACATACCAAATAGAAGGAGAGGGATCAGTGGTATTACAGTCCAGATACCTCATCATGTGGACCAGTTTAAAGAAGACAAAGGGATTTGTTTTAAAGTCCTGCACAGTATCCAACAGAGCTGATTTACTAGCAGTCTGAACTGTGGATGAATCAAATTTCTGCTGATATTTGTGTGCCTAACCAAAAGCCAGTGTGAATGTGTATGTTCACATGCTACTGTACTGTTATGACAAACAGTTTGAACTTTCATAAGCTTCATAATGGGGATGTTTCTGTACACTCACTTTGGTCAAGGATCTTCTTCCTACAAGTCTTACAGTTAAGGTTAGTTTACAGTTATGTAGTGGGCTAAGGTTAGCGTTTTGAGGAGAGGAACTGAATGTTGTCAGTTGTCCTCAAATGTATAGAAAAATGTGCGTGAGCATGTGTGCGTCAAAGAGGCAGACAAAACTGAAGTGAGAGTGAAAAGAGAGATTGCAGAACATCAGCAAGATTTACTATTTCTAAACGTTTTGGACGTCTCCAGACACTCCTGAGTTGATGGATCTGAACAAGCAGGGATTTGGACTGATACTTGATTCTGTCTTGAGTCTGTTTCAGCACTCTTATTCACCTCATCACTCCGTCCCACAGCGCTGAGATCTCATTCACCTTTGAACTTCAAAGAACCCCCCTCAGTGACTCCCAAGAGCCTTATAGTCGCCCGTTGCCAACTAGGTGCAAAGTTCCGCTTACTTCCATCTGCAAGTGTGCCGTTGTGGCAGATGACGTAAAAGTTTGGTCTATTCTTGAATCCAGCCAAAAGGTGGACTGATAAGGAAGAGAGCTCCACAAGACAGAGATAGAAGATTGGAGGAGGCGAGGATCCAAGTAAAAGGAAGATTAAATGAGCAGGAAAATATATGAGATGAGAGGAAGTGAAGGAGGCTGGAAAAGGTGTAGGAAACAAGAGGGATAGTACATTAGTCACAGGGTAACTTTAGCTGCCTTTGTGGCTGAGCGGAGAGAGATTTCTCATCAGTGATTTGGCTGGAGCAGACTGCAGAAACATTATACATGCCAGACGTGCCGTTTGTCCATCTCCCTTCCTTTATGTCACTGTTTTTCGATAAGCTGTCTCCACCCAAAAGATCAGTGCGGGGCAACCTACATTTTTTCTGCCTAATGTGGACTCGAAATGTAGAGCTGGGATGTGAGGCTGGTGATCATGTGGCTGATTAATGTAACCATGTCACCCTGCTCACCATTATTTTGTTCATTGTTTTCTTGCTGTTGGACTAAAAATGCTTATTCTTACACGTTGCATTTGAAGGATCAGTGTGTAGAGTTTAATGTCTTAATGATGGATAGTGGGAGGCTTAACAGTGGTCTTCAGGTGGCGGCGAGGAATAATGAGGAATGGCGAAGTAAACCTGACAGGAGTGTGGACATTGTGGCAGCTAGACGTGGCAACAGCACAGCAATGAACAAAAGTTACTGATATCAAACAAATAAGGAAACAGGTAGCAAACAACAGGAATAATTTGCCATGGGAAAGTACCACTAAAGTGACTGAAAAATCTGAGAATGAGCCGGGTTTAAATACTGAGGAAGTTGGCGTTGATGATCAGTTGCAGGTGTGTAGGATGATTGGCAGGTGAGAGACCATGAAGCCAAGCCCAACAGCACACACACACACAAACAGAGACGAAGTGGGATTAAACATGAGGCAAGAGGAGAGGGAAACAAAAAGAAGACACATGGAAAAGGGAGAGGAGAAGACTGTCTCCTAACATTGTTGTGCTTTTGCATGTTTTAAGCCATAAAATACAAATCTGCACTAATTATTTTAAAGCATACCATAAGTTTAAGTTTACATAGATTTCAGGACAGCATTAGGCTGCATCATCACCATTAAAATGAACATTAGTTGGTGCAAACTTTTGTTTCTTCAAGAATGGGGAGCAGCAACATTTTTTCATGCAAAAAAACATGATGCATGATTCTTGTCAATTTTTGCTTACTGATTGTGTTTTTGGATTAAGACCTTCCAAAAACATCAACAGATTCAAGCTGTTGACAATATGCACCATTGAGGAAGGTTTTTATAAATGGTTTCTGCTTGGAACGAATTATTCTGCTAAGATAAGGACACTAGCATGTTGATTTATATGGAATGAATGAAAAGCAAAGTAGGTTATCACCCTGGAAACATATGGAAAAATTATCTGCAGCAGATTAAATGGGCTGATCTGAATCAGACTTTCACTGGTGGGTCCAGTATATTGTCATGTTTGTATATTGATATACTGTTACTGTTATGTCTGCACACTCAGCCTGCTGGGGTTTCTCTCTTCTACTGTTATTGCAGTGAGAGGCTGCAGTTGCGTGAGCGTAACAGAGGTGTGTCTGCAAGTATGTGTGTAGTTTTCGAAGTGCATTGTGTGTTCTTTGAGGTGTTTGACGTGACCTCATTAATTAAAGGACATTGAAAATCAAAGTGTCTGTCTCTCTCTCTGTTTTTCACTCACTCTCTGTCCTCTCCCTCTGCCTGAAACCCATCTTCACAGTCTCTCACAATCTTAGGGTGCTAGATTGGTGTGAAATGTGTTTCTCTTTGAGTGGAAACTTACTGTTTGTCCGTGTGGATGCATGTGCGTTCATACAGTATGTCAGTGTTGTGTGTCCATGTGGTTTCTGTAGCATTTATCCCCTGTGACTCCATACGCCTGTTGCCCCCATGTGACCCAAATAGGCCCACAGATGTGATTAACTCAGGTTGCCTACCAGATCAACACTCACACTGTCACACACTGGCACCACACCTTGAATTTCATCAAGACTGTCTTCTTCACTGTTTTGGTAAACATATAAAATCAGATTACTTTTAAGTTTTGCCATATTAATATACCCTGTAAATTTGGGAACTTGCCATAGGCCATGTGTGTACAGTACATAGTGGTAGTTATTTGATTCCCCTGATAGTGAACTTCCCGCTAATAATTGTTGGTTTCTTCTCCTCATCACTCATTTGCCTCCTCTTGTAACAACAGAAGGAAGTGTGTGCCGAGAGATTTCTTTGAAGTGGTACAGTAATAGCTTTACAGGTAGGTATGACATGCTGTATTATTTGATGTAGTATTGCAGTGCATTCTGTGTTGTGTATGATATATTGTCAAGATGGCAACAGTATCCTTCAGACACACAATTATTTCCAATTTTAAAAGCAACTTAAGATGTGAAACTTGCATGTCCAAGTTCTGATATAGTGGATAATTGTATGGTACTATGCATACATAGCACATAATAACACTCCTTGGGTGAAATTTCATTTCATCGCATAAAAAATGTGTATTTGCTTTAAACTTGATTGTAGGGCCAGATAGACTAGGATTTGCCACATTAGTGATTGCTCATTGGAAAGTACAGAAAATACATGTCTATTCAGAATTTACTTCTTACTACTACTATTTGGCACTATTTTTCTCTTACAGTGAACTCTGTAGATTATCCTTGAGAACTAGATTGTTTCTTGGGCATACATCTTTTTAATTACATAGCTGAATTCTCTGAGCACATAAAGAGCATTGCCAAGAGTTAGATGAGAAGATTCCAGTTTTGTGTTTGTACACTAAATATGAAACAACCACCGGTTATCTTAGCGTAGCATAAAGACACTTGGTATTATGTGTACAGATTGTGCAGGTAGATGCTAGGCTTATTTTGTTACCTGTGGGCACAGCTAAGAAAGCTGTTTCTCTCTGTTTCTAATCTTAACGCTAAGACAAGCACACAGGCTGCTGGCTGTAACTTCATATTTAGCGTACAGGCAGATATAAAGAAAATTTTTGTTTTACCAAAATGTTAAACCATTTACAAAAGGTTAGCTAAGAGAATACTTGTCAGGCCTACATTTTCATGATTTATCTGATGGGAAGCTCAAATGTAGTAAACACAACACTTCAGTGACAACTCTACAATGACAGTTCCTCTGCCAAGTCTTCCTCTTCCCCTCAAGCACTTTTAATCAGTGGGAAAGAGAAAGTATTGCTCTTCTCTTGGTGAGTGTTTGCTGGTGAGGTGGCATGCGTTGTCTTGCAGTGTTGACTTCATGCCATCAATGGGTGCTCTCATTATGCCTGGGTTCTGGTGAGCCTGGCGGGCTTTTCAGATTGTCTCTGCTCTAGAACTTTTTGGCAGGTCCCTAACAGCAGAGACAAACCAGAGAGAGGCAGGGCTCTGCTCTCATGAAGACACGCTCGCTGTAGGGCAGAATTAAAGACAATAAATAAACCACTTGGAGCAGCTTCACTCAAGTTGTTCTTTTTTTAGCAGTGTCCCAGCCTGGCAGGGTTATTATCCCAGCCTGCAGTGGATGTGTGCAGCATCCATTCAGTGTTAATCTTTTCTGTTTGTCCTCCAACAAGTTGGAACATCTCAGTCTGCTGTGTGTGTGTCTTTTGGGTGCTAACAAGGGTTCTTTGAAGGAGTCGAGTAACAGAGTTTCTCTCCAGATGCAGCAATGAGCAGGTATGGAGTCAAATACTTCACAGTGACTCCTTGTCTAATCCTCTTCTCTACCCAGGGGCTGAAGAAGCAATTTCCTTGTAACAAATAAATCCTCTAGTCTTGAAACACCTTCATCTTTGAGCTGAAGGTGGTAAAAAAAGTCTTGTATCATCAAAAGTAGGTCATATGGGTTTCCCTTATTATTCATTTTCTAGCATTTAAAAGAAAGAAACTTCTTGCAACATTTTTGTTTTGTCGCAGTTTTCTTTTTATTACTGCTGCTGTTACCAATGGGTAGGTGAGTCATCATGTGTCTACCTGTTGAGAAACAATATGAAAGATGTGAGGTAATGTGAGAGAAAAAAAGCAATAAAACTTCATTAAAGTAAGCGTTTTTGTAACTTTGGTAACAAATACACCTGTTCTAAAATGACTGAGTAGTATTGATTATGTGTTAATATTATGACAGATGTTAGACGAAAAAATAAAACATGCAACACAGTCATAAGATCATGATGTTTTTTTACACACCTTAAATAATATAAACAAAATATTCTTTATATTACTCCTGACATTTTTTTGTCATTACTGTAGTTTTAGTTAACAACACTTCCAAACGAGGTTTGGAGATCAGAAACAAGGAGACAGGAAACTTATACCGTTTCCTATCATTGGCAGAGACTGTAGAAAATTATTATAGAAAATAGAAAATCTTTGACTGCAGCTAGCTAGCTTGCATGTTCGCTAATGTAATTACCACTAAAATACTATCTGAGTGCATATATCTTGCTAAATTTTTCACCAGCTAGAATGTTCCACGATCCTAACATAGGAATTAAACACTGTTGATTTTAGCCAACAATAAATGGTGTCACAGGACAAAGCAAAGGTGTAACTGTAACTATTTTTTGGTCAAAGGTGTCAAAGGTGTATGACCTTTCAGTAGATTGTGATGATAATATTTTTGTAATTCTAAGTAAAATTTTTAATGCATGACTTTCACTAAACAGAAGAACTCAGTAGCTTACTTCCATCACTGATCACAACCCCGTAAACATTCCTTAAATGATAAAATGATGTATGATCATCATCACATCTGTCACATTTTTACTTTGTTCATTGTTCTGTTTTTTATTTCTTGCTTGTGAATCATATTCTTATTGTCATACATAATAAATACATAATAGTGGAACTTCCATAGATGTTCCAACAAGCAAAGTTTTCAGTACTTGATGTAACCATGACAAAAACGATTACAGCAACAAAATATTTACTTTAAATGGTTATCCTTTTCAAATCAGTTTGATGTCTCAACTCAATGATTTACAGAGCATGCTAACATGACCTGGTTCTGTAACATCCCATCTCTGTCTCACAGTATTCACTCTAGTTGAAACTTACCTGCCAATTGTGCTTATACAACAGACAGGGGCAGTAACTCTTGCTGGATTATAACAGTTTCAGGTGAGAGAACAATCTGATTTTCCATCCCTCCCCCCCTCTTACAGGCAGCTGCCAAGCAGTCAATAAAGCAGCCCAACCTTCCTTCACTGCACCCCCGGGTGAGAGTGATCTACTGTGCAGGCTAGTAAAAATGTTTTTCTGTCCCTCTCACTCTCTACTTTTCTCCCTCTCCCTCTCCATCCCCCTCCACCTCCTCTTGTCTGTTATTACCATCATCCAGGTACCTTTGACTCATACAGAGGGACACACCTTTCATGAAGAGCTTGGCATAAGTGTGAGTGTTAAATGCAGTGCATTGTATCCGGATGTTTGGTGTCGGAGGTGTGTGGACAGCCTGGCTGCAATCACTTTTTGGCTACCGTTCTGCAGGCAGTCTGCCTAGTGTAAAAGTTTACTATCAACAAGACTCAAACTTCAAATAGCCACTAGTGCAGTTCAGGACACTGCAGCACAACTGAGACTAACCATTTAGCTACACATCCATCATTGTGCAAAGCCACAGACTCAAACAAATCACCTTGGCTGTCTTCTGTAATCTCTGTTTTACTCTTGTTTGCCTTGTTGGCTTCATCACCTGCTTTCTGATCTCACATGACAGCATCAACTATTTTCCACATATCTTCAGTTGTCACAGAATTTGGTGATTTATAAATATACAGTACATTTTAACTGGCACAGCGCTGGGAAAGTGGCTTTCTAAACTCAGTCACACTCAGAGAAACTGATGGATTCCAAAATGAAACACAAAACCTCATAATATTCAACACTTAGAGAACATGCAGACCTGTGTGTTCAAGCACACAACCCTGCTGAGAGATACTTAACCACTTATAGAAGTATGAGTGATAATCCACACTCATAAACGACACTGTTATCAATTACTGCTGCTGATTTGGACATCTTGACAACACGGGCGGCCATAAATCACACAAGTCTCATATGTGTGAGAGAGTGCGTGTGTTTTGTGGGATCAGTAAAAGTTTTGTTTGCCAGCATCAGCCTTCATGTGGATAGACTCTCTTCTTGGTATACCAGAGTTCCCGGGGCAAAACTGCTGTTTGTCAAATGAGAGACTTCCACTGTGGGTTAACTGGAAACATCAGGACTCTGGTCAGAGCTACAAGAGGCACGGAGAGGCTGCTTTCTGGGAGACAAAACAAAAACATGTCCTGAGAATGAAAGGGCATTCATTGAAGCTGAACGGGAGGAATACACGCAGGTTTTACAGGGACGTCTAAAGGCGGTGAAATTGTGAAGTGAATAAAGCTTTCCCCCCAATCAGGTCGTTGTTGGTTTAACTTAACTCAATCCAGCCATCACCCCTTTATCAAGATTAAAGATCACGTTTCCGTGTTCACAGGCAGCTTGACCTCTTCATCTTCATCTACCCAACAACTTCTTCCTCTTCTCACTCCTCCCATATGGCTAACAGCCTAGTTTCTGTGATTTTTGTTCTCACACGAGGGCACAAAATTTCAAGTTCACTTGAAAACACAAGCTGGGACGCTCTGAAACATGTTATTGTGCTTTTGTGTGTCACTGAGCGCAGACATGTTTGCCTTAGGCCTGAAAGGACATAATACAAAGGAATGCAAAGTGAGGCCACACCATGACACACACTACTGTCTTCTGGCCAGCCCAAGGCTGTGTGAACACGCTGCCAAGACCTTGCAATGAAACTAGTGACAGAGCTCTTGGCTGATCCATACAAAACAGGAACTTGGCACGATTTTTTTAAAAACCATGAATTGATCCTCTTATGCACAAAACAATATACTATTGATTTTTATAAGTGCAATCCAACACTCTATTCAATATCTGATTAATGATTGTAGATGCAGCCTTTATATCCTTTATATATCTATATTTACATATCTGTTATTATATGTTTGAGTGTACTTGTACAAGTTACAATAAAACATCTTGAATCTTGTTAAACTGCATAACCAAACTGCTTTTATGTTGTGCTATTGCATCCTTATAGTGATAAATCATCTGATACATCTGAAATGGCATATTTAGGAATTTATCACAGAAGCAATAACTCTAGTGTAAAATTAAATGTTGTGAATTATGCTGTAGGAGTATTTTAACAAGTTTCTGTGGATGTTGACACACATTTTTAAAAATTCTTCTTCTATCCTGGTCGCAGATGATAATTCTTAAAGACTTTGGTAATTCCCTGTGTTGCCTTTCCACCATGAGGTTATCATTTGTGTTTTTTAGTCAAAGGTTTCAATGGATTGGATGGATTGCCATAAGATTTTATACAAGACATCCATGTCCCACCACTCAGGATGAAATGTTGTGGCTTAAGTTTTCATCAAGTACCAAACACTTTGGTTTGTGCAAAACTGACATTCCCATCAGCCTTAGCTGTATTTTTTGTTTAGTGCTAATAAACAAATATTAGAATGCTAAAATCCCGTTAGCATTGTCATTGGGAGCATACTGATGCCTTAATCTCAAAGCATTACTGTATCTAAGTACAGCCTCAGACCTGCTAGCATCATGTTTTTCCACTGTAATCCACTGTAACCTCTGTAAATCTATCTAGTTCAAGTTCTTGTCCTCTACTCAGACAAATATTATTGGATTGGAGAATACAGAGACAGACAGGAAACAAGGAAAGAGAGAGGGGTATGACATGCAACACAGGTCCCCGGCTTGCAGTTATGTGGTATGTGGTCCTTAACCATATTGCTATGAGGACGCCCCCAGGAGCAACAAAACCTTTAAGAGCCACCTTTCAAGCCAACAGGTGGTGAGTATTTGATAGTGAAAATACATTTTCAGTGGAGTATTTCTTTCACTATGAACCAAAAATGTTAAATTAATTTTATTGCACGCTCTTAACTTGCCGTGCAGTCACTCATAACTGAGCTGACAACACATACATGTCTTTGATCCATGCCATTTTAATGTGACTTTACATCACTGAGTTTTATTGTTCAACCGCATCCAGCTCAGCAGATGTTTAGTAAAACTCTTGTCTTCTCTTTCTGCAGCTACATATCAATATGCCACAGAGACAGCCAGCTCTGAACAGGTGTTCCTGCTCATGCTTGTGAGATCATGGTTTGAGAGGGAAAGACATTACAGCGTTGAGAAGGGAAGATGGTGTCTTTCTTCCACACTCCTCCTTCTCATCCTTCATTCTTCGCTTTCTCCATCTGGAGTTCTTTTTGTAACCCATCTTCTATCCATTACCACATCATCCATCAATAAAAACACCAAACAGTGTCTGTCTTTTTCCTTGTAATGCAAACCTAGCAATACTGCTGCCCTGACATCCTCGTTGCACATACACAGAAACATACACATTGATTTGATCACTGCCACCAAATCCATCAGCCAAGTTATTTTCCTCTTAATCACAGAGCCTTTATTGCCTCTGCCACCCTCCTCACCCCTGACTAACCTGCCCACTCACCTTGCTCCCCACTCTGAAAAGCTCTGATTGTCCCTTAATTTTCAGGTGCCTTTGGGTGACTCTAGGACTGCATTGTTTACCCTCAGTTCCTGAGATGGGATCCATCCAGCCACCCAGTTAGGTGCTTATCTGATGCAATGGACCATTGATCACCTTTTACCCTTTCAATGAATCAACTCTCTGTTAGTTGAGTGGACAATCATCCACTTGGTAACCTAAAACTAACCTAATATATTGCTGCTTCAGGTTCACTGGACCTCCGCTTGTTGGTGTGCTCCTGTTTCAGACAGCATCCGTATGTAATGCAACGTGGATCAGGCTCAATGGTGGATAAAATAGGATGTTGCATTCCATTTGAATTGCGTTGATGCATGTCCGGAGTTCAGAAGTGTAGCAGTATATACTGCATGGCATCACTATGGGTGACATCACTTGAAAATAAACAGACAGAGATTAAACAATGAGAATCTCTCCTAGATAAACATTTCATAAACCATTCTGTTTAAGAGATCCCCCCCAACTATTCTGATGCATCTGTCCTGAGAAGCCATCATAAATCTGATGAATGACTTTTCATCTGAGCTGTAAATATTTATCCGTTGCACAAATCCAAATTCCATTAAGGGAGTAAACATAAATATATTTCTTTCTTAAGCAGGCATATATTAAATTAAACAATGTAATGCTGACAGAGAGTTCAGCTAAGTGCCACCATATGGTCAATGGTGGCTCTCAGAACTGCATTGTTAGTTGTGTGCGCGGCCTGTTTCTGACAACAGCTTGGCTCTCGTCACCCCTTCATCTCCAAACACGCTGCATGTGGTGCTCCCACCAACGCGACCCGGCTAAACTCCAAACAGAGGAACAGTTTGTAATTCGTCATGACTGTGTCAGAAATGAACTGATGTGTTTGGGGTTGTGGCAAACATCCATTGAAGGGGGGTCATGGTGAAGGAATTGGTTTGTTGTGGGTGTCAGTCATACAACAAATGGCTCAAACTCACTGACATGACATTCATATCCCTTTGTAACTAAGTTTATGTTAACACTAGCAACCACAGGCCTGAGGGTGCTGAGGAAGGGAGGATGATGGACTTTTTTCTTTGCATTTGGCAAGCAAATCATTTCTCTTAATGATGTACAACATTATCATATAAATAAATGTCAGCTTTGCAACTCTATGATCAATTTATGTAACACAGCTGGTTCGAACTATACCCTTTTTATGAAGTTTTGGTTCCACAAATGTCATCTGGTGAGTAGGACGTGATTTGTTTCTTTCTGCAGCAATAACAAGAAATGAAGAACAAAAAGTCCAAGGAAGACGTTGTCACAGTGTTTAATCGTGGGAAAGGTCTACATTTAAACATTTATTATTAAGGTTTTTGCTGCTCATTCACATGGTAACAGATGGCAGCAAGTTACCACACAGTGTACTGGTCTGACCATTGGGATCATTGTTCATTGTCTTGCCTGATGCAACTTTTACATGTGGACAGGAGAAGGTAGGGATTTAACCACAGCTGCTCTGGCCTCTTCATGTGCAGTGCAAAACTCTCCCGAAATTATAATGTAGCAACAAATACACTAAAAGGGGATTGTGCATCTTGGCAAGTTTGAGCACCAATTCTTGCATCAAGTGAAATTGATCCCCAACAGATATTCAGCAGCTGTCCGATCACCCTGTATGTATAAATATACGTTGGTTAGCTCTGCAGATGAAGCAGGGGGATGTGGCCCACACCACATCCCCCTGTTTGCGTTGGGGAGCTCATTAGCCACCACTCGGTCCATTACTGGTTCCGGACCTCATGGCACCAAACTGTCTGCACTCATTGCTTCTAAGAGGGGGGGCGAAGGCTAAATGTTGGTCCCCTGTGCTCCCCTGTGCCTGAGCAGATAGCATCACGCCAAGAGCAGCAGCAGTTAGACCCTGAAACCTAACCACCAGCACCCCCCTACCCCCCAACTTAATTAGGCCATAATTTTACTGTATGCCGCAGTGTGGAGATATCAGCCGTGTGGGGAGAGAGAGGTGGGGTGAGCAGGGATTTAAAAGTGGTTCCAAAAGTCCCATTAAAGGATTTCAGCAGCTTTCCTGGGCTCACATTGTCATTCATTCACCCACAAATGTTGTGTTTCAGTGCAGGTCAGCATTCTTCAGTATGATCAGCAGTTTTAGATCAATAACTGTTAGAAAGTAGCACCCCAAGAATTGCAGCTCTTAAATTGAAAATATGGTTTTGCCATCAGCTTGGAGAAAGTGCTTTAATGGCTTCCCCCTCAGCAGAACACTGAGGTGAGCCTTACACCGCTTCAAGAATGTGAAAATGGGTAAATAGATTACCATCATGTCGTTCATACTGTTTTCACTGGAGTTCGTCCAGTTGGCTTATAACTGAAAGAAACAGTGTGTTCAGTGTGTAAGCATTACCTCGTCAACGTTTGGGCAGCAGGGTGATAAATGTTTGCGCACACATATACTTTTCACACTTTCACACATCGGTCAACATTATTTATGTGTTATATCTATTCACACTCAGCTGAACATACACACGGTTTTGTGCACACATTGACAGAACTGACATTTCGTCATATCTTGTCAGTTTACTCAGCAATTTCTTTCCAACTGTTCATCAATCTGGCAAAACAAAGAACCCAAAACTGCACACCTAAACTAGGAATGTGTTTCAGACCAGTGAAAGAAAAGGCTATTCGGCAGTATAATCCTTTCAGACACAGCTAAAAAACCGCACTCGAGCACACCAGCCCCAATTTTGGTCAAAATGGTGTATTTTAATGCAGGCAGATAATTAACAAGGCAGTAAATTATACCATAGTAAATAGGCTAGGCTGTTGTTGGACAACCTCTACAGTTAATGGCTTTTATACTCTGTGCATTCTTTCATGGAAGGAATGTAACAGGGTGCGAATACAGCGCCAAGAATTACACAGATTCAATCTCCCAATACCGCTTTCTCTCTCACCACACTGTACTGTACAGTTTCCTCTCTTTTCCTCTCATCACACATCTGAGTCAATCAGTCTTTGTCCCCAACTTTGTGGTTCACGATTGAGACTCGTACAGGCATGCATGTGTGTGTGTGTGTGTGTGTGTGTGTGTGTGTGTGTGTGTGTGTGTGTGTGTGTGTGTGTCTGTATGCATACAGTGCGTGCGTATGTTACTATTTGTGCTGTTTAAACACAACATGCAGGTCTCTTTTATTGCTAACACATATTTCACAACTTTTCCTGCCCTGGAGCTAGAGGAAGACCAAACATCCT
The DNA here is from genome assembly GCA_946959425.1 of Argyrosomus regius. Taxonomy (NCBI): domain Eukaryota; kingdom Metazoa; phylum Chordata; class Actinopteri; family Sciaenidae; genus Argyrosomus; species Argyrosomus regius. The sequence continues at coordinate 19,400,106 of OX336894.1, forward strand.
CCGTCGTAAATTTTCTCCTGGAGCACAACCTGGAGAGTATGCCACACGGGAAACCATACTCACACATGCACACACATGAACAAACACACTCAAACGGATGGTGGGATGGAAAAGGAATGGAGAGCAACATATATATGACAAAAATAAATGAAGATTTTTATTTCAACAGAGAATATTTACCATTTTAACACCTACTCAAATGAAAGGATTCCAATTATGAAATGGTTGTTTTAAAAGTTATTCAAAACAAACTCAATTGATTTCCTGAGCTTATGTTTTTCCAAAACAGATAAAGTATTTTAGCCCAATGCTCCTCATATGAATAAACATCATATCAATCAGAGTGGATGGCATGGTGTTTGTGACTGCCCCTCTTCACTTCATCGGGCTAATGGGAAATCAAATCTGGGGAATGTCTTTAGCTCATTGCTCATCTTCAGGACGCCTGCCCAATTAAATAGATTCAATTTATCAGTCATGATTCATCCCTAACACAAACTCATATTTACTTCAACTGTGATTGATGAGGATCATTATGATGATTAAATTTGGTCTTAATGTGTTCGTATGACAGCCGTCTTAGTCTTCACAAAAGGGTCTCTGTCTCTCCCTCCGTGGCTCTACTGTAAATTACTTTAAGTGTCTATATGTGTGGATGAAGACAAAAAAAGGGAGTTATTAGTTTGTATTGTAAGTATAGTGTGCACATGTGTGCAGTATCAGTGTTATGTGTGTGTGCCATGAAAGAAATTGACTCCTTTGCTGCATTTTCTGTGGCCTAGCTCATTTTGTGGTTTTGGTTTTGGACCCAAAGCAGTGACCAACGACTGGACACTCTTGGGAATTTGTGGTAAGCTCTTTTGTTACACATACAAGTTTTCTGAGCGTTCTCACACCAAGCCATTGGTGAGAGGCCAAGACAGCGTGTGTTTTTGTTGTCCGGTGTTTATTTGGTTTCTGAATGTGTATGTAGATATTCATGATTAAAATGCAAGTGGTAGAGGAAAAAATTACATTTCCGTCCAAAGTTGAGAAACACATTATTTGCTTTTGTGACGACATTCATGTCGGTAAAGGCAGTTTAAGCAGTGGAGTCATTGCTCTGTTCATTATGTTCATTTTAGCTTGTTTATTTGTCCTGGAAAAAGACATAAAACTGCTCAGACTGACGCCTGAGACGAGAGACATAGAGGGGGGTAGACAAAAGAAAATCTGAGGGTGCAACTCAGATGGCAATAACACATACAGTACACAGAGCAATACATAAACTATACTTACAACGCATATTCCCTCATTACTGTTGCCTTAAAAAAAAAAATTTCAGGATCTCGCAAAAGCAGCCTTGTTTCCATCTTGCCTGCAATTTTGAGATTATCCATTAGTTTTGTGAAAGTCTGGGTAATGTTCTCTTAAAGAGAAACATGGCATTCTTCAAGTAAAGTTTAAACATAAAATCTGCAACAAAAAAAAATGCAAAAGGACTTTCATCTTGCAACTAAAACTTACATTAAACAACGCATGCCACGTATGCATGCAGATGTATGGACACAAATACAGACATTCCACAAATTCAATTCTGAGTTATTTGAGTAAGCATGTGATTGTTTTTATTGTTGCATTCCTTTTATAGGGTCATCTCCCAACGGCCATATATAAACTGAAGAAGTGCTGTTGCGAGAAAGTATAAATCCCCCAGCTGAGCACTAATTGCATGATTTAAAGCATAGTTGTTGAACACCTCAGAGAGGCCCCACATTAGCTTTGTGTGGACATTATACAGGCAGAACCTGCACAGGGAACGGAGGATACAAAGTGAGGGGAGAAAGAGGAGGAGGTGGGGGGGGGGGGGGGTATAAAGAAGTTACAGTTGCTGATACGAGTCCTCGGTGCTAATGGGTAACACCTACTTGATTAGATTAACATACAACCAGAGCCTCTCCTTTCCTTTTCCTCTCTGTCCTGTGGATTTCCTATTTAGTCCCTCGTGCCAATTTCTTTTAACAGTTATATTATATTGCAAGTCATATAAATGACTGCAGTAGCACATGATGTCCTGTGTTACGTGACCCTGCAGAGCAAGTGGAAACCAACTCAGAGGCACAGGTGAATTCTCTCTCATATGGTGTAAAACTGATAAGAGTGTTGCCCTCCCTCTGATCTACCTCAAGGTATAGTCATTTATTTTTTGGAGGTCAGTTTTATTGGGATATTGATGAGAGAGTCATAAGGAATTAAAAGTAGAGTCACAGTGTTTGAGTTTGATTTATATTCTCAATTATTTAAAGGGGCAGAGTCACTTTGAAATTGTATTTATTATAAAATTTAATATCAGTTAAATACAAAATATTAAGTGTATAATGTATCTTTTTGCCCTTTATGCTCCAGTAGTTCTATCTTACATTTTTTGGTAAATTGTCACTGTAGTTCTCTGACTTTGCCATTCTGTAAGCCTGTACTCATAGAGAGGAAAAAAGAGAAGAAAAAAATCATGAATAGGAGAGGAAGTCAGATTAAAGAGTTTCCCAGTTTGCAGGCTAAGGCTTTCTGGAGATGCTCTCTTGTCACTCGCACTAAGTGCTGGTCCTGCTGGAGTTCTAAAGCTCCAACAATCCACCTCACCACACTCATAGCCATGAGGCCTGGGAAGACCATAAAGCCCTTTTACAAGGTGACATGACATAAAAACGCAGGGAGAACAGAGAAAGAAGGGGGTAATATCCAGGAAAAAAAGACGAAAACCTTTCTCATTTGCTCTCTTTCATTCTCTATTGTTTGCACTAGTGCTTTTTCATTGTGTGTATGTGCGTCTGAGAATGACTATGTGTGTTCACGTGTGTTTTTCCATGAATGTTTGAAGCTGTGTTGGCTGGCTTCAATGGGTGGGCTGGTGAGCCGTTCCTTGTCTGCCATCACCCATGTCCACTTACACACACTCTGGGCCTCAGTGGGAATGAAGAGGGGATTATGGCTCTGACTGATCCTGGAGGGGCACGCACTTAACACTACTGTAAACAACAAGGCCATTTGAGTGGTTCACACCAAGCTGAACTTTAGAGGTGAAGGCTGGGGGGCACAATCTATCCATATAGAGGCTTGTGTTGGTCTTACGAAGATTACTGATATAATATAAAAATAGTGTTGAAGAGGCTTGTGGAGTGGAGGCTTGAGTTTTTTTTTTTTTTTTTTCAAAAATAAAAAAAGACATTAATAAAGAAAAAACAACTTGGAACTTAACTTACTTTTTGTATTTTAAATATTGTACTCACCAAAGTAATTACTGGGATCTGTAAAAACAACCACATTGCTACAAGGTGTGATGCAGCAAGAAACATCATTGGTCAAAAATTGAGATGGATTATGAACAAGACAATCCTACTTTATTTGGAGGTAAAACCACTGGTGAGTACTACCGAAATGTTGGTGAAATACCTCAAAAGCACCACAAAACTATGGAAAGCATGATATGTGAAAGTTGAACTCAGAGGTTGGTCCAAAAACTGTGAGACTTTGAAGGAACAATGACTTATAAGTGATGTTGTGTGATGTTGCCATGTTCCTAGTTCTCAGAAATTAACTTGTTGTTACAGTGTATATCTTTCACATTTATAGTAATTATGGCCATAACTACAAAAACAACAACAAAGTTTTGAAAAAAAAAAGTGTAATTGTCTTTTAATAGGGGTTTGCGTGAGCCTCCAGATGATGAGAAAATTAATTTTTAGGTCTTTATGATGGCTCCAGCTGTGATTGCTGGGAGGCGTGTGACTCAACTCTAAAGCCTCAGAGAGGAGATGATGATTTTTTTAAAATATTGATCAATCATTGGGCTACATTGTCCAGGCCTATCAATGTGATTTGCTAGTTTTTTTTTTGTGTTTTGCATCAAACTCTCTGAAGTGGTCTCTGCAGAACTTGGACTTTTGCTCTTTTGTTTGTTTTCCCTTTCGATTATGGAGGCCTTAAGGATTCAACATAATGGCCTCGCTTGGAGAAATAGGATAAAACAGGGCCTATTCCCGGAGAAAAGAGAGCTAGAGATGGGGTTAGTGATGTTCTTGCGTGACAGAGGTTCATATAAAAAGATTTTGGTCCATAATTTGCTTGGGTTGGGCCAGCTCCAAAAAGGCTGAGGAATTTTATTCTGTTGCAGGGGTTGGGGGATGGGGAAGTACAGAAACCTGCTCCACTAAACACCCGACAAAATATGGTTCACATTTTTCTCCCTCATACTAAATGTACCATGAATTATCTCGCTTTCCAGTTGAAAGGGAAAACTTTGATTTCATCTCATGTGTAGCAGTGTGGCTGAGAAGCAGCATTAAGCTCTGTAGTATATGCACTCTATAGACCAAACCTGAGTTTATATGAGTCTGACTGCCAGGCCCCTCACTCCACACTTCTCACTCCTTCTTCAGACCTACTTCCTCTGCACTATATAGGTCTGGACCCAAAAGGTAAACAAACTCCATGAAAGAATGAGTGAGTCAGGAGTCTGCCTGTCTCTGCCTCTTTACTTAATGTAATTGTGTTTGCAGCACCACATAGTATGCTGATCATTCCCTCTTGCCTGTGCTGATGACAGCCAGGGCACAGACTTTCATAAACATAATAAATCACTTTTGATAATAGTGACTCATCTCACACCATTTATTCTTTTTTTCTTTCTTTTCATCAATTGTCAGGGCATTCTGCAAAGGTTGCCAAATGCAACCTGAGCAGGTTTCTGAGTGTAATTCAAACATCATTATCATCATTATAATTATGCAATACAATCGTCAACATGCCGGGTCACATTCACGGATTTGTTTTAGGGTTTCTACTCTGTGAGGTTTTTGAAATAATTTTATCCTGCGCTCGTTGCTCAGTGTGAGGCCACTCTGCAACTCTCTCATGGGAATGATCTTCAGAGTTAAAGCTCCAGAGCCAAAGAATTTCAGTGAAGCACCAATGGTTTATTTTTGCAGCCCTCTGTGGTGTGTCTCAGCCTAGCCTAACCAGCTCAGCCCAACCTGGCTCTGTGCAGCTCATGGAGCAGTTCATGAAGGGCCCGTCACTCCAGATGGTAGTTCAGTGCCTGCCAGCTAGAGGGTCTGAAGGCCTGGCTGCTGGCCTAGAACCACAACCTCTGACAGGCTAAAGCCTTGGGCCCTTCTAAACCAGCACAAAGCACCTTTTCAGGGGCCTTCTCTCCTTTGCCCCCCCCCCCCCTCTCACTGCTCAGCCAGGGGCCAGCCACCTCATGGAGCCCGGGAGGGAGTGTATTCAAGGCAGAAATGGGCTGAGGTTCAATGTACAGATTCATATGTTCCCAGCTTGGACAGATGGAGAAGACCAGACAGATTTTAATCAGTTTATAATGTATTCATAATATAGACAAGTTTAGTGTGCAGATGAGGTAGAAGCACAGCAGCAATACATTATTGATCATATTGATCCATGACACAGTGAGTGAGTGAGTGAGTGAGTGAGTGAGTGAGTGAGTGAGTGAGACAGCTTTAACTCACTGAAGAACCCAAAACTCTTTTCTGGAAAATGTGAGAAATGGACAAACGTGTCAGGCCTAAGAGGAGATGGATGCTAACCTGTGAGTGAACCCAAAATTCATAGTGTGTCTGAGTTTAAGCCTGCAGCACACCTTGAACTGTTTGCCCCGCTCTGTGCATGTATGAACTACCTAAACCGCAAAACACTTTGCCCACACCCATCATTGTCTCTGAATGAAAAAAGTGAACAATCTATAATGTTGCAACACTTCACTATTGGCAGGTGGCGGCAAACCTGAAAAGAGAAAGAGAGTCACAGAGGCAAGAAGCTGTAGAACTAAAGGGCTTTGAGGTAAGTGATTAAGTCAGGAGCTATAATTATCCTGTCTTGCCTGGGCAGGACAGAGCGGGCTCTTGTTGTTTCTGAGCAGACAGGCAGGTATAGAGGCATGTCACTCACTGCACACTTTTATTTAATGACCTCCTTACTGTAGAGAATGAAAAGGAGAGAGAGAAGTTTCCCTTATACCTGCCCCCAAACTTTCAGCAGCACACAATCACTCTAGCCATTAAAGTCAGAGAGGGGTAAGGGGGGGAAATGTCACTGACCAGGAAAAAAAGAGTGAGGAGGGGAAAAGTAGGGAGACGCAAACACAGGCAGAGAAAGAACCAACAAAACACTGAAAGCATATTTGAAATTGACAAATTGAGTAGAGGGGGGGTGAAGGGAAATGAGCTGTGTTGGCATTCAGAGAAACAGTGGACTACTTGTTAGCTGGAAACAGTGATGCAGGTGAAAAGGGGAGGAGGGTCTTGTGGTGATTTATTTCCCATGTGATTTATATCCCCTGTCTGTCACCATGGCATTGTCATGGCGATCATTCGTCATTTAGATTGTGAAAACAGTCCACCTGACAAAGGTAGGCGCCAACATTTGCAGCTGAACTCTGGTGGGAAATTTTATTCAGTACGTATAAGACCTAGAAATGTTGGGAGAACATCGCTTCATGGTATGTAACCAGGAAAGTATTAATCTTTTTCAGAATGACTAGAAGTTACATATTAAAATTTTAATGCCTCCTAAGGCAGCAATTTTGGCTCTGAATCATGCTTTCGACAATTCTCTCTTCTGCTCTCACTTTTGGAGACCAAAACAATCCTAACCTCCCTTTTCAATCAATCCTAACCTCCCTTCTTCCACTTCCTGCTCTTCCTCCCCCTCCTCTTCTTCCTGTTCCCCTTCCCCCAGCGCCAGCGTGTGTTTGTGTGTGTGGACTCATGGGAGCTATAGCTCTGACGAACTGCCCTCCTGCACAGTTTCAATTAAACATCATTTATGGGCACTCCTTTTTTTTTTTTTTACAAGCGTTTTTTTATTGGCCTGGGCCTGTGTTTACTCATGACAGTAACAGTGCTGGAGTGGTTAACTGTCCTGCATGTACATTGCCATATATCTTCATCCAGTCTGTCTCCTGACACAGAGGCCAGAGGAGGCAACAGACTCTTTACTGTCAACGATGCACTAACAGCCACCTTTCTGTCCTCCTGTCAGTGATATACTGCACTTTCAGTTCAGCTGAACTTGTGTGAGGCAAGAACTACAGTTTGGCTCTAAACATGATTTAGTTGTTTGCCATTATCTACAGTTTTTCAGACACATTTAATATGTGATTCCCAAGTACAGTAATTCCAAGGAACAAGATAATGTAAACAAACTGCAGAGACTCTTTGCTGTGAAGCTGACTTGGTCAGCTGTCAGCAAAGCGTGAAAGAAAAATAGATAAAAGACAATAAATGAGGAAATAACTTCTATCGTGAAATAAAGCCCACTGTATGTGAATATAAATGGTGACATGGAATAAACTACTACTTTTAAGGCATAAAGAAATGAACTCATTTTAGAACCACAAACATTAATGGAATTAAATGGCCACAATTTTACATGTCAAAATCAATTTACCAGTTTTCAGCTTGTGAAAACACTTCTATGGTATCTTCTGTAGCTCTGAAGGAGCTCTCTAAAAGTCTTAGAAATTTAGTGACATCAAGTGGGTATCTGTCTTGTGGACACTGCAATTTTTTAATGGAGAGTCTTTCTTACAAATTGGTGGAGGTTTAACAGGGCCTAAGCACTATTGAGCTGCATCGTGGGAAAAGTCGAAACCCGTGTTCTGGAGGTTTAACTCATATTAGAGGTCAGGATATCTTGACCTGTGCTGCATTCATTTTTACCACTCTCTCACTTCATGAAAGTGCAAAACTTAATGTGCTCTTTTAAGCCCAGTTCCTTATAAAACACAACTTTGCCTTAGTCACACGTTTGGTCATAAGCCCAAATAAATCCCTGCTACATGAGGCACAATTTGTTTGTGCAGAGAATAAAAAAGCTTGCCATTGGAAAACCCATGTTTGACACCTTGGCAGGACATCATTAGCATGCGTCAGGGTTTATGGCTTTTGATGTCACCAATGACATCATCACTGCAAGACAAGACATAGGGGAATAGAGCTGACTGATGGGGTGAGTGTTGTGATTGGCATTGCTGGGCAGGGAACATTATGACTAAGCTCACTTATAGAACACACCCAGAACTGTAAAACATGCCAGTGTAAGAAACTTCACCAGCTTACAGTGAAATTTAATTTTGCAATGTGAAATTCTGTGTATAGATCAACATTAGCAGTATTTCCTAGTGTGTGCAACATTTAACTTAAATCTAACTAAACACTATTAAATGAGGCACATTATTTTTCTGTCTCCTGCTTAGTCGACAAACAAAAGCAGTCTAAACTCTGCTCAAAGATGTTAGTTCTTGAGTTCTGGCAATTCTACCCCGTTATCCTCCTCTAAACAATTTAGTTTCATCTCTTCTTTTTCCACTGATTACACTCCAAGAGCTGTTACCTCAGACCTTTAGACATAGCAAAGTCAGCATATAAACTAAGTGGAAGTGGATTCTGTGAATTGCAATTGCTCAGACACAATTGCGCCATTAGTGAATGTTTAGAAGATCCCACAGGGCAACAAACCACACACATCCTCGCTCGCACATGCACCACAGTCTAACACACAAACACACACTCGACTTGTTTATCCTTCCATGCAGAACCAGACACGGTGCCTTGCAAGCCCTTAATCAAACACAAGTAGACCCCTCCCTCTCATGAACACTGACCTAGCGATGAACCACTCATTATCTACTCTTCGATTCAAATGGTAGGTTGAGGAGCACAGCCTTGACAGATACTCTGACCCCATTGGTAAATGGCAAAGATTTTAGTGAAATATCTGCTCTAAATGCAGGAAATAAAATAATAAGATTAACATGGGGGGTTGGTACCCTACCAGACAGATGTCTTCAACCCGGAATTAGATTTTGGTTCCCTAAAAGTCTCATTTATTAGGCAAAGCTGGAGATGGGTCAGGGGAGAGAGTTGTGTTCAGGATTAAGCCGTGGTTATAGCGGTCACTTGGCAGCTTTGTTAAACTTTAAGTCGCCCTCTAACTACGCCCATCAGCCACCCACCCTCTGACCCTTCCTCCTCTCCCGGGGTTGGTGGGGTCTTATCTCCAGTGAATGTGGGCTCCTCTGGCTTCGCACAAAGCCTCATGTTGACATTCCAGAGGACCAAGCCTTGTGCAAACACACCAGGCCCCACCAGATGGCTAGGCGAGGGAGGACAGGGCTAAGACGAAGGACACAGAGGAGGACTAGGAAGGACAGGAAGAAACAGCAGGATCAGAATGAAAATCACTTTTACCACTAAAATGTCATGCTGCCCTAGCAGTTCATCAGTCTGTCACACCAAATGGCTTCAGGTTTGATCCTTTGACAAATCAGCAAAAAGCTGACATTAGCAGCTAGTTCAATTCAGTATACACTACTGACCAAAAAATGTTTTTCTTGTGTCCTCCAGCTATTGCCTGGTCTCCCTAAAGTCATTTAAAGCTAATATTTGAGGGTCACTAGGTTAATCTTGAGGGCATTAGGAAACCATGGAGTAAAAAGCCCTCAAAATGAAAAACTCATTTAGAGCTTTGGCTGAGCATGGTGGGTCATGTTTATCAGTGGAGGTTTAGAAAGTATCCTTGCTCTGTGACGCCTAGGGGCATTTGTGTATGGAAAAAGACACCACAATGCATTCACACTGCAGTAAATGACAAAAAAGTTTTTTTTATTTTGGCCAGTAAAAGTTATACAAAACTATGTGAGGACATAAATGGATAGGAAACTGTGCAGCATTTGTGGATTGCACAATACAGTATCATAATCTTTATAGGGCGATTTAAATGTTTATGATGTAAAAGCCTGCTGTAAAACACAACATTTTATTATTGATGTAATAATATGCTGTGTTTTACTGTGGCAAAAGCACCAAAAAATTTGGTTGTCTGTTTTAAATCAGTTGTTAGCTCTCTTCACATCTAATGACTGAGGTCATAGGTACCCATCTATTTATTTACCCATTACATCATTATCAATATGTAAACAGAACAGATAATGTGCCTCTTGAAAGAGCTAGCTTTTAGTTAGGCTCCATTGTGACACATTACTGACAACAGATAAAGTGTATTTGTGTCATACAAATGTATTGGCAGCTCAGAGGGCATCTTGTCATGATGGAACAAACTAATCCTCTATTTGGTCTCCCTGGAGTTTAACCCCTCCCTGCTCCCTGCCTGTCTGTGTGTGTGCCATCAGCCTACAGCACAATAGACAGCCGTTCTGATAAAAGTGTGCAATAGCCAGTGTGGATATCCGGCTGCCTTTCTCTCCACTCCCCCCTTTAATGAGTGTGTATGGTACTGTGGTTTATCCTGCCACTCTTTCTTTCCAATCCCCCTCCAATCCTCCAGGGCTGTAGCTGCTTTCTTCACCCTTATACTATGGAAAAAGAGGAATGTTTTCTGGCTGACTTTTCCCTCCAATCCCCTTTCAAGTTCCGGAGACATGAGGGGACACGTCTAATAGAGGAAGATTTAGAACTGGTGTGTGTATGTTTATTCAGAACATGTTCAAACCTGATAATAGAGGGAATCCAGATTTATGTTAAAGAACTCACCTTGTTATCTTTGCAACAAGGTGAGTAACCCTGCCAAGGGCCAATATTGTTGCTCTCTTTTTGCATGTTTCAGTGTTTACATGGGTAGGAATGTCAGTTCGTCTGTCTGTCAGACAGTTGGTCATCCACTTTGGTCCAAACAAAATTGACTGCATAGACATTCATGGTGCCCAGAGCATGAACCATGCTTACTGATTCCTTGACTTTTTATGTAGTGCCACCAGCAGGTCTTACTGCTTACCTGTCCAGTTAAACATCTTCTACTAGACTGCCACAAACAAAGCACAGACATTCATGGTTCCCAGATGATGTATGCGACTGATTTTGGTGACCTGACTTTGTCCCTCTACGTTTGTTTGACTGAGATGTCTCGACAGTTATTGAACAGTTTGCCATGAAATTTGATATAGAAACATTGCTCTCCCACAAGACGAACTGTAATAACTTTGGTGATACCTTAACCTCTCATCCATCAGGTCAAAATTTTAATTTGTGTTTTATTTATGACCAAATACCTTTAAGATTAATGGCATTCCCATCAAACTCTGTACACGTGCTAATTAACAATGTTAACATGCTAACACACAAAGCTAAGATGGTGATCATTGTAACCTTTACTCACAAAATTTCAGCATGTTTGGCATTGTCATTGATGGCATGTGTGCAGGTGTTGCATGTAGCATTTAGCTTAAAACACTGCTGCCTAAGTACAGCCTCACAGAGTTGGTAGCATAGCAGTAGACTTGTTAATATATGCCTTTTATTACATGAACCAGGGAATGTTTATAATTAATACTAATGTGAATTATGAATGAATTCAGTACAAGTGTTGCTCGTGGAGCTCTCCCCAGTGCCGTGACTTCTTAGCTGGCTCTATCACTGCGGCACTAATGTTGTGAGAACATTCTTGCTACGTGGTTGATAAGAAGCCACCATTAATAAACACGACCACATTCATGGCTGCCAGTATCAATCACATTCGCTACTAGATCAACTTTGATTAACTTACATCAAATGAGATAAATCAACTACTCACTCTGTTGAATTAAATCTGTTCTGATAAGAGAAAAAGGAAAATCAATCAACTAATCAGAGCACCTATTAGTCTGCCAGGAGGCTAACAAAGACTCTTTGTCTGATCAAATTCAGACAGATCGAGACACAGAGCCACACTATCATGACAATGATGAGTTCCTTTTTCATTAACAAAATTGCTTTGACTGCTGGCATAAATTCTGTGTCTAATTGGATCACATTTACTGTGTTTGTGCTGACTTTTGCATGAAACCATGACTTATCAGTGCAACTAAAGCAGAAAATACACCATTCTTATCAGAATAAACTAGTCTGAAATACAGAAAAAAGTCTTCTACACACAGAATTAATGGCAGATATGGTATGGGTGAAAATCTATTTTCTTGCATAGTAAGTAAAGGATCAAAGCACACATGCAAAATACTTACTCCTAAAAAGCACTGAGCACAGTAAAGACAGCTAAACCATCTCCACCCAGATCAGATACTAAAGAAAAAAAAAATTTAGCTCAGAGGAATGTGAATTTTAATGATAACACATTCTTCCAACTTAGCAAAATAAAGCAAATTCAGGCAGTTATATCTACAATTCACTGCAAAAATGCAGAACTTCATATTACTTAGCACAACAAAATCAGATTAAGACAAGAGCATATTTTTCCATCATTTATTTCGCAAATGTGACATGAACACTTGCAAAAGAACATCTTAAAGTTGGTCCAGTAGAAAAAGACAAAAAACACTTGAATGATTTAATACTTTGTTTTTCAGCTTTCAATTCTGTCAAGTAAATTTGGAGTCTACATTTAGTCTAAATGAGGGAGCGGGTTGCTAGTAGGTATTTCCAAAATCTTTTTCTTTCAATCATATATAAATATCCAGAAATAAATCTCGTTTCCTAAAGCAAAGCTAAGAAAGAGTAAAATGACTGGATAGAAGTGGCATCAACATCTACATAAGAAAGGGATTAGCTGACTATAAAATGTACAGTTTTTAAAATTTAACTTAATATTCACATTCATATATAAAACTTACAAAACCTGGATCTTTCAAACCCACTAAAATAGCCTTTTTCTGTTACTGCTGAAAGATCATTTTAAATTACCATAAATTTAATGGATTATTTATGTATTATCAGCATCATTAATGTCATCATTTCTGCCATATTGTTTTTGTTCTTTTTTTCCAGACTTTTTTTGATTCATCTCAAAAAAAAACATAAGTCAATAAATTAACATGCTACCTCAGTCCCTGAAAGCCAATACTCAACTGTGTTACTGAGTGAGAGTAAGACAGGTGTTTGTGTACATTAAAGTGTGTATCCATGTCTGTATGTGTGAGTTTGTGTGTGAAGAGAAATATAGGACACATAACCTGTTAGCATACCTGCCTCAGACTCAAAGGGTAGGGAGGGTTGGGGTTATTTCGGAGTCCATACAAAAAATAATTCATTGTAAATATATAATATATATTTATACATATTTGAATATATTTACAAATATACCCAGCACTATACATTATACTGTGTATTTTTTTCTCCAGAATAATTGGGAAGGTTTATCAAGAGAACTGAAAAAGAAATGCATCAATATTACAAAATAAACAGGAGAGTAATTTCTATATGTGCTCTCCTTCTATTCCTCTGTTTTGTTAGTTGAAGCTGTATCTCTCAGTCCTTTTCCTATTTGTCATCCTCTTCTAGTCCCTTGTTTTTAAGTTCACATCGGTCCATACATTCCTCCAGAAGCAAATAACAGTCTTGGAATGCCAGCCACTGGAATGGGATCACCAAACAAGTAACGTTGTCGATTAAAAAAAAAAAAAAAAAAAAAAAAAAAAATGAAAACATGAGAACCAAAATGAAACATCTGTGTGTTTATATGATGGGAGAGGAGCAGGAGGAGGGTCCCCAGGGAACGTCAGTTCATTCAGTCAGTAAAAAACAGCTTCTGTAGGGTCCCTGTCCTCTCCTGTAAGACGTCATGTAAGAATGTAGTGTATATAGTGTGTGCGCATGGCAGTATGAGTGTGTGACAGCAGCGCTGCCACCAGCCCAGTCCCATCTGGGTCCATTAGTTCACTGGGAGCCAGAGGGGTGATGGGGGGGCAGGAGGTTGGGAGGATTTCAGAGAGGGCGTCTGTGCTACGTGTGTTTTGGGGATGTTGAGGGGTAAGACGAGGGTTGGTCAAGATGGAGTAGAGAAGTTGGGTGGGGGCTCATGTTTTGACGTTTCCATTGATGTGCTGGTACTTGGGGAGGCAGGGCTCGTCCGGTAAGGGGTCGTGGGAAAACACAGAGTCGTCACCGGAGGAGCAGGAGCTGCGAGTGTCGGGGAAGCTGGGGGAATACTGTTCTGCTGGGGCGCACAGGTCCAGATACTCCTGTAGACACAAACAAAAGAAAGAGAGGGTTGGGTGAGATAATTTACACTCAGACACAAGCTCATATGTTACAAAAGGAAAAGACACTTCGAATTGCAGAGAGGCGAAAGACCTAGAGCAAACAGGACAGCATACTGTACATATGGTGCTGAAATATAGTCAACAAGAACAGGGACTTTCCAGAGGAGGGTGAGGGAGTATCACCTTTATTATGATATTGATCTAAAGCATTCCAAATCACCCTGGAAGGATTTATGAAACAGAGCAGAAAAAATAATCTTAAACTGGATACTGTATGAAAATATTTGCAGGAATAATAGGTCATAAATTGAATGTTGGATTGCAGGCCGATCCAGCAGAGCTTGATAGCAGAGTTGTGGTTTTGGTCCTCTACAAAATATTTTAATGTGTTCAGGGAAAAGACGAGACTTTCAGACCAGAGAGCTGGGGTGGAGATGTGGCACTACAGCCTTTACAACATCTCTTATCATCACTCTCAAGTTCAGCCCTAACAAATCTAACATCTGACACTGAAACACCCAACATAAACAAAATTTATGGCTGGAAAAAATAAAGAAGTTGGCAAAACACAAAGCACATCTCCTTCCCAATCAAAATGAAGATGAAGGAAGATGAAAACCCAAAGAAACCCTTCTTATTAATTTTTAACTCAGTCCAGTGTTATGAAGTTCTTTTGGTCTTTTCATGTCAGCCGAGGAATCTTTTTTTCCCCTCCTGCTTGTCTTTCATGGCTGTTATTGGGACTAGTTGTGAGAAGGAAGAGTTCTTGGGGTTTTCTCGAAAATGAGTGCTGGCTTCCATTTTCCCAGCTCAACACGAGAAGGCTCACATTACTAAAGACCTCCACATCTGCCAGCGGTTTGGGGCAGAGAGAAAGGGGGAGGAAAAAAAGGCAAGAAAAAGGCGCTTTATTACATTTCAAAAGTTCAAACTCAAAGTTGGGCTTTTTTGGCATAAATTCATGAAGTTCCAGCTACAGAGCAGACGAGTCTTGACAGCTTTCCATCGACGGCCTCTTTTCAGGTTGGCCCGCGGATATCACATAAGACAGGAAGGGGAATGGAAAGAAATGCAGGCTATTATAGGGAGCGAGGCATGGATGTGATGATTGGGCAACTTCACTGGGCCATAGCGGCCATGTTGGGCCTGGATCAAATCATTCGGCCATTTTTTTGGTCACTATTTAGTCCTTGTGTCAGCAACGTGGCTGCTAATGCTCCTAAAGCTTTCAGCAACATTCTGCTGAACTCTGGCAAGAGTGTGATTTAGTTTGGATTGAGAAACATGTTACTGTGTGTAGGAATGTATCATATTCTTTTTTATTGTTCTGAAATGCCGGACTGCTATCTGCCAGGAAATTATAGGGTTAGTGTAGCACGAATTCTGACCACCCTGAATCCAGGAACTTTATAAAATAACAATGTGTGAAGATGTGTGAAGAAGAATGAAAGGGCTGCACTCACCTCATTGGTGCTGAGGGTGAGGATGCGATCCAGATCCTCTACTAGCTGCTTAAAGGTGGGTCTCTGGGATGAGATGGCATGCCAGCAGTCTTTCATCATCATGTACCTGGCAGGAAGAAAATCAAAATCAGTTTACTCAAGAGAAGAGTGAATTAATGGAGACAGAACAGAAACATTTAGGGAATTGTTGTTGGCTTTATTTAGTCTGTTCAAGCTGTGCCACTCCTCATCTACATTATAATCAAGTTTCACAATTAACCAGCTGCTGGCTGTGCGTGATGCATCTGGACTCAGGTGTTTGCCTATCAAAATATAAATCAAAACAGCAGGTGTTCTCTGACACCATTTCATTTTGAAATTGATTTTGGTCTACAAATCAGTAACAAAGACTATGGCCTGATTCTGATCACTAACATGCCCAGTGTTTTGGAATTTTTGTAAGTGTGTCATGCACTGCCATTGTGTTTGTCTCTACTTTGTTCTCAATCAACCCTCTCAGTGTGGCACTGTGACAGAGCTGTGCCATTGTCCGCTGACTGCAGAGTGCTCATTGTGAATGAGGACACTGATAGCAACCAGTCACAGCTGTGCAGAGGCCCGACAGAGTGGACACAGAGCCCTGGAGTCATGGATCTAATGGAGACTGGGATGGCTTGCTGTAAGACCCAGTGTTTATTTGGGTGACAGTGTGGTTTGGGAGAGAAAAAAAGCAAAACTAAGGCTCTTACAGCTCGTTGGTGCAGTTGCCAGGCTTGTCCATGCGATGTCCCTCTTTGAGCAACTTGAAGAGCTCCTCAACAGGAATGCCAGGGTAGGGGGAGCCCCCTAGGGTGAAGATCTCCCACATCAGCACCCCAAATGACCAGCTGATAAGACAGGAAAACATAGATATATAATACATACAATATAAATATAGTCAAGAATGACACCGAAACAGCAGTATTCATCTATAAATAGTATTCAAGTTCTCAGACCCAATGAGTGTCCCTTTCCTTTAACATATAGATAATTTACATTTAGTCATTTGGCCAAAGTTTGGAAACAACTTCAGCAGTATGATTGCAGTGGTGTCAATGCCCTCTTTCTGCCGTCCGGTGGCTTGTGGTGCGAACCCGCTCCCAGTGCCACTCTGGCCCTGATCTCAATGATGGCTTTTGTGCCCGGCTGGCTGGTCACACAGGCTGGCATTGTCCAGTCACACCACACCAAAACAAACAGCCGACCACCCACAGTAGACAAAAGGAGGAGGGAGAGGTCCAGAGACAGCTAGTGACTATTAACTATTAACTACTTCCGCATCCTAGTGTCCAGTCGTTAAGTATCAGTGATTCAGTGCCACTGATTTCCATCGATGTCACGCTGCATGTTTGTATTAGAGACTGTGTATCCACCGTGTCGCAAATAAATCATTCTTGCGCTGACAGCATGCTTGATTCATGTCCACACAAAGGCTGTATTATAACATGCAGACACGCTGACGAACACTAATGTGCATGTACGCATTCAGGCAGCCACAGGCCATGTTAGTGGTCCAATGAGGCAAGTAGGCATGGTCAGGCAGGTTGGGGCGTTTATCAGTTCCTCCATCTGTTTACACAACCAGCCCTAGGTTTGTTCTCTCCTCTATCGCTGTGTTGCATCTTTCCACTTGTTGACACACTCATCTCTCCTTTCTGTGCTACTTTGTAACCGTTGCTCAGTGCTTGTCATCCTGTTGCTCTGCACAGGTCCATGTCCACCTGCAACCAACCCTGACTCGCCAAATAAACATACAGACCAACATGCTCCGGGTCACTTTGGCTGACCTGCCAACTTACAAGAGACAGCCAACTAGATGCATAAACAAGTCAACCAATCAACCAAAAAATGAATCTGTGTTGAAAATGTTCATATTCTGGAGTTGTATTCATACCTCATTACATTCATATCTCAAAGCAGTTAGGCTGTACGTTTTCTGTTGCTGAAGTTTATATCGACTGAAGGCAACATGAATATGAATGTCGAGTAAAACCGCTCAATACATGAACATGCATCAGTGGATCTGATCAAAATATTAAGAGTCAAGGCTCTGAAATGTGGTACAGGAGCTAGAGCTAAAGAAATACATTTGTTTTTCTTTGATGATGTATCTGAGTTAGACCTCCCACAATGCCTCCACCCAGCCTGGCCATGATACTGTGTCTCTGGGCTTTAGCCACAACTCTTTACCCATACCTAAGCCAGCCAAGGCTGAGTCCCCTGAGCCCATTTGTCAAAACAGTGAGAGGCGAGTTTCATTGGAATTCATGTATTCATTTAATCTGATGTCATGTATGGATTGCCTACGCTTCTGATGATGTTTGAGTGTGAGTCCACCACCCTCTACCTTCAACTTCCTTTTCCCTCCACACGCTATGTGAAAAAGCCAATTACTAAAAGTGAGTGATGAAACGTAATTAGCAGTGAGCTGACAAAAGGGACTGCAGTAGCCACTTCATGCCTGTACCCTCCCCCTCATTCAGCCCCCTGTACTTCCCCAAGTTATTGACTGGTGCTACGCTATGGAACATGAGCATGAAGGGCATGATGTGTACAAACACATATTATACATGTGCACACACACGTACACACACTAACATGGATAGTTTCAGATAGATAGATTCTCTATCCAAGTACTTAACTGGATGAGCATTATGTTTAGTGTGCTACTGGTGTATGACTCATAGACACACACAAAAATCTCCTTTCCCGGGGGTCAGCATGCAGAGCATTTATCTAATTGCCACATACACTTTCTGCCGCCAGTGTCTGGAGCAGAAACTTCAAACAACGCTGTCAGAACGCATGAGACTCAAACACCAAAAAGAGAGGGACGCTCTTCCTTTGTTCTGTTTTTAGAATAAGTACTCTGGAACTTAAAAAAAGAAAGAGACAGACGGGTCAGCAATTCACATACCAGATGAATGAAAATGAGGTGGGGCAAAAGAAGGAGGGGGGTGAGGGAGGGTTGGATTATATTGATCATA
This sequence comes from Argyrosomus regius, assembly GCA_946959425.1. Taxonomy (NCBI): domain Eukaryota; kingdom Metazoa; phylum Chordata; class Actinopteri; family Sciaenidae; genus Argyrosomus; species Argyrosomus regius. The sequence continues at coordinate 19,418,558 of OX336894.1, forward strand.
GATCTGCTCTAAAACGATGAGCCACATGTTCAAAGTGTTGCCGAACGAAGAGAGTGAAGAGGGGGTTAGAGAAGGAGGGTGAGGGAGGATGAGGCCCGCACTGAAGGGCCGCAGCATTGTTGCGTTCAGACATGTGTGGAGGCCCAAAAGGAGGGGAGACTTCCGAGCCGAGCCAGAGGGGTGAGTCGGTGGGGGAGGAGGTGCTGGTGGGCTCCCGGCTCCTTCCAGGGCCCTTTGAAGCCGGTCAGATTAGTAACACGGCATTGGCTACAAGTCTAGCGTGAAATCCTCACTTTTACCACAGATCGGCCAGTGCTGGACCCCTATAGGCGGCCTGCCCCCCACCTCACCACAACACTCACCAGCAAGGCACCAAAACACCTCACACACTCCCCCTCCTTCTGAAAAACAACTCTCTGATTCTGACAGCTAGGCTCCAAATGAAATCTTAAAAATAGCAGTGAACGGTCTGAGAGATTTATATGCACCACTGATGTGTGTAAATGGATTTTCTGGTATGTATTTGTGGTTGTAGGACACAGAAACAGTTGGTTATATACTTACACATCACTCTGGTGTGTGTAGACCCGGTCAAACAGTGCCTCTGGAGCCATCCATTTTACCGGGAGACGACCCTGTGGACACACACAGGTGAGAGGTCAAGCAAAATCTACATACAACCCACCAATGGATTTCTTCATTTCTGGCCCGAGAAGCATGTTTGAATTCATTCACTGCTGGGGGTATCTGATTACTTGTGGAAGGACGATATGTGAAAGAAGCTTGGGGAATAAGGCACAAGAGCAACTGTCTGGGAGGAGGATTTCCCAGAGGAACATTTACATTGTTAAAGCAATAGAGCTGATAAACAAGGTCACAGATAAAGGAGAAAGTTTATCTCTATGTGCCATTAAAACACTGGCTTGGAAGCTAAGCACAGCTGACAAGGCGACCCTGGTCAATATCTGTGTGTAGTAGAGGAATGGCAAAGATAATCTCATCAGACACTGAATTACTAAATGGGGCAATAATACCTAAGAGATTTTTCTGTAAAAACTAATGGGCAATTAGCTAACATATGTAACACACATACTGTATCAGTATTGTAGGTTTCGTTCATTACACCTACAATACATTTTCACGGGGTAATGAGATTTGTAAATTGTTCTTTTCCTACAAGATTGAAGAAAAAATAGAAATAAAACAAATGCAGCACTATAATGACGGTTCTTATCTAGATTACTTTAACATTAATGATGATCATTGTCACTGCCGTCATTGTCCTAATCATCATTACCATCAACATCATCACACATTGTTGTTGTTGTTGTTGTTGTTGTTGTTGTCAGCTAGTTCTCAGCATGATTGTGCATGCGATGAAAAGCCATCCATGCATACTAAATGAGGATGTGCCGGCAATGCTGCTCTGCGGTGGGAAAGAAAAGACACCACTGGGCCACTATGGAGATGTCAATTATGTTTAAGCCGCTCCCCTCTCCCTCTCACTCTATCTCTCTTTCTGGCTAATTGTATAAGTGTCTATGGAACTAAAGGAAAAGGAGACTGAGGGATAAACAAGGCAGAGTCTCCAGAAGCACTACATTCACAGGCTGCCTGGGAACCTGCAGCTTCTGCCAAGACACCAGCCGAGGGAAAGAGTGCAATAGAAAGATGAGGGAAGGGAGGGAATTAGAGAAAAGAGAGAGATGGGTGGACTAATCTAACACCACGGCTCTCAAAAACATTCCACTCCCTCAAAGAGCACATGCTTCAATGTGCGATGCGCAGGATGAGGACTTACATTGGTCGTCTTTTTATAGTAGTCGATGTTATGGACGTCCCTGGCCAGGCCAAAGTCAGCGATCTTCATGACGTTGCTCTCTGTGACCAGGACATTCCTGGCTGCCAGGTCTCTGTGTATACACTGGGATGGACAGAGTGAGAAAAGAGAGGGGAGGGAAAAGAGAGGAGGACACAAAGTGGAAAAAGTGAGGGGAAGAAAAGAATGAGAGTTACCTCATTGCATAAATAAATCAACTCTGAAACAGGTGTATACTTAATTTGGAATGGTGTTAAAATGTTTGTAGTGCATGTAATCATCCAGAAATCTCCTGCACAGAGGTACCACTTGACTGCATGACATGACGCCATGATGAATGCACTGACATGAACATGTCTGGATAAGTAAAGATTCCTCACATACTTCGCCACATATATGGTCGGAGTTGTTTCTGTGCATCAGCACGCATGTGCAAGCATGTACATGTACGTGTGTGCGTGCGAGACAGTACTCTCTGTCACATTCCAACAGTGAGAGCGAGCGTGAGGCTGGTTTTGGCCAACCCCTTTGGCCGTACCCCTATTGTGAAAACCTCACTATTCTTCGACACAGAGGGGCTTTTGTTGTGGAATGGGAGACAATGCAGGGATTGGACAGGGGGTCAGAAAAGTGTTTTTAGGAGACAATATTCCCACAGTGACACACAAGCAAGCCTCCTACGTAAAACCTTCCCGGATACAGCACATCAAATGTTCTGTGTACTGGCACAGAGACCTGTCTAGGCAGCGAGCAGGGGGGGACTGATGTGAGAACAGGACATTTTGTGTATTTGTGCGTGTCCTCCTCTTACCTTCTGTGATGCTAGGTACTCCATGCCCCGTGCCACCTGATAAGTGCAGGAGACCAGATCTTTGAAAGTAAGCTGTTCGTCTGAGACACGGGCGATATCATAGGAGTACTCCATGCCAGGCGGCCGGCGGGCTCGAAGGTACTCCCTAAGGTTGCCTTTGGAGGCATACTCCACTATCACATAGAGGGGGCCTGCAGCGGAGAAAGGACCCACATTAGCTCTTGAACATCTTAATGATCATCATAATAAATGATTCCCTTTGAAAGAAAGTGACACTGAACAAAACTCAGAGTGAATTTTTAATGGAATACAGTACGTAAAAAAAATTTGCATTCAAATCTATCGTTTGAATGCAAAAACTTTAAATTTCATGCTTGCTTCAAGAAAAATTCTATTTGAAAACATGAGGAAGTCTGTATGGAAAACACCTTCCAAATAGCCAGACTGTCCACTGCTACATCAAAGCATTTGTGAAAAAAAGATTCATAAAGAGCGTTCAGCTTTAACTACTCTTCACACCCAACTAATATCCAACCTCTCAATATAGCTACCTCTTGAAAGGAAGAACACTTTGTCCTACACTCCCTGTCTGAAGTGGTTTGATGACACTTTTAATGAAATTGTTTGAAGTGTGCAGCAACTTTTAGCGCAGCATTACAGGACAGATCAAGCTGCCTCAAAGCTGGATGCAACACTAAAAACTTTCTTCAACGTTAATCACTGATTCCCTTTTTAAGGTGCTACTTTATGATGTTATGTCTCATCCTACTCACCATCTTGTGTGCAAGCCCCCAAAAGATTAATGATGTTCTTATGTTTGCCGATCATCTTCATCATTTCCATCTCTGACACCAGGTCAGAGAGGTCTTTCTCAGTGGCGTCATCTAAGAACAGAAGATGTGGATTAATGGTTGCTAGGAAAAACTCAGCAAAACAAACACACCCTAGTCCTGTCTTACCTTTAACCCTTGACTCAGGACTAAGTAGCTGCCCTGTGAGACAACACCTTGTTTGGTAGGTGCCTCTGATTAAGTGCGGCTGACAGACAATGTGAGCTAAAATTACGGCAGTGAGGGAAGATCCTCACACAGACTACAGAGGCATCCTTTCAGTGCAGAGGGGAGGGAGGAGGAATTAAAGACGTTCAATCTGGATTCATTATCTGTTGCACAGGCTCCTTTTTCATGAGACCGATTGAGCCAGTGGACCTATCCAGACAGTCAGAATAGCATTGCCTGCATTCCTCTGCACCATTACCTTACCTGGATTCCTTCTAAAGAGTAGTTTTCCATTGTTAAGGTTGGACCACTAGCCTGCTGCTGTACCTGATCTAACCCCCCACCCCAAACCAACCCTGTGCCCCCTCCTGCTGCTTTCATTAATCATAGCAATGCTGCTAGTGTGAGTTGCGTCTTTGTGTGGGTGCTGACTGAGCTCCAGCCAGCTGCTGCTCTGGGGTCAGGTATGTGACCGCCCTGAACCCTTACCTACCCAACCCACCTCCCCCTAGCCGTCACTCAGCAACCACCAATAACGAATAATAATGACTGCCCCAGGCTCCGCCTTGTACCTTTGTTGAACCCTCACTGGAGTATAAATCACCTATAAAATGTACTCAGGTTGCCCACTAGACATAATGAAACTGTGTACATCTTATCCCAGTGTCAAACGTTTACCATTACAACTTCACTGTGATTGTGCAGCAGCAGGAGACTCACTCACCTTTCAGCATCTTAACAGCGACTGTTACAGCCTCCTTGGGTTTGTCCTTATCGATTCCCAGGGCCTCTGCCATTACAACTTGGCCGAAGCAACCTTCACCTAGGGGCTTGCCCAGGGTCAACCTGCAGCCACCAGACAGCAAACACAGTGGGGAGAAACAAGAAAACAGTCAGGAAGCTGTTAAGCTGTTGAAACACAAACTAAAACTCATCGACTTGATCTGACTGTGACATCGATTCACTCCTTGTGCAGGAATAAAGAAAGTGTGTGTGTGTGAGAGAGAGGGGGAATGAGACCAGGTATCGAGCCAGTTTCTCAACCTCACCCTGTGGTTTTTTTTACTCTCTCTGTTTCAATCAGATTGTGTCTGTGTGAGTGCTTTATTGGCGCGGTGACTGTAGCCCGTGCCAGGGCAGTAGGTAGCAAGGCAGACATGGCAACGATAATCACCTGATAAAGCCAGGGAGAGGCACTCATTTCTAAACTGTTTACCCTGCCTTGGCATGTTCCAATATACACTCTTTACAAGTCATTACACAGGGCTTAGCTTAGCTCTGACACATTAGCCCGTGACAGATGGAATGCTGGCTTTGTGTTGCCGTACAGGTGGGCCTGACTACAATACCAGATGGAAATTTAAGTACTATTTTATTGTAAGCCATGTCACAATAGCTGGTGTGTTAAACTTTCTGTCCAAACTTTACTGCACTGATTGATATAGTGAAGAACCTATACACACACACATGCTCTTTCATAACTCTATCTGACCCCTGAACTAGCAGTGTATCTTGGTTCTTTTTCACTTGATTGACAGGTGTAGGCCCCACCCCTAAGGCCCAGCGTCCTGACTATGTAAACACTCACACTACGAGCCGCAAAGCCTATGGCCTGAGGCCGGCGCCCTGCTGTAGTAACACAATCCCCTTTCTGTCCACACACTCGCCACGCTCAATGGCAACCATTCTGTCCATCCAGCCACACATAATCAATGTTATTTTTCCTCCATGCAAACCGCAAACGTTAGCATTCCTCAACGTTCTGCAATCCCAACATGATCCCTCGGGCACTGGGATGACAGGCGAAGAATAAAGACCCAAACAGAGAGACACAGAGAGATTTATTCATCCTAGACAAAACATCCCATTTGGCGGATCCATCAATTAAAATCAAAACTTTTCACCAAAATGCTTTTCTGCATGCACACAAGAGAGTTTTGCATTACATCAGAAATGTTTTTTTCATTGATGAGTGATGTTAAATTTATGATCCAAGCTCTTTTTACAACCATTTTAACAAAAGACAGGCCATGTTTATGGTTTGGGATTTTCCCTTTTCTTTCAAAACCAGAGGCCTCGAGTGAGTATTAAACTATTGTAACCTTTGCTGTCCTATTAAATCCACCCGTAAGCTTATCACTGGCCGCTGCAACTGTGACTAACCGAAACCTCAGCGGTGCTAATTCCTTTGGTATGAAACTGGGCATGAACACTCCTAGGCCAAACATGCAGATGAAAGCAGCAAGTTCCAACCAGTAATTAGCACAGCTTCATTCCTCACCATCAGTATGTGACTATGTGTGAGTGAGAGTGTGACGTAGCAGCAGTTGTCATGATGAGGCATGGGGCCAAGTTCAGGTCGTTTTACTACAGCACAAGAGATGAATCAGTAGCCTTTATCTCAGCCACCACAACCATTATTCTCCAGTTAGTCATTATTGCCTGCTAACTGTGAGTGTTAACTCTTCAACTAGCACAATACTTATCTGATCATTTAGGAGCTGAGATACAATCAGAGAGATGCTCATTGTGTAGTAATCTTAGTGTTATCGGCTACTGTAATGCTCCCTGTTAGCTAAAGATAGTTGCACTGGCACTGAGGACAAGAGCAAAGGGTGTAGCACTGAAAGTTGTCATACAAACTGTCAAACAGGTACTGTGTGCAGGCCTTGAATACTAAGAGTGTTATTATGAACAGTTCTTTGAGATGAAAGTGGCACTGCATAGCAGATCAGCATTTCAAAGGTTTTTTTTTATCTGTTATGCAGGAGTTGAATCAGATTTACATAATTGTGTATTTTGCATTTTGCAGTAGACTAACAATTAAAACCAGGTCATGATTTCTATTTTCACTGCAGAATGTCAAATTTCACTAAAACCAGCACTAAATCTGCTATCTAGTTGTTTCTAATACATATAGTTATGTATAAATACATATGAAAAAGACAGCCCTCACCTGTCTCGGGCAAATTCCCATCGTGGATCTTCAGGGAGGTCATACTCAGGGATTGGCTCATCGTGCGCAGAGCTTCGCCGTGTTGTAATGCGTACCAGCGGCGTGCTGGAATTCATGGAAGAGCTTGAATCCGCCGACACCTACAAGAGTAAAGAAATGGCTGATCACCGCAGTCTGGGTTCATAGGTCAAATAAAGCTCCAAGGCATCACTAGAGGAGTTAAAGTAAATGTGTGGATTGACTGTGGTGCTTTTGTTGAAATTACCAAGAATGTTGGTACGTATGACACATTAACATGAATATTATCCTTAATTTCCATGGTGAATGCTTCAACAGTAGTCTGTCTTGAGGCTAGACATTACATTTCAGTGATCATTAAGAAGTGAGCGACAACAGTAATTTTGACGAATGTGTGTAAATCATTCTGCCTTGCCATTGTCCCCAGGGCTCATCTGTCCTCTCTCCACCCTAACCTTACCTTGACACAGGAATCAGGCTCTCCGCAGAATGTAATCCAACACTTTTTGTACCTTTTGGAGCGTACCTTTTGGTTTTCCCTTGAGGGAAAAGCATGGCAGGAAAAAATATCTGGCTGCAGTTTCAGGCAGCAGTGCTAACTTGCTCAGAAATGCATGCCTTCTAAATGAGGCTGGATGAAGATTGTTTAAAATAACATAAACGTATATACTAAGGTGTTCTTTTTGTATGCAAAACCCAAGTAATAAGTAATAATAATGTATCAACCATGCAACTTTTAACTTTTCAGCATTAGACTTTTTTTATTTATTTATGTAAATTATCTAGAGTTTGTGGTCTGTCATTTTATTTCTTCAGCATGTCTGAAGTGTGTGTTTTCTCTCCTCTAGAGGTGTTAGATGCCATTAGAACTCTTTATCTACTTTCTGTTACCTGGCGGCGCAGAGGGATCTGCTTGCTCAGTTTGTGGACTGCTGGTTGCCCCCCAAAGTCAGGTTTCTTTGCAGTGTTCCTCATGCGGCACACCACCACGATGCCCACCATGCATGCGATGAGGAAGACGCCTGCACAGTATATTGCAATCTCCACATAGTCTGGGGAAAGGGGCCCTGGGGATTTCTCGAGGGCTGGGGAAAATAAAGGGTGAGCATTGAGACAGAGGAAGCCACTCGATGATCACTCTCTCACACTCACAAACACAGACATATGGGTGATACACACAGGCACTTTCTCCATTTGAGTAGATGCACATGGATATCAGACAGGTAAACACAAGGACAGATGTTCTGGATATGACTCATGCGTAAATGTTATCATCATCAACAGGCAAACTAAACAGAAATTATTTTGTAGCATCTTCCTCTCTCTCTACTTCCCAGAGTACCAACACAACTATTTTTTCTAATCTAAGGCCTGTAGGAGGCTAAACAGTCTCAAAAGATTTTACATTTTGACTCAGCCAGAACAACCAGGCCTGCATATGTCTGCAGTCTGTGCTAATGTTGGAGACACACGAGCACAAACACAAACACACACCCACGGACACCGGAACAATACGCGCTTCACTTCAGATTGCAAACAAGAGAGAGCGGTGTCCTTCGTGGTTGTATATGGCCTGAACTTCCTGTCGAGGAAATGGGCTAATTCTGTGTGTGTCTCTGTGTGTGCGCTATATAAATGGACTTTTCCATAATGCATAGCCCTCCAGACCACAAACAAGGCTCTTATGCAGCACAGCCAACCAAGCAGCCCGCCAGCCAGCTGGAGGTGAAGCTACATGTAGGAACGTTTCTCCTGTCTGCTTTGGATCTGTTGGTCCAAAAACCACAGCGCACACACAGAAGCCACAGTCTCGAAGGCGCCATCTGTGCAGATAGAGCACATCAAGGGCAATAAATATTACATATTACTCCCAGAGGTAATGGCTCGCCTGTGATCATTATGCTGTATTGTTTACAGACAAAAACAAAACGATCCTCTGGTTACGACATTAAGGGAGGGTTGATAATGGTTGCAGGCAGTCAACTACTCTCATCGATCTCATTTAATGCTCATCCTACTTTCGGCTAGAACTTGAGCAGAAACATTCGACTGTTTAGCCTGGAGTGAACTTGTACAGATACTGACACTAAGTTTTATGTATTTGATCCTTCAGTATGCATAATTACAGGCCAGACATACAGCGACAGACAAAAATAGGATAAAACAAGTTGATAAATGAGAACACGCAAACATTCACATGCAAGATTCACTATGTAGAGGCGGAAAAGTTTGGCTCTGATAATTGAGAAAGTCAAGCCAACTTGAGGCGAGTGTTGAGCGTTACCTTTCGACCTTTACTTCGAGGAGAAATAAAGATCTTAAATGAAGCCAATTATCAGAGCCAGGAAAGGGGTGGAGAAGATTTTGAGGTGCAAGTGAAACCCGTGGAAGAATAAGAGATTTATTTGACATGCAGACTCAGAACTAAGATGTGGCACTGAAAGGCTTTCCCCAAGGAGCAGGAATGAGATGTAACAGAAGGAAAAGAGATGTGGCCGACAAACCCTCCCCTCCTTCTGGAGTCTGGAGACACTTGAGCTGCTCTGGGAGCTTCACTTCCGTCTCAGAGTTATAATAAGTCATCGGCAAACTACCCCGTTATCTGCTCTGAGCTTTCAACAGCTCGCCAATCCAGATAATATTATAGAATATATGCTCCCTGCTCTTATGTTACATTGTCTTGGATGTTGACCATGCTGATTCATCACAGTAATCTAATATTTGAGCTTTGTGTCTTGGACTCCGGAGGGAGAACTTGCCTACCATAGAGGTCATTCAAATGACATAACCGTTTTAGAAAAGGCTGAGAGAAAAGGAGAAGAGGGAAAAGTATATGAGTGTATATACCTGGAAGCACCGTCAACCAAGCAGTGTGAAAGGAGATCCCAATAGAATTACCCGCCAAGCACGTATACTCCCCAGCATCTTCAAATGTTACATTTGGCAAGTAGAGAACTTCTATCTCCTTATCTGTGGTGTTAACACCTGCGGTCTGGGGAGAAGGAGAAGAGAAGGAAGTGGAGAATGGGGGAGGTGGAGAAGAAAAAAGAGAGGGTAGAAAAAGAGGGCAAGTCACAGAGAAAGAAAGGGGAAAACAGAGAGAGAAAGAGAAAAAAATGAGACCCACAACACCAAGAGAGAAACAAAGAGGAGCTGAATGGTATCCATCGTTGAAGTCCCATCTAGAGCAAAGGATGTTGGGAGTCCCCATGGGTGAGTAGGAGGAGGCGTCATAAACAAAGATACAGATAGAGCCCAAAACATGAGGAAACAGAACCAATACACCAAAAATAAAAACCCAAAAGGTTCCCGTCACCAACACAACCTGCTAATAGAGGCCAGTCTAATCCATACATTGAACTGGAGACATGCACAAACCCAGAGAGCATGGAGAGCACTGCACTGCAACACCAAACACCATCTTGACACAGCTTGCGAGAGAGATAAAGATGTGAAAAAATGTAAGGGAGGTGAAGTGAGATGCTAGCTGTGACAATATCTGTGTCTAGCTATGCAGGTCCAACCAGTCCTTCCATGGCTGCACTAGTCGCAGTGGAGGGAAAAGCTGAAACACAAGGGTCTGACATTAGGGTAGAGAAGGTCTGTGAGAACCAGGACCACCAAGAGACCACCACAGCACAGCAGGTCAGGAACGAAGCCCAGGAAACCACACCAAGGGGAGGGAGAGTAGGTGGGGTCAGGTCTCAATGGTTACCTGGGATGACAGTCAGCCAGCCCGACTCGCTGACCTCGCCTATATAATTGGAGACTTTACAGATATACTCTCCAGCATCGTCCTCCGTCACGTTGGGGAGGGTGAGCACTTCCACGTCTGAACTGTTAATGCCTGAACGCTGCAATCCACACATACACATACTTAGACATGAACATGTGAAACTCAAGACAAATAAGTACAACCAATCAGACAGACATGCAAACATCATGACTACTGCATTTGGATTTGCTACCACCACCAGGAGCCAGCATGAAAAGGACCTATCAGCTTGTAAGGGAGGAAATATAATGATTAACTCCTTGTAGGAATTCATCCGAGACATCTGCAACCACTGGAAAAGTACCAAAAAAAAAGAGGGAAAGATTTGCCTCTAATCATGAGCATAGCAAGAGGAAGTGCAGGAATGTACCTTTAACACTCGGACGTAGGGGTGTCCATCTGGGCCGTAGCGACTGCCATTCTGAGTGATGTGTTTCAGCCACTGGATGTGAGGTTGTGCGTCGCTGTAGACCTTGCAGACAAAACGGGCGTCCTCCCCAACGTGTACAGTGGTGTTGGCTGGGAGACCAGCCTGGAGAATAGGCCGGTGAGGGGACCGTTCTGTTAAGAGGGAAGGGAATGATCATTTTAGGGAGCTGGTTCATAACTTACACTCCTTAACACAGGAGTGTCTTAAAAACTTGCCATTCCCCTTCAAGAATCCTATCAAATACGAAATTGTAGGATGTGAAAAGCCTGTGAGAGTTTATCTTTGTAAAAGCAGAACTTCTTAGACTGTGAGTCTGAATGGTTCCCAGCAACCCTGACAGGTAAAGTCATGACCACGCTGCCTCTTTCTTATCTCAGAAGCATTTAGAAGCTTCACACAAAACAAAGAGACGTAGGCATTTATCACTGAAAGATAAGGAACTCGGGTGGAGGAGGACTTCCATAAAGCAGAGTGTATATGCTTTATGTGAGTAGGGGGTTAAGCAAAACTATGTGCCAGTCTTGGAAAGTGAAACACCTCCACAGCACCCCCACATCACCAGCTATCTGCATTCTTTTACAAGCAAACATTTGGCCAGCGAATCCAAACAGAGCAAGACCTGTTGAACAATGCCCCCTTTCAAACACTACCCAGCCTTCACAACCACACTGAGGAGCCCACCAACCCCCACACTGACAGCAACCACCCGCTGCCACTACACACACACACACACAAATGACATCACTCAGCCTGGGGCACTGCACTGCCTTGCCAAAACAAAGCCTTAAGGTAAGTGCAGTGAATTCATTTGGGCGTTTGTGTGTGTGTGTGCATGTGTGTGTGTGTGTGTGTGTGTGTGTGTGTGTGTGTGTGTGTGTGTGTGTGTGTGTGTGTGTGTGTGTGTGTGTGTGTGTGTGTGTGTGTGTGTGTGTGTGCAAGGTCAGGGGTGGCTCAGGGGGGAGTCAGAGGGTGAGGCTGGGTTTAAGGAGAAGGATTAAAAAAGGAGAAAGAATTAACAGGGCGAGTTAAGGGGAGAAAAGGGATCAACAGATGGAGAGTGCAGAAACTAGGAGGCAGAAACTTCTTCCATATGTCCGTCTGCCTGCCTGTCTTCCTCCTCCATCTTTCTGAAATCTGTCAGATCAGATGATTCCCACCAATCCTTCCTCTTTCCCCATCTTGCTCCTCCTTCTTGCACATTCCTAGGGCTCGCCTTGTTTATTGCCCCCCCTCCTACCCGACACCACCATTTTTTCTCTCCTCCTCCATCTTTCACAGGCCTTCTCACCCTCACTTTCTTTCCCAGACAGAGAGACGTGTTCGGCTTGAATCTAACTGTCTGTCGCCAAACGCTCTCTTTGTAAAACCTACCAAACAGAATACTGTCTGGCATGATATATGTTTACTAAAACAGGCAAAAGGGAACAAAAGCAGTCATCCAGCGAGACACGTTGGCAAGACAAAGGACTTTTGGAGCTGACATTTTTTAAAAACCCATTCTAATCTTCATTATGGCTGATCCAAAACTTAGCTGGAGCATTTTTAGATCGCAGCTCAGACCAAATGATAGAATGAGTGTGCAGAGCGAGAAAATAGGCCACATCATGATTATGGAGTAACCTCAAAACAATAAAAGTTTATGGAGCAATTCTTGCTTAAATTAGATAAAGGAATATTGTGCCTGTGCCTGTGTCCGTGTGTGTGTATGTGTGTGTGTGTGGGCATGGACAAGTGGTGAGAAACTCCTTTATGGCCCATCAATTTTCACATGAGAAACTACACTTGAGGAGAAAAAGACATGAGAGGAGACAAGAAAAGAAATAGTAAAAGAAGGATGTGAAAAATGTTGCCATGTTCCATGAAATGAAAGGAGGAAATGGCGACAGAAAAAGCAGATGGAGAATGCAATAGTAGAATTTAACAAATTTTAGGTACTTGTAATTTGCTTGAGTATTTCAACTTGATGCTACTTCACTTGCTTCTAGATACTTTAACTCTCCTACTATTCAAATGGAAATATTGTACTTTTTACTCTATTAGATTTATCTGACAGCTGGAGTAAATTTTCAGATTAAGATTTTACTTGTTTTCCAAGTACAGTGCATTTTTCTATATTAAACCAGTGGTTCCTAATCTTTTTAGTTTGTGACCCTTTAAAAAAGAAAACATAAAAAACATTCCCCTTCTTCCAACTTCTCAGATGGTTTTAATGACTTTAATGCTCAAAGAGGTAAAAATTATCCAAAAACTGAAAACAGATCTGTGTCAGAAAACTTTTTTTTTCTTCTTTTGTTTTATTAACATTATTATTATTATTTATTCATTTATTTTGTGTCCAAACTTCCAGCTACCACAGTAAAATGCTCTTTACAAACTGATGCATCAGCATTAACAATGAAATAATGTAATATAGAGTTGTATATCACTCACATGGAACATTTTACTGCAGAATGAGTGTTTTTAATTTGATACTTTTAGGTCAGTTTTGCTGATGCTACATGCACTTTTACTCACGTAAGATTTTGAATGAAATCAAATGTAACAGCAGACCATGCGGTGCCTTTTTATGTTTTTCTGTGACCAGTATTTAGTGACCCATTTCAAACCTGAATGCATTTATCAATTAAGTGATTAGTGAAGAAATTTGATGGCAGCGGTGGTGGGATAGAGGCATTCCATGGTGTCCCATGCGAGACCGGTGAACTTTGGGTAACCTGAAGGCTTGGCACACAGGGCACTAAGGGTCAGGGAGGGATAGAAGCACAGGAAGAACGTGGCATGGCACAGGATGGCATGGGGCTACCAACAAAGTGCCGCAAGGCCAGTGAATACCACAGCTCTGATTGAAAGAACCGACATCTGTTTTGACTCCTCATTTGTGTCTAGATTTCAAGGGTTTCTGCTTGCGTGTCTCTCACTGCAACTCTTTCTTCACCAGCCAGTTTGAACCAGAACAGGCTAGTTCGTCTTGGTTTTAATAGCTGATTCTGCAGGTCATTTGGGCAAAAAAAGACTGATAAGAAGAACCTTTTCTGTCTCTGTTTCCCCTCCTTTTCTCTTTCTTCCCCTCTCCTCCCTGCGTCCACCCCACTATAATGGAAGAAAATGAAGCAAGAGGTTGCAGGGGGCAGTGGCTGCAGAGCCAGACATGGAAGGGGTTTACTGCTCTGCAATAAAACAGAACAAAAAACAGAAATATGCAGTCTGAAGCAGAGCTTTAGCTAACTCCAGAGGGGAGCAGAGCAGGGGGCCAGAGTTGGGGAACATGTGTGTGTGTGTGTGTGTGTGTGTGTGTGTGTGTGTGTGTGTGTGTGTGTGTGTGTGTACCGTCATGTGTGCATGTTCCTATACGCTCATTGTGCAAAAACCCTCAGGTATTCAATCTCCATCTGATATAATGAAAATAATACTCCTTATTACCATGGAGATGCTAATCAAAACAGAAGTATGTAATTACAGTAGGCCTGCTCAGGACAAAGGAGTAAATAGGAGAATAATTCTACATACAGACTACGGACACATGGAGTGACCAGTGGCCCTTAAATGTTCTTCTGTGTATCAAACTGCTGCAGTTGCATGTCTGTCCGGGTAATCTGTGGATTATTGACCAGCCTTTAGAAGAAGAACCATGTGAGATAAACTTTGATGTGTACTGATTGCTTGTATAGTGGTTGGAGCTCGGGTCGGCATCAAATTAAGGGCAAAGTTGCCGTACACTCCCACGCAAACACACACGCACACATTGATCTACTGTCTTTATCCCTCTCCCCTTGTTGTCCCTGCTGTCTATTGATTCTGCAAACTGAGCAGAAAAACACTCTTTGCTTTCTGTGCTCCAAAGGTCATAGTGAGGGGTTGACTGAGTTGGGTCTGAACTCAGTGTAATAGTGCTGAGCCCAGCACTCAGAGTGACATGAAACGATCATCCGCTATCATACCTCTGATGACCTAACAGGGTCATATCACCCAAATTACACAACAAGAATAACGTCTTTCCACTCACTTCTTGTAGTATTAAGACGTGCAGATAGTTTCTGTTTTATTAGTCAAGGCTGTGGTGCTCAAATCGTGGAAAACTGCATTTGAAAAACTGGACAACAACTTGTTTTTCGTTTCCAGAAACAGTGTCCCTGTTACTCAGGATATTCCACAGACTGCACTGTCAGCAATTTTTGGAGGAAATATTTCATCAATAAAAAGCAGTTCCAGTGAAAATAAATTTTTAGTGATTTGGGTGAACTGTCCCTTTAAATCAAGCTTTAAAAGTTTTACTCTGCCTGGAGTTATGGAGCATGAAGGGCAAAACATACCACCAAGCTGGTGCTTCAAATGAATAAAAACAACTATAATTTGTCGTAAGGCTGCCTCACATGCACAGTATAACTGGATATCATAAACGCACCATACCATCATGAAAACAGGATTTACCTAAATGAATAAAACATTATAAAATTAATAAAGACTACATTGACATGTGCATCTTTAGCTTCCACACACTTGGCAGCACTCTTTGACCTGCACCTGCATCCAGAGTGCACCTGGGTGATCAAACAGCACGCACACACTATTCTCAGTGTGAGAACTCTTTCCGCTGGCCTCCACCTTTCCCTCCCTCCATCCCTCCACTCCATATTTGTTGGCCCCACAGGTGTACTCTGTGCCTGAGCGTGTGTTTTATGCATAATACTGACCCACTACGTCCAAGGTGTAGGTGTGGTTGATGGATCCAAACTCATTCTCCACCAGACAGGTGTAGTTTCCCTTGTCAGACGGCACCACGCTTTCCATGATCAGGGTCCAGTGCTGGCTACGCACCTGGGTACGAGAAGCAGGGGATTCTTGTTATGAGTGGATGGACAGACACACGTAATAAACACACAAATACAGAGAAATGCAGGTGCCACTAACAGACATAAAGAGCTAGCGCTAAATGAGAAAGATGACAGAGGGGATTTGGTTGGAAGAGTGAAAGATGAGAGCTGATGTAGTGTGCTGGAAAACAATATTGAGGCTGATGACAGGCTGATTCCACCAGAATGACTCTACAGCATGAGAATATTTTCTTTACTCCTGCAAACTATGTCAGCTGCTGGGAAAAATACCGAAGTTGGATTATTTGTTTTCATTCGTTTTTGGAGTTCAAAATGGATCTGGATATAATTTTTACAAAGGTAAAAATAAATTGACAAATACACCTAGTAGACTCCCACATACTTCCCTTTAATTCCTCTGTCAGTTAGCTTGGGGAGTAAACCCCACCTTTCCAGTCTAAATACAGTTATTCATAATTATTTGCAAAAGTAGTTTCACCTTTGAGTGGAATCCACAGGTGTGAGCTAACAATAGTATTTCCGTCTGCACACAGAAGACAGACTGTAGCTACTGCTTGTACAGGCCTACATTTCACACAATGGAGAGATTATGCCACAGGGCTGGGCTCAGGTACAGCTTTTGTCCAACATTTGTTGACAAAAAGAGAGAAATGAGCTGCTCACAGTGTGTCTGACAGCCTGACTGTATCATTTCCGTCACGTTGCGGCAGTTTTTTTGTCTACACTGTAATGAGCCTGCTGAAAGCCAAAGGGAAGCGACATTAGCAGCTACATCAACACAATCGGCTCCTAAACTTTCCTGGCAGGGATATGTGTTTTCTAATAAACCGTCAATCATTAACCAGGAGCCTCAGACTCGTTCAGCATCACTGGATCTTTTCATAAATTAATTTCACAACTGTCTGTTTAAACTGTTATTCCAATCTATCACTACTGCTCTAGTATATACAGTAAATGCTGCTTGTTTTGAGAAACAAAGGGAGGAATTTAGGAGCAAACATAACTAAATTGCAGTCTAAATAGAATCTGTCACAGTGGAGGAATTCTTCATATTAAGACTAGCTGTAGCTGTTTTCAGGCTTTTTATACAAAGAAGAAATAACACACAACCACGCTGGCTTGACTTTCCCATGACATACAGAATCAGGTATTTTTCAGCACATATAAATCGACTCAGACTGTTTATTTGCCAAAATGGGACTACGGCGAGAGACAATTTAGGTTAAGTTAAACAAAGCTCTTTTGTTGTAATCACAGTGCGTTGTATAGAAGGTCATAAATGTTCATCAAATTATCATTATTTTCCTTTTATAATTGTTATTGGACAAACAGAGATTTGGAAAGGTGCACAGCACATCAAGTATATGCTCTCTGATAGTGTTTGTGAATCACGTTTCAAAACAATAGAATCACATGCTAGAATCACATACTAGTCTCCAACCAAAGCCAGTGGGACCTGTTCTCCCTGATTGAGTTACCTCAGCATTCTCAACTCATTTCAACCCTGACGCTACCTACTTTCTCTATACGTTACTGTCTGGGGGCATTTAACCCTTAAGTCCCGGGCTTAAGTTTCTAATTGTTGGGGGTAAAGAACCATTTCGAGTTACAGTGAGAGGCTCTGCAAAGTATCCTGGTGAGAGGAGGCGCACGGATGAGCAATTCCAATTTCACACCAGAAACCCTGCCCTCGTTTCCTCTGTCTACTCTCCTCCCGTCTCTCCAGTGAAGGGTGGAAAAGAGGTGAAAGGACAGTCGGGGAATGATTGGAAGAAGGAGGCATGACATCCCTTGTAAATACATTCACAAAATGGCAAAAAAGTACTGCAGCACAGAAAGCACTAAAAAGCAAGAGAAAGCAGTGAGTAAGCTGACATTTGTAATAAAACGTATGATGTATGACTGTTTATCCTACCTTATACCCTCCCATGCGGTCCTCTTGGCGGAAAGGCCTGCTGTTTTTAAGCCAGCGCAGCTTGGGCCGGGGGTTGCCTCCTGCAGCACAGCGGAACTTGACTGTGTTGGCAGCTGGCACCGCATGCAGCTTCTTCTCCATCTTTGCTGACGAGGTCCAATACGGGGCGCCTACAACCAGAGTTGTAGTTGGTGTTCAGTCAGGGTAAGATTTCCTAATCATGTCCTCAGTAATAACAGTTTGGCTTCAGGGACTTGGACTGGCTAAGGTAGATATACATGGAAGCGTGACTGCAGAGGAGCCAAACCTGAACCATTCCTAACACTCCTAGAGACCCCCCCTCCCCTTTGGCAACACTGACTGACCCGCCGTCTGCATAACACAACCCAGAGCTCCACACTCACACAGTTAAATAAAAACACACACTTTCCCTGTAGGCTCGGCGGGGTGTTTCAGAGGGGGAAAAAACATCAGCTCTGAGGGGAGAATGTGCCTGGGCGTTGCCAAGAGGGTAACTAGACCATCACATTCAATTTCATCTCATTCCACTTAGCAGCTTTTTTTCTCCCTCCACTTCCTCCAATTACCATAGCTCCCCTGTTTATCTGCCTGTCACTTGGCTAGATATGGACAGCAGGGCCAGGGATGCTTATCACCCTTGGAAAATCATTATGTGCCGTCTTGGGAGAAAATGAATGTCACGTTTAACGAAGGGTTTCTGGAGTTCTCAATGCACGCTCTTTTCCAGATTTTATCAGCACCAAGCTGTTACCATTTCTCCTACTGAAATCTGTCACCTTCCCTATGTTTTGTCCATTCCCCCGGATCCCTCTTTTCTCCCAATTTCTGTGCCTCAGTCAGCTGGATTTTCCTCAGAGCTCCCCCACCCGCCCTTTCTCTCTGCACCTGGGAGCATGATTGCCTAAGCAGATGGGGCTCTGAGGGAAAGAGAAACTCAAAGTCAAACAACAACCCAAACGGTCTTCCACACCATCACTTCCTCTCCAAATAGCAGAAGTACGAGCAACAGAGGGAATACCCACAGATAAAACCACTACTGACTTTAGTATGACCCTCAAACATACGTTCGTATCCCAGGAGGTGCTAAGCCTGTCCAATCTGCATACTATCAGACACCTCCCATCGTTTTCTCTGGCATGCACAGCCGGACAAGTCACACATACTTGGATAGTAAAGTCAGTAAACAGTGCTCTTCCTTCCTGAATGGATGCATACGGTAAGTACTCAAACTATAATTAGTCATTCCCCTTCTTTTTCTTCCTTCTCACTCTCACTATCAGTGCTTCCCTTCCTGCATCTTCACCTCTCAGTCCAGTCCATTTCTCTCCATCCACTCTCCCTGTCATCACTCCGTCCGTTCAGACAGAGACAGATTAGGTAGAGAATGGCCCATTGCGAGGCTGTCTCTCCGAAACGACCCCTGACCCCAAACTGGCAGCCCGGGTCAGAGGATGAGGTTGGGACATGAAAGGTGAGCGGTGCTGTTTCCCATGCTCTCCGTCCGGAGGGGCAGCACTTCAAACGAGACGACCCTCGGACCTCTCTCCAGATGAGGCCAAACTCTCACTGGCCCAACTGCTGTGGACTCCAGGAACCCCCGCCTCCCCCAAAGCCCCGTGCATCCGGATCCCCACTCACGGCTGTTTATCCTAAGCTGGCCTGGGGTGAGCTGAGGTTATCTAACTCCTGCGCTATGAGTCAAGATTTTTTTCGTCTCTAATTTCCTCTGGAGAGCTGAATCCATCAGTGACCCGAAGTAGTATTTGTAGTATTTCGACTTGAAATGATTTCTCAATTTCTCTTCCCCGTGCATCTGTGCAAGCTGAAAAAGTCAACTTTGCACACTTGATTATAAGGGCTACCGTTGGGGAAACAATGTGAGATTTCGAGGAACTGCACTGCAACACCCTTGTTTTCAGCTTTGCGATGCTGCATTTTTTTACCTAATCCACACTGATTTTAAATGATTTATTTAATTTTGCTGAATCCTGATTGGTTTACAGAAATATACAGTGACATCAATGGGAGTTCCACCCATTGCAAACAAGTCAGCTGAGGTCAGACAAAATAATAATACTGAAATCACTGTTGTGAAAAAGCCAGAATTGATCAAACTCTAGCGGTAAACTGTAGATTCGTGTAGAACTCCATTCCCTATTTAAAGAAGCTGACTGGGTAAATGGGTTATGACTTTTTATTTGCTAATTTTATTTCTATTAAATTATGACTTCATTCTCATACTATATTTTTGTCATAAGCAAACAACTTTATTCTCAAAATATTTCAGAATATCAGACTTTATTTTAGAAATCCCTAATCGTGACCATACTCTTGCACACTTGCAGAAATAGTTTGTTTTTTAAATGGATGTATTTTTTCACTTCAGTACCCATAATAGTATAAAGCGGGACATCAGTAATGATCTAACATTTTTCCATTACCAGTAGAAAAACTGTTCAGTGCATGAGTGCTTTATGTCTTCACTTTTCGTCATAACTTTAATTATGTGAGATAGATCTATTCTTCCATTAAAAATCCTGACGTGCAGCTTTAACTAAAGTGGAGGCACAGTGACAATGAGTGATATTGATGTAAACAATAATGAGTAAAGTTGTCAACAGGAGAGCGTCAGGACATGCATGCAGAACGCAAAGTTCCACGTGGCTCCTTAACTTCATTATGACATCAGTGCTACCCTTCTCCACCCCTCCACCTTCACCCTTCCCCTAAACACAGCTTCCCTCACAGGTCCCTGTAGAGGCTGTTCCATGTCTCCTCCAATAACACCACCCACTGCTGATGATGGACAAACACTCTGGACTCTCTCCTCTCAATTTTCATCTTTTTTCACCAGCTGATGTTTCTTCTTTTCTACAAAGTCAAATCAAAATGCTCTGTTTTGCGGTGGCTTGATGCCCAACCCATTCTGAGTGCTCCAGAAGAAAAAAAGAAGAAGCCACGAATAAAAAGCTACACCCCACACTCTCCGCTCTCATTCCCTCCCACGCCTACATGCATGCACCCTCCTCCCTCGCTCCAGTCCTCGGCCTGAGGCCAAGGCTCCACGCCATGCTCAGAGAAATGCTGGTACTGATCCAACAAACCCCCCCTCCTCCCCTGCCTCTTTTCCCTCTCCTCTTCTTCCCCCTTTCTTTTAATAATAATCTCGGTTTTGAATTTTCAGAAACACACACGGCGAGAAAATGCAACTGTACTGCCAGAACAGCTTTCCCTTTGTTTTCAAACAGCTTATTACCACCAGAATGGCTGGATCTTTTCCCTCTCTCCCATTTTTTCCTCTTGCTGAGTTCCTCTCTCTCCCCCATATTTAATGGATTTCAGGCAATTACAGTCAGTCCAAAAGTGGAGGAGGAGGACTCACGGTGAGACGCAATGCGTGTGTAGAATTTTAACAAGATGTGGAAGCCCTCATCCTCACTTCCATGAGTGTATGTGTACGTGAACACATGCATGCGTGCATGTGGCTACATAAACACATTACTGCTACAGATACTCGCAAACGCATAGACAAGCTTGGGTAAAAACTTTCTCTTTCCCACACACACACACACACGCAGCCCCATCAGGTGGGTAACTTGGTCCAGATGGGCGTCTTTCATAATGGATGAGCCCAGCTGACTGACTGGCTGGCTCCATGAGGCCTGGCTACCTGAGGGACACTAGGAATTCCAGGAATCTCTGTATTCCCTGGAGACACACACACACTATACACTACACACAAAATCTCACAGTATAGGCTAAGACAGGAATGCTAAGGTGTAGAATAGCAGAGATATGTGTGCTGGGCAGAGCTGACATTAGTTTTTTGCTATTGCTAACAACTGTCTCCTCCTGTTCGCGAAAGAATAGAGACCATCCGATTTCTCTCCTGCCTCAATCATAATCGTCTTAAACTGTGCTAATAAACACTGACAGAGCTAAGTAGATTATTTCACTTAGGGATTAAGTCTTTGTAAGTGTTTGGCTATCATAATCAGCATTCCAGACTTAAGTTTTGACATGCTGTTAGGGCTGTTCATTATTTTTGTAAAGGACATTGCTTCAAACAAAGGAGGTTTTATATTTTATATGGGGAGATTTGACACACTACTTTAAAAGCTGTTGATTACAGTGAATTCTTGTGAAAAACTGTTTGCACTGCACATAGCATCACTGCATCAACTTACATGAAAAAAAACAGAACACAATCACAACTTGCTGACCACATCAAGTGAAGGCACGCAGGCAAGTTAGCACTCTGCAGGTATACATTTTTTTCATTTTTATTTCCCAGTTTTCTCTATATTTTATGAGGGTTGAGTTTACGATAGAAATAATATTTCTATCATGAACTCACAGTGAAATTGATTGTGCAGGGAAAACTGCAGATCTGCGCACCCACAGGCATCTACAGTCCATGTATTGTGCCTTGCTCAAGGGCACCTAATCTATGGGAGTTGGTGAGGAAGTGTAGCGCATCACTAACTCTTAAGTTCCTCCCATACTCACTTATCTGCTCTCCGTCCGCCCCAGTGTCCTCCGATCGCTCTGTATCGTCCTCATCATCCCCCGACGAGATGGCATCTGCACAGAGTAACCACGGTTACTGCCACTGCTTTTCGCAAACCCGCATGCACCCACATACACTGTTGCATGCAGAAATGTTCATGCAGTCACTTTCTCGCAAATGTTTTGCAAATTTGCACACACAAATTTGTAAAGGAAATGTTAGAGTGAGGTCGTTTTCTGATGAATCTAGTCGTATGCTACTGTAGTTGTACACACACATACACACTCACACGATGCCAGAGTCACTGGGTAAGAACTACATTCAGGTTGTTCATCCCTGACCATATCTGCTCCATGGCCACTTCCTGGATTCAAACTCTAAAACTCCAGACTCCCTATCCCGTCCTAACCTGTCTCATCCCTGACTCACCTGTGACATTCACTATGAAGCAGACCGTGTCTTTGCCCACGCTGGTGCAGGTGTACAGGCCTGAATCCTTGGGCGTGGCATCACGAATCTGCAGCACCTCTTGCTCTATCAGCGTGCGGTTGTTGGTGCCCAGAGAGCTGCCATCTTTGGTCCAGATGATGGTCCCCGTCGCCGGCAGAGGGCAGCTCAGCTTCAGCACCTCCCCCGGGTGCACTGAGCACACCGTGGGCTTAGAAATTTGGTATTTGTTCGATGCGTCTGCAGAGCGAATGGGGGGGGGGAGGCAAAGAAGGAAGAAGGTGCACAAGAAGTAGGAAGAAGAGGTGGGAGAGGAAGAAACAAGCCATAGTTTAAGAAACAAAAACACCACATAACCCCCAATGGATGCACTTAATTCAACTTACGCAGGAGGGGCAATACAGAAAAGAGGAGGCCCATTTTTTAAACCGTCACACCAACGTGTTGTTGCCACAAACTCCCAGTCAGTCATTTGAAATGGAGCCCTTAGAAAATACCACTATTCTGTTATCAAGTGTGTAATGTGATTGGTGTTTACAGATTCAGAGCATGCAGTTACAGCCATAGCAGCATGTGTAGAGAAAAAAAAACAAGCAGGTAAGAATTGGACATCACTGTGTTGAGAGACACCCCGCTTCCTCCAACCACCCAACCCTTTTTAGCATAGATGCCAAGCAGCCAGTGTGTGTGGGTGAGCAGGAGCAGCACGGACAGATCTCTGCAGCCTAAAACAAAGTAATAAAACTCCAGCACGCCTGCCCATCAGAAAGGAAAGCAGCCAGAAAGGTCTAGGATGGAAGCGTTTGTCAGGCAGGAGAAGGGTGAAGAGGGAGATGGGAGGGGGACGCTCTCTTTTTTGGCTTTCTCTGGTTTTGACTGTAAGCCTAAGCTTCAAAAACCTTGACCTGGCTGTAGCCTGACTCTTCTGTTTTCCATCTCTCAATTCTTGGTTGTCTTTCATAACACAGCCATGGAGGATCTACAACCCCTGCACAGGATCTGCCGGCCAAAGCAGAGAGCAAAAAACTCCACATGACTCCAAAGTGCATAAAACCTTCACTTCTGGGAGAAAATCCAAGTCCGCCTGTGAGTGCATGTGTGTACACCATGTCCTCTGACTTGTACAACTGCTCGGAGAAAACAAGGTGACTGTCCAATATACTGTATGAAAGGGAATTCAGAGTGTCTGTAGCTGAGACTGCACTTCTACATCATCCATGCAAACTCTAGACTGTAACTGAATGTTGAGCAAAAGGGGGAAAACCTGCCTGAAATACAAGCTGGCTCCTGCCATATATACCAAAGCCAATTCCAGTCACCCTGAGGCTCTTGCAGACGTTAACACACACACACACTAACACACACATTCATGCACAAATGTGTACATTCACTCAGCTCAAACGCAGATAGATCTTGACACTCTTTGCAGCAATCCACAGTGAGAAAACACTGGAAAGTTCTTTTTATTGCAAGACAAAAATGTCCAAAACTGTGTGTGTGTTTTTTTTTTCTTTAGAGAGAACTGAAGGAAAGGGGCAAACAAGTGAGGTATTAAAAAGATTTGAGGAGGGGGGAGGCACAATGGAAAAGCATACGAAAAAGCCAGCGATGACGGTATATGTAGTGTTTGACTGAAGGCTAATAGTTGTAATTATAGAGGCAGTGGCACTCCCAGTCTTTCCTGTACCTCGATACACCTTTTCACGACAACATTCCACCCCCATAATGAGCCCGGTCGGAGTGTTAAACGTAAAGTGTACACACACACTCACCTCACCTCAGCAGGAAGGGAAAGTCATTCCGCCACAATCCAGCGGTCGAGGCATGTGTGCAAGCCTCTAAACGTTCCCCTTGGGCAAGTAGACACACACAGGTACAGTTCCTGTATTGTCTTTTTTCTCTCTTTCTCTTTGCTTCGATCCGGAAATAATTAACCCCTCCTTCACCATCCCCAGGACTGAGTGTGTGGTCTGATAAGAGGTGGAGCTCCTGTGCTGATTGATGGAAGCTGTCTTCGCTACTTTTTATGACATGGTTTTCCACACCGGAGGCCACTGCCTTTGCTTTGACATTATTACTGGCTTCAGCTTTTTCGTTTAATGTTTAATTCAGGATTTTGGTGATTTAGAGATGTCGTAACTACCAGGACACAAAGCAGCTCAGGTAACTACTGGGAAGCTAGCATGTATGGACAACTTCAAGACGGTGGGCCCCTCAATGAGGTTGACGTAGCAATGCAACACCTGGAACACTCACACACACATACAGTCTGCACTGAGGTGCTTCATAGAAAGATGATCCTCACACAGACACATGGATGTGTGTGAGTGTGTGTTACACTACAAGGAGAAGTCAGACAGAGAAGGAGGGGAAATAGAGGAAAGGAAAGCAATCTCTCCAAATGGTGCTCCTGATTAAAGAAAGCACACACGTGTTAGTTCTGCCTTCATCATTTTCTTATCTCTGCTGTGTCCATCTGTCCCCCTCCATCAACTCCTCCTTCTCCTGTTGCTGCTCCTTCATTTCCCCTCTTTTAAACATCTCTTCAGCTTTGCCCTCACCTTCCCCCGTCCCACACATCTCCACCCCTGCTCCCACCCCTCTGACCCCACTGACCTAACCCTGACCCTTCCCAAACCTGTTGACACCTCCAGCATGCCTGATTGTTCATGGGAACCTGTGTCACATAAACACGCACATGCAGACGAAGAAAGCTTGTACACACGGAGAAAATAATAAAAAAAAGAGGTGCAACTTAATAAATGCTTGTATCAGACACCAGGAGATACAGGCCCAGACACACACACACACACACACACACATACCTTGCTCTCATAGAGTTTACAAGAATCCAAGGATGCATGTTGAGTTGAAGATTTGAAACACTTCACTGCAGATTTTTCATCTCTGCAAAGTTTCATCCCCTCTGCACCACAGGAGGGGGCGGGAGCCTCTCTATCTACACACACAAACACACACACACACACACATACAGACTCACACTTTTGCTCAATTTCTACCAAACAGCTTTCTCCTCTTCCCTCCCTCCATCATCACTATCATTTTGCCTCTCTTCACCTGAAGCACATCTCCATTTCAAAACCCATCTCTTTCTCTCTGACAGCTATTACAAGTGTCTATCAGGTGTGATAGATTCGGGCTGTCCACTCTTCGCTATCTCTTCGTCCTCATTCGCACCGTCTTGGCTGGCAATAATTACTCTAGAGCAATTCTCACTAGTGCTATCTTGACTTCTGTCTGTTTGTCAAGCCAGTGAGAGCCAAACAGCGATGTTGGTGGGGGTGGAGTTTACAATATTTTACATGAATGATCTTATGAATTTACTTCTGCAGAGAGGCGCATTGAACTGCAAAGTCTGTTCTCCCATCTCCACCCTGTTGAGTCCTGCACAACGGGATAGGTGGACTAAATGTAATGACTGCCATCTCGGAAGCACACACACAGCATGCACGCAGACCAACACACACACACACACACTGCCAAATCACATTATCTCTGTTGCCCTTCTTATCCCTCCTTTTTTCCTCTCCTCTTTCCTCTGTATCCTCCTCACACAGTCAAATCCCAGGACTTTTCCCCTTTTTTGTCTCTCCCTCTTTTCTGATGTCTGTGTCCTTTCACATTCAAATCCCTCCTTAGCTTTTTTTTTTTTTTTTTTTTATTATGACAAAGGAGCAGCTCCATGAACTGGCTCCTGCAGGCGTCCATGGCAACAGCCCCTCCAGTTCGCCCACCCTTTCACCCCTCATCAAGGCATTGCCTGAACCCCACCTGACCCCTTTAACCTACTGGCTACCCCTTATCTTCAAAATCTTCTTTAGATTGAAGCACTGGTGACCTCAGAGTAGATCCTCCCACTAGAGATTAATCTTGTCAACATTAAATCAGCTGAATGTAAAAACTAAGGCTGAAACTAACTTTATTGTAAATGAATCTGCCTAATCTGAAAAAAAAACAGTGGAAAAAATGCCTATCACAACTTCCCAAGAGGACATCTTCAAATGTTTTGTTTTGTTCAATAAACAGTTCAAAACCCAAAGACATTCGGTTTACAACGATATAAAACAGAGTAAAGCAACAAATACTTGCAGCTGAAACCAACAGGAAAAATGTTAGTGTTTTGTTTTTTTTTACTCTTTCTTACTAGGAAAAATGACTAAAATGATTCAAGTTGTGGATTTTTTCTGCTGATAGATTAATCAATTGATTGAGTTAAGGCTCTAATATGCCCATTTACATTATACAGCAAGTGGCCCCATAAAAGTGAGTGCTTTGCACAAAGACACATAAAAGGATGACATAAGGCTTATGCAAGAATCAAATCTGTGATTAATCAGATCTATCATCTTAAGCACTACAACTACTCCTGTATGGATTTCATAATTTTGTTTACTTTTATTAGAAATTTGCTTCATGCATTATTTTTGTATCAGTGTCTAGTCCCTTGATCAATACATTTCTTGTCTTATTCAGTATTTTTATCCAGTGTTTCTCCTCCTTTTTCTGCCGTCATCCCACACCCTATCTTTGCTGGCTCAGATTCCTCTCTGCCATACACCAGACAGTCCACTGAGACCTGAGGCACAAGCTGGCACAGGTAGCAGCTCTTCCCAGCCTCTTATCAGGCAGGTGTGAGATTGAGCGCTGGAGTGACAAGGTATTTTCTGGCACATCAGCCAAAGCAAATAACAGTACACACACACACACACACACACACCCACACACTCACAACCACCACCACACTCAAACCTTCAAGATTAACACTGGCCAACGGCAGGCTAATAAAAGTCATTGTGTAAAGGCTGTATATTCAGCCCAACTGCCCCCCGGTCACACCACCAGCCAACACACTGCGTTTGTTTAGAGTTCAGTTCCATTGCCATTGCCACAGTCACACACGCACTCCATGTCATTAACCAGCCAGCTGACACTTTTATACTTTTACAACCATTGTACTACCATTCTACTGTGTGGACAGCACTGTATTACAGATAGGTAATAAGCCTGCAACACCTTGACATTCCCAGCTTCACACACAGAAACACTAACATACAACTACCAACAGTGGCCACTATGATTGTTAATGAAATAAAGGCTGCTCTGTTTAACATATGTATCTTGTAAAATAAAGTGCAGCATATAGGTGGGAGAGTAGAAACCATGCAGCAAATAAATATATAAATATGCCAAGAGAGCAATTATGTTCATACTGAGCCCAGAAACTCTTCAAGTAATAAAACTTTTCTTTTGTTGACAAGCACCCATCCTTTTCTTTTGTCTGTCTGAGCATGAAAGCCTCATCCTTGACAGATAATGTAGCCTTTATTTATTTAACCACTCAAATGTTTTGAAGTGTTTGCCTCCATGCTGATCAGAGCTTTTTTTTTTTTTGAAGAACAGAGTTTGGCAGGGAATACATGAAAGTACAGCCAAACCATGAGCTGACTTTTGTCTGCTGCACATTCAGTCTGCGTTCCAATGTGCCTGGTGCCACACTTATTCCACATTATATGCAAAGAGGGGCTTGAGCAGACCACAGAGCAGAGAATACCAATGTTAAAGACACACACACACATACGCACACACACACACACACACACACACACACACACCTTCTATGTTTGGTACCATTGTTATTCAGCTCAGTCAGAGTATTTTAATCACTGTGCAAACGGAGAGTGGCTGGACAAGGTAAACACTCCCATAGATACTGAAGTGGCTACAGGGACAACAATAGGTCTGTTGTGGAGGCCTTAACCAGCGCACTCGTACTACTTCTACTGTTACAGCAGCCACAGGTAAACAAACTAGCTGGGCCACCAGGGGTGCAGGCGTGGGCTCTATAGAGACTACATTGATATGCAATCTGATGAATCTACAGCAATTAGTGCTCCCACACACACAGGCAGCAGTGTGACAGAGGCTGCAGGGCAGCGTTTGGTGGGGAAAGGTCCTAAACATCTCTGTAGGGGGGTGTTATTAGGACAGAGGAGGCAGAGCCACCCAGTCTGTCCAACATTGATGCCCTACAGGTGACACCAGTGCAGCCCGTCAGGAGCAGCGAACAGAAGGAGACCACAACAAACTGGAGCTGCGGACACACTGATTCAATCACGCACAGCTGCTGCGTACAAAACTATGTTTGCCATGTGCAGCAGGGAAACTGATTCAGGATCAGATAAGCGGGCCAGCTTCTCTGTGCCCCGTTGATCCTTCATCATGTGACCCCCCAGGTCTAGCCACTTAATCTCTAGTCACATGACTTCACCACTGCCCAGCGCTCTGTAATCACTTCATCTAAAGGAGAAGTCAAATATGCACAAATCCTCTTAGACCTTTCCTGGACGATTGTGTAACTCTGGAAAACTCTCCCTCCCTCTGTCCTCTCTGTGGCCATGTAGCGTAGCGTCCGGGGGCCATGTGGGGCTCTGAACCCAGCGGCTTGGAGCCAAACCGTCTGCGACAGAACAACAAAAACACCAACAGGAGAGGAGAGCTCAGGCAGCCTCTCATCAAGGTAGCTAAGAACGAACGATACCTGACCTCTAGGGCAAAGAGCAAGACATGGTGCAGACTGTGTGTGTGTGTGTGTGTGTGTGTGTGTGTGTGTGTGTGTGTGTGTGTGTGTGTGTGTGCATGGGGAATTGGCTTAAAAAAAAGTGATGCTCTGTTGTTGGCCTAACTTACAATTATCATGCTGATTAAAGCCCGGGAACAAAAGGCTTTGGAATGTGAGTTACCATCCATCACAACAACTCTAATTAGCTAGTCTCTGACCAGACAGGAGACAGAAAATGGAGAAGCCTCAAAAGAAAAGAAAAAAGCTGTCTGCATTATAGAAGACTTTCACAAAAAGTTTCTCAAGGGTTTTTATTTTGCCAATAAAAATATGACTTTGAAATATTTTTACAACACAGACTTACACAGGCAGTTGTAACTCAAAGAAACAAAGCAAAGCCCTGAACTCTCTATCCTAATTTCTCTCGCTTCCCTCCCTCTTTGTGCTTCTTTCCAAGCAAGGGGGGCATGAGAGAAATGCCAGCATAAACACTGTCCCACCCTCCTTCATAGCTCTCCGTTGTCCTCCCACACAGGGTCACAAACCTGCCTTTAACACTCAAGTATACACTGAACTACCACAGACAACAGCAGGAGAAATAAAACAAAAAAGTGTGAATCACACACCAACAAGTGGCTCGCCATGCTGAGGTTAGTTGTTTATTTTAATCAATCTACGCCCAAAATCTTCCTTGAAGTCCATTCGTTCTATTTCATTTAGATTTTTAGTGAAGTTTAAATGAATAGAAATAGTGGCTAAAAATAAAGTTTTCTTATAAGTAGTTTTCTACTGTAAAAGAAAGAGTAAAACTTCAAATCAGAAGAATCATTTCCATTTACTTTTTTTACTGTGTTATCTTCAAATTAATGAATTTGTAGAAATGTAACTATTCCTCATTTTGTTGGAGGCTCATTGTGGATTTTATCTGAAGAAGATAAGGACAAGAATTCCAAGAAAACTATGCAAAAGTTAACCAAAACTCTAAAGTTGTGTTTAAGGAGGAAAGCAAACTTGGCAGACCTACACCTGCTCTCTAAAAACAAACCAAACAAATGGTCCCCCCCACCTCCTCATTCCACCTCCCAGGCTCTTCTTTTCTGTCCCTTCCCATCCCCTGCTGCTTACCTTCAGGTTCCAGAGTGGCCTCCTCCTCCTTGGTGGCAGTGAGGGGTGGCCGGGCCACGCTGACGGTCAGCAGGGACAGCAGGACGGCGGCCAGCAGCCAGGCCCATGAGGCCATCCCGTTAGTGGGGGCCAGCGCTCCCCATACCCCCCTTCTCCACCTCCCCCTGGACACTGATCCCATCTGAGGGGGTCCGCCCAACCATCAACTGCTGCCGGGTCGGTCTGTCACTCAGTGGAATTCACCCAATCACCTGGGCTGAGAGGTGAATGAGGGAGAGAGAGGAAGAAGGGAAGATGGTGGCAGAGTGATGATTGAAGAGGTAGACAGAAGTGTGAACAGAAAGGCATGAAGAAGAGAAAAATTAAGAAAATATGTTAGTGTGGATTTATTACTCATTACTCATTTTAAGGAGCTTGTTTCTCCACTATTTTTCCTCTCACTTTATATTTGACAGAAAAATTAAGTGAGAGAAAGCATCAGGCACACTGAGTGTTTTAAAATGCTGTCAAACGAGCCATGCCACAGACATACCTAAGCTGTGAGGCACCAGCAGTCAACAACCAACCTGCATGTACATTTACTTCTCATCTATAATTATATACATTGAAATGTGTTTTACAGAAGCCAATTAAGAGACCATGTAGCTCTGCCTTAATCTCCACAGTCTAACCAGTTTGATGCCTCCCTGACTCACACATCTGCAATAAAGATCAGACTGTTTGTATGTTTATTCAAATATAATGTCATGTCACACACATCTGATGTGGAAAACTGTTTCATCTCCAACATAATCTCCTGTATCGTTTTACTAAGCTGCTCCTGTTTTGTATAAATAAATAAAATATGTTCTTAACTTATGAATCATGATATGTTTTGATGATATCTCTGGCATATTATTGGCGACATTTCAGCGAATGTGGCACCAATTTCGTTTTGTTGGGCATCGTTGATTCTCGTGCGCAACAGATGCGCCAAACCTGTTGCCCGCGCTGCTGCATCTGTGTTAATTGTATTCGTAAGGGACTCTTATTGCATTTTGGTGACTTGATTATGAAAGCAATAATGCTTTAATTGAAATGCAATATTGCAATATTGGGACACACACACATACGCACAGAGCAATCTGTTTAGGCAGACATCTGCAGTTTAACCGTGCTGAAGTGTCTCTGGAGGTTTGGTGAAGTCACGCTTCCCTGCGCACTTTCTGCTCCAGCTGGACGTATCGATTGGTTTTTACCCGCAAAGACACATGTAGTTTGACTTTTAGAGAGACAACCTGAAAACGTGCAAGCTGATTTTTCTTTAATTCGTCCCTCAGGGGGGGCTGCACGGAGATACGCATGGTGGAAGCTCACATGCTGTCGGCGTGAATCCATGAATTCATCCCGACGTCCTGACTTTGTTAGGCACCAGTTTGTATTTTGTACGAATAATTCTTGCACAATTACAGTTCAGAAGTGTGAATTATTGATGAACTATAAACCAATCATTGCACCAATCAACCGTCGGCCTCACCGCTGTCTAAGAACTTCAGCAGGACGAATAGAGAGCAGATTTACCAAGAAACCTCCACTCATTTCACATCATTTAAACGTGTGCAGTGTCTACAACACATTAAAAAATAATACTGGCTTCGGCAGCTATCAGATGCGACAACACCTAAAGAATCAACAGGGTAAAAAGAAAATAGAGATTTAAAAAAAAAAACTAAACTAAACTAAACTAAACAGAAAAAGGCTTAAATAGTTGATATAATGAAATAAAAACTTTCTTCTTTTAGCATGTTGCTGACAACGTGACATTTGGGCACATTAGGGACTTTACACGATCGCAGCCTTCATTTAAACCGGCCTTTGAATGAAATTTCTTGGCACTGATTGAATTCCTATTGAAATTCAAATCAGTTGGCTTTTCCACAATGGGGGCTCATTTGGAGTTGCTCAGTGATTTAGGGCTCCGGCACCAAGCAGTGAAAAAACAACTGCGGTCACGGGATAATTGGCACCATAAATGCAATGTAGAAAATTAAGCAAAGTAATAAATAACCAGGACACTTGTTAATGGGCCCTAAAGTGATGATGCAAGGTGCTGTATAGTTCCTCACCTTCTTGTATAAACAAGGAGAGATTGGACTGAATTAACTCCAATGAAGGATAGCAGAAAATAATATATAAGTAACGGACATTGCATTAAATATTTGTTGGGTGTACGCTTAAGAAAATCTCAAAACTTTGTGGATAACTTCGTATATTTAACAGATTTCTGAAAGTCACAAAAATGAATTCTTGCCTATTAAATTGAACTGTGAGTAATAAAATAGTTCTCATTTCGTCCTTAAGCCATGAGAAAAAAAAGAGTAGTACACGCCAAAAAAAGTGCAAAGCATTTCCACTATTACGCAGCCAGTTTGTCATGACAGCCGGAACCCTGATAGATGAGATTCTGAAGAAGCTTCGGACGTAAACAGAAAATACTTACCAGGGAGGAAAAATATCGCGGAGATCTCTGTTTTGGCATGCACAGATAAGGGAGGAGAGTGCATGAGCTGAATCCAGAGGGAGGAATGTCTCCAACTCCACAATGCACCAAAAAAATCTGCGAGGCGCTAACCCTTTTTTCAGTTTACTATTCCACAATCAGCCGGCATCAACTCAGATCAGAGGATATATTCCGAACCAACTGGCAGCGTAGTCCAATGCCATGCAAAGAAATCCGAGTTTACACGCGTTATCCTTCAAAAACAGCTCGGAAAACCATACCGCTGTCCCCCCGAAACTTTCCTCCCCGTCACCAAGTTTCTTCTAGGGCGCAAAACATGCCCAGTGTTCCCGAGCAGCGCACTTGTCAACTAAATAGAAAGTTTGCAGCTACTAAGGAGGTGAAACGGGGTTTAAAATGTACAAGAGGATAGCTGTCCAATGCAAAATGTCATAAAATCCATCAGTGTGCGTTCCCCTGGTGAAAAGAGCGTCTTTCGCGTCTCTTTCTCTTCTTCCGTCCTCGCACTGTTTCTCAGACGCTTTGTCAGGTTTACTAGGTTTTTTCTCCTCCTTACGTCTCCACACACTGCCCTCCTCCTTCACTCCAGTGGGTGTCATTCCCCCCCAAGCACCCCCAGTGTAATTCGAGCCGCTTCCTGGCCGCAGTGCCTTTGGGCCCTGCCTTCCTCCGCCCATCAAATTGCAGCGCTGCCTGCCTGCCTGCCTGCCTGCCCTGCGCTCAACTTGCTCAGTCCAATGCGAGGGCCCCTGCTCCGCGCCGGAGCTGTCAGACCGCAGTAACAACGCCCCTCAGTGGCCAAGTCATGACATGTGCGGTTTGAGACGCACACACACACACACACACACACACACACACACACACACACACACACATGCACACTCACGACCGCACAAAGCTCTGTGTTTCAGTACATTTAGATGCTGCAGTGGTGGAAGAAGTATTCAAATCATTTTTGGAAAGCAAGACTAGAAACACCACAATGGAAAATATCATCTGTTTTCAAGAAAATGCCTGCATTTAGTACTGAAATACAACCAGCACACATATTTTGTACATGTATAGTATGATCAGCTTGTAAAATGTGACACATTATTGATCAACCTTCCCAATAAAGTAGTGAGCAGGCATTATTAGTGATAGAACAAAATAAAAATATACATATAAACTAAAATTTTGAATTTTGTACTAAGTACTAATACTTTATCAGACATGTAAGTAGTGTAGTATACAGTAACTATACCTTTAAATGCAGGGGACTAAGTACTATATTTCACTCTGAAATGTGGTGGAGCTGAAGCATGACAGCAGGAAATGAAAACACTAAAGTGGAGTACAAGTAGTCCTACCTCATAATTGTTCTTAGTACAGTATTTAAGTAATTACTTTCCACCACTGAGATGTTGCATGACAGGTTGTGACGTCAGGAGAGAGCCAGCTCGTGTAGCACCTTTAGTTGTGTGTGTCAAGTGAGTGAAATCTGTCTTTCTTAATGCAATACATGCAAGGAAGTGGCTAAAAATGCAACAACGAGGTGTCATATTATATAATAAACATGTCACATCTGTAGTAAAACATAATGAACTTTCCATCTGTGACCAGAGCTATTGTTGTGGTTTTGGGGTACAATAAAGATAAAACGCCAAAACAACCTTTATTACCTGTATTTAATGTGGAATAATGCCTTTGTATGATAATATTTTAATTTTTTTTAAAAAGAAGAAGAGGTATTTGTACTTTAATTGAGTGTTTCCATTTGATGCTTCTTTACTTCTACAGGTTACAGGTTGGTGCAGGTAAATTTGACATGCAGCATAATGTCAAATGTCACCTTATATGACATGCTGAAATATATTAAAGTATTGAACAGTAGATTAAATAGTTAAAATGAGCTCCACCTTGACTAGTTACACTCTTTAAATGCTCCATGTTAATGCAGTAATAATAATCCAATAATGTAACAACAATATAGCTCTATATAACACTGAAAGTGTTCCCTCTGTCTGCATAATGAATACTTTTAATTTTAATTTTTTTTACTGCTGAATGTAGAACTTTTGCTTGTAATGGAGAATTTTCACAACAGGGTATTAATGCTCTAACTTAAGGCTGGATCTGAACGCTTCTTCCACCACTGCAGCCATAAAGAGCTCAACAGTAGATATTTATTATATCAAATTGCAAACCTTATAGTGCAGGGGTGCCAAACTGTTCCACAAAAGGGCCGGTGTGGCTGCAGGTTTTTGTTCCAACCAACCAAGAGCACACAGTTTGACCAATCAACTCTCTGAAGACTGAGATCAGTTGATTAAATGAGTCAAGTCTGGTGTGCTGCTGCTTGGTTGGAAAGAAAACCAGCAGCCACACCGGCCCTTTTGTGGAACAGTTTGACACCCCTGTTATAGTATAAGCATCCAGTATTACAAAGGGCAAAGAAGAAAAGAACTAAGCTGGGACCGAAGGATTTATTCTATGATATGGTGAGAATCAGGAGTAACTGAAGTTCATAACTTTTCTACAAATGAACAGATCTGTCCTTCGCTACCAAGAGAGAGACTGAAGGCTGGCCCCCTGCAGCTCGTCCCCCACTGCTTCAAGCTGTCTCCTGCATTGGTTCGGGCGTTCAAGTGCTCTGAAAGAGACACAGGGGAGGGTGGAAGACTCTAATCTCCACAGACTTTTTATTTTCGTCTCACTTCTACTGCTGAAGCCTGCTTTTTTTAAACAAGGGAGGGAAAACTCTTCCATTCATTTTTGAAAAGAGGCACTAACAAGGTTTTTTTTTCTCTCTGAGGTAAAGGTTTGGCCTGTGAATGGAGAGTTCTACGTCTGTTTTTCTCTCCTCTCCCATCTCTGCCTCCACCAGTAAAGCCATCAGATAACAGTGGAGCTGACAGGTTGGCTAGAAATAAAGAGGGAGCAAGAGGTGAGGAAGGAGTTTGACTCATTTTTCAAGAGTGGCACAAAATACCCCCCACTGTTTCTCCCTCTCTGTGTGTCTCTTTCCTCCCACTACATAAGTCTATTTACAATTGCCCAATTTATTTTCTACTGCTCAGGCATCTCACATTTGAAAGAAACCTCATCAAGCAGAGTCTCATGGGCCTTTGACTGAGAACTGGATGGACTCAATGCCCTTGCGCTGTGGTATCCGTCAACCTGTCATTGTCCCTCTTCATCTCCAATCTTTTCTTCAGTCCTCTTTCTTCCTTAATCCCTCCTGCGCAAAACAGCCACAGTGTTTGGAATAAGGGAACGCAGTGAGGGTTAAAGAAAGTGACAAGCTAATAGCTTGTCATCAGCATCTAAGATGAACATATTGATTCCTTGTCATTGTTGATAGAAATCATCAGGACCCTAGCTTATTGGAGAGGTTCTTCAATAACCATGCATTAATGGTGAGAAAACCTCTTATTGCTGTGACAATTGAAGCTGTGAGTGATGTTTGAGGCTGAGCCACTCACCAGTCATTAAGCATGCCTCCTGCTGCTATGCAAATTTAAGATGCTGCTGAAGTGAGCTAATCAACAACTAGCCGTTACTTCCCTTTGTCCATGGAGCAGTTAATTGGTTCAGTCCTCTTACACTCTGAAATGTGTTTTGCTTATTGTTATTCACTTAGATGTTTGACCTTCATTGTGCGGAATGATGTGCAGATGATTTGACACGAGAAAGCTGTTTCACATTCATCTGCAGAAGGGAAAGTTTCCCTCTGCTCACCTTTAAGATGTGGACGTACAAACATGATTTTGTGACATTACAACTAGTTTGGAAGCCAGTCATGCTGCAGTAGGATGCAGAAACTTACACCTCCATGACACACTGTACATTGAGAATGGATAATTCAGTGAAGAACACAAAAAAGAACTAATTATTATTTATGGAAGAGTCATTTATATGTCTTAAAACATGCCTGGAGGGGATCTACATGTAAAGATTCGTCACTTTGTAGTGATAACCTTTGTGCCTATAAGTTCTACCTGTTTAGCCATGCTAGCAGGATGGCTCTCTGGGTAACAATGTCAATGTGTTGGTCAGTCAGCCACTTTGGTGCAGACTGAAATACCTCAACAACAATTTTATTTTGGTTTATTTTTTTTATAATTAATTAAGAAGAGTTTTCCTTTAGTACCAGTTTAGTGACTTCTGTTTATGATCAAATATCTGCAAAACTAATGTAATTCCTATCAGCCTCAGCTGTGCTTTGTGTTTATTGCTAATTACCTTATGTTAGTATGCTAACACATTAAGAAAGTGAAGATGGAACAGCTGCTTAGCATCAGCATGCAAGCATTGTCATTTTTAGCATGTTAGCATACGGACACCAGAATCTTTGCCTTAATACAAGCAAGCTTAATCCTGTTTTTTTATTATGGTGCTCTGAAGGTGTTTTTACTTTTCCGTTGCAGTTCATGAAGGGTCGTGTCTCACACAAATCTATTTTAAGCAGCCGCAGTCATCACAACACGTCTTCTCAAATCCCAACAGTGCTATATCAGTGATAACACAGCCAATGGTTGTGGTGTACGCCTTTATTGGAGTCAATCAACCATTATACAGTACTTTTTTTACTGCGGTGACAGAGAGACAATCCACTCCCTTACAGTGAACTGGCCCAGAACGGCAAAATCCCTCCCTCTGTCTCGCTGAATACTATAGACAAGAGATATTCACTGAGTACAAAACAGACTTGTTCTCCTTTGGAAGATCGTTCTTTTTTCTTCCTTCAGGGTGCTGCTGTTAATCATGAATGGCAGTGATATGTTATTATAACTTCACTATGCCAAATCCTAGAGAGTCCCCTCCTTTTTCTCCCAATATATCACTGACACTGTATAATTAAAACAACAAACGTGGGTGAGTCATATCCTGTGCAAAATATGAAACAAATGCGTAGAGCTGTGTGTGGTGGGGGATGGGGGAGATTGGCAAGAGAAGTAAGAAGTAGACACACGCCTCAGGGTCTAATTTGAACCATATACTGTAGCTTCTCTGCAGCAGCCATGTGCATGTGGCGATGTAAGAGGACCCTGACAGAAAGTGAGAGGAGAGTTTAGGTGTTCAGTTAGAGAGAGGGGTAGGAATTGGTTAGCAGTACACCAAATGTGTTTCAAAATGGAAAAGTATTCTGAGAGAAATCTCTTATTCACATCATGTGGACACTTTGGACATGTCCTCCATCTAGCAGGCCAGCTCTTACTGCTGAACCTTCCCACTCCGCACGACATGAGCCATCTCACACAGCGGAGTCCTCTGCTTTTAGCTCAGGAGACATCACCCCATAAGTCAGTGGGTCTTCCTCCTCACTGTCACTGATACGGCGTAATAACCTCGTCCAAACAGCCAGGTCTCCAGTGTCCCTCTCCTCCCCCTCAGCAGGTAACAGAGAGCAGGGATAGTGGGAGTGGATGGAGGGGGAGTGGAGGGTCAATCATCCAGATTCCTCACATGTTTCCACCTCAGTACTCCAGAGTGTTTGAAATAGCTGGGATGCCTGCAGATTGAGCTTGCAGTGTAGCTCAGCTGAAAGGGGAGCACAGGGAGAAGGGGGGAGCGTTAATGTTTCCAGCTTGAAAATGGGAAGTTTGCTAGTTTTAAATCCCTCAAACAGCAAACAGCAGAACATGAAGCAGAAACATGGTGCACATTGCAGTGTTGCAGTAAAACTCCTGATCAAAATGTCTGCTTCCCCTCCCACCTGACTGGCACCATCACCCCTAATAAAAAGAACACAGGACTTTTTTCCAGGGAGAAACACAGAGAAATGCTGAGTGGAATTGACAACTTTATACCTCTATATAAAATGAAGAATGAATAGAGCTTTTTCCAGGCATCTTAACAGTGACAAGGATTTCTCTCTCTCTCTCTTTTTTCAATGGTTCAATGGTCACACAACACATAAGCATTATGCACACACACACACACATACACACAAACACATTACACAGCTCATTTGGTTCAGAGAACAGGTCACTTCAGTCATTCTGGGTATGACTCATACTTTGCAAGTTAGGACTTCAGCCTGTGCTGACTCTGTTGAAGTTTGTTTTTCTACTCAAGCTATCAGTCCTTTAAGAGTTAACTCCAACAGTTCAATATTTCTCTTTTGTAATCTTACGCATCCTGACTATGAGTGCGAAGACTTACGTCATTGGAAAGCCAGAGAATCATAAGTTCACAATGACTCAAGGCTCATTGTTACTACAGTAGCAAATAGCTTGGACAGAAAACAAGATTAGGTCAGTCCTAACATTGCTATCGATAGTCTTGAGTAGTAAAAAATGTCAGCAAATCTGCCTCAGCAATATCCATTATACAGAAACATCTACCTAAAGTCTGCTAAAGTTAGCCATAGCCATAAACTATTGGTCATACCAAACAAAGTACGGCAGTACAACACAATATTTGCGGTAGGTTTTATTGTATACGAGTCATTATTTTCATTTGTAAGACCAGGAAAGTGTTTTGTTTTATATATTTAAATGTTACTTAATCACTTAAAAGCAAACATTTGTGATGTGGGGAAATACTCTTATTGACTGGCAGTGAAATTAGCTTAGCATAAAGACTGAAAACAGCTAGTGTGCCTCTTTCCAAAGGTAACACATCTACTTCAAAGTTCCTTAAGTAAAATACTGCGTAAAATATGACAATTCAACATTTTACAGAGCCTTGCATGAATATTTAAAAAAACGTTTTTAAAGTCATTAAAAAAGTTTAGAAACAAGCGAGATTTGCTCTTACTAGAAAAAACACATTTTTAAGATAAATTTAGTTGGCTTGTTTTAAAGTATGAAAAATAAGACTTGCTCAGTGTTAGATTGGATTATATATTGAAATGCATATAATTCACAACCTGTTCCTGCTTCTCTGTTGTTGGAGGGAGTTAGACATTAGCGCTGACGGCAGTGATCCTTGCAGTTTCTCTGTCTAGAGCAGCAGGAAGTCAGGTTAAATATTACATGGTGTACAGAACTGAATAGTTCTACAGAACTAGCAGCCGCCCTGACTGACTAACTCACAGGATGTGTGCTTCGTAGGATCTATAATCTGCTGCTCTTACCTGCAGCACTATCTGTGCTATAAAGAGAAGAGATGCTATCTCTGAGGATGAGGTTGTTCTCATGGACTCTCTTTTAAAGCAGTGGGGGTGTCTGAAAGACTTTCACTGCATTTTGAAAGCAGGTGTTTTCTATTGTGAGTCTTTACACCATTTGAAGATGAGCGCCGCCTGTCATCAGGTTGGTCTTTAGAAAACATTCGTTGGCACTGACAATGATAAAGTAGGGACTAAAGAGGGCTGAAAAAGCAAACCGAAAGTATTTAGGGTCTCTAACAGAGTGCCCACCTCAGAGAGTCATGCATTCCGAGCATAAACATAGCTTTCATTGTGATATAGATTGAGGGAGGCCCAGGGAATAAATCACAAGGTCAGTGAATGGGCTGTCTGACCTTTAACCCCCAGGCCTAGAAAAGACTCTGCTCTATGTCCTGATGTCATCAGCAAGTCATTACTGCTAAGGCTCTCAACACCTCTACCATCCCACCCTAACTCGCACTGCTGAGCTGCTATTGGACAAACCCCCTGGTCACAGCATCTAAATCACTCTGTATCAGCAGTTATAGACTTGACCTTGGCTTGGTGCTGTTCTCCATTCCCCACTCCCACATTTAACTCTGTTTATTGTTTCTCTGTGTCCCCACTTACTCCTCCATCCAGTGGCAGGAGCACAAGAAATAGTAAGTTATGGGAGCAGTAAACAATATTGCTCCAACATGTTTTATTTGGTCCAGTTAGTTACATCTAGCAACTGTAGCCTTAGAAGAATTCCCAATTATTCTGAAAACATGTCCACTGGCATGACTTGTTCTACCCTGTGCTAATAAGGGAATTTGAAAGTAACTGTTTATACAGGAGATGTTTAGACATGTGTCAGTGGTCCTTCATGGCAATGCA
Organism: Argyrosomus regius; assembly: GCA_946959425.1. Classification (NCBI taxonomy): domain Eukaryota; kingdom Metazoa; phylum Chordata; class Actinopteri; family Sciaenidae; genus Argyrosomus; species Argyrosomus regius. Next base: position 19,459,252 of record OX336894.1, read on the forward strand.
TGTTTGCCCTTGTGAGGCTGACAGAGTTTGTTAAAGCAAGACTGAGGCTTTGAGGCAAAGCATATGTTTTCTTAAGGGAAGATGAGGTGAGCTGAGGTTAACTATTTTGACCGTGAACGCCAATCTGAGGCCTAATTTGAGCTGAGCGGTCTCCTGAGAAGTCACCTCCTCACCAGGGCTCCGACCTTTGACCCCTTCAAGCTGCTCCTGCACTACATCCAGGGTGAAAGATAGAGGAAGAAGAGGAAAGTGACAAAGATATATGTCTTATTAAACATCTCTACACCCTTCAACCTGTCCAGTAAACCTCATGCATACATGACTAGTAAATTTCCACTATTTTTTCTCTGTGTGCATGTGTGCATACTGTTTTTCCCCTCTGTTTACATTGTTTCCCGTACTCAGTAACAGAGGGGTGACTATGAGTAAGCTGGCTTGATTTAAGGCTTCAGGTTGCAGCATGCCCACCTCCGGAGCACAGACTGACAGATTTACATTGTTGTCTACAACATTGTTCTGCACTTGCAAGTCCTAATCATGCTGTTGAGCAATGGCATCCCCTGGAAAACCCATCTCTCAGCATCTACCAGTTTCTATTTCTCCCGCCCTCTTGCCCACGGCAATGGCAGAAAACCCTGAGCTGTGCAAAGCAGGGCAGATTAAAAACTCCTATAAAACAACCAAGTATAGTAGTTATGAAGGCACCTGGATAGACTCCTCTGCACAACTGAATGCACCTCAATACAAAAGACCTTTGACAAATTCATTTATATAAAAGATTATGCCTACACTAACCCTGGAAACACGCCAGGAAAAGTCTTTTCAATCCTTACTTCATGTAAACAGACATGTATGCCTGAACATGTGGCGGCTAATGTACACTTCACTCATTCTTGTTGAAAAACGGCACTGTACAAATAAATTAATCAGGCTGAGCGCTACACTTCCTTTCAAAGCACTTAGCAGTTTGGGTGCCCCGTTAGTGCATATTCCATCAATCATGATCAAATCACTCTGGAAAAATGGGACGAGGCCAACATGCAGAACTGTTCCAGCAGAGCAGCGTTTTAGAAAAGAATGATGGAATTGTAAATGTGGTTTGTGTTGAAAAGTACAGTACGGGTTAGAGCAGCAAAGAAATGCCTCTCTTGAGATGAGTTGAGATGTAATGTTTTTAGTTTAGTTTAGTTTAGTTTAGTTAAATAACTTTTGGGTTGCCAGATAGAAAAAAAAACTTTAGCTGTCTTCTTTCATCACAATTTCCTTTTTCTTTTTTTTTCTAGCTTTAATTAATTAGGAAGATTTCTCAAATGGACCATTTAATTTGGCCTCTGGAAATACTTTTTTTCTAACTAAACTTAATTTGTGACTGAAATACTGAGTTATACCTTAGAGAGTACAACTGTAGTAGACTTGGTGGGCTATAACTTTGGAAGAACCCTTTATTAATGACTACTTCACTAAATAATGAGACATCAGCTCTGCATTTATAAATCTAAGTAAGTCAGTAAAGAGTCTCACATTCTAATAATTTAAAATAATAAATAAAGTGTGCAGTTAAGTTGTTAATAAATTAAATTGCAGATGTTTTCCAGAAAATCAGTGGTTAAAAGCACCTTAAGTGTGCAGGAAGAGGACATACACAAACCAAATAGATTTTTGGAACCACTCAGGACAACACAAAAGTCCTTTTTATTAGCCTGCAAACCATTATCAAACTATTTATTTACCATTAATGGACTTATAAACCTTTTATATAGATAGCTTGCTGTAAATAAAGTCTTATAAGAAAGTGCTAATTTAGTTTGGTTTAGTTTAGTCACTTTAATAATAGCACACACACATATACACAGTTATGCTTAAAGTCTGGATGTTGTCCCCAGTGCATCCAATTGACAATGTAAACTGTCAATATAAATAATGTGTAACAGAATGAATGTATTCTTGTAACAAGATGATATGCCTTGTCAGCCTGGAAAAGCCACAAATAATCCATCATCCTGCGGAATCAGAGTGTTTTCTGTAATTAAATGTACAACCAAATCAGTGCAGCAGTGTGGGAAAACCTCAGCTTGTAATTACTGTAACAGTGAAAGTCAAGGAGGCACACCTTGTAAACTGATCCCTGAGAAATCCTGATGTTCACACTGAAGGCCACTCCCCTGTCTCTTCCCCCGGCTGCACAGCTAAGCTTGGGTAAAGTTGCAGGAGAAAACTCCCCCACTCTAAACACACACAACCCATCTCAACCCCAGCCCGGGCCTCTCTCTCTCTCTCTCCCCTTGCCTCTGCTGCCCAGCACGAGCTGTCACTCCTTTAGTATGTCACCGTAATTCACAGTGACAACAAACAACTGGCCATGCTACACACTACCCATGATCCCTCACAGAAAACTGAAGGGGGGGGTGAAGAGTTGGAAGAAGAGAAGGGGCAGACAGGGCATTTAGGAGGGGACAGAGAGAAGAGAAAGAGGGCATAGGGTAGAAAGACTAGAAGGAAGGGGCCAAAGGGGAGGGGAAGCTATTGTCATGTATATGAACACACTATCTGTCATATTTGCTCAAAAGCCATTTTAATATTTCCTTCCACATCATGACATCCTGCTGTGTTGCTGCAACAGAGAAAACACAATTAATATGACTATACCATACTATCACTGTATGGCTCTTGTTATTCCAAAAGGCCACAATGTGGCTGACAATCAATATGGTCCTGTCAGAGGGGTTGATAGGTTGAGAAATAGTAGGGTGGTAACCTCTGACCCCAAAGCATAGAAAAAAAGACAGAGGTGGAGTGAGGGGAGGTAGTTTCTGTTTCACACCCCTTCTCAAATGCAGTGCTTAGTTTGAGGTTTTGTACAAGTGTGAGGAGCATTTTCTTTCCCTGAGAGACCTTGAGCACTTAAAAAGACAAAAAAGCCAGGGATGCAAATGGAGGGAAACAGGAGCAAAGGGAAGAATACCAATAAGTGGAGAAATAAGAATGAAATGGAAATAGGAGGGAGGAGGTAAGGCTGGGAGAAAAGAGAGAGAGAAAGAGAAGAAGGAACATGACCCAAGGTTCAGCCGAAGACAAGGCATAAATCAAAGATGGCGTGAAAACATTGCACCTTTGGGCTCTCTGTTTTGCTTTCCAACCGAGGAGCCAAATTGTTCTCTAGCAGAGCGCGGCCGCTTCTTAGGCTTGATGTGCTAATAGTACTGATCAGTTGTTGTTTATCCTGCATTACTCAGAAGAGCCAAATCAATCACTGTGTAAACATTAACCAGAGTGCAGAGAGCTGGAGGGCGGGAAACTCTTTCAGGGAAAAAGAAGGAATTCACTCACACACGGCATGACAAATAGGGCAGCTGGAGAAAGTCCTTAACCTTTCGATCAGTTTAAAAGGAAGTTCCCACAGAATATGAGGAACTGACCAAATATTTACAAGGTGTGTAACGTGTTTTTAGTCATGCAATGCGTATCTGTATAGTTTCTCAAGCATATTCAGTAGATATGATGGCATGAAATCACTGCAAAACATATCTACTTCAGCTGTTTAAGAATTTTGACTGACTGATTTTTCCAAAACAAATATAATAAATAGTCAGTATTTTGTAAACATTTTAATGGAATCAAATGTGGGCTTTTTTCATTTATATTATTCTGTCTAATGTCATCAATTAAAATTCAGTTTCAAAAAACTTTTAGATAGATGGATTTTGTTTTTGAACTCATGCAGATTTTTTTCACTCGTTAGACAAGAAACAAGTTTGTAACACTGGAAATTTAAGGCTCTATGATTTGTGAAGACTGGATGTCTTATAAATTACATCGTTAAGCCCCCAAAAATGAAATGACGTTTTGTAGTGCTAACTCATTCACTGGTAAACATCCTCCTCACTATGCTCTTACAACAGTTGTGTATGTGATGGTGGCATGTGTGCCATATGTATTTGATTGGATGTCCTCTGTATTGGACCATCACAGCCCCCGGACAGTCTAGACAGGGGACTTGTTTACTCAATAGTAATAGCACAGAGATGCATGCAAGCAAATTCTCCCATCTGTAACATTTTTCCTGTGGTCAGCAGTGATTGTCAGCCGCCCACATTAACATTGAACAAAGAGGATGTTTAGCTTAGTGGTTATTGTTATTATGTGGTACATTAAATATGTACTTTCATTGAGTGTGTGTGCCAGTTTGCCACAGTGTGTAGGTCCACAACTGACAGTGTAGATCATGTATGCTGCACAGTCAAGTTCTGCTGAAACTGAGATTGCATGGTGGGGAGGTAACAAAAAGAAACAGTAAGATAAGAATAAGTACGGGAGGGTGGGTGTGAGTAAAGAGGGCAGTAAAGTAGAGCAGAATGAGTCATGTTATTGTTTCCAGAGGTCAGTGGATCGCTCAGTGCAAAAACGCACTGATGACAGATGAGTTGATTTAATTTCTTCTGCCTCACGCTAAAAGATGGACACCGAGCGAGCAGCCACCATCTGTGTGTCAGGCTGCTTGGCTGGTGGGTGAACTGTCTGCCTATGGTGCAGGGGTCTGTCGGGGGGTGTCGGGCCATGTGTCCCCTATGAGGGGGGCAAAGGGGTCCTGGTGGGCCTTATAGCCTGTGACCATGATGCCTGTCCCCCCCTGACCCAGAGCACCACCCCTCACCCCAAACAAGACACACGCATCCAAACACACATATGCACAATACCAGGTCAATGGCCACTTTGCTTAATCCATTAACACTCTGATAGCTTTTATATGAGCTTACAATGTTATGAAAAACACATGTCCAAAGGTTGTACTACAGTGGAAAAGCTGGCAAGCAGATTCACACTCAGGGTCTGGTAAAAGTTAGTAATGTCAATGTCCAATTCAACCACTAAACTGGATAAAATTAGCAATCTTCCATCTGTTAATCAACACCCACTTTCTTAATTTACGACTTTTGTTGGAGGTTTTCATCTTTTCAGTCTATGTTACAACATAATGTTCCCTACTTGCCCATGGGCGGAAGTGTTTGAAGGTGGTTGTGGTGAAGAATTGCCACTTCATATTGCAACCAATGAGGCTCTACTAAAGACAGACAAAACACACCACAGACCTCCCATCGCAAAAACACACACACAGTGCACATAGCTGTAATTAAGAAAATATGATGCAGAATGGGACAGTTTATTGAATTTTAGCGTAAAGATTCACCTCAGATCCAAAGTCATGAAACTGATCACAGACAGTCGATGTAGTATTGACCTGGATTTCAACGACTTACCCTGCCTTTTTGTGCTTTGACTGTATGAAATAAAAAAAAAGTCTGGCACAATAAATAATTACAGAGTATTTGAAGGTGCTAAAGAAAGAAAATCTTAAAATGCAGTAATAATGCCAACAGTACGCTGCATCACCCCAAGGCATATATGAAGCCAACAACATGCCCCTAACTACAAGTGAATACATTAAGTACATACACACAGAGTTGTAATTGGGCTTTGAGAGTATAGAACGGGTGTGGGCCCATCTGTCCCTGGTATCCGGGCTCTGTGTTTGGGGGGCCATGCATGGGCAGACTGCTGCTGGTGTGGAGTCTGAATAGGCCAGTGGCTGAGCTAAGAGAGCTGTGCGCACATGGCCTCCATGGCTAATCTGCTAATGTATTCCAGAGGTCAGGAGGGTTTCGCACCAAATCAATGGAGGGATTTACACAGCTTTCCCCTGGAATGTGCTCCATCCGCACTCTGCTTCGACGAAAACATCCACCTCTGCTTTGCCAGGCCGCCCAATTTTCCGCGGCATTTAACCACAAAAAAGGAAGAGCGAATTTGAAAAAAAACAAAAAACAAACAGAGGGGTGCAGTGAAGCATTCTCTTGCCTGTCCCTTCTCTTTTACATGTCCACCACAAAAAGCCAGCAGTGACAGCGTCAGTTTTGCTGCTGAGATGTCTATGTTCAACCATATACAGCCTGTTTGGTATTGAAGAGTTCACTGACACAGAGATGACTGAGCAGTGATGTAAGATAGGGCTGAGCTTTTACATATGGGGGAAAGGGTGAAAAGACAGCAGGGAGGAAAGAAATAAAGAATCCACAGGGAAGGCCTTCATGTAGATCCACAGCCTTTGAACTGTACCCTCTCTAATCTAGATGGACTAAAGAGAGGCCTCAGTACCTTAAAGGTAAGAGAAGAAGCACAACATTGATATCTCAGCTTGAAACCCCAGATCAGTGGATAAAATCTGTGTATCATCAGCATCTACACCCTATCTGCTCTCTAAGGCATCTGAATATCTGAAAGGTCAACTAAAATAGGGTATAAAAAAGGCTGTTTTTTTATGGATGGTAGTTTTTGGAGAAGAGATGGTATCCTTGAATGATATTTGAGTTGCAGAATAAAATATCTGGAAGAAAAATAATTTAAACGATGGCATTCAGCTTCAGTCAGTTATTTAAAGTCTGTAAAAGAGAGCTGTGACCCTGAAACAGATGCCTGCAGTGATCACAGGACGGGGAGAAAGAAAGAAAGAGAGAGAGGGGGGAGTGAGAACAAATAGTAGGGAGGGAAAGTGTCTCTCTGCAGCCTAGCACTCACAGTTTCTGATATGAGATCATGGGAGATATTTCCATCTCCTTATCTGTAGCCTGTCTGTGTTTTTATGCGAATGTGTGTCAGTCAGGTCTCGTGTGCGTAGGAATGCATCAGGGTTATGTGGCGCTCGATCCCTCCTCTCCTCTCTGTCTCTGGCCCGGCTCAGGTCATAAATAAGCCAGCCTGGATAGAGGAGGACGCCCGAACTCAGACACACAGACGCAGACTACAGGGGCCCTGGCCTTAAATCCAGACAGCCCAGCTTGGACCAAACCAAACCCAGACACACACACACATAGAACCAGGCCGGCTCACTTTCACTGCCCTTAAACTCAGTTATAGAGGTCACAGGTCAGCTTCATATAAATGTGCTCAGCTCCATATGCTTTGAAAGAGAGATTGATGTTCAGCTCTGCGGGGACGTTTTATGTTATTCTTTCACATATCTGTCTCAGGATGAGCTATGTTTTGTATAACTCCCACATGGAAGGTTGATAAAAAGACGAGTTTCATGTAAATAGTGAATCTACAGTATATAGATCTTTAGAGGAATGGCCCATAAAGGCAGATAAGATCTTTGCCCAATATTGCAGATGTTTTAATCTGACAAGTATAGGCCCCACTTTTACATTACATGTAACGTCATCATTTCTCTTAAATCATATAGCATGTATCACATACTGTACTTTTCTCAAACTCTTTAATATGCTCTTATTCTCCCCCCTTCTCTTGTCACAACTCCCCCTCCATCTTGCTAACTTTTGCCTCCCTCACCATCATAGAGCTGATGTCTCTGCGACTGCTCGCTTCACTGCTGCAGTGCTACATGATCTGTTTACCAATACTGTACCAGGTGCTGGTCAGAGGGAGAGAAACTGTTTTAAGGGGATCAGCTCACACAGTTAAACTCAAGATCAGTATCTGACTGCCACACAATGGTCCTTCTCATGAAGGAAAATTTGAACATGTGCTATATATATTTGAGCTATTAACCTTTTAAACAGTGCTTATATGGTTAATTTTGTACTGAACATTGTATCTTGAAAAAGTACCAGGCTGAACTGAAGATGAATGCCGATGTGTTCACTTACTAATGTGCATACTTAATGGCTGAATCTTTAAACCAAACTGAACAAAATTATTTGAATCAGGAAAGTGATTCGTAATTTCCACTTCAGCAACAAAATCTGCCTCTGAGCCTCACTAATAAACACATTATAACTTTGCTGTTTGTTCAATCTGTACAAAAACTGAAGTGTAAAAGTGTCACATTGTGGTTTTACAGGGGTTATGACTATTTCTTGGCCAGGAGTAGTAAAACTGGAGTCTTGCTTGGTAACATCATGGTGATCAAGTGAGTTCAAACGTGGCTAAGAAAGCACATAATGCCTTTAAAACCACAACGTGTCAATTTTACACTTTGATTTTTGTACGGATTAAACAAACAAGTTAGAAAGTGTTGATTAATGATCATTTTAGATGTAGAGGTGCTGGAAGGTGGATTTTGTTACCTTTAGATAGAACCGGGCTAGCTGTTTCCCCCTGCTTCCAGTGTTTGTGCTAAGCTAAGCTAACAAAACATATTTATCGTGCAGACCCAAGAGAGATATTGATCTGCTCATCTAACTTTCACCAAGAAAGAAGTAAGATTTTTATTTTACATTTTTTTATTTTTATTTTTACATTTTAGAGGTTAAAATGAGAGACGGATGTGTTTTATCCTCTCTGAATCTCCATCCCAAGTTCACGCACAATTCCCCCTTGCTCATCTTCCTCCCTCCACATGACTCATCTCGACCCTGCCTCTTGTCCCGGGCCCCATCCTCCTCATTGACATGATCTCTCCATTCATCTGCCAGAGCGTTTCCTGTGCACGGGGTGATGGGGGGTCAGCGGTTTGATAAACTCATAAAAGGCCCCCATGTTAGCCCATGAAGGCCCCGGATGGCCTCTGTCACCCGTTCCCACAGCTTGCCTGTCTGTCAGCCCCTCTGACTGACAAGCCCTGTCACCCCACACCCGACGTTCACACCCACTCCAACTACATCCACCCCCTTCCAAAAACCACACGCATTTCAAATCATTCAGTCTGGCCTGCCACTCATTAATATGACCGACAAAAGCTTCAGCTCCATACACTCACTACTTGTCAGTCCACCAGTGGGGGATGCAGGGAGGACGGAGTGTGGGCATGGTGCCCAGTGACTCCACCTCGTCCAGTCATGAACAGGGACTCTTTCTGTCCTTTCCTCTGGCCTTCTAGACTCTTTGAATAGGAAGAATGCACCATGCTAAATCTGCCCACAAGGGATGGTGAGCAGTGTGAAAAGACTGACACTGATGCCACCCTCCCTCTGGCACAATGACACAGATGCCCCTGGCAGGATGCTAGGCTGTGTCATACAACATCACAGGATATTTAGTATTTGGTAGCAATTTGGCTACTGCGTATAAGGCTTGAAATTGTTTTTCTACTTTTCAGTTCTCATTAAGCAACACAAGCTGGATGAAAAAGTGTTCTCATTTTCAGTAATGACTCAGGGGAGAGACCGAAGATTACGCTAGGGAGCGTGTGCTGTTGACCAATTTCTCCTGCAGGAGTTTTGGGGTTTGGTGATTTGCTGAGACATCAGTTCAGTAATTGCACTATTTACTTACTTTAAATACCCAGCTTTGTCTTTTCCTCTTCCTATCTAGATTTTGAAACAGGGGCATCTCTATCTGAAGACCACTTCTCAGCCCTTTAACTTACTATTTTCTCCATCCATATTAAACTTTGTGTATCTTCAAGGCCACCCTCTGGGTATCTGCAACTTCACAGCATAAGCAAGAGCTGTTATTAAAGGAACACGTGGACAGTTAAATCAAAACCTACAAGTCAGCTGTAAAGGAAGCTCTCATCAAACTGTATGGAGGGAAAAAACCTTTTTATGTAACTTGGTTCAATGCGACTGAGCACTGTGTATGACACCCTGAAATTGACTTAAGACTTGTATGAATCACAGCTGAGTGAAAGAATTTAAAATGAACTTGAGTTTAAAGAGAAACTTTAAGCCATCAATTATACACATAAACATCAATTTACTCTTCACTGGGTGTACTACTCTGCATGTGAAAACAACGTCTTCTGTAGCTCCAGAGAAGATTTGGTCAGTCTTAGTAAATAAGCCAAGTGATGTCATCAAAGGTATCCCAGCTTGGATTTGGGGAATACAAAATTACAACAGAAAAACTGTGTTGGGGTGATAGATTTAACATGGGTGTCCCAGGAGGGCCTAATAAATCAATGCTACTGATTTCATTATGGAAAATGAACTGTGTACCAGCTGATACTTGCATTGACCAAAGAAAACATCACTAATTCAAATAATTCTCATGTAAAAGTTTATTTAACTGAGTATATTATATTATATTATACAATATTGTAATTAAAAACTATAAAATATGTTTTACCATCACCAACCACACAATGAAATGTTTTTCAAGTGTTTCCTGTAATAGTAATAGTAGTAATAGTAATAGTAGCAAGAACCTCATGACAGTTGCAGGTTACAGTTTCAAGATGCATTTATTGTTTAACTGTACAATGCCAACAAAGTTCTGGAAATGATCTGTTTTTTTGTTTATGTTATAGTTCGGTTACCTTATTATAATTTTTCTGGTCCAGGGAAGAGTGTGTCCACTGTTTTATTTAGAACTGTGGGAGTGCTGATATTTAAATCTTACCTTGCACCCAAAGGATATAGTTACTAGAAATGTTTTCTATTTCTCCATCTGTCCAGGTTTGCATCCTGCACCATGTAGGTACTTGACCGCAACCCCATATCTCACCCCTGCACTGACGGCTGGGGGTGGGTAACCCAGCCAGCAGAGGCCTGTCCTGTCTCCAGACACACATCAGTGTGATGGAAAGTCGCCTTAGCAGGCCAGAAACTCATCTCACCCTGTCTAAAGCCAGAAACGAAGGAGAATTAGGAGCAAACGTATTGGAGGGGAGAGGAGGCTTTCTGTCAGAAGATGAGATAATCCGAAGGGGCAGCCTTAGTCACACACACACACACATACACACACACACAGGTTAATGCAGTGGAAAAACCATGGCAAGAAAAATGTATTTTGGAAAAGACACATGGGGTGTTATCTTAAAAGGATAATGAATATGTCTCTCCCTGTGAGTGAGAGCGAGTTTCAGTGTCTAGTTTGTGATGGTAATTTCCACAGAGATGACAACCTGGTTCCAGTGTGGTGACCAGGGATAATGCAGGTCATGCATGACTGTTTCTGTCTTTGTTTATGTGTATCTTACTCCATCTGTCTCTCTATCCAATGACACCAATTACTATTATCGTTATTTTTTGTACTGAAAAGCTGTGTGTCTTGCACAAAACATCATTTAAAATACAAAATTTTAAATTTAATTTGCGTTCTGCTACTGTTTCGTTCTTTATTTTTTTTGTATGTGCAAGAGGCACAAAAGATCCATTTTACTTCATATGCTTCTCAACTTCATACAGCCCATCCATGCACCCAACCCCACACTCCTCCTCTCCCCACGTCTAGCTGCTGTATCCTGTGTGGTGAAGCTGGCACCAGGCGTTGAAAGCTTTCCTGCACAGACGTTTTTGATTCAAGCGTTGAAGTTTCTTGGGTTCTCTACATGTGTGGCGAAGACCATCTTCTTCCCTACTCTGTTTACTGAATAGTAAAACCCGGAGGCCACAGACCGACGTGGGCTCACTCTGAGGCTCCTCATTCCCACAGAAAGGAACCCATTTTATGAAGAATAATACTAATAACGTGACCAGAGCCCAAAACACTTCCTTTCCCGCAGAACTGCAGATCAGGTTTTTGTTATATTATTCTTCATATTACAGTATTGGCCGCCTGAGTGCCTCATAAACGCTAACCCAAAATTATCTAGTGCTTTTACAAAGTGGTGTACTTCAAAATCTTTCTCAACCCAATCTCACACCAACAGTAGCATTTATTCAAGCCCGAAAAAGGCTGAAAAAATCCCTCTATGCAGCATATTGGGGTCTTTTAGAGGCTTGTAAGTGAATCAGAACTGCCTTTAAAATACCCTCGGGGGAACAGACGGTAGAGGGAACAAACCAGAGAGAGACGACAAGGGAAGGAGACAAAGAGGAACACAAAGCAAAGAGAAGTATAAGATGTAGGATGAGAAAGTGAGTGAAAGTGACAAAGAGAGGAGAAAAAGAGGAAGGAAAGGCCTGGTTTTCTTTTCCCTAACTCTGGATTCCTGGGTAATGACTGGGCTGTAATGGTACTGAGCCTCAATTCGCCAAATGAAACAAGAGGCCCAGCCAGCCCGATGATGTTTATTTCTCTCCATTTTTCATCTTTTCCTTTTTTTTTCCATTTGTGACATAAAAATCATATACAGAGTGTGCATTTAATTTCTATGGCAGCCCACTGTTTTCTTCCCTTTTTCTCATCTGCTACCCCCTATTTTTTTCTTGCACATTCAGCACAGTCCTCTGGCCAAAGAAGGGATTTGTGGCTTGCTAACCAGCGGAGGGGATATTTTCTGAGAAATCCCCTCTGCCAACAACTTTCTTCATTGCGACCTCATATGCTGACCTGAGCAAACGCCTTTTGAATCACTGCTGAAAGAGACTTTGGTCCATGGTGCCTTTGTTTAGCTGTGACCTACAGTTGAACATGGACGCCTACATTGGTAGAAAAATGTCAAAGGAAAGTGAAAAATTTCCATTTGTAGTTGTATTTTGACTTGGATGAGTGCTGGTATGAAGGGATGGTCAGTGAATCCCAAATCATGCATCAGCAAAGTCAGCAATAAACCTGCAGAGAACACATTAAGCCTGCCCACTCATGCACATTCAAGAACCTCAGTAGTGTGGAACAGCTTGTGTTGTGTGAGACTGATCAGCTCCGCAAGCCACTGATGGGCCCTGATCCAGCGGCCACAGTGGCTGGATGAGAGCAGGCCAGGCTGCATGCCACGAGGGATTTCTGGGATCAGTGAATCTCTTCTTCTATCTCCGTAAGGCTCGGAGGCTCCAGATTTTTGGAGTGAGCATGATTTCTAGCCACGGTCCTTATTTGGTTCATTTTACGGGCGCCATGTAGCCACCGCAAAGTCAAAACCCAGACATGAATTCCCGCTCTGCGTACACCATCCAAGCAAACCACATCAACCAAAGTATTTAATACAATTGTGGTTTATATTGATGTATTGGCTGTTACCTGAACTCACAGCACTTGACATTTCAAATAGATTTGCATAGTTTCACATCATTCTCCAGCAGGCTTCTGAGGGTACAATTAGATTTACCAAACTATTTCCTGTATATATTTTGTAGAAACTTGAAATAATGATAAAATCTACTCATAATGGTGGGGCCATACTCCCTTTGCAGTGCATTTGCATCCAAACTTTGGCCAATATGACCACACCACCATTTGTAATAAATAATATCATAGACAGTCATCAAACTGTATATGCAGTCCATAAAAAATGTTGCTACACCTTTTTCCCAGCTGAAATCTTTTCCAGACTCCATTTGAGAAATGCATTGTGCTCCATTACCCCATCCGTCCCCCCTTTTCTCATCCATCCACAGATGGCAGCTCCACCAGCAGCCGCACCCTCTCCCACTGTTGTCCCGAGCCAGGCAGTTTGAAGGCCTGTGCCCACTTTTTGCCAGAAATAAAAATATTTGTTCAGTTAAGTATTTCTGCAAATGGCTTAACGGTCTCATGGGCTGTTGGGCAACTGGAGTTCAGGTGGTCTAGTCATGAATGATGATGATTTCATGTCTGTCATTTGATTTTGTAGAGAAAGACATCAGTTTCTCCTTCCAGAGAATTCTTGGATACATCCAGGATAACAGAACCTGGCTGAGGGTTCATCCTTAAAACAAAATAGCGCCCCCCTGGTATTCAGAGCCTCCCCTCTGAACCCTTAGCTCCCTGGCTCATAGCCTTTATCAGTCCTGTACGGACGTCTGACTGCACCAGTTGAGTTGAGACAAGGCGCATGAAACATTTCTGACATTTCTCAAATGTGTGGCTAATCAGGAATGGCTGCTCATGTGTGGAGGATTCTCTAACTGAGGGGGGGAGATTGGGAGAAAAAGGGGGAGGTGATGCCATACAGCTGTATAACACTTTGAGATTGGAACATACAGTTCTCCAAATGATCTGCAGGGGATTTATATATTTTTAAAGGTTTATAGGCTGTTCACGTCAATATAATTTTATGAAAATATTAGTGTGCGTGTCAACCATGCTGTGAGTACATAAATCCACATAGTCTGTGTATTATTTCCAGTGATATGGTGTAACAACACCCTTTTTAGCCACTTTGAAAATACTAAATACTAACACCATTGTGGGGACTACAAATTGAAACCTAATCATAAAAATAACCATTACTAGTGGAAAAATGGCTTATTAAGATATTATAGGCTATTAGGAATATTTTTTATTGGTTAGATTTGAGGGCCAAATGCAGTTGGAGCATGAAACAAGGTGTGAGTAAAGAGGTAAAATGAGATGCTGAGAATGGGAGCATCTCGGGCAGACAAAGGAAACTAAACAAGAGTGAATACTTATTGCTTTTACAGTGAACGTGATTATAGAAGTTTCATAGACATTTGCACGGGATTTCCCGTAGCAAATGCATGGAAATACTTGACAGTGAGTGAGATATATATAAAAAGAAAAATACACCATGTACTATCTAATCGGACACCCACGTCAAGAAAAACACCATTAACGACATGGTGAAGAAAAACAGTGTTAAAACTAAAATGATTCAGTTTTGCTGCCATGACTTCTCTCGCTCTGCTGGAGTTGTGTAGCCTGTGTAGACCATAAATATCAGCGTTTTTATAATCTTAATTATACAGACATTTTTCTGTTCTCCTCCACGGGCCAGCTCCCCCTCAAACACAGCAGGTTGCCGTGACGATGCCAAGCTCTCCCCTCCGCAACAACAGCAGCATTCAACAGGCGAAGATTTAGAGCTCTGCAAATATTGGCTGTGCTGGCTTTCATTGGCAGAGAGTGGGAGGGATAGAAGTTCAGGAGGAGGCTGGTGTTAGTTGTGACTCTCACCTCTACCTGTTCTAAACTTCTGGAAAATATATTTCCTACATCCAACAGAAACTAAAAGGGGACGGGAAAAAGGGAGAAGAAAGTTTCCATAGTGGAGTCAAATGAGATCGAGACTAAAGAAGCAGCAGGGAGAGAGTGAGCTAAAGAAGATTTAGATTCCCCACAAGAGACAGCACACATATTGAGAGGTGGGTCGACTCCCACCGCCGCCCGAAAGCTTTACTCTATTCACACTGACACATTAGTATTCTAATGCCAGTGGGAATATGTATGACTGCCTCAGAGAGAAAGAGATGTACAGGCCTGCGCCAGAGAAGCAGGAGAAAAGACAAAGGAACGAGGGCGACAAGAGAGACATTAATGTGGTAAAGACCTGTAGGGAGGGAGAGGAGAGAGGCACATACACACAGAGCAGGTTTTAAATGATGACAACATTTATCTCCCTGCAGTCATTTTCTGTGTCTCCATGCCTACACAGCAGCATTTTAGGACCAGAGGGGCTCTCTTCTCATGCCTGCGCACGCTGGTTCACCTTCATAGTCAGACTAGAATTGATAATGATTAATTACAGTACAGCTTTTTGTGTTTTGGGCTAATCTTTAATCTCAGGTCCAAAAAGTCCTGATACTACAATGTAAAAATTGTAGTAGTAGTAGTAGTATATTACATATATTAAATTGCATAAGGAGCACTGTACAGTTATAGCTGCTCGAGGTGGACCTAGTGCTAGATACTTTATATACAGTTAGTTTACTCCAGTGGTCCCAACTTAGGCGTCTGGCCCCTCCAAAGGGTCGCAACATAAATCTGAGGTGTCGTAAGATGATTATTGTGGTTGGAAAGAAGAACAAAAGTTCTGTGACACAAATTTATATTCAGCTTTTGGAAAATTTTCTTAATCTTTGCTTTTTTGAGAACTATTGGGTTTTTCCTCTGTGGGCCTCAAACAATTACTTAAATGAAACCATCTGAGAGATTTAAAGGGGAAATGTCTCTTTGATAGAACTCATAGGCTCATAGTGAAACGTGACAAGGGGCCCCCAACCAGACACTGCTTTTCTGTAAGGGGGTCACAAGTCAGAAAGGCTGGGTGACACTTTTTTAATCTTTAACAATGCATTGAATTTGATTAGCTTCTTTATGTCAAATCTTAATCTGAAAAGTAACAAATAAATGTAGTGGTGTACAATATTTCCCTCTGAATTATAAGCAGTATAAAGTAAAATTAAAGAACCCTAAATTTGTACTCATGTACAATACTTTAAATATAAATTTGCTGATTTACTGTACAGCCATGGAGCACTAATAAAGTGTGTAAACTTCAGCCACTGATCATTGTAGAGCAAGCAACCATCAGCATAAATCAAATGTATAAAGAGTTAATTTATGCTTCAGTTCTCTTTTATTTCCGTGTGAACTGTACGTCACTTGGACAGTAGCAACACCCATGCAATGATTTTAAACTACTTTGCAAATAAATCAACTGAGCTTAAATAGTTTTCTCTTGACTACATGCCTGCATCAGAATGGCTTAACATATGGACACAACAACCTGATGCTTGTGAATATTTTCACCATGTCCAACAGCGAGTTGGATCAACTTGAAGCCCCATGTCAAAATGCATTTTCTATGGTCCCTTAATAACTCAGGCTAATCACTTTAGCATTGTCTCTAGGGGCACAATGACTCCCCTCATGGCCTGTATCCTAGCGAGGGGGCTAGGGAGCGGTCTGGTGACGGTGTGTTGAATTTGGGTGACAGGGCCCCAGTGGGAGTGGGCGCCCCCCTGTCCCTTAGATAATCCCCAGGAGAAAGGGCCTGCATTTAGGGTGCGATACGCTTAATCCGGGGGGGGGGCTTTTTCACAAAGGAGCCCGGCACTTCCTCTGGCCTGGGAGCTTCCGCTGGTCTGGGGGGCCTGGCGTGGGTGCCAGTACAAACATGCGCCAATAATACACGTCCGCATCACAATGGAACAAATAACAGACATATAGACACACACACACACACATACACGCATACATGAGCATGGGAGAATCAAAAAAACAAACTTGTAAATTCACACTGTCTTTATGGGGAGCCAATCCAAACAAGCAGCCCACGCAGACAAGGCCCAGCAAGACACACATACACACACTGCATAATGTGGGCAGAGGCAGTGTTTACATTCTGCCCCCGGGTACGATGAAATAAAGCTTGTGTGTACTGTAGAAAGATTAACTCAGCGAAGAACAGAAAAAGAGTGAGATCAAACAGCTTACTGCCTACAGATAGTTTCATATTTACAAACAGGAAGACAGTGTCATGTAATAGCCCCTTCAGATGCTACACAGGGTCCCGGTTTACTCATACATACAGTAGATGTGATCAGGGGATGCTGGCGGATGACGCATACGCTTCATCTCCATCCCCTGGCAGCATTTGTGTTCCTACCGTAAGGGAAAAAGAATACTGAAGAAAGATACAATCTACAAAACTCTTCTTTTCCTAAACACATTTTCCCCTCTTATTTACCACAAAAGCAAATAATATTCACTCAGGCAGCATGTAACATTTAGAGACATTTACGTAAACAGCTGAGGGATATTATTCCATATTTTTCTGACATGATTCCACACGCAGGTTTGGATTAGATGTGTGGAAAAAAGGAAAACGTCAGGCACTGTGTCTCTTTTTCCTCATTTTCAGACTTGCTTTTCCTTCCCATACTATTTCACACTGACACATCCTCTTTCCTCTGTGGGTCCCTTGGCATTTTCCTCTGGCCACAATACATCTGTGGAGAAGTTACTGCAGGTAGCAGCAAATGGAGAGAGAAAGGAGGTTTGTTTGGTAACAGAAGATTGATGTAAATACTTATCTACTTGAGCTTAAACTTTTAAACTGCTGCCACTGCTTACATAACAACTGACACTTCAACTGTTAACAGAGCGCACACTTCAGCTAATTCTGGCACTACGACTGAAAAGTCTTTCATCTCTCACATCGCAACACATTTCTTACATCATTTAACTGCTTAGCTCACACATGGACTGACTTTTCAGCTGCTTTCACCTCTTATTCTTCAGAGGACTCTTCAACTACTTTCCGTGCTTACATACAAGCTCACAATTCAACTGTAAAAAATTTCTCTGATTACACTTTCACCTGCTTATGACTTACACTTCTATTACGTTCACATCTTCAACCTGATCTGACATTTCAACCTCTTTAAGTGCATCGTGTCACACACAACATGTAACTTTTTACGATATTTGAACTTGTTTAACTTGTGAGTGCAATTTTCAGTGAAAGCAAGCACATTTAAATTTCCGTCATGGGAATGTAGCCTGGTCTCATTTTGAATGTTATCTTACTACAGGGTCATACCCTCCTTTCTCAGCTTTTTGGCAGTCTCGTTATTTTCCAGTGTGACAAACTCCACCCATTTGGCACCAACACATCCTAAAATAAACCATAGAGTATTTAAACCATCTCTGTGACTTAGGTCTGACATGAAGATAAAGCCTTCACTCCAGGCCCCTTTATTCTCTGAATGCTGACCTTTGGCTGAACGGTATTTCAGCGGCAGTGCGTGGTCAGTACAGACCTCATACTTAATAAGAATTATGAGCAGCGACACAATTATATATCAGAGTAATGTCCAAAGCCTGCCATGCTGTGACTTGCGGCATTATGGGCTCATTATAAAATAGCCGACCGGTCCAGGCCACTTGTTTTGACAGAAAGAGGTCCACCACAGCACTGGCACATTTCCTTATGTGTGGCGTCCACCAAGACTAACTACTCGTGACAGTGCCAGGAGTGTGTGTGTGTGTGTGTGCGTGTCTGTGTGAGTGCACATTAAGTCTGAAGAGAAGCATGCCTAATGTGGGAGAGAAACAGTGAATCCAACATGGCCACTAGCCAGCGTCAGTGTTCCCTTCCTGGAGAATTAGCCTGTCAATCCATCCTAATTCCTGAGGACACAGGCTGCTCTTAAACCCAGGTTGAGTTTAAACTGGAGAGACTGACTCTCTCGACTGTTTTCTCAGGATTGGGTGCAGACAGGCTGGCAGAATGTGCGCCAGGTCAGGCCGCACTGGAGAGCAGAGCCGCTGCACAAATACAAGTCTAGTCCGGGGTCAAGCTGACACTTAACAGTCTGTGGTTACACTTTTCGCTCAGTTAGCTGCATGATTGTGTTTCTAGGTAAGCGTCCAGAAAGAATCCAGAAAGATTCCCACCCCATTGGGTGGCAGCTTGGTGAACCGCCTCAGAAATATAAGTAAAGTAATAAAAAATCATAAGCATCAACATGTGTGTTTAGTTTCAACTCCAAACTTCAGAGCACCATCCTCACAACCTGATATCCTGTCTGCACATCTAGCACAAATTTTTGATCATGTGCACAACCAACACTGAAGGAACGTCAGTTTTAGATTATTCATGCTGACCATGCAGTTGACAAAATCCCTGTTATTTAACATTTTCCTGATGATTTGCTACATCATGATAAATACTGTCATCACAATAAGTAAAAAAAATACTTTGACTGTCTATACTGTGTAGTCCATCAGCGTGATTACTTTTAATACTAAAAAACATGATTTTTGATCACTCTTGAGACAAGATTTGAAGTTATACAGTTATATGGACCATCTTTTATTTGATTTCTTAGTGGCCTTATCACACTGAGTGTGTGTATAATGTCAGTGTGTTCAGACTTGACTGAGGAGACAAACATACAGATACAAGATTTAGACATTTAGCACATTTACAACATTAAACTTAACAAGGTTATGGAAGGGTGCAAACACAGGTCGGTAGTTTGTGTAGTTCAAGTACTGTATATCCGTCCTTGTACTGGCTGAGAGTTGGACTGGTGTTGACACTCTGTTTGGAGGCGAAAGGCCATTCACGCCTGTGTTCTGCCAGCTCATATATCTAACACCTGTTGCTGGGCCTAATTCAACAAGCCCATCTCAAGCACTTATCTCTGGGTGCATGTGTTTTAGGAGACAGAGGTTTACTACTGTATGTGTAAAAATGGACACAGTTTGTGCCAACAAGAGGACTCTTGCTTCATTATTGCCCCTGTTCCCAAAATCTCTGCCAGTGGATTTAGGTGTTGCATAATTAGCATGCAAAGGAAAGTCCAAGCAGGGAATATACAACCCCTTTATTTAGTTTAACAAAAAAAATAACAGTGTCAATTAATAAAAGAAAAGCAAATAAAGCTATACATACAGACAAAAACACTGAAAACAGCAAGTTCTTTTCTTCACATAAATTCAGAGGTAAAAATCAATGTTGTGGTGGTGTGGTGAGTCATACTGAAGTTTTGGGATGTAATCTAAGCAGTCGAAAACCCACTTTTAATATCACTGAACATTCATGCTCTTCAGGTGGTGATGGTGACGTAAGTCTAAACCCGTGTTAGTTCAGGAAAGAGCTGTCACCTGCCTGTAGCTAGACACTCTTTTACAATATCATTATTCAAATTCAGGATTGAGGATGGCGCAAAAAATCATAGCGATGAATATATGAAAATTAAAATAACATTCAAGAGGCTGGTTCTTGTGGGGAGTACAAGAGCTTAACTCATATAAACTAAACTGCAGGATAAAATGAAATAAATATGAATGAGGCCAATGGGTGAAACACACACGCACACACACATACACATACATACAGCAAATAGCGGGTGGCTACTGCATTGTTTCAGCCTGTGTAGAGCTAAGTATGGTGACACTACTTGGAGGGGCAGCAGAAAGCACTTTGACAGACATACAGAAACAAACAGACATTGCTGGGAAGTGTGGATTTACGTATATTATAAAAGGTGCAGTGGTGTGACGTTGTATGTTTAGGCGCGGTAGAGCAAGATCCTTTCAGCACATTCCTGGCCAACCAAGCCAGCGTACTGCTGCACCTCCGTCTCGTCGCTGGAACCTTTGCGTTTGCGGGAGTAGGCTGCATAGGGCATGACGGTCCGTCTGTATAGCACCAGAGCTCTGCCCACATCCTTCAGCACGCGAACATCTCCTGGACACAAATAGGCAGACATGAGAATATAATAAGGACCAGTGTAGACACATCAAGCACAATAAACAATGTCCTTTTTTCCCCCCTCATTCTTATGAGTTAACCTCTGAGTGACTTGGCAAGAATAAACCATTATTCCGAGAAGCTGTTGGAGGAGCAGAAAGCATTTTTCCCCCTACAGCATTAATTCCCCCATGCCCTAAACCTGGAGTCACAGCGGTGCGTGAGCAGGCTAGTTAGTTGGCCTTGTTTACGGGCCCTTGCTCCCTGCTGGCTTGCCAAACTCAGCATTTCATCAGGTCCTGTGTCATACACTGCCAGCTCCCATTAGACCAGTGAAAACACTGCTAATCTCAAAAGTGTGCAGGTTCAGCAGCTAAGAATGGTCCTCTGGGGAGTTGGATGGAAAAAAAGTGTAAAAAATGATGACCCTCGCTCTGACACTAAAACCACTGCCTCCAGGAGTGAGAGGTTGAGCCAAGCTGCCCACCGCTGGCGCCAAGAGGAGGGAGTGGGAGTGCAAGGGGTGGCACAGCAGGGAGTATCAATCGAGCCAATCTGACCCAAATATAAATATACTGCACATAATGTGTGAATGCAAGTGGGTCTCAAAAATCCATCGTGGCCATCAATCATCTCCCTACTCCAGTCAGAATTGAGAAGTCGTTCATTTACTGTCATTCGCCCGAAGTTCAGTATTTCATGTCATCCTCTCACCAATGAATAACATCGCTGCTTTAGTTACTCTAATTGCTCTCTTAAAATGCTTTTATCTCTCTCTTCAGCTCTTAGCTAAACCCCTCAGCTCATCTTCTACAAACATTCTGCTGTTTCACCATTTGCAAAATGCCTAAGATGTAAAATTTATATCATGCCTTCTGAAATGCACATCCTCTACACGCTATACACACAATATTTCCATCCACCAGCCCGCTCTCTTCAAAGCAATCCTGGTCTGTTCTAACTGAGAGGAAGCAAATGAAAATAAACTCCAGGCCAGGCTGTGGAGTGGAGTGGACTAGCTTGCCAGGTCCATGGCGACACATCAGTCAAACAGGAGCGACTTAGATTTGGTATTAATAGAGCTCAGGGCCTCCCACTCACCACTACCGCTCCCCCTGACACCCATGTGGCTCACAGCTGAGCACCCAGGTGGTACGAGCGATGTTACCGCACATATTTCGGCCTAATTCCTAAAATATTCGCCACCGCACAGCCAAATCCCACCTGATCACCTAATCAACTGGGGAAAAGCAAGACAACAAAGAGGAAAACTGTGATGTAATGCCACAAACAAAGGTCTTTTTTCTTTTGCCAGATGTTAAAAGGGATCCCTGGTTTACAAAGCACTCAAAGGCACTCTGGACTGGATCTTTGCTATTTGTAGGATGAATGTGGCTTTAGATCACTCACTGTGTGTATATATATATATATATATATATATATATATATATATATATATATATATATATATATATATATATATATATATATATATATATATATATATATATATATATATATATATATATATATATATATATATATATATATATATTGTCCCAACTATATATAGCTTGCACATACTCTACCTGAAAAGCAAGCCAGAGGAAAGAAGAGCGCAGAGTATAAAAATAAAGCCCAGAGGCTCCTCAGCTCATAAAGATATTTTCATATTTCGATTCAATTTTTTATTTTATTTTCAAACCACACTGTGCATTCATGTTTTATTTATTAGCCTCATTTCCCTGCTCAGTAATGCCCTAACCACTGTGCCTTTCCCCCTTCTCTAAAAACTGCTGAGTCACATAATTGAAGAATGCTCGAGACAAACTTTTAAATGAAGAAAATCAGCAGTATGTTAAGTCCCCCCATGTGGAGAAATGGGTTTTAAAAGATGTAAACATGTTATATAACATCCACATGACCGTAATTTTGGTCCATGAAGAATTAATGGGATAAAAGTGAAAATATTTAAACTTTGAAGGTTCCTTAATAACTTAAGCGGCGTTGAGTCTCCTTGTACTTCTTATCAGTGTGACAGCCCACTTCCACAACAGTTAGGCAAAGTTAAACTTCTCCACTCAAATGTGTGACACTGGGCTTAAGCACCACTGTCCCCTTGTGAAGATATTAAGTAGTGAACATTTTACAGACCAAAGCAGCACGCAACTGTAAGATGGTCTATTAACCTCAACAGTAATAATAAGCAGTGGCTCTCTCTCTCTCTTACTCAAGGCAATCCAAACATCCGCTCCCCGTGTAAACAACTTTCATTTTTTCCTTCTTCACTCACTCCGTTTTCCATCAATACCCCCCCCCAATCCTCATTTTGAGTAGCTCCAGACCCTGTCCCGCCAGGCCCACCGGACGTTCAGTGACATGCCACTCTGAGGTCATAGCTCCTCGGGGTCGGGGTTCAGGGGTCGGGGGGAAGAGGAGTGGTGAGGGTCGGTCGGGGAGTGAGAGGGTCAGAGCTGAGGCTAGGGGCCTTGACACCTCGCCACGCTCCTCTCTCTTCCTATCCATCTCAAACTTTCAAAACACTTGCTTAACACCGGACGCTGGTCAAAGGCAGGCCATCAGGTTATGACCACTTCCTGTGACCCAATGTTGCAAAGTCAAAATAGGGCTTACGTTTGAAAGGAAAAAGGCCAAAACGGTGGTGTAGTAAGAAGGCTGCTCTTTGACCGAAAGACCTGGGTTCAAGCCCCTGTGTAAGCACACATCCGTCCAGCTGAAAGCGAGACCCTATCTATGTAGCTGACCATGAATTTTGACCTCCACGGTGAAGAAAGCAGTAAAAGACTCCCCTGGATTATAAAGGATATTATCATTATTATTACAATAAGGGAAAGGTTCTTCCATAGCAGCAAAGTGCAGCAAATCTGCAGATCCGGGGCATTGTGGTGGTGTGGGGAGTTCATAAATTATAACACAAGAAGCTGAGAGGAGTGATATCGGTCTCCCCTCCACTCTGAATGGGAACATTAGCGCAAGTCAGGTTAAGGAGCAGAAAGCCTGGTGAAGAGCAGAGCAAAGTGGCTCTGACAGTGAGACAAGATATGGAAGTGTATACTGTAAAAACTAGAAAGTGGAGAAGGCAAGGGGCTTGGGGATAATGGGTGGGTGCTGTCAGCCTAGCACTGTCTCCCCCCACCCAAATGTTTTGGCTGTGAGCACAGATCCTGTAGATTTCAGAGTCAATCAGCTTGATTGAAAGTGAATATATGTATTTGTATGAGACATGAAAGACAGACAAACAGAGTGAGGATATTTTTATTTTGATATTTTATGAAATGAAACTTAGTGTAGTGTTTGTATGCAATGTTTCATTTTGTGTGTCTGGGTTTGGCGCCTGCCGGACGCACTTGAGGTTCTGGCGGTGACTACTTGTGTCACACATTTTTTGGATGTGTTTATCCTGCTATGTGGGCAATGGCCCCAACTTCTTCTCTGTCAAGCAAACACTTGATTATGAGTGTGTGAGAGATAGTACATATGTGCTGCTTAGAATGCGTGTGTGTGTGTGTGTGTGTGTGTGTGTGTGTGTGTGTGTGTGTGTGTGTGTGTGTACTGTATGTAGGCTTGTATGAGACCACAACGAGGCCCTCGGGCCCTCAATGTGTCAGCAGGCATGTAATCAATGTGAGCCTGCTTTGGACAGAGTTGTGTAAACTTTAGATTAGCTGTCTTTACACACCTCATTAAGACAGCTCTGTAACCCCGGTCATCTTTACAATCTGAACGCACAACCAGCACCCCAATTCTCATTCACCCCTGGGTGAGGCTTGGAGTTCGTGGCAGGGCCTTACAACTAGGCTGAGTTGTAATTAATGACAGTTTTGGTGGAAACTGAAATTCTTTTGAAAGTTTTTCTTTTGTTTTTTGATCAGGAACCTTTGTTCACAGTTCTGGTTCTCACTTTCATAAATGGAAAACTGTGTTGTCGCCCTGTCTATCAGTGGTTCTCAATCCAAGGGTAGGGAACCCAAAAATAATTTCCGGGAGTCGCCAAATGGTTCTGGAGAATAAAATAAATTTGTGTCAAGCGGCTCTCAGTATAAACCCATGCCATTCAATACAGGGACCAAGAACTCTTTACTTTTTACAATTACCTCAGTAAGATGAGAATGTATTTCTAAATCAGACATTTTGACTGTCTGACTGAGGTACAATTATTTCAATAAACCTAAAAACACTAATTAAAGCTAAAATCGAATTAGTTGTTCTGTTTGTGGGCAAAGCAGTGGTCTTCCTGTGTGAGTTAGGTAGCTTTCATATTACAGTAATCCCTGCAGAGTCTCAGGCAGGCAAAAACACCACCCAGATTACCGTAGGGGTTCACAAGAAGGTTGAGAACCACTGCTGTATATGGACATGACCGGAGGTTGTATTGCAAAGGTAATTATAAACGTAATTATATGTAGTTATTTTGGACTTGACTTGACACTTCACTGCTGACTCTCCATAGACGGAAAATGCCGATTATACAGAGCACATGCTAATCAACAAACTTCAACAAAGAGTATCTTTTGACAATCAGCTGGAAACATTATGAATTCAATTAAACTGGGTTGTTTTTATTTTGGGTCTCTACTACTTACAAAATGTCATAATTACAGCACACCACATCAGCTTAAAAATTAGGCTGCAATACAAAGTTATTTCCTAAAAGACACACAGGAGATTCCCAAACTATTACATGCAGCCAGGACTTCCCCAGGACTTAAAAACGGATTGCAGCATGTCATTATTTAGGCCAAAAACAAGCCACACAAAACAAACTGCCAATTAGGACTGTGCCACAGGCTTCAACAGTGCACCATGCTGCCAACTTGACGATGACACAGGGCAGGCTGACCCGGTGACTGACTGACCATTGGGTGTATTTCAGGGGAAGAGAGAAATCTCCACACCACCACTAGTCTGGCATCCCACAACTTGGCAACAGACCTGAGAGCTAACCATCAAAGACAGCTAGCACTGAGACGCAGTGACAGTGCATTTGAACAGTTAGGCCTGAAATAATATCCAGACCCGTACAGGATCAACAGTCCACGCAGGAATGGAGGCACTGCAAAAGCCACAGATACACAAACACACTCTGACCACAGTGAGAATCGCTAACTGAGATCACCACTTTGTCCTCAGTAATTTGTGCCTACTCAGGGATTAGTGTTATGATTGACAAGAAAATGTCAGACCCACCACTGGCTAAGCTGTTAATGGAAAGGTTGTAAATGACCAGCCTACTAATGGTCTTTTAAATGTCCTCATTCCTCTTGGGTGTGGTGCTTCCACCGTCACTTGAGTCAACAACAAAAGCAAGCCAGGAAATCAAGAAAATCCTTAAATAGTCCTTATTTCCTTACGACATGTGTTAAGATTTTTATTCTTTATAGATGGTGCACTCTTACCTCATTGCAGAATCTGACCTCTGCAGAAGGGGACAGAGGAAAGAGGCATCTGTGCCAGAGAACATTTTGAAGTGTTTGTTTTTTTGCCTCTCTGCATGGCACCAAGTCCAAGTATGACCTCACTACAACAAACTCTTAAGCCGTCTCTCCACATTCATATATCCCTCATACCTCCTCCACCTCTCTGTCAATCTATCTCTTGTTTATTATACTTCCCTCTCTCCGAGTGCCAGCATACAGCCACCAGCCTCCCTCCTTTCCTCTTCCCATCTCTATAAAATCAATTTTATCACATACACCCCCCCCGCCACTCTCTTTCCCCCCATCTATTCTTCTATTACTCCCTCTCTTACCCTCCATCTATCAGCCCCAGTCTACTTGACAATCAAATTCTTGTCCTCTCACATCTCCTATTACTGTCTATCAGTGGCTCTTTCCTGTTTGGTGCCTGTTTGGTGATGTAGATTAATGAGGAAGAGTAAAGAGCAGATGGCCCCTGTACACTCAAACACTCAGGTTACAAGCACTGGCAATATCCACAACATGTGTATGTATGCACGTTTAAACTATGTGCACTATGCGCACTTATACCGACAGTCTCCAGTCATCTCCTTCAATAATTCCTATAATACTGTATCCATACAGTAAACCTTTGCAGCTGAGCAGTGTCATAACCTTGGGACTGAGTCAGTCTAAGTTAGGTGAAAGTCTTCCTGTTCAGTATGCAGAGTAATATGATGCAAACTATTTCAGTTTGGTTTAAGTGGGAGCCATAGGAATTTGACTGCGTACTCACCTCAAACCACCTAGAGCATGAAAATGAACAGAATCAACACAGGAGAGTGAGCAGAAAGAGATTTCAAAGGTGCAATGTGTACGATATTTTGAAAATGAACTAATATTATCAACAGAATGTGAAGTAGTAACAAGGACATTATGTCAAAGACATCTATGTATCAAAAGGTTGCATGCTAACCAGCTAGCCCATGCCCATCGAGAGGGGCGATAGTGAGATTGATAGGGAACGGGTTAAGTTGAAGGACAGAGCCACTGCTTGCCGAAAGATAGCTGCTGACCGCAGAGGAGCTCTGAGAGAGAGCTCGGGGCAGAGTCGGAGCTTCTTGAGGTATATACCTGGAGTTAGGCCAGATTCTGCTCTGATCCGGAGCCGTTTACCATTGGGAGGACAGCTCAGAGCTTATTTTTTAAACTTTTGGGATTAAAAAGTGGATTTATCTTTACTCTCATTTCTCAACCTGTCTAAAATTGCAGTCTGCAGCTGCGGTGATACTACCTCATATTTATACAGAGAACTGCAAAAAAGGAGATCGCTTGAAGAAAAGTAAGAGAGGAGGTTGGCCTACATGATAAGTTCTGAAAAAATGTGTCTGTTATTGGATTCCAGCTATTGATTGTACTGAACCAAGTTAGTGTAGTCCTGATTAATCCAAACTTCGTTCGGAAAATAAGTATTTTAAAAGTTGTTTTCTTACATCATGTCTTACAGACCTGACATAGTATGAATGCATCATGATGTAGTTATTTCAGCGTACTTTGGATCTGTTTAATGCAATAAAATCACAGCAAAATCTATTTATTTTGGGTTCATACTGCCATAGTACGCGGGTTCTGTGGTTCATAGTAGTAGCAGCTCATAGTTACTCATGCAAGTAATGCGAAAAAACAGAAATGATGCTGCGGTCATAAGTGTAACCACTCTGCATTACCGTTATTAGATGAGGCAAGACTGGAAGTGGAAGTTTGGAAACTTTGCTATACATTTTTGATGCACATGTAACTGTAAACAATCTTGAACAGTGTCACTGCATCAGCGGTGGGAGATGAAATGCTGTGGTCTGTTTTTTGGAGCATGAAGCCAGGAGTTACACATAACACTTTTAAGAAATAGAGGGAGACAGAAAATGTATCATTTTCTCTGGCTATGCACCTATGCAGAAAATCGTACAAAACTCGCCTTTCAAAACTTTCAAACTCTCTTACACTCTATTAAACACTCTCCCTGGCCCCCATCTCTCGACCCGCTAGTCCAAGCAATGGGCGTCTGCCAGTCTACCTTCCGCATGTGGTTTATTATTGCTGATATCACTATTCATCTAATGGCTACATGGTCCTTCCATAATGACATCGCTGGCTCTGTTCTGATCACGCTGAGGGATCGTTTGGGGAGAAGGCTGTGTGATCAGAGCTGCCGGCCCTCCATTTACCCCTGTTCAGAGAGTGTGCGCTGCCTTGGAGCAAGACCACAGTTTTCAATATACCATCACAGTGAAACCGGATCAGATGTTAACACGAGGTTCAAGGGTTCATCCAGAATGGTGTGTACGGAGGATCCAAGACTCAGTTCACAGCATCAGGACAGTATGTTAGTGATGTTACAAAATGTAGACAACTGTTTGGGATAAATGCAGATAAACGTTTCTTCCAACTTCAGATATGCAATACCTTAATGGACAATGATGACAGGAGAGAAGTGTTGCATAATTGTACCTGCATCAAGATCCTGGTTGAAACGAGCATAGCGGGAGTTCTCCAGCTGGGGTAGGCATCGCTCTATTGGTACCCAGACAAAGGTTTCTGGGCACAGAAGTTCTGAAGGCCGGTACTGCCCCTGGAAATGAAAAAGAGACAAAGAGAGGGTTACTCCTCCTGCTAGAACATTTCAATTTATCATTGTATGACTCATCAACAGAAAATCAGATCACAACCGAAACTGGAATTTTGGGTCAGAGACATATATACACATATAAATGCAGAATTTTTGTAATGATCACTTTAATGTGGTTATCAAACACTTGTGACAAAGATATGTAGTGGAGGCAGGGATTTTTACAGCTTGACAATAAACTTTATTGTCCAACAACATCAGTGCACTGACACAGTAAACTTTCTGGGAATTTAATAATTAGATAACTGCAACTTTTCAGCATTATGCTCTGTAAAAAAGTTTTTATATCCTTGATGATCCTTGACCTTTTAGGGGTAAAGGTTTGACATGTTGTAAACTGACCTCAGGGTCAGGATCAGGGCTGAGGCCTGGATCAAACTCCAGCTCTGTTAAAGTTCTTTGTTTGAGCCATGTTTTCTCTGTGTCAGTGCTACGTTGTCTGCAATGTTGAGCACGAAATGTAAACACACCAGCGTAGTGCAACGTGTGCTTGTGAAATGGGTACAAGTCTGTATTTGACCTAACATTTTGGATTGAAAGTAAACCAAGCTGAACAAAAACAGCTGCAGGGCAAATGGGGGGGGGGGGTGAGTGAGGGGTTGAATGAACAGAAAGGAGGAGGAGACTCCATTATCAGTGACCTGTGTTCTATCACATGACTCCAAACAAACGCAAACTGTCGAGATAGTTCTGTAAACAAGCAGGCGCCTGCAACAGGCTGCACCATCTCAATACACACACTAATATTTATAGTGTTTGAGACATTAAACCGTAGGACAAAGACTCCAACATTTCATGCACACGAAGAAGAAAAAGAAAAAACACAGATGGCATTATGAACTCAAAATAAGCAAGACAAAGGAAATGGCATTTCTGGAATATGCTGTTGCTATACAAGTGCTGTGACCATGACCGATCTGTCAGTGGGCCTATATGGAAAATATGCTGCCTGTTTTTACATGCACGATAGGATGCCATGAGAACAAACTAGGCAGCTCTGAACAATAAAAAACAGAAGGATTTGGGGGATACAATCATATTCCAGCATTCCCCTCAAGCCAGATTCCTCATCTGTAACCATCCTTTAACTCTGCCTCACGATTAAGGAAAGGGGAATAGGAGATATGCCAAGATGTATCACTAAATCCATAGGCCGAGACTGAGGTGCAGGCTGTAAGGAGGGAAAAAGCAATTCAGAGTGAAGCAAAAGACACTAACATGCTTTAAGTGCTTCTGCTAACAGATGGATGGTAGTGGAATGCTATGCATCTGTAGCTGCAATGGACACACACATTGATCGGATGCTCTCCGTGTCCCAACAACCTACAGCCTTCTACAACTGTCAGCACAGTCAGCATGACACTCTCACACTCTGCCTCACCTCTATAGACTCCTTCAACACCGCAGAGGACACACCTCTATATGTAGAACACACAAACACACACACACACACACACATACACACATCTGCTCAGCAGTAGAGACATACATACTTTCCACTATAGGCCTGACATTGCACCTCAACTCAACCTGACCGGATGAGTAGAGGAAGGGTGGAAGGGAGAAACGGAGAAGAGACAGAGGTGTGAATGAAGCAGACAGAGAGAGAGAGACAGAAAGAGAGACAGACATGCAAAGAAGACAGACCTTTGGGGAGGCTATTACTCCATAAAGAAAAACAGTTGTGTATTTGTGAGAGGCCTTTGTTTTATGTCGACAGTCCGAACT
The DNA here is from genome assembly GCA_946959425.1 of Argyrosomus regius. Lineage (NCBI taxonomy): Eukaryota > Metazoa > Chordata > Actinopteri > Sciaenidae > Argyrosomus > Argyrosomus regius. Next base: position 19,489,784 of record OX336894.1, read on the forward strand.
GATATATGCAGTCCTCTGCTGTAAAGTTTCAACAGAAAGACAGGCCTATCAAACCAAAATGAGAGACAGAGTCTGGTCATGGCACTGGCACAATTCCTCAATTCTCCCCCTGAAAAGAGTAAAGGATGAAGAGAAGGATAGAGGAGTACGAGAGGACACAGCTATTAGTGGTCTGGACAGAGGAGAGAGAAAAGAAGAAAGAAGAGGGAAAAGAAAAGCTTGGTTTGCCACAGCCTATCTGTCAGCTTCCTGTCTTTATTGGAGTGAAAGTGAAGACTGAGCTCACCACTGACTTTCTTTATCTTCCCTCTTATTTTCTCTCTTCCACAGGTTGGCTTGAAGGCCCTGTAATTCACAGCTACCCCTGCAGCTTCCTTGGTTCTTTTTCAACCCAGTGTTTTCTGCTTTTGCGTCAGCTTGCTCACCATATCCATCTCTTTATCTAACAGTTACATATACCAGCAGAGAATGCGGTAATGGTTTCCTAAAAATTTGATCTTTGAGAGAGAGGACTGATGTGCAGAGAGTAAGGGCCAATCTAATAGCTGAAATTGAAATGGCCTATTCCTACAAATATGTTTCTGAGTGGCTGTTAGCTCAGCAAGTGGTGTAAAGAGGCCACGAGAAGTGATAGCGACTACTTCCGAATGGCCAGAATGCAATGAAATGAGATTTTGAATGTGTCCACTCAGAGGGCTACCCAGCTGCTCAACAGATAAGTAGGAGGTGGTTTTAAGATGAAGAAGATCTTTTTGGTTCGGTCCTCCTCTCTTCAAGTGGCTCAGTTCCTCCCTTTCAAACTGCTCAGCACCTCCCACACAAACCAATCCATCACCATCCCTCCATCTGTCCCTGTTTTCTGCACTCGCACGTTCAGACGGATATGGAGGTGATGCCCGATGACTGACGACTTCTGAAAGGCTCGTTCAGAGAGACCGTAACAGAGGCCGAGGATGTAAAAAACAAGTGGAGAAAGAAGGAAACATGTACAAACTTTGGCACATAGACTTGGCTGCCATCAGTGGTGTGAGAAATGAGAGGGGAGATAGGAGGGAGACAGGGAGGGACGAGAGAAAATTAGGTGCAGATGAGTAAAGGGATGGTATTTAACGTCACTGAGACATGGTCTGAGGCAAGCTGATGGAAGTGATAGGAGCGGTATGAGTGCCAGGATGGAGGGGCCCAGCTCTAAGAGAGGATGTTGGAAGTCTGGGATGAAGAGGGGGGGTTTGGAAAGAGAGAGAAGTGGGGGAAGAGCGAAGTAGACAGAGGTTGAGATGGAGAGAAGAGAAAAACAGACAGATGAGGTGAAATGAAGAGCTGTGTTCAATAGTTGTCAAATAAAAGAGGGGGAACTCAACAAAATGGAAACTGTACATTTACAAGTGAAAGAACGCACTCACACATTTTAATCTATTGTTTGTTAATTAATGTACAGAGGTTACTGTTTATAGGAAACCAATCTTCTAAATGAACTGAACTTTAACAAGCTGCCCGCGTGTAAACAATTACACAACCTCAATCATCTGAAGTAAATAAACACATATCTGAACAGGGCTTGACATGCAGTTACACAATACTTTGCAGATCTAGTATCACTGCGAGCCCCTCTGTGACACAGCATCACTCATTCTTTTCAGGCCACACAGACTTCACACACATACAGATAGCAGAGGCCCTGCTGTCATAGTTAACTTTATTGCCAACTCAAACACACAACTGTCACCTTGTTCCTCTGCTTCATTGTGCACCATGTCTGTCTTGCTTTCTCACACACCTCATGATAGGGAGCGATGCCCCAGGCCCATACCGATGATTTATATGAAAAGCAATTAATCAGACACATAAATCGAGGGCTTCACTGCAGCCAAGGAATCCTCATGAAAACCTACACCTCTTTTGCCTTCTGCTTCTTTTCTTCCTCCCTGTCTGACTATGAGTTTGGTATTTGTAGAGTTCAGACTCTAGATTTTCATCAAGGAAGAGACAAAAGTGACTTTCACATCTCTGGTTTGCCTGAACGGGTAGACAGATCAAAACACAACTTCATATCAAACTCCAGTTCTGACTCAGTTTACTACCAGTCAAATTAAAATTTTAATATTTCCAGGCCAGTCTTTATCAGAGCACATCCTTTAGAGCACAAGTGTTTTATGCTTCTGGTGGAGCAAACAGAGGAAGATTTCTGTAATAAGTGTGAGTAGCAATAGTAAGCATAGCTAAATGTACAAATTCATGGATTAACGCAACAATGCTTTTATCTCCGATAACAAGTAGAGCTGAAACAAAACATTGAATTGTTCTCTCTGGTTTCAGCTTCTCATATGTGAAGACTGGCCGCTTTGCCGTTTCATATCATTGCATATTGAATATCTTCGGGTTCTGGATCATTGGTCAGGCAAAATAAGTCATCTGAAGATGCTGACTCAGGGTTTAGAAAATACTGTTGAGCATTTTTTCATTATAATCTGACATTACATAGACTTACATAGACAATGAGTACAAGTATGAGATGCTAAGGCCAGCAGAATTAGCATCACTTAGCATCATTTCCCTACTTTCTATTACTTTAATGGCAATGCCTTTCATAACTGCCAATTGATAATATGATTAATTTAAGACACTATCCAATCTTCCATTAGAGGGAGACTTTTTGAGCACCAGTGTGATGGTATCAAGTGATCTTCTTTCAGACTTGGTAGAGGAAAGACCAGGAGGTGGATTTGGTGTCTTAGCAAGAGGGTTTCCCTGCCTCCATCTGCATTACTTTACACCACATCTGCTGCTGATTTCCTCCAGTTGAGTTTTCACCCACCCTACCCCTAGCTGAGGTGTCCCTTTATGTGTATGTGTGTACTCAAGCCAGGCACTGTGCAGAACGTCTGAATGCAGCCTCAATGGGTCTATTCTTGATAACAGTATCAGTAAAGCTCAAATCTCTACAGCACAGTGCATTAAGTTATACAGTAATCTACTGGTCAACTGAACACCTACTTCAGTATGAGACAGAGTGTCTCCAACAGTGTGATGTAAGGCTGGTCGTGGAGTAGATGAGGTCACTAATGTTAGACTTTGCTCTGTTTGTCTCTGTCAGGAGATATATCACCCAAAATAACATGCAATACAAAAGAGGCCTGTTTTACAACATAAGAGGTTGAGCAATGAACAATAGTGAATAGATATTATGTCAGGATTAGGTATTTGTCAAGCACTCTCCACAGAACATGGACATTTGACCCAAACAGACAAATACGGTCACCATGTCACATTTGTGGACTCTTTGCAATATGTTATTCAGCTGGTTGTCACACGGGACAAGCCTGAACTCGGAGGGTACACAAAGAGGCCTAGTGTGACCGAAAGCCTACCAGATCTAACCTAGGTTGGCCTGGGCTAGCACTCTGACCCGGGGTCGCATTGAGCCAATCTCAAGTCAAAAAGCAATAAACACAGGCCCTGATCCTGACATCCGCACTCTCTCTCAAGCATAAAGCTCTCACAATACTCTCCCTTTATCGTCCTAAGACTGTTGAAACATATACATTCTGCCCAGACAAGGGGGCATGGCTGGTGGGGGTGGCCTCTTGCTGCTGATGGACACACGTAAACAGCACAGCTCCCACAAACACACACACACAGCTAGACAAATAACACCAAAAATCAAGCAGGCTGGACAGGGGGACAGCACCAATGAAAGACATGTCCAAACAAGCTGCTTCGCCCACACAGACACACTTTCATCACCGTCTGTGACAATATGTACATATACGTGTGTGTGCATGTGTGTGTGTGTGTGTTGAGGTCTGTGTGAGCGCCCTTAACATGTCTGGGGTCTGCGTTTGGGGAGATTTACGCTAACTGCTGCTGTTTAAACACTCTGGGCCCACCGAGGCCTTTTCACCCTACTCAACACATTACCACAGGACGACCTTCAAATAAAGCATCCAGGCCCGTGAGTCTCCCTCTTGGGCCCCTAGAAAACCCCCCACAATATCCCTCCACCTTACCCCACCCCGCCCTGTCCCAGCACTCCCTCGCCCGGCTATGCGTCACGGCTCCACGGATGACAGGTTAATGAGGAGAAAATATTTTTACAGGATCGCATTTCGACGGAGCCCTGAGAACCAATGGCAGCGCTTTTATGGGCATCAGCTCACAGACTGGGCACTTTTATCTCTTTATCTCCTCTGGTCTTTATGGGCAGGCGAGCTGTTACGCCTGTCTGACACAGACCACAGCTTACTGACTTGCAGTCCCTAATCTTACAGCTCCACCTCAAACTTCTAACTTCAAGACCAAACCTGAGGGCCTCCACCCAGTATGTGAATAAATGTCGAACTGTGTTTATGAGGAAAGCTCATTCAGTCCAGTAGTGCTTATCAAAGATCTGAATGCATTCCCTTGCCAAAAAGAAACCAGGCGTTTCAGACAAAGTGGCACAGCTGCAGCAGGTTTGAAAATAAATAGTGGTGAAGCTAATGGCAAGGCAAACACCTCAGGCTGGCAGCTAGAGGGCTCTGGATCTGCTCAGCATGACACACCTCCAAACTCTCGTTTTCGCCCTTGTGACCTTCACACCTTCATCTCGCTCTTACTCTACCACCACCCTCTAACCCCCCCACCCCAAAACTCCATCCTTCCACACACAGCAAGACTGAATCGTCTGACCTGACCTGTTGAACTCTGCTCCCTCAGAGCCTCACCCTGTCAGCGCTCCTCCTAGGGGTGCCAAGCAGTGGTTGCCCCCAGACTGCGCTGTAGCCTGTTAATGATTTGTTAAAAACACAACCGTGCAAAGACACAAGGGGGGAAAAAAAGAGATGATGTGGCATAAAAGAGAAGAGAAATTATCAAAAAACTTTAAACAAATGTTTCTGCTGAGAGGTGCACTGTTGGTGGTCTCCTGTCGAGCTAAATCAAACAAAACCATTCCTGTCAGAAAGGCTCCATTTAAGACAGGGGGAGGGGAGAGAGCTGGAAAGCAACAAAAGAGTTATGCTTTGGCTTATAAATTTCACAGAGAGGGTGAAAATGGGATCGGTTGGGTTTGATCTTATTTTGATGGGCACAGGTCTTGTAACATGAGGATTGCTGGAAGGTAATGCTACTGGCATGGTAGAAAAATACCTTCTAAAACCAACTTAATATTGCTTCATCTCAGGAAAATGGCAGAGCAAAAACAAAGAGAGGGCTAAAGAAATAAATCTATTAGGGTAAACACTTGAAAAAGGCCATCAGTTTCAACATGGAACACTGCCCTCCCCACAGTAACTTTATACCACCTCTATTTGAGCCGTCTTGACATCCCAGACTTAGTGCATCTTAGCATGGAGATATGACGATTGGAGAAACGAGATCCTCGCCACAGCAAAAATATGCACCATTCCTGCCTGCTAGCACAGTGATAACATTAGGCTGAATTATCTCTGAATAAAATCAGTTGAAAGTTTGCTCAGTGTCTCTATCAATCTTTCATCCCAACCAGCATGGTGGCTGGTTTCTTTAAACAGTTGCTGAAAGAAGAACGGAAACAAAAAGAGGGACAGAAAGAGAAAAAGGTATGGCTATACTGTGCCTGGACCTGCGTAAACCTACAGTTCAACATAAACATCACTGTTCACTGTAAAGCTTTTAAATACAACTCATCAAAACCTGTCAAAGAGTTATAATTTTTATGCCAAGAGCAAAACATAAACAAAGGAATGCCCTCATGAACAAATCTGATGAATTAAAAAAAAAAAAGAAGTTGTGTACTGTAGCATGGTATGCAGGGATGGGGGCCTCAGTGAGAAACACCCACCTCTAGATGCCTCAAACTCACTCACTGTCGCTCCTAATCTTCCCAGATGTACAACAAGTGACACACAGAATGTGAGGTCACACACATACACATAACATACTGTCTGAATGGGCCCCCTGAGTGAAAATAACATGCATGCAGAGTCCTGATAGATGTGGCTCGCAGCCTTTTAGCATGTCATAACCTGCAACTTGCGTACCTGGAGAGGAGACGGACTGTTTGAAGGAGAGATTCATTACATTAATATACACTGCTGGTTATTGATGGCACTGCAATGATACAGAAAGCTGAGCACTGGTTTTCTTTTTCAGGATTGATTTGATTGAACTGAAATGAAATCAGTGAGAATGGAATGAAGGAATGTAGGTATGAGAGACCTTTAGTATTGATCAGACTTCAACTTTAAAAAAACATGTGTGTACAGGTGAGTATTTGTGCATCTTGAGAAAATGAGGTCTGATGTACATGCCTGAGCTGGGAGGCACTTTGTCATGCCCAATTCATGTCATGAGAACTAAGCTTGTGCAGCAGGTGACAGAAAAGCCTGCAGGCACACACACTGATTAAGGCATAGCATAGCAGCAACTGACTGAAACCAACTTGAAATTCTTTCATCAGTCATACCCTAACATACTCTTCCACACAGTGGCTGACACCTGGATGGATTAATTTCAGGTCCACTGAATTCAAAAGCTTTGGCCATGTGGAAAACTGCTGGCTGTTGCTAGAGAACTGACCGGCTCTCTGACAGTGTTTGTTGTTTGTGGGTGAGGAGGAGTTGGGTCTGAAAGGGAACGGAGGTGCAGCTGCTGCAAAAGAGCTCTTTAAAAGTCAGTGAAGTACCGCCGGGAAACGAATAATCCTTTTCATCTTGCCTCCTTTTCTCATTTGGCACACATTTTGTCACTCCTGTTTTTTTTCTCTCCATCTGTCCTCTTCCTCCTCCTTTCACTCATTTTGCTCACTCCTGCTTTCTTCCTCTCTGTGGAAAATTTAATGGTTTCCTGGGCTCAGAGTGAGACATTCTTTCACAGTGAACAATAATAACAAGAGTAAGCGCCACTTCATGTAACTCCCTCACTCCCTTACCAGCTGGGTATAACTGGGTATTCTGTCTGTGTCTATTCTATAAGTGTGTGCGTGTGTGTACGCGCGCGTGTTGTAAATGTGCATGCATGCCACACTCGAAAAGTGCTTGATCTGTTAAGACCAGGTACTGCAAGATCGGTAAAGCCAAGTAGGTGAACGCCTCGTTTGTTATCATCAAAGTCTGCTTATTCAGTGCTTAAAAATAAACGACACGGACAAGTGCTCACACATACACACATTTCTGCAAAGAAATGGAAAATCACTACAACGTGGCACTGATCTTTTATTCCTTGTTTCATCCAAAATAAAAAGCGGAAATGTATCAAATGAAAGCTAATGAAACGGAGTATGTTTTTTGCGAGCCGTTGAACCTGATGGTGGAGTTATTGGAGGACAAGCAAATAAAATATGGTGAGAACACTGCATAAGGTGAAGTACAGGGGTGAGGCATTCAGCTAAACATGCTAAGGCAGATCATGTCAAGAGTTGAACTCAACCCCATGTACTATAAGAAGATGCATTATGGCTGCAATGTCTTGATGGTGCCAAAACTTTACTGAGCATGCACTGACAGGCTTTTTTTTTTTTTTTTGTCAGGAGAGCCCCAAGAAATGTGTGTGCACTCTTGTCACCAGGCATACTCTGAAACCTGCAATACACTTCCATGTGTTTGTTCACAAATGACCACAATCCTTCCAAACAAGCTACATAATGCTGTATGACACTGCAGGCTAATATCAACAAGCTAGAGAATTTAGAGCTCTGTAAAGCCACAGAGTGTCAGTTACTCTGTCAATTCACGAGAGCGGTTAATTCAGATGACTTTTAGCTACACATGAGAGGCAATGTGAAAAAAAAGAAGAATGGCAGAAGGACCAAGACCTTTGGTCTCATTTAGCCTCCAACAGCTTCACCTTCTGCTCCCTACAGCTCAACATCAGAGGGCCAGGGAGGGCCAAAGGACCAGGGACAGGAGCCAGGGGCAGGATGTCACGTCTAACCCTGAACCCACCAGCCAAACCAGCAAGGGCCTGTGGGACGCTCTGTCCCAGCTTTAAGAACAAAGGAGAGGGTCTGACACTGGCCAGGCAACCCCCTATTCCTGGCTGGACTCCAAGTCTTCTAGGACACTTTAGGGCTGCTCTGCAGGGCCATGTCCAGGCTTTGGCAATGCTAAGAAGTTTTTAAACCCATCGCACATGGAGCTGTTCCCCTGGCCATGCAGAGATGTGACCTGGCAGAAAGGACTTTCCTTTCCTCTCCCAACTCAGAACTCAAGAATACTTCAAAATGGAAACACGGATAAAGAAGAGTCAGTCCACTCTTACACTGTAGCCTCACACAGCTAAATCCTTAACACATACATGCAAGAGGAGGATATGATGGGACAGGACAGACAAAAGAACAGCTCAGATAGAGGCTTCAGAAAGTGTTACCTTACTACTAGTCTTAAAAACTCTCTGTCTGTGAAAACTATATAGAGTCAACATAAAAAGCCTTTCACAATGCTGCTGGAGTCAGTTACATAAACAATGCAATTCTAGTGCTCCTCAGGGAATGAAAGTACTGTATGAACCATCGTCTGAAATTCCACAGAGGAAACTGGTTTTTGACAGATAAATGCTTGTAGTATTCTCTCAGCACAAGTAAGGTGAATAAATGACTGTGTTTCCTCCTTGACACGTAACTCCTCCAACCCTATTACAGTTCTATGAGCTTGGTTTTTAATGTTGTCATGTTAATATTATTACCTGTGTGTGAGTGTGTACTTTTTGTATTGTGTGTACTCTCTTCTGTTGTTTTTCTATACTTGTAAAATGTACAGACTTCTGCACTAAGGCAAGTTAAGGCAATACTAGCTTCAACTGAAATTCAGGCCACATCCACGAAATAAATGTAGATAAATTAGAAACACATTTCTCAAATTGAAGTCCATCTTACACATATAGTGTTCAGATTGTTTTTTAAAACTTTGTCCAAACTGAAATGACAAAATTTTAATTTTAAATTGCATGGCTGGACACTTATACATGTTACAGGCTGTCATACTGAGCCCCCTAATGAAATCATTTTGTTCCAGTTGAGCAGTTGGTGACAGCAGAAACACAAAAATACATTGATTACAACAGGTGACTAAGGGTTAGAGCAGGGTATGTCTGTGATGTGTGTTTGTGAAAGGATTACAAGCTGATAATCATACATCATACAAACAGTAAGCCCACATGGAGGGGCAAAAACATATTTTTAAATGTATCCACATTAGTGTGAATTTGGTGTCAGAACAGGATGGGCACATAGAGCTAAAGAAGTGGCGTGGGGAAAGGAGGGGATATGTGGGTAAAATGGAGAGAGGGAGTGGTGTTGAAGGGGTTTGAGTGGTGTCCAGCAGGGTTCAAGTGCTGGTGTTTTGGTCCTTAAAGAGGCAAGCAGCAGGACTGAGATCCAGAAACCAGTAAACCTCCAACACAATAACAGTGAAGTTTAGGGGCTCCCCATCTTAGCGACTTGAACAATTCCACAGTATGTCTGTGCATTAATGAACTACTTGGGCTCATATGCAAATTAGACAATGAAGCGAGACACTGTGCATGTGGTGAGAGTGTGGTTGAGCGCGGGTGTGTTTCTGTGGGAGTGTGAGAGCCCAAAGGTGGGAACTGGGCAACCTTCTCACCCTTGTTCTGTGTTCCTCCCCAAGGGTAAAATAGGAAGAAGTGGGGTGGTTGTGAACAAGACGCTGCAAAGGCAAACACACCAGAACAGATATGGGGGTTGGGGGGTGGGGAGTAAATACCGCTGCAGGGGGGGTTTGGTGCTGTGGTAACAGCGTTCTCAGACAAACAGTGTGATCAAGATTCAACACACAGACACATAAACAGAGCAAACACACTCACATGCATTCCATACACAGACTGAGACAATGGGCAAAGCACAACGCAAGCCACAAAACAAGATGTAAATGGATAAAAAGATGTGGCACTTTGCCATAATCCCCAACAAGACATCAGGCTCCCATGGACAAGAACAAGCTCTGGGAACATCTGAATGAAATGACAGAGAAATAGAGGAATTAGTAGATGAATGAGAGAAAGAAGGGATGAATGGTAAATCTTGGCCAAACTAATGGACTTGGAAAGGCTGCTTTCTTTCACCATCCTCCTGAAGCTTAAAGTGGTGTTTGATGTGAGTATATTTGTGAGTTGTGGCTCCTGTGTGCATGTATATGCACGCACATGCACACAGGAGCATTTAAATGTTTTAAATGTTTCCAACCGCACTTGTCTAAAAATATGCAGGTATCTGTGCATGTGTGTCGCACACTTCTTGCTACTTCTTGAGTTACAGTTGCCGTCACCACTGTGACCTCTCTCTCAACCTTTAATGTTTTCAGCAGCCTCGTTCTCTCCTCCTTGCCTGTACCTCCATCCCTTTTTCCCCCTCTCACACTATGTCTATGACTGTACCGGTACTCAACCCATCAAATTTACTTACATTTCTCCTTGTTTTTATCCCTCCTAATCAGCTGATTAGGGTTAATAACTTTTCCATGTGCATTTAAGCATAAAATGAATGTGAATGCTCATGCTATCCTGACAAACAATTTCTGACAGCACATCCCTGATCTACCTTTGGACTGTTACAAACAATTTGTCTTCACGGTAAAGCATCCACTGTTAACCTACTGCTGAACCTGTTAATCAACTATTGTCTCCTAAAAAGTAGACCTGATATGTGTTACTATGTTGGAAAGACTTATGGTCAGCACAATTCCAAACTGTAATACATGAAGAATTAAAGCAGGTGCCAAGATTCATGTGGAAATGGGAGAGAAATATACACATAGGTAGGCCCCTGTTGAGGCCTTTGCACCTATATCAACAAACTGGAATAGGAAAAAGTGAGATGGGGGGAGCTGGTCTTCCTCTGGCTTTATGAGCACGCAGTTGGGACATTGAATGTCTCTTCAGGTAGATATAAACCTGCATTATGCAAAAGTAATCAGAGGAATCATGTTTTTTTAATGTTCTGAAAGGCCAGAAGCAGATCAGGTGGAGGGGGGACAGATAAAAAAAAAGAGAAAGACGTATGTAAATAGTGCAGCGATCAATACATTTCTTGAAATTGACACTGCCATATATCCTCACGAGGCCATAAAACTGCTGAACTTTACAGTCTGTACTCCACACATGATAACGGTAAGACAGACAACTTGACCGTCTCTCACGTACACAGAGATGTAGTGGGAGTGAGGCTCAGTGTGAAAGAGATAGAGCAGAAACATTCGTCTCATGAAATGGGCTTCCACATCAAAATGTTAGTCATATATCATGAAGGCATTCTGGGGAGCAGAACAAAAAAGTCACATTTTAAGTGAAATATTATAAACAAATAATGGAAACACAACATAACTGGGCTTAATGCTGTACATCCATTCAAACTGGTTGTCATTAACAGTTTATAGAAATTAGAAGAAAAGGAGCACACATAGCAGTGATGCCATTAGAGGCGTGATACAGGGCTCTAACTTCCAAATTGTCTCAAAACACAATGAAAACCAATCCTGAATTAAATTCTGGCTGTTCCCATTATAAAATGGCTGTGGCGTGCACATGTGCATGAGAAGGCCACCTGTCTGACGTGCTCCAATGTGAGGAGGCCATGTAACCTTAATTCACACCTCTGACATCCCTCACTCTGAGAAAGAGTCTTTGTCCCTGGCTCAGTGACAGCAGAAAGTGCAAAATCCCACCATTGCTTTGGACGGTGGGATTTGTCAGCCGCAACAGGTACACTGCTTGTGCACGTGTGCACAGGTCAGTGTGTATGGCAGCAGTGTAATGCAACAGAGTAACATTGCCACATAATGATGTATTTTACTGTTTTAATGTACTTTATTGTCTAGCTGAGGAAGGATTTGTGTAGGCTGCAAACTCAAACATGGAAACAAACTATCCACATTTGCATTTAGATGTATCAAGAAATTCACACACTTGCAGTTGTCATACGGCAACAGAGCACAGGTAAAGACAAGGGCAGTCATTCTGTTACATCAGAGGAAATGTTGGCATGGGGTATGTGATATTGCATTTACACTGTCTGGAATGTTGAACTCACACTAGGTCCATCTAGTGTTGCAAAAGTCCTCTTGCTGTTGCCAAATGATTGAAATATTAAAATGTAATAACACCCTACAATGGTGTTTATATAAAAAGTGAAGAACAAGAGAAACATGTTGTACATGTCAATGTGAGCCAATGCATACCTTATACCGCATCTTGGGACAGGAGTGAATGTAAAAGCCCAGGTAGTAGTAGGACAGCTTGGGGGACTGTTTCTGCAGCTGCCTGGTGAAAGTGATCTCCCTGTGGCAAAACACACAGACACACCTTTTCAGAGAGGTGCTGTAAGAAAAAAGTTCAGGCTTCATGCTTTCAGAAAGAGCACCTACTGCATCCAGGTTGGTGTTATTGCTTCTTACAATGACAGCAGCACCACTCTCTCTTTTTCAGCTGATCCTGCTTGGAAATGTTGCACTGCATGTTTTGCAATTTACACAGTGGCATGGGCGTCAATTAAATGCATCACATAATTGACTGGTGATTTTACTTTCCTAAATTTATGTATATGATGTTTGATACCAAGTATTTTGCATCATGTTTGAGCTACAAGTGTATGCATATGCAGTTAGCCAAATAAATGACACACTAGATTTGATCAACAGTTTGGAGGTTGTTTTCATCACTGAAAACCAGACAAAGTCAGACAGACAAAGTAATTGAGTAATTTTGAATGTATGAATTAATATTACATACCTAAAATGGAGTGTCTAGGTGTAAACAACTAACTTGAAATGCGTTTTCTTACAAGCTAGTATATCACCGGCATTTAAATGAGGGCATTAGGAAATAAAATTGGTACTAGCAGCTCCAACTAGAGCAGTGCTTTAGCTGAGGAAGTAAACACCCACACTCAAAAAAGGCAGCTTTCCTTGGTCTCATTTCATTACACAAAAACAACTGCCTCTCTCTATCGGCATTGAGCCCTCGGGCAGAAAAGAAGGTGGTGAAAAACGAGGGAGAGAGCGTGTAAAATAAAGATTTAGAACTTGGAAGATTTATACAGCTTCTTCAAATACAGTAAATGTCTTGCCGGCTTTATTTTTCCCCAATAGTTTCTTCCTTAATTGCATCCTTTTTCTAAAAGCCTATTTTCCCCTTTCCCTCTGCTGTTTCCTTCACTATTCCATAACTAAATTCCAGCTCCTCTTTCTTCTCCCTTTTTGTTTCTCTCTTCCTTCCACCCTGTGTGTTTCACCCGCTTAAATGAAGGGGGAGAATTCCCTTTCTTACAATACTTAAGAGAGAGAGAAAGAGGCCTGAAAATAAAATAGATGCACTGAAAAATAAGACATGGGACAAAGCAGGCCAATCCAGGGAGGGGGAGAGACAGGGAGAGAGAGAGCAGGAGGAGAATATAAAAGAGGAGGGTCAAGAAAGAGAAAGGGAGGGAGAAGAGAGGCAGCTAGAGCGAGGTGCTAGAAGGTCACCCGCTTGCTGCCAGGTTCCTGGGTTCCCATCCCCTCTCCACAAAAGCGCCCGGCAGGCCTGAATTGGGGGAGGGGGGTCAAGAGAGGCGAGGGGCCCATTCACAAAAAGCCCTGTGCCCCCCCCCCCCCTCCTTCACTTGAGGCCTTCACACCCCCACCTCCACCCCCATGGCAGCAGCTTGAGTCCGCCATTATCCCCTCTTCAGCCATCTGACACTCCAGCACAAGCCAATTATCAAGCCCTCTGCTCCTGCACAGCTTCCCTCATACTGATGTGCATACACACACACACCCAGACACAAAGGGTCCATAATAGTGCATGCCATGAGGTGCTGACTGCAGCGTTGCATGCATGCGGAAACATTTCATTACCAGACATTACAAGAGTAGTGTTGATTAGCTAGATGTAAAATGCAGACTGAGCTACTAGTGATGGGAAGCACACAGAAGCTAATTTAACTGCAGAAACTGACCTGATATCACACATAGAAAATAAATGTATAACTATATAAAAACTAAAGCTAAAACTATGAATGTCCCAAGCCAGTCTGCAGGATCAAGAACTAGACCAATTCAGGCATTTTATGATGGATCATTATTATCTATGTGAATTTATTTCCAAACCCTCGTTTGTTTGCTCTGGCCCAGCAATGTCAGAAATGCAACATCAGGATCCCTCAAACACTGAAACTATACAAAGTTGTGCGCAAGTTAAAGTGAACTGAATAGCACACAAAATAGGTAAACATCAGCCTAGAGTTTAAATCATTGATATGAGAGCAGCACTGAGGTGTGTACAGAGACTATTTGTGTTTAAAAGAACATCGCTTCGCTCTGCTACACTTTGCAGGTGTGTTGCTGCAAAGTATTCATTTGAATTTAAACTGCATTTTTTTTCCTTAAAACACTGTGACACAATACAAAATATTTAAAAAATATATTAATGGAAAGTTGGAATGCAGGTTATATTTATTTTAAAGGGTATCAATAATCTAAATAGTTCTTTTTTTATCTTCATTATGTATTCGATTGGATGCTGCATCAGAAAATACTGAATATTTAAGGATGACTTGGATGAGGATCAGGGGCAGAACAACATAATCAGGACATCCCCATAAGAAAGTGATCCAGGTTGGACACCAGCTGTGTTTCCTGCACACAGTGCCTCAGGCACCTCATTATGTGCCTCTTTACTTCTCCTCCTCCTCCTCCTCCTCCTTCTTCTGTCCGGGGCCTCTGTGGCAGAAGGAGCTGCAACTCCTGCAAGAAATTTCTCAACATCCCCCTCTCCTGTTTTTACTGCTGAATCACACGTACACACACACACATACTTATGTACAGAAGACCAAAATACACACACAGTGCTGTACTTGTTTTTGTACTGACATACACATTTAACCACAACTGTAACATAATCCAACTCTATGCCTGTTTTCCCAGATGACGTCCGCACAAATATGTCCAACAAATCAAGGTTCCCACTGAAGTACTTTGAAATTCCAAAACTTTCCCCATTTTTCCATAACCTTTCCATGACTTTTTGTTACTAGGAAAAAACAAAGTTCTGCTTCATATTTAACTAACAATTCCACCATGATTTTTTTTTTAAGTTTTAAAGTGTATGTGGGTGTGTGTGTGTACATGAATTCTGTACAGTAAGTTTTGGACAGAGTCATCCAGGCCCAGCAGACTAGGGAGTGTCCAGACCTGATCAAAGGCCTGGACTCTGGTGTCTGTAAACAAGCGAGAGGATTTTAGTCCCGCTGGCTCCCTTCTCCAAGGCCTCCTCCACACACCGAGCACTCTGTGTTACTCTTGGAGCCAGACCCTTAAAATAATAAGTGATGGGGAGCTGTGTGCTTATGATGACCAGGGTGTTCCCTTCTATATGAGCAGAGCCTGTCTGTCCTAACTGCTGGGCTGACTTAGTGTGTGATTACAGATCCGCACATGAATGAGCACTCACATACTGACACCTGTAAACTTTGAGGCTCAGATCACCCAGCCTCCCACATCTGTGCAGAAATATTTTAAAAAGCCTTTCTCACATTATTGGGTTACATTTTACAGGAAACTCCAGATATGTGCGCCTGTAGTGTTATGTGTGTGTTCTCTTATTTCATCTTGGCAGAGGGAACTGTCGTCAGCTGAACCACAAACGGAGAACTGCCTCAACCAATCAAGTGCAAAGAAAGAGGTATTTTTCCCCCCAACCTGCAGCATTATGCCACTTATGGTATACAGTTCTAAGGAAAGATAAAAAAATAGGGAGGAGCTGAAAGATCAAGAGTCAGGGAGAGAGCGGGTTAAGAGGAGGACAAATGAAAAGGGAGGAAGAATAAAAAGAACAAAGAATAAGAAGAAAGAATCACCTTGATTCCCCTCTTGAGAGGAGCTACACTTTGTATTTGACAAGTCATTACTCTATTCATTTTAAGACATATTACATAATGTGGATATTACTCTACTGTTTTCCTTTCCTCCACCATCAACTGATTTACAACAATTATAAGATGGCTTTCCAAACAACAGAAAAGGGATGATGAAGCTGGTTTAAGTCCTGGCAACTGACCTGAGAGCAGAGTAGGAGCCCAGAGACAGTGAGGCAAAGTCTGGGTGGTAGTACAGGTAGACAGAGGACACACAGGTAGGCAGGATATCAATCACCCCCACCGCCACGATACGCCCGTCCAGCCAGTATTGCTGGTGGAAGGAGCCATAGCCCACCTCGGGCCCATCTGGAGAATATTCGGCCTGGAGAGAGAGGAGAAGAGAGGCAAACAGTAAGAGGAGGTGGTCAATGGTCGAAACAATCCATACTCTTGTGTGCATTATAGTTTGTGTGTAAAATATATAAATCACAGCGCAATGAGAATGTGGTATTTAATAGGACTGTTTTTACTTTCTGTGCAGCACTTCTTTCTCTGCCTTACACACACACACACACACCTGTATGATGGCGTATTATAATCCTGGCTTTTCCCTGCCAAGCCTCATGCATTATGTGTGGAGGTGTACAGTAGCCTCACGTTCAGCCTGCTAATGGCTCCCAAATGTGGAGTGAGAGCAGGAGCTCAGAGCAGGGGGGTGGGGAGGGCTGGCCACAGAAACACTCCAGGAGAGGACTTTTTAATAAAAGACCCTGCATGAGCAAAATCCATTTGACCAGGCGGTGGTGGAGTGTTGCCAAGCTTTCTCCTATATGTCTGTGTCTGCTCTCTCTGTATGTGGTATGAAAGAATGTGGGTGTAGGTATCCACCCGCCTGCTTGAGTCTACCCCATTAATAAAACAGTTAAGTGTTTGACACACGTTGCGTTTCTCATAGGGATCGACATGCTGGGCTTTTCAATCAAGTCACTTCACTGCTTTTCTCACAGAGGCTTAAGACTAGAGGCTTGGGGTTAGGGTTAAAAGTCATATTAAGCCAGGGTATTGGTGTGTGTGTGTGTGTGTGTGTGTGTGTGTGTGTGTGTGTGTGTGTATATGTCTTTCTTCAGTGCATGAGTAACAGGATCCTGCTCCTTTACCAACATTCATCTGGACCCAGTTAAGTAGCGCAGACGCTGCTAGTTATCACAACACTGAGAGAGCTAGTTTGCTAATCCATTGCGCCACTGGGCCCACACTCTGGCCAAATTAAACCTGACCAAATAGGCAGACACACACATACACATACACACACTCCCTGCAGCTCTGTGACCCCCAGAGCGCTGAACATCACCAATGGGGTGACTGCGTGCCACATTCCTCACCATTTAAGGTTTTCTCAAGTAGAGCTGGTAGTAAAAATAAAATTACATCCCTCTAGCTCAGACGCTTGGACACTCAGGTCTGATTACCTGTCTGACACAATGTATACCAGAGTCCATTTATCTTTTTGTGCGTGTGTGTGGGTAGTTCGGTGGGAAGGGATGATTAAATTGTCTAACTGCTGCTCCACATCAGAGGACATATGATATGAGATAGACGTGATGTGGGTTTGCTACACATTAGGTGTGACTGACTGGCAGCCGAAAAAAGAAAGAAAGAATCAAGAAAAAAAAAACAGTTATTTGGAGCTCAGAGCATCGAGGGGTGACAGGCACCACATCTGGAGCAAGCGCTACACTCTATGTGGCTGTGTGTGTGTGGGGTGGGGGGGCAGGGGGAACTGTCTGTCTGTGTAAGCAGGCAGCCTGTTATTTCTTGGCACAAGTTCCACCCAGAAACACTGGAGGCTTTGTCAGGGGCCCCTCTGTATCATTTAAAAGTTGTAAGCAAAAAGAAAAAGCTCAAGGTGATCTGGGTGTGTAAGAGAGGGAGATCTTTCCTACCCCACCTCAAATATACATGTTGGAGCACAATTATGTGAATGTGAATGCCAGCGCATTGGAACTAAAGGCTGTCTGAGTTTGTACGTTTGTTTGTAAGTTCATACCCTGTTCAAGGCCGATCTTGTCTGACTGACCTGTGCGTCACCTCAGACGACAGCTTAATGGTTGTGTCCTTGCCACTGTGACAACAATCTAAACATTCTCTGGAACACTTCAACCCACCCCAGAGCTTCCCCTGCAGCCCCAAATCGCTCTCATATGGCCTAAATGTAGGGCCATGTGAGCAGTATGCTTGACAAAGTGGGGAGGTGGTGTACTCAATGTTTGTTTCAACCTGAGACATTTGAATAGACTTTTACTATTGCCAGAAACAGTGGCCTACTGTATAATATTGGGTATATTATTAGAAACTTTGCTGTGATTGGTTAAAGTAGCTTATTCTGGCAAATCCCATCCAAATATATGTAATGAGCCTGATCTGGCTCTAATGATGGTCTGACATGGGAGAGAAAGGACAGACTGTAGATGTAAAGTACAGCTCACTCACTATTCATGCTGCTAGTCTCTCTCTTTAGCTCTGTAGCAAAAACAGCTCAGAGCTCAGGTAAAGCTATACCAAAATATAATAGCATATCTTGCTGAATAACTTCATGATTGTATGCTAACAAGGACTGTTTGTACCAAGTTTTAATATTAAACATATTTACAGGATGTTGTGATTATTTAATCATAAAGGGTGCCACATTTTTCATATGATGTAATAATTCTGACAACGTCTCCAAACAATAAACAGAAAGCCTGACAAATTGATTCCAATTTTTTGAAATTACTTTAGTGGTTTTATTTGTCTCATGTGTGAAAGGAAAATGTCGTTCAATGCTGACGGTTTGTTTTCTATAAACAGCTTTCAATAACTTTTCAATGGACATTACTGTATGTGGCTGATAAGTCAGTGGAACAACTTGTAAATCATGGGATTCTGCTACATTAAAAGTTAGGTGTGCAGGAAAACTTCACATTCTGCAGAGCACTGATGTCTTTTAAACAATCATTTATATGTTTTATGTGCAACACATTGACGCAAACTCCAAATATGGACATTTTTGTGACGAAACCCCACAAAGCTTCTGATCAAAGCAGTTGTTTGGAAAACTATTTTCCAATAACAGAATGAGACAAAGGCTTGGCTTGTGCTCAGAGAGTTGAAATGTGACAGATATTAGTTGAAGAACAGATTTTGGAAATAGCTTTGAGTTCATTCCATTTCTTCAACAACAATCAGTGAATTACACAATATATCTGGGATGAGCATGGTTCCATTTACAATTTCTTACTTATTTTTCCATCCCCTCCATCATACAATTTTCATTTCATGCATTTTTATCTATTATGTTCATTTATACTTTTTTATTTTATGGAATTTGTTTATTTTGTATCTGTTTATTAGCTTTTTTAGAAGGTTAATATTCATTATTTTGAAGTAATACTAAAACGTGTGTATTTTCTTATTTCAGTTGTGCTGGAATATGTTTATTGCTGTTAATTGCTGTAGATAAATAGTAGTCATTGCTGGGTTGCTATTAACTGTTTTTGAGTGGAAATCAAATCGGTGGAGGATGAGTGTTAACCATGTTACCACCATGCCACCGTGTTTTTTTTGTTTAACCTCAACTCAAATCTGCAGCACAGAGTTGTCAGACCTACTTTAGAAATGATGTTGTTATGATTCTGGCACTGACCAACAACAGATGTTGAACTAACACATTTTCAGCCCTCTCCTTCATGCACTTAACCGCAAACACACACACAGAGAAAGTCCTCCAAGCAGGCTGTAGGTATAGCATCACTCACATCATGAGCAGAAATAATATTTTCTTCCCATTCTCCCATACTACTGAACTTATTTACAGAAATGTCCTGTTGATTTTACAGTAGATATAGTTGGTAGATGCTTTTGGGCTTACAGCCGAGGCATGTATGGTGGAGGTCTGTGTGTTCATTACTATGGTATGTCAGCTGGTGCATTCCCTGCTGATGTGTATCTGGGTCTTTACATAAAAGAATTTTTTTTTCTCTTCCTCTCGGGGAGAGAAAGAGAGAGAAACCAAATCACAGAAGGACAGACAGAGAGAGGGTCAGAGAGGTGTGGTCATAAAAAACTTAGTGACTAATTGGCCAACACCCCTGTTAATGAGTGTTTGCCCCTTGGTTAGACACATTAGGAGGCTGTAAAGGAAAATAAATAGAAACAGAATGAGTGCATGAACCCCACCTAGCTCATAAAAACTAGAGTTTCTCCATCTCATGCCACATAGATCTCACCAAGGTCAAGTGCAGTGGCAGACACCTGCGTGACTGTTGCACATCATGTTTGTAGGTACCGACGTGCCACTGTTTATCAGACAACACAAATGTGTTTACGTGTCTGTGTGTGTGTAAATGTAGTAAAAAAAATAAATAAATAAAAAAAACCTAGTGGAATCAGTGACAGCTGATGTTAATTACCTCTGAGTTTCAGCACGAATCCTCTGCAATTTTGGTGAAATTGAACACAGCAACAAACAAACAAGTCAGACAACCTGGGTCCTAATTAGCTGCAGTTGGATTTTTAAGTATGCTGTTTGCATACATTTGTATAAATGCAAGCTTACATGTGAGCTGATGAACCACACAGTATGCAGGTCCATGTGGTGAGTGTCTGTGTGTGTATTTTAATAGCACTCTGATTGGAGACAGATGGAGGCCAACACGCAGAGGTAGCGCTGAAAGCCATGCATAATAACTCTGAAATGGGGAGCATTTGGAGAGAGACAGGAGAAGACAGGGAGGCAGATCAGAGAAAGAAATAAAAACAAGTTGGATGAGAGGGGGCCGAACGAAGGGAGGCGCCGCTTTAAACCGGTCGTGAGAGGTGGGGACGGTGAAGGCCGGAAGATATGTGAGGCAGTGTGCCACAGTATGTGTGCTCACATGTGTGTGTGTATGTGTGTAATTCAGTGTGCCTGGCCGCCAGCCTTGACGAGGTGATAAAAGCTTGTTTCCTATAAACACTAATGATGTTCATTAGTGAAGACCTGAGGGGGCCCACGGGGCAACACAGAGTGACTGTGTTTGTGTGTCTCTGTGTCAGTCAGTTCGTGTGTGCTCCTGGACCTCAATCCCATTAAAGTGGCTGTTATAAGTGCCCATCCTGGGTCTAATTGCCGGTGTAATTGTCCTGACCCAACAGGTCCACTGGTGTTCTTGAAGGCTGCAGCTCACCGGGGCTGCTAAGTGCTCGGTGATGCCCATCTGCTCCTACATCTTGCTCAGTGACCACAGAGAGTCCTCTTCCAGACGCCATCAACATCCCTCACATTATAACCATCTAAAATGCAATCATTAAATAGATCACCAGCAAGATTGTATTAATGAATGCACCAGACGCTGATATCAAACTGCCGCCTAAATAATTACTTGCTAACTAGGCAGATAGCCATCTGTTAGGTCCCAAATTGATGCACACAGAGGTGCCTAATCAGCCTGTAATCTGTACCACACCACACAAAGTGAAGAGCAGTGGTATGTCCCATTGTGTCAAGGCCAGAGAAAAGGACTGGTCTGAAGACCTTGTGTTCAATGCAATCTGGACACCACATTGCACTGTGTTCCTCCCTCAACACCCTCTTTCACTTAGGAGCTAAATTAAAAACCCTCCGATATGAAACAAAAAACTCCTCTCTGAATCCCTTAACTCCATCCCCATCCCCATCGCCTAAACCCTGCTGGAGGGTTTTGGAAGAGAGAGAGAGAGAGAGCGCAAAGGTGGTTGTGTATGTATGTGCTGGACGAGGGGAACTAGCGCACGTTTATCTCCTTTTTGAGTGTGTTTGATGAAGAACTAAACACTGAAATTCTGGAAAGTTTTCAAATCATTACCATCGTCATCTCTACGACAGTAATTTCCACAGGAAGACCTTCTCCTCATTGCAGGTAACACACATATGGACGAATAGAGACATTTAAAAGTGGTTTTATTAAACTGTCAACAGGCCAAAGGAAATACATACCTCTAGTGGTGAATCACAAAGAAATCTCCGGAACTGTGAAGGGAGGCAGAGGGGAGGGGGGTGGACAGAGAGAAAAACAGTTAGTTCTCTGGGTCACCAACTCTTTTGAAAAGGCATAAATGAAAACCATACACATCTCCTTTGCCGTCCTATATACTTTATCCCTCCCTGTTTTCTCCTCACTCAGGTGTCATATATCAAATGCAGCCCCCATTCACAAAGGGGCATGGAAAAGAAGATTGTATTTACACAAATGAAAACATTTAGCCTATCAACTGAAGCTCACGGTCCAGGGAGGACATTGTGACAGCTTAAATAATCAGTATTGCCGATGTCAAAATAGCTTATCTCTGAACACACTTTAAAAATGCACATCAGATATCAATTACTGCGGGACTTTATGTCTGAGGAAACAATCTTTCTTTCATTCTCTCTACTATTTCCTGTGCTCCTCCTTTTTTAGCACCATGGTTGAGAGAAGTGTGTTTAAAGACGAGCTGACCTGCAGGACTGGAGGACAAGCGTAGCGCGCTTCCATGTCTAGAGCCAAAGAAACGCTCTGTAATGAGTAGCAGCACAGCCACAGCCGAGCAGTGATGGACAGCCTTTGGTTTACTCAGTCTGTCTCACCCTCACCACACCACAGTTTCCCGTTCATATTACACAAAGAAATGCTACCATTCGTTCTAGATCTGTGTGCACATTTGCAGATATGTTCAACCTTGGTTGCACTGTCTGGCGGGCAGAACACAGGTCTAGAATAACACTTAAGTATCATAAACATAGGATAGAGATGTTCCAGACAGGACTAAAAAACAAGTGGGGAATATGAATTATGTAAAACGGTTCATAAAATGGGAGGTTACATAATCACACACATTATTAATCAAGGGCCGGTGGTAATAATGTGTTTTTTTTCCCTTGTTTCCCCTCACTTAGACCTTAACTCCAACTAGGGTTTGACTTACATGATGGGGTTCTTTATGGCGACTGATTTAGTGGGCCTTTTTTCCTGGAATATTGTTCTTGTCAGGAATACAAGATTTTAGAAAATAAAAAAACACATGCTGCTGAATTTTCTTAAGGTGGGTTACCAGGTAGACAAGCCGTTCTCATCGATGGCATGTAATTAACAGGCTAATAACATATGTATTGAAAGGTCAGTGTTTGTCCAGTATATTGGCAAATTAACATCTCAGTCTAATTGCACTCTTTGCATGACCTCCTAAGACTCTAAAAGTAAACGAAAGCCAGTGAAAAACGATGAAAAAAAAAGAGGCTCACAATGTTCTTGTGATTTAATTTCTGTTATGCTAGTATTTGGAATACGACTCATCTCTCACAGAGTTTCAATAAATGAATGAATCCAAGTTATTTTGTTCATAAAGCAGCACTATATAGTTTTTATTAAAACTAATTTGTTCTACAAGTTATTAAAAGTTCCCACAAGCACCCCAACATCCTGTGTGTGTGTGGGTGAGCAGTACAACTAGTAACAGTGATGACGGCTGAAGGCATGGTTCACTGGGTGGGACAGTCCTGGCTTAGGTGCAACTCAAAATACTGCCAGTACTGAACTCATCGAGTGTGTGTTTCTCCGTTCCCCTGCCACAGTTGGTGTGTGTGTTGGTGACACTAATGCAGTGCTCTCCAACACGGGGGATGTTTTGGCAGAGAGTGGTTAAAGAATGATGTGCTGTTGCCTGTCATTTCTATTTTACCTCCTCCTGAAGCAAACAGTTTTCACTACGTCTGAAATTCCCCCACTTGAGTTGGATTCACGTCATAAAAATGACTAAATCCACAAAATATTAAACCAGAAAAATCTATAAAATATGTGGATCAAGCAAGAATACAGCTTGTGTACAAAACAACTGAACTCAAAAACAATGCATGCAGTTCTTGCCTTGAGGTACTGTGAGCTATAAAAGTCTTACAAACTGTGCTCCCTGCAGTGCTGAATATGACAACAAGATGCAACACACCAACTTTACCCTCGACTCAACCTCAGATGAGGCTGGAGAGGAGTTGAGGGGATGGACAGAATTACTCAGACACAGAACAAACAGGAATGATGGTCTTTAACTTTACATTCTCCTGCTCAAGGCCATTAGGTCAACTGTGCTTGCAAAATCTCAACATGCAGTTACTGCAATAGTCCCCGAGCTAACATTTACCCAGAAAGAATATTTCAACTTTAAACATTTAACAGTTGTAAAATAATTCCCTGCAAATGCATTAAAATACACCTGCCAAACAGAAGAGCATTTTGTATGAAATTTACACTTTCCGTGGCCGTTACGGAAATCGTAGTGACCACATCTGTTCAGTCCATAATTATCTCTGGTCATGCAAAAAATGCTTATCAAGTTCCCCACCTGTGTAACCATGCCAGTAAAGTGTAATTTTCCACTCCTAACTTTGCGGTGACTACTGCTCTGCCAGTCAACAAATTACCAACAGCGCAGCCTTCCAATGTGCGATATTGCTGAAGGGCACAAATGAAACTTTTGTTTAAAACTCACAAAAAAGCACCAAATGGTTTACCAACAGAACAACAGCTGCAGTTATTAGATGACATCATTTATAGAGGGCATGCTACGACACTGGCTGCTGTTTGTGTGCAACTGAGAAATCTCCAATTCACCTTGTAGTAATAATACTGTCTTATAGGATTAGACAAGTAAGTCTGTGATCCTTTTACACACTGGAGTTAATGTATGCAAATGCATACTTGGACGTGTGCATCATGTTAAGTTGTGATAGCTCCGAGCACCTCCCTTCACTCAGTCCCTCCTCCTCCACCTTTACCGGGCGCTTGTCAGGGGGCTGCTGGGTAATTGTAACAACAGGAATGAGCAGTGGAGCGCGGCAGCTTTCCACTGCTGTGTCAACCCTGTTTGGCTAGGTGAAGTGCGCTCTCCTGGAGCCTGGCAGGGTTTGACCCCTCTCAAGCCACTGACAAACAACACACTACACGGCCCTGCCAGGCTGAAACAGACGTACAAACAAACAGACAAACTCATTCAAAGACTTCACTCTGCAGCAGATAGACAGTCTAATATATATAAAAGTACAGTCACTCAGGCATGAAGACAACAAGGGAACAAACATGTGACTCCAATCTCAGCATCCTTTCCCTCTCTCTCTCTCTCTCTCTGTTTCTATCTCAAATACAACAACACGTGTCTGTAAACGGAGCCGTGTCCAGAGTGCCTTCTGGAACGCTCTCATCCACAACACATGGAGTCCATCACTTCCTCTCTAACTCTCCCTTTCCTATAGTAAACACTCATCTGTGTACGATTAGAAGGGCAAGCAGCCGTCTCAATCTCTCTCTCTCTCTCTCTCTCTGTCTCTCTCACACACACACACACACACACACACACACACACACACACACAAGCAGTCGTGTCTTCACTCACACACATATAGTACATATAAACACACACATCTGTTTAAGCCTAATTGCTACTTAGAGCTCTCGTCATTGTGCGCTTTACTTGCTCAAATTGCCGTACTTATTTCAGTGACAAGGTGCCTGTATTCGCTCTCTCACATTAAAAGAACAATAAAAACAAACCAAATAGCGTTTCTTTCTCTCATTGCCAAACTTTTGCTGACTGGATCTTTGTTTAGACTGTGCAGGAGAGGAGCTAGATGCAATGCACAAGTTAGTTGGTGTAAAAATATACAATTATATATTATATAAGCGTTCATTATTATTCATCCAACCATGTTGCAAATGGCTTTAAGCCACAAGTTATTTTCATGTCTTCCATTTTTATTATTTTTTATTTTATTGCTATGTCTTAGCAATAAAGCTCTGTCTTTTTCTGTTCCTTTTTTCATGTGTTTTGGTTAAGGCCATCAAGAAGAGTAAATACAGATTTAACAGGATTTGTTTTGCTGAAAATGAATGCCACATGTGCAGGAACTCAGAGTCACGGCTCAGCACAACACTTAAGAACAGTAAGTGTGAGTTAGAGAGTTTGTGTGTTTGTGTGTGTGTGTGCGTGCTGTGTCTAAATAATTGTGAGTATGTCTCAACTCTATCAGGAAACCATGTTTGGTTGTGGAAGGAATAATGTCTGTGTCTGGCTCTCTTCCAGTCATGGTATGACAGGAAATACATACATCCTTAAACAAACAAAGCCATTCCCCTCTAGGACATCGTACTGTCTAATGGTAGTACAATTTTCGCAGGGTAATTCAACTTCAACACACACACACACACACACACACACACACACACACACACACACACACACACACAAAAAAAATCTCTCCTATCGCCTGGCTCTAAGCCAGGCTGACAGTATTGCACATTCTGTCCCCAGGTGATACTTTAATAGATTAATAAATACCTCCAAAAATACTAAATGACCCAACTTCCTAGGTAGCAGCAGGCATAGAATGGCACTGCACCAAAATGTGCCATCACCACATCAACAATGTGTTTCTCATTTCTTTATGAGTGCCACAGGACAATGGGGGGGCTCCGTGCTTCTGGGAAGCAAATAGGCGAGTTAACCAGGAGCTTGACGGGCAAGAAAATAAAAACAGCAGAGTTTAGTTCTGTGGTCTCAGGAATGGGGTTCACAGTAGAGAGTCCAACTAAGGGGGATATGATACAAGTTAAATTTGCTTCAGTGGGAACAATTAGAGACAACCATGAATAAATTAACCGTAGTAGAATGAGACAAACCAAAGAGAGGTTCTAGTATTGTATGTAATACAACAGAAGAGCTTATCCATAGAGGCCGATAATAAGAGGATGAAGCCTTGTGCGGTGGTCTGGTTATGTCTTTCACCAGTGACAACCTCTAAAATATCTCCATGTAGCAAAGAAAATGTGTAACTGAATAAATAGTACATATTGTCGTCTTAATTAAACCCTGACAAAATTAATATATAGTGCTGTTATAATCCAGGCATTTCTTGATACTGCTCCCTAAATTAGAGATGTGAAGGTAAATGTGAAGATGTGAAGGCCTTTAAGTTTGCCTTTAAGTGTAATTAGTACAACCTTAATTCACTCTTTTACACTACACTACATGCAGTCAGAATCCAACCTGGAAAGTCCATGTAATAAAAAAAAAAAGAATTTATTATTTGGCAACCAAACAGACAGCGGAGATGTTTGTGCAGCTCCACACCTCTTTATTTTTTCAGTTTTTTTAGATGGTAGTTCTCTAGTCGTTGAACCCATCTGATCCCAGTGCAGTTATAAACCTGTGCTGAAGCTGTGCACACAAACACACACAAACACACAAGCTCCCTGTAATAGAGCTAGTGTTATGGCAGTAGGAAAGAATCTGCCACAGTCTGCCCAATCTGACAGCTTTTATTATTTATTAATTACCTTACTTTTACAAGCTGGAGAATTCAGTAATTTACTGAGGCCTGCTGGCAGGAGGGTGGAGGAGGAGGAGGTTGTTTTTCCAGCCCTGAGGGACAAAAGGCCCTCTCAGGTTAGTAAGAATGTCCAGCAGTTCGGCATCCTGACTAGACTTTATTTTCTCCTTTTTTTTATTTATGTATAAAGTGCAGAAACTGAGGTGTGTAGATATTTTTACAAGATAATTTACTGTGTATTATGAATTCATTTTTAAACTTTATGAATCTATGTTTCATTTTCCCATTGCCATTTATTACTGGACAATACTGCTCATTCATTACATGAACTACTGAACTTTCTCTTTCCTTCATAGAGTTAGCTTACACATCCAAAGTATAATAGAAGAAGCATTTTAATGATTATAATTATTTGTCAAGGACCAATGAATGCTACAAGTCTCCCAACAGTGTGTGCTCAACTGTTGTTGATGGAGGTACAAAGACTATAATTTCAACGATTAACACAGAAATGAACTAGTATTAACTAGTAATTATTTTCATCATCGATGAATCCGTGAATTATTTTAACAATTACTCAATGGTTCATCTATTCTATGCCAGAAAATAGACACTAATATCCATCAGAATTTCCCAACATCTGAGGTGCGTCTGTAAGTTCAAAATACAAAGAAAGTATATTAAACCAAAATAAAACAGAGAAAAGCAGCAAAAAGCTGGAATGAGTGTGCACAGTAGTTCCCTACGGTAGGTGGGGAATAATAATCATGCAGTACCTCACTCTCACTACATTCGCTGGGGTCATCACCATGAATGGCCATCTGGTAGCAGGCGAACAGTGCCACCGACTGCTGATAGGACGCTGTGAATTGAGGGTCCTCAAAGCTGACCGGCACTAGCCTCACCTTCAAGCACAGGGTATGGAGGGGGAAGGAGCAATAAGGTGGAGGGAGGTTTTATAAGGGTTGACAATGAATACAAGGACGGTGAGTAGTTAGAAAATGAATAAAAAAAAAAAAAGAAGACAAGGAAGCATGGGTGCTTCGGAGGAACGAACAGTGCAGGATGCAACAATGGAGGTTTTAAACAGTGTTATACAAGTGCTTTGGCATGTTAGGGTTCACGTCAGTCTCCTAGTCCTCGAGGCAGCTGGTAACACAGCAGGTCTGTTTTGAGTTTCAGACGTGATTTAGTGATTTTACCAGATTGTTGCGCAAAAAGGATACATGAATGCAAAAAAACAATAGGATTCTAGGAGACTGACAGTTTGTTTTTAAAGTAATGAGATGTCAGCAAGTTGAAGGTGAGGCTAGTGCACTGCCCAGATTTAACCACAGATCGCACTTAGAGTTTTGGTAATTTAAGATTCAACACAGTGTGTGTAAGGTCCGGGGCAGCAGGAATCCAAAACTGTGTCTGAATTGATCATCCCAGCAAGACACAGACTCTTCCAACACTACAGACTCCTCTCAAGAAGGCAAACAAGGTTGAACAGACTTCACGCACAAAGTAAATTAAAATCTTATTACCACTACTTCATCATAAATTGAAATGTAATTCCACTTCAGACATGGGGGACTATTGTGATTTGGGGCGGGGGGTGTGAAGGTCGAGACGGTTCAGCTGACGAGCTGCCCCCCAAAACTGTAACAGCTCGAGACTAACGACCCGGCTGGCCAACCGAGGGCCAACTCAGACACCTGGAGAAACACTGCTCTGAACCATGGCGTATGGAAACATTTTCCCCTCCATTTCCTCTCCCTTTGACTGCCGCTCGCATACACATACACTCTCTTTAATATGAACACGTTAATTCACTTTTTTTCATTCATACAGACTGTTTCTATTTCCAATGAGAGAAAGTTTGAGCGCAAATTAACGACAGTATAATCCTGAGTTTGTTCATCATGATTTAAACCTATGAATGTATGAATCAAATCTTCAAAAAAAGCAATAAAAGTAATTAATACTCATTAAATACTTCAAGTACAAACCTAACAATGATTTACCTGTTTTGTGTTTGTTTAAAATTAGGAATCACATCCAGCACTTCTGCTAAAGACACTGAGAAGCAATGATAAACTTTAGTCCATTATATGATATAAAACTACAAAAACGACCAAGAAGAAGACATATTCGTTAAGAGATGAGAGCAAGATAACACCCGTTTGATGCGTCACCCTTTCCCTCCCTCCCCCTAGAGCAGGTTGACCTATGCCCCCCACCCTCTGACCTGGCTCTCGGTGGGTTTGTCAGGAGGGTCCTTGTGAATAGCCATCTGGTAGAGTTTGTACACCTGGTAGGAGGCGTCGAAAGAGGCTTTGAACTGCGGGCAAGGGGGATTGGAGCGCACTAGCCTCACCTTCAAAAAGAATACGTGCAGACAAAGGTTAACATTAAAATGGAAAAAAGTACTGAGAATAACACAAGTGGTGATTAAAAATAGAAGATATTATCACAAAACAATGGGAGAAAGTGTGAAAAGAGTGTGAAGTGAGTGAGCAACTGGCATAGACACACCCTCTTTAGGTTGGGTGACCTGGCACCCATCAAGGTTTTAATTCATTTTAAAAATAAAATGGAAAAGTTTCCTGTTTGAAAGTTTTGTTCACCAAGAGCAGCTGTTGCTCACAATAGCTGTAGCTTAATGGGAAAACAAGAACAATACAAAGAGGGTGTGTTATGTCCAACTCCATCATGACACAAAAATGGCAGGTGTTACTCAAGATAACAAAGAATATGAACAAGCATTTGCTGTAACAGAAAACTCAGTACTCAGAAAGAAGAAATAATCATTAGCCTATTTACTCTGCATTTAGCTTTTACACATTGTGTTTATGAGCCCGTCTCCAGTGCTTCACCATGTCATGTCATCTGAGACTGAAGTTGAATTCTTGATCCCAATCATACCCAACAGAGTGTGCAGAGACTTTTTATCATGTCTGAATGAGCAGGGGTTTCAGATTAACATTAAAACGAGGCCAAGTTCAGCTATCCTACCCCAAAAGTTGCAAAAGTTTGCAAATGAATTCATTAATACATATAAAAGATGCATACTTTAAAAGGGAATGTTTGCAGAGCTATATATTCATGTTAACAGGAAGAATCAGTAGAAGCCTGTGATAGAAAGAGTGTTGTTAATATCAAGCAAACTGAAAGAAGAATTCAACTCCCACACCCTAAGGCCCAATTTAATTAACCGTCTCTTCGTTTAGAAGCTTTTGTTGGCCACAGAGGCTGTGCCATATGAATCCCCTGGACAGACGGGATAGAGGAACTGAACCTGGGGTTTGTTTGAGTTGGACCTAAGTGGGTTTCTCTCATATGACCACTTGGCAACTACATCCTTAAGTCAAACAGAGACGTTGGGCTTCTTACATAAAAGGACAATGCTGAAGTTCAGCCTTTTTTCATTTTGTTCTAAATCTAGAGATTTATTTTGACAAGCTGAAATCCTTTCAGTGAACCAACTCTGCAGCAGAAGTGAAATTTGAACAATTCTCATAACAGCCTTGAAATTTAACACCCAGAGTCTGATACTTGACCCCTTTAAGAATGTTCAAATAAAGCCTCATAATACCATTAGCATTTTCCAACTTTAATTAAAATGTAAGATTGTGGTTTTTCAAAGCTTTAACTGTAAGAGATTCCTCTGAATCTGGCTCTTCAGGACCTTTCAGTACGCCATTAAAAAGTAATATAATAGAGGAGACAAATAATTGCATGTTAGCAACAGGAGATTTACAGGAAAGGCTATGAAAATATGAGAAAAGTGTGTAGACAGTAGACATGACTCAAGAGGGGAATAGTTGATGAACAGTTCCACACTCTCCTGAGGTGCCTGAAGGGCTCTAGATGATGTTCTCACACTGACCCCTGGTGGTGGCTAATGGGACCACAGCTGCTTTTAAAGGCCAGGTAACTATTGAACTGTATATACAGTACATCTGAACCAGTTTCTCCCTGTCTCTATGAGTTATCTCTTCACTCTGCATTACTTCAAGAAATAATCAGCTCCTCCAAGGTCACAGTTGGCAGAGAGAAAGTCAACTGAACAGTTTTACAGTAAGCAAAGGTAAGCCTAGAAGTGCTTACTCACCAAATTTTTCAATTTTCCATTTCCTTTAATATTCTCATCAGTCAAGCTGTGTGATATCTTTAACAGATGTGTTTATGATGAATCCGAGTAAACTGTAAACATCCATCTTCTGGTACTGACACGAAAAACCCTTTTGAGGCTGGAGCTCAGTCAACAGCACAGAAGCCCAAGAATGAGCATCAGATAGATTCACTAAACTGCTTATCATCCAAATTGTCCATTAGCCACAAATCTGATGCAGCCTTGCCACATGTAATAAACATTTAAATGAGTCAAATAGAGGCATCGCTCAATTATTTGACTTGTAAAACGTACAATTATCCTTCCTTTGCTAAGGATGACCTTGTGTTCATGCCCACTTAGTGAAATTGAACGATAATTGCCGGCAAATAAATTAATCCAATTGAAAAGAGCTGGATTGCTGGTCTAGTCTCAGAGGGTGTACAGACAAGAGACAGACACTGCCTGGTTCATCCTAGCATCTGGCTCAAATCTTGGTCAAGACAAAGAATGACGTTACTCTACCAACCTCAGCTTAAGGCCTTCGCCAGGGATCTTTCTACATCGTTCTGCCCCCTGCCAGAAGTTCATTTCCATGTCCTCTCATACCGGCTGAGCTGGGAGCTGTGGTTTTAATGTCATCAGCAGGGTAACGCGAACCAGTTTGTGCGGTGTGTCTGTCATTTGGTTGAATTCAAACTAGGAAGAGGTGGTTTTTCCACTCTGCTCTGGCCAGCTGTCCTCTCCGCACACATAAACACATGGTGAAGTCACTGGAGCTCTGGAAGAGGGCTCTATGAAACTAAAGTTTCAGGCTAACTGAATCCAAAAGTCGTGGAGACAGAAAGCTCAACCAAACACACTATTTCTTAATGACAGCTGGAATCATCACAATAGGCTAATGTTTACTCCAAGTCACATAAAAAGAGAAAATAAAGTACCTACTCCATACTCCTGCTCACCTCAAGGCAATGAGAAGAGTTGTCAGGTAATGACTCAGTGATGAAATCTTCCAGGGGTTTGGGTTGGTTGGCCTGGGTGGGAGCGGGTGGAGTAGGAGAGACAATGGAAGATACCCCATCAGCGTCATGCCTCATCTGCTCTTTCTGAAGACGTCGCTCCTTCCTCAAGTCTTTGGCCTTCCGACATGGCGGCCGACTAGCATCAGCTCCCACCCCTGCACCCGAGAGAAAAGAGAGAAGAGGGGGAGACGACGAAAACACTGTTCTTAATCTTTCATCTGTCATGCAAAAGATCTGGTATTGCACTCTGAAAACATTTCCAGGTGAGAAATGACATAACAGTAAAACAGGCAGTTATAAGATTTTTTTTTTGATGCGGGTAACATGTTTTGCTTTCATGCTGCCTTCAAAGTAAGACTCAACCTTTCTCACTTCAAGCTGCTGGTACTGATGACTCAAATTTGGGGCAGGTTTAGAGTGTTGAGTGTTAGACCATGTTTCCGATGGATTTTTCCCTGCGCCTCTGGGCAAATGGACTGCCATGTTTACTTTAGTGGACCCCCTGTCTAAGAAGCCAGTATCAACAGAGAGCCCTATGGAAGTCATTTTCTTGTTTCCCAGCCTCGACAGTCTTTACATTAAATCTATGAAACAATGTGGTCTGTGTTAGCTAAGTGTATTTATAAAAGAAGCTTAAGACATTATGGACCCAAGAGTGTTTTTTTTTTAATAATGACAAAGATAAGGTTGTTACTAACAGTGCACACACACACACACACACACACACACACACACACTCATACACTGTTTTTCTCTCCCAGCAAAACATGAACAGTCTCTGAAGCAACTGAATCTCTCTCCGTTTCCCTCTCTCTGTTCCCCTTCTCATCCTTCTTCTACTCCTCCTCCTCCTCCTCCTCCTCCTCCTCCACCACCACCTCCTGGGCTCTTGCCAGGCCCTCCAGCTCTCCGGGCATCCCATGTCAACAGTTTACACGCCCACATCCTGTTTGGAGCAATAAGGAAACGAGAGCCATTTCCTGCTTGTCCTACTGCCAGCCGCCACCATCAGCTCACTTACTAACTTTCCCCTCCTTCGACGTCACAAGGAAGAGAGGGACGCCCGGTCTTGACAAGGGGAGAGGGAAACTCTGGCAGTGGCCAAGGTTCATTGGCAGCGTTCAGCTTCAGCTGACTCAAGCTACTTTTTCTACTGTAAGGTACAGCTTCTGTCCTGTGAATATAAAAAGAGAGCAGAGCTTCTGGCTTCTTTCATGATTTATTTAAAAACATTTTCTTGTAATTTCCAATGTGAAGTAAAAGCTTGAAGGCTACAAAAACAGTAAAGTCTAAGGTAACGAAATTTCAACCTGACTTGTATTAATAACTACTGTGTTCCTCTGAACAATTTGTTTCACATTATCACACAATCTTATTAGGTGAAAACGACCTGGACATGTATCATCTCAAAGCCCCTGTTTGCTGTATTGGGACATGACTGGAAGCATAAAAAGGAGGGAAGCAT
Organism: Argyrosomus regius; assembly: GCA_946959425.1. Lineage (NCBI taxonomy): Eukaryota > Metazoa > Chordata > Actinopteri > Sciaenidae > Argyrosomus > Argyrosomus regius. The sequence goes on from OX336894.1 coordinate 19,523,525, forward strand.
TTCTAAACTTCTTCTGATATAAACAAACCCTGTGAGTTAAAGCGTGGTCAAATGCTATTCCAGCGAAAGCAAAGCAGACTGTCTGGTCACAAAGACAACAGGAATCAGAATCTAAACTCAACCACAAACACATGAACCCTTATCCACAATCATTCCGCCCACGTGCCTCTCTTCCCTTTAATTACACTCACTACAAACACACTTTGTCTCTCTCTCGCCTCGGTCTCACACACACACACACACACAGGCACAGGTACTCCAGAGGAGAGCGTGAGCAGCCGTGGCGAAGATAAAGTCTGACAGATCAGTTCCTGTGGAAGACAAACGCTCCCTCTCCAGCAGTTAGCACTTCATAAAAACTATGACACTCTCCCTCCCCGCTTCCCCAAACACATATACAACTCTCAAAATCAGCCTCAACTGTCCGGGATTGTGACATACTGCTTTCTTGCATGTAAACATGTGGAGACACAAAATCAATTCACAGTGGGAGGAGGACGCTGTTATCTGTGAGCAGCCACTGAAATATTAACACGCAGGTATGTCACTTTATAGGAAATTTACTCTGGGAAAATGTACTGTGTACCACTGTTAACTCACACTATACTGCTTCCTGCTTCTTACAAACCAACAAATTTGGGCCATCTGCTATCATGTTGGTATTAACCCTAACTTGTGCTGACCTGATTTTGTTCATCGATTAGTATTGATTAAATGGCTTTAGAGCAATCAAAACTTTAAGCTTACATTTCAGTGACTGGTTCTCTTGAATTTACTGCAACACTGCCTTCTCTACTGATAAAATGTTTTGCTACTTCTGATTCCCTAAAAGCAGATCCTAGCAGAGCTTTACAAAACACAACATTTCATATCTACTTCTGTACCTGTTTACCTCTGGCTTTGCAAATGCTATATGGCAGATGGGGAGCTATTTTCTCAAGACAGAACTGGAGCCTGTCCAAAGCTATAAAGCGCTCCAGTCATAAAGCTAAAGGAAAGATATGGCCAGGTGTTTTCTGTTGGAGGTGAATAAGGGGGGAGTGGAGAAACACTGGTCCAACATAGTAAATCCTCCTCACTTCCTTGTTGCTCGCATCCTGAAAAGCCTTGGTATTTCTGACAGGCTGAAGAAGAAGAGTGTGGTGCTGACACAGGTGTAAGGGGAAAAAGAACACTGGCATCGTTGAAAGTTTTATTCTGTGTGTTTATCAACCTGCGCCAATACCAGGCTTTCCTGCTCAAATGTACGTCCTCGCCTTTTGATTAATGAGCATGGGGGGGGACTGTTCTCATTAGAAGTTTCAGAGGGAAAAAAGTGGTCAAGACAGTTGTTAAAAGTGCTGCTTCCTGTGTTTAAACGGAGTTTATTATCTCTACAGTGTGAGTGTTTTTTATTCATTACTGTGAGTTGGCTAAGAGGATATCCTGTAGTGGAGAAGTAAGGAAGAGAACATGACATATAAGCCAAAACCAGACACACTACAGAAATCACAGAAACACCAGCTTCATTCACCAAGCTGCTGCACAGTGGACTCTATTACAAGGTGAACAGTGACACCCTCTGGCAAGCAATGGTGCTTTAGCTACTGCAGAACACCACAGTGGCAGTCTACAATTGATTGTGGTGAACTGCCATTAAACGCACTGTTAGTTCTTTTGAAGTCGTCCCTACTCTTTTGTCTTAAAGAATACCCAACATCCAAAATAAACAAATAAAGTACATTCTTTTACATTTTGACACATGCTGCTACAGTATTATTACACTCTTTTCTCCACATTATTGTAGTAGGTACAAGTATCTTAGTGTTGTGAGACAAAAAGTGAACAAAATACAGAGTAATTCATGCGTAGAGTGCAACACTAAAGCTCAGAGCTATAATGTGCTGCGCCTGAGCACCTAATGACTCTCATAATAATTAGCAGAAGTAGTTTATAGAATATTAAAACTGAATGATGATTTAATCACTTCATTATTCAGACATTACGTTCTTGTAGTCATTCTCTTTGCTCCAACCACTCATTAGCTGACGGATGTATGCAGCTGCCGTAATGTCATTTTGACACACACTCTGCATGAATCAGCATGTAGGGCTGTAACTAACAGTTATTTTCATGATCGATTAATCTGCCGATCATTTTCTTGGCTAAATGTACAGAAAATAAAAATGAAAAATGGCGACAAGTTCTCACAGTCTCCAAGACAATTTGTTCAAATTTCTCGTTTTATCCAAAACCCAAAGAAAATGACTGAATCAAAATACTTCCATCCATTATCTGTAACCATTTATCCTCATCAGGGTCACAGTGGAGCTGGAGCCTATCCCAGCTGACTTTGGGTGAGAGGCGGGGTACACCCTGGACAAGTTGCCAGTTCATCACAGGGCCCATAGAGACAAACAACCATTCACACTCACATTCACACCTAGGGGCAATTTAGAGTCACCAATTAACCTAATAAGTGCATGTCTTTGGACTATGGGAGGAAGCCGGAGTACCCGGAGAGAACCCATGCAGACACGGGGAGAACATGCAAACTCCACACAGAAAGCGAAGGAACCAGGAACCTTCTTGTTGTGAGGCCACAGGGCTAACAACTAATTGATTAACTGACTAATTACTGCAGCTCTAGATTCATGTTCTGTATGCAGAAAAAAGTGGTTGGTTAAATAAGCAGAAATGCAAAAAAAAAAGGCTTTCCTGATAAATGCTGAAAAATGTTACATAATGGTTTCAGTAACTGCGAGAATAAAATTGATTGCTTGTTGATGATTATTATCAGCCATGAGGGACAGGGAAACAGATTTCTTACCCGGTTTAGGAGCTGTGGCTGTTGTTCTCCCATCCGGAGACACTGACACTGAATCCTTTCTTGAGGTTTCTGAGCTGGCAGGTGCGGCATCCGCCACCTCCTCCTGAACATCTGTTATAGCGGGACACTCTGCTACTTCCTTCTGAATGTCTGTTATAGCAGTACACTTTACTTCTGAGTGACAGGCTTTACTCGGTTCCCGTGGACCTGCTTCTTCACACACTGAGTCCATTGGCTCCCCTACAAGGCACAAGATAAAAGACCAGATAAAAATGCGGTACAGAGCCACAGTACCAAGTGTTGCGTTTGTGCCCATCTCTACCTGTAGTTTAAACCCTGCGCTCAGTCCAATAGTCTTGACTGCAGACAGCTACCTGACTGCTAACTGCTGTTTTTTTTTTTCTATTTTTTCATTTCACAAGTACTGCACAGAATACAGATGCATTAACAACTATTATAAAAAATGAAATGTACTCTTACCATCAACCTGTCCTTTTGGTAATTCCCCTTTGGAAAGAAATTTGCTCATCTTCTTTAGGATTTTCTTGTGGGATTTGGAAGGCTGGAATTTCAGTGCATGGCATCTTGACAGAGGGCACAGCAGTAAAGTTGTGGTTAGAACAACAACAATATACATATACAATACAAATATTTCTGTTTGATACATATACATTTATTCGATTTTTTCAAGGGTTACTTCAGTATTCTTCAACCTTGGCCTTATTTTCCCGTGTTTCTGTGTCAAAGTGATTAATGGGGACACATGTTTTGAATTAGGTCCAGTATCACAATGAGAGCACTGCAGTCTGCAACCTCCATTAAAAGTGGTTGTTTTTGACACAGATTGTGTCTGACAACATTATGGAAAGAACTCTTCCTCTGTACCCCAGCTCAAATAAATATGGGCAACAAACCCCATTGTCAAAAGCAGTTAAACATTAAGCCATGACAATGAAAGTCTTTTATACAATATTATGCTACGTCTTCTCAACTCCCTCTTCACCGGTGTATTACAACACTCACGTTTCCACTGTTGACTTCCAGCTCTCCTGAGATTTCAGAACAATACTTCTCCTTAAGTGACACTTGGTTAGAAACACAGTGGATCAAGCAAAAGGAACAGAAAACGTTGTATTTCTCTGTCGTGTTGTCAGAATATGAGCCAGTCAACAGCAAAAACAAGAGCTTTTAACTGACGTATTTTGACAGTGCAGTTGCCCACATAAGAATTACACTGGATCCCATTTCACAGCTGCGGGCTGCAGCACTCTCACTCGATACTGGACCAAATTCAAAACTTGTTGTCCCCATTAGTCACTAACACATAAACATGAGAAAATATTGTTCAGGTTGAAAAATAGCAAAGTTATGTTCTGAAGTCTAAATCGTAGATCATAGGAAAAAAATCTGATGGGTCTAATGTCATTACCTGATGGTGTATTGTGGACAGCATGTCTTGTTCATTATGGGCTTATAGACGTATTTCCCACTTCTGAAAAGGAAAGAATGAATAACCTTCAGTGAAATACATTATCAATGATTTGAAATATCCAAAATGATTCTTTGAATTATGTCAATGAGAAAATTCAAAAAGGTCCATAAGTAAGTGAGTAATTTATGTGAATTTGGAGACAGCTACTCACCTTCTCCATCCTCTGTCTATGAGGTCTTGGTAGTCCTGTACAGTCATGGTGTGAGACCACATCCCTGTAGAAAACAAAGGGAACATCAGAGCTTTAAAACATTTAATTGATTTCATATGATTTTATACAATACTCCTCAAATGGATAGAAACATCATGCACGATGCCTAACTAAAAATTAAAAATTAAGCTATATTAGAAACAGGCAGAAAGGAGTGTAAATGGAATAAAATAAACTGAATGAAATAAAGCTCAATTAAAGCATAAAAAAGAGGATAATACATTTTGTTAGCCTGAATTTGGAGTAATGTATGCAAGTAAGGAGTGGTCTGTTGGGAGGTTTACATTCTTGTGTCAGCTTAAATCACAGTGTCCACCAAAGTACATTCCCACAGTGCTTTAAGCCCCCAATGGTAACATACTAATTCATTATTTGTATCAACAGCAGCTTGGATTCTGGTTCCCAGAACTGAGGTCTGAGCTCCCTGTTTCACCTCCTGACCTTCTCCTCTGCAACCATATACATAGTTTGCACACGCGCGCACACGCGCGCACACACACATACACACCAACTACTATGTCTCTACGAGTCCACTATCAGTTTACATCTAAAAACAACTGAAGGATTCACTGTATACCCGTTCACACAGCACAAATTAAGTTTGCAACAGAGTACAATGCCCCGTGTCCCTGGTGAATTGTGTTTAGTCAGAGTCCACAGAGACAAGGAACGACGCTAAGCTACAGCACTGAAGCAGTAAATGACTGGAGTTAGTTCTAAGGCTTGCACAAACAGCAGCAAGACTGCACGTTTTCTTAAAAACAGTCAAAAAGACAGCTGTTTCTAAATATAGTTAAGATATAATCACAATGATAGACAACATATCTGATCATCAGTATGTCAAAATCTTTGATCTTTCATATACTGTGTTTTTTCAAACCGTCATCAGTGGTGCAGCACAATGCCACATGAACGACATCAACAGTATTTGTGTCTAACATTGGGTGTGTTCTTTACCGTCATAAAAACTGAAAATACGGTATAAAATTGCACCAAATGCATCATAAAACTTTGTTGACAATACATCTCAGTAATAAAAATGGTTATTAAATTGGTTATTTTGAAGTTTTGACAACATTAAAAACTCCAGCTGTTAGGCCACTATCCTCCAACTGAAGACACATCACCATACAGAACAGGACAGAAAGTGAAATCAAGCTAAGACAACACAGCATACATCTATAATTTAAGATCCTTGGAAAGGTACAAATGTATCAACATACATTTAGGAAGTAACCTCTCAGAGGTTTCTGCCCTATGACCCCATTTTTATTTCCCAAAAGTCTCATGACCTCAGCAATTACACAGTTGTAAAGTTGTGATATGAAAATTAATTTTGGCATTCAAAGAATCAAGTAGGCTTCAACTGGATTGAAAAAAAATGTATGATATATTTCAAACCTTGCGTATCAAGTGACTTTCAAGAGCAAGAGCATGTGGAGAAGGACAGGGCAGGGCCATTTTAAATAACACAAGAGCCATATACCTAGTTAGCCAAGAAGTAAGATGTTTAAATGGATAATGGTTACATATAGAGTACAAACGAATCAGGCCATGTGAGCCGGATGTGAGTGTAACAGCTGCAGTCATCAGGGCACAAAGGGAGTGCCTCACCATCATTCACACCTGATCCATACACCTCAACTGTGGCGTGACAGACACAGTAGCACAGAGGGGAGCAGATGTTGTGCTCTGTGGTGTGGGGGCGGCATGTAACAACAATTTTGACACTCATCACTTAACATCACTGCACACACATAGAGGAAAACGTCATTGAAGTATAAATGAAATTTCCAATACAGCAGAAACACTGCTCCTATCTGATACTCACTCTGTTCTAAATATAATTAAATAATGTGCTCAATTCTATAGTTGTTGTATAGTGCACCCTCGTTGAACATGTATCCACACAAAGAACCTTTAGCCTTTTAATACTATTACTGATCACTTACAAGAATTATACAGGAAGTCCTCCTTCTTCCCCAGAACCCTCCATGCAAACATGATGTAACCACTCTTATCTTACTTTAGATAGCAGCTCTCGTCTGCAGGCTCTCAGCCAAATCACTAATTGACTACGTTAGGAACTGCTTCAACCCTAATTATAGTCGACCTGTCTCGTCCCTGCTCACCTCAACTGAATGACACCATTCTGTCCCACACAGAAAATCCCTTGTTTTGTTTTATAGTTCTGTATCGAAGTCAGAACTTCTAAAAATGCAGTTATATTAACCTTGCCTCTCAGCATCGCCTTAACTGTCTGCTTCACCTTTCATGTGAATGGCTTGTGTCACCCTAACTATGAACAGATTCATGGAAGGAATGCACCTGGCACCTGGATTCTTGTAGGCTAATGAAACTCTACCCCAGAATTAACCTAATATACCAAGTATACAGTTATACAGCAGACACCTGGTTTATAGCTGTCACAAGACACAAGCCTCACACATATAGAGCTGACTGATTTCAACTGATTGCCCAAGGACAGACCTTTAGATAATTACGGTCGTTAAAATCTGACATTTATTTCAAAAACATCCTGACATACAGAACATGTTTGTTGTTTACACTTCATTTGTGGTTAGGCATTTGCAGCGGCATGCTAAGTAACAAGTGGTGGCATATGCAAACTAAACATGTCCTTGTTTTTTTACATTGTCCGTTTAAAAATACCCAATTCAGGGTTCACTTGTGTGGCGAACCTCAGCCAAACTCTCACAGCTGAATTAGGCAAAGAGGATTTTCACTGCAGCTGGACAGAGTGGTTTCTCACCTCTTTAAACTGAACAAAGCCATCGCTTTACATAAAAAGGGGGTCAAAAATGAGTGAGTTAATTGTTTCACTGTGTCTCATCTCAGATGATGTTGCCACAGCAACAACGCTGCAGTACATTGAGATTACATACAGTGCACAGAGTAAACACACTCTTCTGTTTCAACATGTTGTGAAACCTATGTCTCATATTTAGTCACGTGCTGTTGCAGCAGTCCACTCAGCTTACAGTTACACCTGACATACATGTACTGTAGATACTGTACCATTCACCAGATGAACATTAGACATCTATCATAACATTCATGTGCTCTTGCTGACCGTCAGGTCTGAGCTCTCAACACCAGCATATGTAAATATGATAGCACCTGCTGCGTTACCACATCACGTTTGACCCGGTACGTGAAGGCCTCTTCCTCGTATCACAGCTGCACTTTCGCCTGTGAGAGCTCTCGGTTCTCTGTCCTGCTCTGCCAGCCGTTGGCTAGCTTGATGCTAGTAGAGATGTTTACAAGTCCAATGCTAAGCCGCTAATGTTACAGCGTTAGTTTTGACATTACATTATTACCCAACTGAATACTAATTCAATAACACAAGCCCAGTCTTGTTTAATTATCATAAGTCATTTTGTTTTACGACAGTCTTGGTGAGTTTCCCACCATCAAAGAGTTGGGCTATAAGATGCTATCGGCTGAGCCTGAGCACTGTCCAAGGAGTTAGCGTTAGGTGGACGCTAACTAATGTGTACACTCGATACAATATACTCGTCTTGCAGTGCAAGTACAGCAGGTATAAGTTAACTTATTGCATTTTACTGACATTAGGTGGACACAGTGCCAACATTTGCTAGCCCTCTTTCAATACCGGTGACTATTGCGGCAAGTAGACGGTGCTAGCTAGGTCGTTAGCATAAGCCAGTTTAGCCATATCGACTAGCTATTTTTCTTCGCTACTTCATAAGACACTTACCATGAGAAAAGTTTCCCTTTTCATTTTTACAGTAACCACAGCGGTAACCATCATCTCCGCCGAAATATTCAACTATAGTGTAAGACTTATTTCCTGCCATGTTTAATATCGGCACGGATGACAGCTGAGCTTGCCCCGGTGTCCGGGCAAGTACTGCTGGACGACAAACCCCGCCCACACACAGGACGTCACCAGTGGTGCGTTAAAGACCCATGGACATTATGATGTTTCAGTATTATGTTTGTGATTGATAAAAACACAAAAGCGTGAGTAAAGAACTGTACAGCATATTTATTACATCATCTGTGCAAAGAGGAAAGACAGCAAAATAAATCTGAACCGAGATCCTGCACAAACAACAATTACAGTAAATTACAAAAAGACCACGGGAGAGTTTGGATGTAGAAAAATAAGTTAGAAAATCACAGCTGGGCATTGATTTCTTTTTTTCTGATGCCATAAAAATGGCCTTACAAAGGAAGGGAGCTTTGTCTGTGTATATTTTATTTCACCTGTCACATAATGATAGCTGAATTAGTTTCTTTTTTCTTTAACCATAATAAATGTCCCCACACACCAGTCATGTAACAACAAGCCATTTTCTCAGGAGAATAATACATATCTTAAAAAAAACTTGACTGATTGATTGTTTATGCACAGGTTCACCAACCAGGAACTTGGCTGTCTGGTAAAAGTAGCCTCTGTTCTGTATATATCATAGTGGATTTATACAGGGGATGAAGCAGCAGCTAAAAAGTGCTCCCGGCAGACACAAACCTTTAAATAAACTCTGTGGACATCAGTTTTCTTGGCTGCTGTTAATTCTTCTTGACTCTTTGGCTGGACACCTAACTAAAGCTCCCATGTGGGACAGGGATGTTTTCATGAAGGTATTTCAGACTGCCTTGCTCAGAGAAGTCAGCCACAGTGTGCCCTTCTCCACGAAGGACCCATTTGGTGGTCAGAAGCCCCTCCAGACCCACTGGACCTCTGGCATGTATCCGTGCTGTACTTATACCAACCTCAGCTCCTGCAAAATGAGTAAAACTTAATTTTTCTGCACAATTTTCAAAACTGTGGAACAAAAGGATGTATATTCTTTTTTTTTTTTTTACAGATGGTATCAAGTAAAATCATGCTTGATAATGTACATACCTAGACCAAAGCGGTAGCCATCAGCAAAGCGAGAGCTGGAGTTCCAGAATACACAAGCACTGTCCACCTGCTGCAGGAACTGTTCGGCTGTCTCTTCATTTTCAGTAATGATGACATCAGTGTGGGAGCTGCCATATTTGTGGATGTGGTCCACAGCATCCTGCATGCTGTCTACCACCTCAATGCAGCACTCCAGGTCCCCATACTCTGTCCTCAGAGACTTCACCTCGGATGGGCTGAAAGTCAAATAGGATGCAAACCGTGGGCCTGCATGGATCTTCACCTGTGAGTAACCACATGGCACAATGATAAATCAACAGATTAATGAAAAATAAGAAAAAACAATTTTTTTTACCCCCATTTCTGGAGCTCAGACCAAAATGTAAAACCCACTTAACCACAATCTGTAAGGCTATGAACAAACGTATGGAGTGTTGGTGCACGTTTCTTACATGCTCTGTTCTCAGCATGTCAATGATCTGGTCAAATATAGGAGTTCGCAGCAAATCTCTGTGAATAAGGAGGGTCTCCATGGCATTGCAGGCCGCAGGGTAGTCACACTTGGAGTCTCTGACTAGAATGAAACATAAGTTAGTAGGTGCCTATTTTGCAATTCTATGCTACCCCACGTTAATAAGCACAACTCCTGGGCAAAATGTAAAATTATATACATTTCAGTCAAATAATTGAATCAAATTCCGCTTCTGCAACTTGCATAACACTGTGACCAAACCATAGGAGGCATGTAAACAATATTAAAACAGCTATACATACCAACATCAATAGCTTTGTCTATGCTGGCATCGCTGTCTATGTACACGTGACAGACGCCCTCGCTGTGGCCCAGTACAGGAATGCCCTTTGCTGCCCTTTGGATGTCCCGGACCAGCTGGGACGAGCCCCTTGGAATGATCAGGTCGATCATCTTGTCTAGTCTGCACAGGTCTTCAACTTCTTCACGTGTGCTCACCTACACATGGTTAATGGTACATTTTAGCATGTCATAATGTAAAAACTCGTACTGTATTTAGATAATGTAATGCTTTCAGTTTTTACCAGCTGAATAGCATCAGCCACTCCATGAATGGAAAGCGCTTCCTGAGTAAGTTGATGAAGAATTTTGTTGGTGTTGGAAGCTTCTTTACCCCCCTTCAGTAGCAAGGCATTTCCACTGGCAATAGCCAGAGCTGACACCTGAAACATTAAATACATGACAATGTGAGTCTAACTTTCAATAAAAAAGACATAAAAAAAACGTCTCCCAGACTAGCAGCTGACAGTTGTCAAGTCTACAGACAGGGTGCTGGGGTTGACTGACCTGTGGGAGACAATCAGGACGTGATTCAAAGATGACCAGCAAAACACCAATGGGGACAGTGATCTGTTCCAGCTCTAGATTGTTGGCCACCCTGGTCCTCCTTAGCACCCGGCCTACGCTATCCCTGGAGGACACAGCAAGCTGACGGAGGCCGATGGCAAGGCTGTTCAGCTTCGCAGTTGACAGACTGAGGCGATTGATCAGAGACTGGGACAAACGACCTATGAGGAAAAAGAATGAGTAACAACACTGACAGTACAAAGCTGACAACAGGTGCATGATATTTGAGTCAGACAACTGCATGTGGATTTTTTGTGCCTCTCTACCTGATGCTGTTGCTAACTCCATGTCTCTCTTGTTGGCGCTTAGAATCTCATCTTTCTTCTCTGTAAGCAGCTCAGCCAGACAGCAAATGATCTCCCCTCTCTGGGAAAACAAACAAACAAAGCAACCAGTATGACTGACAAACACCGAGCGAATCAAGAGTAATTAAAGCTGCCACCAGTACAACGTAAAAGTTAATGAGTTTGGCAACCCCTGTTGTGAAAATGATTTTCACTTTTCTTTCCTGTTTTTGTGTTGATAGGTTTTTAATTTATTATGTTTACTGAGTGCTAAATAACACATTTTTTCTCCCTAATGTAATCTTGTCATTTAAATGAATTTAGGAATGATATAATGAGGTCAATATTCTGTATTTAGGGGACTTACCAATGAAATCTTAATATATCAGTACTAAATAAATTGTGATAAATGCCATTCCACTGTCAGTGAGCAGGTATGTGATTCTACTGTTTTTCAAATCCTTAAAACAATTTGACCCCATGAGAAAATCATCCTCGTGCAGTATATATATATATATATGCATATATATGAGGTTTTGAAACAAAAAAACTCACCTGTTCAGGGTGCAGAGAGGCCAGAGTCCTGCCTGCATGCCGAGCCATCTCTGTCTGCTGCTCCACAGTTGGACCTGGTGGTGTCAATAATACACGCATCAGGCATGTAACACAAACACAAGTGGGTCAAATATTCTCTTTCCAGTTAGTTGTACCCAGTACCTGCAGGTTTCACTTCAGAGAAGAAGGTGCCAACCTTCTTCCCTTCCACAATGTCTGTGATGACGTGGCCCGTGACTTTAGGATGCGTGCCGTTGGCGATGACAACAGACGTCCCACCCTGTAGTGCCCAGAGGGCTGCTTTCACCTGAATCAGAAAACATGATAAGACATAATGAAACATTTTCATCATTCAACCACCTCAAAAAATGATAGTTTAATATTATCTGTCATCCTGACCTTGGCTTCCATGCCACCAAGGCCGACTCTGGACTTAGTGCCGTATGTGATTGACTGCTGGTCTCCAGGATAAAATATATCAATGAGCTTGGCATCATCCGTTCCTGGGGGACTGTCGTATAAGCCTGCGGAATAGATTTTTCTTTTTAATCCTTCACAGAACCAGTCACACAGACATTGATATCTTTTAATCATTAAAAATCTGGCCAAGAAGCCAGACAGTATACAGAAAGTCTAAGGTCCAAAGCCAAGAAATCTTTATCGACATCATCAATGTTTTTCAAACTCGGGTAACTGCGCCCTAGAGCCACAGAAGACTGGCCCTTTAAGTAATTTACATTATGTACAATTACCAAACAACAGCCTGTTACAGTTTCCCAGCATCTATAAATACACAGATTTGCACTTTTTCTGCTTCACATCACTGCAAACTGTTGGCATTATTTACGGTTGGTAGGACAGAAGATAAACAATTTGCAGATATCACTTTGGGTTTGGAATAACTTATGTATTTGTGGTATATTTTGACAGGTAAACTAAATGATTGACAATTTGAAAATAATCTGTATTTGCAGCCCTTTGGAAACATGTAATAACACGTAAAGAGAACTAATACTGATGCATACATGCAGTTAATCATAATCAATCATAAAAATAGTGGTTATTTCTGTACCTTCAACATCTGACAGGGCAATAAGGAGGTCCGCTTTCATTTCGACAGCCAGACGTGCAGCCAAGCTGTCATTATCTTTGATGCTGATTACCTGAAATACAAACAGAAACAGTAAAAAATCTCACATTACTCTGTAGGATAACAGATAATCAGTTGCTACAGTTGTTGCTACCATGTAACAAAAGCCTCCCAGTCCCATTCAGCTCCAGAACAAACAACATATGTTCACGTCTTTCCAAAAGGAGATAACACAAGCAGGCCTGTGCACCACCATGACCACCATGTTTTGAATTAGTAGAACATTAAATGCATATGTTATATGTTAGTGAGGATGGAAATGGAAATGAAATGAAACATAAGTCTTTCATACATGCATGACGTAAGCAATCCACCATCACAATTCTGGACAACATTTAGCATTCCCAGCATGCCCTTCACACAGTACCCACATTTACCCCCTGCAAGTCACTGTTGGGAACAGGGGGTGGCACAACAGCATCGTTGGTGTTGATGATAGGAACTATGTTCATCCGCAGCAGTTCATGGAGCGTGCTGTTCAGGTTGCGACGCTTCTGCTCATCATGAAAATCCAGGTTGGTGACCAGAATCTACAGAAGGGGACAGAAATAAAGAGAATTAAGTGACATTTAACTCATTTGATGGCTGTGTTTTATTCTGTGAGAGGAAAGTCAAGTACATACTTGTGCAGTGCAGGTGCTGTACTGGGTGAACATAGCTTCATACAAGGCCATCAGACCACTCTGCCCAGCAGCTGCGCATGCCCTTGCTTCCAAAACTGGGACAGACTTAAAGACAGAGAGAAGTCACTTAAGTTAACAAAACTATGAACAAAATGCAACAAAAGTGTATCTAATATCTACGCATTTGTCAAAGAGTTCCAGTGTTCAAGGTGATTATTTACCATTTCTTTGAGTTGGTTCTGTCCAGAATGCAAGGCTTGTCTAACGCTCTGAGACAGCAGGATCTCATGTCTCAGTCTCTGCTTCCCAAACGCCACAGCACCACTGGTGACAATCATCATCTCCCTGCCTTGATTCTGCAGCATGGCCACCTGACAGGACACACAAAGACCATCAGTTAATCTTTCACAGTCTTCCTTGAGCCTACATAATATACACAGCCATCATCAACAGAGTGGCTCTTTTGTCTACATCAACAACATAAATGTGGCATTACCTGCTCTACTATTGAGGCCAGGCGTCCCAGTGCCAGGCCGCACTCATCCCGTGTCACCACAGCACTCCCAAGCTTCACTACAATGCGTTTGGCCTGCTTCAACTCACTGCGGTGGGCAAAAGACTTTCCATGGGGACGTGGGAGCAAGACTGCAGAGAATAACAACAACAAAGAAAGACATATTTACACTGTAAAGAGTATTTACACTGTGCAGTTTAAAGAAATGATAAGGAGAGTGTCCCCTTCAGGTGTGACAATGATGTTGGCTGGTTACTTACATTTAGCCTGCGAAAACGTTCTGATGGAGACCGGACAGACATTTGACTGCCGGACTCTGGATGGAAGGCGAGAGCACAAGGCCAGCCTGGCAAACATGGCACTGACACCTGAGGACAACTGTGAGGAACACACACAAATCAGTGACAGGTTACTCTAACAGTGCAATAACCTCATCTGAGATAAGCAGCTTTTGGATATGATAGATAGCAAGGTTGGCTAACGACACCTAGACTTAATATGTGAAGATGAAATATCAATATCGAAGTCAATTACCTTTATTCATTTGAATAATATTTAGGTCTCGCTGGAAAGCTTTGCAGCATGTGCCATGAGTTTATCAGCATTTTGTTGGTAACACTACTTGAACTTGACACACTGACCCAGAAAAGATGTTATTGTTTGGATTAGTCATCTTCGAGATATCTACCACCAGAAAAGTCCACGAACTAGGTGTTCACACAAACAAACTCTACTATGTATAATATGTAAAGCCACTGAAGTTTGCAAGTTAGATAATAAGGTTAACATATGTCTCGTGTGTGTAGTTACTGCTGTCATAACGTCCCAGGGGCTAGCTGACATTAGCTAGCATGAGCTATTGTGAGCTAAAGCACTGCCTAGCTTAGCGGCTATTTTCGACAAAATGGACAGAAGAAAGTTTGTGCAAAATCACTTCCTTACCTGACAACGTGAAAATATACCAAACCAACCACAACTACCCTTGTAGGTGCACTGCAGGAGACACGTAGTCAGCCGAACCGGTGCTGCTTCGCTGCCACATCCACAGCCCACGTTGGGTGGGAAGTGCCGTAATCGAGCTATGCACGAACGACCTGTACGTAGGATATCTAGATACGTTCACGTAGTATGATGTGGGTTTAAGGAAATAACGTAACAACGTACGTAGAAATAGTACTTTGATGGGTGGACGCTTGTGTAGCTGTGGGATGTTCAAACACAGGGATGGAGGGTAAAAATATACACTGGCTGCTCATATTTCAAATTTAGTTTCAGATGTTTAATTTAAGTTAATAAAATTCATTGTAACTTTCTAAATATATAAATGCACATAGTCTATCTATTAAAAAGGCTATTATTTAACGTGAGATACGTTTTATAGTGAAAATATTGATTAAATAGCCTATTGCTTATTCAAATTGAATGTCACATATGTTTCCTAAAATGAATAGCAGATTATAAGGCTTAGTATTGATCTGTAAAACTATGTAATTGCTTTAACTATGACTGAACATTTAGTACAAAACCTAACTTAATGTTCACTTAACTTGTCGCAGCATCCGAGCAAACTCTATTTGCTGTTGAAGACCTTGAAATGAAAGGCTGAAAGCTCCTGAAAAAGCTAGTAAGTGGATTATGTTGCTGCAATAACATGTCTTCTTTCAGACTAGGCGTGGAAGTGGAAAACGCACACATACATTAAGGTAATAATTTCACTACACTTTATTTGTGTCTGTAGATTTCTCCTAAATTCACCAAAAGTTAGCATTAGATGATGCCTCATTTGCATATTCAAACATAAACTTCCAGAAATCTTAAATACAAAAAGTAATTGTCTTAATGTAAATAATTAATGGGGGATGGTTCATGGTGATATCTATTATATTAAAAAAAAAATCTCTGCAAACATACTCTTCTACAAACCTTCCAGTTTTATTCCTATTTATATGCTGAATGTTTCTTTGCAGAGGCACTTGTTCATATGTCTGTCATTGCCTGATTTTTAAAAACATTTTATTACCTAAAAACATGAAAAAATTGTGTGTGTGTGTGTGTGTGTGTGTGTGTGTGTGTGTGTGTGTGTGTGTGTGTGTGTGTGTGTGTGTGTGTGTGTGTGTGTGTGTGTGTGTGTGTGTGTTCAGATTTCTTATCTGGAAACATATACAAATTTACACATTTTAATGAGGTAATGGCTCAAATTAAACATAACATTTCAGAAAAGTTGTAATACAAAAAATAACTGTCTTAATGTAAGTAATCAAGTCTTGAAGTTTCAAGGTTATATCTATTAGTAGTTGTTGTTTTTATTTTACCTTATTCAGATATAGTGTCTCCCCTTAATTAATTAATTTTGTTTGATTACATTAAATATCAGATTAAATGGCACTGCTTTTAGGATAAATAATTGGTAATTTAATTCATTTAATCCTTGTTGGAAATGTGCCATTCCATTGTGTGTGGTCTCTTGAATGTCAATGGCTTGAAACAGCTACTGGAGGATGTTAACTCATCTTTAGTAATCTGACACGGAGGCACATGAGTGGCGTGCGCATGCCAAGAGAGGCCTGTGAAACATTAATGAGCAGGAAGACTAGGAGCACAGTGCACACTGAGCTGCCACAACAGGTGCAAGCAGAGCCATGGGGACTGTTGAGGAAGCTTTAAAGTGTCCCGTCTGCCAAGACGTCTTCACAGATCCTGTAACGCTGCCATGCGGACATGATTTCTGTCTCACCTGTATCCAGGCTGTGTGGGAAACGGATGTGTCTCACAACGGTCCTTTCTTCTGTCCAGAGTGTCAGATATTCCTCCCCTCTGACCTCACTTTGGAGATAAACACAAGCCTTCAGAACAAAGTAAAGGACTTCACAGCTAACCAGCCATCAGCAGCAGAGCTACAGTCAACAACATCAAGCAGGACAACCAAGTCATCTTCAACCATCCACTGTGACCACTGCATAGAGACACCAACAGTGGCCATCAGGACCTGTCTGACCTGTGATGCCTCACTGTGCCAGGCTCATGCCCTGCTACACCAGCAGAGGTCTGCTCTTAGGGAGCACACGGTTGTGGAGGTGACAGGGGATCCACTGTCTCTGAAGTGCAGGGAACACCGTGATGAGCTCAAGCTCTTCTGTATGGAAGAACGGGTCCCTGTGTGCTGTCTGTGTGTCCTGGTTGGTATGCACAAGAACCACAAAGCGTCTCAACTCCATGAAGCCTGCGATGACTTCAAGGTGAATATTAGTAGAATTTTATCATTGGCTAGTCCATTTTATGTTCTTGCTGTTTCTTTATTTCTTCATCAGCATGTTTATTTTCTATAGGCCTGTTGTATTTCTGTCTTTAGAACATGTTAAAGACCTCTATGGACCAACTGCTGAAGAGGAGAGGTGAAGCAGAACATGCTATTAAGGACTTGGAGTCATTGTATACACAAACAGTGGTACAGTCAGTGTGAAATAATTTATGTTTTTAGTCAAATATAATCCATTCATGTATACATCTTATTAATGTTTGTTTGTTTTTTCCCTAGAAGTCTGCTGCAGATTTCAGAGAGAGAGTCTCAGACAAATACAGCAGAATTCGCTTTGTGCTGGATGGTGATGAGCGTCTGATGATGCAGATTATCGACGCAGAGGAGACATACATGACAGAGTGGTTGGAGGCCCAGAGGGCCATCATGGAGGCTCAGATCAAAGAGATAGACAGCCTCAGAGCCTCCAGCAAATCACTCCTCCAAGAGACAAATGATCTGCGATTCCTACAGGTAGGTTATTGTGACAGTGTGTTCTTGTGGTCATGTCAAAGTCTTCAATAAATGTAACTAAATGCAGCTTCTACATACATGACCATACATGTTTTCCACAGCAAATCACAGCACAGAATCTTTGGTGAGTATATCACCACTGTATATTTGTCTATGCTAATTGTCTGCTTTTGTAAAGATTTTTGCCTTCTGACGGTTTTCAGTTTTTATTGTAGCGACCCTTTGGATTTAGCACCAATCCAGGAAGTAGACAAAGATCTGTGTGATCCTGAGAAGCTGAGAACAGTAGAGAGGCTGGTGGATGACCTCTCTGTGGCTCTGGCCCAACACTTTCCACGAATGTGGTCATGTTAGTAAGCCAATATTTTGCACTCAAAAAATGAACCCTCACTATCTCTGTAGTTGAGTACTGAAAGTCGAGTTTTATTTGCAGATCTAAGTTCTCCTGCTCTGGACTCCAGCACAGCCCATCCGAAATTGGAAATATCCCAGGACCAGAAAAAAGTGTACTGGAGACTGCAGCCTGTCGATGAAGCTCTGAGTCCTCAGCCATATGACTCCCAGTACAGTGTACTGGCTCAGGAGAGTTTTACCACTGGCAGGCACTACTGGGAGGTCATTGTCCAGGACAAGCCTTACTGGTTAATAGGTGTGACGACTGGGTCAGTCGATAAAAAAGACAGTCCAAATCAGAGTTCCTCCAGCCTGGGTGTGAACAACACATCCTGGTGCATCTATCATGGAGATGGACAGTACCTGGCATGTCATGATACCCAGGAGAAGCAGCTGTCAGTGGGAAAGAGAGTCAGAAAGCTGGGCATGCTGGCAAATCTCCAGAAGGGGGAGCTGTCATTCTACGACGCTGATTCTATGACCCTGCTTCACTCTTTCTGTGTGCAGTGCACAGCACCTCTCTTCCCCATGTTAAACCCATGCATTGATGTCAATGGACTGAACAAACATCCTCTTACCTTGTTTTGGATTAAGGACTCCTGGAATTAGCATGGAAACAATAATAAAGGTAAAGAGTGAACTTAGAGGTCAACCTAAGTTCACTCTCTACCTTAAATGATGAGGAGAACAAAATTCAAAATGATCAAAGTTGACCTTTTCCTTCATAAACATTTTTCCATGTTCATTCCAGTTTTGCAAAAGACGTTTCCCTGCCTGGATATACTATAATAAATGAATTTACCTACCTCTGTATTTAGTTAAGCTAAGATGAATTTCTCTACCAGCAGCAAGGCTTAAAATACTGCATTTCAGTCTTCTGATGTTATATTATTGTGATCATATAATACTGATGTGTAGGAAGAAATATAGCTGTTTTAACTTTTAGTCTAGTTTTTGGTCTATAGTCATATAATCTCTTGTATATTGCCCTTTTCTTGTCTGCAGTGGTTCTATACATTAAATATTTCATCGAGTGGTATCAGGTGAATCTTCAAACACCACTGTTGTTCTGTCGTAAAGTCTGTCTATTCAGTCAAGCAGCTCAGCAGCTCTCATGTTTGACGTGCTGTAGTTCAGGCATTAAATGACCCGTGAGTAAACTACTGGCTTGTTCTTTGTACAACTGTCCCCTCAGTTCACCAGACCATGGAGGACATGCGTGCCTTCACTCCATCAGTGATCCCACAGTGATGGTGCCCTGTGGCAAACAATGTACTCAGTGATGCTAAATAACATGAACAGTGACAGAGCACAAGAGATTTAACTCTATTTTTTAGACTATTATTCATACAGTATAGTTTTCCTCTGTATACATAAATACCTACTGTCTGAGTCTGAAAACCCTCATCCACCTGTCTGCTCCATTTCTCTGAGTCCTCTCAGGCATAAATCAGTGTGTCACACATGGACATTTTCATAGACGTGAGAAAAAATAAGAAAATGTAACACTATTTGATCCTGAACATTAATTTTGTGTAGTGGTTTATTAAAAGGCACATTCATGGAAACCAGGATAACAAGCAGTTGTTCAGGCTGTGGCATCACGGCTACATTTTACCCCTTTTCCCAAAGGAATGATGATGTATCTGCTTATTGTCATGCTGAGAAATACTTTGCTTGATGAATAAGAAAGCAAGAGATTTTTCCCTTAGGGCTCAGGGCAGTCACATTTTAAATGTATTGTCATTTCCTTTTTCACACACACATCATGTTTGAATATGAGGTTTTGGATTGCCTTTGGCTTTTGGGGTAAAACTAAGGAAATATGACATTTAGATGTACAGACAAAACAGACAACACAATTTGATGAAATGCTTCGTCTGTTTTTGGGGTTGTATTAAGTAGCATTGGAATTTAAAATTATGTTTAGACCTGAAAAGCAAAATTCCACATACAACTGCACAAAACCCAAAAGCTAAAGACTTCCTCCATACACAAAGTCATTGGCTACACTGGCTGGCATGTTGCAGAGTAATGGGGGCTGATTATGGAAATACTGCTCGAGTCTTTGACTTGATCCAGTCCACAAATTGAGTGACCCGTGTGTAGACCCCAGGTTTGTTCTTCTTTCCACATTCATCTCCCCAACTCACCACACCATAAATAACATCGGTAGCGTTCTGCTCACAAGTCAGTGGCCCTCCAGAGTCACCCTGAAACAAGAGCAAACAGCTGATGAGATAACAAATGCACTGCTGCACACAACTATTTTAAGAACATACCTCAAATAAGTTATTCATACAGATATTTTTGAATGATAGCATGCACCTAAGTGTCACGTTTCTTCTACCAACCTGGCAGGAATCCACTCCTCCCTGCAGGTAGCCAGCGCAGAACATGCTATTATCCAGGACACTGCCATAAACTGTTGGTTCAGAGCACTTTTCCTGATTGATCAGCAGTACATTGGCTTTCAGCAGGTGATTGGAACCATACTGAGCTGCAGAGATGAAATTTAAATTTTGATTTTATTAAATATAATAATATAATTATTAAATATAACAACAAGTGCAACAAAGATGTAACAAGCTGTCTCTAATTTAAATCCAATCCAAAAGATCTGAGTGAAAATGAGAGCTTTTGTTTTTGCTTTGCTAAGTATACAAAAGTGGTCTTACCGTCCTCAGTGACACCCCATCCAGATATTTGACACTCCATCCCATCTGGCAGTTGGCCATTGGGCAGACAGGCTGTCTTCACAAACTGGGTCTCACTGGCACAAACTCCATTGTTACCACTCAGCCTCAGCAAAGCTTTGGAAATGCAGTTTGGATTAAAGAAATGAATTGATAAAGCACTTAATGTCTAATATTTTTACATGACAATCTCAAATAATTTGTGTAATACAAATAGTAGTATTAGACTCTCTCCCTAATTGGTGATACTGTCACATCCCATTCTTAGTTCATTAAAAAGAATCAAGATACAGAAATTAGATGCTGTGAGTAAGATCTTTGATGTAGATATTCAATTCTAATATTGATGGTTATATGGGTGTTTATTTTCTATAAAGAGTAAAATATATAGAGAGAGATGGATCACCTATGTCATTGTAAACAGCTGAAGGAGACTCCCTGTAGTTTTCATGTACAATAACTTCTTCAACTCTGAGGGTTTGCTGTGTGGGTTCCACAAAATCCAGTGCCTGAGCTCCCAGGACCACCTGCATGTCCTTTATTCCTTCACTGTTTCAAACAACACATAAGTCAATAAAAATAAGTGCACATGTGAAAGCCATTCTATAATCAGCCACTGTTAGATTTGTTACCACTGTGGTTGCGCTTACATGCAGTGTCCAGCTGTCAGTACCCAACAGCTTGCGATGAGAACTCCTCCACATGTGTGTCTGAATGCGTGGTTGGAGTTCCTTGGTCGCACTTGCAATGACGCCTGCCAAGGTATACCCGCGGGAGGGACCTTCAGACCCCCAAAGATTCTGGTAAGGGATTTCTTTGGCTGAGGCTTCCCACAAGTGGAGAACTGTTGTGATGGAGGGGTTGCACTGGGGACAAGAGGAACATTAGTGGGTATAGGAGAAGGTTGTGGAGCCTGGCTGGGCTTCTCAGGTGTTGGGGGTGTAGTAGTCACTGATGGTTCGGCAGGTTTGGTAGTCACTTGAGGTTTGGCAGTTGTTGGCGTGGGAACTGCTGTAGGTTCAGGTGTTGCAGGTTGGGGCTTTGGATCAGTGGGATCAGGCTGTGGAGGGACAATTTCAGTTGGTGCCACACCTAAAAATACATACAAGAAGATTACAGAAGGTAGAAACAATTATTCTTGACTGCACTCATAATCAGAAAGTTGTTTGAAGCTGACCTGTTGGTTCAGGACACTCTGTCACATCACAGTAGTCCCACAACAACCTGCGGCCTCTTCTGAAGAAACACCAGGGCATCGAGTCTCCGTCTGGGTTTCTGTGTCATACAAAATGTTTGTGTGAGAATCTTGTTGTAGATGACCTGTGCTATTAAAATCCACATATTGCACATTATTTACTCCTGACCTGCAGAAGTTGTGAGGTCCAAGTCCATCTTCGTCCTCAAAGGCGGTGAAGGGATTAATTCCGTTGTCCAGGATGAAGTGAGAGTTCCAGTATAGACATTCATCGCCGTCCTCTGTCTCACTCACAATGCCACGATATGACTCCCCATCATCCACAAAGCAGTCATCTGGGCCTGAGAAATATACAGTATATGAGCTATGGTGATCCATGGAAAAGGAAAACAATATTGAGGGTATATTTACCAACTTGGCAGAAACGTCCTCTGTACTCTGGTGGGCACACGCAGTCAAAGTCATTACCATCCTTGACGCACTCTCCACCGTTCTTACATGGGTTAGGCTCACACACTGACACTTTGGAGAAAAACAGTTAACAGTGAAAGTTTGCTTCATGGGAAACTGTAAAAATGTGTATTCAGTCTGTTTGGACAAAGAAAGGCTCCTTACTACTTGTGCAGTATGGAGGCTGGAAGGGCTCCTTGCATTTACACTCAAAGAACGGGGGAGTTGAAGTCAGCACACATTCACCACGCCCACATGTTCCTTTCTTACAACGTTTTGGACCTGAGATGATAACACATGATAGTTTGAATTCATATTTGCTTATTATATATTGTGCATATATGACTAGTCTGCAGTCCAACAACAACATGGGAAAAGAGAATCTTTTTCAAACCTCTCTCGCATCTCCTTCCCTTGAAAGGACGGGGACAATCACATTTGAAATTTACCCTGCCTTTCACCTCACACTCTCCATTGTTGAGGCAAGGGTTTGGGTCACATCTGCCTTAAAAACAAAAACAAAAGTTAAGAGGGAAATGTAAGATTTAAATTAGAGCTTTCCAATCTAGTGTTAAGTAGTCATTGAAAACATGTGATATTACACAAATAAGTGTAAAGAGTTTGACAGAATAACTCCGTGTTAACTCTCTCACCTCGTGGCCTTTGAAGATCTAAAAGCCATTCTGAATGGTCATCTTCGTCCTCATCATCATCACCAGTACCATCAACGATCTGAAAGAAGATGTCTAAAACAAAATATTCCCTTTATTATATAGAGATATAGTATTATTGTTTTCATCTCTGTCTTACACTTTAAAGCGTGCACATATTTCAGGCTTAGTAATGCACCCTGAGAACTTACAAGGTATATATATATATGTATACACCGACCAGACATTTCATTACATTGTACACACTTGTACAATCCAATCCAATGACTCTGACATAAATTCTACTTTTACAAAGCTCATAATGTTTCAGTTTTTGTTGGCAAAGTCAGAAAGGTAGTAATTCTACTTCATGTTTATTATTGAGTTCTGAGTGGGTGCTGTTCTTGCACAGGAGTGCATTATTGTATATTGAAAAGTGTTTCTAATACCGTGGCCCTCTCATATAAGTAAATGAGGTGGCAAAAACATTATAAACATATAATAATATAATGCAGTCCAGTTTAACACTACTGCAAACTACAACCTCAGTAGTGAATATAATAGTTTCATTAATACCTCTCTGACAGTGTCAAGAAAATCAGAGAAATTCTAAGCTTTGTAAAAGTATAATTTATGGCAGAGATGGGATCACATTGGATTGTACAAGTGAAGTGGCCAGTTGGTGTATATATAAAAGGAATACAAAGAAGCACTTACCCTCAAGTATGTCCTTGACTTTCATTCTAGATTTCGCATATTTAAGCTTTCCATGTCTCCCATGCTCACGATCCTCATGGTGATGATGACGATGTTTCTTGTGCTTTTTAGGTTTCAGCTGAATCACAATTTAACAGCACCACATGAGAGTCATAATAATAATGTGCAGCTGCTAGAATTTTGTTGATATTTCTGTCAATTCAAGATTACTATGACAAAAATGCAGTGAATTAATCATTTTTAAACAGAAACATGGACAACAATCTCTACTGCATTTTATTCCCAGCAAAAAAAATTATCAAACATTGCAACACTGTAAATTAGAGCCAATACATTTGCTTATTGCTACACAATAGCTGTATAATCTATGCAGCGAATACATACTTCAGCAGGTATGAGGAGTATCGCCAGGCAGAGGCAAAAGAAGAGGAGCTTTAGGTTCATGATGGAAGTGGATCAGAAGACATTCAGGAGAGTGAAATGCACTGTCTGGCAGATAACTCACGCTTTTCTAATATTTGTGTTAAGTACACTAACCTTTGATTCACCGGGGGTGTTTGGCATCTACCCATGTGGCTGAAGCAGTTTTATTGATTTTAACTGTGCTCTTGGATAGTTATTATTTTAGAAATAATATGCAGAACACTGTTAACAAACACTTAATAATAATAAACAAATAAAATATGAACAAATATATTCAACATCTGTCAACTTTGAAACTTTTTTTCTATTGAGAGTCATTGAAATGAATGGTTGGTGGGGGTGGGTGTGGGGTGGGGGGTCAGGTGCAACACAAAGGCTCAGAGAGCATATTTACAGAGCCACTTGTTTGCTTGAATGTAGACTTTGGATCCACATACGTCCATATGAGGTTACACTACTGTGTGCTTTTTTTTTAAAATCTCTTTATAAATTTAAAAAATCAGCAAAGTGTAATATGTATAGAATGATTGTATGCACAGTCAAATATATCAATAACATCATATGTATAACAGTATGAGTAGCTTTTATGACTTCAAAGTAAAACTGAAACCTTTTTGACAAAACTTTGTCATCAAATAGAGAATACCTAAACTATATGCTATATGCTTAAAACATTGTTTTAATGGTCCTTTTTTTTAGTTCAATGAGCTCAGAGATGCTGCTGCATGAAAGTACAGTACACATATACAGGCACTGAACGAGATGTGTAGTGTTATTATTAACTAACTAACTAACTAACTAACTAATTATTAACGATTCCTTGTAAGTAACTGTTTTCCTACTAGAAATTTGTGCCTCTATGTCATCTAAAATTTGCAAGGGTACCACTTTGTAATAAAGCACCCTTTATTAAGGACTTAATAGTTGTAACTAATTTCTTTATTAATAGTTAATAAAGAATATGGTAATGTTTTCTATATTATGCACATCATCCTCCAGCATGACGCTTTGTGTTTTTAGAAAACTCTTTGATCCACTAAGAAGACACTCTCAGACTGTTGGATCATTTACCTTCTTCTAATTATTAACAGACTAGGTGGATTGACGACTGGGTAGATTATTAGTAAGAAAACCACCATCATTTATTAAATGGATTCCCTGTAAAATGTAAATGTAAATAGAAAGGATGAATGCCAGATATATTTTACCACCTGGCAATAATTTGTTCCTGATTTTCTTTTGATTCTAACAGATCTATAAAACATTAGTAGAATAAGAATGTACAGTCTGATTAAGGGTATTTATGATCCGAAACACAATGTCACCCTTAACCTATCCAGAACACAGAGGTCTATATGTGCTCAGTTAGGATGTGGTATCTTGACTCTGGCGGTAGAAACTGTGTGAGAGAGCGCTTTATGTTTGATGTGTTTGAAGGAGTAGTCTGTGCCTACCTTGTGTTTTGGTCATGTCTTATAGCTGCTTATATTTTTGTTCTGCATTGTTTGACATGTATGGTGTTTAACTTGTTCTTTTGCTCTAATTAAGTTTATTGCCTTTGTTCATGATCGCCAAATTAATACACTTGACTTTGGTAATCCCATGACTTTTTTTGTAGTGCGACCATGAGGATGATATTTTTGACTTTTAGAGAAATAGAAACAGCTATGGATTCTCATGAAATTTAGTGCAGATATTCATGGTGCCCAGAGGATGAATTCTAATGT
Organism: Argyrosomus regius; assembly: GCA_946959425.1. Lineage (NCBI taxonomy): Eukaryota > Metazoa > Chordata > Actinopteri > Sciaenidae > Argyrosomus > Argyrosomus regius. The sequence continues at coordinate 19,549,458 of OX336894.1, forward strand.
CTTCCCTGACCTTTCCTCTAGTGTCACCATCAGGTCAAAGTTTTTGCTTATCCTGATATCGTATTATCTATCGTAGGTTTAGTGCTAATTAGCAGAAGTCGTCATGCTAACATGCTAAACTCATTGTGAACATGGTAAACATTCTACCTGTTTAACATCATGTTAGCGTTGTCAGCATGTTAGCATGTTAGTGTTAGCATTTAGCTTAAAGTACAACTATGTGTAAGAGTCACTAGCATGGTTTTAAACACTTAATTATCAATAAAGCCATTAGTTAGGACTCATAAACCTTTATAAGTGCTATGTTATTAGAAAGTAGTGCCCCAGCAACTAATTACTAAAAGCTTTTCTGTGGAGCTACTAATCCAAGATCACTGGTAAGAGATGGAGTATTACAGATTACAATAGGCTTAGAATTTGTGCCCTTGTGATCGTGACCAGGACAGAGGGCCAGGTGGAGGCAGTCTGAGAAGGTTCCTGCACAGAAGGAGAACAGCTGTGTCATGTTGTCTGCCTCGAGAAACGTCACTAAACCTGCAGGGAAATTACAAAACACACCAATCCGACAGAAGCGTTTTGTAAAAGGCAGCTGATGGGGCACCCCTCCATGCCACGCTGTATACTCCCCATCAAAGAACTCCACACACCAAGACTCGTCCCCCCGGCCCAGCCAGCAATCCTCAGTGGTGCCCTTGCGGGGAATGGTGGGATACGTGACACCCAGCTCCCAGTAAGTCTTGCCAGTTACATCAATTTCCCAATAATGGCGACCAAAGCTGTAGCCTTGTAAGCTGATGACATTGAGGGTGGTGTCAAATCGTCCAGGGAGATCAGGAAGTTGCTGCCAGGTGTTTGTGTAGGTGGCACTGTCACCTTTGGGGGAGATGATCAGCTTTGGGTGGGCTGTCTCTGGATCCAGACGCACCTCACTGGAATCTGGAGACACATATTTAACACATTTTATACTTACAATTCTACATGTTGAAGAGGCAAAATTGTAAACACTAGAGAAATAATGTGTGAACTAACAACTCTTGATGAGATTCTTGATTATAGGGGTCTGTGAGCGGATAAGCAGAAGCATGTTGTTGGTGAGGTTGAGGATCTGGTCAGCTTTAACTTCATCCAGGCTCACACTGATCGGGTCTGTCCTGTTTAGCAGGTCCACCACTCTGGAGGAGGCAGACCAAAGTGGGAAACATCAGCTTCTGCCTGAAGCTTTTTTATTTAAAGTATTAATTATGATTTGATATATGATTTTCCATACCTGTCTGCTGTCTCCATGTCTCCATGCTCAGGGAATGAAAAGAAAGACTGAAGAAAGGCAGAAAAATTAAGATTAAGCAAAATGTTTTATACAACTTAATTTTAGATTAATTTTAGATCTCTTACACAAATAAGATGGTACATATGATATAATGATATGATATAATATTTGTCCCTTCACAACTTCACATACGACTCCTAAGTTTAATCACCATTGTATCAGGCTCTGTGTCCGTCTGGTCTAGTGTTACAGTGAGTCTGGACAGGTCCTGCTCTATCTCTTGGATTAGAGCGCAGTTTTTTTCCATCAGCCCATCCAGGGCAGAGACTGCAGCACGCTCCTCCATCTCCAGGTGGGACAAGGTAATCCTCAGGTCCTCGTCCAGGATGGCCTGGATCTCCTGATATTTCCGTATGATACTCTCCCTTATCCCCGAGGACTTTTTCTGTGTCAGGCATAAGCATTTATGAGTTTATCATACTGCCTGATCACAGGTGTTTTTATGAGGAATTATATATTTAGTGTTTTTCTTGAAGGATAACTGATTAAATGTTTCATGTTCAAATTTAATGCCACAACCAAGACACAAAGGTTTCATGTTGTGAGCTCAGATTAGTCCGAGCACAACTTACTGTGATTTCTGACTGCCGTGCTGCCAGTTTTTTCAGTCTGTATTTCACTGCTTCCTTTTGCTTCTTTAGACACTCTTGGTGCTTTTCTAATGTCTCCTGTAGAAAAGGTTGAACACACGTTCAGCACAGCTCAATTCAACACCACACACAGCCAAAGTCTTTGTGGCGAAGTGCAGCTGCAGAAGCAGAAGCAGTTTATCATGAGACTTGATGTAAGTAGCAACAGAGCAACAACCATCTTGTCTTCAGTCGTTTTTTCATAGGGTGTGTTTTTATGTGGCACAGTTCATGGTAGCTGCACAGAAGGTTTTTCTGGGTTTCTGCCACTTAATCGAGTGAAAAATGATACCCATTGCCATTAAATGACTGACACACTGCAGTGTTGTGACCCCAGAGGCAGGCATCTGTCTTCAAAGTGTTAGTGTTTGTCAGTGCTGCCTTCTCCAAGAGGAAAAGTATGATCGTTGTGTCGACGCTCATTTAAATTTGTCCTACTAAAATTCCTCCTGTGACTGAATAAGGCCACACTGCAGCTCTAACCAGCATTCACTGTACAATAGATGCATTTACCTGATGCTTAAAAGTGACACTGTTTGACTTGTGCAGTTCATATTACAGACCCAACATGGTCAAAGGAGAATATTTTTGTCATGACATTTTAGGATCATACTGACATGTTTGTGTAGTTTTTCTTACAAATTTCAAACAACATTTTCCAAAGCACACCATGGTTTTCTATATTGTTATAGTCCCCTGCACCCAGACATACATTTTGCTTATTGTTTCTTCACTTGGAAGCTTCATTGTGCAGAATTATGTATGGAAGCCTGTTTTAACACTCATCTGGTGAACTGGTTTGGACCCAATCAAGGTCCAGTATGCAGTTTACTCAAGTGTGATGTGAAAACTTGAAACCTCTAGTGCACTTACACAGAGAATGGACTTTTCAGCAAGACAGCTGTTCTCTTGTAGTTCACTTTTTAAATGAACAATATTTGCATATTCATAGATCTTGGGTTTTGCAGTGAGGGAGAAGGAGCAGATGCAGAAGAAGTTTTAATTGGTTTATTAAACTTTTTTTGAGGAAAAGCCAGATTAGACACAAATTATTATTCCAAGTATTTTATATGTCTTAAAATTAGTCTGGAGGGGATCTTTAACTGTGTTTCTGCTGCTGTCCAGGGAGCCACTGTTCAGTTAATTCCAATGTAGTATAAAAATTAAAACTAGAAACACTTTAAACATGCTTAAGGCAAGTTATCCTTTCAATGGAAAATGAGTTCCCTTTCTTTTTTGTCAGTTACATTATCACTGAGGGGTAATTAAGTCGAAATGTGGCTTTGTCTTTGAAAAGTCAGGGTAATACTTTCAGTAAAGTTCAGGTGAGAGGCTCTGACATGTGATATTTAATCAGAGTCAACAACTGCGCTGCTTTCATGAATACTGAAGTGACATGTTGGAAACAAAAACCCAGAGGATAAAAAAATATTACAAATGGGATCAAATTAATTTTGTAGTTTCTTCATTGAAGAGGTTGCTGCTGCAGCTGCAGATGGTTTCCCAATTGCACTTGAATGCATCAATCTGGAGGAGGTGTTCAAATAATCAGTTTGCGTCACATTAACACACAAAGATAACCAACAAAACAGAACGTTGTTTAATTTTCACAGTGATGCATTTTGTCTGAAGCAAGCAAACATTTGCAAAGTGTTTTTTAAATCATACCGATGTGAATTAGCACAAATAGCTGCTTGGAATGACAGAAAACCTTGTTAATTCATCTAAAAAACTGTTGTATGCTTTGGAAAATGGCTGGCTGTAAATGCAGTGCATGATGTGTTGCATATGAGCTATGGCCTTTCAGGTACAATGTGCAATGAAATAGTAATTTCTTCAACACTAGAAGAAAAATGACTAAATCTTTAGTTGGTGGCTGTTGTTCACGAGTTTGGAGGAATATTTGTCCACACACAAAACTTTAAAATGCAGCTATCTACTGTAAGTCTTTATATCAGAGTAAAGGGCCAAGGTTTAGTGAAAAGATGTTTCATCACAGGGGCCCAATGTGTTTGTGAAGAAGGTCAATAGACTCCACAGTCTGACTGTTCACATAAAAGTCAACTCGGGCAACTCAGTCCTCAGATTACCTCTCATCCTGTGTAACATCACTGAATCGGTGTGTTTATTGATGAAATGCACAGAAGAAAACAGAAAACAGAAAAGAGGCGGTGGGTACCTTTGGTATAGCCGAGGATCATATGGTTCATGGTGATTTAAAGCTTTATTGGCTTAGATTTCAATACAACAAATGGCAGTGTGGGTTTTCATTTATAAAACAGTACTTTCAAATACAGTTGCTTCTTACATTAGGTGTTTTATCTATTTGTTGGTTACTGTATGTTGGATACGGCATTAAAATATATTAAGATTTGTACTTCCAATACATGTAAAGGGAAAGTGTCTGGCCATGTTTATGAGAGCCTGAGAAGAGAGACATTTTCTTTTTGTCAGGGTCAGATGAATGTTTGGCGTGTACAGTAGGCAGGGGAAGGAGACTGATGATGTGTAGGTGCTTGGATGATTCATTTCCATGTAGATCCAGTAAAACAGTTGATGGGTCAGCTGACTGCTTTCCCACTGGCTTTTTTTTTTTTTTTTTTAATTCAAAGACTCACTGAGCCGATTCTTGCAAACTTTGGACTAAAACAGTTTCAGCCCAAGCGAAGGAAAGCTGACACATGTTCAAGCTACAAGCATGGACATTTTGTAATGGCGCCATGAGGTTCTACTGTACTTACAAAGTTCCACAGGAATCAACAGCAACAAATAGTAGGAAGAAACAAGCAAGAAAGAAAGGAAAGCAGTTCCACTCAAAGCAAAGCAAGAAGTAAAAACAAGCGCAGTCAAACCAAATAACATGACCCTATTTATCTTTCATTCTCATTCTTTGTCATTTTTGAGCATGGAAGAGATTCCCCATTCCTTGTTTCCTGTGCAAGTCTAATTGGACAAATCATTCAGCCCACAGTCTCGGGAAGCTTCAGAGCAAAAAGAGTCCATTTCACGGCTTCCTTGATTATGCCAGGAGAAAACAAAAGACCAGAAGAAAAGGAAATAAACCAAAAACCTACATCTAGATTACAGTTGTTGTGTGCTATCTGGATGAATGTACAGTATGTGCATGCTGCTCTGAGTGTTAGAAGAGCTTGGCCTTCTTTTTCATGTCGTTGCGTTTCCACAGGGGAAGCCTGTCAAACTCCTGGATCTCCATTCCAAAGATGTCAAAGAACGTTTCAGGTGCTAAGTGGCGCTAGAATTGAGAACAAAGGTGGAGAAAACAAAGGAGGGGAGGGTGGGAGGGGGAGGGGGTTGTTTCGTGGTTAGCACCAAAGCCTTAAAACGGGTCACTGCAAAAATGACAAGAAGCAATGGATACTGCACATTCCTTGCTACAATTGTATTTGTGTAACATGTTATTTACACAAAGTAGAGAAATCCAGTATCAATTGCGGACAGTCAGGTGGAAAACTGATACCTCCAGTCTGGTTCTGTCCACATCCCTGGGCAGTTTAGCTCTCCCTCTACTGGTTATCATGAGCATTTCATAGGGATACACCTTCAGAAGAAGACACTCGTCAGTGAACAGGTCAAACCTACAAGCTGGAGTTAAGCTTCAAAAACTTGCAAACAAACTTTTTATCAGACAAAACTGGAAAATTTGGATATGTTTTGTCGTATTTTCTGACTGTGACAGAGGTTACACTGGGTGGGAGAACAGGTATGTGACAGGAGGCTGACTGGGAGTGAGAGCTGTTTTTTAGGTTGTCGGGGGAAATGCAGGGTGCTATGGTGTGCACACTTTTTTTCTTATGTGTAGAAACGTGCAATAGATTAGGTAAGGGTAAAAACATGGAAACAGAGTTATGTAACGGGCTGTATTTTTAGAGTAATTTAATGCAAACTAAAAATAGAACTAACACCAGTAATGTAGGCCGAGTTAATCACATGGGAATGATTGTCCTGGAAAACTGAGGTGCTTCTGCTTTTCTAAATAACTAATTCAATCTTTTCAAGACGAAACTGGTGAATGAGTTGTTAATTTAGCTGAAATGCTCAATAATAAGCAACTAGAAGTTCTCTGACCAACTCATATACACACAGTAATGTACAATCTCTTATATACTATGCAGTATATAGTGATATGAGTTGTTTGGATGACAGTCTGGGCGTTGGATTCTCCACTGTATGCCGCATACAGTATCCAGCCACTTTAAGTCAAAAGCTATGTGCAGATGAGCATGGAGAAGCCAGCATGCTAAGCGCTAGAGTGACTTGGCAGCTCCTGAAGCGGCATGCTAAATCAGGAACCCAGCTAATGTGAGTCTTTCACCTCCAGTAAAAATCTCTTTTTAGATCAATATTTCTTCCACCAATGTTCCCACACTAAGAGGGTTAATACAACACACTGATTATTTAACTTCATCCTCCTTCTCTTTTGGGCTGGTCTCTTTTGTCTTATCTGTAAATTAATTATTAAATGTATCCTAGTCTACAAATTAAAAGGCACTTAAAATAAGTGAACAGTGTATAAAATTTGTAACACATTTCAGTGTAGATTACAATGTTGTCATCAGTACAAAAAGAAGAAGATACTTGCTTTTGGTTCCAACATATTAGGCATAGATACTCCCCTGTCCATCCTTGCAAGTGCTGCACGGCCATCCTTAATGTGCTAAAGAATAGAACATACACAAATGTAATATAGTGGAAGGGGACTGCGGGGTTAATGGCAATGAATATGTCCACTAATGACAGTGGGCACAGTTTTCACTGGATGGAGCAAGTAGCTTGGATACTACTGTGGAGTATCGTAATTAGTATTCAAGATGGGCAGTCTTTTACATGTTCTCTGAATGTCTGTAGTTTTTTTTTTTTCTACGATGGTGAATATATTAAAATGTGACATTTAGCTTGAGTCATAACATTGGTAAACAACACACAAAACAAGACACAAGGCGATGATTGTACATTGCATTTACAGTACACCGGTTCAGCTACTGGGCAGTGCATGTTTAGGCTTTTGTAATCACTGCACTGCATACCCTGTAGTTGACATTTATCCAACAGTGATGCAAGCATGTAGCAGGAGTGGGCGGTGTGCATTCAGGGCAAGGTGTCTCTTGCAACCCATGAGCAAGCAAATATATGATGCAAGGTGTGGAAGCATGCCATGTGAAAAAGCAGATGAGAGACATACCTGAAACTCTGCAGGACAACATGGGACAGAAAATGAGACTCACAGTTAATGGTTTTGCTGTCAAATCCCCTGCCAGGCTACTGTCTACAACACTGCTGTCCCTGACGACACATTGTGTGAATCATTACGCAAATATTTAAAAATGCACGTCCATTTATGTACACGTAGCAAGCCATTTTTGAATACTGATGCTGAATAGCTCTGGTGAAATTGGCAAGAGATCTGCTCAGTGGCCACATTTCTGGCTGCCGCTCTCACCTCTGCCTCCTCCACACATGTCACCATAGCTGTTGTACTGGGTGAAATCTGTAGACTGGGGCTGTGGGAAAGCAGATAACAATATATCAACATTAACTTATGGGCATTTTGTTGTTGATGTAAGACCTGTAAGAATGTGATTTAACTGTAATAACTATGTATAATTGTCATCTATCTGCATGTTAGTATGAGTGAGCTCTCACCCGATGCAGTCCATTCCTTCCATAGCCAGGCAGCGAGTTAGTTTTGGTCGGAGAAGTTGGATCTGAAACGTGAATATTGTCATAAAATCATCACAAATTTAAGCAAGTTTATAATTCAGGCATATTACAGCAAAAGAAATGCAAAGATTTACAAGTATGGCACAGATGTTGTGTTGCAGTACATTGCTGACAAATCAAGAGCACATTAGCTGATGAAGCTGCTCTGTACCTGCGTCACAGTTGGTCTGTTTGGGGTCATATCGCTGAGCAGAGAGGCTACGTGCGTGACGTTCCCTGATCTGCTCTTTTTCCATCTCCTCCTTCAAAATGAGCTTTCCCAAACCAGATTGAATCTACACACAAACGCACACATTCACATACTTTATATTAGATCCACAGATAAATATCAATCTCTGACATGAACATTAAGGATACAAACCATTCATGTATGGCTCTCAGGTTTATGATTAATGGAGAATATGTTGCAAATGCATGAACCGGTGGGAGTTTGGTATGGTATGGTTATCTCACTGACCTTGCTGAGATGTTCCTCCTGGAGCTGCTTTCTTTTCAAGGCCTCTTCCTCCTCCTCTTCTCTGGATCGTCTCCTCCCTTCTGACCCTGCAGGTACCGTACACAAGCCCATAAAATTACATAAAACACAAATGTACACACCTATAAAAGACACAAACACATACTGTACTTCTGGAGAAAAACCATGCTTCACGTGTTCTTGCATGGTACAACCAGATGAAATGCTTCATCCACAGTTCAGTTTTTGAGAAAACCAGAAAGATATGGCTGCTTCATTTGGCTGTAGAGCAGTGACGAGTATTAACACACAGAAATAGGGTAATAGGTGGACAGAAGAACACAAATGTGAGACAGAGTTGACGAGACAGACAAACAGAGGGACTTATTGGAATATTTGGCTACATTGACATGATGGGATGTTTGCACTTCATCATTCATGTCCAGATTTTGCTGGATGTTAAATACACAGAACAGCACAATGTAAGACAGACAAGACAAAAGTCAGTTTGAAGTCAGTCTCAGTTATCTCTGTCCAGGTCATTTGTGCCACTATTGTGTACAGCTGGTGCACCCATCATGTGCAGCAAGTGAACGTAAAATGGTGAGACTGATGCTACCTCAAGCAGAAAATAATATGGCAGCAACAGAAGGCACAGAACGCTTCTGCTTTGTGCAAGCAAAACTTAAAGACAAATACTGTAACGCCTGAATAATAGCGTGAGCTCGGAGTGAAGCGGGGATGCAGTTAAGCTTTTGGGGCAGCTAGAAGGGAGAAATAAGAACAGTTAGACTGTGGTGAGGTGTCTATTGTACCCCTAGAAGGTAGCAGTGCAAGCATGCCCATCAGGAGCCTACTGTACCTAATACAGCGAGAGAGTAGGGCCATTGGTCGCCCTCACTCCGTGAGCTGTCATCCGGAGAGGGAGCATGGGCAGCGGGGAAGGTGGCGGATCTGATGATGTCATCAGCAGACTTGCTTTGGCGTGCTATGGCAGCTGTATCTAGGTTGGTAACCATGGGAACTGATCTATCAGTGTCTGGGTCACAGTCTCAACCACATGTAAACATCTTAGCCCGGCTTAAGGATCATTTAATCGTGTCTCATTCAGGTGTAAAATATAATGCAAAAACATTCTTTCCTAACAAGTCACCGAATATTGAATAGAGCCTTAAATCTAATCTTCTGAAATAAGTGCTAAAGAACTGCCAGTGGGTAAGTAAGGGAGGTTTTACGGATGTTTCAAGGAAGATTTTAGTGACATCTTGCACAAGCAAGATTACACCTGCTCTGAGAAACATCACGTATTAAAGAAAAGTGTTAAAGGAAAATCAAAATAAAGTGAAATCTTACACCATTGGCATATTTTTTCTGATCCATTTTAAAGCAAGACAATGTAACCCACCCTGGTTCAATTAAATCCACTCAGTGGTTTTGCTGCTACAGCCTTACTTGGTCTGGTATGACCATTGTTGTAGCTAATGTTAGCTAATGTTTGCAAAACTTCAGATAGATATTACAGTGTAATTGATATTACTGAGTCAGTTTGAGACGTTATCACTCTTCTGTACTTGTGCTACTGTAACATTATATTCTAGTCACAGATAAACACTTAAATGGATTTATCACTAAAGCAAAACAAGAAATAAACGTAGTCAAAAATATATCTTGTAGTGCCATTCTTCTCCTCTTAGTCAGGTCTTTCACACAAATCACTCTTAGAAAATGAATTGTCATTATTGTGCAATTGTTGCAACTTAGCAAAAGTTACATAGTCTCGCTTTATGAAAAGGCTGACTGTAACATTACTACTGTGACTTGTTAAGATGGATAAAGTGCAGTAAAACAAGCTACAGGACAGACAGGAGAGGATTGGAGACAGACTTCAAACAGTGCTCAAACACTGACACTGGGGGTGACTACATGGTTAGATGAATACACACTTTCAGTTAATTAACAAAAACATTAAAGAGCCCATCAACAAACATAATTAACTAGAGTATTACTCTGAATTAGTACTCAGACAGAGAGATTTTTCACTGTTGTAAAACAGGCTATACTATAAGAGGAAAGGTACCGTGTTGTTTGTAGATTGGTGGTTTTCTGTAGATGTTGCTCCCCTGATCTGAAAACATTCAAATACAGACAGAAAGACATTTACAAAGTGCCTCTAATATACAAATGAAAAATCTATTAAACATCTCAACACCAAGCAATGACGCAGATGGATTACACTGAATTTCGGCCTTTTCCTGTGATACATCTGTATAGTTGTGAGAGAAGAGGGGAAAAAGCAAAAGCTGATTCCAAATGGAGTATAATGATAGATAGATAGATAGATAGATAGATAGATAGATAGATAGATAGATAGATAGATAGATAGATAGATAGATAGATAGATAGATAGATAGATAGATAGATAGAGAGATAGATAGATAGAGAAACTAGGGACGAGCAGTGACAGGGTGCGCTCCAGCTCCTACCTGGGAGGTGGAAATGTTTAGGGGTCTGAGAGAGAGGCGGGGTGACCGGCCGGCTGTCGGGCCTGAGCGGGAGGGGGGAGCTCCGGCCACTTGGCGGGTCAGTGCCTCCAGTGAGAAGAACCGAGAACAGAACATAAGCAGGGATACTAGGGGAACCACAGTCTGAACGGTGCAACACACAGGGACCAACGGGATCAGCTGAAGTCATTTTGTGAGCATGGGAGACATTCTGGTTGGTTTTGATAGATGCAGTTAATGGAGATGCGTGTGCAAGATGTTAAGCGCATCAAACCAGCAGAGTTTAAAATAGCAAGATTAAATGCTTGAGTGATGTGTTATGAGTCATGAAATATAATGTTTGTTAGTTTGTTGTGTAATATGAATTCACGCTTCAAAAACAGCTCATGGTTACGAAGTTCCTCTCAGCATGCAACGGCAAACTTATATTACAAAACCTTTCTTTTTGTTCTCAGCCTTACAGTTTACTACAGTCTAGAGACTTATTCTGACAAGGCAAAAGAGTCATCCATCATACAACATTTGGGGAACTGTCAGTTTGGATACTGGATTTGGATTACTAAGGAGTCTTAAGAGCATGCAAATCTGCAAACACAAAGAGCCCTTCAGCTATTTTGGCAAAGGTTGTGTTCGACAAAGGGCGAATAAGTACATGCAAGTTAGTGAAAAATCCGTGCCTTGGCTGGGTTTGACCAAGACATGGGTTTGACCATTCAGGATGGCAGAGAATGAGAATGAGTATCGGCCATGGATCCAGAATGACAGATGGGGCACTGACGGGACGTGACATCCCAGGTGACGATGGAGATGGTGTGTTGCCTTGAGGGGGGGGGGCAGTGAAAAGTGGAGTGGGGCCCTTACCTTGGCTATGGGGCAGGAAGTGGTGTCTGAAAGGGGAGGTGGGGCGGGAGTCACTATTTCTGGAGCCCACACTGTTACTGCACAGGGAGGAGCAGAGCTTCTGCATGCCTGTCAGAGCCTCTGCAGGGAGGGAGGGTGTGAGACAGGGGACAAAACCCCAGGACCAGGCAGCAGAGGTGGACGATTTGGGGGAGGAGATAGAAGGTGAGAAGGTGAGGGACAAAAGAAACGGAAGATATACAGGAATCAAATGTTGAAAAGAGGAAATAAAAGACACCCCAAGTGAGAGGTAAGGCGTATTTAAGATGAACAAGGAGAAACAAGGAAAAGTATTCCACTTTAAAATCAAACTTCTTTAATGGAAAGAATAGCAAACTCAGGAGAAATTGTGCTGTTAGAGATGCAAAATTGAGTTTAAGGTTGTCATTCTGCAAGAGTCCATAATGTCAAACCAAAGTGTTACAAGAAGAAAAATCAATAACATAACAACCCAAAGTCAATTTTGATGAAGTTCCCCTTTAAAGTGGTCAGAAGGTGGGAACGGAGAACCTTAAGGTGGAGGGTCAGTGAACTCATCCACAGTGTTTTGCTGCTGCTCTGTGAACCAGTAAAGATCTCATCGATTCACCTCATAAAAACCCTGAAATCACTGATTTTATCACAAACAGTGTAACAATATAGATGTGCCAACAGACACGTACAAACACACACACTCAAAACAGTCTTTTTAAATACTCACCTGGCCTGTGAAAATGCTGTGGTGATCGTGACAATGTGGGGGTGTAACCATGGCGATTATAAACTGGTGATCCTATGGAGCCCTGACTGGTGGACCTTTGGAGGATGCGTTCCCTCCTGTCGTAAGAGCCCTGACACACATACACACACGTTATTACACAAACTGCTAGGATGAATGAGAATACACAGAGCATTTACATCGCATACAGGGGGGCAGTGAATTTGACAAAATGATATTCTCACCTCACCGGGTGGGGTTGGCGACATATTTCTTGAGGACTAGGAAGAATCAAACAAGTCTGAATTATAACTTTGTTTTAAACATATTCTTTGAAACAAGATGAGGTTATGTAGATGTTATTAGAATGCTCCATGGAGGCAAAAGAGCCCAGAGAGCCAGACATAAATACATCAGCGGTAACAGATGTGGTATCAGGCTTTAAATAACACCACCACCAGGACTGAGAATGGACTATTTGCTGATCTTCCACATTTTTGCAAGCTGTACCAACAACGCACATGGTTTCTTTTTTATATGATGCACACCTCTGTTCTTTTCTTTGCCATTTTGTAACATTTATCATCATCAGCACACTGTGACATATCTTACCTTGTCATCGGGCAAGGGGGAACGCTCCCTTCTGGCAGTGTGGAGCTGTGAGGGACACACAAGTTCGGTACTGCATAACGGCTTTTATTACAGCATGAAATATCTCATGCCACCAGTAAAGAATCCTTTTGTTTGCACTTCTTATTTTTTTCATGAGGAATGAAAATCATGCTAGAGGAAAACTTTCTTTGAGGACTATTCCTCTTAATGCACAGTACTGTATGTGCAAAGATGGCGTGCATGCAGGAGAAGATGCATGCGGTCTGTGTGTTTACCTCTCCCACACTCTCTCGTCTCTCCTCTCTCTCATCCAGGGAGGTCGTGTACAAAGGTTCATAGGTAATAAGATCGGGGCGCTCAATGTCATAAATGGCTTTGACTTTTGGAATGGCAGCTAGGTCTCTGTAATCAAGGATCTCATTGTCTACTTTTGCCTAGGGAGACAAATAAAGACACACATGCATACACACACAAGGATAAATGGAGATTACTACTGTAACAAAAGTTACTATTACTGAACAAGGTGTAATTGTCAAAAAGGGAATGTCTGACTAGATAATCTGTATCAGAACAATCTATTTAGACATATAAATCCGTAGCATTTCTTACATAGATCGTGTGACCCGGTGAGCCAGGTATGCTTGAACCAGGTCTGGAACAAATACTTTCGGATGACGACCTCGTAGGCTGTGAAAAGAAAACACACATAAGCGGCTGTTAGTCACAACAACGTCTGTCTCTCCCATGATCCACAGGCCCCCTGCCATCTGCATATCACCGTGATTTTTACCCAAAGCACTCCAACATTACACTGTTTGGCTTTTATACTGTATGAGCGATGAGAGGGAATTGCAAACCCTGTATTTGCGTTTCATTAATTAATTACATGAAGTACTTTGAATTACTAACATGTCGTCTTATGATTAGGTCATTCATTTGCTAATTTGCAAAGTGAATGAGTGCTTTAGCGCTGTGATTTTATGTTCTTGAGAACCTCATGCCTGTTTATGGGAAATGAAGAGTTTGGATGGCAGCAGCAGGTCTGAATGTAGCGTAATTAAATGAGTTTTTCACCTAATGGGTAAATGGGGATTTAGAAAAGACAAATTCATCATCTGTGCTATTGTCTGCTCCTCCAAATTTGTGCACATCTTTGTCTCATGCTTGATATGAGCGTAGTCTAAGGTGTTCAAAGACAAGACTGAATGGCTCCATATGACACACAGAGAGGGCACTGCAGGCTGTCTCCAGCAGATGGCAGCATACAGTGCATCGTGTCCTATGTATATGGTGGAACACAGGATGATGCCATCTCATAGCCAATAGCGAATACAGTACCTGCCTTTCTGTTTTTTGGAGGAATAAGAGGGACGGAGGCAATAGCTGTGGAGGAAGGGAGAGGGGGGTTCACAGGACATCACACAGGGGTTGTGCTTCTCCAGCCCGACTCACAGTTCACACATACATCAAGGCGAACATGTCAACATGTAAATATGCACATGAACAAAAATATATACGCCACACACACACATGCAAAGGCACACACACACACACACACACACACACAGACACAAAAGCCACACTGCCTCAATAGGCAAATAATTTAAACCACAGTAGGTTAAGGTTTAACATTTCAGCGAGGAAGCGATAACAGCCTATGCAGGTTCGCTTGTTACATATTCCGAATTTCTACCTTTTCCAGTAAAACATTGTCATGGAACATGAACAGAAAGGTGCTTTCAGTCAAAACAAAGTCATGGACAATGGAGTCAGTGACGCCCAAATTCCTACCCGCTCCCTGTGTCTTTCCTCTGTTCTAGTGGTGTTCTTGCAGCCAGGATGCCAGACTGTTGATCCTGATGAGGAAGAGAGAGAAAATACATTAAAAACAACATAAGGATGTCCTGAAACAGATTGTTTTTATTAATAAAAGTATGTTCATATTCAGGCTATGCTGTATATACAGTGGGTGACAAATTTGGTGAGTTTAAAGGGTGTAGGATTTAGTAGTTGTGGATTGCAACCTTGTCACCTCACCCTCTCCTTCCTCAGGTGAAGGAGAAGCTATGGTGGCATCAAAACACACGAAAAACGCGAAATGTTTACTTTAAAGCCAGTGTTTGTTCTAGGCTACTGAAGAAAAATGACGGTTCAACATGGCGCACTCCGTGATTTTTATTTTCAGGTGATTATACACTAATAAAAACATAGTTGTGTATATTATATTTAATTTCTGCCATGTTCTGTAAATAGACCCCCCTAAATCTTAAACTCTGGACTTTTAAAAGTCCCTAAGCCATACTTAATGCATACTGCAATCATTCAGTTTTAGTTAAAAATTAACCAAAAGTGGAGTGAAATTTGAATGTGCCAATGACAGTACAGGTAGGTCTGCTCACCTTGCAGATACATCTCTTCTCCTTCTGTGAACATCTGATTGCACCTGCTGCATCTCGCACAGCTGGGGTGGTAGTGCTTATCTCCCGCCTGGAAAAGTGCACAAGACAGACTTGACATCACAGGAAAATGAAGATCAATGAAGCCTGCAGTAAAGCAAGTGAAGCGGAGCCGTGACTTCCAGGAAATACACCATAGCTACATTTCCTTCCTTTAACAGCCAAACTCTGATAGTGCAAGGGATAGTTTCATCAGATCCTGTGTGCCGGTAACTGCTCTCCCAACCTTTCAAGAACAAATGTTGATGAAATTGTGGCAACTGTTAGTGAATGTGTTTCCCTCAAATGAGTGTGCAGGCTTCCTGTTATCAAAGTGTTTCTCCACAGTTCATGTGGGAATGTGAAAAACAGTCCAGTTATATTCTTTTAGACCTTAGATTGTAAGATTGTTTTGTTCATATTTGTTCCTATTTGACACCGTCAACCTGGCTCCAGATATCTGAGTGCTCCTCTTTGTGATAACCCGCACAATGCAATCCAATAAAATGATCTGAAGGCTAGAGCACCTGAATTTCCATCTACACTGATGTGGCACTTTGTATTCAGAGTGCACCATTATGAAGCATATGCGCTTTTGACCGGGGGTGATAAATACCCAAATGAAATGCTGTATAAAAACCCTCAGTGCCATTTCAGCTGGCAAGTGGCCACTCAGAGATATGGAGCCACTGACTAATATTTGCATTTTACATTTTCCTGTATTAAAAAGTCTACAAAGTGACTACAGTAGACACTTCATAGAACCTCCTACCCAACACTCTCCTCACATACAATGTAAAACTGAATATCTCTCTCAGGGATAATAAAGGTACTTATGCTATATGTGTAGTATGCCATTAAATACTCTCCCTATTTCTCTCCACTTTTAATAGCTGCATTAATTACACCTGCTTTAATAAGCCATTCACATTGCACTCCCAGTGGCGCAGACAAAATGCAAACCCACCAAGAGCTATACAGTATTTGACCTGGGTCTTGGGTCAGTGATTTGACTATCAGACTGGCTGCGATGCCTTTGGCCCCACTGATCCACTGGCAGCAGCTCAGGGGGGAGATGCAGAGGCCTTTGCTTATTGTCATAAAGGCCTGCCTTAGTGCTGGATTACTGTAAGCCCAACTGGCTGGCTAGCAGTGACATTTTCATACTATTAAGTGACGCATAACTCAGTGTCTGATTGGATCAGTGTCTGCAGGACAGACAGGATAGCACTTGTTCAAGAGACCAGTGAGCAGAGAGAGTGTCAAGGACAGAGGTGCTGCTGATAAACTCGGCTCAGACAATGTTGATAAGAGTTTCATAACAGCTGCATGACATACAGCATTAATGAATAATGATCACTTCCTAAATGTCAAATCACATTAGGTGTCTTATGTAATATTTATATAATTTGCAGCAGAGCAAGCTTGCATTGAGTATGCACAAGCATGTTTATTTAGGCAGAGTTGGAAAAATCTGCTAAGAATTAATCTTTTAGTTGACTACAGTCATGTCAATGACAAGATTACACCGGAGATTATAAAACTACATTTTACATTTCACATGGGAAGCATAATATAGATATTACAACCAACTACAACAAAATGTCTTAACAATGAACTTATTCCTACATGCAATACGTAAATCCACATAATACAATTATTATTTGAAAGTGTGAGTATACTTTCCATATGTATCTGCTGTAGTTGTAGTTCTTAAATAGACCTTAAGGACTCAAATTCAAGTGAAAATATTTGGTCCTTTAGAAATCTTTCAAACTTACCTTAGGCAGGATTCACAAGAAATCTAGGTGTAACCTTAATTGTCTGCTTACAGATGCATATTATAAATTCCACATCAGATAGCTGGCTGTACAGAGAAACATCTGTCTGTGCTAGGGAGCCAATCAGAGGGATGTTAACATTGAAGAGTGGGATGTGTGTGTCTTACCTCGAGCACCTTCCCTGTAATGAACTGATGACACGCCTCACACTGAACTCCAAAATGGATCTGATAGTCCTTCTCACAGTAGGGGGCGCCATCCCTGAGTGGAGAGAGGCATATCTCAACACCAGGGACTTGGCAGTAAAATATATTGTATGTGGACCTTATGCAGCCTGTAATTATAGGGGATATGAGCTGCTTACTTGCTGATGTACTCCCCGGTCAGCACTTTGCTGCAGGCCTTACACTTAAAACAGCCCAGATGCCACTGTCTGTCCAGTGCTAAAAGAGCCTGCCCGTTTTTAATGTCTCGGCCACATCCTGCACAATCTGTGAAAAACAAAAGTGGCATGGCTTAAAAAACAAATAAAAGTGGTAGAAGGAAAGAAAACTAGAAGAAAATACAAAAATAGAGCAAGGAAATACCTGTAGAGTGAATTAATGCTTACACATACACATACAGCCTTTAAAGGTCCCATATTGTAGAAAGTTAAATTTCTATATATTTTTTGTTATGAAGCAGTCTAGGTCATATATAAATTCCGTGATAGTATCAAAATGCTCAATCCATGGAGAAATGTACACAGCCTGTATTCAGTATAGTGCCCTTAAACAAGCCATCAGGATTTCCATAAGATTTTGATGTCACAACTATACAGCTATCGCCCTCAGCCATGCTCCCACTACAGCCCACACAACTGTCTGTTGAGCATGCATCACTCAGAAAAGAGTCAGCCAATCAGAAGAGAGGCTCATTAATATTAACAAAAACAAACCACAACACAAAATGACCTGTTCTTGCTGGGGCTCTTGAGGGAGGCCTAAAAGAGGAAATGTAAAACTACATTGAGATGGCTTTTGGTATTCAAAACCACATATATACAGTCTTAGGGGTTTCGAAACTTCAAATAATACACAAAACATACACTTTTACGGAAGAATGTAAAGTATGGGATCTTTAATGGGCTCACAATTTTAACCGGGGGGTAAATTATTGCATTCAGAGTTGTCAGTTATGATCCAAGACACTAGATGGTGATAGAGGGTAACCAACAATGTCCTGACAGCTGCCTCTTTCTATCATCCACATCTTTCTTACCATGGCTTTAAATGCTTCATCCATATACTAGTCGGATTCTCTAAAAGTGTAAGAGGTTCTACAAAGAACAATCATCTTGTCATCTCTTCTTTAATGAATAGAGGATGAAAGCAACACAGAGCCCACTGCAACCACAGGGGATGATAACTCCATAAGGCATAACGAGGTTGCAATGATGACGTGAGGAGAATCAGCATGCCTTATTTATAGGTGACCTTGTCTAAAAGCTCTTCAAACGCCAACAGAGAGACTAGTGGGGGTGAGAGAGTGGGAGAAGAAAAGAGAGACAGAACAGGAAGAGGACGAGAGGAAAGAGAAAGAGGGATGATGAGAGGAGGAGTTGGAAGATGAGGGGTTTGAGGGCTGCACATTCCCTGCGTTAGAGCAATGGAAATGCATGGCCATGCATTATTTAGCAAGGCCTATCTTGGTGTTATTCATAAAGGAGCATGGCTGGTCGAACACTGCTGCGATTACAGAGAAGAGGAGAGAGAGTTGGAGGAACTCCCTGAATGATACCTCTACATCATTCAGTCTTCAAGCTTAACTGGGTTGCAGGAACGCTCCTTGCAAAGTATCTTCCGCTATACTTTACTGTCATATGGAACTGATAGCTACAAACTTTATTTCCCCTTTAAACAATAATTTGATATTTTGAGAAATAAGGTTATTTTCCATCTTGCTGAGAGCTAGAGGAGAAGATCGATTGACCACTTTCATATTTGTCTGTACAATTTGAAGCTACCGTCAGCCGTCACTTAGCTTAGCCTAACCAGCTGCTGTAAATGGGGAAACAGCTGGTCTGGCTTTGTTCACAGTTACCAAAATCTGGCTACCAGTAACTGCTCCACCAAACAAGTTAAAATGTTATATCTAATAAATGTAATCATTACAAACGACAAGTTGTAGGTTTGCTAAATTAAACTAAACACTTCTGGTACAGACAAGAAAGCACATTTTCCCCAAATGTTAAACTATTCCTTTAAGTAGTTAGAAGTTATTATTGAGTGAACTTTTCAAACCCAAGACTGTTTTGTAGCCACACCATTTCATAAAATAGAAATATTCATTTGGTTTTAAACAACAACAACGTTCAGTCTGACATTTTTGGAACTGTGAAAACCTTCTCTTTTAGTATTGGTTAAGTGATATTGGTTTGAGCAGTGTTGGCACAAGTTTGCAATGACTGACCCACCAGCAGCTTGTGAAGAGGTTAATGTTCATGATTCCATGTTTATAAGTTTTAAACTCTTGAATTGATTTGAACGTTTTGGACGGTATTCAATTAGAATTATGCTAATAATGTGTGGGCAAGATGACTGATGTAGACCTGAAAATTATTCTTCACAGCAGAAATATCACAGCTACACTAAATGTCATGCATGAATCATTTCTGGAAGCTCTTTCTCCCAAACTTTTATTAAGTTGTTTTTGTAAAACGTTTTTAAAATTTCTTCAAGTATTCCACTTTCACTTTGAATACTACTGCAAACTTCTAAAAGCCATTTCTCTGTGGAAGCCAAAATAGCATCATGTGAATAAGAATGTCTTCCTGTGTATTAAACCTGTGTGCATGTGTTTAACAGACAATGTCTACTTACTACTAGAGCCCAGGACGTCCTTTGGTCCTGGAGACATGGGCTCGACACAGTATTGACACAGACAGTCCTTCCCATTAAAGGTCACCCTGTCCCCGGCAGGGAACGGTCGTCTGGAAGCAGGGTGACATCAACAATTGGTCAACAAAACATGAGCTGTGGCAAATGTAAGAGTGTATTAACTGTGGCTTCCAGCCTGTCTGATGGGGCTTAAAATGACAGGACCTGATGATGCGGATGTGCATCAACACCGTATGCCTGAGGAGGCCCTTTAGTCAGATGACCCAGGCATGACACACACCTCACGGTACATGGTACACTGTCAAATGAAATTCCTGCCAACTTTGTTTGTTCATCACAATTATTATTATTATATTATCATTCACATGATTCTGAGCAGAATTTCATTATGACTGCATTCAAAGGATCTATACAAATGCAAGAAAGTAACTCCACAGAGCTACTTTGTGGAGATTTTGGTCACAATCGATTGATATAATGAACACCAATGAGAAAATTTAAGTGACGTTGGCCAGAGATATGTTTTAAGCACAAATTCAATCAGGAAGACTGAGATACTTTCAAGCCTTGTTTCCTATTAAATTATTATTGATATTTCCAGCATTTTCCAGACCTCTTTAAATAGGTATGTCACTGTTTTCTCTCTTTGAAGGCCTACATTTGGCTCTATGTTGGTCAGACCTGTGTGCAAAGAGTTTTCCAAAGATAAATAGCTGCATATTCTGCAATGCAATTAGTGTTGGTTGATCTGTTGTTTATCAGCTTGTGTAAAATGAGCCTGTGTGTCTTACTTGCAGATGGTGCAGACGAAGCAGGCAGGGTGATAGGTCTTGCCCAGGGCAGTGACCACTTCCCCCTCCACAAAGTCACCACAGCCATTGCAGCGAGTGCCGTGCATGCGTTGGTAGTCTAGCGTACACAGATACTCTCCATTCTTCATGAAGAAGCCCCCCTGGGCGAGGTCACAGCCGCACACTGTACAGGACACACACATTGGTATTCTGTGAGTCGGGTCATTTAGTGCTCTGCCCATATAACACATAAAGCATCCAACCATCAAGCCGCCCAACTCCTCCATGCATCAATGGCTTTGTTAAGACTTACTAGTCTGTGTAATCCAGAGAGGCTCAGTTACTGCGCGAAATGGATGCTGACTACAAAATCAGTGAAAACTAGATTTGAACAGCTTTGTGCGGCACAATGTGAAGCGTAACTAAAATCCTTTCATCAGTGGTGTTCAGAGTCACAAGAAAAAAAGAAACCCCCAAAGCTTCTCCTTTTTTGAAGAACATTGAGGACTCATGTGGATTAATCAGCATTTCCACTGCAAGGTCTTTTCATTGTCAATGGTGAGGTAGACTGTTCAATGCAACAACAATTCAACAATTGTCTACCCCAGGAAATGGCCTTGATCTGTTTCTGAAGATAACTGGCGCTAAATACTTCATACCACACTGGCAGTCTCCAACAGGCTTCCTTCAATTCAAATATAACCTTGCCATCTACACAAATATGAAAGAGTGGCAAAGGAGGAAATACTACTTAGGGAACAATTAAGAGTTTGGGATATCTTAATGTTGTTGTGACATTGTTATTCAGTTTTACTACTGACCTACAATGGCTGTCCTCTTTTATATCAAACAGAGACGCTCAGTGGTGGCTAAAGGTTTGTGGCTTTTCGCAGTGTACGGTAACAGCAACGAACAAGACCACAAAGCCATGCAAAGAGTGGTTCATTCAGATGAACATATAATAGTGCATAGTTGGTCAGGGGAGTCATCGGGATTCACCATGAATATCTGTACCAAGTTTTGTGACAAGGAAACAAAGAATGTCACCTCCATTAATGTAAATAGGGGTATGTGTTTTCGCCTCCTTTTTTCTAAAATTGGTGATCATCTTCTTGGTTTTGGGGATGTTGGGCAGCAGGTTGTTTTCTGTGCACCATCCTGCAAGATTGTTAATTTCCTCACAATATGAATTCTCATCATTGTTTGTAATTTGGCTGATAATAATGTTGTCATCCATAAACCAGAAGGGGCCTGAGCACACAGCCCTTGGGGACTCTGATGTTCAATACGAGAGTGGATCAGAACTGTCTGGGGTCTAATTGTGAGGATGGCCAATATCCAGAGTGTGTTACAAGCACAGAGGGCTAAGTTTCATCATCAGTTTCATTGGGGGAGATTGTATTGAATGCTGAGCTGAAACTAACCATAACTGTAACTATTTCTCCAAAAGCCGAAAACATCAACCTCATGGTACCATGACAAGAAAACTCAGGGAATCAAGTGGATCTATCTTCTTGGGACCATGAAAATCATGAATAATACAGGATTTTACGGCAATCCATTTAAATCCATCCAATCATCTAATATTTGAAGTGTATGGTGTGTAAACTCTGAGAATGTAATAGCCTTTTGGATATGCCACAGCTGAGAGGGAAAATATTTTGATGTTTGAGATGACTGCACTTAATCATTCTTATGCAATGAGCCACGATAAATCCTGGGGATGAATGAGACGAGTGAGGGAGAGAATCAGATTTAATTGCATTAGGGCTCAGGGGTGATGAGATTAGCTTGTAAGCTAACTGAGTCGAGAGAAAACCAGCAGTGCAGATCTGGTGGACTTTGACTGTGTCTATGTCCACCTACCTTAGATTTTCAACATGGATGCAGTTGCATATTTCCAATTACATTCATTTGGAAATTTCTGTGGGTCAATTTATGAAATGGAAATGAAAGTAAATTCAGGGAAACTGAAAGGTTCTGCTTTTATGCATTTCAGGTAATGAGATAAACACACAAAAGCAGCCGTTTGGGATTTGTCTGCCAAGGGATAGTATGTGTTAATAATCTTTGAGTGTCAATAAGCTAGGTCAACTTGGCATGACTGGGGGTTTTTATTATTAGTCCTCCTACAGTGTGGAGATTGACAACAGCACACATAAATTTAGAGCAAGGACTAGGACAGTGTGTGTTTTGGCTATCAAAGCTGTCTTCTTTGACACCCACTCACACACACACATACACTTTTAGTACTACAGACTCTCTAAAGGCATGTATATCCACTTGTAAAGGACAGAATTAGGTACTAATCTCAGTGTTTGCTTGTGTTATTCCTGGCCTTTGGTGAACTAAGCTAACTCTATAATACTACTCCAGTCACAGATTAACTACAAGGGCTTCAGCAGGGCAAGCTCAACCTACAGGAGTGAGACTGCTTGGTCGGTCGTGGGCGGCTCCATCATAATCATGCCAGAATGCCAGAAATCCATCAGTAATAAGTCATAACAGTCTGAATGGTACTTTCATTTAAGTATGTAGGTCTGAGAAGTGAAGATGAGGCATGCCACCGTGTATCCTCCTCGTTAGTGGAGGGTGGAAAGGACGCTGTGGCTTTTAGGGACTTGTACTGCTCCTAACCAACTTGTGATTGAGATACTTTTAGGGACAGTCATGGAAAAAAAGACCACAAATTTGTTCATTTGCACTTTTTGCCTAAGGTGCCATCAGGCATACAGTATGACTCTTCTGTACCTGCGAACTATCATTATATAATAAAAAAACACAAATCAGTTCAGCATAGGCAGCATTAAGCAGCATGTACTGAATGAAAGGAAGCAAATGTCCTACTATTGTGACAGTATCAAATTACGGTAGCTATGAATTTTAAAACTTCACACTTTAGCTGCCAATTTTCACACAGCCCCCACATTCTTCTTCTCCTATCAGAAAAATACTCATCTAAGCTGTCTGATGGCTCATTTTTAAATTGTAAACAAATAACTGATTTACCAAAGACTGGTCTATTTCAAGACAATATTAGGGTTGTCTCACATGGCGTAAGGCTGAGCCAAATCACACGCAGTAAATACTAGTGAAACTCATTCAACACGTGATATTTAATTACTTATTTGCATTAATCAGCTGTGAGGTACCATACCTTTGCAAGTGAAGCACTTGAGGTGGAAGTGCTTGTTTTGCACTCGCAGCACTTCGCCCTTACATGGCTCCCCACACTTGTAGCACTGAATCAGGGGCTTCTCTGTGGAGTGGTGGTGTGTGTCTTGCGCATGAGCCACTGCAAGAGAAGGAGACATTAACATTACTACTGAACTGTAATGTTGATGAGTCATTGTGGTCTCTGCATGGGGTACTCAGTGCAGTTTTTTAACATTGCTTTTAGTGTTTTATTCAAGTGGTGTTCGACTGAGGACACGCTGAATCTGCAACATCACACAAACACCAGAGATAAAGACCAACTGCAGAGAGCCTGTCAGGGTAAAAAAAGAACAACACTGAGCAGGACAGCACAATTTGGGGTTCACGGCCCAGATACGCTCTCTAGAGGGCATCGACCTAAATATAGTCTGTCTTGATCAGTGAGGGATGGAGAGTCAAAATGCTGAGAGGAGCAGGGCTTGGTAAATGGCAAGCTAAAAGGATATTGATAAAATCAGTTTCACTATTAAGTTTCAGCCACAAAGGAAAATATCAAGGGCCATTTGCTGTCTGCCTGGTTTATGTTCCCAGTAATCATTCTGCAGTGCACGCTATATATGGCTTCTTCTTGCCAAGAGTAAAAGTTAAGTTTCGGTGCTACTTCTATGCCATGCTAGCAAACATTCAACATTGAACAGATTTTGGGGGGAGCTGAACAGTTCTAATCTTCCCTGTGTATGTGAGGTGCTGCTTATCTCAGATAACAATAAAACACAGCAGGCCTAATGTTTGCCGTGATTGAATATCTCACCCTGTGGGAGTTTCAAATGAGTGAATGAAAAAATTGCATTTGTCAAATATCTTCCTGGAAAGGCAGAAACAATAGTCCTCATATTTCCAACTACACTGTCCGTACGCAGATGCCAGGAAAACAAAAATAAGGTCAATGAAGTAGAACAACTGTGAAAAGACTAAGTCATAATCACACCTGCAGCTTAGTGAGGCTGTACTTACGCACATCTCTGCTTTGAGCTAATGTCAGCGTATTAATATTGACATACTGACGTTTAGCAGGTGTGTGGTAATCTTTTTTAAATTTGTTAGCATGCTAACTTAGCATTTAGTAAAGAACAAAAAGCACAACACGTCTGATGAGGAATGTCATCAGTTTGGTGGTGGATTATAAGATAATTGAAAAGTACGCTTCATCCTGAAAGGAGTATCTAAACCAAATTTAATAGCAATCAGTCCAATAGCTGTCAAGAAAAATCACACAAAGGCACAAATGTCAACCTCATGGTGGAGCTGGAGAAAAAGTCAAGGGGAACCAACAAAATCATCATTTAGGAACCATATATGTCTGTACTAAGTTTTGGGCCAATCCATGGTGTAAATATTTCACTGAATCCATAAAAACGTTGTCCTGCTGATCTTTAAGACAAGGCAGAGGATCATGGAAGTCAGAAGGCATCATTCTCCAGGGAACAGAAATGCCTGTACACAATTTGATGGTAATCCCCCAAATAGTTGTTGAGATATTTCAGTCTGAACCAAAGTATTGCACTAAAAGACTAACATTGCTGTCCCTAAAGCCACACTGGTGCTGCTAACATGACTATAAATGGAATTGAAATATCCTACCTTTAATGCCACAATTTTTTACTCTGGATGGAGATTTAGACATTACTTTCTTAATGTGATATATTGTGACAACCATCAAATTTAGATAAGACAAAGAAGGTTTATCAACTTGCTTTATCTCAAAAAGCCATATCCAGTATGATCTGTAGATCTTTGATATGTCAGCCTGTGGCCCTCCTCAGTAGAAAGTCTGGGCGTTGCTGACATAGACAGACATTATTACAGCACTACTGTACGGGACGTAAATACTGCTGCAGTGCCGCACTGCACACAGCTTATCAGCTATTCTGACACCGGCAGATTATTTCACATTCAGGAGCATTAACTAGCAAGGCAGCCTCTTTCTTTCATCCTCCCATATCTCTCTTTTTCACACAAAGATGCACGCACACACAAACACGCACGCACACACTAAGAATACACATGAAAGGATCCTTGCTCTTTCTGCTCCGCAATGATTCATTAGTCTGCAAGGCTAAAATAAGACACCACCAGAGGCACAGAAATAGCATCATGACCAATCGATGGTCTACCAAAGAGAGACGTTACTCTGGATTATTGATGAGTTGGCCTACCTTGCATCCCACTTCTACACTTGCAGTGGCTGTCTGATATTGAGAGACAGTTTAATTGCAGAAAAAATCAAATCACCAAGAGAGCCCAGTTGTCAGAACACTATTTTCTTAATGAGACACTTCAACAGTCTTTGGTTCATCCTCTAGGGGTAGTCTGAAATGCCCTGTGTTAATTCTTACGAGTACAATTCACAGAACATCAGTCTATTCATGATATGGATTGAAAGGGAACTGAGAGAAGTTGTGAAAAACAGCGGATGAAGAAGAAGGCAGGATAACAGGAGGGAGGATGGAAAGAATGTGGGTACAAGGGGTTGGAGGGTGGAGGACCTGTCTCCCTGGTGTCTCTGATGTGATTACACTGAGCAGGACAATGAGTCATCTCTGGGTGAACCAGACTACTGTGACAGTGAACTGAGCCTCAGCAGCTCTGTGTATGTGTGACATCGCACCTTCATACAAAAACACAAGCCATCTGGGTAACTGCATTCTGCAAATATATGCAAGTCATTTTAAGACTCGTACACACTATTAAACCTGGAGGCACTTAAAGCAGATTCCAGTTTATTATAACTTGGTTATTTCTATTTTTTAATTCTTAATGATAACTGATAATTGCTAAGATTTAGAAACACAGACATGATGACAACAAAGTCCAACATGGCCAGACATATGACTGGTAATCAGACTGTTTCCGTCAAACTGCATGTAGCAACAACTACACTAAGCACGGAAAGTCAAAGCTGAACCAGGAGTTTGGTCTGTAAATTGAGATGGATCTTTACAATGACCAGTTTGGGCTGTAATTTTACCGTTCCCCTTCGTTTTCTCTTCTGTCTCTTGTCCTGTCTGATGCTGTCACATTCCTAAATCTCTATAATTAAAGAGGTACTGTACACTTGCACATGTTTTTTTGAGCTGTAAACTTAATTATATGACTTTACTGTGCTGAAACACACCAATGCTGGTGTGAATTATGACATTCTTACCAATTTTATAAAAATAGGCTTTTCATGGTTTGGAAATGGCTCAACGTGCCATCTCCTAAATCTTGCAAAGCCAATGCTGACACAGTCAAACATTTGGGACTCATTTATGTCATGGCATTTTAAAAAAAGTGTTAACGTGTTGTTGGAGACGCACCATTCACAGGAGCTTACATTACTATGTCTTGTCCTTTGCAGAAGGATTGCATATCTCCCTTGATGATGATCTCATGATAAACATTTGACTAAGACTACGTACTGACGCTCCCGCACATCAATGTGCTTCTAGTGACTGTAAAAGCTGTAGCAGACTCTCTGTGTTTTCAGCGCAGACATGCATATTTTGACAGCAGCTGCTCATGGCTGGTTAGCTTCATGGTTAGCTCGAATAGCTCTACTGGCTGTTCCTGCTGCACTGAGCAGTGGTCAGTCTGTTTATGTCGAGGCCAGGTTAAAGTGTCCTGTGCAGTCCTCCGCTGCATTTTGCAGGGAGGAAGGGAGCTAGCAGAACTTGAGTGTGTAGTTACACTTTGATTGAAAACTGTAGTCAATTGCTCATTACACATTACTCATTCTAAAAAGTAATTACATTACTAATTACTCAGCAGTTAAATGTAATGTGTTACTGTATGTTTCTTGTTGCTTTCATTACTTGGGTCACCTCTGTCAAAGGTTCCTTTGAACAACTCCAGTCTTTGTTACTTAAGCAGGCTGCCCTACAATTTGGAGAGATTACTGACCCTCCTGAAGCTAACTTAGCCTCTGTGGTTGCACACAGTTCAGCACAAATCCTGACCTCAGCTGCACGGTTTACACACCCTCCAACTCTAAATAAAACTAGGTTAGTCCTGAATGTCAGCATGCCCTTAAAACACAACGTGAAGAAACAACTTTAAAATTACGGTATTTCCCCTTTCTGCCTCCCTCATACTCAAGCCCCTGTGCTAGGGAGCAGTCAGTCCACTGAATGAAGACAGATTAAACCCTCTATCAAACTGATGGTAAGACAGTGAACAAATCAACCTTCAAATGTCACAGTAACAAAGCGTAACAAGTAAATGTTATAAACAGAAAAATACGTATATCAATAAAACATTTGTGGAAGCATTACCTAGTGTGCAATCACTCATTTAATATAATATATTATGTAATGCAACACTGGATTTGGACTTATGTCTCTGCTAATAACCTGGCTAACGCAAATCTAGTATTCATCCTCCTTTGAAGTATGGTTTGTCTCCAACAAAATATCTCTTTAGCTGCTAAATGCTCAACTGTGTTCAGGAGCTAGTTGTTAACTTTGGAGAAAGAGAGTTTTTAGAGCTTTTAAACTTTTTTGCTAAATAGCTTCCTGCCACGTTGCCAAAACACTGACAGACCATAAAACCAAAACAAGTGTTAAAAGACACTAAAAGGTTCCATAGAGCTGACGGAGACAGAAGAGTTGTGTTCCTCGCCACTATTGGAGCAGCTGTAAAGCATATATGCTCATTATTGTGATGCCAGCGATCTGTCTTTGAGCCTGCTTGGATTGCTGACTTACTATTTTTAACATTTCATAGAGTGTTTTGTTGTCAGCAGGGGCAGCGCAGTATGGAAAAATCAACACTGCTAACGTCATAGCAGGTTGGTCAAAAATCTAAGACAGATGTTTGAATCCCATGCACAGAGGATCTAAAAAATGAGTTTTGGATGGGAATATATGAGTGCTGTGTGTTTTTCCAGCTTAACCTCACCTCCTCCACTGTAAAGTGCTGCGTTTGCCTCCGCAGTGGCTGCACAGAGGGAGAGGGTCTGTGGCAAGTTGAGATGGTTTCCCTACATGGTGTTTCATAAAAATTAAAGAAGCCAACATAAAATGGGCCATTAAATTTGCTAAAAGAATTCAGATTCAACCATTTATAAGATTTGTTTGGACATAAAATCCATTGGCGAAATCTCTTTCAAATGTTTAGCAGGCCTCCACACTTATGACTCTACGTACGTCTACAAAAGCATGGCTTCATGCAATTTTACTTTTTCCCTGAAAATAACATTGTTTTTAAATAAATCTAGTCTTAAAGGGTTCTTGTGATGCTTGATTTGCAAGAATGTATCTTATATAATGCAATAAATAAGTAAGCACGCCGTACATGAAGCAACATCAGCGCAGAGCAACTTACTGTGAAAAATACAGCAGTACAATTTTTCCGACTGCTGCTCACATTCCTCATTCTGGGCTGGATGTGTTGGCTGTGCTGACAGAGTGATCTGTCCTGCCTCATCACCAGGGGATAAAGTGACTGATATGAGCCTAAACACACAATGAACACACACACACACAACCGTGGTGCTGAGGGAACAATAACCAACAGAGCATCCCAAAGCCAGGCGTAGAGGAAAGGGGACTGCTCTCTCCACCCCTACAACCCAACCACCCCCCACCCATTTAAGCAGAGCCTAGCTGTGTTGGCAATAATAAAAGCTGCAGATGATACTCAGGAGGGAAGTGAAGAAGGCCATCTTGAATCCCCTGAGGACAGGTTTAACGGTAACACGTGCCCCAGCCTCTCTGGTAAATAACAATAAAGTATGGGTTATTGACAGGGGGTGCAGGATTTGCTGAGGAAGCTTCAGACTTTGTTGCCTTAATTTCCTACCATGAACCCTGAGGAATGCAAAGCCATAGTAGCGGCTTTGGAAATGCACTGGGAAAAGGGGAATTCAATTAAACAATAGATGAGAGATGAAAAGATCTAATAAAATATTCACTCGCTCGCTGCCTTTGTTACTGTAAGAGTCACAGACAGAAGAGTTTCCAGTAGAGACAGATAGCAGCCCCAAAGGAGTGTGTGTCTGTACAGTATGTGTGCATGTGACTTAGTGTGTATGAGTGTATGTGTTACAAAGAGAGATGGATAAAGAGAGTGGCAAAAGCAGTCATCTCCACTCCTGGCATGCATGCAAATACTTTTGGCCCCTGGCGTGTCCGCTTCGTAGGCAACAAAACACTTTTTACTCCAATATTCATCCAGTTCAACCAGTTTGGGATGAAATATTCTGAGGGGCTCTGACCTATAATAAATATCAAACGGCACCAAACATGCCCCCCATGAAATCCCAAATGCTCGATGGGACGAGTGGGTCTGTGTGTGCATGTGTGTTTGGGGGAGGGTGCGTGAAGCTCTTCATCACCCAGACATAACAAGAAGCTCTTAACCCTCCCCTCCATGAATATGTATGGCTGTATTCACTGCCTCCCCACCCCTTTGCCCCACCACCAGCGTCCCAGACAAAGCACTTCAAAGGTGGCCACAAATTGCGGGAGGGGGACCCTATCAGCCTCTAACAGGCCCCCGAACCTTGAATAACTAATCCTCAGGGACCTGGGTTTGAAATAATGATCTGGTTTGAATGGTTGAACGCCACAGTGAGGAGCGTTTGTTGTTGGGTAGGTACATAATCATAAAACTACGCTGATAAACAGAGAGAGGGACTTCCAGTCCAGCCACTTATCTGAGAGGGTATACAATGGTGGCTTCATGAACTGCAGGAGCCATTGTGTTTGTAGAATCAGAGTTGATGAAGGCCTTGGCTTTTTGCCTCTGAATGACGACCCATTACGAACCCCACACTCCTGTGTCGTGTTTCCTGTGATAATCAAACCGATTGATGCCAGACGGGGAGGATGTTTGTTGGCTGACTGGCACAATGTATGGCGACAGTGTTTCTTTCATGTGATTTTCATGTCGCTCTTGTTGTTTTATCCTGTATATTTTAGGTCAGTGGCTCTCTCTCCCCCGGCCGACCACTTATCTCATCTGTATATTCTGGTCCTGTGTGCCAGCTGTACAAACACTGAGTGTCTATGAGAGTGTGTGTTGCATTGATGTCTGTGAAAGGGTTTAGCTGCTCTTTCAGGGGGTAGACACTGGCAAGCTTCAAAGATGAGGCACCACTGCAGTTGTCTGCAGCACTCTGCGAAATCACAGGAGGCAGCTACAGAGGCACATGACATTAGGCTGCCATGTCAAAAGAAAGCGTTCAGACTGTGAATGCAGAGAGTTGTGGGAGTTGGTGGGTCGTTGCACAAGGCAGGTGACGTACGTGTGATGACGATGGTCTCGTCCCACAGAATCAGCAGCAATTTAACGCCAAGAACGATGGAAAGAGCATAAATTAATCAACTAGTTAGACAAACGCACGCAAATCTCAGAAGCACGTGTAGATCAAGTTAAAAAGGATGAGACTGCCTTACGTACACGTGGCACCAATAAATTACAAACTATTTCAAGGGTATTCTTGGCTGTGAAAATAGGACAACCGCCTGCAAGCGGACAAAACGCTAACACTGCAATCCTTTTATTATGATTCATTGCCCTGAGCATACAGTATTTGGTCAGCTGTGCATCCTGATGGTACAGAGCCCACCTGGCCTCTGACAGGTTGCATGATGAGATCCCTGGGCGATACACGATTAAATCTTAGGTCGCAAGAAGCATTCCCACAGCTTTCTGTTAAGAGAAATGAAAATTCGAGGCCTCTAAATGTGGACGATAAACACAGACAAGCCTCCTGCCACCAACAAATCCCATGAGTCGGCAGGCGGGTTAACTGTACGGAAAACTTTCAGAGGGATTGTGGGAGATGGAACATGTGGCAGCCAGAGGTTACGGGTGCTCTGCCAGCACGGGGACTCAGTGGCAAAAGGCCTTTTCTTTGTGGCCAGTCAAATCCACATGAAGAAAATAGTTCCAGAGCTGGACACCGCCTCCAGCCACCAGTGCGTTGTCAGATATATAAACACACCTACACACTCATATCTGTCAAAAAAAAAAAAAAAAAAAATCTGTAAACATAGTTTTTCAGTGATAGAAATATTTTGAGACAAAACATAAAAATATCACATGCCCACACATGGAACACAATCTCTGTTTGTCTACACAAGCTCTGAGATGAACTCATCCACTGAAACAGGACTAATATATCAAGCTAGTTAACTTGAGACACTATTAAGGGACTTGATATATAATGACTTATTGCTGTGATTAATTATTTTCACATTCTGTCCAATTGACTTAAATGGATATGTTAGCTTTTAGTACCATTCATAGGTTCAGTATATGTAAGTTACACGTTTATTGATCAAATTAATTTCTTTATTTTTGTCCTATTTTTAGTTAAAGGAGCCAAAAGGCAGAAAGCGGTTGGCATTTTTTAAGCAATACAATTTTTATGATAGAAAATCGTGCCTATGTAGCTGCTTGCTATGAGTCATACTGACAAAAACTGGTCAACCTCACGACCACGTGCCCCTGTAAATTGCCGGGAATGTTAATATCTCTGAAACATGCCCCCTGACTTCACCTAATTCATCCCACACAACGGGGCGACCTCAGTTATAGGTGGAAATAATCATGTTTTTATCTTAAAGGGACACTATGAATGAGGCCACAGCTGACAACAATGGAGTGTACCTTTTAGATGGTCGCCATGGAAACGGCTGCAGACAGAGCGAGAGAGGAAGAGAGAGAGAGCGAGAGACAGAGAGTGCAGGTCTATAGCTCTGCGCAGTGTGGATCTCTACACTGGTGCTCCACTTTTTCTCTCTACATGTTACCTTTTCCATCAGCCTGCATGCAAAGACAGACTGTTTTAACCCCAAATTGTGTGCACATTTTCACCCTGAACCTTTTACATTTGGTGTCAAGCTCCTATACAACAGGCCAGATGCTTTGCTTCATCAGACATTTACATAAAGACTGACGCTGCCAAATAAAGCAGACTCCAACCCAAAGCATCAGCTGCTGGAGAGTGTTGAGAAGGGCGTAGCACGTCCAAATCTTTAACTAGAGAGAATATGTCGATATGTTGAAGATCCACATTCATACTGTGTCATTAGTCATGCTTTTTGCAAGCACACACACCCACATAAAGAAAACCATATCCATATTACCGTGGCTACATCCACACATCTAAAAATAATCAAATCAGACACTAAAAATTCAGCCAAACTAAATATGATTTAGTTAACAGCCAGACACAGCGGTGCAAATCCAACTGGACATGCTGCACATCTACACACACTGCAGACAGTCAACAGCACGACAAGCAAAACAAATCCCCTACATACACACTCATCACACAAACATACACACACTTTGACCACGACCGCTGGAATACCTTTTTCTTTGACCATGACCATTGGAATCCAGGTAAATCTGCACCAGAAAAGGCTTCGGGTATCGATCACCAGTAACACAGCAGCTGCTAGTTCCCTTTTTTTAGTCAAGACTGAAGAGACACCACAGAGAGAGAAAGAGAGAGAGAGAGAGAGACAGACAGAGAGAGAGAGAGAGAGAGAGAGAGAGAGAGAGAGAGAGGTGTAGGCGCTGCTAAGCTCTCCTCCCAAAAACGCTGCTACAGCGTGGGGTTTGCCTCCCGACTGCCTGTTTTCCTCCCATCCCTCTCCTCCTCCTCCTCCTCCTCCTCCTCTGCCCACTCCTCCTCCTCCTCCTCCTCTGCCCACTCCTCCTCCCTCTTCCCTTCCTGCTCCCTCTCTCAGTCCCTCTGTTGTGTCAGCCGCCTCCTCATTGCAGCAACCAGGTGGCTGCTGCTGCTGCTTCTGTGTGACCAAAAAAAAGCTTTTTTGGTCAAATCCCCAAAACAGACCACGTTAAACACATAAAAGTACAGTGATGAACACACACATCACATGCTATTGTAGACACATGTTAAGAACTGTGGCTGAATGTATATACAGTATTTATATAAACTGGATATATAAATAAATCTGTTACATCAGACTTTCTTCTCCAGTTCTATCTTTTCCAGTTGTAACATTATGTCTTCATATAGCGCATCAGTTTGATTTCTGTGTAAACAGTGTGATATGATGTGCATTTATTTAAAAATAAGGATCTCTATTCCACATATAAAAAGTTCTACAAACTGAATTTTGATGGGAATAACCCTTTACCACATCACTGCATGACACTCACACAAAAACTTTGTATCAGTACAACAGGGCAGCAGGCGGAGATCAATTACTGTGGCTAAAAGTCTGATTGACTTCTTTTGTAAATGTTGGTCTTTCATGACAGTATCTAGAGGTGGTTATAGCACCAAGAAACAAAATGAATCATTAAAATGAGATGACAGATGTGTTTGATACGTGAGAATATTATCTACAGTATAAAAAGTGATAATGATGATGACAATAGGGGTTAACTACAGTAATCAGATCCAATCAACACTGACCATGATCATACGCATGCATCAAAGCCAGGC
This sequence comes from Argyrosomus regius, assembly GCA_946959425.1. Taxonomy (NCBI): domain Eukaryota; kingdom Metazoa; phylum Chordata; class Actinopteri; family Sciaenidae; genus Argyrosomus; species Argyrosomus regius. Next base: position 19,583,830 of record OX336894.1, read on the forward strand.
TCACCTTGGGTGTTAAGTTGTTAATAATCACACCTTTTCCGGGAGGTTGCGTTCTGCATGAGGACTGCATGCGAAGTCAAGAGAGGCCATATTAGGTCGAAGGTCATACTTAGCCTGATCTCTAGCATGAGCTTTGTATTAATATCTTTAGTGAATCCTCTGGAATCCAATTACAGAGAGCACGGGAGAGCACGTTCCTGGCTGAACCTGGTGAACACACCAGCTCTTATATCATCTGCAACTGAAATTACCAACTTTAGAGAGTTAACTCATATACCTGCTTGTATATATATTACTATTTCACTCAACCCTACAGGGCTCCACAATATAATGTGCTAATAAAGTTTCTTATTTGCCTCTTATCAAACAAAAAAATCACCAAGACCCAGCAAAGACATAGCAGGGGATCAATTTAATGTTTGTAGATGCTTCAGTGTGTAAGCTAAAGACAGTATGAGTTGAGAAGTAAGTAAGCCATGTCACACCGGCAGCCTCTGGGGACCAGGCGGTCACTGATCCTTCTGTCACATGCTGGAGCCTCACTGTACCTTTCTATGGCTGATGGGAAAGAACAGTTTTGCATCAGCATCACCTCTGTAATTGCTGATGCAGTCAGCCCATTATGCATTCAGAGTGCATTCATCCTCTGCAGTGTCAACTGTGCCACCTGGTGGATACCCAACAACGTACATCACTTTGTACAGGGGCGTTTTCTTCTCATCAGGCAATGGAGACATGCCAGTGAGGCAAACGGCAAAAAATAGTTAACGGACATTTCCCCAGCACTCCACCCTTTTTTATTATGAGGGCAGAGACACATGTAAGGAGTTTGTGATGACTCAAGATGTAAGTGGTTTTTAATGAAACCTGTTTTCCAAATGTTGGGTGGTCAGAAACCATCTCTTTAAGAAAATGAGATGTTTACAGTGTGGCTACTAACTGCTACAAGCAACAAAAGAAGTCTTGTTATTGTGTCTTCTCATAATAGTGTAATGGACCTTTTATCATCTTCACTCTTTTAATAATCTTTGTTGGAACTCTTAGACATTCATGCTATACGAGGCTTGCCAAGAGCAATTCCCGAGGAGCAAAGCCTATTATCCATGGATGAAAGGGTTCTGGCTCACCTATGGATGATCCATGTCCGACTGTCCAGTTATAACCTGGCATAAGTGCAGTTTAAACACTGTTACCATGCATGTGCATTTCATTGTTATCCATAAAAGCCATTTGATTAAGACTATTGCCTTAAGTACTGAAGCCAGACTGACATTCTAATGCAAGAGGTCACATTTACAGTAAACAACAGCGCTTCGTGTGGCTATACTGCAGTTATCCCTGGGATTAAAATTAGGATTGTAGGATGCCAGACACACACACACACACACACAAACACACACGAATGCATCCAGAACAATGTTTCAACACTTATATCTACACACCACTGCACTGGATGACAATTTGCCGATTTACAAATCCGGCAAACACAGAGCATGACAGTCAGAGACTACAAATAACCAGGATGAGCCCTTCAACTCTTTTGAAACACAGACAGACCCTTCACCTGCATGTTACTATTTTAAATTGAGTTACAAAACAGTGAGAACCTTTTGAACAGCAATCCTCTGCAATCATGTTCACCCATGCCACATTAACATTCCTGTGTTGTAGCTACTCTGAATACACAGAAATATATTTTCATTCCCACATTCATTCAAACACTTCTTTCAAGGCATTTTTTCAGTCTACAGTCCACAGGAATGTTGGGCTGCTGACTTATATTTTTGTTTCTTTGAGGAATCATCAATCACTTGGTGACCTCTGGATAACATCACCAGGGGAGCAGAGTCAATGCCACTCATATTCAAAAGCACTCAGCTAGTGAAATAAAGCAGAATTGTTTACAGAACACAGAGCTTCAACTTTGATGGGGGGACAGTTCAACACTAGACAGGTTTCAGAAAGGGCTAAGGGTGAATAAAATGATGTCGATTGCTTTCTGAGTTTGAAAGTCTTGCATCAGTGTTTTTGTTTTAAGATATTGGGTTTCAGAAAGCAGCTATTGGGTGTCACTGTTTGGTTGATTTTAGCTGTCCCTAAGGAAATGAAATGCCTTGACCTCTATGTCATCTTTGATCCAGGGTCACTTTGCAGAAAGAAACATTCCTTGAACTGGTCTATTCTCCCAAATCAAAATTTAACACCAAAATAGAAGAATAAGTCACTGCTGTCTGTGGTATTTTCAAGCAACCAATTGCCAAGCAATGATGATTTTACTACCGCGCCTGGCATGCAGTCAGAGAATACATAAGGTCTGGATTTGTCTTCATGCCCATGTTGTAATCCTGATGTAAGCCGCCATGTTACTTCCTCATGTGCTGTTGCTTGACAAATTGCAGCACATCTGCCCTTGTATATGAGTTAGGGTTAGGGTTATAGCATTATATAACTATAAAGAGGACGGTGATTAATTTCCTGACTTTTTTCAGCATTTGTAACACTATTTGGGAAGTTATGAATGCGTAACTCATGCACAGGAGCTCTTACACATATACACAGGTTAGATGTGAAAAGCCTCAAGTGTAATAACTCAGTGCCATCCAATTAGAATGAAGTAATCTCTGAGCAACAATTAATCAATTCACTGTCGGACACCTATTTGCAGACGAAATACGAAGCAGAGCAGCCAAACTGCAATACAGAACAAAAATAATAGCCCCTTGTGTTATTAACAAATAAAACTCCTGATAAAACAATCATTAAAGCTGCCACAGTTAAAATGGATGATGGCTGTAATGAGAGATGGGTGAATAAATGTTTCAGATAGACAGATCTAGATACATATTTTCTCCTGTCCTACCTGTAGGGAAATCGTTCAGCCTCTCACTTAGATAATAGTCATTTGGGTTGAGGTAGGGCATCTGCTCCATGTATTCTTTAGGAATGAGGTACAGGACCTCAGCCACATGCCCATCCTCAATGATCGACATGCGCTTGACCGAGCTCTTGCGTTTCACCCGGACGCGGTTGACATTGTGGCTACGGCTGGAGCTGCACAGCTTGCCCAGGCTATTCAGATTGGGCAGGGTGGGCATGGTGCCCTGCTCCCCTTCAACTGTCCCACAGAGAAGGATGAAGCACTGCTGGTAGACGCCGTCCAGGGTCTGGACTTAGACCCACTCTAAAATCCAGTTGCTTTTGGACATCGAGAACTTGGGGTGTTCGTAGAGGCACAAAGCGAAAAACAAAGGAGCCAAAGCTTGATGGGCAACTTCAAAGCAACTCATCATAAAATCATGACAATATCCAGTGAGGCCTCCAGTGGAAACTGCTCCTTTTTGGGTCCCTCTACCTGTCACTTCAGACCTGAAGTGGGTGTAAGTTGTGTAGTCCTGACATCCACATTGAGGTGGAGATGCCAAACATCAGGCGGCGGGTATGACAAAGCACTCTGCTGCAGGTAGAGCACAGTGGGAAACAGTCAAAGAAGCTTATACTATGAGAGTCTTCAGCCCAAACCAGCCTGGTGCCTTAAGCAGCTTAGAGCTGACGTCGAGCCTATGATTATCTTCTGGGTGGGGTTAGGTAGCTCTACATCAGGTACATCGGAGTATGGTGGGATTCTCTAGACCTGATGTGGCACATGTGCATTCTAGTCATGGCTATGCTTATTCACATCTGTCCAATGAAGAGCTGAGAATCTGTAAGACCTTTCAAGAGGCAAACACATTGTGTTTGGTGTGCTAAAAAAACAACAAGATCCTATCTGTGAAAGCATTTTAGATGCATCTAGATTCCATTAGGTTCATAAAGTGTGTTTTTTTCGTGTGAATGTACTTTGCATTAAGGTGATTTTGTGTGCCAAATGGATGCGTAGTGCACAGCATCACAGTGATCCAAGATATACTTTCAGGGTAGATTGCTTTGGGAGTCTGCCAGTCCTTTACAAGGTCAAAAAGCAGCAAGGTCACTCCAGCAGCCAACACTGCACAAACCCACTGTTAAACATCAGCAGGATCCTTTACAATAAAAAATACTGTGATTACATCAGCGCTGTAGTGGAAATTACATCAGCAGCGGCTTTTTATTATCTGGCGAAATCGGTGGGTATAGGATTTTGGGAGATGTAACTTAGTAAGAAGGCATGTTCTGAGTTTTTAATCTTCAAACCATCAAATGTTGGGATGAATTTGTTTCTGCAAAGACTTACAGAATGTTTTCTTGACAAGCCAAATAACCACATAACATCCAGATATTGAATTTTTACAAGCACTCTTTCTTGACTCAAAGATGTGTTCACCTTCCTGGGAAAAGTCAGTTGTGCATGAAGTACATTTTGAGTCATCGACACGTCCTGGTGGGAGGGATGGTACACAGAGAGAATCTGAGCAAACTCCACAAAAACAAAATAACCTCACAGTGCTCAGATATGTTTGAAACCAAACATGGAGAACATGCTGTTTTTTTAAACATAAAAAACAAGACTGACCTTTACACACACACACAGATTAATAACTAAAAGCAGAAAAACTCCCATGACATCTAATATTCATCAAACAGATGAAGCTAATCACATCTATCTACTTTCTTCCGCAAAATGAAATTAACAGTATGATGGCATTATGAAAAGCACAGCAGACAATGACAAAGCACAAAATATCCTTTGAGTCTGGAGATGTCGGGCTTGGCCTGCACTTCAAATTTAATGATTTTCCTCTTTGTCTAAAAGGGTGCATAGAAACAGGATCGTTGGAGCTTTGCTGGCTGAGTTAACTACTGTTTACATCAATACAGTATTTAACTAATTTGATTTAATTCAGGTTCCCCTTACAAGCACACCGTCATCCTCCAGTTTAGAAAGCTGAAGTTTCGTTCCAGATACAAGATGAAGTGTGATAGTGAGGTATACACAATACGTACACTCTTACACCCACACATGCAGACACATGGACCAGAGAGTATCTAAGGACATGCTATTCTGCTGCAGTAAGGCACTGCCCTCCAATTGTCATCCACTCTGTGGGTTTGACACAACTACTCACACAAGAACAAACACATGCTCAGAAAACAAGACTGCTGTCCCTGCACGCAGCAAAATCAGCATCGCACACAAAACACATCCCAAACATTTCACAGCCTCTGCCGTTTCTGCATCCTGCTCCACAGCAGAAGAAACGCACACCCCCCTCCTCTTCATCTTTTTCTTACCATCCAGTCCGAAGCAGGAGGTGATTTTTTGGGCGTAGTTGCAGAGCCCATCGTAGCCAGGCTCCTGCTTCACTGTATCCCTCTCCCCCATCTCTACACACTCCCACACACACAGTCCCGTCCGGCAGCGCTTTTACTCCTTCCCCTGCTCATCAATTATTCAGGCTTTTGCCAGGACACATGCATGCGCGCGCACACTAACCCTCATATTCGCACATACAGTATACACACACACACACACACACACACACACACACACACACACAGAAAAGTGCTGATGCAGAGGGTCGTGCTGTTGGAGCATGAGCAGCCCTCTCCTGTGGTCGGATGAGGAGGAGGTATCAGATTAGGTTACTGCAGTATGGAGCCGTGCCTCCTTTTTTATCCACCATTGATCATCCAGATTACACTGCAGTGTAACAGGTATAGTGTGCAGGATGTGCTAGCCCTCCAGGAAAGGGCGGGGCAATGAAGGAGTTCAGAGCAGGGCAAAACAGGACACGTGCCAGGTATCAGGGGGAGGACTTTCTCTGCTACCATCACTTAAAGCTATCCAGACACCCAAATGTAACGATTACTTTTAGATCTGATAACTGGAAAAGGAAACAGTCTAATCTATTGGGGTTGGGGATAAAACAGAGAAGAATAACCCGCAATCTAGAGTACCAACAATTTCTTCCAGCTTACATAACTCTCTATGACTTGCATTCATGCTACAACTTATAAGAAGTAGTACCAATTTGCAAAATTACATGGAAATGAGTTAGAATTTACTACAATCATGTTTTGCATGTATATTGACTATGACCACAGGGCTAAATATCCAAACATTTTAACAGTGAAAGGTTGTAAACTCATGGTTCATGTTGCTGAGATTTAGTTCAACACACTTTACTACTTCACTACAATGCCTTCCAAATGTTCCATAAAATCAAATATAAAATATGACAGACTTAAGCAGCAGCCCACGAGCAGCAGTAAACTGAATAACCCACACATGTGAGAACTCTGCCGTCCAACATGTTGTTTTAAGATTCTGCTGTGGAGCTGAGATAAATGGCTTAAATGGACCAAGATGAACAATGAATTCTCCCACATATGAACAGCCAACATAAACAGTAGACAACCAATGGAAGCAGAGCAGAAAATTATAAAAATAAATGAAGAGATTACGCTGAATGGCAGGACTGTGGCAGGTTTTAAGGTGATTTCCCAGACTGAGATGGAGAATACACTGTCAGATGGAGAAGAAAGACCCCTCCATCCCTCAAATGCCACTATCCAGGTGACCTTGAACAATGCACTTAACCCCCTGTTGCTGTGGTCGAACTGCTTAATGGCCATCAGTGGCAGATTCACTGAGCTCACAGTTACCTATGAAAGTGAAAGCACTACTTGAAATAATATACAGCATGTGCTCTGGCAATATCCCCAGGATAATGGTTTTATAAAATAAATAAATAAAGGTTTTATTTAAAAAAAACAAGACAAAAGACAGCAGCACAGGAAATATGATGACACTGAAAGGCCCAGATAGAGCAGTCTGCCCGCAAGGGTGTATTATAAGGTGGGGTGACTAATGGAAGGGCATCACTACCAAGGTAAAGCTGATGGCCTTGTGCTGATAAGAGGGGTGGGGGGATGGGGGGCGGGCGGCTGCAAGACTGAGAGCACAGTAATGGCTGACGCTTGACAACCGAGGGAGGGGCTGCTAATCATAAATGCACACTGGAAGGGAAAGGTGGAGTAACATGAGCCTTTTTCCAAGTTCCTTGATACAGAGTTGCAACAATTAGTTGGTTAATCAATTATTTGTAAATTATTAAATTAATCAACAACTATTTTGATAATCTATTCATCATTTTGAGTAATTTCTAAAGGAAAAAAAGCCATAGCTTCTTAAGTGTGAAGATTTTCATGTTTTCTTTAGTCATCTATGACTATAAACTGATTATCTGAGTTGAGGACGAAAGCAGACATTTGAGGATGTCAACTTGGGCACTTTTTACAGTTTTCTGACATTTTTTGGACCAAAGTAATCAATAAATCGAGGAAATGATCAACTGATCAATGGATAATGAAAATAATCATTAGTTGCAGCCGTACTAGAATATCTATAATAATAGAACCAGGGTAAAAACAATATAGGCTGAGTCTGCAACGATATAATGATACCTTGAGCATAAAGAGGGATCAGTGATGATGTCATTTCATTCCAGTCATCCACATCAGGACGGCAAATATTTTCTTTTTTGTTAAATATGCTGATAATTTTCTTGATTGTTTCAGAAAGTCATCAATTTCTAATTCTAATTGTTTGTTTTGGTCGACCAACAATCCATAACCCAAACATTTTATGTTTACTATCACACATGACAAAGAAAAGCAGCAACTCTTTGCGATTGGAATATAGTTTGGAATTTTGCTGGAAAAACAACGAATAATCAAAACAGTTGTTTGATTTTCTGTTGATTGACTAATTAATTGTCAACATTTAAAACATGGCAAAAATCCTTCAAAAGACATTCTAACTGCCTAAAACATATTGGGACGTCCATGCAAATTCCTTACAAAGTTTAGGAAAACAATACATTCTCTCAGTCCAAATCATTCTGAATTATTATCTACACAAATATACTTCTTATCTCCTTTCAAATATTATGAAACACAATGCTAATCAAGTTCTCATGTACCACAGCCAGAGCAATTGAAAAGACATTGACTCAGTGTTTGATTTGACATATTGTTACTTATACTCATGTTTGTGCCTGATTTATCTGCGATAATGAATTAATAACCTCACATGTGTGTAACCAACACAGAGATAATTGGCCCTTCCCTATCATACTACTGTAGGGTGCAGTTACTTCTCATGAATAATGACTGGCTGTTTGCAGGGGCTTAAGTGTGCTAATCAGATCTATGGACCACAGGGGGGCTGTCAAGGAGTGGGCTCCAAGCTCCATCGATCTCCACCAGCAGCCATGGAGGAGAGTAGGCCACATCAGTGATGAGGTGGGGGTTCAAAGCCATCTTCCTACACAGGCTCAACCATTCAGAGTCTGAAAGGGAATGACATACTGTACAGCCTGAGCTGCTTTAGGTTTGTGTTAGCCAATAACAGGATCAAACCAGTCATGATGAATCCAGCTGGAGAATTAATATAATAACCCTGAGGTCAACAACATAAGGTTAATATCACAACTTCTCCTCTTCCATCCATCTGTCAATCAGTACCTCAGATCACCTAATCACAACCTATAGTGGAAACAGCTGGAGGCTCTCTTCTGCCAGAGGACACAGTCACCTGACACAAATCCAGGACAGCACAAAGGCCCACCTGATGGAAACAAAGATGCTCTGCCGGCACTGTTTGCAGGTGTTTTGTGCTCAGCAAGAACATCATCTCAACTCACACAGGTTCAGATTGTTGCACGGCATGATAGTTTGCAATTTGTCAGCTAAAACACTTGACAAGTGCAATGATGCTCAAATTTCACCTCTACATTGTATTACAGGTCAGTCAATTAGGAATGCACAAAATATGCTAACCAATCATCCATCAACAGCTTTCTTTCAGGCAACAATTAGGGTGTGTGCAGCCTTTAACTCAGGATATGCACCATCCCTGATTAAAGATGTCAAATGTCTAAAGAAACAGCAATCAGAGAAGGTTCATTATCACAGCTGGGATTTATTATTATTTTAATGTGATCTATTTATAGGTAGCACCAGAGTCCAAAGTGTTTATATTAACAAAATAAGTTGTAGGCTGTCTAGAAAGGGCTGCAGCAGTGGAAGCTGTAGTTCAGCTATGCACCGGTGTAACCTACTTACAATAACAGTGTCATTATCACAGCCTGATCCTCCCGAAAGACGACGCAAATGGGCTCTCGTCTCCAATGCATCCATCCTTGAACCAAGACCCCCCTTCTCCCCCCAAAATTAAGAGACTTTCTTCCTCTATATGTGTTGTTATGAAGGCTTCTGCGGCAAAAGATACTCACCTCTAGCAGACATGCCCGGTAGGTAGAGCCTCTCTTTCTTTGCCGAGATTAACAGGAGGAGATGCCCCGGTGCGGCTTTGGAGGAGGGAAAAAGACCGGTTGACAGCCTGATATTATCTGTACTTTAAGTTTTTTGGCTGTCATTTAACAGGATTACACGCAGGGAAACATACAGCCTGCGATTTGGTAGACTAGACTAGACTGCGCGATGGAGAGAGCACTTTCCAGCGACAGGGCGTGTCCTGGAACAGACAGCATCTTTCTTATTTTCCAATAAGTTTATGTCCATATTTGAAGATAATACCACAGAAATACGGAGTTATAAATGAGATCATGCCGGAGATTCCTCGCCTGCAAGATGCTGCCGGGTCTCCAAAGCGTAAAACTGGCTAGCCTACTTTTTTGTGTGTCTGTGGATGACTGTGCTGTTCTGGATAGAGGTAGTTGTTGGGCTAAATCATAAAGTTGACAGACACTCTGGCGAAATCAGTGTTGTTTTATTTTATTTTATTCATTACTGAGGCTACTTCGGGGGAAATATAGATTTTTTTCATCACGTGGACTCCTCAACTTTATCCTAAAAGCAGCGACACGTTAAGCAAGCATAACCTTGTGTTGGGTAAACACTGCAATTTCAGAGAAATAGCCCACACACACCAGTGCATAATATGGGAGCACAATCAATTGATTGCAAAGCTTTTCCATATAACCTATATTGCTTGCTTATAGGGATCCTATAGTTGCTGTTATTTTTAAAGTGGACTTATTGATCGTTGTTTCCGAGCTGAAAATATTGATCATCGTCCCTCATTCAATGTATTGGTAGCTATATTCATTTGTATGCATTGATCGTCCTCAGTAATTATAACCCAGTGTCTTGTCCTCCTGCGCCCCCTGGTGGGTTAAATCAGTAGCGTTTGGCGAGGGAAGTGCCACCGTGTCCAAAGTGAGCATACGTTACTGTAGTCCGTAGACGTCTTGTTTACAGTGGTTGTGCCAGGCCTGTGAGGTCCTGTTGTCAGCAACGTGTTAAGGTTTTATTGCTCACAGTTATTCTTTCGTTACAAGGGTCAGTATATGAAACCTCCAATCTGGATCGGGGCGGTAACAACAGGAAGAAGAAGATAGAGGAATTCTCTAGGTCTTCTCGGGAGAAACTAGTCCAGTCGAAGAACAAAATGTTCTCCAAATTTACGTCCATTCTCCAGCACGCTGTGGAAGCGGTGAGTTTTCTTACATACGCTACAGTAATAATGTATTTATCCACTGACTTGCGTTTGTCTGTCGTCTGTTTTGGTTGAAAGCGGCCTACGGTCGCCCAGACATCACATAACATAACGTCAGCGTTAGGAATACGTTGCTAACTAGCGAGCTAACTAATTAGCATAAGCTAACGTTAGCGTTTTGTGTTTGTGCTGCCAATTTGATTGTTTTTGTTAGAAATAACAAAATCATACCCGTGTTTGTACTTATTTGTCAGTTCATATATGTTATTAATTAACATATGTCCCTATTGTCACTTCTTTTATTGTAGCAGGGCATCTGTGTTAAGGATAGTTTGCCAAGCTGAGCTAGTTAGCCGCTAATGTTAGCTCATAATAGCCCCGGGAAGCTAAAGCCGTAGCTGGCTATCCCGTTTCAAACAGCAGTCTTATGAAGAGGAGGGATGTCGAAATGAGAGGACAGTCTTATTTGATATTGCGCAAACGCTTCACGGTTAATATTAAAGGGATAGTCTGTCCGGTAATCTCGCATAGATATGTCGAAAAGCTTGATGTTACACGTTAGCCTGCTAACGTTAACTAGCTATGAACCAGTAGTAACCTGGCTGGAACCTGTCCTCAGGCTGCTTCATGTCAAGCTTTCAAACAATAGACGCCGAACCAAAGTCTGACTTCAGGTGTAGATATGAGTTAATAATTCATCAGCTCATTATTTATTCTGTCATTCAGCTTGTTGGTGTGCGAGATACATGAAAAGTGAAAACCCTTTATGCCACTCTAAAGAGAAAGTTTCAATATCTGGTAGTGACACCTCACAAACATTTAAGCTATGAGACAATAGTATTGGAAACTGGAGCAGAAAACGCTGTTTGTTTGAAAGTGACTGAAGTGACATGTTGCCATGGTAATCAGTGATGTCTCTCTGGACCACCATTATAAACATGCAACATGCTCATGTTTGCAATTTTTCTTTTTCAGCTTGCCCCATCGCTGCCCTTACAGGAGGACTTTGTCTATCACTGGAAGGCTATTACACATTATTACATTGAGACTTCAGGTAAGATAAGTCTGAAAGAGCAAGTTAACACCATGGTAATGAAGTCCCCAGAGACAGATGGACTGTTGTGTGGGTTACTGTCAAGCTTGGTGTTTTTAATGATGAAGTTTGAGTACAATAGCAGGAAACCAGGCTTGTTGATATTTGTGTTTATATTCCTTGTTGACACTTATTATCGTCAATTAAGTATTTTAAAAGATAAGTGCACATACAACTTACCACATCCAAAAGAGGTGCCTTAAACTTGCTTCATTTTCTACCAAGCACATGTCAGCATTGCTAACCTTCATCCAGCAAACATTTCATATTTTTCTCAACTACAATAATTAATTGATAATCAGATTGTTTCTTGATGAACCACCTGCTCATGCAGCAATACTGTACACAGAAGGAAAACAGGCAGTGTAAAGAGGATGGTTATGAAGAACATCCAAAGGAAAGTATTCCAGGAATGCCATGCTGGTTGAGTTTCTGGACAATAGCGGCTCCAGACTATGAGAGTGCTTCCTTCATGTTTGCCTGCAGGATCAGCAAAAGTAGAGCTTGTATGCTCTGCATCTGTGTCAGGTTGCATTTAACATGTGCTCGATGGTTAAACACAGTCGTGTAAAATTTTGACAACGTCAACTCGAATCTACTGATGTCTATCTATTTTTGGTATATTTTGGGCCGTGAAAGGCTCCTTCACTATGACAAAAAGAAGTTTCTTTGCAGCAGTTCTGTCAGTGAGGCCAGTTTAACAAAATTTACTCTGAACAGCTGATGGAGGATTATCTGTCCTGTGAGTGTTATGTAGCTGAGCCTGTTTTCAGGGACTTGTAATCACTGGTTTAGCAGACTTGACTTAAATGAACTTGATGTATTATTCTGAGGTCACTACAAATCAATTATCAATAATCAATAATTATTTGATTTTTATCTAAAAGCTGTTGTTGTGATTTATTTTACAAATAAATCTTTCACATGCTATATGTGTACATACATGTGTGTATCCTAACTTGTTATTCAAGGGTATCATTTTTAACAAGCAAGGATGGTATACTTAAGCCACTGTTTTAACACCATTATTATTTCTCTCTCTGACATTGGCTTCAGTTTTGAAGTTTTTTAATCCTTAGATTAAAAAAGAATAATGTTATTGAAATATTTCGTTTCAGTGAACATTCGTTCATGTGAAGTGAACATGTCATGTAAAAAACAGGAAGGAAAAACGTTGCAATGGTTGGATGAAGAGTGGAGAAGCTTTTTGCACTTCAGGCAAACCTCAAACTTTCAGTATGTGGTGAAGACCCTTTCCCTTCTCCCCACAGGCTTTTAGGTTTCTGACTGTTTCTGTGTTTTCCCTGTTAGATGACAAAGCTCCAGTCACAGACACCAACATCCCATCCCACCTGGAACAGATGCTGGACATCCTGACCCAGGAGGAAGGGGAGAGGGAGTCTGGAGAGACGGGACCCTGCATGGAGTATCTCCTACACCATAAGATCCTGGAGACTCTCTACACCCTGGGCAAGGCAGATGTAAGGCAGTCATGTGTTGGTAACTACATGAATGATATATATGTGATATTGGATGCAATCAAGGTTGAGAATGAATGTCGTTTTGGGGCTGGACACTGAGTGTGTAATCACAGCAGCGTGGGCCCACACCTTCCTTCTCTTTGTCCAGCGTACACACAAATAAATTCTTACTTGTTCTGTTTGTATTATTTCCCATCAGTGTCCTCCAGGGATGAAGCAGCAGGTGCTTACTTTTTACACAAAGCTGCTAGCGCACATTCGTCAGCCTCTCCTGCCACACATCAATGTCCACAGACCTGTACAGGTGAGCAATGACGCAGGATTTCAGTGTTTTTTCTCTCAACGGTCCGCTAACAGACAGGTTATGTATGTAACTTTATTTTTTCCGTTGCTCTGATGTTCCCCTCTCAGAAACTGATCCGTCTGTGCGGGGAAGTGCTGGCTGCTCCTACAGAAAACGAAGAGATTCAGTTTCTTTGTATAGTCTGTGCCAAACTGAAGCAAGACCCATACCTAGTCAACTTCTTCCTTGAGGTGAGTTGCTATGACATCAGGGAGAAAAAAAGTTGAGGGGCACATTCATAAATATTCATTTGTATATATTATATTATTATTCCAAAGTAAGTACCTGACAGGATTTTTAAGTACACAGTTCAGAGAATATCTCTTTTTTTTTTGCAGAACAAATCAAAGAGACCTGAGACAAAGAGTCCTGGAGGGACAGAGGTCGTGAAGGAGAATGCGTTGGCTCCAGACACTGGTCAGTCTCAGACAGAGGAACAGGCTGACCTCTCAGAGGAGCCACAGGCTGCAGCTGCTGCATCCACCTCTAGTCCAACCACTAACAACAATAACAGCAACAATTACAATCTCGTCACCTCCCTGCTCAACCTCACGAAGAGCCCTGTAAGTAATGGGAGGAAGTTTATGTCATGTGTTTTTTTTGTTTTTTTTTCTTCATTTGAGTTGAAAGTTTATATTCACGAGTTGTATCCATTCCTTCTCTACTCAGGATGGCAGGATAGTGGTGAAGGCATGTGAGGGCCTGATGCTGCTGGTCAGTTTACCAGAGCCTGCAGCTGCCAAGTGTTTAACAGAAAACACTGAGCTTTGTGAGCTTCTGACTGACAGGCTGGTCTCCTTCTATAAAGCTCTGCCACAGTCCATGGACCCCTTGGACATTGAGACAGTGGAGTCAGTCAACTGGGGGTAAATGTCTTTTCTAGTGTTCACTGTCTATAACTACATATTGATTTAAAGATCCAGTGTGTAGGATTTAGAGGGCTCCTTTTTACCAGCACAGTAGCCTTTAAATGGCATCATTTTGTTAAATGCTATTTTCAGTGGATACATTGGAAGAGCTCCATCAAACCTTTAACATTGTTTCCCCTTTTTTCTCTCTCCCCCTCCCTCTGTCTCATTTTTTTAACTTCCAGTCTGGATGTATATAACCTGAAGGAGGATGCTGCCATCTTCACAGGAAAGAGGGCTCTCATCTCCTTCCTGTCCTGGCTAGATTACTGTGACCAGCTCATCAAGGAGGCTCAGAAGGTCCTTAACCAACACTGACTCACTGTGTTTTGATGCGTCAAACTGTAGTCAGAATAAAAGAAGAACTCTTCAAAGGAGTTGTTTTTGTATCTGAAAGCCACAGAAGGCTGAAGTACATTTTTGTTTTTCCTCCTTGTCTTCCAGTCAGCAGCTGCAGTGATGGCAAAAGCAGTGAGAGAAAGATTCTTTGTGTCTGTTATGGAACCACAGCTGATGCAGACGTAAGTCTCTCTTTGAATCATCCGTCAATCATCCTTTGATTGAAATTCTTTGTCTTGTCTTGTGTGTCGTGACTGCTCTGTATTACATGCGATGTGTTTCTGTGCACGCATAGGTCTGAGGTGGGCATCCTGACCTCCACAGCTCTGCTGAACAGGATCATCAGGCAGGTGACATCGGAGGCTCTGCTGCAGGAGATGGTTTACTTCTTGCTGGGAGAGGAGAAAGAGCCCGAGACTGCAGCTACTATTGCTCAGAATCCACTCAGACACAGACTCATTGAGCACTGCGACCACCTGTCAGACGAGGTTTTTATCACATAATTGTTATTCAGGATGTACCTTAAGCATCATTTGTGTCTGGCTCATCAGACTCATTCAGGCCTTTTTGTTACACACTGTCTTAATCACATTAATGTGATGTCTAAAATGAAAATCTAATTGTTTCTTTTACTTGTTTTGATATTTAAAAGTACACATGGCCGTCTGATTCTGTCTTCCAGTGAATCATATAATTAACCAAAAGCACATGAATTTTAATTAGTATCTGACAGAGCCATTGCACACATTTTCATCACACAAAAGACAGATGAATCACCTCTTTGATGTTTGAAACAGCCGCTGCCGTCTTTTTTTTTTTTTTTTTTTTTTGCCAGTGAGTAAATACTTGGCATGTAGTTCTGGGTTTATAAGAGGGAGAAAAGCCTCATTCCTCCTTCTGTGTCCCCAGATCAGCATCATGACACTGCGGCTATTTGAGCAACTGATCCAGAAGCCCAGCCAGCACATCCTCCACAGCTTGGTGCTGCGCAGCCTGGAAGAGAGGAACTACCTGGAGAACAAGCCGCAGGAGGAGCGGGAGCCCCTGGAGAACGGGCAGCCCCATGATGCCGTGTAAGGACCCTCTCCCTTGACCTCCCTGAGCTGCCTTAAAATCCATCCTGGAAAATCACCCGCACAAACACACACCAGTGGAAATAAAATGAATAATTCAACTAGCTGTGTTTTTTTAGATGTGCCACCAATTCAGCTAAACCGTTCCTTATCGTGTGTTTCAGGATGTACATGCATGGAGGTTGATACTTAATGAGCAGTAGCTTGCATGTTTCTTGATGTTATTGTTTTATTTGACTCAATGAATTAACTCAAATTAATTAAGTCATTAACATACAGCACTGTAGTACTGGGTTTACATGGTAATCATGGTCATTTTGCTTATAAAAGAGCTGACGAATGTCAGTGATATTTAAATATCTACAGCCAAATTGTAAACATACTTCCAGATACAGTAAAGTATAGTACAGCTTCTATTTTAACATCTATAAAACATTAATTCACTTTCCACATTACACAACAGAACTTGAAGGTGTCATTGCAAGCCCAAAAAGCCATAAAATGCAATCATCTCATAAAAAACACTCATATTAACCTCTTTTAACGACACACAGGAACATTGGCAAACATACAAGAATGGAAAATAGAAATGATACACTGTTAATCAGTGGGTCTCTCTCCCAAGAGTTCTGCATCCTGTTGACACATGCATAAATCCTCAGGCGAAATAAACAGCAGGTAGCACTGATCTGAACCAGATCATGTTCTCACATAAATTGTCTTCTTTCCACAGAGACCTTGAGGAGGATCCACTGTTTGGTGAGGACGTCTCTCCACACAGCAGGCTGTCTGGTTCCGAGTGGCTCAGCGCCTCTCCACCACAGAGTCCAGACCACTCAAAGTCTGATGGGAAGACAGAGGTCCACAAGATTGTCAACAGGTACACATGATAAGTGCTTGCGATGCTACATACAGAATGAGTATTTCCTCAGTGTTAAAACTGTTAAATTCTGTCGCAGTTTCCTGTGTTTGGTGCCCGATGAGGCAAAGTCATCGTATCATGTCGAAGGCACAGGATATGACACCTACCTCAGAGATGCACACAGACAGGTGAGGCTTATTCTGCAGTAGCTTTAAGTATGAAATTAAGAGAAGGAAGGTGAAAAATCTGATTTAGTGTTTCTCCTTTTGTCTTTCATCATTAAACTTATTGCTGAGGATAATCCTTGGCTACTGTTGCTCATCAGTTTTCTCGTGTCACTAGTAGAACAGATACTAAGTGTAGATGAATTGTTCTCCTCAGTTTAGGGACTATTGCGGGGTCTGCCAACGCTGGGACTGGAGAGGAAATCCAAAGCCTTTTGAGAAGTGCAACTTGGACAGCCCATTCTTCGAGGGCCACTTCCTCAAGGTTCTCTTCGACAGGATGGGGCGCATCCTAGATCAGGTCAGTTTGATCCACCATATAGTAAACATCTGTAGCAACATTGCCATCATTCAGAACAACCGCATGCTTTAGCGTCAAAATATGTTGCCTTGTTTAAGCACCACTAGCAAGACTCCCACAGTAAACGTGCCCTTTGAAGATCAAAGCGCAGCTTTGCTTGTAATCAAATCCATGAAGCAAACGAAGCAGCTAATGAATTCAAAAATAATCTCAACTGGCAAGCTTGCAAGGCAAGAGTCCTTAACTGGTTCATTTGGCCTGACATGTAGAACCAGATTCCAGTGAGTAAATTAAGATTTCTGCATGCAAATCAGCACAAAATTTTATTTAAGGTCAAACTAAGTTAGAGCCATTAAATTCTTTCAGAGGAGCAATTTGGCGTAAACGAGATCTGCTAATGGAAAGTGCAGAGACATATGGGGAGAAAATGCAAATGTGCTGCTGACTATACACAGAGCTATTTATAAAAAAAAACCAAACAAAAATAATCAGCTCAGGCCAAAAACTCATTTGACAAATGACGTTGAATGGTGATGATGACTAATAGAGATTCAGAAGCGAAATTCACTTTTTGGCAGCTCGTAGGTTTCTGCGATCATTTAGGAAATCACATCTAAAAGGGGAGTGCTGTATTAATTGATGGGTCTGTCATTAAAAGCTTCTGATGACTGTGACACTTTTATTTATTCACAGCTGTTCTACACACACACACACACACACACACACGATTTGTGTTTCATGGGAAATATAAATGTCAGGATGTGGGCACTTCATCTTCATTTCATTTCCTGTGCAGTTTTATATCTGATGCCCTCTCTGTCCTCCAGCCCTACGATGTCAACCTGCAGGTGACTGCTGTGCTGTCCAAGCTGTCTTTGTTACCACACCCCCACTTGCATGAGTACCTGCTGGACCCTTATATCAACCTGGCCCCTGGCTGCAGGTCTCTGTTCTCTGTCATCGTCAGGGTAAGACTGTAGCCTTGCTTTACTTTAATAGATTTTTGTTTTGTGTGGTATCTTGAAAAGTTGAAAAGGGCAACAAATCATGTTTAAGACAGATGTTGGTTTTTATTTCATGCCAATAAAATTGTTATTGACTTTGCAGATGTTTCTGTGAATCACACTTCCTATTACTCTCATGAGCATGCCACTACTTGACCTGCTTCTTACTGGAAGACCTGCATGTCTGTACCTATTTTGTTCAGTGATTGCGTCCATCTACTTTTCTTTGACATCTATCCCAGTAGCACACAGTGTAAAAGGCAGTTTAGCGCCCAGTGGAAACGGCTAATTTCCTTGTTGATGGTCTTGTTTGTTCATGGTAATTATTGTAATGCCTCCAATAAGTGCTGTGATGATTTACTCCATAACACCTTTGCCCAGGGATGTGTTTTGGTAACTGCTTTGTGTGTGGTAGGTGGTGGGTGATCTCATGTTGAGGATTCAGCGCATCCCTGACTTCACACCCAAACTGCTGCTTGTGAGGAAGAGATTATTAGGTCTGGAGCCGGAGGGCATCACGTACGTACTTTAATGTGCTCTTTTGGACTCTCATCTCCTGAGTTGACTTTTTGAATGCACTTCTCACCTTCCTGTCTATTTCCTCCTGTAGCATCGACCACATGACTCTTCTAGAGGGAGTGATCGTGTTGGAGGAGTTCTGCAAAGAGCTGGCAGCCATCGCCTTCGTCAAATACCACGCAGCTTCCTCCTCCTCGCCGTAATCTTCCTGCTGTTCATCCATCTGCCACGGCCCGGCAGATGGGTCAAGATTAAACTGGGCCTTTCGGGGGTGTGCTGGTACTGGTGGCACAGGGTCGGCAAAACATTACCACTAACCGCTCATCCCTGCAGGACTGTTAAAAGCCCACACGGACGGGTTTCATTGCTTCCCCCCTCGTCGGGCCTCTCGGGCTCCATCATAAAAAAGTCTTTGGTCTCATTTTTGAGTAGGTCAGAGCACAGACACTGCCCAGCCAGCAGAGGAATGAAGAGGAGGGAAGGATAGAGGTCGAAGTGCAGAGAGATGGTCACTGGACTCTTTTCAGCCTCTGAGTTTTCTCTCACTCACCATCTTTCTTCCTCAGCAGCCAAAAGATGATCGCCCTGTAATTATGATATCAAGGAGAAGAGATGTTTGTGTATTTATTTCCTGTTCCATTATCACCCATTTGTAAACATCATTGCCTTAGTGTGGAATCACACCTTTCAGTTACACAAGATTGTTTCCTTTTGAAACATTTTTATCTTTAACTCCTCACGTGTTGTCTGTTTGAAGACAAGAGGCTGTAGAGACATGCCCACTAGCTTCAACTCCTATATGTACCTGTAGTTACATACATATTGAACTGCAGTATTTACGATACTGCACTCATATTTTATATGCCAAGTCCTCTTATTTATTTGCTTTCAGGTTGCCTTTTTAACTGTCATCTTAAGAGAAATGAATTTAAAACAGTCAAAGAAAGGACTGACTAAGTAGATGCTTATTTCTTTGTTGTCCTCGTCTTTCCTCAGTTTGTCTATAATTGCTCTCAAAGCTCATCTGTAATCACCCAAAGATGTCACCCTCGAAATGGTGAATTTTGCAAATTATGTGAATTTGCACACGGATCTCATCGCATTGCACTCGTTACATTATTTAAGTTTATTCATGCTTTGCTGGGCTGGCTTTTAGGAAATGTCGAGATGACATTTGTGGGAAGAGACATGTTGTTTTTGATTCCAAACCCAGTGTTGTATTTCTCACGCACCAGTGTTTATTTTATCCAAGATACTTGTTATTGTTATTGCACCATTTATAATTCTCTCTCTAATCATTCATGGAGGGGGCGGGGGAAGCAGAGAAGCAAACCTCTTGATTTTAGTTTTCTTTTAGAATTTGAGTTTCTTAAAAACATTAACTTCAGACATACTGTGTTCCCAACCTTTGAGCTTTGCAGAGTTGTTGCAAGTTAATAGTTCAACCAGTGTGGTTGTTGTTTTTATTTGAAATGATCAAATCTGTAAAAGAAACCTCTCACCCCCTTAAAGTTCCCCCAGAGGCTATCATGACTTCCTTTGAGGTGTTGTGTTTACTAGCAGTATTACCTTTTCATTCTCATCTTGAATGACATGCTCACGGTGCTGTGCATTGTTGGAACGGGTTGTTTGGTTGTTTATTGCCTGGATATCTGAGGAGGGCAAAGTCTCACCTCACCGGTCTGTGATTCATTACCTAAGATTTCAATTAGTCTAAATTGAGATGCTACTTAATGTAACTCTGGTTCTTGTGTTATGTTCCCTGTGTGAATGATTGGTAAGCGTGTTTGGCATTGAGTTTGTTTATCTGCGAGTGTAATGATTTCTTATTGCGGTGGAGAATGGACAGAGTCATTCATTGAAGCCATGAGTCCCTGGTCTTGAGTTTTCTTTCCCCCCTCTTTCACACCCATCACTCGAGCACCTCAACTACATTATGCAACTGCTTGCATGGAATCAGATTTGCACATCTTCATCCTTGTTCATAATGTAAATATACACAGACACAAAGCTTTTCTTTTTTTTTTCCAAAAATGTTTTGTTTCATAAACCAAAAAAAAAAAAAAATCTAGGATGTGCCGGGAGTAACAATTCTATTTTAATGGGAAACTTTTTTTAAATTATCAATCATGCACATTTTTTAATCAACTATCTTTCCAACTTGTTCTGTACATTTGTATATTGTATGTGTACAATAGCAATAGAGATATACTACCTGGCGTAATTGCATGCTTACACATTATTTTTCATTGTTGAAAGAAAGAGAAAAAAAAAGGCAGTCCAGCCATCTGTGATGATTTCTTAGCTGTCAGCACTTTGTTCGTTGAAGACACTGACAGGGAGATATGATGCCTTACTTCACACTGTGGATCTCTGAGGACTCCTAGAATCGATGTGTCAGGGGTTTCTGCTTCACCACAGTCTGTTGTGATCTTATTATGCCTATCTCTTGTGTTACATAGACTCTGTTTAGTTCGTGAAGACGTAAAGGACTCGGTATAGTCAAAAAATCTGATGCCAACTGATTGATTTTCTTGTGTCAGCTTAGACCAATCACTGTATGATGTTGCTGCATTCTTTCATGTTCATCGCTGCTTTCCCCTGGTGTGAAAATGGGATGAGTCTCATTATGCTTCTTCTATCTCATGGCCAGTTTGATTTTGTGATTGTGCAATGCATAATTATAACATTAAGATAAGGTGCATGCTCACTCCTCCCGCCTCCCAATGCCTCACCCAACAGGCACTGGCTCATTTTATCCCTCATCAGCCGTCTTCATTTCAAGACTTGTGTTTCATTCAGGACAATATGGTTTTGTTTAACATTCTCCGTCCCAATTAAAAAAAACGAGAAAATGTTCTCCAGCAGGAGATGTGGTCATTCTTTGAACAGTTTGTTGTGTTTCATCTTGTTTTTTTATTACAAAATGTCTGTACAACAAAAGAAAAATACACAAAATAACCATTTCTTTCAATGACAAGGTGAAAACCACAAATTCTGCTCAATAATCCCCTTTTTAAAATAATATCTTTGAAAAACCACCAGATAATATGGGGGCATTAAATGTCTTTAACCTGTAATTTTCCTATGCAAACAGCCCTGCAGGATGACATGACATCATGTACAGGAACAGACCAGATAACACAGAGCATGAAAATGACCTCTCTCATCAGTGAATAACTGAACTGGGTACTTTATCCTCGCTTTGACTTCAAGCCAGTCACGCTCGGTCATCCAGCTAATTCTGTAGAAATGAGTCAAATCTCACATACTGGACACGGCAGAGTATTGTGATGAAGTCCAGAGTCATGAAAAGTGGTCTGGAAATAAAGTAAATCCTACATTTTCCTTGCCTTGCAGTGATTTTAAAAAAAATCAGCCATGGAAAAGAGGCACTATGGTACAGAAAGAAGGCTCTCAGTCTCATAACTCATTCTTAATGATTGCTGAGGTACACACTGAGATTGCAGTCAGCTAGGGTCTTACAGTTCTCGTTAAAAAGGAGTATATTAATATTTTAAAGCACCTGAAGTCACTTTTCCCAAATTAAAAGATCCTTGTTCTTACAAAAATATTCACTCATCACTATTGTAATACTACAGCATTGCAGCTGCACTGAATAACATCGAGTGCTTCCGTGCGAGGAAACACTAAAGCTTTGCTTGCAGTACTGAAGTGGAATTTCCTATATAGTCTATACAGTGTCTTGTCAAACATTTGTGCCCAATGCCCTGCCTCAAGTCAGTAGTAGCATCACATAACTAAAGTTCTGCAGTCTAGTGGAGGCAAATCAGAGCAACAGGTTTACAATGGATCACCTTTTAAACAAACTGGGACAGCATAAAGTTCATTTATTTATGTGATGTCATGAAAACCTGTTTGGCACTCAGGTTCGTTACCCAGAAAAGCATCAAGTCAACTATTGTGGCCTTTAAAAGTAAATGAACTTAAATATCACTTTAAAGATATTGACTGTATTCGAAGAATGTCAAATGAAACTCATGGGTGTGAACACATGAGAATAAAGAGAATTAAGCTAAAAGCTGAGATAAATGAAAAATAATTTTCCATCAGATTGTCATAGTTTTAACCAAGTGCCAGATCAGGGCTTCAGTAGGAAACCTCACATGCAAAACCCATGATCAGCTGTTGCACTGAAGTCTTCCCAGCTAAAGTAAACGACAGTAAATCATAAATAACTTATGTTTTACATTATGTGAGCCAGCTACTTGATCCTGTTTGGAGGACAGACCTACAAATGTCACAATCCCAAAAAAAAAAACATAATGTAGAAAAACATCCAGCGTCCTTTTTCCATCCTGTAGTGAAAACTCCCAACAGCATGACAGTATATCAACAGATGATGGTATATTAAATTAATTTACATATACATGTAAATAATTCATTTTCTTTATGCAAATCATTATCATGTACATACAAAACCACTACGTAAAAAACAACTACATGCCGTTGCACAAACTAAACCGGGCTAAAAATACAAGTTATCAATTTAAAAAAAAAAAATATGTACATTTCCAAATGTCTCTTTTTGTTTGTTTTTTTTGTTTTGTTTTTTTTATAGTCAGCGTCTCCCCACCCATTTACAAACCCCAGATATGCACGCGCACAGACACACATGCTCGTGCACGAGTTGCTCACACTGGAACATTCAGACAAACAAATGTCTCTTTGGCTGGTGTGAAGCTGTGGCACGTTGCAGTGTGTGTGTACATGTAATTACACATTTCCAAAAAAAACCACACGCACACACAAAAAAATAACACCATCTAACGGCATAAAAAATAGCTTCCGATGATGGGTGTAGTGATATATTTCCTATGCATTTGCGAATATATATATATATATATATATATTTATATATATTTATATACCAAAACATACTGTATGCTGTATAAGGGTCAGACACACATATGCCCTTGATTGTGTGTGTGTATATGTACTTTAAAGTCACATTCAGAAGTGTAACGTGAAACTCTGTAGGAAGGCATCAATAAATAGAGATGTCGGTCAGTCCGTCTGTTCGTCTGTCTGTGTCCCTGGGTCTACCAACAGCTCCGGTTGCCTGTCAGTCGCTCTTCGAGCTCTGTGCTGCGTCCAGGTTGACCACCTGGAGCTCCGTCAGGTTACTGCTGCTGCCGCTCGACTGCTGCCCAATCACCATCTGGAACACAACACAAGCTACGTCAGGAGGCAGTACGGGGCCTATCAGGCAGCCAATCGCATCACACGGCACCCAGCAGAGATGGAAATCCTGCTCCACTACATGCTGTTTATCATGGAGTGGTGTGAAGCTGTAATAGATGCTGATGTTTTCTGTGACATTTAAGGTGTTTACGCTCTGAAATCATATTCTGTAGAGTGCAGTTTAGACTATTAGGACACAGGTATTCTTTAAATGAGTACACCAAATACAACCTGACGTTCTATAGAATCTGTCCAGTTGCATTTAATCTAAATAAATGGATTTTCCTCATTAAAAACTGGACTTTATAAAAGTAATTAAAACACAATCAACTTTTTGAATTCCATGCACTGCTACAGTGGTGTTTTGTTAAGTCTACTGCATGTGTATTTTGCTTCAAATCACAGGTAAAACAAACTGCCAGCTGATCATTCCCACTCATACAAAGAGGTTGTAGGTCACAACCCCCGTGGCCTCTGTGTGCCAGTGCTCTGTTAGGATGCATTAGTGCGGTCACGTGGCATGCTGGTTGCATAGGGAATATGAGAGTTTCACTTGTAAAATGCAGATCTTGCCGTACTGGGTGTATCTGCACCGCTGAAACGGGGATCTGCACCGTGCCTGGAGGTGCTGTGAGGAACACCTGAGGGACAGCACCTGATGGAGGGGGAAACAAAACAAACAGAGTTGTCCATCTGCAAATGCTCTTAGCATTGTGTAAATTGAAATGTATCATTCGGTAACTGGTGTGTGTTCAGCCCGTGTTGCTCACCTGTGTCTTGGGCCTGTGCGTGGGACACCTGCATGGCCGAGGTGCCCTGGGAGAAGGCGTTGAGCACAGCCAGCCCCCCGTCAGCCAGTGTCGGCGTGGACGCGTACATCACCGTGTGGGGGCTGGGGTACATCATGTGACCGGCCACAGATGTTGGCACTGACGAGGTGACAATGGTTGCTGGGAGACTCACCGTTGCTGGAAGGAGAGCAGGGGTGGGGGGGGGGGGGGGGGGGAGAAAGTGCATGTCACACTGAGGGCAAGAGGTGTGTGTGCGTTGGCCAGCAGATGGCGCTCAATCTCCATCCAAGTTTAACCGTTAACTCCCACTTATGCAGTGTGTGGTGGCACAAAAATACTGTCCTCGAAGGACTCGACTCAGTCCAAACAGGAGCAAAACAGTGCAAGCAAGAAAAAAATACAACACTGTCATTTTAAAGGAATTTGTATTCATGTTACTGTGTATTATCATTAGATTACATGAAGTTTGGTTACTGCGTGTCCTTTCTAGAGCAATGGAATGTCCCTAAAACCTACAAATTCTCACCCATTTCAAATCAGACCTGAAGGAGACAGGACAGTGGAGGTGATCTGACATACCGGTGGAGTTTGTGGAGGTGTGGGAGATCTCTGGGCTGCTGTCGCTGTTGGAGGTGACCTGGGTGTTTGGGTGGACCTGGATAGCCTGGAGCTGCTGAGGAACCCCTGCTCCTGAAGAAACACAAAGAGCATACAGCCACTACAGTAAGTCATCAAACACCCCGCACAAGAAACAGCGGTAGATGCAGTAGGAGTAGGAGTATGCAGGAGTGGGGGTGGCATATGGCAGCACTGGCAGCAGAAGCACTGGCAGTGACATTAGCTGAGGGAGAAGAAGTCCCACAGCTAATGCAAGTAGTGGTAGGTGCATGATTATTAGTCATAGCAAGAGATGTAGCATTAGCTGTACTAGCACCAGCAGCAGCAGCAGCTTTATGATGATGAGGTGATTAGGTTCAGTACAAGCAGGCAAAAGTCGTGGCAGCATGCAGAGCAGGTCACCTGTGAGGGAGACAGCAGCAGGGAAGCGGAAGACAGCCTGCTGTCCCTGCTGTGGCTGTGGGGCGGTGGCCAGGGCCTGACCATGCTGCCCCTGGAGGGCCAGGGAGTGCTGCTGCAGCTGGCTCAGAGGAATGGTGGGGGTGCCAGGGGGGAGAGGAGTGCCTGCTGGAGGGGCACACACGCACACACACACACACACACACACACACACACACACACACACAGGGGGAAAATAAGACTAAGTGCAAAAGGATAGAACAGTTTGAAAAAGTGAGAGTGATATAATTTCAGCCAGAAAAACGTATACAGTTGCCCAAGCTCTGATGTGAAATGGCAGCAGATGAACCCTGTTTAGCCACAGATCACAGATCAGATGGTCTAATGTGAAATAAATGTGATATAATTTATCCATTCTAGATTATTGGTGGATGATTGCTGTGAAACAAAGCAGGAGGCAATATGAATGATATTAATTTTCAATTAAGACATTAAAATATGCCTTGTGGAGTTTTCTTGTAAACAAACTGTTATGTTTACTCTCTGTGTTTCTCATCAGAACACTGTGTGAGGTCGCAAAAGGACGAGTACAACAACAACAAAAAGAGAGAGAGAAAAAAAAAACCGCGCTCCGCTCTTTTAGATCAAAGATATTTTACATGTATTTGAAATAATGCATCGTTTACATTTATCCATGTGTTCTTCCTTTGCTTTGTTGGCGTGTTACCAAATGTCGATCAGCTGAGCAGCCTGAAACAGACGGCAAGATGTGAATTGTGCCACCCACGTGCGAGCGCGCCTTCGTGCACGTGCGCAGTACAAACACAGGGGGGACGCACTTGTGAAATCATTGCTTCATAGTGCCACTAGTGGTGGTCAAAAGCACCACCTTTATGTTGGTGTCACATTGTAAATTAAAGTTTAATAGTTAATAAATGACCAGTGAAAATAATTCAAATGTTCAATAACACGGTTGCTTAGTCAAGTGACACATACTGCATGACTGTACCAAGCGGTGGTTGGCTGGCACACTGACATTTAGTCGGCTCATACACGTTTGTTCAATACATTTTAAGAGATGTAAAAACATGATTCAGCAAATCTGTTACATGACATTTTGTGATTTTTGTTTTTCAAATGTTGTGTGATGTTTAAATGTTCTGTTTGTTTCGTTTCAGAACATGACTGTGGAGTTACACCCTCACATTTGGTCATATGCTCCATAGACAGTTGCTGCAGGAGGGTGGGCAGGCCCTGTCAAGCTGTCAACTGAGGAGGTTTTAGTGTGGGAGGGTGTGTTGTTCCACCTGGCACTGCTGCTATGTGCCAGACAGGTGGTGAAGAGGAGAGACAGAGGGAGGGAGGGAGGGAGTGAGCAGGCAGAAGAGAGGGAGAGAACGAACGAGCAAGGGAAGGAGGGAGGGAGGGAGGAAGGGTGTGAGAGAAGGTTGTAGAAGAAAGAAAGAGACGCTGCCTGGCTGTCCTTCAGCTGTCAGTCAAAATAAAATATAGGGGCCATTAGTGGGCATCATGTGTCTGTCATGTGTACTGTGGCGGAGTGCAGACAACCAATGCGCTGCAACAACCAGCTACTGACATTACTGCCAGTACACAGAACACACAACAGTGACGAGCACTGGGCCTGTTCAGGTCAGACACAGACTCTCTCCTCCATGAAGAAGACGCATTTAAGCCAGCCTTTTCAAATTATTCATATCATGGACAGTCTAAATAAAAAACTCCAGAGCTTCTCACACAGCTGAGATAATATCAAATTAACGTGAAATTCAAATACTCTTCACGTCTTTGGAGTCATGACCTCTTGGCATCTCGAAGCCCCACTTGGAGACCCACAGATGTATCCCCAGTATTTCCCAGCACATCCACCATGAAAAGGAAGTGTAATGACTAATTAGTGGGGAAAGCCAATTTAGAGACGCTTTACTGATCCCCAAATCTGAGCCTGCTGCCGAAAAGTCCTCAGTTGGTGTGGTAGAGATCCCCTGTGTTTCACAGTGCGTCTGTGAAGTCCCCCTTAATGAAGGGTCATGTCTAGTTCATGACCACTCTGTCACAAAGCTCCAGCTCCACAAAGTACGCCTCAATTATAATTTCAGCACAAGCCACCGATCCTTCATTGAATATTCATGACTAATTATGGGACGTGTTCATCGGTCCTCATTGCCAGGTCTATTGTGTCCCTCTCACCTAATTATTCCTGTTCCCAAGTGACAATCAAAGGCAGGGCCAGTCGCCAATAGACGTGGCTTCCCTGCATACTAGGGGCTTTATGAAAGCTGAGGGCATTGAGTGTTGCTGACTGGCTATGAAGGGCTGTTGTGTGATGTAAACAGCTCCAAAAGAAGAGAGGCACGACCACCCTGAGAGGATGGCTCAGGTCACGGCGCGGTGCCATTCAAATTCTAATCAGCTAATATGCTAGACAACACGGTGACATAAACAAAACATGAGGGCCAACAGAAGTGTCACTGTGATTCTAAAAGGATGAGGTCAAGACAAACAAACCATAAAGAAAATAATTAAGACTTGTAACAGAGCTCTGGTCAACTAGAAGTAGACCTTCTTACCAGGCATGAAAGTGAAGCCGCCGGGCAGCTGCATGACCCCCGTGGAGGCGCCAGCGGTCTTGAGGACGGTACCGTTGGCGCTGACGTTGCCGCCGGCCGACACGGGCGCCAGGTAGTTGGTGATGGGAAACGAAGCTCCGCTGCTCACCTGCATGGTGGTGGAGGTGGTGGGTACTGTGGACTGGGCGCTGCTGGTAGTGCCTGGTAGGCTGGCTACCGTGAACGTCGGCTTCAGTGAGTCCTGTGAGAGAGAAAGCAAACACTGTGAGTAGGAAGACGGGGGAGATCATTAGATGAAATTATATTAGCAATGGATTCTGTCAAGGAAGTAGAAGACTGAGTCGAGGAGCCATTTAATATTGAACTTCCAGAAACTTGAGGGACTCACAAGAGACGGATGGTGAAAATCGAAGCAGTAGAAGCTCAGATTTTCATCCTTATTGTGAATCAAGCTCAAAAAACATTGGCTCCTACAATTCCCATAATGCAACAATAGTGCATTTTGTTAGGCCTTCCCCAACAACATGTTTAAATCCTCAAATCTGCAGTTTGTCAATGTAGCTTGCTGTTAAAAATGTAAAATCTGAAACCAACTTATCAAACGATTAAACTGAACTTGATGTGAAAAATGGGTGGTGTGGCCCTTTAAGATACAATTTTTGACTACTTTGAAGTTGCTAGTATTTCAAACTGATGCACTAGCACTTGCTCCATTCTGTTATAATCCATTTATTTCACTGAGTGCAAAAGCAACATCAGAAGAGTTTCATGTAAGGACACCTAAAACAACACCATTAATGGGGCTTTTCCTCTTTGAGCAGCTGAGAGCGGGGTGGGCAGGAGGAGGAGGCTTTAATGCCTGCAGTATTTTCAGGGATCAATGAATGGGTGACAGAAACCAGAGTGGGTCTTAATAGACTCACGAGAGAAGACAAACAAGGTAGGGAAACAGGCCGGGTCCACTCTAATTGCATCCATGTGTAAAATAATAATCACTGCTGGGAGTGTTTCGCTGAGCAATAAGTTGTACTTAAGTCAGAGAAAATCTTTGAAAGTGAACGTAGGGATTTCAGTGTGAGATGGTGACTCAACACTAAAACATATCAAATCCTATATATATATCCATATCAAGTCCTTAAATCACACCAGTGTAGGAACCATACCTGCTTATCCTGTAATCAAAATCCAACTCTATTGAAGGGCAACAAAAATCATCATTTCATTGTGCTCGTATTTTGTCGAGTTACTATGACAACTGACATGACATCGCAGCGAACTGCGTGGAAATCAGGCAGATGAGATTGCTCACATAAACTTAACATCAAAGGAGGGGAGACGTCGCGTCACACCATACGCTAATGTGAACATCTATTGAACGGCAGAGCAGGATGTGCTGCTGAGTGGGCTGCGTGATAAGAGCAGGGTAGGCGTTAGGCCGGGACAACAAAGCACATCTAAACCCACCATGCCTGTTTCTACGCACTTGCAACACTCATCAGTTGATACTAATGATCTGCAGTAGGAGAAAGGGAATAAGCATACACGTTAGAAGGCATGTATGATTAAACATGCTAAAATATGCTGAGACATATCAGTAAGCAACAGGCAGGGCCTTTCATGAATGAATGGGAGCTGCACGTCCAGAAAGGATACATCTGATTCTCCACATATTTAGAATACATCACAACACACACGCATCACGACTTTCCCCAATTCAAAAGGCCCCTTCAAACGTGGCCAAGCAATTCAGCTTTCTTTTGCCTGAATTTGGAGGACACTACTGTGTGACACCATTGACCAATGAACATGCAAGCAGTAGGTTGATGTTAACATGAACTCCACTATGTATGTGTGTGTAGAGATTTATAGTTTAAGGGTCAGGGGGTGTACAAGTTAGTCTGTGAAAACCACTGTATAATGTCGTCTGAGAAAATAACCCTGATAATGTCATCAGCGGTTCATCAACTGGTTTTGATGATTCCTTTTTAAAAATCCATCCATTGCCAAACTTGATGGAAGTCCAGTACTTATGTCCAGTACTATATGTAAGTTACCTGGTACATTAGTAATCTGTTAGTTGTCCATTGTGTGTTGAAAGGAAATGTTACCACTCCAATATAAACGTTGGCACCATGGAATTTGTGAGCCCAGTTTCCCAGTGGTATTTACACTTTGCTGGACATTTTAGGGAAACTTCCTGGTGACAACCATGTAAATATTTGAGGTTTCAAGTTGAAAACCAAACGTTTTTTTCACCCTGAGGCAAAATTAAAGCAGGCTCAGCTTAGACCCCAGGTCCTTTGAAGGACATACCTTTGTGGACCTTGTCCTTTGGAGAATCCAGCCTCAGAACTGGGACAAAGTTACAGTGTCACAGTGACACAAAGCACTCTACACAGTGCAGCTGTATAACAGATGAGGTGAGTGAATAATACGGCTTTGGTATCTGGAAACACAAGCCACGTGTCACAGCAGACAATGAGCGAGCAAGTGAATGAGGTACGTTGCTTGTAACTTTGAAAAGTCACACTGAAGCAGGCTGTGCCAACCTCTCTTAGCAAAGCACTGTTGGTTTTTATATGTGACTGATTACATAGGTGAGAGGTGGAGGATCCAGTATGGACTGATAAGGCCTTCCAACCATACGCAAACATGTAAATGGAGCTACTGTAAGGACTGGCTTCCAGTCTTCAGCCATATGACAGTCTGCTCATATCTTAATATTAAAGATAGTATGCTAATATGGCTCAATCAAACACAGTGCTACACAGTGCTGAGAAGTGACTTCGTTGCTCCGCTGCACAGTCCCTGGCTCTGCTGAGGTGCTCTGACAGTCCAAGGTCCTTTACCTCTTTAGTTAAACAGCAGCTGGATAGTCAAAGGGGGAGAGCCACACACACACACACACACACACACACACAGGACTCACAGTTGTTCTACCCTTTCAACCAAAAAGGAAAACTAAATAAATTCACACGACGACACCCTATTGTCCAACTATTAGGCCTGTCATTCACCACAGAGTGATTACTGACAGGCAGAGCGTGACACAGCTGTTACCACGTGCTCATTCTCCCATGAGATCTTTTGATTTTGGTTTATAGTGGTTTCATTAATGTTCCTTAAAATGAAAGACAAATGGGAATAACTCACTCTACATTGGTGGATGTGTTACAGATAAGCCATAAATAAATCTTTAGGTTGTAACAAAAGGAGGGGATCTGTCACAAAGCAGAACAAAAATCAACAGCTCTACTCGACACTCGGGATTTAATACATCTAGGAAGCCAACAGCGGCGTCGCAGCAAGTAGCACTCAGCCACAGTAAGTAGCAGAGTGTGTGTGTGTGTGTGTGTGTGTGTGTGAATACGGCGTGTGTGTGTGTGTGTGACGAAGCATAGTAAGACCTGTGTGAGGTTTGGGACAGGGGACAGCATAGGGGATTGATAGGGAGTACAAACAGCTGAGGATACAGACAGCTGGCGGGAAACCTGAGCACCTCTG
Organism: Argyrosomus regius; assembly: GCA_946959425.1. Lineage (NCBI taxonomy): Eukaryota > Metazoa > Chordata > Actinopteri > Sciaenidae > Argyrosomus > Argyrosomus regius. The sequence continues at coordinate 19,615,523 of OX336894.1, forward strand.
AGTGGGAATTAACCCTTTCCGGGCCAGCTGAGGCAGCAGGAAAGCACGTGTAAAGACAGACGCAATCTGACACTGAGCAGTTCTCACCATTGGGGCCGCAAAAGAACCAGTGAATTCCTTAAATGGACCGAGATGCTTCACCTTGTACTATTGAAAAAACCCCCAAAAACAAACAAAAAAACAGCATGACTCACGAAAAAGGGACAAGGTCAGTGTGTTCCTGTTTTCTAGATTACACTCCTCAGTGTAGAAATGAACGGTTGCTCTTGCTTTGCTGAGAGTGTGACTTCAGAAAGTGGACGCTGATTGATCATCCAGGTTTTAACGTGCGTTGCAGTCAAACTGGCAATATCTCTGTGACCTACATAGCGAGCTTCCTCTGACCGACTGCTTTGTTTGACCATCTCCATGTGTCTCCTGTTCAACTGGACAATCTATAAACAGTGCTGGCTTTTAGTTCAGAGTCCAGGCAGTACATAGTAAACATAGGCCACAGTGGTGTAATGCATTCCTTCAGACCAGAAGTGAGAGCAGAGAATCATCTGTGATGTAGCCAAAGCTTTCGAAGCAGTCATTTCCTCCTTAGATCCTTTCCATTTACACACTGATGCATCACACCATCGAACCTCTCCACTGTAATATACACACACATCTTACTCATATAATACAACATATTAGAGCTGAAACAATTCATCAATTATTCTTAATTTGCAGCTATTTAAAGCAAACAAATACAAAAATTGAGTTAAATTTTTCCAGTTTTATCCCAGAATCCTTTTTTACCCTTTGTTTTTAAATCAACCTCACTACTCTGCACTTTGGGAAACCAGGGTCCAGCCTGGGGGAACACACCACTTAGTATAATGAGGTACCAAAACGTAACAAATGAAGTCACAATTTACAGTCGTGTGAATGGAGGGCTGAGTCGTCTGGAATAAGCAATGAATCCTCTGGATCCTCAGTGGCTGCGCAGTCTAAGCAATCCATTCAAGAGAGGGACTTTATTTTGCTCCAGTAAAGTAAGTATTATACATTCTGTCACTCCTATATCAAGTGTGAATATATGAGAATTGCCAATATGAAAAAACAAGAACAGCAGACAGAATTTAATAAACACAAACCATAAGAGACAGACACACAAAATAATATCAGGGTTCTTTGGTTAGTAGTGCTACAAGAAAACACAAAAGTGCTGAAACATTTTCTTGTAGTTCTTTCAATCTGCTGGTTTCCAAATTTTTGGGCATTCTATATATGGTAAAAGAGCCCTCCTTACATTCACAGACATCATACGAAAGACCCTGTTTAAAAAACAGATGAGGAAATGAGAGAATAATTAAAAAGAGCAGGACACAAATGATTCCCTATTCATGAGGGATTAATCATTTCAAATTGAAGGTGACAACTGGCAGACTAGTCCAGTGTTGGTTGGAGAGCCCATTGTGCAGTTTACTGGTGCCTGGTCCTCGTCTAATCTCCCATTTGCTGGCTCCCATCTCCCAGTCTGTCACCCTGCCAGCAACATGGAATTTGCAGCTCCATTTGGGACTGCTAAAAAAGGCAAGGCAGCCCAAGTGGAGGAGGTGCAGCCAATGGCGGCTGACCTGTCCAGTTGCTTGCTGTAAAATAAGGGGGTGGAGGAGAAGGGGGGTTGTGGGGGGGTGGGGGTGACATAACATTGCTTTTCTCCCCCTCTAACAGCCAACGTGCTGCTCTCCCTATGGCACCACCGCCGTCACCTCTCTCTTCATACAGTCTGATTGGGAGAAGGCTTGTGATAAGAGCACATATCCGAGTAATCTCAGTGATTCTCGCCTGACACCTACTTCAAGCCACTGCTCTGCATTAACAGCAGTTAATACAGGAAGAAAGAAGAAAAGTGTAAAATACTTTATCTGTTCAAGCACAGCCCCCCCATTTAAGACGGAATTAATTATCAAATCACTTTAATTTCTCTGGGGAGACTGATTCAAAGTCATACGCATTTATACACGTGCAATATGTTGAATAAAAGAGGCTGTCACGTGACATCTAAGAGCCACAATGCAGAGAAAACAAACACGTCAGCTGTTGGTTAGGACAGTGGCTTCAGTCTGGACGTTTTCAGCGGCAAAGACAGTGTGATCTGTGCTAATGAGCAGAGCAACAAATAAACTTCACCGGGATTATAACAGCACTGACAGCCAGAGCAGCAGGGAAGAGGGGGAGAGGCGGAGAGGGATGGAGTGAAGGAGGGTAAGGAGGAGGGGGAGAAAACCAGAGCAGACTAATACTGAGAAATCTATCCTAAGCTAGATCCTCTAAGCAAACATGAGTTGTGGGATTTGCCATCCCCTTCCAAAAATAACCCAAGAAGCATAAAAACATCTGTACTGGAGGCACGTAGTATATTAAAAAGCAGCCAGAGAAGTCATAAAGCAATCTAAAGATCTGCCAGGGGATGCCACAATAATGACAACTGTGCCCGCTCTGTGAGGTATCAGAATTTAGTTTCAGTTGGAACCACTTTTCCCTCGACCTCGCTTGTTCACCTTTACGTCAGACATTACGTTTCCCAGAATTCCTTTCTACAGCCCTTCGAGAACAGTAAACTTGTTGGTTTTATGAACTTAATGTGTGCTGAGAGAGAAATAGCGACATAAAATGAGGGGTTTTCAGACAAAGCGAGTCAAGCACTTCAAATTTAATGTCTGAACATCTCAGCACTGCCTTCTGCTCAACTGCAGACGCTCTCAGTGGAATAATACAATGATTCTTCCCTGCGTGACTGCTGAAAGTAATGACGAATGATGTGTCTAGCAAGAGGCCTGCGTATTTTATGTGATAGTCTCTCACTGCTAGATGCTTTCAGTTGTATCAGGTTTAAGTCTGGTGACACTGACCCGAGGATCGATTCAGCCTAGCAAGATGACCAGTCCAATCAGCGGACTGCTTTTTCAAACACTCACACGAAGCTATCAACTCTGAAAACAAGGAGTACTACGTGCATGACTCTGAAACTTCATCATGGATTCCTCACCTTAAAATTTCTACTGAAGTATTCACCAAAATCTGCTTCTAAATGAATTTTATCTTTGAATTTCCAGAGCAGTGTGTTTCATATTCAATTTAGAAAGAAACTGGAAATACTCCATTGGACAGCCTGTGTGAAATGACTCCTGTCTTGAGCTAATTCGTACATGTTGTGGGATTGCTTTATTTGGCTTTTATTTTGGTGGACTAGTTTAATATAAATTATAGATGCAGAGACACAATCGACCAACCATGGGAAGCAGCTGGATTCGTGAGATCAGGAGAGAATCAATCTTACCGGGCTTCAAGCGTCCTGCGAGGAAACACTAGCAGCTACAGGCGTGGTTTAACGCAAGGTGTGAGGAAAACTACAATGATTGCTCCTAAAGAGGTTAGCGTAGCTGCTGCTAGCTGCAGCCCAAAAAACGGCCCTGAAGGATTTTCTTTGATGGAAAAGATGTTTGGCTTCAATAACAGTTTGATTTACCAACTGGCTCCGCTGTTCTGATTAGTTGAAGTTCGGCTGTGACAGACGGATGGTTCATCCAATCACCTGCCAAGTATTTTCTAAAAGAGCCTGCCCTTTTCTAGACAGTTTCCAAGGACGTCTTCCCAGATGGTTCGTTACACAGAACCATCTGATGCATCAGGTTACCAATCCACCCGAGCGTATTGTATATTGACAATCCACTTTAAATATAATTTCTTCATTGGTATCATTAAAAATGCTTTAGCTATCATTTACAATCATTGACTCAAAGCAGTGTTATATCACCACTTGCTGTTGATATTTTTCCAATAAAGTCTTTCCACTTCTCTCTCTCTATTAAATCCAGCAAGAGTGATATAGGAAAACTTTTAGCAGCAGAATTTCTACTCTCCCATGATTTTATAAGCAATGCTTACAGCTCTAAATCATGTCTGCTTCACTTATCTCCTCAGTCCCTCTCTTCTGCTTCTCCAAAATGTCCTCCACTTCCCCCCCACCAGCCATCGCAAACCCTGAACTGTTTAGACTAGCTCGGACTGTATGTATGACATACTGCTCTCTTGATAAATTGTGTCCAGACGCTGCAGAGGTGCACGCAGTGAGCACGCGACAGACTTACAGCACAGAAACTCTCCCTCGGTATCCACCTGCCATGTCCTAACCATAACAGCCCTGGTCATGACATGGATCACGCAGTGACAATTTCCCCTCCGCGAGCAGCGTTCGTAGAGCGCATGCTGGGCTCTCCCAGACTCATAGCTACAGTGGCGGGGGCAGAGGTCACATCGTCGCTGCCAGCCACCTAAATAGATATCACATGAAACGTTAAAGTAATGCTCAAATGTTTCCATTCTACCTGCTCATATCTACATCTATACCTCTTGTCCATATCACTAAATGAGTGGGGGGTGGTGGAAGGGGGGTGGAGGTGGGGGCGGGGGAAATCACAGGACTCCAAAGACAGCTGCAGCTTATAAGGAATGTGAGGGGCCTCAGCCAAGAGAGCAGGCAGGGAAACCATACCATATATGGAAACAGAGGCAGAATCAAATTTTTATCAATGAGCAGAGCGGGCATGAGAGCAGCTTAACCTGCAATGGTTGATCTCCTCCATCCTCGACAGTGTATGGTACATGTTAGTTAGTGCGTTGTAAAAACAGCACGCAGTCAAAAAGACCTGGAAGTGTCCGTCTTCAAAAAAGGGGGCGTACTTTAGCCGTGTAAACAGTGGAGGGAATCTCGGCTTCCCAGCACGTGAATGCACGAACGTGCGGACAGTGAAGCGTGCTTGCGGATGAATTTATCGCTTGGCTTCAAAATCTCAAAGACCCAAGGTTTAAGAACATTTGCAGGGAGGTAGCTGGGAAATGCCGGGTCGCTAACTGCAGCTCACAAGGGGTGAGAATAGGTCACATCTCTGAGGAGAAATCTTCCAACACATATCCAAAATTGAACTTATTTTTAGACAGTTCGAAATAACTGCGTAAAAAGTGTTATATCTCAATATTTTCAGAAATATAACTTCCTGTTTATCTTTTTCAGGGTCTCATCCACAAGTTAGCTCCATCCCAAAAATCAAAGATAAACACCAAAGTCCTCCATACTGCAGCCTGCATGTTTCTCATCCTAACACAGCCCAGACCTGCTGTGATTTATCTTTGAGAGTGTTACGAGGCTTTTCCTGGATGAGTGGTCAGAAAGTGTGTAGACAGCTCCCTTTAGTTAGTGGGATAATACTCTACATTTGATCTAGATGTCTCTGAACTGTGGAGCCCTTTGAAGGACGACTAAGACTTTTTGGTTCAATTAAAACAAATTACTCAGTGCTCAGAACCAGACCACAGCCCAAAACAGAGGCCTCAGGCAAAAGTTCAAAACTATGTTTACAATAGGACAAAGATTATTTTCCACAACTGCTTGTGGGTTTGATTTATTTGCTCTCCTCGTGTGCTAGTCTAGCCTTTTTTGGAGAGATTTCCCACTATATCCATTAGTGACTCCATGGTGCTTTATCAGTTCTTTTTTTTTTTTTTTTTTTTTTTTTTTTTTTTTTTTTTTTAAATTCGTACTGTAATTCATGTCTCCATTAGAAAGCAGACAGTCAGTGAGTCACAAAGACTTTAACTTGAGTGCTATTCTTGCTGAAAGCAGGGATAATGGGATGTGGGGACAGGTACAGAAATGAGTGCATTCAATTTTAGGGATTCACAGATACGATCTCCTCAAAAGAAATGGAGCGTACTCTGAATTTTGTGTTCACCATCTGGGGGACCAGTCTAAAACACTTTTTGATTCTCACCTTTGTGTCGCCCATGCTCTCTGACTCAGACACCTGGTAGGTGAGGTCTGTCTCCTCAAAGCCCGTGGCACTCATGCGCTGGTCCATGGAGGGGTCAGAGCGCGGTGGCGAGTCCGGCGAGTTGAGGCATGTTTGGATCAGGGCTTTGCCCGTTTCGCTCGTGATCATGGGTTGGAGTTTGCGGGTGGCAAAAGTGTAGACGTGGCCTGTTTCACTGGCCACAAGCAGCAGAACCTGGGTTCCCGTCAGGGTGGAGAGTTCGTATGCCTAGGAGAGAGAAAGAAGACAGCTGAAGTGTGTAACAGAGAGGACGGGCCAAGAGCCAGGCTAGACTTCAAACATCAGAAAGATATGGCTCTCCAAATTGGGGTTTGGATTACATTCATCTCATGGACAAAGTTATCTCTACTGGAAAGGGATTATATGGTGCACCTCTGGAAGAGGCCAAGAAATCACTAAAATCTAAAAATACTCCCGTAGTGAACTCTGATGTATAGCGCAAATGAAGCTAAGATAACATGAGATAAGGCTCCCAGAATAGAACGAGCGATATAGCTTAAAGACTGATTGCACAGGGGGGCTGGCTTGCATAGGCAGAGGAGGGGGGGGGGGGGGGTGCTAGTAACCCGGTCTTGAGGGAGGACACAGGAATCGTTCTTCACACGCAGAGGTGAAACGTGATGCCACCATCACAGCCTACCGCCTTGCCATTCATTATACACCGTGCACACGCATTCACCACTCACATCCAAACATAAGTGTAAAGGGAAAAAAAGCACAATGAGATTCATCCAGCACACACACACACACACACGATCAAACACACTAAGAGGCTGCACTCAGAGTGAACTCCTGAGAAAGCCTTTCTATCTAAATGAATCATAAGTTATGTGGAGGATGCTTCTGGTACAGTGCCATTACCATCACCTTGGTGAACGCAGTTAGAGCCGCAGCTCGCTGATAAATGTGCCATTGTGTGGCTGGAGCGCAATACTCAAAAGAGGAGGAGACAAATCACATTCAAATTTAGGGATTTTATTGAGCTGTTATAAAACGATGCATTCATGCTGCTCTACTCTATCATGCTCCAACACTGTGTTCATTATGGGCCATATCAGACCAATCCTCTATATCTGGGCACGCGATGAAGCTGATCATATAATTGCCTTTTTGTGTGCAATAGCATTACGACACAGCACAGAGAGGCTAATGATGACCAGCTACTGCTAAAGAGGCTCAATGCTACACTGCACTTGTTTCACCTGAGTAATCAACTTGAGGTGTTTTGGTGCGTTTGTGTGTACTGAAGAATAATCTCTGGCTCGATGTGCAATTCACCTCACCGGCTGCTAATGCAACATTACAGAGGCAGGTAATGAACTACACGGCTCCTGTCATCCTCTTCCACTACCATCTCCCGTGATTAGCTCTGCAGCAGCTACAGACGGGTCTCTAATAACAGGCCCTGATGTTTGGCCAACATCCAAGGCAGAAAGGGACTAATTTGTCAACTTAACAACGTGTGCTAGGTGGCAGCACAAACTAGACCTACACAATGCTTTAATAAGTTTCCTTGCTCGGCTGATTTTCTCATAATATTCATGACAGCAGGGTCAGCTCTGGCTGTAATTGGTCCCTCTGTCACACAAAACATCCCAGTCGAGCCTATATATCAAATAAAGAAGGAGCAGACGATATACTCGAGGATGCAAACAAGGAGATATGTGGTTTTACAATGTAACTGTGGCTTTTTGTGGCCTTATTTTTCAGCTTTCATCTCATTTTCTGCTGGAAGTTTAAACACTAGCTCCAAAGGCAGCCTTGTGATTACACCGTTGCTAGTTAAGGTCCAAGGTAGTTTCTTCAAAATGCTTGTATTTGCTTGAAAACCCCAAAATACTACATTTAACATGTTATAAGAGAGCTGGATCCAGGGAATGTTTTCTGTCAGTGACTAACTGTTTCAGCACTAAACACATCAAAGTATGAAAAGGCCAGTTGTAAATAATAAAAGTAATAACGGCTGCATTCTGGTAAATGGACCGGTTTCAGAGCCCTGGTATTCTGTACGTTGGCTCATATGCAGGGCTTACTGAGGTACCTAAATGGAATGGAGCCAGAATTTATATTATTAACATCATCTGTAGTTTTTCCTGCCATGCCAAGTTAAAATGTCTGCCACCATCCTACTGAGCAATGGTGACAAAGTCAGCACAAATGAAAACATGCCCTTTTCTGGACAAAGGATAGGGGAAAAAAAAAAGGAACCTCGAGTATTAATTAAGCAATCCTGCAGCAAAAATTAAGTAACAATTCATATTGTGCAATCGTTTACTTGCACGGAATCTGAAGTGTATATTATTCAGATGTTATTTTGGAAAAACCCCAAACAGGCTTATGCATCTCTCACCACATCCTTCAGTATGAAACTAGGCTCTTCCTAGAAACCAGTTTGAGACCAGTCTACTATGAATCTTCCCACTCCACCCACTTGTCAATTTCTCTGATGGCTGACATAGTGTAGGCAACATTTTCATAAAAAAAAAAAAATCTGCACAGTGTGTCAAATAGTGTTCATGTTGCCAAGAGCCTACATAAAGACACCTCAGTTTCCACGACAACAGTCTGGGATGCATTAAAAAAAGAGAAATACTGCAGAGTACAGTAGAGGCGCATCAAACTAACATGAGGGCAAATGAAAACTATAATTGCACTCTTGCGCCGCAATAAAGCATGGCTGTTTATTTACGGTCATAATGAAAAATGGCCGTATCTAAAGTGCTGTGCTTCTGGTCACCAGCTGACCTCAACTCCTCTGAATAATCAACTTTTAGATGTTGAATGCCACACAGCAGTCACTCATCATGTCAGTGACCGTGTGTTTGAGTTGTGGATTTGCAGTGAAATATTACTTTGGTACTAAACTTAGCAGACAGCAATAGATGCAGTTTTGACCACCATGGAGCAAGTTCTGTCATCTTTAATGTCATCTGCTTATGTGCCAATCCCAACTAACAAAACTGAAACCAAGTCCAGTCATCACTGACTGGATGAGGCTTGTATCACAATGTTCGCTGCCATAATGCATGCACAGACAGTCCCCAGCCCCTCTCTTCTGTTCCAGCGCTCTTTGACTGTTTCCCCCCGGGGTTAAGTCAGCTGTTGGCACCTACAGGCCCGCTGCTGCTGCTGCTGCTGCTGCTCACCACCGCATGGATGCCTCCTGCAAGCAAAGCCCTGCTTTCACAGCGACAGAGGAACAGCCTGTGTGTGCACTGAGGGCTACTGATGGGAACTCCTTCCAACAGTTCTAGGCCAGTCTGTCTGTGCATGGAGGTGCACGGGCCTGTGAGAGAGTGTGTGTCCAGATTTATCTAGAAATCTCTGTGTGTTCGTGGGTCAGGCCATGTGTGTGATAGATGGGGTGAGCATGGTCATAAATAGAATTGTCATTTGCTCAAGTCTATTTAAAGCAACTGCCTATCATCATTGCCTAACATGAATGCTCTGACTTCCTCACATCCAGTGAGGAAATTTGTGCCACAATTGTTTGTGTTATGAGAAATGATTTAGATTTATTGTGAAATAAACTGTAGATCACTACTCACAAAATATCACTTCTTCCTTGTGGATATTATATTCATGCATCACATGCCCACTGGTGTTGTGATTACATTTTATTAAGGTGCAACCTCAACCTCCTTCTATGAATGAATGAATACACAACATCAGCTGAGTGACACTCAAATCAAATGTTACTGTAGTTGGATGGCACCCAAAGACAGTCACCTGACTTACCTTTTTCATAATACCCGTCTTCCTCTTGCTGAACGTGGTATACCGTCTCAACTTGTTGTCAATAAATTCCATCTTTATCTTTACGCGCCCACGTGTCTTCTTCCCCGGCTTTGCCCCGACGACCCCTCCGGGCACCATGCCGTAACCACCAGGAGGTACTCCCACCTCCTGACCCGTCACCGCAGCTTCCATCTCTCTCTCCCGCTTCACCCCTCTCCTGTTGTCCCCGAGTGAACCCACTGGGTCATCATCGTCCCCGGAGTCCGAGTCATTATCCGAGCCGCTGCAAAGAGGAGCACTCTCTCTGTCCGGGTCGAACCTGGCTCCGTGAGGTAACACAACTCCGGTGTTTAACCCCACCATGTTGCCCTGGACGGCGGTCTGTAGAGGGTTCACCCCAGTCCCGTTCCCCGGTCTTCCGCCTCTCGGACCTCCTGGACCATTAGCCCCCAGCATCCCGACGGCGTCTCTCCCCCCCTGTCGCCCGGCGCTCTCGCTGACCCCCGGTAAAACTTGCCCTGCTCTGATCAAAACGGGACGGATCCCGCTGCCGACAACCCCCGAACCGTGTCCTGTGGTACCTCTGCCCGAAGCTGACCCGTTTCCAGATGGTGCCGATCCAACCCGGCTCGGTAACATTCTATTTACTGGACCGAGTCTCTAAACACCAGCCAAACAAGCTGGAGTGTTGGCGCGTTGTCTCGCCAACGACTGATAAAACGCATACACGGGTACGCCTGAGCTACAAAATGTAAACAAACCAGGCCAGTTGGTGGTTCGGACACTCCAGGAAATAACCGAGACAAACTTTCGAAAGTGATGCTGCCCCCAAGACCCTTCAACCCGGCAGTTTGGTTCACCCTCCTCCTCTATTTCCAAAACTCTGAGCGCTTTCTCAAAAAGGAAAACGCGAAGAGCGCTGTCGATGTCGCTCCGCCACGCCAACTAGTCCTCATTGTGAAGCGAAAATAACGCAAACGTCGACCTGCGGGCACCCATATTATCATTATTACTGCATCAATAACGCAATATTTATCTATTCACGGTTCGGTGACGCATAAAAACATGCGGTTTTAAAGCAGCGTTTACGACAGCGGAGTGATATTACAACCCAGGATCTACTTCCCTCCTTATAAAGAGATACAATGTTTCCTTATTTGGTGCTGTCTCTCCTTATTTGGTGAGTCACAGCGTCGCCCGCCGATTGGCTAAGGATTATCTGAGTAGCGCTGCCATTGGTCGATAAGGCAGGCTCATTGGAATAAATACCAAAATGGTTGCGCTACGGACAACGTCACCGTGGACAGACAGAGGCACTGAAATAACAAAACATTCAACTTTTTATTCCCCAGGTTGTACTCTATCATAGCGCAAACCACGTTTTCCCACAGTTTATGTGCCAGCGCATGTATTTATTGATCTGAGCTGTTTGGAGGACATGAAAGGATTCAGTTAGAGGAGTTACTTCTAGAGTTTAGATGAGATAACTGTTCATGGAGACAAGTTTAGATAAAGATGTGCAGTGTTGCTAATGTTACTTAAGGTGCCAAATCACATGTATGAGTCAGGTTCTTATTTTATATGTGTTTGTGCATTATATTATACCTCTCTACCAGTGTTCTTAAAGAGGAGGCCTGCATCATGCTGACTCTGAGCTGACAAGCTAAATATGTATAAGTATATTTATTTGTAAGGACTATTTCTAAAGAAATTTAAAGGTGCACTCAACATGTTGCTGTGCCTCACTAATTTTAACTTTGCATGGCATTCTCTGCAGATATAGCTTCATAGTAGAAAACACACAATGTGATACTAAAAATATTAACAATCTTATCTGGCCCAGTAAATCATAAAAGCATGCACAATACCAGCACCCTGAAAACGAGGCAGCTAAAGCCATCATTGATTGTATTATTTACACATATTATTTACCCGTTGTGACATGTCAAAATGTCTTCTGTAGAAAAACGACTATCACAAGAAAATCTGTCAAAAAGGCACCTTATCTGACAGCAATTGAAATGATGCAGTAAACCCCACCCATCTGGTACGCCAGGCAGGTTAAAACAAATGCAGCATGGTATTTGAAAATGGTTTCTCACTCAAGAATTTTTTTTGGCAAGATGCTTGGGAATCTTTATATCAATACACAGGCTTTTATGACCATGAGAAAGCTGTCATGATATCACTAGTATTGAATGAGTCAAGGCATCATGTCTTGTCCTCAGTTTGTCAACTAAGTGTGCAACATTTAACAAGACACTGAATGACAAAAATGCCTCCAACATACCAAACCCTGCAGAAGCTGTTTGCACATGGTTCTGTGTACAAAGGTCTGAAGCTGAAGCTCTTTATCTGTCACTGTATGTGCACAGAAGGCTCCCACAGAAGTTACAATGCAATCAAACCTCTCAGTTAAAATCTGGAAGAGGAGACCCATGATGCCTCAGGATGAACTCAGACATCTACAGTGAACCTTTGAAGTCGCCGTGGGCGCCAAATAAAATGTGACATTAAATAATGACATATTTATCCAATCAAAAGAGAACACTGTCAGTAGTCCAAGACTTTTACTCATATGGGAATCCTCCTTTGCAGCTATAAAAGGCCATGTTAGTGTATTCAACTCTAAACATAATTATATGGAAAAACTATTTGGCACACTTTTCTGAGCAAAGTTAAAAAGTGCTATAGAAGATACACACCTCCCTCTAGTGGTTGCTGATATAACTTTTTGGATTACCAGCATGATTGAAGGGCTGTGACCATTTGTGTTCTTACAGGACAGTGCAGGTGGGTTTTTTTTTTAATGTTACAGCTCATTAAATATAAAACAGCATATACTTTGTTACTCCTGATCCTTTTAAAAAGGCATTTCATCAGTCCTACGCTTCATTTTGTAGAATATTTACATAGAGTATGAAAATCAACTTGCAGAGACATGCTTGAGGTAGGTAATCCACCTCAGAGCATTTCATCATCTTTATTTTTACTGATTATATTGTGTGGTATTGCAACTGCGAGCAGGAGCAGTCATGAAAACTCAAGTCAACTCAAGTAGCAACATTTTGAATGAATGAAAAGAAATTCCCATGATTTTTTTCACGGCATTTGGGTTTGAAAAAACAAAAATATAACATGTTTCAGCAGCTGGATACCTAATGTGAAATTTTTAAATGGTTCCTGCTTGTTACTGCATTAGCACACAAACATGACTAAAAACAGCCTAAAAAGTGATAGGATATTTTGGAAACGTAATCGCTTCTGTCTGCAGTATTAAACACAACACATTTGGTAAAAACACTGTGAACCTTTATTGACAGCAGCATGTATATTCTTGTATATATCTGTGATTATTGTGAACATTTTGCTGAAGCAGATTAAAAAAAGATGTCTAGGTGTGAGTGCCTAGCATTCATAAAAACAAAACATTACACTAAAACAACGTATAAAAACAAGTTCATAAACAAAGGCCATTGCATTTGATTAGATAATGTAAAAAAAAAAAAAAAAAAGAGGGAAACAGTTAAGATAATCCTTCATTTACCAGGCACTTAAATGAGTACTGGTGACCAGCAGTCACTCTTTTGACCTCCTCTGTACTTTGTGGTAGCATATTCAGCTGGTTACCAGACTGAACGCACATTAAGATGGACCATGAGAATGAACACATCAGAGAAGTACCTTCCTATTATAAACATAGTTAAAAAAAAAGACAGGACCTTCATCATAAATAAACAGGCACCTGCATGTCCTACTACACAACATGATAGAGATAAAGAGGGATATTCTTTTAAGTGAAATTAGTGCATGGCTTCTACATTATGTACACATTGCCTGGTGTGATGGTCCACTTTGCAGCATTGCATAAAACAGCTGGACCGGGAGGGAAACTGTGATTGGACCTCTGAAGGAAATTATGTTGCAGGTTATACACAGTGATAGGCTGCATCCCCGCAACTGAGACAGCATCATAATGTTAATGCGGTATAATGGGTACTTGTTACCCATAGGTAGTGACCGATAAGCACCTCAAAGTTAATACAAGAACACGCTCATAAAAAAAAACAAAAAACGTACAAAGCCCACACTGGCACAATCTCCTCTATTCAATATATTCCTTGGCTATAAATGTGATCTTTTTTTCTTTTTTTTAAAGTTCCTGAAGTGTTACCATAACACGGATTACTTTTTCCACAAGTCTCCTCACGTTGCAAATCACAAAGTGTAACAGACGGCAAACCTTCATGCAAACCCCATTTTACTTCTTCTTTGAACGTACACTAGAGCATGGGAACAGTTCAGTGGGACACACACACACACACACACACACACACACACACTTATACACACACACACATACACACACTTTGGAGGATGGTGGTGGGTCCAGAATAGCTAGGTGTCTCCTCCAGGATTAGGGTGGCAGAACACAGGATGGACTCTTTTTTTGATTTAACAGACCAGTTTGAAACTCAACACACTAAGTTGTTGAAGGACTATTTAAGAGGCTTCACTGCTCCACTGAAGTCACATTATTTCCCGCTTTCCGTTCAATATTCTTTCTAGTTTAACCGAGAACGCGACAGAGCAGTGAACCTACATTTTTATGTTTTTTCCCCCCTAAACTTCTGACCAATAATCTTTATTGATCTGTGCCAGTGAAAGCACTGTATCTAACATCTCTACAAAGCAGTTGGGAGTCTTGATGAGTGTGCACGCGGAGGGGTAGAGGCACTGAGGTTGTGAGGCTCCGTGAAACAAAGTGTCTCTGGGACAGAGCGGCTGCAGACAGGCAGGCAGGGTCACAGTGGAACCACAGACTGGGACTCGAAGGGTCATCCATGTTGCGGTTAAGGCAAGCGTAAACTCCTGGCACTGCTCACAAGAAGCCATTCACACAAACGTGAGTGCGTTTCCACTGACATAGCAAAAGAAGTCTTATCAACACACCGTCTGTTTGAAATGCATATTTAAAAAAAAAAAAAAGTATTTTCTCCTCAACCCTCTTCCCTGAAATGTGTGAGACTAATAATCCAGCATTCCTGTCTTTATTTTGGGGGAAGGGGGTTGGTCAAAGTTCCCCTTTGATATGGGGTCATGGTCTCTCAGACTTTGCTGTCAGAGGGCACCTCTCCCAGGGCGTGCACGATTTCAGTGAAGGAGGGGCGCTCTTTGAGGCTTAGCGCCCAGCAACGGGCCATGAGCTTGTAGATTTTGGAGGGACATCCGTCGGGAACGGGCAGCTTCAGCTTCCCTGTCTGCAGAGCTGGAGGGGCAGAGGGCAGGAAAAGAGGGTTAGACCAAATCACAAACATGTGGTGGCTTGATTGCATTATTTAATGAATATTCTGCGGCTTCCTTAGAGAGCTGATTACATGCCACCTCTCTAATTTACCACTCAAACATATTTGATGATCAATAGGGGCCTATTTTCTCTATAAAGATGTTGTTCTGTCTGTGTTGAATCAGAACTTGGACTAAAAACAAGCCGCTGAAGCATCATACTGACCTTCCAGCGTCTCATCATCGCTGAGTTTGGTGTATGGCATTTCCCCGTGACTGAACACTTCCCACATCAACACTCCGAAGGCCCACACGTCAGACTTGGTGGAGAAGTCATCCTCAAACACAGACTCCGACGGGAGCCAGCGCAGGGGGATCCATGCCTGTCTGTAGTGGTAGTACTCACTGCATACACAGGAGAGATGACAAGGAGACGGAAACAGCTCAGATTAGCCGGATGAATGGAGATGTCTCAGAATTTTTATGATGCCATTTAATGCAGTAGATGAATAAAGTGGGTGATTATTATTAAACCAAGTTCCTTTTCTAACAAACCTGTTGTAGACGTCCTTGCTTAGGCTGAGTGACGACACTTTCACGCGCCTCTGACTGTTGATCAGGCAGTTTCGGGCAGCTAGGTCTTTGTGAACGAAGCGGTGATTGGACAGATGCTCCATCCCATGAGCCACCTGGGCGCAGATGGAAACCTGAAGGAAAAGAGAAAATTATAGAAAAAAAAAAACTGTCAAGGTAATCTGCAATGGCAGCAGAAATTATCAAGGTTTTTCATCAGTCTCCACTGGTTGCCTGGCAACGGTAACGACAAGACCCCAGGAAGTCACCGGCAGGAAATTAATTGTCCAGCACATAACTCCAATTAAATTTAGGATTTCTAATCATAATTTCTGCACTTTTTTGCACCAAGAGTCAGGCTAGTTATTACCCCATGTTTGGCCTTTATGCTAAGCTACGTTGACAGTCTCCTGGTTGTAGCTTCATATTTAGTATACAGACATGAGAAAGGTACTGATCTTCTTATGTAACTCTCAAGAAAGCGTGTTTGCCAGAATGTCTAAATATTGGTTTAAGGGAACATGATTTCATATGAATGGGAGAAGCACAATTTGAAGCAATCTTTACTTGCTTAAATTGACAAATTTATTTTATAATTTGATGGTACATGCTGTGAGCTGTCAATCATGGTAAAACATTCACCACTTACTTTGGTCTTGGTGCTGAGAGGCTGAGATTTGACCTTGTCATCTTTGCTTTTGGAAATTCTCAGGAACTGCTTCAGGTCTCCCTGTTATTAGAAAAGCAAAAAATGAGAATTATACCATGTAAAAAATATAAATATATGTATTTAATTGTTGTTAAAGTGTGTGCTTGAATTACCAGGTCATAGTACTCCAGGATCATGTAGTGGGGCTCTGTCTCTCTACACAGGCCCAACAGGCGGACAACGTTGGGGTGGCTGAGCTTGGCGAACATTTCAGCTTCACGGCGGAAATCGAGTTGGAGTTGTTCATCTCTGGTCTGTAGGCTCTTCACCAACACCACAGACTCCTCCTCGCTCTCCTCGATACCTTTAGCTTTGCACAGCAGCACCTCACCAAACTCCCCTTTACCTGATTCACACACCACAGAGCAAATGTCAGAGCAGGAAATCAAATTAATGTTGCACATCTTGTTTTATTAGCTGAACGCACCATTATGTTACAGACTTACATTCACTCTCAGTTAAATCATACTAAAGAGAACAGTAGAAATGAGTCTACCTAAAGTAGTGATGGTTTGTAGGTTTGCTCGAGGAAAGTGGAGCTTATCATTGTTGACGTGGCTGTGGCGTTTCTCGGTTGTTGCCATGGTACCCATGTTGGTGAGTGCCACCTCTTCCTGGATCTCAGCGGTGGTGTGGCCATTTTGTTGAACGGCCCCTCCTGATAAACACAACACACACATACCACGGGGTCAAAGGTCAAACAGAGACAGCGCAAATCTCAATGGCTATTTCAGCGCACTGTCAAACTTATTTGTATCCGAATAGAGCACTGTTTATTCTTTGGCTTGTAAAGAAACATAGAATAAACAAAACTTATACTTTGCCAAATCTGAGTGTTGAAGAAAACATGAACAACAAATGTGGTGTAGAGACTGTTTAGGAGTTTTACAGAGTAATGTTGGATGTTGTTTGAGGAAAAAAAGACTTCAACAGGGTTTCTGCACATATCCCACTATTGCTCTGTCCTGATTCCAGACTACGCACGAACTCTGTATGTGTTCTATGTATTCATCTTTACGGTATACTGTTCTTATCAAATCTAAATCAAACTGCAACTTTCTTCATAATTAGGAAATCTAAATCTGCTCAGTTAGTTTACTCTGTGGAATTTGGACACAGCTCATCACATTTGTGGCATGTCACCAGTTAACTGCAGTACCCAGTATAAACACAAGATGGCAGCAAATATCCTACACTGCCATGAAGTTCAGGGACTATCAACATAACCTCCTGGCTGGTTTCCACAACTGCCTGACCACAAACCATAAACATTCTTCGCCAACAAACACTCATACCGTTGAGACACTCCATCTCAGGCTCCTCTCCGTCCTGGCCTTTCTGCAGTCTTTTGGCATTGCGTCTCTTTTTGCAGTAAAACATGAGGCCTAGCACGATAATGATGTAAGCCACAGCTGCTCCCACTGACAAGCCGATGGTCTGGATCATCTTATAGGGAGCCCTGTCTCCATCCTCATCAATGGAATGCACTGGTTTCTCTGTTGGGCACAGGCAACAATTATGGTTTACTAAACAGGACAGGATGTGTTCTCTCTTAACACATCAAAGTCTTTAATCAAGATCACATTTTGTGTTCCAGCATCTGTTTTAGCGCAAAGGGTAGGCACATTTTGTCCAAGAATAGACTTTTGAAAATGAGAGTTACACAGGTCACTTTTTTGTCAGATGTGGTTTACTGTGCAAGATATCCACGACAGTTATGAAGCTCATGAAACAAACGTTAGAAAGCTGCTAGGCTGCACTACAGAGCGACTGCTTTCATCTGTTTCATAGATCAAAAAGGTCCTTGCACTGAATGTTAACACAATTAAAACTGTGATACAATTTATGAATACATTCGCTTCATTCAACAAGTCATTTTTCTGAGTCACCCTCGTCACACAGTCTCTTTGTTGGGCTGTGCCATCACACAGACCCTGACAAGCTACGACAAACATTTCAATTCAATTGTCCCCTACTTTTAATCTGGAATACCATTGTGCTACTTTGGAAGAAAATGAGTTGATATGGGACACTGGTGCAACTGTGTGACTGTAATTTTCAGCTTCAGTCAGCACACAAAGAGCCTCAGAGGGTGCAGCGTTATTAGATCTAACGTCTGCCCAATCCCATCACCCCAGTGACAGCCGTGGCGTCAGAGATGTAGCTGTGGTTATTAACCTGTCGAGATGGATGACAGGCAGAGGGTGAAGCTTTAATGAGTGCCTTCATCCTTTACTTGTGATTGCGGCGTACGCCCCATGTGTGCACCTTTGTTCCTGATACAGGAAGCCTGCGTAAATGTGTTAGAGTGTGTTAAACTCACCCACTACATACAGCTGAGCCACACGGTCTTTGATGCTGCAGCTGTTTCCGGCAACACATGTGTATCTGCCAGTGTCATCCGTAGTGACATCTGTAATCACCAAGGAGCCGTTGGGCATCTTCTGGAACCTGGAAGAAAGAAGGGACGGGACAAATGAAGGTGGAGGTCCACAAGACGGGCTCCAAGTAACGAGATGCAATTTCATTCATTCAGTTTGGTCTGAAATGCTAAAATGGTTTTCCATTGCAGACAAAAAGTGAATGCCAAGTTGGCATGTGAGTCTGTAATATACTGTCAGTACAGATGATTTAAAGCCCATTTCACACACACAGTGTGCCCCATGCAAGAATGTATTCTCATCCTAAACCTCTTACTTTCTTGTGAGGTTCACTCATACAACTGTTCCAAGTCGAATTCAGCCAAACCTCTTAACTGCATAAACTTGTCATAAATTGCTCGTGAGCCTGATGAATGCCACCTGTTCATGGGCAGGTGGCTGTGTGTCAGATTTGATCATTGGCACAATCAACACCCCTAAAATTGTTGCCAGTTCTGCTCCGTTTGTGGGGAAGTTTCATTCACAAAAATCTTACTCAAGTGTAAAGAGAAAGACTTTGCACTGTTGGAGATCGGAAGATGAAAACAGGACAGATTTAGCGGTGTCAGTACCAGCGTTAGAGGACTAATTAGGAAATTTTAATGATATAGCCGTCAGCATGTCTTCAGAGCAGTGCAACACTCTGAGAAATAACGAGAAAATTACTTGACATAAGGTCAGATACTGAAAAACATCAACAAAGCAGACGTAGACGAGGTGGTCGAGGTACTGTGACAAAAGAATATTATACTGTACATGCTGCCGATGCTAGACTGTCAGATGTAATGACGGAGGATGTTCACCTGGACAACAACCTCTCAGTATTGTATGAGACATTCTTGCATGTGGCCCATTGCATTCAGGTGTCTAATATTATAATTCTAATTCTAATATAATAAGCACAATAAAAACAAAATGAAAAAATCCTTTTTGGAACCAGTAATCATAAATTATAATCCTACTCCATGACGGTTTAGCATTTTAAAAACAGATTAAAAAGGACAGACGTGTCTAATTTACCTCCTGTTCTTAGTGATGTCCAGCGTCTTGTCTTTGACCATCCAGTGGATGTGAGGCTCGGGGTCACCGGTGGCCTGACAGTGCAGGATAGCTGTGTGACCTTGGTACACTGTTGTGTTCTCTGGGTCCACCTTAAAGCGAATGTACACTATATGTGCACAACACACATTCACACACATTAATACAAAACACCACAACAGGGCTGTAACATTTCCTTTATAGACTGCGGCGACTGTGGTTAACATCCTTTCAGTTACACTCTACAAACCAAAAGCAATTCATTACTGGGTTATAAAAAGGCCACCAAGCATGCAATAAATGTGACTATTTGCCACTTGATGAGAATGATCAATGACTGTCTCTCCTCATAAAAGACCACAAGCACTTTAGATGAGCGTGACCCTTTCGTTCATAATTCCCCACGTCCAGGATGATGAGTGAGTGGTTTACCGGCTACAGTGAGGGTCACCAGAGCTCTGATCTCCCCCTGGAGGCTGTTGGAGGCGATGCACGTGTAGTTGCCGGCGTCGCTGCGGGTGACTTTGGTGAAGTGGAGCTGGCCGTTCCTCTGCTCCACGCGAGGCGGTAGCTCTCCTCCATCTGCAGGGGGAGACAGAGAGATGCACAGGGGGGTTAGGAGGGCTCAGTCTGGTGCTGCGTGTGGAATTAAATAGACTCCATCAGTGCATATGCAGAGGGGGAATGATCCATGATGATGAATCTGCCTCACACTCTGTTTATTGCAGATTCTGTGCGTGTTTCTACATATTCTTGTGGAAGGAGCATTTGTCTTCATTAGCATGAAAGGAATGAAGGTTTGCGCTACGCTTAGCTGAGATATTTCCCCAGGAAAGTGTTTAATAGTCATTCCTTATCCGATTTAAGCCATTGTGAGCTGAGGTTAAGCCAGCGGTGTACACACCTGCTTTGGTCCAGCGGATGGTGGGGTTCTCCCTGCCTTTAGCCGAGCACTGGATGGTGATGTCGTTATCCAGCTCCAGGCACTGAGCAGGCTGGGGGGTCGGGGTGAACTTTAGCTTCTCTGAAACACAAGTCAAAACACCACACGCATATTACACACGTGGTAAACATGTCAAAGCCTCCTTTTGTGCAACTCACACTGCAGATGAAATGACACAAAGCTGACGCGAATCGTGTTCAGACACATTCAGGGAAATGTGGCTGCGTGCGCACATGTACGCACTGATCTGAGCATAAAAAACCTGAAGTCTATCAGAGGCTGGGATCATATAAACACAGATTGGCCAGACAAAACAGCCACATGTCAGCCCATCTATCACAGTAATCCTATAGCAGCAGCTACATTGATAGGAATTTATCATGGAGATAATGTGTGAAAATGAACGCTGGAATAAAGCTGCCATGCGTGAGTCATATTTTACACCTCTGTGGGTGTCCTGCAGGACGCCCAGAGACACAACAAAGACATGCTCTCACTATTTTGGGAAACACTCACACTCACAAGCCCACAGGCAGGACCACATTTGTTTTAGATTTTCTCCCAGTGCTGTGTTACTCATTATGCCCTGGATAAGATTTCATCCGTCGCACATTATCTTTCGGTCAGTGTGGCGAACATGCTCAGTAAGAATAGTATAATCTATTGTATGCACTGATCAACTGAGTGTTTATCTCGCAGCTTACCGAGCACAAAAACTCTAGCCTGCCCAGACAGTCTGCCGCCTGGAGTTTTGGTTTCACAGCCGAAAATCTGTCCGTCGTACACTTCCACGTTGTTGATCCTGAGGGTGCCGTTGGGGAACAGCTTAAAACGAGAGTCCTAGAAAAAGAAGCAGATATTAAGAGAGTCTGAATCTGCAAGGTGTAGAATGCATGTCAGAAAAAGACACTAATAACTATTTGTGTGTGTGTGTGTGTGTGTGTGTGTGTGTGTGTGTGTCTCATTGTGTTTCATAACTGACCTCTGGTGTTATCACGATGTTGTTGCGGATCCAGGTGACCTCTGGTTCAGGGTTGGCTTGAGCGTGGCAGTGAAGGTAACCTGGTTTACCCTCCTCTAAGTAGCTGTCCTGAGGCCTCGTCACCCACACTGGAGCAGCTGTGGTAACACACATACACACATGCATTATAGTATTATACAGCAGAGACATGTCACACTTACCCACACAATATATATATATATGATAATACATCTTCAGCTACATGGAAGTCCCTTGAAAGAATACACAATGCACTGGTCAGTCTAAACATAGATGCCATTAATAATCCTAGTGTCCCAGCAGTGTTCCCACTGATATTAAATAACTTGACTTGCTGTAAGATGAAAGAGTGCTTCCATGACCTAAACTAAGTTAGCCCTCATTGGTCAGCTGATGCTCTGTACAGGAGAAATTATTTTCTCTACTTCAGGGGTTGCTATGTGATAAAGAAAATGATGGCACTTTTCTATATTATACTATGTTGATATATTATGATAATAGGAGAATTAATCCTATTCTTTAAGGGCCCTGCAAAGATATCTCTGCTATGTTTTAATCCTTTTCCAACAGTGAAAACTGACCACTAGCTGTTTAATTGTTAATTTAATTTTCATTTAATCTGATTTTGTCTGTTATAAGTGATTTAGTACTGCCATTCCATAAAGATCAAGGATTCACAAGGGACCCTTTTTTAAAAAAAAAAAATGGTGAAATTAAAGCAGCAGAGGCAGAGATATCCTGAATTTAACTTTAAAGCTCTGAAAACACTGGATCCTACATATCCCATAATGCAACATGATAGCACCTTTCCCATGCATCCAGTTTGTACTGCACACTTTTAATCATGATGTTTTTCAAACTTTATATAACAGTTTTCACAAGAGTTACAGACTTAAGGTGTAAAAAAGTGTCCTTTTAAAGCAGTCAATATAGTGTATGACTCACTGGCCACGGTAAAGGTGACCTCCTGCGTCTTGCGTCCTGCCTTGTTCTGGGCCACACAGGTGTAGGTGCCTGAATCCCCCTCCTCTGTGGGACTGAAGACCAGATCCAGGTCATCCTGGTACACTCTGCCCTCTGTGGGCACTCGCTGACCTCCTCTCTCCCACCACACCTCAGGCTCAGGTTTGCCTCGTGGGGGGCGACAGGCTACCCGCTGCAGGGTGTCCGCTGTGAAAACCTTGGACATCTTGGGCACCATGTCGTCTATCTCTGTAGCCGAGAGCAGGGAGAGCGAGAGAATTTTCAGCATGAAGAAGCAATTTGAATGCTGAATGAAACTGATTTAAATTAACACGAGGTCCCTGATAATCATCAATTTGTCTTCAAAGCCTCTGAAGCATTACTGGTTTTGATTTTTCATGAGTAGCCCTGAGCACATTTAACTCCAGCTCACAGTTCTGTTAACGGATTTCCTGTCTTGTTAAGAAAAGTCCTCTGATTTGTAGCGCAGGCCACAGTAATTAGAGAACAAAGCGCACAGTAGAGGACTTTGAGTATATAGATTGTATGGGAATTAACTGGGGCCTGTGTGAGGTGGGTTATATCAAAACTGGCAGCCCCTATACAGAAAGTGGAATGTGATCTGTGGTGCAAAGACTCACAAGACCTCCCTCTACTGTGTGGTTTAATACTGTGTGTCCCAAATGGAAGTCATTAATACTTTATTGGCCGACAGCGCTCTAAAAGCTGGTCAGTGGCTCTGACCTTCTATTAGTCTACGATCTAAATCAATTAATGAGAACAGAAGAAAACACGCATTTCCCAGCAGATGAAAGAGAAGCTGGAAGAAGAGGGGGAGGGCGGCGAAACGAATGAGGTGGAGCTACGATGGAATGACTGTTTAAACTTGTCCCCTAAATACTGAATTCTACTGTGACACAATCCCCTATAATGCCTGTAGGGATTACCATCAGATTAAGTGAATTAAGGTATTTAAATGGAGCTGCGGTTCACTGGGTTAAAACTGCAGATACAGTCGAACCTCGTTAATCCAAAACCCTTAGGGAAGGGGCTGTTCGAGAGGAATAAAGTACTCGGGACCCTGAAACACAGAGAAATTCCAGCCCTAAGCTCATTCAAAATATTTGACTTGCATGCACTTGCATTTCAAAATGCTGGCTGATTAGTAAGATGAGAAGATACTACAGCTTGTTCGTGCTTTAAGCTCAAGCAACCATTTAAGAAGTTGTTTCCAGGAGTTCTCTTTGGAGTCACAGGAAAAGAGCAGGCGCTGTTATGTGCAATATTAAAAACTTTGATGTGTCTGGGCTTGTATATCACAATGATTTCCCTGCATGCATCAGAACCTGACTTCGATGCACAACCACAAAGTTATATTTGCTATACATGATGTTATGTTTTCATTTTAAAGTGGTTTAACACACCTACCCATTTGGCAGTAGTCATTTCTGACAAGTCAGTTCCTACTGATGTTGTGTGAAAATCACAAGGGCAGGTCTCCTGACATTAAACATTTCACAACCTCATAATTACGCAGCTCGTTAGCTAGTTTGAGTCATACCCGCCGTGTTATCTAATGTTAAACGCTTGTTCAGCCAGGTGCTGTTGCTCTTTGGAGAAAGCTTGTTGCGCTACACAGGCTTTGGCAAACAGCTGGACTGTTGGAGGAAATAATATGGAGGGGAAGTAGAAAAATGTGTGCGTAGTGAATACAGCTGAGCAGGATGTCAATAGGAGAATGTGATTATCATCGGCAAGATCGGGCTCTAAGTGAAAGAACCAGAAGAAGAAGAAGGGAGAGGAGAGAACAATGAGATGGAGGGCAGGATAAATATGTAGCCCAAATACCCCCTCACACTCTCAGATTACACAATCACAGGTGTTTATCTGCCGTCAGTTCAACAACAGCAAAGATGTGTGTTTGTGAGTGTGTGTGTGTGTGTGTGTGTGTACCTGCTATGAGGAGGGAGGCCTCCAGCGTAACATGGGACCCTCTGAGGCCATGGCCAACACACTTGTAGGTCCCTGTGTTCCTGGGCTTGACCTGGGTGATCAGCAGTGTTCCATTGGAGAGCAGGATCAGACTGTGGAGAAGAAACAGATCAGACAGTTTTACGCCTCCAGCTCGGCTCGTTCTCACCGTCGCTGACCAACAAACAATGTGTCACGCATTATTTGTACATGAAGGGACCAGCACATGTCAGAAATGTTCTCTGCACAAGCGTAACATCAGATTTCGCTCAGATGGCATCTGAAAATATTTTTTATACTAGTTTTTGCCTGCCTGGAGCGCCAGACAGAGATGTTCTGCCACACAGGACAACAGAATTAGTGCCAGCAAAGCAGAGCTATCTTAACATAGCCCTACTTTTTTTGTGCTTGGCATGTTACCTGACTATATCTGAATTGCCCTGATTCTCTAAAACCCAAGCCATCTGCTGCTCCAAATAGGTTAAAGTAAATGCTGAGAATTTGTCCAAAGTACACAAAGAAAAGTGACCTACATAGTGAGTTTATCTGAAAAAGTCTTGTGCTTTTTCCTGATGGCTGGCTCCCTGGCCTCTGGCAGGCTGAAGGGAGTATCAGTGCCAGTGATGGACGGGATGAGAAGTAATTAAAGGCCGACCTTAAGCCAGCTTCAGGGATGACAGATAAGGAGCTGAACATCCCACGCAGACCAGAAAGCAGCTCCACAGACCAGACAACTCAACAGCTCATCATGGCTATATGACAAAGTCATTATGAAGCTCAGGAGGGAAAGTGAATATGTACACCAGAGAGGAATAGGTAAAAGGCACTGCTGGATGCATTTAGGATGCCGTGGAAATCCTGAGGAGAGTTTCCAAAAATCAGGATCCATCCAGGACTATCTGGTTCTGCACTGGAGTCCCTCAGGACGAGTGATATTTCTGTGTCATCTCTTCTTCTTCTCTGTTCAATAGCGGGTGGAAAATGAGCTTTGGGAGCTTGTGTGTGTTTCCTCCCCGAGAGATGGAGATCAAATCTGTGGAACATTACTTCACTCTGAGGAAACGGTCTAAAATAACCACTAAATAAAACGAAAAAAAGGCAGATTTAAAAAAAAACAAGTGTTTATAACTACATGGGATCCTGTGCAGACAGAATTGGTACGGCTTCACATATTTTGCCTCCAGAGCTGGTTTGACCCATGGGGCTGAATTTCTTCTGGGTGTAAAAACAGCCTTGAGCTTACGCTGTTTTTTTTTTGTTGTTGTTTTTTTCCCTTAGTTTCACACAATCTTCATCAAACATTCACACAGAGGGGGGTTGTCTAAACACAGTGCAGGTGCAAAACAGATGATATCCCCTGAAGGGCAGCTGCATTCCTGCGGAATTATATCAGCCCAGATCAATAAACACAAACACACAACACACCAGACTGCCTTTGAATACAGTCTGTGTGTGTGTGTGTGTGTGTGTGTGTGTGTGTGTGTGTGTTTTATTCACGCTTATTTCCCATTCCTTTGCGCTCCTGTTGCTGAGTCATCACTGCTTAGGTGACCAAACCTGCCTCTGACAAGCTCATTACACAAGTGACTAAGTATTGATATTGGAGTCCTTCACCTCCCTCCCTCACTGGCTGAACACAATAATCACTTTAAAATCGAAACCAGGCTCAGGCTCCCTCATGTGGAACAGGCTGCCTACAATGTGACTGTATAAGCATGAGATGCTATGAACCCTGAGGGTATACTTGGCACTTGGTATAGAAATTGGTTATTATCTAGTGCTTATGTGTTTATAGGGGACATGCTGATAAACTGATTGTAGCTTGAGGGTTTTTTTTTCTTGCTCCTTTATGATAGACTGTAGGGAAAGGCTGTGCTCAGTTGATGTATAGTAGACTGCAGAAAACTTTACCGCATTCTGTTCCAGTAATAATATTCCTTAATGTGCAATCCATCTTAAGACTGAGTAGTAACAGCGCACAGAGAGCTGAGAGCCCGATGCAAGAGTTCCACCTCATTGGGTTCAAAGGAATACCCGAAGCTGGAGCTTATATAATGGTAAGTGAGGAGAGGGAATGAAGTGGGGGCAGGATGTGGGTGGGAGAGGGGGAACGCGAGATGTACGATGAGAAAGAAAAGGGAGATGCAGAGGGGAGGATTTAGCACTCAACATACCGAGACTTGTTTGCCAGCAGCTCGTTTTCGTGGTACCACTCCAACGTGGGTGCGGGCTCAGCGGTGAACTGGCAGTGAAACGCTGCCTCCTCGTTCCTCAATACCACCTGGTCCTCAGGAGTGATGACCGGCCGCGGGAAACTCTTATCTGTTGGAGAGGTAGACAAACATCTGCATGATTACATCTGCAGGCATCGGACCATCAAGTTCAATCTGCGTGGATGCTCGTGCATTGTGCCGATTGACTCTGGGGCTTTATTAAAAGCTGCCAACAGCAGCATGAGGCTGGTGAGCAAGTGGCCTTCAGGTGGCGGTGTGTGTCAACACCTCAGGGGGGCCCCGGGCAGACTTAATGAGGTCAGTGAACAGGTCCTGCAGCTTATCTGGACCATCATCTTCTCCCTTTTTTGCCTTGTGGATCGTAGGAAAACACACAGGAGATCACGTCTCCCTTCTCTACGAGATCTAAAGTCACGCTATTCCAGAAAAATTGGGGTCAGAAGCACTCAAGTGGGGTCAACTACTCTGGAAGCAAGAAAAATCTGTACATGAATGATATATAATTTAAAGGGTCATTTCAAAGACTGTCATTTTGTATTTTTAACAGTGAAGGTTACAGGATTTTTGCAGCCATTTTTCATATTGCAAAACTGCATGATATTGTCCCCTTTGTTCACATTCTTTTGACCCCTTCTACCCTGCCACATAGCCTTTTTACTCTCTCCTTTGGCTGACACTGGACGAAGTTGCTCTGACCTGCCAAAACCAGACATTTGGTACAGTACAACCTAGAGGAGGAGTTATTACCATACAGATTTTAGGACATTGTTATCCTCTGAATAGAAAGCTGAAAGTGCGCTGAGCTCAATAAAGAAATGGGAGCATGAAAATACCTCTAATCCAGGTTTTAGTGTGTGAGTATTTCAGTTGTGAACAGCTAAATGGAGGTACGGTGCCAGTAGCGGTATTAGGATATGGCTACTGGTTGGTGTGAAGAAAAAGAAAGGTGTGCGTACTCGGAGCACACCTGGCCCACCCAGGAAGTCGGTGGGAGGGCTTCATCTTAAATAGCTGTGACCGTGCATTGAAAACCTATCTAAATCAGTCATCCTTTCCTTAAGGTGAAGCCCTATAGAAGAGCAAAGGGTGGCAACATGGTAACTGGAAACTCAACAATTATCCATTCTTCCTTCAGCCAGGTGCTAACCTAGCGTGTCTGAGTGTGTGTGTGTTGCAGGTGGCTAATTAGAGTGGAGCAGGGCATCAGGTTTCTTGCACAGATGTGCTGCTGTATGTACAATACTAACTCTGTAGTGTACTGAGGGGATAATACACAGGAGTGGTGCGCACGCACACACGCAGGCACACGCACAAAGTAAACAACGAAAGTCATGTTGCGAGCCTGCAGAAATGCAAATAATCTCCATATATATAACAACCAAACTGTCTGTGAACGCTACAGTCAGATCAACAGAGCGACGCTGCTGCAGAGGGAGCCGATGTTATCGTTCACCAAATGTTTTATGTTTGTTTCTGTCTGCCTGGGTGGTGGTGGGGGAGGAAGGTGCTCACACACTCTTAGGTAATCGCATTAGGAATGCCACCACTGTCTCTTCCTGCTCTCACTCACCACTAATGGTGTATGTACCCTCCTCCTTTTCACCACACTTCATG
This sequence comes from Argyrosomus regius, assembly GCA_946959425.1. Classification (NCBI taxonomy): domain Eukaryota; kingdom Metazoa; phylum Chordata; class Actinopteri; family Sciaenidae; genus Argyrosomus; species Argyrosomus regius. The sequence continues at coordinate 19,643,873 of OX336894.1, forward strand.
TCAGGTATGGAAAGGTAGAAAATTTATTATTTATTTATTATTAATTGTAGGCAACTAAAGCTGAAAGGATTACTTGATTAATTGGCAGACAAGTAATGAACAAATTATTACTCATTAAAGTCATTTTCAAACAAAAATGCCAAATAATCACTGCTTCCAGCTTCTCTAATGTGGAGATTTAATGAGTATCTCATTTATAAATTAGCAGAAATAATTTTTTTGGACTGTCAGTTGAGTCAAAACAAGGACTGTAAAGATGTCCCCTTGGAGTCTTTGAAGTTAGAGGGTATTTTTCTCTATTCTCTGCTGTTTAATGGTTGGAATGATGTTAATTGATTCATTTTGTCAAGTGTTATTATCATTTATATTCCACAGTGGATGAATACACTGTCACGCACACATGCACACACACACCTATAATGTTGAGAGTGAAGGTGTTGTTGCTGCAGACATGACCGGCTGCGTTCTTGGCACAGCAGTAGTACTGGCCGTTATCGTCCGGACTGGCACTCTTGATGGTGAGCGTCCTCTCCTTGTTGTTGATCTGATTGCTCTTCTCTGTCAGCTTCACCCCGTCCTTGAACCATTGGCACGTTGGCCTGAGAGGAGGATTAAAGGGGATAAGCATGAGAAAAAATTAAGGGCGAGCCATGTGATTGATGAAGCCAAAAAAAAAAGAGCAGGTACAAAGGGGGGAAAGACGAGGAAGAGGAGAAGAAGAACATAAGGGCATGAGAGAGACCAACGTGAAGAAAGGTTTTTCGGTACAGTCCTCAACGTGATCCTTAACCCTGTGAGCTCTGAACTTGAGGTGACAGGGGGAGGGGACTCACCGTGGGTGTCCATCAATGTGGCAGCGGAACGTGACCGGTGCAGAGCTCTCGATCTCCCCTTCTGAGGCGGGCTCCTTCAAAGTCACGACACCACTTTCCAACCCTGTAGAGGAGGAAAAACAGAGGACACTGTAAGCAGGAGGAGGGAGATGGAGGGAGCATAGGAGGACGGGGAAATGATCGAGGAGAAGGACGGGAGGAAAAATTGAGTTAAGTGGTCGTCATGTTGTCTGTCCTCACGGGACGCATGCCGATGCTAATGGGTCCAGCAGAGACGAGGGCAGGCTCGAGCACATCGCCATGACAGCGCTATGACTCAAGAACAGAGGCAGAGGCATCGCTGTTCTGCAAGTGCTGTGCTTTTTATGGACATTTAATGGACAGCCTATTGACTTACTCTGATAAAAGGGCTACTCTGCTGTCAGAGCAGCCCATAAAACAGTGAACACGTTTTGACTTTTGGCCAATAGCGTAGCCGTAATTTTGAAAATGCTGGTAGTCTGTCTGTAATACTGCATAATGGGAGGAGCAAATGCCACAACAAAGTGATGAGAGGCATCCCTCACACAAGTAACATGAAACCTGATCAATGGTGTCAGAGTAACAGATGAGCATGAGAACAAATGAAGAAAACAGATGGCAGGAAATTGATCCACAGTGGTCCCCTGAACGCATCGCTATGCAGTGAGAAACGAGGGGAACTGAGTGGTTTTACCATTAAGGGTTTGACCCAGTGTGCTGGGATATATATATCGACTACTCACAGCATGTCAAGAAATGATCACAGCGGCAAATCATTTCTACATTCTGCTAAAAGAAGAGTAACAAATGATCATTTTTCAGGGCATGATTCTTTCAAATGTCAAAGGCAGACTCGTGGATATATCTCACAAGGCTTTTCAACCATCTTTCAATAAGACCCGCGATGGCTCCTGCAAGCTAAGCCTCTCATGTTGCCAGAAATTCAATGTCCACCATAAAAAATGCTCTTTTAACCAATGGAGAGAATCGCTGATGCACACCGAAGTCTACTGGATGAATAAAGAAATATCTCACAGTCACTTAGAGTTGTCTCATTTGGTGAAAGACATCTGAGATTTGGTTGTAATACAGGCTTCGTGTTACCTTGCCGGAATTCCCCTTCCCTTGTTGTGTGTGTTGACTATACAAATACTTACAGGGCTAATTGTTATTTATGTGACGATAATATGAGCTGTGGTCGGATGACATGCAGTAACCGTGCAACCAGCGTGGTTACTGGGTGCCTACATCCATTCACTGCATGTTTGTTTGGGTTGCCCCGGTTCATGTACGAGTCCATGATGTGTGTATTAGTGAAAGACATTCCATCATGGTGAACTACATTCATATGGCCTGTGGCTGAATACTGTGGCTGCATCATCTATGAAATATGCATGGCATGAGCCTCCACCTGAGAGAGCATTAGAGAGAGGAGGGGGACACAACACCGCTACAAAGCCAGAGGAGGCGCTAGAGGACGACCTGCGACAACAAATTATGCATGAAACTGCCAGTGCTCTGCACCCTCCGGGGGATCATGGGAAACCAGTCTCCACAGTAACACAACCTCCATCCCTCATGCTTATATCCCCATCTGTGCCGGGCACCGCTCATTAGCTTCCACCTAAAACAGATGCCCCCACAACTGTGAGTGTGTGTGCAAATCACGCCACGGTGGAACAAATGTATGTGTTTGTGTCTGTTAGAGACAAGTGTTTGTGTATATATGTGGTGGTGAGGTGTGAAACACAGTCGGTCGATGATGCTGTGCCCCAAAGCACGAACACATGTGCTTAAATGTACTCCAATGTCTTTGACAGTTCTGCAGAGGATGCTAATTGTGTGTCTCAGTCAAGGCCGTTCCAGTCAATAGCTCCAGTAGCTCAGTGAAGAGGAAGAGGAGAAGGGGGGAGGTGACTAAGGCCATCCCAGCAATGGGGACCTGAGGGCCAGACACTGCAGACAGACCTGTTATTACTGCTCTGGAAGCATAAAGGCGGGGGTGACAAAACCAGAAGGGGAAACTGTGAGTCACTGAGAAGGAGGAGGAGGAGAGTGTAAGAAAAAGTTTGATGGAACAAGTATCATCTGCAACGTGACTGACATTTGCAAAATGAAATCAAAGAATTTGTTTTAACCTGCCTGGAGTAACAGGTGGGTGTCAACCTGTCAACCTGAGGAGACGCGGCAACTATTCTGTATAACTTTCATCCGAGTCTGTGTTTTTTAACTTCCCCGTGTCTGGTATCTGTCCTGGGAAAAACCCTCTGACACCTTTTTACATTTGGAGAAATATTTTACATTCCAGCAGCATGAATTTTAAGAGAAAAAAAAATAATGGGTTGGTAGTGTGAGCAGTAAGAGACAAACAAAATACCTAGGCTAGATAATGTAGGAAAAAGTAATCACAGTACAGGACACACTGCTTGACCTTTTTGAACAATGAGCACTTAACACACACACACACACACACACACACACACACACACACACACACAGACGCACACAACCCTGTGACTGTCTAAAATTTCTCCCACTCCTGATCCATTTACTTCTCTAGCGCGTGAAAAACACTTCTTGGTATCATTCGGTTTCTAATTTGACCTGGATTTCCTGACAGACTTAGATTCTAACCTTCTGCGCCGCTCATAGCTCCATATACAGTTCATGTTTCTCCAGCTGTCCCCTCGACAAACAGAAGGCACTCTTTCATAACCTATTAGTGGCAAATACTTCCCTGTAATCCCTCTCAGAATGCATGACTAAGTGTTGGAGCAGGCCTGCCAGCTAACGCCATAATTAGGGGCGTATAATTATTATGTTGGAGGCAGAACAGGAAGCTCTATCAACACGGGGATGATAACAGATGAATTGTGTGGATATTGTCAAGGCAGATGCTTGGGCCATTCATCCCTCACTGTGCCAAAAGGCAGCTGTACGTATGTGTGTGTGTTTGTCTGGTTCACTCAATGAGCTGATTTGTTGCCATGGAGAAGGGTTTCTGCAACAGAGAGGCAGGGTGGATTGTGTTATCCAGGGCAGTGCTGGGGATATGATTTGACAGACAGCACCATATGGGTATAGGAATAACTAAAACATATGGCTTCATATTGTAGACTTTGTTAAAAAAAAAAAAAAAACAGTCCTGGGAAAAGCGTGGCATACTCGGCTTGTTGTTTCAGACGAGGTGTCAGATTTTATCAGCTGTGGCTGACAGAGGTCAACAGGCCAGGCTGCAAACTACAGGAACCAAGAGAGATGATGCTGCTGTGACAAGGCAGTAAAAGGAGGGGAAAAAAAGACACTCTGACACCGGAGCAAAGTTACTCTGCAGAGAAGAAGGTGACGGATGGAGTCTGGGTCATTAAGCATGGGAAACTGCATTTTGTCAGCTCACAAAAGACCCGAAAAAGGAACTGTGACAGGGTGTGAAGCAGTGGAGCTGTACAGGCGATCAGTAAGGATGCTCTAAAATGCATCTGCTGAGCTAATGTAGGTTAAGGACACATGCTGTGTGATTAAACCAAGATGGCATGCGTGTGTGTGTTTGTGTTTTAAACAATTAAACGGGGAGGGAAATGTGCCTGCTTCCTTGTGTTACTGCTCCATGTTCTCCTTCCTACTAGCTATGTCACTTATTTCCACAACTCTGTCACTCCGCATCTTGTCACAGAGAGTCAAGTGAAGCGTCGCCTCTAGGACCAACAAACATGCTGACAATAGTGATGCCTGAGCCCGACGCCTCTGCTGGACGTGGTCTCGCCATGGAGACTCAGTGACCGGGCGCGACAAAAGGATGGAGAGGGGGGCTAAAACGTCTATTAGTGAAAACAGAGGGGGGATAATTACTCTGAATAACTCTCAACTGGCAGGATTTGCCCACCCACCATTGAGAGCAAGATAAATTAACTCTCTCGCTGCAGAGGGGAAAGGAGGAGGAGGAGGAGGAGGAGGGGGACAGTCTACTCTGGTACAGTACATGTACAGTACATCTGGGCCAACCCCACCCCCAACTCCCCCTTACAACCCATATTTACTCCTACGCACGCAAACTAGCATACACATGAGCGAACGCAAATGCAGGATTAATGCCAGAGGGGGTCTTTACTTTAAAGCTGCGTGCGGCTTTATCGCCCGTTAAATGTATGTTGGGGAAATATGAGAACATCTGTCATAACATGGTCTGATCCGCCGAAAGTGATCACGAGATGGACAGCTAACCTGCAAACTCTGACAAAGAGACAAATGTGTTGATATACACAGACAGATGTATACAAAAGTCATTAATGATGATTTATGACTGCACGCTGCTTGACTCGTGTGTTTGAAAAGAATGTGCTGTGCTATAAATGATCTTGTCTCTACATTATCAGAGGACACAAGTTCTGCTGTAAGTGCTTTCTTATCTGAAGTCTTGCCTGAGGAGCCCACTCATGTTGCTGTGTTCTTATTAAACAGATATAAAGCTATCGATCTTACAGTTTCCAGCAGAATGTTAATGTGTGGTTCATTGATAACACTACATCCATTAATATCTGCTTCTCAGCTGCTCATATCAGCTTTATGCAGCGGGTGTCTGGAGCACTGTCATATCTAAAAAGGGAGAAATGTATACTTATACCTCTGTCCTGTTGGTGGTTTTGCTGAAAGCCTCTTTAATCTGAAAGCCTACTTGATATGATGTCCCATCAGCACCCTCAGCTGCAGATGGAGAATCAATGCGTGCACACATGTACGCTCATTAACTCCCACAAATAAGGACATGCCATGTGCATTTGATATTTTAAATCCAGCAAGCACGTTTGTTACTGCTCCTTGGATACACTGGTCGACTAACTGAGGCGTGTCAGAGAGCCAAATGAAACACTTTCTGAGTCTTTATTGAAGATTTATTTACTTAAACTTGCTTTAATTGACTTTTTGGCCAACACTGATGTACCATCACCTTATAAAGTTGATTTGGCAAACCTGTTAGGAAACAGTTTCTTATTTACACAACAGGCAGATATAGGGCAACATTAGTGTTCATTCAGTCTCCACTAAATGGGACTTTTCAACTCCTAAATGCACCAGCTAGTCAGCAACTTTGTCTAACTGCTGTTTGGTGCTTTGCAGGTAGAGTACAGAGGGTTTATCAGCTGATGGCTGGATCTCAAAATGATGCCAGTGTCATTATTATTATTATTGACGACTGAACGACCATATCTTGATTCTTTTGCTCATCTACACTGAGCAAAAAATGTACGACCGCTCTTATATAAACAAATATCCATATTCATTTCCCTTTATTAGGTGAGTTAAGCGTAAAAAAATGTGAATATCCCACCTTCCTTCCAATGAAAATATTCCTCTCTTTTCCAGTGCGTGGGAATATTAATGACCTGGCAGATAATACAGTTTATTCTGGGTCACGATGGCAGCTCGTAAGAACTGGTGCTTCATGTCTAACTTGTTTTTTTTTTTTTGTTTTTTTTTCCTCTTTCCCATCTGTGGGAGTAAGTCAGTTGAGCTTTATTGACACACTAGATCATGTTTAATTGCAACACATAAAAGCAGTTCCCTTCAGATCAGACATGGTTTGGAAAACTGATGTGCTTCTTCGGTCTATCTGGATAAAACTTTTTAATCGTTTAGAGTCGGTGCTCAACATCACAGACCACAAATATCCACTGGTGGAGACACATCACAGAGCAGGGGTTAAACTTCTGCTCTCTCTTCCTCCGTCTGTCCCCCTGTGTCTGTCTCAGTTCTGCGACTTGGAGGTCCGGACACTCATCTGCTCTTGTAATCAGCCTTTGAACAATTAACATCACCGCAAAGAAAAACCTCCCGGCTGAATGCAGCTAGAGAGGACAACATATTCCAGATGGAGCTATTTTTCACTCTGCTTTGCTTTTTGTTTCCTACTGCCATCAGTCCAAAACTCAGTGTTTGAAAGACACAAAGGCTTTTCAGTAACGACTGGTACCTGAGGGCCTTCCACAATACATGAACAAGGTTGTTATTTATCCAAAACAGGGTTGTGCAGAATTCCCATGGCTTCCTCTGAAACTTAAGAGGGTCATTGGGGTTTGGTTATGAGGCTAAACAACAAATTACGATACTAGCCCCCTTAACAGGATAAAATGTTTAGAAAGTGACGGAGTGAAAAGCCTGACATAAATAAAAAGCTGGAGGAAAGAGGGCAGTGTTAATCTGAACCTAAATAATTATATAGCTCGAAAGCAAATTACACTGCTCAGTAATTTCCAGACAAAAGCCTTTTGATAGTATATGGGAAAAGAGTGTTACACAACGGAGGAAAAGAAAAAAGATACAAGCAACAAGAAACACATGCTTGGTGGCACACATATCTAGTTTCCTTTGGAGAGAGGGAGAGGAAGCCACAAAGAACAAGGCAACAAGGTGGAAACATTCCTTCAGCTCATACTACCTGTCATCTTATACTCTGACTTTTGTTTTGCTTTTTTGATCCAGAAACTGGATGCACACCCTCGTTGCCATTATGAAACCCTGTCAGCTAGCAACTTTCACTCGGGAGAGGTTCTTCTTTTCCCAAAATGGAGGGTGAGAACGCCTTGAAATTAAACACTCACACTTGATATTGAAGGAGGCATTGGTGGAGTGCTGCACAGCTCCCGTGGCCGTGTTCATCGCGACGCACACGAAGTTCCCCGCGTCCAGCCGCCGATCCACGGCGGTGAACTTGAGGTTGCTGCCTTCCTGGAAGCGTCTCTCGCTGTTTACCAGGGGCTGGTCGTTGTGGAGCCAGCTGTAAGTGATGTGAGCCGGATCGCTGACCTCGCAGCGTAGCATGGCGCTGCGGCCGTGCAAGGCATCCTGGGATTTGGGCTCCTTGGTGAACTGGATGGCAGCAGCCTGGATGGACAGAACTGGAAGAGGAAAGAGAGAGAGAGAGAGAGAGAGAGAGAGGGAAAGTAAATGACAGAGGATTAGAATGGGGCTGCTGTTAACATTTTACTGCTTTTTCCGTTCATTAAGTGTGTGCCATGGCGACCACTTAGCCTCGCGGAGGAATGCAATGTTTAGACAATACTGGCTAGCTGTGAATTATTTTGTCGTAAAATTATCAGACCCAACGCGGAGAAAATACCTTTTCCCGTTAGCGAGGCTGTGACGTGAATGGGTGATCTCACTCACATGCACATATACACACACACACCATTTCTGTCTCACAGTCATGTGCCATCACTTCAGAGAGACATATCTCTCAAACAGGACGTGATGTGCGTTGCTCACACATCCTCACGCACACTTAAATCTTTTATTTCCCCTCATGATGCTGTGTACAAGCTCTGTGTGAGAGACATGCTTTCTGCTCCACTTACCCACATCTCAGTGGAGAAAATGACAAGAGTGTGACTTGGACTAAAGGCTGCGAGAATGCTCCACAGTTATTTTGACATGCTACAGTTAGAAGCTCAGAGATTAGGAGAAACAAAATGAAAACAGAAGAACGGAGCCATGGTGGGATTAGAGAGGTTTTTTTCCCCTCATTTTTGTTTTCCTCCATCTTTTTTTTATTGTTTTAACAACTAGAACTTGACAGAGCAACAACACTAGTAACTTGTAGTATGCGATAACAGAGTTCTAATCAGCACTCACCTGCTGACAGATTAATCTTCATATTTTATGATTTTATACAGAAACACAAATGTTTCCTTTGCAGAAAGTTTTCACACTATTCCATTTCAGCGCAATATGCTCACACATGTCTGGCTGATAATTCTTGTGTCTACCTCCTGATGGAGCAAAAAAGGCCTTTCAGATCACCGATACGTCTTTCGTGGCAAGATACACTCATGTTTGTTTCTAAAAAAAAATCTTGGCAAGACAAAGAAAGGTTTAAACAAATCTACTCATCAAGAACCATGTTCATCGTGTGTCAAGGCAGGCCCTCATGTGCCCTGCATAACACACTGTTATCATACCTGATGTCAAGGTTTGTTATGATAAGGAACGGTCCACAGCTTGAGTCAATTAAGCATACCTACACCTGCATGATGGTGTGTGTGTGTGTGTGAAGGTCTTCTTGCCCTCTTGTAGGACTGAAGCCAAGTAAAATGGGGATCTTTCAATAATGTTAAATCAAGGAGCCTGTTGAAGATGAGCCAAGATAATTCCTTCATCTTTGACCCTCCTCATCCCGCTGATCCTGTCCTTCTCCTGCCTGTCCATCTCTTCATCAGGCCATCTTTGTCTCAGCTGCAGGTGGCTCGAGCCGACACACAGACAGACAGGCAGGCAGGAAGGCAGGCAGAAAAGACGCAGCAAAGCAGAGAAGCTGCTCAAACATGACAGCTGCCTCGTATTTCACAGACAGGAGTAGAAATTATTTGCATCGTTTTCAAAGAAAAGAAAACGGAGAGGCAAAAATGTACTGAAATGTCAGCTTGAGATGAATAAAATACAGAAATACCATCTATATCACATGCAAGATAGGCAAATGGCTCAGACTGGGCATTATATCACCGCTAAGTGTTGGAGATACGCATTATGGATTCACATACGTTGCCAAAAATAAAGAAGAATGTCTGGTGTGTTCTTGCAGATGAAAGCCTACAGCTAAAGTAAAGAGATATCTGTTAACACCTCCCTCACAGATAAAACCAGAACTAATCTGGTGTTGAAGCAGAAAACCGCTTATGAATGCCTCCTTACTCATCACGCCAGCAACTGCATTAAAGAGCCATCCTGATAAGAAAATTAGCTAAAGCGTGAGCGACGACTCCTTTGTTGGAGGACACTTAAACAACAATCATCGTTACGTGTTTTCCTACAATGGGACAAATCCGCAGACGTCTCACGATTGGCACAAGAAACGTGTCCCTTCAAAGCACGAACACAAACATGCTCAGTGTGACACGGTCACAGCATTTGTAGAGAAAAGGGTCCCTGAGAGGATTTAACCCACAGCTGTGACATTAACATTAGCAATACTACTGTGTAGCCCAGGGGAAAAACAACTTTTATACATTTTTCTTGCATAAACCACTTTTATATTATGTAAATATTACTTTTGGATCTCGATGTCAATATGAGGACATGTTATAGAAGAGAACACTAGAAGTTGTGAGAAAATGACATGCTATTTCAATGTTCTGATTTTTAGTCCATCATACTTTTGTTTTTATTTCAGCAGGTCTGGCAGACAGGTGGATCGATGGCTTCATTGGGGAATTGATTTCCTTCACGTGGAGACACTGTATTAGAGGTCACAGCGCTGTGGCCTTTATTTCAGCTGTAAAACACCACGTGGGGAGAGATTTACAGCCTCCAGGAGAGACGGCTGCTGCTACATGATTGACTGTATCAGACAAAATATCTCACTTGGGACTCATCCCATCTTCATTTCAATTTATGCCACCAAGTGCCAACCATCTCACATCATTTCCAAAGAGATTTATGATCAAATCGTGCCTCTTATTCTCATATTCTTTCATGCTCTGTCTCAACATGGGATGATGGTCTTCTAGACTAAAGCTGTAGCCCAATGCACACTTATCAAAAGTTGTGTTCATACACAATTTATAGATTATTTATCAAGCAAATGTGTTCCAGCTTGTGAGGATTTGCTGTTTTTCCATGTTTTATTATCCTTTTAATTTAAATTTTGAGTTTTGGATACTTGGTTAATCAAACAAGCAACCTAAAGATGTCACACTGGGCTCTGAGAACTTTTAATAAACATATTTCACTATTTCTTGACATTTCATAGACAAAATAGGAATCTATTGATGAGAAATGATCAAGAGATTTACTGATTACTGATAACAGTTACCCCCAGTTCATAAATCATTCTTCCACCACCTGAAAATAAGCTCTGGTACAGCTTCTTCACGTGATTTATTGCACAAAGGATTGTTTCAACTTCTCCTCTGTATCAGTAAGTGGTCTCTAACATTTCTCCAAAGGGTCCGTGAATTTGTTCCATCTGCGTAAAACTGGGATAAAAGGCAGCAGATGGGTTGAAACACCAGCAGAGTCATCCCCAACATCCACCTTGAACAATATATCAAGTAATGTTTGCAGACAGCGCCTTGCCTCCATGCCAAGCTTACAGCTGGGGTGTGAGGTAGCGTGCCAGCTTCGATCACACTGAGCCTCCTCTGTGTACGCTGATGTTACAAGATTTGGAGGAGGAACGGCGGAGCTGTGGCATGCAGTTGATGGTTTCATTTGAGATGCATGTTGACATACAGTGTGTGTGTGTGTGTGTGTGTGTGTGTGTGAGTGAGAGAGAGAGAGTGAGTGTGTGTTTAAATAGTGAATGACTTGAGGGAAAAGTCCCAGCAGAGACGGCACATACAGATAAGGTGTTTTCACATACCACAGGATGACAGACGAGACCAAGCGAGAGAGAGAGTGAGAGGGTCGAGTGAGGCACAGTCTATCACGTCTGAGGAAATCTGCCAAGTTTACTGTACTGTTCAAACAAGGAAGGCACCGTGACCTACATCTCAAACTCACTGCACCCTGCCTCTAAAACCAACCAGAGACCACTATCATATATATAAAATTACAGCTGCCACCCCCGATCCTCTGTATTGTTGTAACGTAGGTGTGCTGCAGAAGAAACACATCCAAAGTTCTGTCTGTCTGACCGAATCAGTGCAGTTAATTTAGGTCATGCTTTTCACTGAGTCACACAAGGACCGAAGGAAAGGGAATGTTTGGCTCGGCACGCAGTGACATTTCAAAGAGATAAGCAGGGCAAATGCTATCTAAAGTCCCACTGAGGGCCCTTCAAAGTGAGAGTGGTTGAAAGGGATAGTTATAGATGAAGGGGAAACAAACAGCGAGACTGGAGGAGACGGGATGGGAATGTTCCTGTGACGAAATCTCTTCAAAGCTCAGACTGAGGTAATGAAAGGTTAAACTGACGGATCATGTCTACAATTGAACTAACTACACAACAAAGAAATACAGTCAAGTAGAATAAGTCCTTAAAGGTGCCCTGTGGAGTTTTTGACCACTAGTAGAGTCTTCTTAATGAGTGGCGGCAGTGGAAGTAAAGAAAAAGACTGCAAGCTAGCAAACATGGATGTAAACAATACTGTTTCAGAGAACATTCAAATAATTGGCTTTGCGAATGTTTTATGAGGAAGGAAATGCATTCAACATGTTTGTTATACCTCAAGGATACACAGTAATGAGCTCTGGTGAGAAACACTGAATGTAAACAACACTTCACAGTGCACCGTTAAGTTTTAAAAGTAGAGCTTTAATTACTAGTTAATGATTCATACTTTTATTACTGATTTGTTTTTAAGGTTAATAGTTTAGTCTATAAAATGTATTTAATACATTTTTAGAGGGGATGTCTGCCTACCAGCCAACAAAGAGATCACATCTATAATGATCTGACACCGAAAAGCTGCTGTAACCTGTAAATGTCGCATTTTAGAAGGAGTGAAGATTCTGTTGACCGATTATTCAATTAATTTAAAATGTAGTCTTTTCTTAAACCAGAAAGCTTCATAACAGGAAAGGAATATGATGTCTTAATTAATCAAAGCTGTGGAAAAGGGTTCTCGCCACAAGCACTCTTCCTCCTGGGAGCCTCCTCATCTTCACAGATTAAGAAAAAAAAAAAAAAAAGAAGCTGAGAACAAAAAAAGATTTCTGGCTCTGATTCCAGTCAGTACACACTTGCCCGGAAAAGCTTACGACGGATACGCTAATGCACCCGGATGAGCAGCGATCATCATTAAATATTAATAGTTGTTCGTTTTCAAAATAGTTTGGACTTTCCCTGGATTTCGATCAAGGTATCTGGAAAGAAGTTGGAAGAGACAGAAAGTAGGTTAAAGATGGAGGGGGAAACTGCTGAGAGGGGTAAAATATCTGCACACAGGGATTCTCCTCTTCAACTTGCTGCACTGCCGACCCCATTAAGCCTGGCTCGGCTGTCAGGGCTGTCAGGTGGAAGTCGCCTTTAAGTCGGCCTGACAGCAAGAACCCACAATAATGGGCTCATCAGCAACCCACGCCTCCATTCTCGGTTTCTCGACTGTCTGCTGGCACGGGCAGCCAGAGGTGGATGAGTTGAATTATATGTCAAGACACACTACACTGTATCAGTACAGAGAGGAATGCAAGATGCACAATCGGAGTCAAAGAAAGAGAGTTTGTGGGAGTGTGTGTGCATTATCTGTGGACATTAACAATGAAATCAATATCCAGATAAGACAAACTGGTTAATCTTCATACAGACTACATACTGGCTCTTATTGTAGAGGTAAAAGTTGCATGTTTGAATGAAAAAGACTGACAAATGACGTCCTATATTTCGAAAACATTTAAGATAAGAACTTTAATTCCTTCTGATAACCAGCGACATCAAAGATGTCTTCATCTTATCAGTGAAGATGCTGTAATCAGGATTGTGTGTCTCCAACAGGCCGTCACACACGACAATGTTATCATGATGACGCACAGGACTGAGGCTGCGAGAGGTTAAAGGGGAAGACCCTCACACATGCACAGACACGAACAGCAGAGCCCACGAATGCTTGGCACCAGACACACCCATCGTTGGAGCTCAAATTGCCCGTATGTGTGTGTGTTTTAACAGCCTCTCTGTGGACCGTGTCGAAGCGTGACAGCTGCTCTGAAATGTTTCAGAGTGACAGGACAGCGGAGCGAGGAGACTTGGTGTCACAGGAGGGAGTGTTGCTGACGGAGCGTGAGACCAGTGATTGGAGCGTTCAACATGGCTGCTATTAGACATTTATCTCAATGACAACTCGGCCTCGGTGACACGCAATTCCCAAAATCTTACACGTTGAACTGATGCTATTAAAACTCTGTTTTCAAGAGTGTTCAAGAGTTTAAAGTCTGTAAGTTATCTCCATCTCCTCCGCCATCCTTAATGAAGACACGACTACCATCCACGATCGCTCTGTTTTCATTACTCTCCTCTCCCCAGACACAAAATCTACACAACCCAATTAAGGATACGAGCAGCGAGGCTCCAGATAACATCAGCCCTCTTTGCTCAAACTGCACACACTTACAACAAACAGCGCGACTCTGATCAGATCAATTATTAACAACTCCAGGAGTTCACATGAGATCACAAGGAAAGATGCAGCATGATTTCGAAAGCAGCATGAAACATCTTTTTTAGTTCATGGCAATCTGGAGGTCAGACAAGAGCCTACACGATGAGCGCATACTGGAAAAACATGTCATCAATTTTTCAGCATGCAAACGATGGGTAGAGACAGAACACTGATGTAAACTCCTCTCTTTTTCAAAGCCTTTCCTCTTATTCTAGCAGCTGCTTTGCCTCATTCACAGGGTCAAACACGACAGGATACATAACTCTACTGCCCTCTGGTCACCTTTTGAAGGAAAAAGCTAACATTCGAAATAATCAAAGTGGATACTCCTCTTCATCCTCAGGGTCGGGTAATGAGGTCATCTTTAAAGTGCTCCATTAAACAGGTCAGGACTGCCAGCAGTGGGGGGTGTAGATCATATTTTGATTCCCAGCAATTTTAGCAATCGCGGCATATTCCTGCTGCTTAACTGGAATACCGAGCTAACGAGATTAGCATTCCCACTAGGGTGTAGATGTCAAACAGAGCGAGGGAGGGAGCAAGAGGAGATACATCCTCACTGTCGGGAGAAGACAGTGAGCCGCACACCGTGGTGAAATAGACATGCATCAATGATTCTAATTAGTTTCTACCTTGGAGGAGGCCCTGGGTATCAAACATCAACAAGTGCATCATCACTGTCAAGTAACAAATGTTGGCCTGGTCAGATTCTTCGTCTTGTTTACTTACTTTTGACCAGACAGACTACATTTTGTTTGGGCAAATGTCTTCATTAGACCGATGCACATTCCCCTATAAGGTATCCAAAAAGAGGAGAAAAGAGTACCATAACTTGTGTTCAATTGGCACCAGTATAGCAGACCCTACTTAGCAGCCTGTACCACATAGGATGATACAATCCCTGACACTCTTGATGATTCTAGATATTGTTTGGAAACCCTATTTAACCCATATTAATTGTAAGCAGTAGCACAATGAATGTCATGTCTACTGTATAGTATCTCTCACGCTTTCCCATATAGCCATTAGTGGTAACCGTATGGTTGCCAAATATTTGTTATAGAACAAATCATCATATCATGATAAAATCTCTGAGGCAATAGCTTAAATGAATGTCATGTTGGCATTTGGACAGAAATGCCGATAACCATCTGTCACAATTCAAGCAAGTGCGTGTTTGAAAGCTGAAATAAAACCTCAGATGAAAGACCGTGATAACCTCGTCCTCGGTTGTGTTTGTGGACCAAGATGTCAGGGAGATAAATTGAAGTGGGAATGAAGGGCAAAATCATGGGAAGCACTGAGGCCCACTGACGGCGCTGTCATTACCTGTCAACAAATTACCAGATGTGTGTGTGTGTGTGTGTGTGTGTGTGTTGCCTCCCCTGGATGCCTCCTTGAAAACTGGTTGGCAGAAGATCTTCCTTAAAACTGACAGCGTTTATGGTCCCATAAACACAGTGGAAAAACCCAAAAGAGCATAAAACAGGTCAGACTGTATGATTAACTGCATTCTGATTTATTAGAATCATGACAAATCGCAATTTAAATTCCATCTAAAACACGAAATATAGAGATACATGTGTGCCTGCAACAGTGTCAGAGAAAACACATGCACGCAACAGACTGTTGGAGCACGTGTCATGGTCAACAATTAAGATTTTGTGGTCCTTAAAGTGTTACAAAACATACTAAAGCAGAAGCTTTGGTCTATAATCAAAGAACTGTTAAGAGAAAAGCAGAAGTGATCTCAGATACTGATGTCAGATTGAGTTTATTTTGCTAGAAGTGTATTTTCACGCTTTACTGATTTCTTGGTCAGTATTTTTAACAATGCTGCGTGTCAGCAATGGTTTGAGCTCTCCAACTTGAATTACACAGAGAGAAATCACCAGTGCATGAAGCCGAAATGCCGCCCAAACAAAGAGGTCGGGTTGCCTTATTTAACTTGACAGCGGAGACGTTAAACAGGACGGAGTCGGAACAGGTACAATGTCTGTGTCAAACCATTGCAGCAGCAGTGACAGGCTGGTTCACCACAGACTGATCTCATAATTGACCTCCATCAGCTTTTGTAGGGCTGCAACTAACAATTGTTTTTTTTATTATTGGCCAATCCAATTTATTGGATTAATTGATGAATAATTTACTGAAACGCGATGCCTTGTTTTGTCCTAAACCACAAAACACTGAATCCACAGTGATATAACAGACAAAGCTAAATATAAAGCTAGAGCCAGGAGCTGGTTAGCTTAGCTTCGCATTAATACTGGAAACAGGGGGGGAAGAGCTAGCCTTGCTCAGTTCAGTGCTAACAAAATGGTGATTTTTTTTTGTGGTTTTACGAGGGGTTATGTGCCCAATCCACGAGTCTTACTGTGTACAATGCGCAGTCTGTGTTCAGGGTTTCATAAATGATATGAGAGACAAATTTTAGCCTCAGCTATAACAGAGGCACCCCCACTCTATCAAGCTGAGAGGGATCAAAGCAATACAAAAGAATGAGTCCCTGCTGTCTCTTTCCATTACATCCAAAAAACTGACCCCAGGTAGTGTTTTATTCTCTGTGAGGCATACATCAGCACAGCACATCTCTGTGTTCATTCCTCTGCCTCTAATTGAAAACCATGTTCAAAGCAGAGACGGGATGCCTTTTTTTTACCACTAACACGGCTATGTAGACCCGCTTCCTTAATTCAATCGCTGCTCTTATTGTACCAGGTAATTGCACTGCAGAGAAGTCTCACTCTGCAAAGTGACTTTGCTCGTGTGCAAAGAGAGGGCTGGGCTCATTATAACAAACCTCACTGAGATCACTATCAGTTTGTGCTCTCCGTCTTAATGCTGACAGCAGGGAGCGGGCTCTGCACCAACCAGACAAAGACCCCTCTCCCCAGCTTATTATCAGGCAATATTGGCATGGCAACAGGCATGCAACCTCTCCAGGTGGACCCGAGCGCTGCGACGTTTTGCTTCGCTCCTCCCTCAAACGGCAGCAACATTCGTTCATGACGCCTCAGTGGAGTTTCTAGCCCTTTTGACAACTCCTAAAATTAGCTCTTTCATCAGAAACATGACAGTGATTGTACCATAGCTGTGTTTTTTGGATCCTAGAAGATCATTTTCCCCACAGAAAAATACTTGACATGGCATTTTGACAGAAGTATGTCACCTCTCCTACATCGTTCTGAAATGCCCTCTCATCCCTCCTAACGAGCCGCTGCTTGCCAGCACACCTCTTGCCTTTGAAATGAAAAAGTGCTCCATATGGCCTCCATGACAGGAAAAATAATAAAAACACTCATGTAACGGTGTGAGCAGCAGGGGGGGAAAACAGGCGTCAGCCATAAATCTCTTAATAAGCGCGCGGGGAGGTGGTCAACAGCATCAAAGTGTTGGCTTAGCCCCACCCAAACGCTCCTTTGACTGTTTTAATAGGCCACCCAACCTAGGCCATTACTGGCTCATTATTAGTCGTACTATGAGGCCTGCAGCCTCCTCACTGGGACTAGTTTGGCCCCTGAGGAACGCTAGTAGGGATCTCCATTATGCAGCCAGCAGGAAAAAGAGTCAGAATCACAGCTCATAATTTAAGCATAACAAATATAGGAAAATATTTGCTGGACTAAATCATTGCAAAAAAAAAAAAAGTGCTCGCATTTCTTTTCTAAACAGCTCAAAAATACAAGTTACTTTTGATAAAAATCAATTTTATAACTGATTTTATGCACATTTTGTACACCCAATTAACGCTACATCATGTCTTTGCATCAAAGGGTTGACTCTCTTCTTTTATCTCACTGCTAAGGTTATTTAAGTTTAATGCAGAGCATTACCATAGCATCACAATGTCATGCTGTGGATGTTTTGCACTCCGTTTTGAAATTGCTGCTAGACCAGCCTGTTAATATAGGTACGTTTATGCAACTGTTTTTTTAACCACACTAAAAAAAGTCATTTTTGAAAGGCTTTTTCAATGATTTTGACTTTTGGATAATACTCTGGAGTTACTAAAAATGTTTGGATCACACAACCTGGAAACAATCCTTTGCAGCCACCACTGGAATCTAATTGTATAAATAGCAAAATTAGTATAGCCAAATCTTTGTCTGCAACTGTGCAGTACTGGATTTAAACAGAATGAATAGAAATGCAAAAAAGTACAGCTTTCAAATGTTGACTTTGAATGCCAGCGTTATGAATGAAACGTCAAAGCTTCAAACGCGATATTCCATGTTATCGCGTGATGTATAAATGGCAGTTCACGGAGCGTGATGTGCTTGCTTTACGACAGATGGAGCTTCAGAACACGAAGAAACCTTTCAGAGAAGATATGAGCCACGTCTCTCATCACCCCCCGCTGCTCTGTCCCTCTACACCAGCCTTCAGAACTGTCATGCTGTATCGAAAATAGAGACATCTGAGCACGGCCAGCTCTCACTGATTTTCAACACCCACTCATAAAAGGCTGACTGTTGAAACACAGGCAGCCTAATGCATCTCTGTGCAAACCCACGTAGGCCGAGGTCAGAGCAAGAGCCGACAAGAAAGAAAGAAAGAAAACAAAAAGCAAGGAAGAAATCAAGACAGGCACAGAGGAAAGAAAGAAGCACTGAGAAGAGGTTATGCAATTTGTCTGGAACGCCCAAACGATGATGATGAAAAACCATTGCGGTGCCACAGATCTGATCCTGGCCATGAAAGAGGACCATGGGTATTATTACCCATGGTGCACAGCAATCTGGAGCCACAGCCGTCCCCTGCAGCTGTGCTCTTATGAGACAGAGTGAATATGGGAGCAATTATTAGATTAAGGCGGATTAGGCTTTACTCAGGTAAGGCAGGTTGGGTCGTTCCTGTCTCTTTGGTCCTGAAAAACTGGGCACTAATCCAGTAATGACACCACTTTCAGAGGGAAAACTGAAAAGTGCAGCAGTGGAGAATAAAGGCTGCCATTTCTTCTACTTATGTTTAGGTTTTTTTTCATATACATAGACAACAAAGAGTCTGCACAGGGGCCGACACGAAAGCCTAATGCAAACTGTTTACACAAGTAAGTGCTATAACTATCCTGCAAAGGGCATGAGCAAAAATTAACAGAGGATTTAGTATCAAACTAAATATAAAGGAACAGTAATGTTAAACATCTGGGGTCACACTCTACAATATTTTTCCAGCATTATGAGCCAAAGATGGAAGATTAAGTCACAGTGGAACAGAGGAGCTCAGCAGTTTGCAGCCAGGCTAAACACACGTCTGATAGATGTTTCAGACTACACAGTCCGCTTTGAATTTGAAAGTGGGAGTTAGAGAACTGAAGCTCGCTGCATGGTTAAATCTTCCTCTGCAGGCCTGTAGACGCCGCCTCGATGGAGTAATATGACAGATATGAGATAAAGCAGAGGGAAGAAGTGGGATGCTGTTTCCAATCGTCTTGCCTTCTGAAATATGATCTGCAAGGACGGACAATTTCAATGGATTAAACAGAAAGAGGGGGGAACATACCTCCACTGCACCATCCGAAGCCAAACATGCAGACTTGGGGCGGAAACCTTACAGAGTGCAGCAATGACGGGACAATATGTCTCCAGAGTGACGGGAGCTGCTTTTCGCATCAGTGGAGGTAATAAATGATAGTCTCGCTGGCTCTGGCAGCAGATGGGCACTGAGTCCTTGGCTGCCAGTGCCGGTCTCTTCTCTGCAGGCGGCTCTGGCTGATGCCTGCACCTCCTCAGCTATGTCCAGACATGAGTGCCAAACAGGAATGTGGTGGCACTCTACAATCCCCCTGGCAAACTACCCAGCATGAAGGGAAGTGAGCCGAGATAAGAGGGAAGAAAGAGGACGATTTTCAGAATTAAACGAAATAAGATGAAGAACAGGAAGGTCTGAACGCTTGTTTCAGTCATTCTGGTGAGAGTCTGTATTAAACCCAGAGAAATTCAGACTGTTGGCTTCATGAAGGCTGTAAAAGAGAGTCTGCTTCAGTCATTACTCTGTCAGCTCACACTGTGGAGGACGGGAGATTGTGTGAGAGATAAACCAATCCCCTTGAGTATTACAATTTCATTCTAGGTCAATTCAATGCCACGTTCCTGCTGCAACATCCAACTGCTAATATACTGAAGCAGGATAATTAAAAAAGAAGTTTTAAATTAGATTCCTCTGTCAGGGTGATATGAATTTCATGATCTAATGAGACGGATTACAGAGACGACAAGATGGAATAGTTAATGATGGATGTATGGATGGATGAACATGCCCATTCTTAAGAGTCAAATTCTTTCAGTTACTTAATGGGACTCCAGAGTACAATAAGGACTCCATTAAACTCTCATTCTGTGTTGCTGTCTCTCTCACATTTTAACAATCCAGCTACCACTGGCATCTGAAAGTGCGTTTTTAAAAGTTTCCTGCATCCCTCTGGAAAAAGCAATATCTGCAATATCCTCAGCTGAGCAACTGTATTTGTTGCTTTTGTTCTTGTGAATGCGCCCTGAGGCCTTGTCCTTGAATGAAGCTGACAAAAGACACAAACAACACCAGACCTTTGACATACAAGTTCATGAAAGGAAAGAAGGAAAGAAGGAAAGAAGGCAGCGTGTGTCAACCTTCCTCATTTCATTTAGAAAAATGGATTTAAGACATGGGTGGCCTCCCGGCCTCTCTATATCTACCTCTCCCTCCCTTCCTCCCACACGCAAACACACACAGATGTTGACGCTGGCAGGAGGGAATCAAACAAACCTGGCAACCAGGTTGTTTCCAGGACTGGTCGCCTCTGTGGTGTAGGTTTCCTAGCAGAGCTTGGCTGGCTCTGCAAAGTGAGCTCAGTGTAGTCACCACAGTTTAATTAGGCACAACCTTTCTGGACAGACGTCTACTGTAGCTGCAGTCAGTGGAGTCTCTCCGGCCGTCAGAAAGGACCCTGTGACTGTGGACCACATAGGTGTGTGTGTTTTTATGAATCTTTTGACTCTATAAACACCAGAGGAGAGTGTTTCAGTGGCAGATCTCCAATACTGCAAACACATAGTCTTAAGATGAGCAAAGATGTCTTTGTTTCATTTTCCACAGTGCTCATTGGTTTCAGATGTATGTGCTGATTTATTACCACAGCGGTGTGTTTTATTTGAATTAACAATAATGACAAAAGGTTGATTATAAGGGGATAGCAGAATCAGCTACAACAAAAAGCACGTCACCGCACTTTTTGTAGTGGGATTATATTCTTTCAACAACATTTCAAGGTTAAGAAACTGCCTCAAAATCAACATAATAATCAAAATTAACTTATGAGAAAGGCAATTATAAAACAGTAACAAACAAATATACCTCAGCCTCGCTAATGCAAAACACACAACCAGCTCCAAACAACAGCAGGGAAGAACGAATCTAACGAAGAGCAGAGCAGACACACGAGGAACTAATTGTACACTTAATGAGAATGTTTGTCATCTAAATAAAATCTGACATCAAAAGCATCCTATTATGAGAGGTAAAGAGCCAGCGAGCGTGACGTTCCAACACCGTTCCTGGTGTTTTTCATACATCTATAACCCAAATCATTATAATTAGGTTGTATTATCTTTTAATCATGGAAGACACTCTGTGCCGTCATGTTTGCAAGCCAGCATGTGGTCCATTTGCACATCATGAAGAGCAAGAAAACAGGGATTGCCCTATTTCTGTACTTTATTTAGGTTTACTATGCCTTGTTCAGATCCGGTATCCTCTCTAAATATACTCAGTTCAAGTCTAGACCCAGATGAGACTGCAGCTCACAGATGGCATCAGAATCTGCTTAAAACGTGTAATAAATGACCATCTGTTTGATTTAATCTTATTTTACAAGGTGACATACTGAAAAACACACCTGGTGTTTTACTTCAAGTATGGAGTGCAAAACACTTGTTTGGCATATAAACAGTATTTACAATTTTTTTTCATTCACAGTTAAAAAGGTCCAATGTAAGATCTGGTGGCTCTATTTACAGAATACGGCAGAAATTAAATTTAATACGCACAACTATGTTTTCACCAGTGTCTTATCACCTGAAAATAATTATCAATGTGTTTTAGTTACCTTAGAATGAGACTCATATTTACAGAGTTTCTCCTTCACGCGATCAAGGAGAGGGTGAGTCAAGGCGGTTGCAATCGGCAACTAGACCACTAGATGCCACTAAATCCTACACACGATGATACTATCAGCACTTCAAATGTCGCTTGAGGACTCCAGTATTTACTAGACTTCTATTCTTAGTGTGTTTTAAGGTGTATTGACAGTTCGATTTAGACCTGTGCATTTGTAGCTGGATCATTTAAAATGTATTTTAGTGCCATGTGTTAACAGGACCTTTGAGACTGCCCAGCATCAATGAAAGTTCTCAAAGACAGATGTTTATGTATGCATACCTGCAAAGATATCCATTTAAGATAGTCACATTTTCTAGTTTTAATGTCTTTCACACATACACACTTAGGAGTGTATGCATCACTGTCTTTTTATGCACTGAGAGTTTGACAAAGCCATTAGGAGACATTTGTCTTTGGGGTTTAAATGCATCAATTCTCACTTTGTATTTACATGTGCCATGTAGTGTAGTATATCAAAAAGACGTTGCATCATAAGTGGCACTTTTAAAATCTCATGGGGTGACTGTGTGCGCCGTAGGGGGTTCGTGACATTTGCAGCACCTCCGATTATTTGAATAACAGAGGAATAGGCAGGACGCGGCAGACCCCCAGTGAGGCTTAGCATTTAACTTTGAAAGCAATGTTTGCATTAGCATAGAGAGAGCTGCATCTCCTTTAAACCACAGTGCTGAAGAGAGGAGAAGCGTGAGGAAAAAAGAAATCACTCGCAAATGGCTAATGTCTCCTTTTTTACTGCCAGACCTGTCGAATGAATATCTGATTTAGTGGTCTCTTGTATAATCTGTTTTCCATTTAGTCGTAAATCATTAACAGACTATCTAGGTGGGTGCTGGCTGTAGTGCAGGGATAAATGATACACTAATGCAAGTACAGAGCAGAGCACATATGAATCAATTTAAGGGATAACAATTAAGAATAATCTGTAAAACAATTCCTTCATAATAGGAGTGTCTGCTAAATCCCTTTGTTGTAAATTTTAATGTTACACAATGTGCCAGAATTACAGCCACCATTATTATGGACGATCACACGACTATTTACTGCCAGCGTTACTTGGCAACACGTGCTACTTGACGTGTTTCCACCCACTCGGGTTGAGCTGAACACGGTCAAGGTGATTATGTTGTTTCTATGAACAATTCAACAGCTCAGTGCGCCGACGCTTCACACCTGCCTGTTGAGAAAAGAGCTTTGTGTTCACGCTGGAAGCACGGAAGAAATAAGACAACTCTGGCTGTATCAACTAAAGCCAGATTACTGCAGGCTGAGCACCTCATATGCACTGTAGATTAGGGGTCTCTGGACAGGAAATGAAATGTTTGGTCTGTCCACGTCGTGGCTGCTTGGAGTGTTTGCCCAGGTACCATAACTGTTGATAGGCATCTAGACACTAACACGGTGTGAGAAAGGATCTGAGATACGACAGGAAGGCAGACTTCCTTAGGGATAAGTGTGACCGATAAACGCCAACACAAAGGGGTTTAAGACGGTGGGTACAACTGGACCAGTGCACGACCTTCCTGATCAAACAACATAAAGGCTCCAAGCTATCAGTAAGCTTTCACCTTCGTATATTGCAAAAAAACTATCAACAAGCTACATAACCTTACTAAGTCTTACTTCAACAATAGGCAGATCTCTGTCTGCATGCTGCACTGGTAAAGGAATAATCATAATCTCCTCCGGAAAACCACCTTAATTACAATTGATCCTAATTCCATAACATTCTTTCCATTGTACCTTCCCAGGAACCTAACAATGTGGGTCGATGTGGAAGAGGGGGGTTGCATTTGTCTTTCAACTCATCAAACCTCCAAAAAAAGAACACACTACAGCTGGGATCCATCTCTACATCTGTTCTACAAATGTCCATGTTAGATGTTTCTGAAATTGGATGAAATGGAGGAACTGAGACAGGAAAAGAGGGAGGTATAACTTCAGATTGATATGTGGAGAGAAACAGAGACAAAATGGAGATCGTGTGTGATGCATGCTGATATTTCTGTTTATTCGCCTTTGAGTGTCCTGGGGATCAGACTGATCAGACAGCATGCTCTCATCTGGACGGTCTGTTTCTGCTCAGGGCTCTGGTATAATGAGGATGCCAGTGTATGGAGTTACAGACCACGGCTAGACCTGCGGTGATCTTGACCAGCCAACCCAAGCCCCCTCCCCCCTCTACGCTTCAGGCTCAGTGGAGATTCATGGTTCCTTTTCAGAACAGTCACTGGTCTGAAGAAAAAATAACTTGATTCACTTGGTTTGAGATAATACTATTTGTTGAATGTCTGTACTAGTGTGCATGGATGCTCTGCACTGGTAATGACTGGGAAGCAGTCCAGGCATCAAGTGACCTGTCCGGACAGAAGAATGGACAAACTCACATAGCTGTGAAGTAGCCATTCACCCAAATGGGGATGACTGCACAGACAGTTGTGGCCACCATGAAAACAACCCGCTGAAGACAGACATGATTTTGAAGAAAACGCTTTAAGCGCTTGTTTCTTTAAAATGAAATGAGAAATGGGAGAAGCTAGAATTCAATACAAGACCAATTTTTCCAGTGACATGAACATGTAATTGAAAATAGACATGTAGGGAGCTGCATTTTATACTGAATAATCTGTGACTGAAGGGTTTATTTGAAAAAAAAAAACAGATATGTGTTTTTATTTATCTTCCTATCATGTGTTTGTGCACTCCAAGGGAGATCAATCAAACAGATGTTGGGTTGTTTTAATAAGATATCCCGTTTTTTTTTTTTTTATATAAATCATGTTTTTTATTGTGAACTCAGGGGAACATCAATCCAACTGGTGTTGATTTATTCACTTTAAGAATGGTGGTTTTTGCAAATGAACTGTGCCAAAAAAAAAAAAACACACACACATGCAGTCGTGCAAACTTGAACTTGTGTTTTACTCATGATAACCGAGTTAGCATAGCAGTCCATGGTTAATAGACTTTGATGGGTTTCATTTTTTAAGCTGAAAGCGAAAACATTTTGGATAGAAAATAAAAGCCACGAAATAGCGATTTTCCAAAAGAATACATTTTCATTTTCTCCAAATGCAACGGTTATATGGAGTTCACTCTGTGATCTTTGTGGAGCACGGCAGAATGAAATGAGTTTTTCAAAAGACAGATGATCCCAGCTGTGTTTCTCGAGCTTATCACGCTCTTTCATCGCAACGCTTAGCTAAACTATGTTTCTCACAATATCATTATGATCAGAGTATTGCCTTACTCAGGTGATGAGACTATTGGATAAAATTTAAAACAAAGTTCATGTAACACATAAATCATCACATGTTGAGTGCTCTTAAACTCAATGTAAGCATTACAGGCGGATATCTAACAGTTCACATTCAGCCACCTCGTTAAAGTGAGAATATCCCATGATGTGAGGGAAGTCCTGTAGTCTGATGTCTCTGTCAAGACATTTAATTCACCGCTCACTCTCTCTCCTCTCATAATGGATAGATGCTTTCTCCTCTTGAGTACAGGAAGCACTTCTCTTTATGGCACTTCCTGAATAGTAAGGAGAGAATGTTTGCTCTGGCAAACACTCGCAAGTCCACACTACACTGAAGATAACATATCCAAAATGTATCAGAGGACTGTAGATTTACATAAATGTCTGTCACATCACCGGTATGATGAACATTTGATACACAAAACGTTTTTAGATCTACAAAACCCTCAGAAATAATATTTCAGAATAAAAGAGAATCTGTCTTTTAAGCAATAACTCCATAAACTTCACCAAACTACTCTTAACGTTCAAAACAAAAATTTTCTACGAGTTATGGAATGTGACAAGAGGGTTACGGGTTGCTCAGTCCTCAGTTTGCGCACACACACACGCACAGAAGACAACATACTGGTTTCCTCTCCTCTTAAATGTAAACAGCATTGGGAACCAGTGAGGCCTGACTGGCACAATGGCCTCCCTCCAAGCATGCTGTCACTCACACTCGGGGGAGAGACACCTCACTGCAGGAGGTGGCGCGACCCCCTGAGACTTAACGAAATGACACCTTCAGACACACACACACACACACACACACACACACACACACACACACACACACACACACACACACACACACACACACACACACACACACACACACACACACACACACACACACACACACACACACACACACACACAGAAAGAGAGAATCACAGACGCACAATTATACGCTCTAAGGCCACTAATTGGCTTGCTTGGCTGTGTGTGAATACTAACTGGGTGCAGGGCAGCAGCTGTTGTTAGAGTCAGTTTTCTCAAAGGTGAAGGAGAGGAAGAGGAAGAGGAAGAGTGTGTGTGTGTGTGTCTTTGGAATAAAGAATTTTGTCTCACGCTGTGTCGTACCCCATGCCGACAGCCAATTACCTGTGTGAGAACCTGGAGCCCTCCCTGTCTTTCTGTCAGAGCCTGTCTCGTCTTAAAGCACGATTGGACAATGCTGTTTCCTGTCTGACTTCTCCTGCCCGCCTGAGAGACTGCGGTATGGCTGCTGTCCCATAATAGCTGCCATCTTTACCCACCTCATACAGGCTGGTTCCCTTTCAGATACAGAGAAGACAGAGCTTGCACTATATAGGCATTTAGTGTTTCCCCACATATAGGCTATACTGGGCGACCTGCCCAGATATTAATGGACACATGAGCATGTTTTGACCTATTTTAACGGTGGTAGAGGCTCTTAAAGACAGTCTTACGTCATGGAAGTGAAGAGGTGGTCTGTCCAAGAATAGGCAGCCACTTCATGCATAACACAAGATTGCAAACTGGAGTCTGTCTACCAGCTAACGCTTAATTCATCTTAACCACATGAAGGCCTACTCCGAATTTATCAGCTACACTTGCTCTGTATAATACAATCCACTACTTCTACCCCGCATTAAGTCCTAACTTTGTAAAGCCTGGGATTTCTACATATGATCAGACTTTTGAGCTGCACTCACTGCTGGATGGAGCCAGCAGCTCAGTCTAAAGCTGATGTGTCATCATAAGATACTTAACAAAAAAAAAAAAAAAAACAATAATCCAAATGTTTGGAATTGGACCAACATTGTAACATAAAGCACTTATTAGCATAAGTGTTGATTGTTGCTATTAACTATGAACAACTTCATTGCAAACAAAGTGTCAGTCTTCAAAAACAACACTAGGAACAGAATATAATAGAAAGTGCGTCTTCAAAAAGCCTCAAATCAAAGCGGGGACTCATTCATCCCCACTACATTTTGCATTGCTTCATTTGCACATGAAATGATGTTGCCTCTTGAGTCTATAATTGCTTTGTTTTGCATTGACAAGTGACTTGTTACTGTGCTAGCTTACCAGTTGACACCGTTTTGTTACATCAACCCATCTGGTTCAGTCATATGCAGCAGTATACTTCAGTTTGTTTCACAGTGTTGTATGTTTCTGGTTTTCATTAGGATTTTACTGTTTGCCTGTGTATTTGCAGTTAATCCAACAAAAAAAATTATTTAATCTCATTGTTCTAATTAGTTCATATAGTCTATAAATAAACACAGAGGAAGAGCTTCCTCTTTCCTGTTTAAAAAGCCGTTTAATTCAAGTCAGGTTTTAATTCACATTACATTTCAGATTCATTTATATATTCCAACTAAGTCAGCATTTCTCAATGAGAGCATTACCATCCGATTGATCGATGGTTTGCTTAAAAGGTTAAGCAGCCATGCGATACTGCAGCTACAGGTCTTACTGTGAAGCAATAAGCTGGACATTTCCCATGACCTCAAACTAAATGTGTCTGGTTTGCAGAAACAGTGGCAGTGGAAATTTATTTAAGCTTACCTTTGATGGGAATGGGCGCAGTCACATCCAGGCAGACATGAGGAGAGAGAGAGGAGAAAAAAAAACAAGAATGTTAGCCGTGGGCTCAACGTCAGCACAGACAAAACAGAAGAGGGTTTCTTTCTGCCAGCATCATGTCTGCGTCTTTTTTTGTTTGTTTTTCTGTATGACCCTGAGGGAACATGGACATTTCTATCTTTGAAAGGTGTTTCCTTAATGTTCTTCTCACAAAATGAATCACAGCAGTAATACTGAGATGCCTCCTGGCACCTAAACCCTCGTGCATGTCAATGAAGTGCAGGACGAGATAAAGCAATCCAGCTGTAAACATGAATCTCTCTATTCATCCTTCACATATTTCCCCCAAAAATATATGATGTGATGGATTCACGGATCACCATCGCTGGCGGTATAAACCTCGCTGGAAAGAGCAGAAGTAGTCTCGTGGGCCAAAACAAAGGGCTTCTGGGTAATGCTTTCATGGAAAGAGAGGTCCAGGTCAACACATCTTCCTCTCTCGCTTTCTCTTTGCCTCAAAGGAACGATCTATGAAAAAGGTACACAACTACAATTTCTGAAAGCCCCCATGAGCAGTGCAACATAAATCCATTTTTCCCCCTTCACTGGCTCCCTATTCCCATTTATCTTCCCACTGTTTCAAGCTCATCTTGGCTCAATCTAAACACCACAGGAGGGAAGATAGGAGAGAAGGAAAAACTAAATAACAGCTACAGTACATCCATTTTGTACTGTCTTAAACACCAGACCTTTGCCTCCATGGCACACCCTTCGCCCTCATGCTCACCCCCTGAACCTTACTGACATGGTCAGAACACATTGCTTTATTGCCTGTAAAATAGACACACTGGCCTATTTATAAGAGGATTAAGTAAAGAAAGAAAAGACAGCAGGAGGGTGTTCTGTCTCTGCCAGCACTCCCAGCCCGAGGGGGAGGACCCATTACAAGGACAATACAGCACATATATGTAGTCTGACGTGATCTGCGACTCAACGCAGGACTCACCCAAGGTGAATGTTTCCAGGACACCATGTGGTTAGGAGGTATATGTGTTTGCTCTACAACTGAGGCAAACACAACTAGGTGCCATGACATCACCGGGACACTGGGACGAGCTGCCTTCTATATATATATATATATACAGTATATATAAAAAGACACTTGAACACACCCAGAGGAGAGGAAATGAATTATTTAATTTAATGGAACAGCCAGGATCAGTGGATTCAGTGGATTGTGGGGGTCAAAGAAAATTCGCGCAGATTTTTTGGGTCAAGTTCAACTTTCAATTCAAGTTCAGCAAAGTGTGAAAGTGTGAGGGGTTACGGCACGACCCATGAACCACAACGTCCTTGGCCTGACTCTCACCAGAGGCTTTTGTTGCCGTCTCTCCCCATTTCCCATCCTCTCAAATGAAAAGACACACAATGGCCTCTTGAAAAGACTTCTGGACTCTAATACACACATTTGTGAAATAGAAATAGAAATACAGCTGATGATGCTGGTAAATGGATAGCTGGAGAGGCCAAAGTGGAGGAAGCTGTCGTAGCTTATTAGCTACGTCAGTTTGTAGACAAGTATGCATTACATACTGCAAAACACTTTATATCTGCGCATATCGGATAGCATATACACAGATAGCGATATGTCTGTGATAGGCTAATATTGGCCAATAATACGGGCTTTAGAAATTATGCAGCAAAGGGTCTGAATGTTGCTTAATAGAATGTATCATCTCCCTGCTGTTAAAAAAAATCCACATGAAACTCTAACAGCTAACAAACCAGAGTTTACCATACCATGAACATAACCCACTGCCTCAAGTTCATCTTTGAGCATCCTCAAAAGACGTCAAATAAATCTCAGACGGCTTTTAAAAGGTGTAAAAGAAACCCTCACTGTTAAGTATCATCTGTAACCGCCTCGCCCCCACCCCGAGTATCAGTAGCACAAAGAGCAGATCTGCCTCTCTTCACATCAGTGGTGACCACTGCCTCCAGACCTAGTGATTTAATGATTTTTGCAGGCTTCCCAGGCTGGGCGAGCTTCAGTAACAGATCCTTCCCCTGACTTTTAAATTGCCTGTTGCTACCAAAAAGATCTCTTTCCCGACAGAAAAACAGTGATGCTTTACCGGTAAATGCCAAACAATAACAGATCGTGTTACACTGTAAAAACAGGGAGTATCTGCATGTCTAATTTCAGCCCCCTGCCCCACCCCTCTCAGGCGTCCAGTAACAGTCTATCTTTCCATCTGGCCTAAACCCAGAAGCCAGGCTATAGGGCTAATACAGCCTTGGACCAGTTCTCAGGTGTCAGCCCTATTGAATTGAAACTGGGAGGGACGGGCCACTGTAGTGAGTAAAACCCCCCTTTCAAACTCTGAAACTCACCCAGGACCAGTGGGACAGCAGGGAGGAGGGCAGAAACGCTGGGCTAGGGATCGTTCATTCCTTGCAGACTTCAACACACAGACTGTTTGTTTCCATTCTCCATTTCAGCAGGATGTATTGATCCACAGCCCTGTGCAGATCAAGGTCTTGTCTGGGGAAGGACCCAGACATGCCCCTGTAATGGGCTGATAGGCTTACACAAGAAGGAGATGTGTGAGCTGCATGTTAAAAGATATGGGCAGAATTCTCCTTTGGTTATTGGGTATCCTACAGGTCATCCATTGCCAAATAAATATATCATGTAAGTAGATTCTGCCGGTACAAATGAGAACATGTGTATCGTTTGTGATGGCTCTATATTTTTAGAGAGGTGGTGGTTTGTGTGAAACAGAACGAAGGGTGAGTAGTGGCAATTTGAGGCACCCGGAGCATCCCTCATGCATCTCCTTCTGTCCAACAGGCGTTTCCACGGCAACCGTGGCAGGACAGTGATCCTCCTGAGAGAAGGAGCCTCACCAGTGGTCAAAAGGTCAATTAAGGGTAATTTATTTTTTGCTGAGGGAGGCGATGATCCTCCTATCTTCAAGCAGCCATCCTCCCTGCATGCTTTTTGTTAGAAGGCAGGAGAGTTAATATTCATCCACCAGTGACGGATCCCTTTGGAGGCTGTATTTTTCTTTTTGCTTTAAACTGACTTGTAAAATTTTTGCTTCAATGTGTTTTTTCACATCCAGGATGTTTGTTTCCCTTTTTTCCTTCCCCAGCAATATTAAAATCACTCTGCTGCACTTAAATCAAATCAACACAAAAAAAAGAGGCAGTTTTCTTACACTGTTTGTCCTCAATCTCATTGTTTGGTCGAGATGATGCCCAGAGGTCATTTCACATATGAGAAATATAAGGCAATATCAACTGTATGGATGTGCAGTGTTCACCCGACCAGCCCTAACTCACTCAGACGCTCCTCTCTGAGGGTTAAAAGGCTATGGTGTCAGTGATGGCCAACAATAAGATGGTTCGATGCCACGTGAATGTTAAGGATGCTTTTGACAAATGCTGCAGTGCTAAATTGACCTAAACCCCTGGGCCAAGCAGCCAATGGCAGACCAGCTCAGTGGGTGACCCGTCCCCATGGCTTATTAAACATCAGCCCTCAACAACACATCAAGAGAAATCACAACAGGCACAAATATTTCTGTCCAACCCACAATGCAATCCACCGGCATCGGGAGATACTATACAGCTAATTCAGGCAAATGACATTTACTGAAGAGTTATTTAGATGCTATCGGTGGCTCGGGTCTTTGTGCTAAGGGGATTAGCGCCACCATGCCCAGTGCTGAAAGGCGTCTTTGTGGCTGTAGTCTTTAGCGGGATGGGAGAGCGGCTCAGATGCCTGCGTGGAGGGTGTCAGTTATCAGGGATCCTGCCATGCCTTGCTAATCTCTGGCCCCGCAGAGTTCCTGAACCCCAGCCAGCGTGTCCTACGCCAGCCTCTAGAGTTCCCTCAAACCAGAAGGACAATGATAGGTATTCACAGGGAGAGCCACTGGACTGTCAAGTTCCTCTCCTCTCCTTGAGTGAGCAGCATAAGGGGGGGGGGTCAGACTGCAGGATGAGGGATCTAAAGCACCACTGCTACTTCAGCCGCCACGAGCACTCAATAGAGACAAGCTTCAGGCATATATATTGGCACAGTGCACCCACACAGGCACAAACCACTGTGAGGTAATAAAAGCAGGATGAATGCCATCATTAAGGAGGTGTCTTTCATTTATTTGCCTCCAGTGATCTGCCACATGGCATTGTAAGGAAATTCTCTGTGGTGTGTTGCTTCAGTCTCTCTGCCAGAGAGTCACCAGACGGTCAACTGACGGTTTACCGTTTGTGAAAAGAAAAGGGTGTGGAAGTGAAATTATAGTTGACATTATGACTGCAAAACTGCATTAGTGGACTGAACATGAACAAGCTAATCTACTTTACATGGGGACTGGGAAGCTCAAGGTACATCGCAATTTGATTAGATTTCTATTCAGGCTGCTAAGATTTTATTACAGAACAATTCTTGATGCGTCTTAATTTCTAATTTACATAGTCTGACTTTCTTCTTTTCACAATCAAACTGCTTTAATGTCAAAAAACAAACTGTTAAAAACACTTTGTTATCTTTACGCTGCAGCTTCTTCTACTGGGCACAGTCTTCAATAAAATGTTTAATTTATTAAGCAATAATTTGAAATTCTGATTCAAGAGTTCTTGCATTGATGTTGAATTGTTCACACAATGCTTCAAACAATCAATTATTGCCCCCACTTGAACTCTACATACACTAATTTGAGTGTTTGAACTACATCACAGATGAAAAAGACTTCTACATTTATTTCAAACACAGTAACAGCTTAATCAGTTTTCTGTCGACACTATCTATCCAAAAAGTAATGCAAAATTCCTGCAGGGTACACGGGTTAATGAAAAACTGGGTCACAGAAACACACTGCCATATGTTCCCTAAAGATCAGCACTGTTTCACACTCCCAAACCCTGTGTGTGTGTGTGTGTGTGTGTGTGTGTGTGTGTGTTATCTCTGATGCTTTAATTAAATGTAGATGAGTAGGTGGAAGGGGGAGATATGCAACACAGATGAAATATTCTTTCCAGACATCCTGGAGTTTAAAGAGTTTGGATGGTTGGAAGGGGGTAAAAGGAGTCGTGTGGGTGCAGAGGGAGGAGGGAAAAAGAAAGGGGGGGGGGGGGGGATTATTGCAACCAAATGAAGAGATGATTCACTGAAATGTTGAATTAATTTGTGGCTGTCAGTTTCTCTTTCACAGTATGGTGTTCAGGGTGTGGGGTGTCTGCCCCCACCATTCCCTGGATCCCACCTCTTCCTCCACATGCCTTGGCCCAGCACAGCTTGGCTCTCCTCAGCTCTTTATGGCCTCCTTTCCACTCAACTGGGAAGCAGACATGCAGAGGACTATCGTAAATGCTTGGCTGCAGAACTTCACAGACCAGCGTCTCATCTCCTCTCTAGGTTTCCCATTGTCCCCTTAACCTGGTTTTTAGCGTCCGGCGTGATGCCGTCTTGAACCGCCCCAGTATGGGCTCAATTCTGGTTCGACACACATCATCTACCTCGTTCAGAGATGTAAATAACTGGGCAGATTGTGGCCCAGGGTTTGCTTTAGGAAGCCAAGTCCCTGAAGGCGTATATCCAATCGCACCAACAGTTCTCTGGCTTCAAAAAGAGCAATAAGAAGTCAGGCAGAAGATCAAGGAGCTCACTGCAACAACTGGGCTATAAAGTAAGTTCAGGCTCCGTGCTAACTGTTCTGAGGTAAAATACTGCACAGTCAACACATAGACACATTCAGCTATAATTTAACTGCAGCAGTGCATGGATCACAAAGCTTATTGGTCTTGACAGCACTGAAGAAATGGAAGTCTCTTTCACTGAGCAAGTGTTGGGGACACAACACGGTCAAGCAATCAGGGACAGCAGGTCTGTGGCGTCCTAACAACAATCCACGACACACACACACACACACACCTCCTTTTGGCTCTACAGCGGAATGCAGCCGCTAACAGCTCAGACCATCTCGGAGCTCACTGAGCACCAAAGTACAATGTCTCTTTTCAAAGGGGACGCTCAGATAAAAGAAGCCAAGTTAATTGCCTTGGCTACAATAGAAACCTCCCTGTAAGGCCGTCCCATTTCCCCTGGCAATTAGGGTTCACTTCCCCCTTCTCCAAGTACTCGTGAACAAGCCGTGGGGTTGACACTTGTGTGACTGAGCCGTGGCATGAAGACCAGATTCCACCTGTCATCTGCTAGTTGTCCACAGAGCTTGTAGCACATGATGGATTGGTTCCTGGGTGCTGTCACTACAAAGATGTAAGAGGAAGGAGGGGAAGACAATTTTTTAACAAAGACAGCCTGACAGCACTCACTGAGCTGACACTGAAACATGTCACCATGTGGGAAATGTATGCCCCCCAAAAAATCTGGTAAAATAACCAACCTGATGCTCAATGCAATGAAATGTGTTCCACTGTTTGGCATTATACCGTGTTAAATTTCAATGAGCTTAAAATAATCCAGCTGGACAACACCATTTAAAAAAATAGCACAATATGTTCGTATTATTAAAGTTCATATTAAGAAAGTTGATAAACGATAGCATTGAATCATTGCTGAGCCATATTAAGTCAAACATAACTCTCAGAAGTTCAAAAGGATGCTGCAGCTCGGAGAGTTCCTAAAAATCCCCAAAAGCCAAACACTGGGGCTTATACACAGATTCTTTCCAAAGACGTAATATCTAGATTACAACTTTGAACAATCACAGTCTAAAGATTGGTGCCATTGATTTCCAAACAGCAGACATCCCATCAAACAAAGCTGTTTATATGCAGACGTTACAGTAATAATAACCAGGTGGTGTGAAGCACAAATGATACTTTGTGTAGCAGCTGGTAAACAGGACCCTTGTCAACGAGAGTCTGCAGCCCGAAGTGTGTGACTACATAGACTTTGTGTACTGATTGCACATTTTTAGAGAGTGTCAGGACCTTTAGCTGTGAAATGAATTGAGAGGACAGACCATAGTGCTGGGGCAGGGAGAAAAGAAGAGAAATTTATTGACAACCCCAGGGACGTCATTCATCTTATTTAGAATGACTTGCAATAAGTTTCCTAACAGAATGTGATGATAATAGTCCTGCTGCAAAAGACGGAGGTCGAACCCTGAAAACAACAAAAACATAGGAAAGAAAAAGGTTTTAAAAGAAGGCTTACAGATGCAAGTCTAACAACAAAAATGTGGAATGTGGATGTCTGATACCGGTTAATTTATCTCAGATTTGTGACTCACTTTCAGATGACTCACATTGGTTGTAAACCAAGGGCATCATGTGCCTTCGCCTCTTTGTCTCACTGAACAACGAACCACTATGAACAATAATTATATGGTGAGAACGCTGGTTAACCAACCACAGTGGTGAGGCAGCAGCCGTGGAGTTTTTTTTTTTTTTTTTTTGATGATTAAAGCAGAATAATTAGCTCTAATTACTTCCTGTCTTACACGCCATCTCCTGCAGGTCATGCACACCGAGAATGAACAATGTTTTGCTTTTCCCAGGATTTAGGCTTAGGGGGGGAGCGGGGCGGTTTGAGGAAGACGACGGGGGGGCTCGGTTGAATTTCTGCTTACCAGACTCTTCAAAACACAAGCATGGCTGTAGGATGTGGAAATATGAGATATCTGGAGCACAAAGTTTTAGTAGGCGGTGCAATCATGGATGTGTGAACCGTGCACATACTTGACGCAGGAATGAGGCACAGACATGAGCACACAGAGAGTTTGTTTGTCAGATTAAACTAAGAAGGAATTGAGTGACAAAACCACCTATTATGGGCTCATTTGTATGTACATCACAGCCTCTCTTTGTATTGGAGTAAGATGTGTTGAAGCGCGCTTCTCTGCTCCTCAATGAGAGACTGACAGGCCTGCTAAACCCAGCCCCCCCTTTTAAAGCCCTTGAATGAGCTCTCGACAGCGGCTCTGCTAAAACCCTGCTCTGCATTAGTATGGGTAACAGCTCGCTCAGAGTGGGATGGGCAACACACATGGCATGGACAAAAACGCCACGGAGAAAAGGGGATTGGCAAGCGCTAATGAAATGGTTCAATTAAACAGCTGCACTCCAGCAACCGCCATCATGTTTCCAACTACAGCCATAAAATCACTTGAATAAATTAAGCTAGTAGTTGTGATCACATAATCAGATCAAGTGTATTCATTACCAGTGCTGATCACTGATGATTAGGAAGGGAGGACTGAGTGCAACGACACTTCATGCTTAATTGGAATATTTATGCATGAGGACGTGCTGCCCAAGATACAAGAGATTGTGTTGCTATTTGAATAATGTGGATTAATGTATGCCACACTAGCGCCTGGGCTCTAAGGATGACAATGTTAATTGTTCAGTCGGTTGACCACTTTGGTGCAGACTGATATAGCAACAAGTTAAATAGACTGAATGAGATTTTGAGACATTTATGATGTCCAGAGGATGTGGTGATGAGTGAAACGCCTCAACAACTTGTGAATGGATTGCATCAAGCATTGGTAAAGACACTCATGTTCCTCACTGTAAGAACTTCAGGTCATCAGGTCAAAATTTCTCTTTGTCCAAACTGGTTTACGACATTCCCATCAGCCTGAGGCTGTTAGCAAATGTTAGCGTGCTAACATGGTAAGCAAGGTCAACATTAATTCTGCCAAGCATCACCATGTTAACATTGTCATTATGAGCACATTAGCATACTGATGATGTTAGCGTTTCACTCAAAGCAGTGCATAAGGTCAGCCTCAGAGCTGCTAGTATGGCTCTTATGAACCAAAGACATGTTCAACTTTTTTATATAAAAACAGAAAAAACTAGAAATCCTCCTTTTAGTTAACAATGAACTAGCAAAGCTTTGTCATTTTTGCTTGATAAATACCTTAAATAAATAAAAAGCAATTCTTTTCCCAAACAGGAAGTTGAGCATGGCTCAACCTGATAGTAATGTGAAATTTCATAATGCACTCATCCTACGGTCTCCTGCCACATTTGTGATTAGTCCTGCAAGATCCCATCCTGTTGTTGCTCAAATGATTCCTCAGCTAAAAGCCCAGGTGAGTCAAGGTCCACTGCAGAGCTTGAGGACTCTTGCTGACTCCCTGTTGGTCTCATTGGCTGATCAAAGACTTCCACGACTGAGAGCTCAGATTGTGTATTCCTCTGACTGCATGGCTAATATTAACAAGCCCAGGAAACCACACTCCCACTGGCAGGAATGCCTGACACACATTGTCTGAATCTCCCACAGCTCTCCCAAGTCTCCCATCTGTATCAGCCACAGGTTAAGTGCTTCATTTCGCCTGTGAACTGCAGGGGTGGTAAACATTTAAAAACATCTCAAGTGCTCTTAAGTATGACAAAAAAACACAGTCATGGTTTTCGGAAATGGTATTAAAATGAGACTCATTGAATCCTGTGAGTCACACCCGCCCTTGCCCAGCTGACATGCATTTGCAAAGAATGGTTTGACAACACATATTCGTCATGCATTTAGCACATTCAGGGTCACACCGAATCCAAACAAGAGCTATTCTATGCATGCGTGTATGGGCAGGAATCACTGTGTGTTAAGGATCGCTAAAGGCAGAGGAGTGCGGGACACTCTGACACTGAGAGTGACGGTAATGAGTCTACACAATCTCCTCACCAGTCATCCACATCCATCACTGACACAAGGGGAGCAGATTAGATGGACTGCATCCATCACCTGTAAGAGTGACAGGCTCTCTTCCAAGGAAATAAGATCTGGAGCACTCTATTTCTATCTCTGTTTCACTCCACCATGTGTATATGCAAGTGTTTTTGCCAATTTGGAAGGGTGTGTTTTAGTAGAGTGCACATGTGGGCACAGCAGGGATTGTACCAGTGTGCCAGAGGGATGCACTGAGGTGAGATCTGTGACCCGTGAAAAGTGACGCTGGGTACCCAAGCTCCTGCGGTGGGCAAATCCCTACTTCAATTTACCACCTGGCATAACCGACCTCATCTACATGCAAACACGGAGATAAACCCAAACACATTTCACACCTGAGGACACAGGGAAAAAGGGTGCAGGAAGAGATGAGCCAAAAGACAGTCGGGCTAAACTCAGATCCCAGGACACGCAAGGTCAGCGTTTCCCTGGCAGCACAATTCATTAAAAACAAGAATACAGAGACACCCACAGCACAGGGATCTCATTATAAATGTTAGCTTCAACATATCTCGTCCGCTTGTACTAATGGACTACTATGGGCTCCAACCTTTAAAAAGGGAGGAACTGAAATATGAGGCTCTTTTCAGGAATTCCCAGTTTCTCGGAACTTTCAGTAACTGGTCGAAAGATAAAAAGGGGGAATCTTTCTTGCTCTTTAATCTGTGTCATGTCTTTTGATTTGTCGAGCTTATTACTAAAGGGGGTTTTAACCACAGAGAATGGCTTCAGTGTTTTACAGACAACAAAGGAAAGAAAATCATTCAGGAATTAACATGAAGACTGCTTATTTATAGCACAACGGCTGTTTTATCTGAGTCAGTGACTGTTTGAACAGCTTAAAATAAATACATGTACGCAACTACAAGCAGATTTCCCACCCGGATGGTTGCTGGAAATCAATGACCCTAAACCCAGACAAAGGAAACACATGTAATATGTGGTTTTATGAAAATTAAAGTACAAAATCAAACAGGTGGTTTCATAATATATGAAAGAAAAGTTAATTTCCTCTTGATATTCTGAACTCTTTGAGCACTGGACACTGGTACACAGCTCTACATGTTGAACTACACTGATTGGACTGACTGGAATATCATGGACCATGGTTCTAATTAAACGGCAATCCCCTTTAACAGACAACAACAGCTCCTCAAATCTTTTTATCCCTCCATGTCAGCCCGAGGCATCCCCCTGTAACATAAAGCTCTCTCTCTTCCCTCCACCCCTCTCTTTCTGCCCTGTTGAAAGTCAGAGCCCCTGAGAAGCTGGCAGTGGCTGCAGAGAGGCAGCTCACATTTCAAGACAAAGCCCGATCCTCTGTCAGAAAGGAGACACTTTCCAAACCGGGCCTGCTATTTATCACCAAGAACCTGTTTTTCTGCCTGCTCCCCTGTCTCACACCTCTGCGCTGAAAAGCTGCCCGGCGAAGCTGCCTTTCCACAAGGAGAGGCTAACAAACTAATGTCAAGTATCGAGCCCGTCGGAGCTTTACCGTTTCTGTGCACCATCGCACAATGAGTACATGCCACCTAAATCACCTCTGCGCCGTCCGCTTTGCCCCGACAATGATGCATTTTGTTGACAGTGGGGACAAAAAAATCTATTACACTATGCAGAGGTATGCAAGGTGACGCCGACTTTGTTTGAGTTTCACACAAACAGAAAGAGAGGGGTCGAGGAGACATTGATAGCCACTGCGTCAGCACATTGTTAGTTTACCAAAGTTTGGATAAACTGTATTTTCTGTGGAGACTTTTGCCACAAAGAACACAAGAATTTACATCCTGAGAGTTCTCAACACTGCAACAGTCCTGCTTTTGTCTGAGTAAACAGACGACGCAGAGAGGCTGAGGCTGTTTGGAGAAAAGTGTCAATTTGTCAGGATTTAAAACCTTGTTAAATATACAACATGGCCGCTGTTGGTTAAGATGGCATTTCCTGTGTGAAATTACATGGTGGGGATAATCAGATAATGACCCTGTAAGGAGCAGATTTGCCTTGTTTAAAAGGTGAGAGGTCATGTTATACACAAGTCCCAGTGTTTCAGGACCTGAGGTTAAAACACATGTCTTGACCTTTGATCATAAAGCTCCAGCCCTGTTCAACGTGTTTGACACCCAGGGTCAGGCTTATAGCTACACAGACTGTG
Organism: Argyrosomus regius; assembly: GCA_946959425.1. Taxonomy (NCBI): domain Eukaryota; kingdom Metazoa; phylum Chordata; class Actinopteri; family Sciaenidae; genus Argyrosomus; species Argyrosomus regius. The sequence goes on from OX336894.1 coordinate 19,683,702, forward strand.
GCTTACGTCGACGGGTCAGAGTACCCATTTTCTAACATGCAGTAACAAAGAGCCACTGATCCCAGCAACTGAACTTCACTCTTGAAAGTCTGAAGGCACACCCAGCTTCCCTGCTATGAAGCCATGAAAATACCTTTCTGACAAGTCTGCCACTTAAAGTTTAAATGAAGAAAAATATCAGAGCTCTGTAACGTAATACTCTGCTGTCTGCAGTGGCAAATATATTCTTTTAGCACAACCCACCTCTTCCCTGTAGTGCATAAAGTGGAAAACTCTTGAAAAATCAAACTGCTTCACTCAACCAACAACTTAAAAGCTAAAGCAAACATTAAATGTAAAAGGAGGTGGAGGGGTTTACAGGCCGACTGAAAAAAATGTATACGTTTTTATTTATTTTGCAGAGTAAGCTATTATTTCATAAGGATTAGCATAGTTCTGTTGGAACGCGGCCAAAAGAAACAGCACACATGAACTCCGTCTCCTCAAATACCTTCAGTCAACCTTCATTTCAGATTCATGCAGCCACCTGCTCGTTGCTACGTGTGCTAACCGAGTTAGACGGAAATGGCATTACTTGCAATGTACTGTCGTTTAGAGGGCTGAGAAGTGGTGAACAGTCAAAGATGCTCTTGTTGTCTCTCAAAGGAGGATAACAATGTTAGACTGCAGAAGAGCTGGCTCCGATAAGACCATGTGCTGCGGGCCTAAAATCACATGAAAATTATTAGCGCTGAATTTCCCCTCAGGATTCACTCATTCATCATCTCTGCAGCACGGCCATGTAGAAATACTCTCACTGAACCGAACCAAAGACACGAACAGAGCCTCAAAGAAAAAAAAGTACACAGAGGTTTCATTTACAAACTGGAAAAGAATCAATGAAAGCCTCATATTAAATTGCTTGAAGCTTCTTTGGGCACTGGTCTTCGTCATACAGTATTATTCCATCATAAAACGCTGAAAATGGGCCATTGTTTATGGCATGAGCTGAGCAGTCTGGCAACACTACATTTAACAAGATCTAAAACAAAAAAAGCATTTTCACCAAATAAGAAGCATATGGTTTCACATTCAATTACAGCTATTTTCTCCCCAGCTCACATTTAACAAGAACCACTTGTTCACCGCTGCAAAACTTCTAGAGGAATCATCTTGCCGCACGGCTCAGGGTGACCTCAGGAACTAGCCACCTAAAAGCAGCCCTCATTCATAAAAACAGACCTTAAAAAGGGACATCAGACACACCGCAAGATCCTGTACAGTGTTTTCCTTGAGGGCATATATACAGAAAGAGTGATGTTGAGGAGTGAGTCACTACGAGGGCAGTCAATCATATTCGGCTCATAAAATCTGTAAAAACGACAACATGTCACCACCAAATTTAACTGTCAACAAACTATAAGGAAAAGGTGTGAACGCCGGTTTACAATTACAGGAATAATCTAATTGAGAAGTCTGTAAAACAGGGTTAATCCCAGATGTGCATCTCAATTCATGTGATCTCTGAAACACACATCAACCCCTGGGCTAATACCAGGGTTCACACAGCTTTTTAAAGAGTAAAATTCAAGCACTTTCAAGGTACCTACACCAGACTTCCAGAAAGGTTTATAGAATTCCTTTATACCCAAGACAATCAATGTATGTTGTCACATTTACCAGCTGTTTATAGTGTGACTGTATGTTGTGATCACAATTATTCATTGCTAATTTCGACGCCAGGACACAAGCAAATATGAAGAATATGAATTTCTGGACACATGATTGTGAACATATTCCTAACTTTGAAGACAAATGAAGCATTTTCCAAACTTTAAAGCCTTTCTACGAACCCTGTAATAATATGAAAGGTGACTTATGTAGGTTTTGGCAGGCTTAGTAAAGAGTGCAGGAAGTTCGGTATCGTTTTAAGATGAGCTACAATGATATTTAGTGGTATCCTCTTTTTTTAATTACAACACAAGCAAACAAACTCATGAGGTCTCTTGTAAAAACACAAATTAGTAGTATAATTTATGATTCTTCAACCGCAAAGCACTTAAGTAAAGTTTACGATGATTTCCGGGTGACTGTCAGAGGGATTAAATATGAAGCTTCTCTTCCTCGCAGTTAAAGAATCGGCAGCCAGGAAGTTTGGATGTAGAAAGCCAGTCAACAAAGATAGAAAAAAGCTGCACCTCCACCCACCAGGCTGGGTATGCTGGGATCAGATGCAGCATCAAAGGCTGATGCATCATAGTTTAAAGTGGTATTTAATAAATTAATCTGGGAGCAGGGTAGGACAGGCCTTGTCTCTCTCACAATCACCTGACCGGCAAAGAAAATCAGATCAGGATCACAGGATCAAGTTGGTGAGCGCCAGCGCCAGAGAGAACGTGTCTGGAGGAACTGGAGCAGAGTTTGGGAGGAACAAGTTAACCTTACTGGACAGTGACTGGGTGGTGTCTCTGTTAGCTTCTCCTCAAGCAGGCCACGTACACATGTATGCATTTCTTCAGGGAGGGAATCAAGTTAGCTCCATCACAGTTTTAGAGGTCAGTCCTGAGCTGACTATCCTTGAACAAAGCAGTGCAGTCAACCTCTGTTCATCAGTTCACAGCTGGAATGAGTTGCTGCATCATATTTCCTGTGTAGAAAATCTGTAGAGTGTCTAGTCAAGTGCCTATTGTCAAAAATGCAACCTTTAAGCCATCTCAAATGGATCCTCGGTGTGGCCCTGACCTTTAATCATTCATTACACCTTTAAAGCTGACGGGGTTCTGCTTGGGAGATCACACTTCCATCTGTGGTGGGTTAAAACCTGTGTCTCTTCCTCACTTTGAATCAGGTTAATGCTCGTTAGAGTCCATCTGCATTGAAACCTGAGCAGGTCTTTGGGGGGTGACCTTAGTTTCTTTCTGAACCTTTAACCTCTTGGCCCTCCCTCCCTCTTGGTCTGATGTCCTCCAGCTGTCCAAATTACTCATACTCCCGCCTGAAATTAAAGTCTTCATTAGGACATTTTTAGAAGCGCAGTAAACCACTGTCCGATTTTTATGGACTAACCCACCAACAGCACACTGTCGTAAAAGTTACTTTGATACACATTCTGCAGCCAAACCTTTCGCTCGTCTGACTTCCAGCTGTGACATGAAAAGGGAGGGGGAGGCAGCTCACGTCCGACTTTTAAACTTTAAGTTCATTTGGGGGATATAAAAAAAAAAACAACTTCCTTTCCTGAGCAGAAACTCTGATGCAAAAAGAAACACCCCTGTCATCGAGTTCATGCTTGTGCTTTTATCTGCTTCCCAATAATTTGGAACGTCAAAAAGGAACATAGTTAAGACATGAATCTTGCGCTTTATGATGATGAGCATTAAGCATTTTATAGTTGTTCAGAGCGAGCCAAATGTGGTCTCACTAAGCGTAAAAAAACAAAGCCCAAGTGCACTCTTTCTTCCTTCCATAAACATTTACGTAATGTAGTCAAAGTCTCCAAAGTAAACCGACCGTTGGCATTTACCAGAAACAAGGTACAAAGTAATGACTGGAGGAAGTGCACAGACTCGAGTGAACCCCAACCGGCAACCTCAAAGTAACACTTTTCTTTAAAGAAATTATAATAACGAACATGAGTGTGAGTTTGTGAATGTGAGTGTTTACTGGCGGAAATCGGGTGCAGGGGCCAACAGCTCTGGGAGACTCTGCCCTGTTGTATGCTTAAAATACACTCAGGATAATTCTGTGAACGTCTCTCACTATTTCCCTGCACTGGGGAAATCGCTCATGTTTAATGCCTTTTGAACAGCCACAGAGTTTTAGAAAGAGTTACAGTGCCAGAAAAAAAAAAAAAAAAAAAAAGATCAAACGTAGAGGGAGGAGTGGAGGAAAAGCTGCAGGACATCCAACTCTTTCTCTTGTAAGAGATGAGAAACATTTGTGTGGGTGTCTATGAATAGTAGCGCTTGTTTAATTCATGACTAGCCTCTTTTCTGTGAGGTGTCGTCAAGTTCGGCCCCAGCTGGCTGTAAATCTGAAGACTCGCTTTTCTAATAAGCGTCCCTCACCACTGTTTTTTAATCAGGATACAAGGGTTTTCTCACTCTTTCTAAATTTAAGGGAATCCGATTAAAGCCTAGCAGCTTTTCAAACTACATTACTTAAGTCAAAAGGTGTGGCAGTTTACCCTAAAGGTGTAGTATCAATCACTGTTAATGAGCTGTGGTTGTGACATTTTCACTAGATCAATATCCAAAAAGTAACACAAGACAGGGAAACACTACAGCTACAATTTGACACATTTTTTCCAGTTTGATTTAAAGAATGCAGCGAGGAATATTTGATTGTCACTCAATACGCTTACAGTTCGAACATGACGTTTTTTGAAAAGCAGTCAGGGAGGTTTCTCCACTTTAACGCCACAGTGTGAGAGTGCCTGCTGAGTGTGAGTCAGGGAGTAGTTTTCTCCCTTCAAAGCACGCCACCGTCCATGTGAATGTGTGCGAGGGAGGAACTGAACAGGAGAGTGAGGAAACGCGAGAGTGATGCACCCGGGGCTCGTGTGTCATCTGACCTCATTTTAAGATGGACCTGTGAGGTTGTAGGGAAGGCAGTGGTGTCGCTTTCACTGCAACCTTTTCTTCGCTTCCTCCAAAATGACAGGACGGGAGGGCGCACACAAAAGCCAGAGTAAGACGTCTGCCTGGAAACCATCCACATGGAGATGAAAGAGCCCCGGTGAAGTCATGGTGCAAAAACGCAACAAGGAGAAATGCGTGTGCTCCGTCCCTGAATAACGGCCAACAGTATTTTACCAAGAGAGATCTTTCTGCAAAGCATGTCTGAGAGATTAATTGAATTTATTTGTGCAATTTCATCTTCTCGTCTATTACAGGCAGCATCACGGGCTTTGCATTTTCTCATGCAGCAATGATGAGGATCACGCATCACCGGTCATGCGTACAGACAAAGAAGAATGAATAAAAAAAGAAGTAAATTGTGTGTCCAATTTGATAGACTGCAAACACATGGGTCTGTAGTCTCATCCCAACCCACCTCAACACAAGCATAAAGCATCGGGTCTGCTTCATTGTCTGGTTTCCTCCAGAATCCATCAATAATGACACATAATAGAACAAATAAAGCATTAGTTATAAAAATACAGACAGATATGCACCCACAGGTGCACAGGCCACATGTGTATACCACACTAACACATGCCCATACACAAAATAGCCTTTCCCGTGTGGCGTCAGTCTGCGTTCACATATTTTTTAAATTCCAGAGGTGGTGAAAGCTGCGTGTGTTCAGCAGCACGGGAGGCCTCACCCACCCCCCCCCCCATCTGTACCAGAGGAAGTCAACAACCAAACAGCCGCCTGCCTTCTCCTGCCACGGCTGTTGTCCAGACCCTGAGGGAGACCGCAGCTTTTGCCCTCCATCCTGACCACACACGCACAGAGAGCCGAGTCCCCCGGCCACATGGTTCACAGCGAGGAAAGACGAGAATGTGGCCTTCTGTCTGGGTCCTAACCTGGACGAGGACACAAAGCGGTGGTGAAAGCCGTAGCGTGGAACGGGGGGGACACTGCGGAGATCCTCATCCGCTCTGACGTAACGCCAGGAGGAAACATCCACAATAAAGCATCTACTTCCTGTGTGTGTGCTCGTGGTCATAGGAGGGGGAGGCCAGGGACCATTGTCAATTGTCAGACACAACACGGGCATTTCTGTCTGTCGTCACCTCAGCAGATAAGAACAGGAAACACTGTCCTGTGCTCCCCAGTCAACAAGGCTGCTGTTAGCTGGCTGCACCTGCACAGAGCGGCCTATTGTAGTGGTGTGTGTTATTTCTGGTGTGTTTGTCCTCTGTGGGGATCGACCAGTGTGGGGTTTTTGAGGGTGAATACTGATAATGTTGACTGAGGCTGGTAATAGCTGAGATAACAATGGCTGGAATGAACTTTTCATTTCACCCACAGAGGACTGATAAACTAATGTAATACCTTCAAGTCATTTACACTGACCACAATAATCAGTGCACATTTATCTCAGGAATTTGTCACTGTGCGTGCTTTTAGTGCCATTTTCTCCCCTTGTGGGTCACCTCACTATAAAATGTTCCTGAAAACATAGAAATGAAGCAAGTTTGTAATCCAGCAGGGTAGACTGAAGGCAAAGACGATCCAATGGTTATCATCTCAAAAAGTTGTGATTCTGTGATTTATTTATAGAAACTTTCATCCATATGGTGTTTTCCAGCCTGTTGTGATATTCAGTATGTTTATACTACGCCATTTTAATGTAAAAAGATCCTTAAAAATAGAAAGATCAAGTTTGCCCCTCCAGGCTTTTATTCTTGGCAGAGTGGAAAATCCTTTTGAAAACAGCTTTTAGACCGTGCAGCACTAAAATCCTCCATGGAAACCTAAAATAAGCATTTAAAAACAGCAGACTAGTTTTGATCAAGTCTACTGTCCAACACACACAGTTGATTTTAATTAAACAGAGAGAGATCCAGCCTCTACGATAAAGGCTACCACAGTGTGTGGAAGGATGGAGGGAGTAATGCAAGACAAACAGGAAGCACCTTCCTGCAGCAGATGTTACTGGACTAACCTGTGACCTCTTGTTGCGCTGAAAACAAATCACCAAACAAACCAGCAGACAGATTTCTCCTGACTCGACAGCTAGCTCGAAGACATTAAATAATTTGTGTCAATACACACTTAAGAGTTTGTTTGAATATGAAAACAACTTCCACACAACTGTGGGCTCATTTCAGATCCCTCACATCGGGAGAATCACTTCTCAAACACCGCAAAGAGGTGCAGTTTTACCAAAACCTCCTCATGCAGCAAACCCACTCAGTCAGTCTGCCTCTGCTGTGCCATCCCTCTGTCAAAACTGATTAAAAGAAACACTGAAGTCTGGCATTAACGCAGACTCAAAGGGAGGTTCAGATAGAGGACAGCAGAAAGGAGGACGGGGGTTTTGAAGTAGCTGGCATAGTTTGTGAAACTGGAACGAACAAAGTGAAAAGGAGCAGAGGAAGGTGAAATCGAGTGCGGGTACAGCAGCAGCAGAGAGGGAGCGAGACGAAGCTGGGGAGGCTGGTGAGGTTGTTTAACATAATTAGAATCTGCAGAAAATAACGACGCTGGCCGTGTAATGAGCTTCCCTCTCTGCTGTGGTAATTACTGTCTGCTAATACAGAACAATGCCGGCCATGACGTGCTAATGCTGCTGGGTGCGCTGGCTGCAGGAGAGGAGACGTATAGTCGTCAAACATGGCTGCGTAACAGACCTCGGGTCAGCGGAGCTTGCACTTGGTGATTGTGTAGCCAATAAATAAATCTACTGAATGGCCGGCTTCACTGTTAGAGGCTGATCGCAGGGCAAGCGTGATTACAAGATGTACAACTGTGAAAAAGAGGCAACAACGGAGGATATGAAAACTGTGAGTGAGCAAATGAATGAATGAATGAATGAATGACTCTCTGGGCCAATGGGGTGCTTGTCTGCTAAACAAAAACAGCTGTTGGAGATGTAGATTCAAGTTCTGGACCCATACTATTATTTGGCCTTCATTTTTGATTAAACAAACTTCAGCATATCACCACATGAAGATTTCCAGCACAATGGACACAAACCATCGTAAAAGAAACACATTTTCTCTTCTGACCGCAGCCTCACTAAACCAGAATACAATATTTGCACGCACTTACTGTGATTTGAAATGGCATCACTGACCTCCCTCATGTTTACAAAAGTGCCCAGCTAACTAGCACATGACCAAATGTAACCTAAAATTAGACTATTAAATATGGTGCCATTTTGTACAGCCTTCTAACTGTGATGTGTTTAGACTCGATGTCAGCATGGCACAAAATGAAAGAGAGGCCACGGAAAAGATGATGACCAGGCCGTAATATGAGAATTTACAAGAGCCATTTGGCTGAACAAAAAGAGAAACAAATAACAAAAAAAAAAAGGATATGGAGTGTTAGTCGGCTAACCCAAACCACAAGAAATGTTATTGAGTTTAGCCGGAGCGCTGGTTGGAGGTTGAAGATGTAAACAAACGCAGTGACCTGATCGAGAAAGAAGCTTTTCCACAAGGCCGCACGAGCAAATGTGATAATTCAGACCGCGTACAGATGGCACCGCAGTGGTGACCAGTTCGGTTAGAAACGCTGCATTTATTGTGGAGTCCGGTGCCAGAGGAGGGATTCGTTTTCCTGTTAGAGATCCCAGAAATCAAGCAAACGTCAAGCAATAAAAACTACAAAGAGATGTTTGTCAAAAGGATGATGGAAAAATGAAAATTGTCTGACTCGGTGTTGACTGATGCTATATTGTGAGGGAGCCAATTTTATATAGTAAGTGATAAATGATAATATAGTCTGAGCAACGTTTTCATCTCGTGCAGGCACATTTGATCCTGGCTGATCAGTATTCACAGTATGCAGGAGATAGCAGCCATCCCTGTTCACATTTTCTTTGGGCTGCTTGCTAAACACAGAAATCTCACCTAAAAATGATTCTGAAGAATGTTTTCTTCATCCCTGCATATATTTCAGAGACAATTTCAAAAGAAATATTGGTCTTTGTGAGAGCTGAAAAGATACGACTGTTCTCCTCCAAAGCCCCGAGAGAACACTACGAGCAGTATGGCACTTGGTTCACATCCAAATTGTACGAGGGTGGATTCAAAGGAACCAGGAAGCTCTACAACATTCACAGGCTCCCCGTGCCAAGAACAGATAAAGCCACCAGCTTAAATCATGCATTATGCCAGCTCCATCATACAGACTGAATCCTATCTCTGCAGGTTTAGTCAGATACCAAGACCAGGAGGTTAACACTGTACCGGCTGTCATGGAGACAGATCTGGCTCTCTCTGCGGCCTTTGAGCTCGGCTGCAACCCACAGCGGAAAGGTGAGACGCAGCATAATGAGGAGCACCGGCAAACATAACAGAGAACAAATAAGTGAGCACAGATACAGGGACCTACAAACTACTGAAGGTAAATATATTCTCTCCAAACAACAACTGGGCCCTCTGCAGGGTCAGTTGTAGCCAGCTGACCCCATTCATTAGAAGATCAAACACAGTTGAAGGCCCTTCCCATTAAACACCAGAGGCCTTTTCAGCTTGTTTAAATCTGCTGGTGTGGCGGGGAGGAGTCGCGGGTTGATTGAGAGCTGCCTGATGTCACTCTGCCTGTGGCCCGTTGCTATGATGAGTTCATTCAGCCTCGGGACACAAAGAGTTAATGGCTGCTGGGATTATGCAATGGCATGCCAGACGCCTTTCTCCTCTCCTGCCCTCCTTTCTTCCCCCTTTCCCCTTCAAACCGGCCAAATTAGGCATTCCTGCACGTTTCGATCAGATGCATTTGAATACAGTGGCAGCGCTGCACATGCTTTGGCACCGACGTGGGAACAAAACAGGGATTTTGTTTAACTCTGAAGGCGAGCTTCCCCTCACCAGGGCCTCACACCTGCCCTGCAGGGGGAAAAGTCGTCATAAAGATTTACAACTGTCGGCGTGGGGGATATCTGCAGAGTGTCAAACCAGTAAAAACATCTGTATTCATCATTTTAAAAGCGAACATGAAACCATGGGTTATCACTAATAGCAAACAAGTGATCCGGCAACAGCAGATTAGACCGAGCTGAGGTTAAAGACGGTGAGCAAATGTCAGAAACTACATCTGATAAGAGAACAATAATGTCAAATTACTGAAGGATCACTGCAACTAAATTATAGCTTAAACCATAACAGGTCCACCTGGTTCCTAGTAACTAAGACCCAAACTACGGTTGGAAGAAAAGACAATATGTAACATGAACTATATCTCCCAGAAGAGATGTTACTATACTGTTTATAGCTGCTGGCTATCCCTTCAATATCTCTGGGTGTGTTTATGGGCTTTCAGACTAAAAAACAACACTATGTTTAAAACATGCAGAGGGCTGAACCTGTGGGTGTGAAGTTTGAGGTTACCTGTGTACTTCCTGTCTGAGCTGAACTGAAAATGTGTCACTTCACTGTAAACTCACCACAAGGGCTGGCTGCAACAAAGGGTTATTTTCGTTATAAATGAATGTGATGATTATTTTCTTGATGAATCAATTATGTGTTTTGTCTGTAATATCAGAAAGTAATCAAAAATGCCTGTCGTAATTTCCCAAAAACCAAAGAGATGTCCCGAAGACATCTTGATTTGACAGAACCAACAGTCAAAAACCCAACGACATCGAGTTCACTGTGATGTATGGCACAAAATCTTGGTATTCAAAAAATAACTAAAATCATTATTCAACTATCAAAATAGTTTCATTTTTGAGGAGGGCGGGGGTTTAGAGTAGTTGCTTTTAGATTCATTTTATGCCAACTGACTCATTAAAGGACTAAAATTATTGGAGCCCTACTCACCACTGTATGCTGCTTGAATTATCTGCCGTCTTAAGAGATTTATTTAAAAAATAAATGTTTAGGTTGGAATCATTTGTGTTTTCAAGTGAATTTCAGAACTTAAGCCCTGGTAAATTACAAAGCTCCTGTAGCGTACTATCCCACTGAAGCATGGCAGCAAGTAATTGGAAACACCATAGAACAAAAAAAAAAAAAAAGAAAAACTTTGCTGAGTACAACACAACAAAGCCAGAAGCAGCGGTGGGTTGGGTCGGGGGTGCAGGCTACCCACTCCTCCAGCCCAGACAGGAGACAGAGCTGTGCAGGCAGGCACCGAGTCAATAAACAACAGAGATCCCTCCAGAAAAGACTGGCAACCACGAGGGGCAACAGACCAACTACGACAGGAAAGAAGGAAAAAGAGACAGAGATCTACAAGGCCAGACTCCAATCATAACCACAGGGTCCAACAGCAGGGCCAGCAAAACCGCAAACACATGAGCCAACGCACATGCACTCTATCGCACACACATACACACGGCAGCACAAGCACACGGGTCATTAGGTGCAGTAATCATCATTTAAAGCGAGTAGCTCGGTCCTTTGTTTATTTGACTTCATTGATGACAAGGAGCCAACCGGGGCTGCGGAGGGCAGTGGTCATTATGAACTCTGGTAATTTTCCGGTCCGACCAAAGAACTTCAAGGAGACGCGGTCCTGCACAAATCAGCAGGTACGCCTCCTACACTGCGAACATTTGAAGTTACGGCTTGGAAAATGTTAGCAGACACAACATCGTAGAAGTCATCATATCCATCTTTCCTTCATTAATCTCTCCCTCGGGTTGACGCGAGTGTTGTTTTGGCAAACACGGATTCATAATTTAAAAATGATTCCAATCAATACATTTTAAAAACATTGGAAAGAAACTTAAAAAAATAAAATTAAGCTAAAATTAAGCTTTTTCTCTGTCTCTCCGCCAATTTATTTGAGTGAGCAAAAATAAACACAGTGAGGACAATTAGAGGAAGAAAGGATCTTTGCAAGCAAAGAAATAGTGTGGGTGAAGTCATCATGGTAATGGTTGATTAAATTTTGAGGATAGATATGCATCTTCACTTGAGGCTCCTTTACTCCTCAAAAAAAAAAAAAAAGAATCACTTCACTAGCTTTAACATCTTTAAAGATGGCAGATCTATATCAATTTGGTCATGGTCTGGAGGACAGAGCACCGAGGAGACAAGGGTGCATTGATTTAGAACCAACACAGACCCCAAAATCAGAGATATTGGGTAGCCATGATTGTGACCTCTGAGAGAGTGCAAGAAGATCCTCCCCTGGGAGAAGAGCCCTCTGAAATGGAGTGAGTGCAAACTGCACATACTGCCTGGGTGAAAAGGAGGACTCTCAAGTTCAAAAGGCTTCACCTAAACCTGAATAAACATTGACTGATAAATGACCAGAAACAAGAGCCATGGAAGACCTTGAGAAATCCTCCCCCAGACTCACAACTTGTGCTACCAGCCAAACTCTGTGATGTGCACAAACACACTGGGAACCAGATCTTATTATTCAAGTCTATTCATCAGGCTTTTTTCTGCTCACTGCTTTGTTTTGGTGTCACACTCAGCTAGCTTTGGCGACCCTTGCAAAATTCTGTAAAATATTCGCTTATGAACAACATTTCAGCCACCAATGCAGTAAATGTCAGTAGAGTTTAAAACTTGAGACATTTTTAACCTGGAGCCAGTTTTATTTTATTGCTTCTCTGCAGGGGTACATGCCTTTTGTCTTCCAGAGTATTTCTATGTACAGACAACCAAGACCAAATGCTACACCTTACAATGTAAACCCTCTGTTAAGGTTAAAGCTAAAACAGTGGTCGGTGTAGATGCAGCATATCGAGAGACAGCCAATTAATGTGATAAAATTGTAGAACAGGAGTGTGTAAGATTTGTTTTCGATATTTGATAAATACCAGGGTTTGTACAGCTTTTTGAGAGAATAATTCAAGCACTTATCAAGCACTTTCAAGGAACCTAAACCAAAGATTTCCAGACTCTTGAAGCCTTTATCATCACATCTAAATTTCTACCATAAATGCAATTACAGATTTCCTTTAGACCCACAGCCATCGATGTATTGTCACTTTGTTTTGACACCAGGCGTGAAGCGGAGCAGAACATTTCTTTTCATTTCGGCGCCACTGTCAGTCAATGCAGCTCCACTCTGCGTCTGACGTGAGATGCCAGGAGACAATAAACAAATGTGACGACCGGATCATTTCTCTTCAAATATTAAAAGATTTTTGGTTTACATGAGTGATTGAAACAACAGATTATGTTGAAAATAGGGCTATATTCAAATTCAATCATTTTCCTAACCTTGAAAACATAATGGTTAAAATGAAACGTTTTCCAAACCTTTAAGAATTTATAGCGTAACCTGTAATTAGGATTCTGTAAACTCTCAAAAATTGATGTTTGTACCAGCCTCAAAAAATCCAGTACTGGTCCAGCTATAATAAAGATTATATCAAGTGTGTGAGTGAGTGAGAGTGATGTGTGTCATAAATAGTCATAAATAGAATAATCAAACTGATGTTTCCACTGTTGGGCTCTGTTTCATGACCACACCGTTCATATGAAAAGAAACTAAACCTTCAGTTACCAATTTAAATCCTAAATTAAGTTTTTAATTCCAACTTGCTTTGAATCATTTATTTAGACAACTGCAACTTGTTGAACAACAACATAATATGATCACATCGAGAGAGGACATGAAGTCAACAGAGGGTAATATTGAATTATCGCCCAGCACTGACACAAACTGCATTTCAAAAATACTAAAGCCACATATTGCTATCCTATTCTGCCTTGCTGAAACAGCATGTTGCAGGGCCGTTGTAGTGGATTGCACAGATGTTTGTGTGATATATAACCCCTGCAGCACTGTAGTGACAGAACACGCAAGAATCACTTGATGGTGGTTGGACAAAAAAATAAATAAATACTATATAAGGTTTACTCTGAAAGTTGTGCACAAAAAGACACCAATCGGACGCTGACCCCTGTTTTGTAATCCACCCAAATATGTTGAAATAAATTCCAACAGTACAATTTCACTTTGACTGTTGTCCACCACAGGATTGTAAACCGCTGCACGACAATTTCCCCTCCTCGCAATATATTCCTGTGTTTATTTGGCGTCATCCCTTCATCCTCTCTGAATCTGAGTATTCAGAGAATCAGAACCAGCTTGCAGCCAAACAGCCTGCAGGCACGGTTGGGTTAATAAGAGCCAAGCGTATGGATGTTTAAAATAGAGCAGCGGCAGGTGGGTACGTCGACAAAACATCCCGAAGAAAGCCCACATGGGATCTGCTCGGAGCTGCTCCGCAAACTGCACAAATGCTGCAGATTACCTTCATGGACCCTCTAATAAGAGCAGTGGAACCGCCGCTCTGTAAAATACAGGTCAATTCATGAATACAGAGAGAGCGTCTGCACAATGCTGACTTCCTTTATCCGTTATCCTTCTGGGAAAGGATAACAGATCCGATAGGTGAAAGAACAATAAATCCATTACACAAGCCCAATAATTTAACTGTGGTTTGCTACCCCTGCAGTGTAGTTACATAGATACATAGTTTTATAGCCGGTTAAGGAAGCCAGAGAGGAGATTCACAAAATGAACAAACTCTGGACTTAGTAGTGAATTCCATCAAGAAATATGATTGCACACCACTAAATCATCAGGAGGTGAATATTATTTTTTTTTTTGCACAGGAATCCAAATTATTAATGCGCCAGGAGACCTGAAATGCAGATCTTCTCCAGCTGCACGATGAGGGAGAGAGATCAAAAAGGGGGGCGGAGGGGTGTGGAGGTCTGAGAAGAAACGAGTGAGCGAGGATGTTACTCAAACATTTCACATCTATCTCAGCTCCACGGCAATAAGCCCAGTCATCTTTTCACATAAATACAGTGAGATTGTCTTGATGAAGCAGAGAGGAAAAGGGGAATGAAAAACACAGCACAGGATGAGGAAGAAGGGTGAGAGCAATAGGTAGGTGGGCGGATGCTGCATTAACATTATGGACGTTAACTCCATAAGTGGCTTTCATCTACTCCGAGCGCTGCGTCAGGCGCTGGTCAGCTACAAATAGAAAACCAGATTGAGATGCAAAAAAAGCAAAGAGTGGAACTGCAAAACAGAGTGATGACTGTACACTAAGAATAAAATAAGATCTGGGTAAATATTTGTGCAGAGTGCCCAGATCCTGCAGATCAGACAACTCTCCAGAAACATGGTGCGTTTGGTGTAGACTGCTTCATGTGGGAATAAAGCCACTATAAAAACGTCTCGTTCGTCACCATTTCTGGCCTCTGCAGTGCTTTGCCACTTTCAGAGAGCCCTTTTTAAAAATAGGATATTTCTAAAGCGGGCTACAACGCGAGGCTGTCATGACAGTACCTGGCTTGGCTCTTTTCATGAATGTTATAAACACAAACCCACAGCAGCCTCCGTCTCCCCTGCTGCCTGCACACAGAGGACACATTCATCCCAAAGTGGGCACCATGAGGAGGACTGCTGGAAGGAGGGGGGGGTGGGCGACACACACTTCAACTTAAAGGAATTTTTCAGCCACTCTTGACTATCAGGGCTGTGTTGAAGGCGCAGGGCAAAACACAATCTGAGCTCGTCTACGTTTCAGTCTACATGTGGAGATCAGATAAACCCGACTCAGTTTTGACATGATGAGCGGTGAGTTAATGAGCCCGATGCTTGGCAGGATAAGAGCATTCCTTACACAAACTAGGAAGGATCTTTTCAGGGCTTTCGTCTCGAGGTTATGAACTTTAAGGCTTTGACAATGTGGGAGGCCGTTGCATCATTTCAGTTTTAGATTTCTCTAGCTCCTCTCTCTTTTGGATAATAGTCAGGCAGACGCTCTGCACTCCACTCCACTCCACTCCACCCGTGCAAATGAATGGCACCCATGAAAGCATGCCAGGCTGGGGGCTCAGAGAGGCAGTTCAAACATGCAAACCGAGTTATGAATATGATAATCAGAAATGGCGTATCCAATGTGTTGTTTGTGCGAGGATGGAAGTATACTCCTGGGAATACATAATGACATGGCAAGGCTGCCTCCAGTGCTGGCTGAAAACCTACCATCATCCTCCCCTTCATTCCCCTGCTTCAGATGAGATATTTAATTACTGTGCAACTTAGGTAATATGCAAACAGACATGTTTGGATTGTGTAAAACAGAGCAATTTCTTTTAAGGAGAGCATTTCCCCCCCACTCAAAGTCTTTCCACTTGGAAGCATTTATATCCTCATTTCCAGCCATCTTGAAGGCAGAAGCCTGGATTTACTTACAGAATTGCAGTTGTTGTTTTTTTCCCCCCCAAACTGGGGTCAGGGGGGAGGGGGAGACCAGGGGGAGACTTACCCCCTACCACCGCCTCTGAACCTCGAAACAAAATGTAGTTTAAAGTCTTTAAAATTTAACTAAATAGAAAACGTTCCTCTGCAGTAATGAATGAGAAAAGCAGCTGGAACCAGGACCTCCAGCCTCAGTGCTGTGTCTGTTGTGTCTCTCAGGCAGTTAGCCCAAATGAACTAAGTTGAACCAGCAACAGCAAATCCTCAAAAGAAGCATGGAGGTCAATGTCGAGGTCCGCATCAACCCCTCACTGAGCGTTTTGTTGTTTTATAACATCTAAATTAATACAAGCAAAAATAGAAATGTGTGTGTGGGAGATGTACCACAGCTTTGTTACCAACCTTGGAGGCAGATAAAACCGACGGCGTACATCGTGTTCAGCGGTGTGTTTCTCCTGTTAATCACCGCGGGGGTCCTCCTGCCTTCTCTCCGCCGGGTCTCACTCTCTCCTGGTAGATCCATGACCGTCCTGGTTCTCGGCGGCTCACCGGTGCTGTTCTCCGGCGGCGGCTGCGGCTGCGGGAGAGCCGTAGGACGAAAGAGGAGCGTCAAAGAGGTCCGTGCGTCACTGTGTGCGTAAAGGTAAACTAACCCCGTTTACCTGCGCAAGTCCCCCGGGGGAAGCCAGACGGCCTGCTCACCTGGTTGTTTTGGAAACTAGCAGGAACAAGGCAGAAACATGTGGGGACCGACGCTTCGGTTTACAAGGCCAGCCACACAAACGACTTAACGAGTTCAGACTGAGAAGCCCCGCCGAAAGTTTGGAGCGAAGTTTAAACTTCCAGGTGGTTTACAGGACGGAGGGTTTGTGTGAATTTTAGGCCGCAGTGGTTCATTCCAACCTGGTCTGTGTAGCCGCCGTCTGCCCGCGTCCAGAGCCGCCGGCCGAGTTCAGTCTTCAACGAGAGGAGTTTCGCTCCGCGGTGTTTCCAAGTTGGCTTCCTCCCACCAGCCTGTGTGATTTTTTACACCAGCGTCAAGTGGGCGGAAACAACACACCTGAGTTCCGCTTTGGACTTTCAAAATAAAAGTTTTGTATTTATTGCCCGTTTCCTTTAATTGTGGTGCAACCGTACTTTATGAAAAATGTTTTGTTTATTCATTCGTTTATTTATTTCACAGCTTTTTTTTTTTTTTTTTTAATTTTCACGTGTTTTCATGGTGTGCAAAAACAGTACTAGATAAAGCAAAACATATTTGAGCATATATTCACATATTTTAACATTATATATATGTTTACTATTATTTTTCTTTCTTCACCACTCTTCATTTTGTTTATTTATGTGTTGTACTTTCATGACTTACTTAATCAAATGTGTTTTTATTCATATGTTTCTCATTTATGTCTTGGTCTTGTAGTTAAACAGTAACAGTTGGGTTTCAACATTCTGTCTACGTACAAAAAGGCCCTTTTATTTTGAAATCCAAACATCAAACATCCTGTACCAGTCTGTGTATCTCTGGTCGCTTGACGTGTTTTCCCTTTTCTACCTACAGTGGAGCTTCCGGTGCCCGTATCCGACCTGGGATAAGGAATACAACACTGCGACCCCCTGGATCAACCTGATCACTGTTTCATTCAACAGATCACATGCAGATAATTAAAACGAATATGCACAATAATAACAATGTGCAGATTAATCGCAAAATGTTCAGATTTCTTTATGCTGGTTCAGTCTGTCAAATCACTTTAATAAATTTGAGTGATTAAATCTCGATAGATAGATAGATAGATAGATAGATAGATAGATAGATAGATAGATAGATAGATAGATAGATAGATAGATAGATAGTTTGCTTTATAATTCCTGCATCTATCTTGTATGTAGACACTAATAACTCAAGTGTAATGCTACATAATATCCTTCAAAGTGACATTTTTGCACAATGTTCTCATATCACAGTTAAACCTGCAGCACATTCGGTACATTTATGAGTTGAACGGGTAATAAATGCCACAAATCCAGTGATGCACATGCAAATACAATATTCAAGGGGAAGGCCCCTGTTGCCGCCACTGTGTGTGGGACTGGTGCCATGTTGCTTGTCCAGCTGGCACCTAGATGGCTGACAGAAACATGCAGTCGACCAAGCTTAAATGATTAAAGGGTCAAACCAATGTTACCTGATGATAGGAAGTGGCTGCAATGAATAAGGCAGGCCTGAAGGACACACTGGAGGTTGTAAAAAATGAATTTCATATATCTGCCAGCCACTTGCCTGACTCACTATGAATTCCTAACTCATGAGGGAACAGGAGTGCTTTGGCAGAAAGTAAGAGTTACAACAACATCCACGTTTCTTTCATTTAAAGTTTCTGAGGGCATGGTGTCAACTCTCATGCACTAATGAACTCTGCTACTCTCGACTTGCTGTTGCTTCCAAAGACAGCCAAGAGAAGGAGCCTGACAGCTCCCTGTAGAACGTAAACCCTGCTTGGATCATTTAATTCAAAGCTCTCAGAGTTCCTAAAGGGCCGGGGCTCCACATTAAAGCTCTGACATACTGAGAGATTACCAGGGAGCAGAGAAACCCCAGGCTGACTTCTACCAGGAGGAGGGGAAAACTCTGGGAGACGCATCACATCTTGGCAAGGCATCAGGGTTCACAAGGTTCCCACACTTACTTAGACGCTGACGTTTAAGATCTTTCTCGGTGGATTTCGCTGATATAATCTGCAGGTTTAGGGACATGGCAAAACATAAAATGGGTTATGATCTTGCTAAATATTTTCAGACCAATCCATTTATTTAAATAGTTTAAACACAAGATGAGAGGTCTGTAGGAAATCCACAAATCAACCACATCCTATCTAATTAGTATAAATGACAAAAACACAACTATGAATAGAAAATTGTTGGTTTTTATTTCTGAATCACGATCAAACAATAGTTGAGATTTGTAGTAGTAGTGTATTCATGACATATGGGATTATTTAAGATCCAAACAGATGCACATTCAACTCTTACCAACAATGATTATGAACCTAAACAAACTCAAAACTATTCCCGCTAATTTCCTGACGACTTGCAAACTTCTGATCAGATTCTAGTTTATACATTTTATTACAGAGGATGAGGAAAAACACACACATTAACAAGGAAAAACAAAATCAAGAATAATTTCCACATTCCAGTTCTTTTGAGTAGCTTCACTAAAAAAAAAAAAAAAAAAAAAAAAAAAATGCAATCAAAGACAGAAGACACCCCTCTGAGAATTGTGCAAAATCTATAATTATCACATAAGTAGAAATCTAGACATTTATCACACATCTAATCACTGTAAACAACATTAGAAAGATGTGCTCACAGTTGGCAGCTTAAACCCAGCAGAGGTCTTGCATGGCACTAGAGATCATTCAGGAGGACCAGGAAGAATTAAGTGACCCAGTTCAGCCTCATTATTCTTTTTTTTTTTTATATATATACAATTTAAAAAGTTGAACATTTTCATGGTTGTGTTTCTCAGCACTCTGAGGCCATGAATGACTCAGGGATTGTTGCTGTATTTTCTCTGCAATGGAAGAGAAAGAAAACAAAAAAACAAAAACACACTTGGCTCTCAAAGCTGTAGAGGTTAAAGCAGCAGCCTATTTCAATTTCCAAAACTTTGTATGAACAGAACTTATCCCTAACAAGTCACATCATGTCTGTAGGGTAAACGTTTCACCCTGTTTTCCCAAAGCTTCAACCAACACCTCGCATTGCAAGAAAATCTCAACAGGCAAATTTATCACCACTAAAATGAAAATAAAAACGATTTAACAAGGTAATCATGTCAGTTTACATAGTGTCATTTCAAACCCAACAGACCTTAATCTTATTATATTCTTATTTTTTTCTTTTTTGAAGAAAACAATGAATGGCACAGGAAGACTCAAATCAAAACAACACAAGGAGAAATATACCAAGACAGGCAACAGATGAAGTCAAAGTGCAAAGTCACAGTGATTATTAATAAGGATGAGAGATGAGGCAACATCAATATTAGGAAACATACAGCAATCTGTCTCTGGAAGACTTAACAAACTGGAAAAAATAGTTATGTATGGTTACGCTTTGGGTCTGAATCTTAGAGGAAACGGGTCTTTGGGTGAGAAAGGCTGTGTGGGAGGATGATGCTGTCTGGTAGTGTTGTTGGTGATCACTATGGCTCAGAGAACGAGCCGAAGGAAGGAGCATCTTTGGGTCGGTGAGCAGATCAGCCCGTAGATCAGCTACCTGCCCACCTGCGGCTCAGTTTCCAGTGTAGAGGTCCACAGTGCTGGAGCTCAGGCCCCGACTCTCCCTGAAATTACTGCGTTCCCGTGGCTGCAGAAGACAGGAAGGATATGAAGGTTAAAACATTTCTGATAACACAGCATACATTTATTACAATTTAAAAGACACTGTGTAAACATCTCCTCACCTGGAACGAATCATCACTGGTTTTGTTCAGGTAATTCAAGGAAGCAGCTCGTTTCATGCTGCAACGAAGAATAAGAAAACAATGTTCATATGTAGCTGGAGACTCAATTTCCAAATTTGTTTCCAAAGACATCATTTCCTCTTGTTAATACTTTAACTCGATGATTTGCTTTAAATCTCAGTTAAACGTCCTCACAGAGGACTTCTTGTGTTCTTACTTGGTGCTGCGGGGTTCAGGCGGTCCGTTGCCCTGCAGTTTCTTCACCAGCAGCTCGCTGCTGCGACGTAAGACGTCTCTGAGCTTCCCCAGAGAGCCGCTGCGCTGCAGGGCTCCGCTGCCATCCTGCAGACACACACAGTAATCAACCCATCCATTCCACACTGAAGACGTGGAGAGTGCAAATCTTTTTCTTCTTTTTATTAATATTTGCAGCAGCAGGTTCATGTTTCACATTAATTGTCCAGTGTAGGCCTATCTTGTCCTGAATGGCTGGTTGCAGCCAAATAGCATCATCACAAAGTCTCAGAAGAAAAGAACGTCTATACTTGATATGACCACTAAAAATAGATTAGGTGATACTAAAATATTTAGCTAGATTTGTAAATATGTGCAATGTCTTACATCACCTTTAATTTCCTGACCCTGGAGCTTTAAACATAAATTTCATTATCATCCTGCACCATCAAACAAATGTACTTTTGTGTTAAGAACTTCAGGTCGCACAGGTGAACACACAACCATCAAGCAGAGTTACTAGTGTAAAAGTGTCACTGTGGTCCAGTGGTTGCATTGTGTTATTTTTCCTCAACGGTAACTGGAGCTTGAAGGATCAGTGTGTAAGATTTAGTGACATCTAGCGGGTGTAGTTGGTGATTGCATCCACCCCACCTCACCGTTCTAAAACAAGCCTGTAGGAGAAACTATGGTGGCCACGAAAAGCCCTATCTAGAGCCAGTGTTTAGTTTTTTGCATATTACATTCCAGTTATTCCAGATTCCGTAAATAGTGCTTGCTAAATCTTACACACTGGACCTTTAATTGATTTTAGATTCTGACACAACTATTGATCGTTTGTTATTTTTAAAGCAAAAATGCCAAAACATGACTTAGTTTCAGCATATTCACTGGGAGACTTTGCTGCTTTTATCTTTTGTGACAGAAAAATGAATATCCTTGGGACTTGGGCTGGACAGAATAAGCAATGTGAATATGTGACTTTGGGCATTAGAATAGTGTGATGGATGTTTGACAGTGTATTCTGACTGTTTACAGAGCGATTGATTTAGCAATTTATTGAGAAAATTGAGCACCAGATTAATCAATGACACTAATCAGCCAACTTAAAGCTTTTGACTATGATACACCAATGTATTCATCCATCCATCCATCCATTCATTCATTTTTAGATTGTCACATACCAGCGATCCTACAGTCTGTGCTTTGATTATTAACCAACCTGTAAATACAGTACAGGTATTTCCCTCTGGCTTTGGCTAAATTCATAACAAAATACTCAATGTTTGTGATCATCACAATGTAATACCGGTTCATCACCAGCAGGGGGAACTGTGGCTTATTAGAGACTTATTATTTCTGTTGCACTGGGTGGCTCTGCAATGAAAATATAAAAGAATGTCTGTTTCCACTGATGCCACATTAACACAGACGTCTCCTTCTGATGCAGAGAAAAGACAAACGTTCACAAATGAAAAACTTTATTTGAGAATACCAACAAGTGTTGATGCAATAATCATCACAATGCAGAATGGTAAATATAATGCAGTCCTACTTACTAAGATAGTGCTTATAGACCTTACCATTTATGTTCTTCCACTTTAGGAAACTGAAGTCACACTATATATGTCAAGAATAGACAGTTCAATAAATAAGCATTCCACTAACACAACAATATTGTCATAATTATGTGATGTACATAGTCAATTCTTTTGTTCAGAGTTGCATTAGAAGTAATAGGAGTACTCATTGGAAGGAATGAAGAATCAAGGCAAGTAGCATACTGAAAAGCCGTATAGTGAATGCACTTGTCAAATCTATAAATACAGCCTACAATTACACTTCCGAGATGTTAAAGTCATTTTTACATTCAGTAAGTTAAACATCTGAAATAACATGTTGATCTTGAGGAAACACTCGCACTGTACTTTTGGTGTCTAAAAACAAGATTCACCAAAGTGACAATGTTTACTTGCAAACGACCGTGTAAGAAAAAAGGCAACACACTCCATTAAGCTTTGTGTTCCAAATACAGTATCCATAGCCAGAGTGGGCACTGTGACTGTACCACCAAAAACATACACAAATACACACGAGAACTACTGTGGAATCCAGACATCCAATGAATTATAACACTAGCTTCTACTCCTACACAAACAAATAAAGGCAATTCTGGGCATTTACGTCCTTTATTTTGAAATCTATAAATATTTAGCAATCTCTCGGGGTGGCCAGTGTCTGTGCTAGGTGCTCCGGTTGGTCTCTGCTGTCATATTTGCTTTACAGCGTCAGCCAATGTTGCTCATTCCCTTTGTAAATGCAAGCTGCTGTGTACACACTTCACCAGCACAGAGCCTGTGTGAATAACTCTATCAAACCAAGGACACTGAAGCCAGTGAGAGCAACTTGTACATAAATTCCCATGGCAACAAGAGCTAGCTGGGATCTGACCAATTTGCAGTCAGCTTTGGCCTATCTGATCTCAGCCCTTCTGGTCTTTCGCAACAGGCAACACTATGGCGATTGTTGACAAGCTACTGCCTTAATATTCAGCCACAAAAGAATCAACGTTTAAAAAATGTAAACACAAATTATAAAAACAAAAAGGAAATATATCTATAAAAAAAATTAGCAATGCTCCCTTCTCATTTCCTGCCAACTAGGCCGCAGAAGTTTAAAAGAAATGACACTTTTATTAGCATGTCAAACTGCACGGTACCATTTATTTCCAAACTGGTTAGGCATTTGATCTCATCATCGCTTTAATTAAAAACAGAAAACACAATAATAAAAAAAAAGAAAATACTACACTGGCTAAATGCAGGCACCCGGCTGGAAGCTAGTTTTGAGGTCAACTTTCACTTGTTGTAGAAACAGACTGCGAGTGCTCAAGGCAACAAACACACCAATGCAGAGCAACTGTGCAGATGAATGACTGTAATATACTGACTCTATCGTGATTGTTTTATCTGACTGTGGGTTGGAGTGATGTCTGGAGCAGTCAAATGGTGACACCGATCCTTCAAAATCTTTCAGCATTCCTGTTTTGCCTTCTTCCAATAAATTACTTTCGCACTCCTCTATCTAGACAAATAAATGTACTATGCATCTATGAAATATTACAAATGAGTGTTGGAGAGAGGAAAAATGTGCGAGTGACTTCCTCACAGGGAAAAGATTTCACACACAATGAATGATTTTTTTTTAATGTTACGTGAGAGAAAGAGTTGATTTCTGAAATAGTGGGTGACACAGGGTTAGTTAGAGGAAAGGACAAAGAGAGAGAGAGAGAGAGAGGGAGAGAGAGAGAGAGGGAGAGAGAGAGAGAGAGAGGGAGGAGAGCAGAGATGAGAAGACCAAACGTCCCAGCAGTTGTCAGATGAACAAGGGACAGAGGTGACAACCAGGAGGAGGAGAGGGGGGGCTTTCTGAGTCTCTGCCGGAGAGGGGGCACCGGGAATGGTAGAAGAGCTGTTGGTTTGTTGGGACAGAGTAGGCCAGAGGGAACGACAACACTCATCCTTTTGCTATTGTGTTGGGGAAGGAGAGAAGGATGGAGGAATAATCTTGATGGCTTAGGCCTGATAAAAGAGAAAGAGAGAAACAGACAAAAAAACAGCACACATTGTAAGATCAAGAGCTCTGGGTTGGGCTTCCTACACTACACACCTACATATTGGTAAACCTGAGCTTCATCCCTTTTTCCTGCACTCATCTGAGCTAGTCTCTGTCTATCCTGCACCATGTTTACAGTGTGCAGCTTAGGGTCTAGTTATTGTTTCAGTAAACCCGAGCTGAGGGGTCCTACACAAACACAAATCATCAGAGAACAGCAGCTCAGGGGCTGCACTACAACAAGCAGGTCGATGATGCAGTAGAGGTTGGTGGTTGCAGTCACCGTGACTCAGCTGCTTTTTTTTTTTCCCTTTCCTCTCTGGGTACCAGGAAGCCTGGTCTTGGCACACTGCACACGGCCAGTGACTGTGCACTGCAGACGTGGAACATCTGCAAGCATCAGCACTGAAACGGGCGAATATAATATAGCCATTACACTGATGACAGGAGGGACTGACATAGTGAATAATATCTCAGTCTGCAGCATTTTGAATGGGCCAGAAACCCTGCATAACCTTCCCTCGAGCAAAATATGGATCTGAATATGTAATCCTAATCCTCTGCTACTAGCCTCAGCCTGCCCTGTGTTCTGTTACCTTAAAGGATGACTAATTATCTAGCCTATATATCATCACTATTATTACATACCAACCCACCCAAGCATATTGTGTGGAATGAGAGTTGAAGAAGGAGAGTACAATCCACTGAGTGAGAAAAGGAAATTTGATTGACAGGCTGATTGGTTGTCATGGCACATGTAATCAACGAGGAAGCAGGTTAGTTGACACATGAAGAAGGAGAGAGAAAAGGATGAAATCTAGGAAACATGCAAAGCTAACAGGCGGCACATTGAAGCGAGAGCACGAAGCACATTGCAGACACACGTGGACTTGTAAGTCAAATCATGCATTTTAAAGAGGTGACGGCGGCCATCTCTTTAGAGTTACTTCCTTGTATCCCTCCACCTGTTTTGTAAATGAGCTCCTGAAAAGTGGCACTTAGATTAGTACCATCTAAATGATGTAATAATGGAACAAGTGAACTGTGAAGATCTGCGGTATGAGTAATGTAAACCACTGCTAGAGCCTCAGTGACCTATCAGGACGTGTTTAGGCAAAACTACACAGTAGGTGAGTGATCGCTCATCATCTCTCAGTGAATATCTACACACAAGCAGACAGTTCTTTTTTTTAAAACACAACATAGCCAGGCTGTAGTTACGTACATTATGTTTTGGAAATGAATGGATTGATGGAAACTTTTAGTCAAAAGCTCAAAGGTTTGGTGACAAATAAGCTTTCAAAAAGCATGAAAATGTCATAAGTGCACTTCCTGTTCTTGTGTATTTCATTTCTAGTGCAATGGTCATGATAATGAAATTCTAGCACACACACAAAGACACACACACACACACACACACACCGAACCGACAGTCCTCTGCATGCCACCACATGTTTTAAAGACAAACAGGTGCACACTCGGATGAATGCGCATGCCGTTGCATTTGTTGGAGTGGATATTGAAGCGGTTTGGAGTGAGCCGTGTTATGCGTGTGAACGTGTGTGTGGAGAAGCATTCGCATTCACGTTAACCAGCCAGCAAACAGAAGAAAAAAAAAAAAACACCTATCTAAATGATGTTACTCGGAGAGAGTGGCAGACTTTAGGTTAACAGACATTTGTTGACCATGTGACAACAGTGAACACACATGGGTCCATTAGTGTGCGTGTTAATGGGGAGCCCCGGCAGGCTGGCATTGCTACATGCATGTTTGGACTGGGTTGGTGCGGTGAAGGGTGTGGCTGCACTGATGGGAGGGAGGTGGGGGGGGAGGCACAGGCTCAGACGAGGCATCGCTGCTGGTATGTTCCAGCACCAGAGGGCTTCTTTGAGCTGGGCTGCAGCTCTAGCGGCACCTATTTAAGTGCATACACCGCTACATTGAATATCATGTTTTCAGCACTGACCTCTTTAATAAGGAGGAGCTGGGTGAGAAGTCCAATGGGAAACACTACGCAGAAAATAAAAGCCCCGTGGTGAAATGACACTAACGATTGCTGAAACGCAGAGTGGACGTTATAATGAGGCAATAAAACTGGCAGGATGATACATTACATATCAACTGCCCAGTTTACTGCGGAGGGATGAGCATCGGGGATATTGGGAGGCCTGTCAATTGTGTTTGATGTTGGAAACACATAGACATACTAATAGGGATTTAGACAGGTCGCATCTCTGCGAGTCTCACAAAAGCAAATAAATATTTAATATGCTACCAGGGTGCCACAGAATGAGCCTGTGCCTTTTATTTTTTTGTTACCGCTCCACTTGTGCACAAGCAATGCCGGCAAAACAACAACCACTTATTAAAACGAGACACTGGGACTTCATTGTCAAGCAATGAACAACAAAAAAACATGAACATCTAGGTCAAAAAACAAACTCAGATGTTGTCAAAAAAAAACACAACAGTCAGCATGCCAGGACACTCAATCAGCTTTACATTTTGGAAAAAAAAAACAAGGGATTTCCAGGTTAATCTCACGAGAGGAACAAGGCGCGTGTACGTGAAGTTGATGGACTGGTACAGATGCAGTTCACTGAGTGCAGCCAAATCAAGAGCTGGGAGCGAGCAGCTGTTCCACTGTGTGCCTCAAACTCACGCTGTGAAAAAACAAGTTGTGCAACTTTGTTTCCGCAATCATTCATAATCAGTTTATGATGATGATGTGCAACACTGGCATTATAGAAGAGGGCATGCAGGAAGGACTAATTTGTGCTTTTGTGCAGTTTGACCACAGTGGAGAGAGGGTCTTCCTGAACTTTCTGTGAGGTGGATCATCTAGTCCGGCTTCCTGACCGGCTCTGATCATTTATTTAGGAGTCGGCTTCCCGTTAACTAAAGAGCTTAAGAGTTCTAGTCTCACCTTTCTAGTTACACAACACTCACTCACAGTTACTGTCTGATTTTGAACGCTACTATTGATTTGTAGGTCGTTCTGTACCAGTCCACACTGTGTGTGACATTACTGACATCACCTTGTTCTTCCAGTGAGATCACTGGTTGTGTTGACTCAACTGTAGTGGATTTGTACTCACCCCATTCCACTCCACGCCCATACTCACTTCCTCGCCGGTCTCAGAGCCGCTCTCATACTTAACGCTGGACAGGCTGTCCCTGCTCCTCCGCCTGTCGCCCTCTGTATCCTTCAGGATCTCCACCACACGTGTCTGGTGGATTGGGTCGATGCCCTGAAGGGAATAACACACAAGTGCGACACACAAACAAACAAACAAAAAAAAAGAAACAATAATCAGAAGTGGCTCGGAGGTAGACGTTAGCTTGTTGATATGGGTGAGGGTGCAAAGTTACATGGAGGTATTAAAGGGGTTTATGCTTTCTTTGTCTTTCAATGCATTCAAGGCACCAATACATTTGTAAATGACTGTGAGATGGGAGTGATGTCAGGGTAGACAGGTGGAGGACTCTATGGGGGCTATCAGTTAATGACAAACCACTTACTGTGTTGCTCTGGATCCATAGCAATGTAGAGAAAGGGAAAGAAATATCATGAGATTAGCTATCCTAACATGGGGAACACATTTAAAAATTTTAAAAAATAGGAACTGATAAGTGATCTGCATGCAGAAATTGATCATTTCTGCTCAGGGAATGCTGCTGACCTGCTTGCGAGACCTCACGGCGCACTCTTCCAGGGTCTCAGCAGCCTCTAGCTTGCCCTGTCGGCGGTACAGGGCACCCAGGTTTCTCAGGGTGGTGTTCACTGTAGGGCTGGACAGAGAAACAGGCACACCATATGTATCCAAAAGGCGATTTGAGGAACAATTTGGTCAGAGGAAACTGTTGTGTTATGTACAATAGTGCAAGAAAATACTAAAAACCCTGGAGGATTAAGAAAACTATAAACTCTGATTGATTTAGTCACATTACTAAAAACTAAAGAATACAAAAAATAAAACATTTTCCTGCAATATAATCGACTTCAAGCCTTTATAAAACAATAAATGTTAAGTGGTGAATTCTCTTTATTTACACCCACGCTGTAAAAACATGCTTATCACGCTCTGCCTCACCTGTTGACTTTGCAGGCCTTGTACCAGCCTCCGTACTCTCCGTATGGAGTGTTGTCTCTGTGCTTGCCCTGGAAGTAAATGAGAGAAAAGAGGAAGAAAAGAGTGAAGGGGAGTGGTGCTTTGAACTGGATCAGCAGCATTTTTCTTTGTGTTTACATATAATCATCATATACCCACTGGGGTTTATATAGTGTGTTTTTAAGACAGCGCCCTGCAAAGGGATTATACTTCTACACTCCAGGATGTGAAATAGGCGGAGCGGTATTTAAACACCCTTTCAACTCGACATGTTTCATTCATTTAACTGGAAGTGTTTTAAATGTTTGCCCTGCGTCTGATCAAAATGACATGAGGTTGATCACACAAATCTTCTCACCTTGCTCATCTCCTCCCTTTCCTCTGCATGCATCCAGATGGGCTTGTTTTCAGCTGCAGACAGACAAGACATGAGAGGTGGTCTACATACAGTACAACAGGACTGGAAAATAGACCTCAGGATGTCTCATTGAATCAGTCATGAACTATTCATGATGCAGGCTGAGCTTGCCGTATTACCGCACTGATAAGGATAATGACATCAGCCACCAAGTGGCACAGACTGTCTGTAAAAAAATATATACATGTGTGGAGAAAATCCTTTTTATGTTTGACTAAAGAAATACACTTCTGGATGTGTGTCTGCTTTGATCTGGGGTGTAAATATTAAAACACTGCTGTTAAAAACACACAGACTGATTCAGATAAAATGTTTCTGAGCTTATTTAGTGACACTAAGTTTAGTAACACACAGTAACACATCTTTGTTTTAAATTTAATATTTTCATTAACATTTAGGCAGATAACAAAAAAATAAAGGTATAGATCTCATTATAGTAAACACTAAATGTACCATTACATTTTTTGGTTATACAACAACCTGAGCAGGGCAAAGAAGGCCACAGAGATGATGTGATATAAAGAATAAAGAGACAGTATGAATATCTCATAAATATCAGCACACAAGTCATTTTCAGACACCATGCATACACTTAAAACTTTACAGAGAACCATTATTAAGTATTCATGCTATAGATTCATTAAATATGCATATTTGAAACCCGAACCAACAGAATCTGCAACTCCTTGAAATAAAGATATTTAAAACTATAAAAGCTGCTTAAAATATGAACCATTGTTTGTCTGTTTTTTTTTTTTTAACAGGTATGCAAACTGTTGATACTTAATGCTGCCATGCTCCTTCTTCTTAACCTTCAACTCACCAAGAGACTAAAAAGAAATCTGAGCTCCATTGTCACGTTAAGTGACACATGAAAAATTAATCTCTCAGAAAAATGTGAGATGCTTTTGCTCAAAAAGCGCCAGAGCTGCGCATTGTGCCGAGTCCCTTTCAATCCTTTTTCAAAGCAGTCGATCTAATCCCCAGAGGAAAGCTGACAAAAAGCAGCTTAAACTCAAAGAGAAGAAAATTTGCGAGAGTTCATCTTTCAGACAAGTAAACTCTTTATTTAGATTCTTTGAGTCCTCTGAATGGTGAAGGTTGGCACCCTGCTTAGAACACCGTCCACTTTTTAACCATCTGTCCGTCATTGACCCTGCTCGCTGGTGTGAGACGGAAGAGAAGACAATGGTGGAGGACAGTTGAAAACAACAAAAACAAATCTAATCTATGTATCTGAGGAGTTTAGTCTAACCCACCACCATTTTTCTGAGGATAACTTTGCAGTTTTTTTATTGTGTTTCTTAGATGAACTCCACCACAGCAATATAAAAGTAACCCTTCAAACATGTGCTGCCAATTTCTATTGCAAGGCCTTACCATCAACAGATCCAAACTCTTTCTCATGAGCGCGAGTCAGAATCTCTTTGTACAGGACCTCAGCCTCCTTGTATTTCCCCTGTTTGAGAAAACAGGATGCCTGAAGAAAGAGAAGTGAAAGCACATTTTAGTGTTGGATCGAATGGGCCTATTGACTTGCAATGTGTCCCCTGAGAGAGCAGGAGCAGTCCGTCTGCATATTTCTCCTGTGCACAGTGACTCATGAAAAATGATAATAGTATCACACCGTCTCCTCAATACAGCCTCTCCATCATCAGTGGGGCAGGTGTAGACAGAGGACTGCTGGCTTGGTACCGTATAAGCGATGCTAATCAAAACAAAGTTGTTCTAGAAACACCTTCTGAAGATGTCGAAGTGTGCTGAAATATATCCAGCTGTCTCTCATAACTTTTATATTGCAAAGCCCTTTTGTAAAGTGAGGCACAGTGTAAACCTAAAATCATCAGCTTTGCAGGCAGAAAACAGAGTTTACATGATGAACATCCCTGCAGACACTGAGCTCAGGCTGACAGAACAACTGAGTGATTCTCCCAACAATGAAAACACTTTGCCTCTGTTTACCTTGGTACGTTCAGAGCTCAATAGGGACTGTGATTGTTGTTGAAATGAATACTAGACTAAAATGTTTGAAAGTAAGGGGTGGGAAGAAAAAAAGCACAATAAAAGGCTGGTGCAGTAACTTGTCTCACCAGGTTGTTCTTGGTTTTGGCCACATTGGGATCATCTGGGCCCAGCCTGCACTCGTAGATCTCCAGGGCACGGCAGTAGTAGTACTCCACCTCCTCATATTTGCCCTGGTTCTGACAAAGCAGGGCCAAGTTGTTCAGCTGCTTGGCCACATCTGGGTGATCCTTCCCCAGGACCTGATGGAAATTAAGAAGTGCATGTTTTGAATTAACATTTCAGTTTGTGTCTCAGTGGTTCCTCTGTGCAGCTCTCTCCTTCTGTACCTCTTGCTGCTTTCGCGTCTGCCGGCAACAGGCACTCAGGAGATCTAATAAAAGCCTGGCTGATCAATAGAGAGGGTACAGAATAGAGCTTTCAGGCAAAGGGGAACTCATTGAACTCTAGTGAGCTCTGTAGCTTTGTCATGTCTCCCATCCATCTCCTGCCTGGCTCCCCAACGCCTGCTATCCAATTTCAGCTGTGCTCTCAATTAAACTCTCTAATTCCCCTCCGACACGAGAATGGCACCCAGTGGAAACTTCACAGACAATTTAAGAAAATGATTTGCTCTTTTGCCTATTTATAGACACCGGTGTTTCAGTATCTCCAGCTGACATTTTGGAAATATTATCACTGTTAATTAGTTTATTACAACGAGCTAATTGTTCACTGGCTTCAAGATGAGGCCTCGATAGCAGTGCTGTGGACGGCTCTACTGGTGCAATCCAGGGATATGGCCTACCTTTTCTCTGATCTCCAGAGCCCTCTTGCACAGAGGCTCGGCCTCCTTGTACTTCCCTCTCTTTCCGTACAGCACAGCCAAGTTGTTCAGCGTTGCGGCAACCTGGACAGGCAGAAGCAGAGAAAACCTGAGTGAGGCCATTTCCTTTCTCTGGTTTGCTTTAGTACTGGCAGCTTACCTTGACAATATCAGAACTTAATTTATTGTTGACGTGTCATAAAAATGTCATAAAAATGTAAACTGTTCAATCAAGCAGTCTTTTTAAAAAGCTCAAAGGCAAAGTGCATACTTCACAGAGCTGCAGAGACCAGCACTGTGCTTTAACAGCTTCTTTTAGGCTTTTCAAGGTGTTTTGGTGCCACAGTGTAAATCAAAATGAATGAGGCAACAAAATACATAGTAAATTAGTAATGGTAATGTTTTCCCATCATTTGTTGTATACCAATTGCAAAGATTTGGTTCATGCCGGATGTATGAGCAGACAGTGAGCAGTTGTGATTGATTACTTTCAAGCCTGCAGGCGCATGGTCAAGAATCAATACTTTAACAGTGGAAACAAATCCTTGAAGACTGAAGAACAGCACATACAGTAAACTGTGCCATTATTGCCTCCCTGTTCACAGAGTCTTCAAGCCATTATGAACCAGACACCAGATGACTAATTTGATCTATCTAAACACGTGTGTCTCCACTTGAAGATAGAGTTGTCATGACGATGGCAGAGTCTTACAGCGGGATGGTCTTTGCCCAGGGTTTTCTCGCGGATGGACAGAGCATCGTTGAGCAGATGGGCAGCCTCTTTGTATTTGTTCTGATCCCTGCACGAGTGAGAGGGAGAGAGAGGAAAACGTGATGACAATGTTTCCCACTCTTTGGCAAAATGTGTGGAGAATGGAGAGCAACATGACACGGGTAAAATCAGAAAAATATGAGTAGAACTGACCTATAGACCAAGGCCAGGATGTTGAGCATGGTGGCCACGTCAGGGTGGTCGTGTCCAGAGGTCTTCTCCAGGTCTTCCAGAGCTTGCTTGCAGAGGGGGACGGCCACCTCGTACCTGCCCTGGGAGGCATACTGGATCACCAGGTTGTGCAGGGTCCTCAGACGGGCTGGGATCTCGTAGCCTCCCTGCTGGGCTGCAGCCACGGCTGCACTGTTGTGTTGGTGCTGCACTGCGGGGTCACATGCACAAGGGCAAAGGTCAGCTTGGATGTCAAAGGGAGAAAACTCTGAGCTGATTATATCGCTAACTACATCTGCATGGACACAATACTGGGGTTTCAGGGAATAATTGGATTATGGGGATAATTCAGTTTGTATTTAAATGGCATGACACAACATTATCTAACCCAGCGTTGTAGATTTACATGGACTGTCAGGTTAATCTACTAGGAGATGGATGACACCAGGCAGTCAGGCCTGTATGATCTTAATGTCAAACCAAACATGCCATTTTTTCCTTATTCAAAGTGTGTCCATTAAAGGAAGCATAGAAGAGCTATCTTATCAGGTTTTACAGTCAAATGTTGGGTGTTGTTCTTACTTCCTTGGCCGTGCTCCTCCTCATCATTGGGGAAGAGGTCGTCCAGGGAGTCCTTCGGTGTCTCTCGGTCCTTCTCCTCCTGCTGAGATAATAAAAACAAAGCCGCTTGTCAGATCCTCTAACAGACAGCAGGAATCAGGGACGACAATTCAGGAATCATCGGGATCAGATATGTGAAATGATACAATGACAGTTAACAGGAACAACACAGAAATGAAGAATGTCAAGCACATCGATCTGATTACCTCAAAGCGTGAGATAATATCTGTTTGCGAGCTCGATACTTACAGTATATGATTATATCGGAGTGGACAGACGCTGAGCATCAGAGATTTAATTTATCATCTGGCAACATTTAGGTCAATAGGTCATTTAAGGTAATAACATCTCATATAACATATAGTTATAATCAAAGACGGACAAAAAGGTAATATAACCTCATCATACAGCTATATAATAAATGCAACTGGTAGTATCAGACCATTTAAACATTAAATACTCAATATTAAAATTACACTTTAGCTCATTATTTCACCTTGACAGGATAAATTGGATTTTTTCTAACTTGTTAAACGAACCACCAAACAAACCGTAGAGAAGTGCACTGCTAATGTCAGTTTGCAGGCTGAATAGCTAATTAGACACTTGGGTGCGGCACATGTGTAAATGTCCCTGCAAATGTCACTTCAGTTCGGGTAGATGCTGGTGTGTTCCCTACCCCTATAAATCACTGCAAACAGCAAAGTGTCTGCCAATAACATGTTTGTTTACTAAGTTTCTCATTTCCTACAGGTATGCTGGCAGGCTGCTATCAGCTGACGATCGAACAAGATATCGACACGCTCCTTCAGCCAGCTGAGACAAAGAGGAGCATTTAAGATATTTATCTTCCTTTAAATGACACAAAACTATTAACAATGTATTTAAAAAACACAAACAATATCTGACTGAAAGATGGGATGACTAAATGTGACTTCAGCTGGACTTAAATAAAGTTGGGAAATGGAAAAGCTGCTTCCGCGGCAAGAATTTGGATCCTTCAGGCTATTGGCAGGACGACTTCCCGTGGAGTTATGCAGTTAGTGTTTACAGGCTCTTCCAGACTTTTATTGTGACTAAGAATAAGGTCAGAATATTCAGCGACTCATCCCCACCATCAGATCAATCATCTTATCCTGCAAACAAAGGCTGTATTCTTCTCTTATATCAGACATCATTGATGATGTGCTGCCTTTAAGTTCAATCAGTCATTGTAACCTCACCTCCAGTTCATGGAGTGCATGGGTTAAATAATAAATGAAATATGAATCTAGTCAATCGAAGGCAGTGGTTTCTGGTTAACTGTGCTAAAAAGGAAGGAAGGGAAGGATTTTAATTTAAAGACTCCCATTACAATCAGAACAATCTAACCACAACACATAAATGGTGGAATGAAAAACCTCATAATCAATCTGTAGATGGATGTTTATTGTAAGTGAGTGGCTTCGGTCTTGATACCAAGCTTTCTGTCAGTGTACTGTACTTACAGTGGGCGAGACATCTTCATCATATTTTTTGAGCTGGTTCATGAACTCCAGGTGCTTCTTCTCCTCCTCCAGCTGAGCCACGCTCTGCTCGCTCTTTTGCAGCTTCTGCTGGGTGTTGGCCAGCTCGTCCCGCAGCCACTGGTTCTCCTGGCAAAGCCTCCTCACCTGTGCTCGCAGCTTCTGCTTCTCTGACTCCACCGCGTTCAGGTGGTTGGACAGGGCCATCATCACCTGAGACGGAGCATTCGTTCAGTGACATTCAACAAAAGACAAAGCGGTTGTGGCAGCGAGGCAAGAGAAGACAAACTCGGGCTGATTGTGAATGAATCATGATCACCACACGAGCTCAGTATAGAATGAGGAAGCAGAAACACATAGAGAGGACAGTAACACGTGGCTGTGTAGGTTAGATAACACAAATTTACTACATTGTGAACTGTTCTCTTTTTCTGCCAACTCTGAGAATAAAAAATAGTGACCAAATCTACTCATGAAGTAGAAAAATACTGTTTTCACCCTCCTCAGCCTCTACCATGCAGACTTACCTGTGCTTCTCCCAGGCCCAGTTCAATCATCTCCACTGACTTGCGGAGCAGGTTGGACTTCTCGTGCACCAGGTTGGCCTCTTCATCCTTCTTTAGGCACTTGATGGTCTCCAGGAGGCTGTGGAGGATGGAGTTGTGCTCGTTCTTCAGGGCCTCCAGGCCCTGGATCACCAGCTTGGTGTTGGAAATGATCTCCTCCTGAGAGAGCTTCTCGAGCTTCTCTTCCCGTGCATACAACATGGTGGACATCTTCTATGTAGCTCTGGGAAACCTGTACAGATTGGGGAGGAAAAAAAAAAGAAAGAGGGGAACCGGCTGTTACAACATGCTGATGCAGTGGACACAGTGTGGACACAGAGAGCAGCAGCTGCCACATTAAAGCACATTTTTAATAACAGTCTTCCAGAGGTGCAGCTGTGCTTGAACACTGAAATTCACTAAACAGAACCGGTCGGCTGCGCTGCAACAATCACAGCATGTCTCTGTCCTCCATTTAACTGAAAGCATCTTCAGGTTCACACTAAATCATCTAAATAGCATCCTCACCTCAAGTGACATGACATTCTCTATTTAAAGCTATCAGACGATGCAGAGCCCTGCCTTTGATACTGACAGACACCACCATTTCTGAGAGATCATGGCATGATCCACCAGCAACGTGACAGCCATAAAAGGGGAAATGAACTTGTCTTTTATCACCACAGGGAAGCTGAGTGATTCAAATTTCATGTGCGAGATAGGTCAGCATTTCTTTGAGGTGTTAAATTGTAAAAGTTCAGAATGAATACAAGTCAATGTGATAGGAAAGAAAGGTACTTCAATAAAATGTGAATTAAAACGACTATGATCCAACTGAGTCTGTGTGTTGAACGAGTAGCCACATACGAGTTTAAGACCTGCATAGAATGCCTGCTTTATGCATAGCCCAGGGCCACAGGGACATATTATTCGGGTGGCCAGACTGTTGGGATTTGGCACCTATAATAAGCTCCGGTCGGGAGTAGAGCTGCAGCTTGCCGTGGAACAGAGGGCACACAGATGCTGCAGTGTTTGTGCCTTCTGGTGCCAGCACTTTATCCAAACAGAGGCCTAGCTGGCTGCATGACTGGCGTAATAGTCAAGGAGAGAATGACATTACAAAAGCCTCGGTAATACAGCTTAGCAGCTGGTCAAGTCGGAGACAAAAAGCTCAGTGTCAATAATATAGTGTTCTGAAGAAATGTCAGGCCCTCTGTGAGTGTATGGAACATGTGTTATTTTCCCCAAACAGTCTGAAGATAACCCATGACTCACTGAGCCACGTCGCTGCTGGCTACATCATGCAAATGTCTGTGCAAAAAGCAGCCCTGCCCTTCAGACCTGGGTCCAGGCAACGTGCATTCTGTATTTTAGCAGCAGTGAGGGGTTACGAGGTAAAGGATGAGGGGGCTTGCAGTAATAAACACCAGCTGAGAGCCATCTGCCAAGAGAAAAAATATACTACACTATTAGTGAGCCACTCCTTGCTTTTCAGCAATTGTCTATTTAAGCAGAGCATCGAAAAATAAAAGAAAGCACTAAACTACTGCACTTAATAGCAATTTGCTTTGTAATGTGAGATGAGAAGAGATAATGAAAGTGATGTGAAGTCCTGTTACTGCAAAAGCGAGAGATTGATTGGTTGGTGAAGAATGAAACTACTTGAGACATCAAACCAGGATCATAAATTGCTGCTAGTGCTGATTATTTTCATTAGCGATTTAATTTGCTGATCATTTTCTCTATTAATTGATTAGTCGTTTATCTATAAAATTTGAAAATGGTTAAAAATGCCCATCACTATTTCCCAGCACCTTAGATGACGTCTTCAAATGTTTTGTCTGATCAAAACAAACCAAAACATATTTTGTTTACCATCATAGGAGATAACAAAAAACAGAAAATGAACACGTATGAGAGAATTTTGGCGTTTCACCGTTTTAATCGATTATTAAAGTAGCTGCAGATTTATTTTCTGTTGGTCAATTAATCGTTGCAGCTGTTACAGAACACTTATTTTGCTTGGGTGTTTCCAACGGACCTTGGCTGCACTGCTAGAAACAGACAACATGTCCAACTGGGTTTGTTGCTAGTATCCAGTAATTATCCCCTCCTGTGGCGTAATGCATGTCACATCGTGTAATCACAGCTGGGCTCTGTCAGAGGAAGGTTATTTATGCTAATATATTTCATGATGGAGACTAGACATGCAAACAGGGGCAGTCAACTAATGACCAACTGGATGTCAGCCTGTGGAAATGTGCTTTATTCAGGATGACACAGGAGCCTGTGTACCACCAGCTGGAGGCTCTGGATAGACAGAGAGAGCGGCAGTGGTAGATGTCAGGTAACATAACACCGTGGACTGTATGAGAGGATAACACAGAGAAGACATACCTCTACTGTCAGGTGAAATGATAATGTTGTTTTTCTTTTCCTCCACTGAAAAGCTCTACCCTACCCTATCCCTACCATCATGAACCCACTTAGTTTAATCCAGTGAAGAATTTAAAAAATGCAGAATGTTCAGAGTAAAAGCATCCAGACAGCATCCAGTTTAAGCTGTTAAAATGCTGAAGCAGCACTGAATGATTAATATTGAGAAGTGATGTTGAGCATCTCTCATCTGCAATTTAGCACTTTGTTGCACGTCATGATCACGTCTTTGCATTCATCTGACAGGAAGTAACAGAGGAGCAGGACAAAGCTAACTCACAGCGACAGCGAAGTACTTTTCATCACACATCAAGTGACCCCACTCTAATGAAACAAAGCATATAATCAATTAGTGGAAACATCTTTCTAAACAATGAAACCATGTGTTTTCAGATCATAAACCTGCATGAAAGTCTCGAGAAGACTAGTGTGACCTTGTATTTGTTGCTAGCTTTAAAATCTTTCTGCATTTTACGGCAACATAATTGAGAAATGTGAGAAAAGATCAAGTGAGCATAAAGTCAGAGTATATAAAAACAGATCTGACGGAGGTTGGGTGTTGGTCACGGTATGCACATATTAAGTATGCAGAAAACAGAATGAGCAGAGGGCTTACAGTCAGTGGTTGTAAGCGTGACGAACAGTAAAATGTGCTGATGGTGGAGTCAGAGGCAAGAAGTAACATGTTGGGAGAGCTTACATGAAAGGAGAACAGAGCACAGCACAGATAACGACCAAGAACGGACGCTGTACTTTGCATAAAACTATATTCAAATTCTCTCATTTGCATGGTTAAAAAGATGACTGTTGTATAAAATGTTATGTTCAGAAACATTTAGGGTCCTGTGCCTCATGTAGCATGTTTACCCTAAATGTTTCTGAACATACCATTTTATTCATTATGCTACAAAGACGGGTGAGCCTTAAGTAAAGTCAAGGTGGGGATTATAAAACACTAACTTCACGTGAAGACATGTGAGACGGATGAGGAGAAGTTTGCTCTGCTGTCAGTGACTACGGAACATTTCTCCATGATAAGGTCTGGCACCAAAGCTCTAACATTCTCTGAACAAGATTTGAAATGTTTTAAAGATCAAGCATATTCACAGATCAGACAGCGCATTACCCTGTACAGAGTCTCAGCAGTTTAACACCTAAGAGGATGAAAGGCCTGAATAGAAGAGAAACAGTGCTTTCATGTCAGTCAGGGGAGAAACATGGAGCTTCACTTTGATAGAATACACAAACACCCATATCTAAGACTTCTGCTTCCTTCAGACGGCTGAAGTTAATATTTTCCAAGTCTTTAAAGAGGTGAGATAAAGTCCAACAGACCTGTTGTTTTTCTTCAAAACGACTGCCCTTGAATTAATCTTTAACATTTACTTTTTTCTGTTTCATACAAATCATGTGCACGTTAAAATACAACAGACAAAGGAAATGACAGACAGCTCTAGCTCATGAGGCCCAGAATACGACTGCTGCTGAAATGTGTCACAGTGCTTTTGGGACAACACAAAATGCCCTCACGGTGTTACAAATTACACCATAAGCACATATTTATTTGATTTGGGCTTTTATTCAAATGCCCTCATGAGCAGGATCAACTATTACTCAAGGTTCAGTTGCAGCAAGTACGTGGAAATGTTCACCTTTTAATATGAACAAAAAGTAAACACAGGCACACGAGGAAACCATTTTCAACAAATCTCTCCGCACAGGGTTACCTGACCTGCCATTTTAATACATACGCAACAAAGATAAGACGTGCATTAACAGATGTTCCTGTCTCTCAATGGTACTTTGTGACAGACGGCCCATTTTATGAAATGTAGCCATCGGCTTGCAATCTAAAATCATTAGAGTGGCGTGTTTATACAATATATATAGAGAGAGAGCTGTTATAGTGAGACTATTTATTCTGAGCAAAGTGGTCACTACTCACGAGGAAAAGAGACAGGAAAGAAAACTGTCACAATATGAAAAATGGGCAGATCCTTATATCCGTTACAAAATGCCTGCTAAAGGCTTAAGCCATCTATCATTCATGCTGGCAGTGTTTTCAGCTGCTACAGCTTGCCGGACCAGAAAACTAACCTCTGTTTCAGTGGCAGATCGGGAGCCTCATAGTTTGGCACGGAGAAAAGCTGATGAGATAATGACTCCTCCTGCAGCAATAGCGCTACACGCCAGCAAAGTGCATCATAAAACTGCTGAGCTAATCCAAAAAGGATCCTCCTCAAAATGAAAAAGGAAACATTGAGCGTGAACCGGAGGCGAACGGAAATGAAACAGGACAGGGATGAGAGCGACAAGGGCCGACGGTGGGGAGAGGAGGACGGGAGCTGCTTGCAGGATGACGATGACCTTCCCACTGCTCCGTCAGAACAACCGACATCAGTTTAGGGCGCACATCAGGAGGCAGCCCCGCCCACAGCCGGAGGAGAGCAGAGCGTGGAGGAGCAGGTCGGATTGGGGGGAGGGGAGCCATCCTGATCTAGACTCTGCTCCTCTATAGTCATCAGACACAAAGGAATAGGCCTAATGAGACACACTGGAATAGAGTCAATGGTGCTATTTACAGGCGCTAAAGGAGGTTCACACGCTACCACGGCCGAGGGCACACAACACACCGCAAGGTTAAAATCTACAGTCTCATGTACTGTATATGTGAAAATATTACACTTCATACAGCTACCGGCCATGCATTCTCACTGTAGCACTAAACAATAAATGTCACTTATAATCCAACATCAAACCAGTCCAGTGATGGGAACATGCGAAGCCCACCGAACACTTGTAACATGATACTGGACCGTAATGATCATACTTCCGGAAATGTGCATTCATCATACAAACAGAATAATAGAGCAGCAATATGAGAAGCATCTAATTTCTGCTAACAAGACTAAATTAGATTTTCCTAATACCACAGCTAGTGCTCGTCTATTCAGTTCAAAAACAGCTGAATATACAAGTTGTAATTTGGCGTTGTTTTGGTGAGGTGGATCAGGAAGTGAATTTTATGGACAAGTTTCATGACTCAACCTTGCAGGTGGATCAAAGGTCATATGATATTGCAGCAGCTGTAGCACATCTAGCCCAGAAGCAATTACAAATGCCCGAGAGGAGAGAACAGCGTTATGAAAGGCAGCTCTGTGCTTGAAGAAATAAGTGGCTGGACTCTTTTGGCTCCTTCTGAGCAGTGAGAAAACCTGGGTCATCTCCCCATCATGTTTGCCTCTCCAGAGCGCCACTCTTCATGTGTCTCCATCTCCAGAGAGCCCTTGGGCCTCACATATCACATCTCCCTTTGGCAAACACCATCATCACTCAGTCCCTCGTTTCTCCCAATCCCTCCCTACCATCACTAACTGCACTACAGTCACGCAAGTCGATTGGGCCTTTGCTTCTCCAAGAGGAGGATCAACTTAATAACCTTTAATTGTGCCTAAGTGTGTACTTGCTACTGCCAGGCATAATTGCACATCTTACTGACTTTAGGGCAGGATGAAAAACTCAATAGAGGTGGCCATTTTCTCCTTGAAATGCATGGATTTGGTTTCAAGCAAAACCCACGGACAACAGTTTCAATATTTGTCTTGCAACTTTACTGAAGAGCCGAGCTTTACTAAAATCCTTAATGAGCAAATACAAAACACAGCACAATCCTAGAAACAGACAGGGTGTGGTGCTTGCTGGTATTATAAAAGTAAACTACCAGCGTAGGAAATGGACTACAGTGGGTGCATCAACAAGCCAGTGGGCAGTGTCTGTGCCGTCTCCCCAGAGAAGCATTTCCTGTCTACTTGATGAAGTTTGACACCAACAGATCACTTTATCTTCCTCCTGTTTCCTGCACAAACAGCAATCCAACGCACTGCCCGCATCACCACCACCACCAGACACAAAGGATATCCAGGCATCAAGGAGGGTGTGGCGGGGCCTTGGACAGCCGGGAGGGAAGTGCCACTGACGCTGTCCGTAGTCATCCATCAGTGCGCCGAAACCGGCTGCTAGAGGGCTGTTTTCCTGCTAATAGCTGTCTGACAAATATCGACCTGAATGTTTCTACTGATGCAGGAAGAGGAGGCAGGCAGAGTATCTACATGAGGAGTCTAATGTAGAAACGGTGACACCTGTTCTCCACAGAGTTACACACTGATGCGTCAGTGTTTAAAACTATTGGATTTAATATTGTGGTAATGACTCTGCACGACATTAACGTGCTGGGAGCACAAACAGGAGTCCATTGAACATGTGTAAATTACTTCAAAATATAACAGACAGGTTGGTCTTTCATCTGTCAGGAGCTCTGCTCAGTATTAGACGCACAATTTAATTTTGTTACGACTTTCGCTATTCACAACTCGGCTGTGATTTTCCACCTCCGTCTAGCAGGTTCTTAATTGACAATAAGGGCAGATTTAACCCATTCTTTCCTTCACTGTATTCATCATGATATCAGCTGGATGAACACTCATATGTTTAGTTAACACACAGTGAAGCTCGGCTCGCTTTTTCATCTGTTTAGCGCTCCGGTAGCTAGCCACAAGCTAGCTTCAGCTAACCAGCTAGCATCACCACTCCCTAGTCATTACGAGTTCAGTCCGTTCAAACCGCCGAGCTGAAGCTTTCTGCCAGCCGTGTCTTAAACTGTTACTACTTAAACACACGCTCATACACACACCTTCACGCATTTATAATGTTATTCAATAAAAATACAGCTATCACTTACCGAGAGCTAGGACTGACGGCTAGCTCAGCCCCTTTAAATCCAAAATGTCTCCGGCACAGCAACTATCTCCCAGCAGCCTCTGCGGCCGGTTGATGTACAGTGACGTCATGTTTTGTTTTTCTTGGGAGAAATCATCGACACGTTTATCTATCTATCTATCTATCTATCTATCTATCTATCTATCTATCTATCTATCTATCTATCTATCTATCTATCTATCTATCTATCTATCTATCTGTCTGTAGTGGTGGCCAGAAACGCCCTCAATTACTATTACTACTATTATTATATTAATTAATTCTCAAAAATAACATATTTTTTACTTTAACTTCAAGGATTAATTCTAACTGTAAAAGAAAATTAATAAATTAATAATGATAAATCGCGCATAAATTCCACCACAGAAATACCAAAGAGTATAATATAGTGACATCTGGTGGTTATCTGTGAGCATTACAGATTACAGGAACTCTACCAGTTAAATATTTAAATTCTCCAAACAAATCATTGGTGGTGATGGTTTAAGTAAAAAAAAAAAGGGTCTGGAGTTCATTCTTGTTACGTATTCACAACAACACACACACTTGTATATAATATTGGTTTAATATTTAACAACAAAATAACAACAATGTGTATTGAAGCTTGAAACTTTTTTTTGTTCATCAGCCTTTAAAATGTGTTCCTGTAGTCTAGTGTAGTGAGACTACATGTTTTAATGCCAGTGACAGTACAAAGATAAAATATAAACTTTAATACACGGTAAGGTAACAATAAGTTGTATTTATCATCCACACAGTTATATTAATGTAAAATGTAAACATGCAACAATTCTGCCACCTAGAGGTCAAACTGAAACCAGCAGATTTAAATAACGTCACTCTACTGTATGTATTATGACAAGTTCACTTACATACCATGTTAACAAAGGAAGACTGATATATTACACATTATTAACTTTTACAGTTTATTGTTAATAAATTAGTTTGACAGTTAATTAAGGAGAAAAGGGAGCTTCCCTACGTCATCAGTACGCGACGTCGCGTGTAGGACTGTGAAGGACGCCGACGAGCAGCCTGTGATGAAATAAGTCAAATATAAAGGTTGGTGTCATGTTATTGTCACGTTGCTTTATATCGCACATTGGACAAGAGATGAACGACATGTTTGGTACATTAGTTCATAAGTTCATTAAAGCAGGAGACAGTTATTGAGCCAGATGTACCTCACTTCGCTAGATTCAGGCTAAGCTAGGCGGTAGCTCACGTTGACTTGGTAAGGTTACTGCATAGTGATGACAGCACAGGCACAACTGAGCCTAAAATATAACAGTAGTTTAATTAAGTGTAGCAGTTAATGATTATTTAGAAATGAGCCCAGAGTAAGTAACAAGCTGTTTGTTGACTGTACTGGACACAGTGAAGCTAACAGACAGATTCACTGAAGGCACCAGACTATCAGCTGTCAACCTCTCCTTTCCTCTCCTCTCCTCTCCTCTCCTCTCCTCTCCTCTCCTCTCAGCTCTGTCAGGAGGACGTTGTTATGATGGCGGTGTCGTGTCTAACTCGAGCTCTGCGCTCCCTGACTGTCTCCCAGCCTGCTCTGCTCTCCTCTCAGGTAAACATCCGCAGCCTGTCAGTCACACCGCAGAATCACCACAGATACTGTAGCTGTAAGATGTGTGTGTGTGTGTGTGTGTGCTTTTTGTGTCGACAGGCAGTCACAGCACTGACTAAGCTGGAGCTGGGAACTCGGGTGCCTGGTGCAATCAGTGGACAGTGCAGAGGATTCCTCACCACAGCCTCTCTGGATCAGAACAGGACATTTTGGAAGCAGAGGGAGAAGTACACCATCAAGCCTATAGGGATGAAAAAGACAGGAGGCAGAGATCACTCAGGTACACAGTTAAGGAGGACATGTGGTTGCGTTTTTGTAAGCAAGGCTGGAGAATGGATCTGGTTTGGCAATCAATCTGAAGATTTTATAATGATGTTCTGACATTTTATAGACCAAAATGATAAATCAGTTAAATGACGAAATAATGGGCCAAATAATCGATAATGAGCTGAAGTTTGACATGAAATCAAGCACCTGTTTGATCGTTTTATGAGAATCACCTAAGAATAATTTCACACCCAACTAATCAATCAGAAGTCAAGTTTAGCCTCGGGTAGAGGGCCTCCAGCACTTTGAGATGCATTTGAAAAGAGCTGCTCATCTTCCTACACAGGAAGGATACGGACACACGGCATCGGTGGTGGCCATAAACAAAGATACCGGTGTATAGACTTTCAGCGACTGCGCTATGAAGAAGACAAAGAGACCCAGCCTTTTGACGAGAAGGTTGTTGAAGTGCGATACGACCCGTGCAGGTGAGACCAGTTTTCACCACACAGGACTTTGATTAACATGCATACTGAAGTTTACAAACATGTCCGTAATCTGTGTTATCTACACAGATCTGCTGACATTGCTCTGGTAGCTGGAGGAAACCGGAAAAGATGGATTATCGCGACCGAGAACATGCAGGCTGGAGACATCATTAAAACATCAGGAGTTATTGGACGCATGGCAGGTATG
The DNA here is from genome assembly GCA_946959425.1 of Argyrosomus regius. NCBI lineage: Eukaryota > Metazoa > Chordata > Actinopteri > Sciaenidae > Argyrosomus > Argyrosomus regius. The sequence continues at coordinate 19,728,539 of OX336894.1, forward strand.
GACCTTCCCTTGAGATGATGGAAGCAAAGATTTGGTGGATTTCTGACAGTTCATTACACATTATCGTTTTGTTTTACTCTGCAGTCTCAGCCAATGAGGGTGATGCATACCCACTGGGAGCTCTTCCTGTGGGAACACTGGTGAACAACCTGGAGATACAACCAGGGAAGGGATCAGAGTATATCCGTGCTGCAGGTAATCTGTTATTAGCATGTTTCTGTCCAGTATTTCTTAAAAGCCTTTGGAGCTTGGTAATAGCTGCTGTAAAATGTCTTTTATTCTAAACTGAATGTTGTATTTGTTTGCAGGTACAAGTGGTGTTTTGCTCCGTAAAGTAAACGGAACAGCAATCGTTCAGCTTCCGTCGAAGCAGCAGGTTCAGGTGAGGTTACCTGGATTGAGATTTCACCCGTCTGTCTGTCGTTCAAACCACATTCTGCTCTGAACTGATACTTATCATCCTTACACACACGCACAGGTACTGGAGACCTGCATGGTAACGGTGGGACGCGTGTCCAACATTGACCACAATAAACGGATCATCGGAAAAGCTGGCCGCAATCGCTGGCTCGGCATTCGCCCGTCGAGCGGCTTGTGGCAGAGAAAGGGAGGCTGGGCAGGACGCAAGATTAAACCACTGCCTCCGATGAAGACTTACGTCAACCTGCCCTCGATCTCAGCTAAATAACACATGAGTCTGGATATGTTTGGGACTGTGAAGATTGTTGTCTCTTGCTTATAATCACCTTGTATTATTATTTTGGTCCTTACAGTGAAATGGAACGGGTTGTTCAGAGAGAAAAACATGAATAAAGACGAGCTGTTTGTACAGAAGATTAAAAATTTTTATTAAACACAACTGCTTGTGAGAGCATGGAAAGAAACAAAACAATATAAAAATCCAAAACATATTTACATCTATAGTAAAACATGCAGAGTAACCCATATTTTTAGTGGTAAATTTAAAAATACTGTCATGTCATTTAAAATAGGGTTTGTGCAAAGACACTGGGTGGCATTTCAAGTAATAGGAGCAATGAGATGGCATGTTGTGTTTGTAGTTTGACTATTCATGAGAAACATTAACACTGATGTTAAGAGTTAATTATTTTTTGCGTTGCCAAAGTGAGCATGCCTGCTCATTGATCCTGTCTTGCAAAACACCCCCATGCTACCTCTAGATTTAGGAAAAAAAAAAAAAAAAAATCGAGGTCAAATACATTGAAATACGCTTGTCGTTATGCCTGTTTAGTATTTAAAAGGCTAACTCACATGACAAATTCCCTCAAACAACTCTGCCCTGGCTAACACTTCACACACAGCCCGAGTTTTACAATGTAAGGGCCAGTTGGTCTCCCAACTAAGAGAAGATAGTGAACCCTTCAAAAAGCAGGAGACAAGAAAACTTGACCGTATAAGTCACAGGCAGACACGTATGGTGGTAGCTGCAGAATAAGCTTTTCAACATCAAGTGGCAAAACATTTAAGTAACAGACAGCCATGGTGGCATTTCAGACCTCATAGGACGCTTTAACCCATCAACATAAACATATCGTCCCTATGGAAAAAGGGTCATTTTGGGAAAACAAAACAAAACAGCCTTCTGTCTGACTATAGGTAGTGGTTTACATTTCAAACACCTCTATCACTTCACCTCAAAACCAAAGTGTGTCCCAAATTTGAGTTAAAATGTGTATAAAACCACATGAAAGTGCATTACAAAGTGAGGGAAATGTATGAGAAATGACATACCTAATAGTGTTTGCATTGTACAAGTTAATTTCATAGTTATGAGTTCTGGAAATATATTTGGCATTTATGTTGTGAAATAAAGGTAAGCTATTTGTGCTTTGAATTTAGTGGGAGGGGGATTTCACAATAATACATCTTGTATATATTTCTATACAATACTAAAAAAAGCCAGCCTATCAAAGCTTGTAAGTCTTCACTTTATAAAAAGCAACAACAAACTCATACAGAAGGCCCTTTGTCCAAAGGTTTCCTATTGCAAAAGTTTCACGTTAACACTATTCAGGGAGTACCATCAAACATATAGCACACCTACACAGACACACATAGGCAGTGACTTGGACTCCATACACTTTTCATCCTATTTTAAAAAGCAATTCAATACTTGCATTGCGCTCGACACTACTGTCAAAGCATGTTTCAAGTCGGACCTACTCATCTGAGATATTTCCCATGTCAGGCCTACACAATACTAAACAACCAACATGTCAGTATGTTAGAGGTTAGGTGCTATCTGCATGTCCAGCCACGGTGAAGCTGTATTCAAAGGACACAACAGTAATTGCTTGGTTACAATGTGCACACGTCTTGTAATTGCTTAATGGGTTTACATTTGGCCAAATGTAGAGCACTAATTTGTCAAAATTCATAACTCAGTAATCTTAATACTGATCTCCACAGGGACCACAAATGCATTAAATGTACAATTTATCAGTTTAACATACTATGAAAATCGGCCAAGCCAAGAGCTCTGGTGGTTAGACTGTAAAACAAACTTGACATTGGCACATCACTGAACAAATGGAGAAATCCAGTATTTGTTATAAATTATGTGGGTCTGTGAGCCATTACATCAAGCTGAACACGCGATGGCAGTGTTCACCAAATGAATGCTGTTAAAACCTAAAGAGAGGCCCAATTACAACACGGGTGGAAAACGCAGCTGGGAAACTGAAAAACAATTCAGGACCTTGAAACAATAAGACAGTTCATACAGTCACAACTTAATTTGGCATTCAGCTGTTGATAGTTGAAATATGTTGTTTTTTTTGTGTGTGTGTGTCGTGTTACCCTGCTTCTATATGGGTGTTACTGTACAGTCTGAACGTACACTAACAGCGATACAAAATCTTCAGCACTTACAATAACAAACTGATCTGATGAACTGTGCACACGTTACAAATGTGTCATAGCTACATTCATTATAGCTACCTTCAAAAATACCTTGCTTGAGTTGTTTTTTGTTTTTTTTTTGATTTGCGTTAGGTACACAGTGTGCTTAAAAGCAACGAGGCAAAGAAAAAAAAGAACTTGCGTTCCTTTCTATAAAAATTTACCTTTTTGAGAAAGTAAAGGGACGAGTAAGAAAACTGAGCACTGAGTTAGAAGAGAAGGATTCCATCTAGATTCACAGCAATATTCCAACTTTCAACAACAAACACAAACACGGTCTCAAACAATCTCACACACGCCACTGCACATCACCATCACACTCCTCCATTGTCTATAGAGTAACAATAAATGTAGGATTTCACAGAAATAATAAAATGTTAACAAAAACAAAGTGCAAACACAGCTGCCATTATCGAAATGTGGCAAATTGTCAAAAACCTCAAAATACCTCCGAGGCGGTAGCACAAATCTTACAAAATAGTACTTGTTCTTTTTGTAGTGTGTAAAAAACAACAACAACACCCAACAACATCAAAAACATCAAATTGACAACATGAACATTTGTGTATTGAACACGTGGTTGTGAGTCAGCAAGATTTCCACAGGAAAACTATTACTGCCGTTTTTTTTCCTCGAATTCTCTGTAGCCTCTCGATGAGACAAGTGCAGTGGAGAGTCTGGTGGTGGTTGGGTGGATGGCGGCCAGGGTCACACGGGCTTAGTGTAACCAAAGATTCCCACCGGGAAGTGCTTGACATGTGTTGGCCACTGGGCAGCGAGCTGGAAAAACTTCACATCGTGCCACTCCACTCCATCAATAGTGACTAAGGGACAAAAAAGGGTGATAGTTAATACATTAAAAATATCGTAATGGATACTTGGGAATTTGCGGCGACAGCTGTCATAGCGTACATAATTCTTTGTTTACATCACTGCTCTTATTTAATACTGGAGACGTTCCTGACATCAACACCAGATGGCAGTATAGCTCCAGCTGTGGGGTTGTGTGTTCACATCGGTCTTACCTCTCAGCATCGTGTGCTGGTGCTTGGCTGTGCAGATCAACCTGCTGATACCATCAATCACTTGGCTCTTAGAGTCCAGCTCTTTCTCCTTGGGTTTCTTGCTGAGAAAAATCACTGGGAAATGAAACGGGGAGTGAGAGAAGTTAGTGAACACATTTTCTTCAAGTTTTTTTTGTACATAAAAGGGAGCTCCATTGATTTTAGTGTTTCCAGATGTTGGAGAGTACTACTAAACAAAATAAGTTGTACGGTTTATTTTGTGGCTCCAGAGCTGTGCAGAGTCTGATTAATTACCTCAAGTGATGTCACTTGAGTCACCGTCTAGTTGGGACTGAAGACTACAAGTTCGAAAATAAAAGAAATCTGGAGGTGTGGAGTTAGAAAGAAGTGAGCTTACCACACCCCTGTTCCTCATCTCAAGGCTATATTAGCTGATACTAGCATAATGCACCTGAATCTGACTGGACTGTTAGCCATTAGTTGAATTGTGGGTAGATTAGGTACATGATTTAGGAAGAAGAATGTATAGAACAAAAAAGATTATTCATTTTGACACTTTTCTTCACTAGGATTTCTATCTTGTGTACCTTTCTTGTTCTTTTCCTTGGTGACTACAGTCATGGCCATGCTGGGTGGAGGGGTGAGTTCCCCTCCACAAGGCAGGCGGCTGACTTGCAGTGAACGGAAGTTACTCTTCAGGGTGTTCTTCAGTCCCACGTCTCTCTTCTCTCCTTCTTTCTTCTTTTCCGGGCCTTGCCACGTCCAGTAATCCACCTGGAGCCCCATCACTTCACTGCCCGAACACGGAGAACTACAAAAGGAAAACAGGAAAAGTCATAAACACCACAGAGAAGTGTGTTTATTTTACACCACAGCAACTAAAAGGCAGCTCAAGAGGATGTAGTTTTGTTCTTGATAATTATGTGTGTGTTTTTGTCGTACCCAGCTCCTGAAAGGGCGGTGGACACAGAGGGAGACTGTGGAGGAGTGCCCCCAATCTCCTTCCCATACGGACCAGCCGATGGGGGCGTTGGGGAGGACAGGATGCTTGTGTTGACCCCCATGGCATCATCTGAGTCCACTACAAATTGGGGAGAAAAAAAATATCAAACACAAGTTTCAAAGGATATGCTGTAAAAAAAATTTATTGCTTGATGTAAAATAAATATCTGAATATCTGTACAGTGAGTGGCAGCTGTGTTTTTTTTAGATTTCTGTCTCAGCAACACTCAGCTGACAGAATACAATCACAACTTTAAATAAAAAATGGCCCTCTTACCTGAAGTTGAGAGACTTTGCTCTACAATTCCAACTTTCACAACCTGCAGGAATAAAAAAGGTTTCAGTGTGAAACTAAATTAAACACAATTAATGAACAATTCAGTCTGACACAGGGAAATCAATTCTTACCCCAATAAATGGCACAAATTTCTGACATGAGTCTTCATCAGGGCTGTAAACAGACAGAGAGTAAAGAGGCTGTGAGTATGCTCAGAGGTGAGTTTGAACACTTCAACACTCCAGAGGTGCACATGAACACTCAATGGTCCTGGAGGGAAGATGGCAGTGGCATGGCCTGCACCATGTCCCATCGCAGCAGAAATGGCACATGACTGGTTTGGGTGGAATGGGGTCATCTTGGGGTGGGGTGGGGGGGTCACGTTACAATGAGATGAATGAGAGGACCGCTCCTTACAACCAAAAGAAGAGTCTTTCTTATCAGTCAGTGCCAGGATAAGACAGCTATAATTATACATGGGACTAAAAGTGATAGATTACGCCCAGCTGTATTAACAGTGTGGCTACTTGACACTACTACACAGCATGACCGGTTCACAATACACAGATAGGAACGTAGGTGCAGCGGTCAATGTCAGTATCTAATAGATATCCAGACCGCAACATCCAGTGACCCGACAGAGAAGAGGTGAAATACCGTTATCTTTCTGCAAATGTCCTCAAACACGTGGTGCAACTCCTAAACTAGCCGGTGAGTCTTTGATGAGCCTTAAAAATAGATGGCACCAACAGCAAACAACAAGAGGATGAGCCACACTGCTGACTCCAGAGCTTAAACAGGACCAGACTCCCCAGCAATCTTACCACGTTGAGCGTCAGTGCTGCATTATATCACTATATTTAAGTGATGTAAAGAGTAATAAGTAGCTACTTACAAACTAGTGATTTACTAAATCTAATTAGGACATGTCTTTGCAAGAAAAAACTTAAGTAATGATGCAGGAAACATCGGCATCGCTGTCCAACTGAAAGCAATCAACAGTGTAAACAGGAAGTTTATCATGTGTAGCATCACGAGCTGGAACACAACTCCCCAAAAATGTATATTATATGAGAGAGCTAGTCATCATAGAGTTTAGAATGAATGGGAGATATTACCATTAACAATGTTATTAACTTCTTGACCGATGAAATATTTCTTTGGCCTTGCAGCAGTCAAAGCAGTCAATAATATTGAGCAGAAGTTCATAATTATGTAGCCACTCCTGAGGGCAAACCAATACACATCCTGAGATCACTTTCAAAATCAATAGAAAATCTGAAACCAAAATTCCACTCACTAAAAAAATGACACTCTGTTCATTCAACGTCGTTTGTGACACTGATATTGTTGGATAACAACAGGAAAACAAAAAAACATTCCACTTTGTGATTATTTGGGGTTATTTTTAAAAGGTTGTTAGGCAAAGCTTCACAGCAACAACACAGACGACAAAGTAAGAATCAAAGTCACACCGAACCAAAGACACAAGTCAGGACAGAGTGCAGAGTGAAGTTACAGTGATTATCGAGTGTGAGAAGGGAAATGTTAAGACACAGCAAGGAGCTCAAGCCAAATGGAGGAGAGAGAATAAGGAGGGCAAAACAAAACGAGAGTTGAATTAGATACCTGATGTAAAAATCAAAATACAAACTCCTTTTCCTTGAATGCAAATCAAAGGGGGAAAGGGGGAAGAAGGAATGCAACAGTGTTAAAACTATGTTGTATTTAGTACCTTCTGACCAATAGGAAGCCACTCTTACAAAGAGGGGAAGGGTTTGGTCAAACCTCAGAAAGGACAGAAACAAATGCACACAAAAATGCAACAGCCTGTTTGTTGAGTGCGTCTGTGTTCGTCTGCTCGGCTGTGCTGATGTGAAAACTGAACCTCTGCTCTGTCTAATTTAATAATCAGTCATAAACCTTTGAGCAAAAACGTGGAATTAAGATGGCCCAGAACCTTCGTCTTCTGGACTTGTTTATGTCAGAAAGAACGTGTGACTGCAGTAACAATTGAACTGATGGTTTATCATCACACATCACAGCATCTTGTATGTGTGTGTTGAATATGTGTCCGCTTGCATGCATATGCATCTTCTCATGCAGTTCAACTGATGATCAGTCATAGCCATATTTGTTCAAGGACTCAATTCTAATGGGAATAAACTGAACATTAATATCAGTACTGCAAGTTAGAGATCATTCCAACAGGCAGGGCACAAAAAAAGCACAAAAATATACATGCATACACACAAACATAATGCAGTACATGAGTATGCTCAAACTTAATTAATCAAAGTGACTTTACCTCTTCTGTTTGTAGGTGAGCATGGCTTCTGAGATGGGGAACTGGTGGGACACGTTGGCACCTGCCAGATACTGAAAGACTCGTCCTGCTACATCTATGTTATCTGCAGAGACCAGAGAAGGCTTGTTAACAACATGCCCCTCCTGTTCCATATCTGACTAACAGGCTGCAAGACAATTGATGCAAAATCCAATTTTCACATACGGCAGATCGCTACTAAGACTGCGCATTAATCATTTTCATTCCTCCAAATTAAAGAGACGGAGGTGCTGAGCGTAAAATGTCATTAAAACTTGGGTGAAGTCAGCCATGTGACAGACCAGATAAATTGTGTGTCAAATAGAAGGCCACGTGCAGCCTGGCATACATTTTTTTGGGAACCTGAAATGTGGAAACATACAACATCAATTTATTTTGACCTATTCCCTTGTTGCACTCGAAACCTATTCTGTCGTGTGAAAGAAAGCACTCACAGCCAGATCTTATCCAAACACTGTCTTTTGTGTTGTGATGGCAGGAAATGTCGAGGATAAAAGAAGGACCCAATACTTTTTATACATCTTTTATGTTTTGCTTGGAATCCCTTTTGAGGTGATTCAACATAGCCTGTGGAACTGTAACTGTTGCACCTATGGGGAGTAAATGAAGTGAATTAAAAGGTGGGGAAGGGTGAAGATTATCAGGCTTGTTTGGGCAGAACAAGTGAGAATTGACGAAAAGGACGGGAATAGAATGGATGTGTGTGCGTGTGACTGTTCGATTTACAAACTGAAAGTCTGTTAAAAGCAAACCTAACAGAAAAAGATTAATAATGGAAATGTCTTGATTTTGGCCTCCTGGTTTACTCCTACATTTTAATATTAAGTGTTAAAACTTAAATCATCAAAGATACACACAAAGTGAATAAATCCACAATGACAAGATGTACGATCTCATAACGTGCTCTAATGAGAATTTTTTTTATTTTTAATGTTACAAACAATTATTTCAAATACGGGGTAAATATCTAACTCAGGATTGGTGGAGACAGTTTACAGGGAGTGGTGCCATGATGTAAAGCTACACTAAAGCATGCCATCTGTGTCTTTGGCCACTGGATGAAATCTCTTCTTCCCATCCATCAGCCTTTGACCCATGCTTTGACCTCTTTTCTTTCCCTTTCAAGTTGGCTGAACATTAGACAAACAGACTTGCTTTGTAGCCAGACACCAGAGCTATGCATCCTACCTGAGGCGGGCCGTTCCGTCCTGCAGAACAGCTCCCTCCATGCAGTGTCCATAAAGATGCTGTTGAACCTGCTGTCAAAGGAGGCCACATACTTTGCCAGGGGGTGAGAACCTGTGCACGAGCGCAAAGGAAAACTTCATGTGTAAAACAGATGTTAAAAATATGTAGCACGTCAGCCTGGTTTGTACTAATCCTGGGTGATTTACCTATGGGGATCACCAGGAAGCGTATGTAACTGAGCCAGTCAGGTGTCTTGTTGGCCAGCTGCTCCACAAAGAACCTCAGGATGGTGCTGAGGTAACTCTGGTCGCCTGCCACCGCCACCTTCATCGTGGGTGGTGTCTGTGCGTTGCAGTTACAGCTGCGAGGGGAAAAGGAGTGAGTCATTAAGAGAAATGATAGAGTTTCAAATCACGAAAGAAATGGGTCAGACAGGTTGTGTGAGAGAATTTATGGCTTTCTAAGAGAAAGATTCATATCTCAACAGGATTCTTCTTGGTTGAAAACCGGTCTTACTTTTTTTAAAGCCAGATTATGTCATATGGTTTGCAATTCCAGGTACTTGCAAGTATCAGCGCGTCTTTCTCAAGTTAAACCAAATATTACAACAGCTGTTAAGATCCTAATCCTACAATGACAACTTAAGAGTCTGAAAATTGAAAGAAATTGAAAGAAAGGACTCTGGGTTGATTAAATTCTCACTTCAAACACATTAAACTAAACATTAAACCCTAAAAATGATTTCAAGTTTTACAAAGCTGTTTTATATTTTACTTCTTAGAAGTAAATATGTGCTGTAACTCACTTTCAGGACTATCTTAAGGACTTTGTATCTAAATGCCTCTCCAATAGCAGAACAGGACCTTGATATATGTGGGTTTTAAAATTTACTCTCAACGTCTGAGGAAAACCCTGCAGCCAGCTGAAGCAGTGACTGCACTGAATGAGCATGTCAAACATGACATGGCCTCAGCTGGGCTAAAGAGGTTGACTGAGGAGCAGGTGTATAAAGAGTGGAAAAGTTGCAGTTCGTCTGGATTAAAGAGAAAACGGGTTTAACAGAAGCAGCACAGCAGACTGAGACAGCCTCGTCTCCCACTGACATGACTTCCTGAAGAGATGGCAGCCGAGCAGATGGATCCGAGAAGAGTGAGAAGGAGACTGAACGTCAGCTTTTCGTGAGAGAACGAGCACATTCTGATAGAATGGGTTCACGGACAGAGAGCGCTGCAGCAGCGTGAGCGATGGCGTCCTGGAATTCTCTGGCAGCGAGCCACCATAAACATGCACATGTTTATGCGAGGACTACTCCCGAGATAACAAACGACAAGATCACACTTTGTGGTGTCGTTCAACCAAAGGCGTGTGCATCTATGTATGTATGCGACTCACAATCTCTGGATGCGAGTAACGATGGTGTTGAAGGCAGCCTGAACATCGGCAGCAGAGCAGGTGGACACAATGGGCTGGGCCTGTTCATGGAGCAACTCAGCTACGTACTGCACAGAAACACATGAGAGGGACATGATGAGTTAATGGATATACAAGGGCAAGAGGCAGGGTTGGATAGAAAGCAGGAAAAACATGCTACATGGTATAAAGTATCTTTTGCCATGACATTTTGCTATGACATTCTTCTGTATAAATGAAGAGATGAAGGTAGGAGAGTTTATGATTCAAAGTGTTACATAGAGAAAAACACACACCTGTCCTTGCCACTCCATAGTGTTGATGAGGATGATGCTCTCCGGCAGGCGTTCATCAGAGATGAGGATCTGGTTCAGCTGGTCATACACAGACTTCCTAGGAACCTTTGTGGCAAACAAAAAGCAGAGAGTTTGAGATCGACGAGAGCCACCGCTGAATTCAAAACATGTATAAAGGACACATCTGTGAGTTGTTTACCTGCGCGATGAGTCGTGAGTCTGGTGAGCACTCGCTCTCCATGCTGCTGGTTCTGTCGCTCTGGGCCTTGGAGTTCTGTCTGTCTTTCATGGACGTGCTGCGAGGACGCCTCTGCAGCCTGTTCTCCATTTTACTGAGGAAAGGACACGAGGAGCTCAAAACACATGACGGAACCTAGTCGACTGGACTCAGAAGCTAACAAAACATTTCATAAGAGAAACTGTTCCAGATGACACATTAAAGCAGATAACAATCTAAAGGAGCTTGTGTACATACATGATGACATAACACTATCTTTTATGCGCGTTTCCAGATGTAGTGATCTGCAGCGTACCTGGGAGACATGTGGTTTTGAGACTCCGTCTTGCAGAGCTTGCCAACAGAGCTGGTTATCCGTTCAGTGTTGACATCCCAGCTGCTCACCTCCCCCGGCCCAGGCCCGCTGTCGTCAGGCTCTGGCTCCTGTAGCAAAGACAAGACAAGAAGGTTGTAAGAGGACAATGCTGAGGTTTATCATACAACACAGGCACTGTCAGGTCCCGTCAAACTACACCAGTTTCTCTCTCGGGCTTCAGGTTAAGGTACACTCTGCATTCTTTATGTGTTTTTGTGTGGTGCATCTGCAGCCGGCATTTTAAGAACACAAGTTGAGAGAGTTGAGGCGGGGAGGGAGGCAGAGAGGTGTTGGCCTGGTGAATAATTGAGCTTTGTTGTTGAGGTTAGAGATAATGATGCAAGCCCACCATGACAGACGAGGAAAGTCATGGTCTCTTAGCAGGTGGCTGAGGAAACACTGTTCCTGCAGTTTAGATATTCCCTTTAAATTGGGTTAGTGGAGCGGTGCGCCGAGCTGCTTGCCCGGCACTCAGAGGGGGAGCCGTGGGTGAGACGAACAAGGTTAGACTGACCCGACAGTGCAAAGACAACAACAAACACAAACGCCGCCCCCCCTTTCGATCCTCATCAGTCAGGATCTATCCAGCATGGGGCTGCCTTGTCTGCTCTACTGATCCATAATGGATGACTGCGCTGTTTGCTTTGCCCACACTTGCATACTGCCCCCCTCTTTGCCTTCTCTTGGAAAACAACTCAGACCCACAGGAAGAAAGGCACTCAAGTGGAGAGGGCAGGGGGGTAAGAAAAGAAAAAATCTGAGAAAGAGATCCTCGAGGGAGTTTTAGTTGAGAAACAAATGTCATATACAACTACCGTTGTTCCAAAAACATACCCCGATGGTTGTATCTGTGATGCTGTCATCTTGATACCTGGCCCCTTGCACTTTACATCTGTCCACGGTCAGAAACTCTCCACTCTGTGAGATAAACACACATACAAACATTAGATCATTTTAAGCATGGAGGTCACTGGTGAATAGAAAATGACAAAATCTCACAGCTCCAAATGGGTCTGCTATGCTCAATTGGCTTAGGGCAAAACTGACCGCTTCACAGTGTTGGCTCCACAGTCAGCGGTGGAGTGTAAATATCTCTAAAAGCTTCTGTGTGTTACACTACAGCTGCCTGCTGATATGTAAACCTCTGAAAGAATAACTGACACACTTGTATGCTCAAGTTTGCTCGACTGAAAGCGTTTAAGTGCATCCTGTAATATCTAGTTTAATTCATTTCAATATTAGATCAAAGACTTTCCATTTTGCCTGCAAGACGTGTTTATGAAGTTCGACTGGAGACATTTATTGAGCAAAATGGAGGGCTTATAGCAGTCTAAAATGCTCTGGGCTGTTTTATTACAGGCTAAAATGGATTCCCAGATATTTATAAACAGCACTCCCTCCCTCGCCATCAGACTCAACATGTCTCTCCCTCTCTTTCTCTGCCCTTGTTGTTTCCAATGGGCCATAAATCTGAGTAGGAGTTCAAAATTGCTCCATCCAATCTTCTCTCTGAGCATGGGAGCATATTTGTGTCAGTGAGTGTGTGTGTGTCTGTTGATGGTGGTGGAGAGGTCATTTGGTGTCATTCCCTATAAATACTGGAAGGCTGTAGGGGTTAAGAGGGTAAGGACTGCAGCCCCCACCCCCACCCACCCATCGGATTCTGCTAGGGTGGAAGCTGTTGGGCTGCATTGCACTCATGCTCAGAATATCTTGCCTGTAGTATTATGGTCCTTGGGAATCCCTGAACCACAATAAGCACAGAGGACTGCCAGACATTTAAACAGTGCCCAGGGGCAATATCCTTTACGTAACACTGTTTACAAAAAGAACCTCTCCAGCAAATTGAGAGGCAGAACTGAGAGGCATCAGATGGGTTTGTTGATACAGTGACTGGTCAACTTACTGGACATGACAACTCTCTCTGCTGGCTTTTTTGGCTGTGTATGCTTCCAATTTCTGTCTGGGAGCTGGAGTGAGACATCCCTTCAAAAAACGGCCTGAAAACAGAAACAAAGATTTGAATTAGAGAAAGCAACAAAATGCATTTCTTCACAGTTTTTCTAGGCAGTATGACTATAGATATTTTTTAAATACTTTCTTGAACCATAAAGGTTGTGAACAGAATTAATCCAGTATATAGAAGTATATAGACATACTTGAGTTTGGGCTTGGGCGTGCTCAGGACACTCTCGTTATCCTCCATCTCTGGCCCACTGTCACTCTGGTTGTACACCTCCAAACTGTCGTAGAGTAAGTCCAGATCCTCCTCCACCTCCTGGGTCTGGTCGACTGGGTCAGAGTCCAGGACCTGCCACACAGGATAGACAGATTATCAACACATCAGTACACTGTAATTGGGGATTTGTAATTATGGCTATAGATTAAATAAGTATAAGGAGTGACTGGCGCTATGCATTAGCTAATCACTTAAACACAACTCAAACAATGAACGAGAAGACTGAAAGCTGTACAATAAGAAAATCTATAAAGACTATAAATACATCCCTCCCTCGGTCCTAAGCAGGCCAATTAAAAGGTAAGTGAGTGCTAGAGAACTAAGGTGCTGAGCCTTGATCTGCCAGCTGCACAGCAGGGATGTATATCATAGGAAATGCACGCAGGCAGGCTTGTGGACTAATCAGGTGATTAATGCCACTCCATAAGTGCAGAAGCTGGCAGGGAGCAGATAAACACAGTCTGTCCCCTCTCCTCCTCCTGGCTATGTATTTATAGAGCTGTAGCCCTGCACACTGCCCAGCCACAAGGAAGGGATTAGAGACAGGGGACGTGATAAAAGATCATCGGGCCACCTGGAGCTTCCAGAAGCATCCAGCAAAACACAGCTCAGATGGCCTGGAGGCTCTTGTAAGCATCACTAGGTGAAAACATTCGCACAAACCTCTTAGGGCTATTTTTTTTTCAAAGTTACATATAAATCCCCAAAGGGATGAGTGAAAAGGTGGAGCAAATCCTCATCCAGTGTGAAAACCTACAGAGGTAAAAATAGAACCTAATCTTTTATACAGGTTGATGGGCAATAGCTATTTCAATTACTCCTATAGATTTCACAGTTCAATGATAATTATTACCAAAATAATGGCCTCGGCCACAGATTATGTACTAATGCACATCTAGGGGTTGTTGCACACAAATGGTCGACATCCTGCTGATGACCTGATTACAGGCTATTATGCAGAATCCACAGAAATTCAAAAGGACTTGAGAGAAGAAAAACACAAACCTAAATAGGGCAAGCCTATGAGCCTACATTTATCATTAGATTAAGTGGTAGAGAATAAGGTGGTTAATGGATTCTGCATACGAATGGTTGCTAATGGAAATGTATGAATCATGCATCCATGAGCACAGTGGTAATGCAGCCTAGCACCATAATGATGCTTGTACCTCTGTTGTGGCAGTGATTTGTTTGCAGGCGATTCTCCTCCGGTCAGGAGCACATTAGCAGTGATGTAGCAATATGCTGTTTAGACAGTCAATACTGAGATTATTTTCTCCTGCCCTGAGGGCAATTTAATAACTGATACGTTTCACAGCTGATTTATTGAGGCATCAAAACAGAAGGAGTGAGAAACTCCAGGCGGGCACGTTAAATTTCACCACATCGTTTGCTTTGTCACTGACCACATTCTCCCCGGTGCCAATCAAAACAAAAGGCTATTATTCTTTTCACACTCACCTCATCTGAAACCTTGAACCTCTTCAGCAAGGCCACAAATTTCTGCTTAAAGTTAGGTTGCTGCAAAAGGAAAAAAAAAACAAAAACATACAATTATGAGAAAAAGACTGCAAAATTAAATATGCATGACAGCTGGGCTGTGGCTTATCAGTTCTCCCAGTAACTGTCCACTGGATTACTCATTCACAGCCACTCTACGTAAAGACCATTAGAATCAGTCCAGTGAACCCACAGCGTTCATTTACATGCTCATCCACGTCGTCTTAATGGCTTGAACAAATGGAACACAGTGCGTGTGCTTTGCCTTAAAAGCTTGTACAGCAGCAAACATGGGTCTTTAGTTATTCTCGTAGTCAATGATTGGCGAGCATAAAACTCCCTGTGGTGGAAAAGGAGAACACTAACTCTGGTCATGGAGGTGGTTCGGATCATTTTCCTCCGGGGTTTCTTGGGCTTCCTGACCTCATCGTCTTCATCATAAAGATCCTGAAATACAGAGAAGATAGATGAGGTATCTTAAATATCAATATCAAAGCGTCTCCACATTTCTATCTGCATACACTGAAGCTAAATGTAGAAAACATACTAACAAAACACTCTGAAAGGACGACTGCTTCTGACAAAATCTGCTCTTAAATTTCTTCTTATGTAACATTACTAGTATATTTAACTATGCAACAGCATGTTCAGCATGACAAGCAGCCTCCTTAATTTGATCTAGCTCTATGAGCTTTTTATTTATTTAATTTCTTATTATGTATTTAATTTCACTTGGTAATGCAGCTAAGCGTTTTCTGGCACTGACCTGGACGTGAACTGCGTCATCACTGGCTTCCTGCTCTGACGAGTAGCTGTCATCGTCCTCCTCAGAATAGTTGTCCATATCTGGGGAGCGGTCTGAGGTAGGCAAGGACAGAAAAACATTAAAATAGAGTGCCTAGCATTATATTCAGCAGCATGTCATCATAAAGTTTTCTAAAGGAAGCACTTTGTTTGGAGTCAAAATCAAGCCTTCTAAACTCAATATGAAATTCTAGGAAGTTTCTGCTTCTTTCACAAATATCAGAAGCCAAGGAAGACAATTTTCCATCTTGTGTGAATAGAGTTGTTTAATTTCCTGTCTAGTTCATCAGTAAAGAACTGTTATGACTACTGAAAATAATGAACAAAATATATGGTAATGCAAAAACATTTTCTGCACGTAATTAAATGCTAGATTTGCTAGCTGATGTAATGAATCTCTTATTATATGCAAATTAGACTGCAGAACTCTTTGGTGATCCATGTCTCGCATTCTGATTAAGTTTTAATGACATTTTTTTGTGGTTGGAACATTTTACTATCGTTCTTTTGTTTAATGGCTGATTTTATTGGTTTGAACAGCCAATCAGTCCTAAAGAAGATTTTACTGTGTGTTTCACAGCCCAGGATAGATCAGGTGATGGAGGGTTTTTAACAGCTAACAGCTAATTCAGACTTCCCTTTGCCTGTGAAACATCCTGTTCTATGATGGGATGGACGTTATTAAGGATCACTGCAGAGAGGCGAAAGATAAACATCTTTCCTTCCCTCAGAGTGACACTAGTTTAATACTTGGTGCATGAGCTCATCTGTTATGTTTGAGCGGCCTCCTTAATAACATCCAGAACAGCGAGGGATCAGCATAGCAGGGTGAAGGCGTGGAGTCCGAGCAGGGCCCAACATCTCTCCCCGTCCAGAATTAGACCAGGGTAAGGTAATAGGCCCTAAAGCTGTTCAACTCTCAAATCAACATTACAACCATAGCTGAAGAGAATAACATATTCCTGGGCCATAGGTTGGCTTGGGGATTAATAGAGTTTATTCTGTCCTCGGGTTGGGAAATAGGAGCCATGTGGAAGGAGGGAAGAGAGAGGCCTGGGGAGGGAGGGCTGGCTGCGGGGAGAAGGCTGAAATTACACACAGGATTTGGCTGGGCGGCATGGGTACAGGGCTGTCTAACAGTCCCACGCAGGGGGATTGGAGATGGCTGTGCGCACCTGAGGTTTTGGTCTTGCGGCCAGCTTGGCCGCTACCGTCCTCGTGGTCGATGGGCTGGCTGGACAGAGAGTACACGCTGATCTCCGCCACGCGCACTGGCGCCTCCTTCACGTTGCTATGGAGACCCAGAATCTGTCCTCCGTCTGTTGGGTGTTGCATCACCTGGGCATAGGAAGAAGGCCGGGCATTGATTTCAAGAATCCACTCCAATAAAACATGTATCCATGACACTTTCATTTTATCTCTCCCCTGCAGTAAGTCTGGTAATATTATCTTGTATTGAATGAATACAACACAGGACTTGCTTTATGGATGTCATCTGCCTCAACATCAAGTCCTCTTTAGCTGAGAAGCTTTCATGTCTTGTACAATTCTTACGTCTATCAGTCACACTGTGGAGCCATGTCGAAGCAGCATGGAACAAATAATATTTCTTCAACAGACAGGCAGGATAGAAGAATTTTATCTCTCCCCCTTTACTGATCCAACAGAGATTGAGCTGGCTTCTGTTACACTGCTTTATGCTCACAGAGATTTACAGACTGATTACAAGCTGACAGCTATGCTATCTTTAAATAAATCTTCGTTAGCACAACGCTGCTCTCCCTAAATGAGCCGAGCCAATTTGCTCATATCAGCCAGTAACACAGTTTGCATCAACTGTTTTGAATCAGACGAAAAAGGATGAGCTTTCATTCTAATCCTCTATCCGGGGGGTGGGTACTTTCAATATTTCACTTGATGAATCACTGTACAGGGACTGGGCTCATTTTGCCCAAACACCGGCAGGGGTGCACTTGAATGCTGCACGCAAAGTCCAATAAGTGACTTCCTCCCACATAATGCCCCAATAGATTCAGAATGAGGGCACCAGAGAGTTTACTCTACAGCAATGGCCAATCTAGCTTTGTTCATAGAAGTCTGTGGGTTGTTTCACTGCAGTAAGCACCAAAAACAGCACAACAGTTGTGTGGTATTTTAAAATGCAATAATGCATCACTCTCGCTTTCAGATGCGAGTCGATTCCTGTCCTGGGGCTATTGATGGTGAGTAACTTTGGTTGAGCAATAATGGGTGTGTCAGCTGCTGTAATTAGAATTGAGGAAATGTACCTCAATTACTGTTTCTCCATTCCAAATAAGCATGGCATCTCTAAATCTCTGTCTAATTATGTCCTCGGCAAGGCATCTGAATTGATCTGTAACGGCTATATGAAGCTCAATTTACAACTCTTTGTTTACTGTAATCCATAGTAGTAACGCTGCTATCAGAAAGTGCCCACTCTCCTCTGTTAAAACACATTGGTGCTGCACTGTGTTACTAGTGAATAATCCACAGGGTGACACAATTACCAGGAGCCAGTTTCACACTGATAACAGGCATCAGTAAGCAAAGCAAGTAGAGCCTCTTTGGGTACAAAAAAAGGCCCAGTGGCCAAACATAGTCTGCCGTAATTGTGAAGTCACCGCTGTATCAAACAGACATCTACAAATGGCTTTATATCACTTCCTAGTCCATTATTTCTGCATAGCATGGCTGGACGCGCTGTTTTCCGCAAAGTGCGTATGACGCCAGCTCCAGATGGCCCATAATCTCACACAGCAGTATGTGTGATGAGCATGAATCATCTGACATGATGTGTAACACACGAGGGCCCTCTCTCTGGCATCCAAGACAAGACAAAGACACTAATAGCCATGTCAATCACTGTCAGAGAGGAGCAGAACGCAGTGACAAGCTCAGAGAAAAATGATATGTTTCTCAAGAGAAATTAAACGGTTGATGATTGAAAGTAATACCTCAGCCATGTTGATAACTCCCACAGCCAAAGTTTTGTAGCCCAGGATGGTTCGATTCTTGTAGCGTTTTCTCCTCTGCAGCATAATCTGCAGTCTGTTGGCATCCCTCTTGAGAAAATGGGGGTACTGAAAATAAGAAGAAAAAAAAAAGAAAGTCAGATAAACAATGCAGACCGCATTATATATTCATCAGCCTTTTAGATGAAAACAAACACGCAGACTTCTTTCAACACATTGTTTTTGTTTAGAAAACTATTCCTTCAATCATGGAAGTCATTTGCAACAAAAAAGTTCTGCTGTATTCAGCTTCCATTTCTGGCAAGTAACTTTCCACCATGCAACTGAAATAATGCAACTGAAATAATAAAAACATTGTATGCATTCTGTTTATCTTAATATTCAGCTCCTTCCTTCATCACACCAGAAGAGGTGTGTGAACAGATTAACTCCCTGTGGTTTGCGATCACCACACCTGGTTCAAGTTCATGTAAAAATAAAATACAGCGAGTCTCACTGTACTCAGATGCCAGCACCAACATGTGATTCTGGATTTGTACTGCCAGGACGTTCTGTAGTCTGCTGGGCTGTGGCTGAACTGTTGGTGAACCTTGCACCTCACTTCTGAACTAAATTTCTCTTTGAGGCTTCATATGTCATGCTCACATTTGCTTTTTTTATCCTGGCAGTCAGATCGCATCTGACTGCCAGAACTTGATCTTCGCATTGACTTTTCTTGCCTTCTTGGTCTTTAATATTCACACAATGACAGCTAGTAAGATCAACTTTTACAAGGTGGTTGAACGGCTGCAATATGCATGTCCAATACTGTCCCCCCTTATTCTAGGCTTCACTTGGCAGCAGTGTGATTTTAGCTGGGCCTTTTCGTGTCAGATTTTTGCAAAGAATTTGAGCTTTTTGGCAAAATATACAATTGTTCCATCAACATGTTACATCATGTCTGTTTTTCACAACTTGCTCAATTCTTCTGGCTTAGTTCACTTCTATAGCTGTCTGGTTATTCCAATTGGCATGCACGCACTGTCAATTAGCACAAATCCAAAAACATTGCGTCATAAAACGTTTCTGCTTCAGTTACTCCAGTAATGATTCATATCTGCATGGAGTAAGGTTGCACTTGGAAAACTGCCAACAACAACAACAACAGAAACAACAGCAGATCCTATCCTTCTGCAACAAGAGTTTGATCACTAAACGACATGAAAAATGGTACAGGCTAATATTAAAGAAATGCGTCGGATCACACCTTATAGTATAAATACACACAGATAATTTAAACATCACACTTTTGATAGGGGTTAAAGTGTGAATAAAGGCTTCAACACAATCCTGCCTGTCAAGTAACTGGCAAATCTGTGTGAGATTTCACAGTATAATGTCAAGAGTGCTTGCCTGTAGTGAGAATGTGAGCTCCAGATCTGTCTCCATCAGTCCACTGGGTGGGAGGACATACTCGTTTGATCTCAGAAGACGCTTAGAACCCTGGAAGACAAAAGTTTCATTTCAAGCACAAACAATAAATGCTACACATAAACAATTATACATGAGGGACTTCAAGGGTTGTTTTGGCGGCTAGCTTGAAATTGGCACAAATCGATTCTGGACTGAGACCGACAACATTGTTTGTTTTGAGGTGCAGACACATTGAAATTCAATACGCTTCCTTTGGAATAAAAAGAAAATCCCCCCAAAAATCCCTCATCCTCTGTTGTTTCTCAAGACTCAAGACAAAAGCAACTCAGTGATTAAGCCTTATTTTAGTACCAGCCTGCTTCACATTCACACATTTATGCAGTATCACACCTTGAGATAGCCTAGTACAAACAGTCCTCCACTCCTTTGTTGCTTTCTAGAGAATAGTGCTACTAGAACATTTGAAATCAGGTCAGATGGGACATCAAGAGCTGCTGTTGAGTGACTTATAACAATTCAAACCAGCGACAACCTGATCACAAGCTTCAGCCTCTAAGCTACGGCCTGGGATTTTTAATCATACCTTGATAGACACGTTTGGTAATTTGGTCTGAATATGAAGCTTTATCTGTTTGATATAGCTGCTGTTATGTTGCATGTTGTTGCCATGGATCTTTATTAGAAATTAACAAGCACTGTTTAAAGCTGCTAATCGAAACCAAATGTAGCTTTAGTATCTAATGCGTGTTATTCCAGTAGAGAGAGACTCATCACCAAAGCTAATTCTGGGACATGGTGCAAAAGTTGGCATGGCCAAACAGCACACATGGATTTAAATGCCATGGGTTATTGAAGGCTCATCCAAATGTAAGGACACGGACGTACAGTCCGTCCTCAGAGGAACTGTGTGAGGCCTTAGCATGTCTGTCTTACCAGCATCGGATTATCATGTTCCTCATCAAGTTACAGTTTAATTCTTCAACCGAGCTTCCCTTTCTACCTCTTATAATCTTGAAACAGGGAATCAAAAGTGTGAATGTGGGAACAGAAACAGCTTGTCAAGTCTGCTTCACGATTTTATGTCAAGCTGTGAGTGCTGGAGACAGGCATCTGTTGTGTAATATATTTGGCAACTCATCAGCTGCTTTTAAAAATTTCATAAGTCTGCTAAGCTTAGTTCAGGTATCTGCTAAACCTGCCAATAGAATTAAGACTTGGTGAGCAGCATGGAGAGGTAAGGATATCCTGTATCTGGCTTAATGCCCTGGGGCAGAAACTCTTTAATAGTCCGATGCATTGGGTACGACATTGGATCCTTATGTCATTGGAGCTGCTAAATCATGCAACAGATACCAAATACAATGGTTGTGTGTGCACTGAGGAATCATCACAGGATGTCAGGGGGCGTTTATTCAAGAATGCAGTGGTGCTTCTGTAAGTAGTAGTCTAAATGACAATGCACGTTGAATACACAATAATAAAGCAGAGCAGTGCTTTAACAGTGTTTTAAGTCTAATCACACCTGTCAACTCAGAGTGGATAGATGATCGAGAAGGCAGATCAAGGATGATCCACAGAGAGTCACTGTCAAGGAAACAAGGCCAACAAACAAAAGCCTTGTGAGCCACAAAAGGACCATGGGGGTCTGTCACAGCCAACAGAAATGGCATACACACACTTTAAGTAATGAACTTCTTCTAATCAACAGCTAAATATAAGAAAACCTAATAAAAGATTGCATATAGATTGATATGTTTGGCAAACAGACCTGACACACACACACACACACACACACGATGAGATGAAAATGAAAGCTCTTGGACGACTAAGTGTGACTGGTGTGAAGTTATTATCCCAACTTCCAAATTTATCTTCGGAAAATAGCCTGAGAATGTTTGAGTGAACTGAAAAATATTTCAAGAGGCTCAGTAGTCCATTAGCACTGCTGTCTCAGAGAGAGAGAAAGAGAGAGAGAGAGAGAGAGAAAGAGAGAGAGAGAGAGAGAGAGAGAGAGAGAGAGAGAGAGAGAGAGAGAGAGAGAGAGAGAGAGAGATGGTCACTTGTTCAGTCTGCTCTACTTTGTTCTTCAGGTTCTGCAGAACTCTAAAACATCTGCTAGGTATGAAATCATTTGTCCATCTATCATCCTCATGATGCATTCTGGGATTGACACCACACTTTCCTTGATCATAAATAGATTCAAGAAGATAAAAATGGATGGATGAGCGATAATTTCAGCATAAGCTGAAATAAAAATAATATACTAACATTAGCCAATATTATATGAATAACTGTAAAACACTTCTGGTTCTGTTTTTTCTTTACTTCAAAATAAAACGGGTTTGAAAAACAGTTTAGCTCAAAAAAGTTAAGCAATGCTGCATGTTATGGCACAACTTCCACTTCCTCTTTCCCCATGTCACTGGTACTGAGAGAGCAGCAAAAAGCAAAAGTAAGAAAGTAAAGGGTGCCCATAGATGTTTGTTTGGATAAACAATGCCACTGTTACACAATAAATGAGTGTAACTGCTGCACGATAACCACTGATGTATTATGATATGTTGTCATAATTGGTATTTTCTTAATCCTACGAGTATTATGCAATACATTTTCAACAGGGGATGTTTGCTTGTTGAAAACTTCCAATTGTCACTCTACAAACTTGTGCACAACACTGTGTTCTTCCTTACTTTGTGAAGTAAAAGAACATTTAGTGTCAAGAGTTTAAAAATGCACCAAACGAAAAAAAGCTTTGAAGACATAAACGGAATAAAGAATTTAGCTCTGCTGACACTTGCAAAGCTTTCTGTTGCAATAAGCATTTTTTCCATCCAGTCTAATGGCTCAATATGTTCCAGAGAAGGACATGTTGATGATACCCTGACAGTTGCTGTAGCAGTTGTTTTCTATATGAATAAAAAAAATAAATAGAATAAATCTCTGTCCGAAACTGACCTTGTCACTAACTTGAGTTCTACAAAGAGGGGCCTTGTGCGCACTCTTTTCTCATGCTCAATGGCGGGTACAATGAATCAAGGCACAAAAGCTGAGCACTCTCAAACTGCCTGACATGCATTAACAATACAGAGCCTTGGCAAGGAAAGCTTGTACTGAATGTCCTTTGCCCCCCTTCTCTTGCCCTCTCTCCCCCTGCTACAAGCTTCTCCACTGTCTTTCTGGGGCCATATGGGGGGATGTTACAGCCCCTCTGCTAACCGTGCTCCACAAGCCTGTGGGAAAACAAGTTCAACTTCACACTCCTTCTCAAGGTTACTTCTTTAAATTCTCTAAATTGGCTTGCCTGTTTGCAGCATCGACAGGAAGTCATTTAGGGTCAGGACAAGAGCTCAGCGTGCAATGGTATTAGAGAGGTTTTAAAGGAGTTTTAAAAGGTTCTGCATTCACCCAACACAACCCTACACACGAAGCCACACACATGCACACACACATATACATACATAATTGGATCATATCTGAGTGCACTGCAAATGGAAGAGCTTTTGGACAGCAGCTTCCACTGGAATGATGATTGCACGTCTTTCCTATCATAATCCAGCTGACATCAATGTCAACCTCAGGCAACTGCACACAGAAAAGATGGGACATAAAATGCAGAATCATGTAGCGTACGTGCAGTAGCATACCACATTGTAAGTAGTGTAGCATACAAGAAAACAGTGTGGTATGTGCAGATGTAAGATGCAAATGTAGCAGAGGTTTGTCTGAGGAGGTCTAAGCTACTTGAGGTGACCCAGCGGTCTCCAGGGTGAGAGACAGACGAATATCTCCCAGGGAACGCAGGACCTCCCGGGGACTAAACTGCAATCTCATCATCCCTGCTGCTGTGGCTTTGGGAGACCATCCAAATGTTTAGCCATTACAAGGGTTGTGTGTGCGTGCAGGCCACTCAACCTGATGAGACCCAGAGAGAGACAAGAGACGGCCACTGTATGCTGAACAAAGAACCGATGACATGCGGTAATGAGGCTTTGTCGTCCACTGTCTGAAAACAAAACCCTCTTATTCGTCTGTCATCTTCTCCAACTGTCTCTTTATCCCCTTGGTGTCTGTGTTCTCCCTAACCAAACCTGCTGGAAATTGCATTTAATGCCCCAGTTCCGGAGCTGCAGTGAACAGAGCTTTGCTCGCCTGTCCTAAGGGCAGCTCAGCAGTAATGGAGAGATTTCACGCTCTGGAGACAACGTAGCTCATGGATAAAGCCACACTTGGTTGGTTACTTTCTCCTTCAGGATGACAGTAAAGGGGGGATGATTTGTTCCTCTTTAAATAGAATCAGCCAGTATTGCATTAAATTTCAATTACATTTCATAATTAGGAGGACAACACTGAGCATGGGAGAGAAAAACTGTCAATTACTGTGGTGTGAAAGCAGAAAACAGTAACTACAGATACAGTGGGGATAAAACAGGCTTGGAGTTTTTAGTATTAATAAGTTTTAATCATTGAAACATGTTTGGATAATCTGAAGGGCATGGTGGGAACGGCAATACTTACAGAGAAGATGTGTTTCGGCCCTTTTGTCCATTTTGTAATGTAGTTAGCTAAATTAATAAAGCAATCTTTAATTAAATACATTTGAATGTGTGATTTAAGGGTAGTCTAACCACATGAAATCACATGCATTCCACTTGAGTCAGAGAATGCAGAGATGGCAGTGGCTTGAACTCTTCCAAGCTAGGCTGGTTGGATTTTTAGCAGAAAGTCGTTCATCTGGTGTGACTTTTTTTCTCTGTTATGATCAGATTTAGCTATCGGCTTTTATTTGCTTCGATTACTGAACTTAACTTGCCTATATTTGGGACAGGCCTTCAATTCCCTTCACACAAAACTCTTGTTCAGTAAAGATGGGAAATAAGAACAAATTGTTTATTTAAACCAGTATGAATATTGAATTATACTTGAAAATGAGGCTATCAAATAATATATCAATTGCGAATCATTCATTTGATCTAGCTCAGAGAAACAACGCATTTAGGCCAACGTCGCAGAGAGAGAGATAGAGAGCGTGGTCTTCATTTAGCAAACAAAGTTAGCGGGCAGTGAGCACTGGACTTCATATGACAAGATTCAAAAATCTTGTTTTCTGTGGACCCAGTGGATACAAAGGAATACAGTTAATCAAGGAATGGACACAAATTTGATGTGAAATGTAGGGAGTAACCATTTTTTCTGTCTTGTTTACACTGCTGGTCAATCTGAATGACTTAGATATTGGTGCTCATGCTTGCTATAGAATTAACTGAACAAATAAATTGTGGAGAATCTAATCAGGCATGTCCATGTTGACAAATATTTTTTTAGATTTGTAAGAGCACTTTAGAACTGGCATAAGAGGGCTTCTCACATCCAAGTGTTGATACTTGCACTTATTAATCAAAACGTGTAGTCACACTTGGCGAATAAAGGACTGTTAAATTGAAGTTTCATGTTCTTGTATTATGTATTATGAAAAAGTTCATTATAAAGATGTTAGGAAGACTGCACTTCTTTTTTCAGTATTTTTCATGCTTTTCTTTCCCCAGAAGTTTTACAGCCTATACTAAAATTATTTCTGTGGTGAAAAAGTTGACGATATGGTGACAATTGCTCTTGTCAATGTTTTGATATTTCATGTTTTATTCTCTAAATTTCTACCCAACACTCATGCATATCTATTTCTAGGAATACTCCTCCACTGTTGGTATAAACATTTCCTTTTCCTTGTGTTGATAAATCAAACATGCTGGGCACACAGTGTCAGACACATTCGTACTTAAAGAGGTAAGTAAGCCTGGGATTTGCGTAGCAGAGACAGAGCCATGGGATGCATATTATTAAAGCATCTGCAGAATACAGCACTAGCAAAAGTCAAAATATTACATTTTCCAATGCATGCATAATACACAAGCTTTGGCTCAGACTATTCATGTGGTACTTAATCTTTCCGGTACATGTTATAGACAAAGTTGGCTCCCTCCTCACTTCTTGATTCTCAGTTTCTCTTCTGAGTGGGTTTTCTTGGCAACCGCAGTGAAGAAAGTCAAATGACTTTTTCCTCTGAGAGTTATTTCCACATGGCCACCTCAGATCAGTGTGTTTGTGTACACTTAAGGTGTACTCACTGGTCCTAGTTCTCTCTCAGGATCAACTGTTTCAGAGGCAGTGGACCATCATCTTTAAAACCACTGCTAGACTTACTGCTGATTGTGTGTTTTAAGACTGTGAGGCCTGTGTGCAGACTAAAGGCAGGGTTCCAGCACTCTGATGAGTCAAGTCTATGACCTACACATGGTCAGTCCATGATTATAATGCAATTTAAAAACATAATAGTAATGTGGCGTAATATTAATTGTGCAAAAATGCAGGAAGACAGTAAATTGTTTCACAGCTGCTGTTTTACTGTTTTTGCTGGGGGTTTTTTCACTTCTCCAACTCCCATACAAGTGAAAACACAAAAAACTCCACACAGATACGCGGACGCTGACGGGGGCGGGACATTCACAAGTTAAAACAACTTCTCCAGCTCTCTGCCAACGATATGTCAGTCACACAAAACAATATTCTAAGAGGCAGACGTGTTATCCTGCCTTCCCAAAAAGCTCACTCTGGGTTCTAGGTATACTTTGAATTCCATATAAAAGGTGAAATTTGTTACGGCAAGCAAGAAGCGTGACTAACCTCGAGTCATCTCTGCAGTTATCATTCTGCTAACTTGTTTAGTGAGCAGCAAGAATCAGTTCCTTACATTGAAACACACATCTCCCGCACTGCATTTTAATTCCATTTACCCAGCCAATTGCTGGTTTTTGCTATTTAAAATATAGATTTATCAGATCCGATATATCGCAATATTGACTTAAAATGTCAGTATTATGACTAAAAACAAAATAAATCAAGAAATGCGTCATTTATTTTGTTATGCGTTTGCATCCAAGAGGATTTGGCATTTAAACTACACAAAATGCCAACCCTGAGACTAAGCAACGCATGCTAGGACTGCTCACACATAGACACAAAAATGTATTAGCAATCAAGGTAAGATGCACAATCCTTCTTATGGCGCTAACGCTCCTGTTCAGAGTGGTAATGCTTGTCTGCAATTTAAAGCACCTGAGTGGATGTGACTCACCAGAGCTTCCTGTGCAGCTCAGGAGGTTTTTATCAATCAGCAGGATTAGTAACATGTCTTATCATCGTCTGAGCTTTGTGATTGTGTTCAACAGAGCACAGCTCCGGACAAAGGACTGAGAAACAGTGAGCCCACAGACTGTGACATGCTGCTATCAAATGTTTCTATTCAGTTGAACCTGTTACTCCCGTCGCACATGGGAGATTAACGCACCCACCTGTATTTTGACAGCTATTGACAGGGAATTCAGCTCTTTATCCAGTTCTTTGAGGACGACCAGCTTTTTCAATGTGAGGCTGCAGAGCCTGTGGGGAAGGAAAAGAACAAGAGAGGGGGAGAGAAACAGAAACACATTAGTAACATGACTAACACAATGTGAGCACACCTTCACGACAAGCTGTAGCATCTGGGGATGAAAAGTACGGCCGAAAAAAGCAGCACTCTCTGCTGTCACATGTTATTTCTGCACGTGTCTCACATCTCACGTATTATTTCTTTGCAGTATGTTAACTATTCAAATTCAATAATCAAACCCCATTTCTACTCATCAAGGAAAAATCTATGACTTATTGAGAATGGATGGTGAACCAAAGTGTAACTAAATTAGCCTTTCTACTGTCAGCTTTATGGGCGAATTCTTCATGGAAGGTGACATGGCACAGATGCTTTGACAAGCCACAAATGCAGTACAATGCCTTCAGTCAGCCCTCTTTCAGCATGCTGCCACAAACTGAAATGTTGAACGCAGGGGCCTATGTGACTCACTGCCATCTGTTCATCATTAAATAAAACAAGTTAGAAACATATACACATACATGCCTCTGAAAGAAGCTTTATACATTTTTGATTGGCACACTGGACTTTTTTAATACTTGACAGCTGTCACAGGGATCCAGAATGGACGAGGGAGAAAGATGACAACAAGTACCATAAAATATACTGTATTTAATCAAAGAAATACAGGCCTATCTTGCAGAACACAAGAGCAGATTAAAAGACAAAACTGAGCAATAGAAGAAGGCCATAACCAGATGCAAGCCCAAAAAAACATGCCTCTACAACAAGACACTCCACAAAAGTCAACAACTTCCAAGCCAAGTTCGCTAAAACTTCCTCCTGACCCACTTTTCCCACCAGTCCCACTGCATTAAACTGTGATCAGTCTGAGCCAGAGTCAAAGGGGAGGATGAAAGACAAAACAAACAAATAACTATCTAGTCATACACTTTCCTTGAGAGCAATGCTCACTGACTTCATTCAGGCACTCCCTGCTAGACAAGTATAATTCACAAAGACACATCAAGTTCAAGCACAAAGGAAATTGTAGTGTCACACTGGGGTGGTCTGTTAAGAATGAATGTTTAATGGACACAATGAGGACAAAAGGGCCTGTGTACATACGGCACATAGGTCTTTTCACTGTACTGTATTTATTTGTATTTGTTGTGTTCTGAGGGCAACTAAAAGTGTGTTCTCAACACACCTTTCTGATATTCTGCATGCCATTTCAGAAATTCAAATCTTTTTGTCAAATCAACTAACAACTGTTTTAATTGGTCGAACATTAATGTTAATCAGTGCAGATTTATTTTATTACTCTGCATGTGTTACTGATGTGTCATGAGATCACACATCACGCAGTAGCTCTGCAAATGAACATGGTCTGGTTTCCAAAAAATGTTATTGGTCCATCTACTGTCATTAGGTAACTTTAAGGTTTATTTTCGTGTCGTCTTTCTTGCTAAAAAATAATACAATACAAGTTATGCTGTTGTTTGGTTTTAAATTCCAGTTTCTTCCATTTTTGTTTAGCAAAGATGTTAAAAAAAAAAAAAAAAGAGCGTTGATGAATGTTTGTCTGTAGTTTTCATTAACAAAATTAACAGCAGAGAGGAAAAAGGAAGAACGCTTGTCAAAGGTCAATAGATCCCAAGAGAGGTTTATCCCGGCAGCCAACAGAATATATCTTTAATGAAGACAATATAAAATTTTGATTAACAAAGGAATGGGCCAGGAACTTCCTGTTCCTGCCTGGAATCTCCCCTCTCTCCAAATAAACAATTTTTACGACATTTCACTGGAATCAAATCAAATTTAGGTGTAAAAACTGCCAACCCACTTGGCTGCACAATAACATGAGTTAGCTCCTGTGTGTTAGAATAACAAATGCAAATCTGAGGCCAGAGTGATTAAATGTTAAACCTCTAGACCTTAGATCCAGCTTTTCTTATGGTGAGGATGACTCACCAGTCAGCCACAGCTCTCCGTCAGAAAGCAGGGGCTGATGGTTTAACAACATCTCTATCCTGTCACAGCTCCCCCTCCCTCTCCCTCTCTCAGTAGACTGGGATTCACATGTAATTAAAAAGACTGCAGGCGCTGAAGGGGTCACCTAGGGAACGAGGGATTTTTTATTATTAGACAGAGGTGTTATCTCCACTCCTGCCTGCCACTGTGTTGTGTTGCAAGCGAAACCCGCGGCCATCTGTTCTGGCCTGGTGCCAGTCTGTCCCTGTGCTCCTACCCAGTGCCAGTTCACTTTGCCACCCAATCAGTGACTACAGCGACAGACCAGGTGTCACGCAACAGCACTAATCATGGTGCTAAAATATCTGGCAGAGGCATACAATGGGTCAAAGATAATTCAAATAGTTTTAGAAATAGCTGTCAGTGGTACGGTCTCCTCTCCACTCAGCAGACACTGGCACACACTCAAGATCAAAATAAAGGCTTGCAGAAGCCCCTCAAATGATGCATTAATCCTCCTTTTTTGGCATGTCATTCCCACATTCCCAGAGAGAGCCTGGGGTGGGTTCAGAGCACGCCTCTCTGTGCCAAACAGGACCCTAAACACAACAGTGTTATCAATCCATAGAGAAGACCGGGTGGGTGAAGAATCTATAGCAGAGGTCTCCAGTTCGATATTTCTCTGAAGTGGTGGTGGGAAGTGCTGATAAGTGATACATTTTTTGTCTGTTTCC
Source organism: Argyrosomus regius (assembly GCA_946959425.1). Lineage (NCBI taxonomy): Eukaryota > Metazoa > Chordata > Actinopteri > Sciaenidae > Argyrosomus > Argyrosomus regius. The sequence goes on from OX336894.1 coordinate 19,758,658, forward strand.
CAGCTGATAAGAGCCCACGGGGGAATCCCTCTTTCAGTTTCACCGCTTGCGCTGGTTAAGTCAACACATCGCCTGCCAAGCTCTTATGATTAGGTCATCATTGCTGTAGACGGAGTTTATTGATCCTCACATACGTGCTATTATCCTGGTTATGGAGTATTTTGCTGGTTTTGAGCATACTCAGGAGTCAGGACACATCAATAAGGGTGGAGAATCATATAAACTGCACAGTTTAACTTTCTTGAGGGTAGAATTTATTACTCATATCATATCCCTGTATACGTGATTAGATTAGAGTCTTTCTGATACGTTTTCATACACAAACACACGACTAGGACAAGTCGTCTTGTTGTAACAATGATATGAACCAGATAAAGATAGCAAATCCTCACATTTGAAAATGCTTCATAAAATGCCTTAAGCAATTAATTTTCTGTCGATTGACTAATCAGTGAGTCTAATTATCATTTCAGCTCTCTATCGACTGTAGATTTTAAAGCGAGCTGTAGTTTTAAAACTGTCCTTGCTTCACTCAGCTCAAGGTGAGGGGAATAATAAGGCAACACTGGAATCTGAATCATGTCACACCGCAGGCTACTCCCTGTAAATGTGCAAATCTTTTTCTAGATGACACTTTCCATTACTGAGTGACGTGACCATATAGAACAACTGAAAGTAGTGTAATATCACGTCAAAATGAACAGTTATTGACTCCACTGATGAATGGTGACCAGTACGTGCCTGAGCACTTTACAGCTAATAGGTTTAGCCTATATGGCATCACTCACAGCAGCATGGGCAGTGCTGCTCCATCTAAGCCCATTAGTGCATCCAAGTCACTCGCTGTACCGTCACTAACTGCTGACCTTTCAAGGCCTCTAAAGTGAAGCAAGGCCATTTCCCTCTTTCAGATTATACAGACTGCTCTCCGCGACACACTACTTAGGAAATCAAAAGTAAGGAGGTGACAAATGCTTCTTTTTGTGTCAAGAGTGAAGGAAAAGGCTTAGACAAGCAACCTTATTTATAGAGAAAAGACTGTAAATCTGCACTGAAAGCTCTTTAGTTCAACTGACAAACAGGAACAGCTCCTCAGCCATGGCCACTGTATTGCACATAAGTCATGACAACATAATCCCATCTTTGATTTGTTTTTCTTTAAAAACAGCAAAGCTGCCAAAATTAAAATAAGTTCACCAGCGTATTTAATTCACAGTGGCATAAAAAGCTGTAGACTTCCATATAGTGCCACATCAGTGAAGTTATGCAGCGATGAATACTGGTTTAAGCCTTAAACATAACATCATAGATGTCAAAGAGCCACCGTTGAAATCGCAGTGCAATGAAAGATTGTCCACCTGTGGCTACGCTCGAATGCTTTCACATTTATCGTTCCTGGACAAACAAAACAACTTATCAGGCAGTGCACTCAAACAGCCGCGCTCAAATATTTGGTTTTAGATAAGAGGCCTGTGATTGTGAGCTATATGGCATGAAGGTGCATTATCTTATCTCGGCTGCTTCATCCATTTTCTCTACAGCAATAACAAGTAGACTTCAGAGGGTAAAGGAACAAACATTTTAATTTTACAGTTCCAGGGAAGTAATTATTTAACACATTATCACTTTATAACAACGCTTTATAGATCGACTGAATCACCAGTGACAAAGAAAGGATAAAAATGAATGTATGACACAAGTGCGCTCCTAAAATCACCTACATATCACACATATGGTTAACAACTGGAGACAGTCATGCTGCCATGTCTCAACAAAGCCTCTCTCTCCCTTCCAGTGCAGGCCAACTTGGCTGACCTGTCCTGAAGTGCTGCTGGAACATCAGAGGAAACCAAATCAATTGTGGAAGGTGGATTAAAGGTGGACAGTAGGGTGGAAGTCATGGAGCAAAGCCCAGGGACACAGACACATTCCACGCAGTGAATAATCCTTTTTGTTGGCCCCTTTCTGACCTCGCCCTCCCCTGAGTTAGGCTGGCTTTCTTTATCTCACACAGACACACACACATACACACACAGGTTTCTCTGGAGTCAGGTCTCAAAGACAACTTCAGTCACACGCTGCTTTGAGGTTGGCTCTTTGGTAAAATGATATGTCTGTCTGGAGACTGCCTATGTGACAGCAGGCATAGTTTATATTACATAGACATCAAGAGGTATTTAAAATATGTAAACCTCAAATCTGAAACCAACTCCCCAGATGTTTAGTGCCTCAGCATCAGATGTGCGAGGCTGCGACTTTTTAGTTCAAAGTGAGAACATTGAGACCAGAATGCTACCTCTGTTAACAAAAAGAGGCAATTCACATACAGATCTGTCCTCATATTATAAGGAATAAAACTTTAAGAGCAGAGCCCAGTCGACCGATTTTATCAGACAATATCGGCCTATCACAGGTATGTCAATATCGGCATACATGTTGTTGTTGTTGATGATGTCCAGTATTGGTCGGGCTCTATTTAATATTTACAAATATTTAATGTTCACACCATGATAATTCCTGATGGAACAATGCAATGGACAATGATGCTTTGGGGGAAAGGTCTGCTACATCCTTCACGGGCATATTACAATATCACTTAAGAGTGACCAGTGTCAACAAACAACACAAATATCTACTCAAACATCCCTCAAAGCCATTAGTCCAAGATGGGTTGTTGTGTAATAGTACATGTGGCTATTATCGCTGCACTATTTCTGGACCACTTCAGTGACAGCAGCATCTCAAATAACTTGTGATTGAAACACTCTTAGGCTCGAGAGCCTACAAAGAGACAGCAGCTACAGTACATCCCATGGCAATAGATCCAAGAATTAAAATAAGCCCTTTGTTGAGATATGGCTGCTTACACAAAGTGGGTGTCAGGTTTTACCACTGCTCATGTTCTCATTTGTCTCAGTTGGAAAGATTGACGCATTAGTCGCATTCAAACAGTTCCTATCTTCCCATTTCTAAAAACATCTCAGCATTTATAGGGACATCATGCAAATACAGACATGGGTCCTCAGACCACAAATGAACGTGCACAGTGCTGAGAGAGAGGCCAACGAACCCTCTGAATTGAACGATATGCTGCCTAAACAAAAACACACTTTTGTGATTCTTTTCCCCTGTCAGCGTTCTAGTTGATGTTTTGCCAGTTCCATGCCCTCGGATCACTGCACAGCAATTGTCAGAGGCACAAAGCAGGGGGAAGTGGAGGATGGAGGATGAGTGATGTAACAGAGGGCTGAATGAAAAAGAGACTGTATGTTTGGTATGTGCTGGGGGGCTTCCAAGCTACAAAAAAAAATAAATAAAAAAAAAGACTTCCAGTGCTTTCAATGTGCTATTTTCTCATGTTCTCTGCTTGAGATGTGAATGCAGCCACTTTCCTTTAATAAAGCATGCTCGAACATAATGCTCTGCATGAATTTCTTAAGGAAGCGGTGTATGGTATGTATGTGGGGGACTGAGTGAAAAACCCTTTCTCTACAGTGAAAGCTCTGGCTACAGAAAGCCTTAGCACTTTGTTCTTTCATAACACTATTATTTGTTCATGACTAGTTGTATAATTTAGTCCAAATAAAGGATACGCCAGTCTAAAAGCTAGTTCTTCTGAATATTTTATACTTCCACGAGAAAACAGGGGGAATCTATTCATGGTGAGGGCTAGCCTATGGAACTAGTGAAATTTTCTCATGCAGCAATAAACTTTTTCATTTCTTTATCTTTATCATTTCTTTATTTGATTCATAGCTGTTCAATCAAACCGCAAACAAAGAGAAAAGGCACAAAACAAAGCTACATTCTCAAATCCATACCCACACCGCCCACGGAAATGTTCTTTAATAAATGAATCATTTTTTAAAATTTCTGGTCTGACAGTTTCTACGATGGGAAAGCAATGGACATTACAAAGCATTATGACTAAAGATGGAACAGAGTGGTAAGGAGAATAATGGTAGGCAATTTAGAGGCAGCTAAATCAATTTTAATTCATTTTAAAATCTACATCATCAGTGAGAAAGATTAATCCAGAAGACTGATTGATCGGTTTTAACAAGTTCACACAGTTGGATGTGCCATAGGAGCTTAGCCTGCACTTAGGCTTGCATGCAAAAGCTATTTTAGCCCCCAAATATCTGGTTATGTGTGCCAGATGGCCATATGCTGGTTGGGCTTTAATTCCCCTGAATGAAATCTTCTCATGGCCACAGTGAAAGAGGAGGAAGAGGCTGTGGCCAGGGTACACAACGAGAACAAGAGGAAGCTATTAATTTGGCAAAGCCTGATTTCTGTGACCGTTTATGTTTGACACACAACCTAATGGTTACAATAAGAAACAGCATTCAAAGGCTGAAAGCAGCAAAATTAGAGTGAAATCAAACAAGCCTTTGGTTCAGAAAGTAACCTTCATAAGATGGCTTGTGGTGTGCCAAAGAGGTCTGTAAAGCCACAGCCATGGGCTCGAGGGACAAGTTGTGTGTCTATTTTGACTTTTTGATGTAATCACATTGCTAAATGTCAGAGGTCAGCACTGAGACAGAAATATATCCCTCTATAGTTGAAACAATCATTTTACATTGGGTATGATTTCTCATAATGCAAAACAACAGATGATGTGGACACGTCACATCATCTGTTCATCATCTCAACACATTACAAAATACTTTGTAATGAGATGGCAGCATAAGGTTGATAGGTGGCTGTAAAAAGTTCAGTCCTGCACGCAGCTTGCTGAATTAATGTTAGTTACTAAGGTTTCTGATATTTACTAGATTTTTAGTAGTAGAAACTATCAAACGTCTAATGAAATATTTGAAACATGTCCTGTAGCATAAGGGTGGAAGGTATTTCTTATCAGAAGTTTTTACTCGCACTAAAAAGGCATTGGCTCTCCATCTGTATGCTCACTGGGTTCCAAAAGCCATAATTTAGCCAAGCTATGGCCAAATGCACAACTTCCTTGTCAAACCTCATGCGCATCAATCCTGCATTATCCTTGGATTGTTGGAGGAAGCTTGAGCACCTCAGGAACAAGCACACTCTACGAAGATTCAAACCAAACCATTCAAAAACTATTTAAATATTAAATTTAATATTAAAGATTAATTATAGTTTTAAAAAAGTAATCTGAAGATTAGTCAATACAGAACTTTTGAATTGTCCGGCCCTGTCAAAGGCTGTAAACTTTAAAAAAATATTGGTGAGAATGGTTGAGGGCTGGCAGAAATCAACACAACATCCCGTAAGCCATTTTTTAAAATCCCCCATTCAACACGTAGTTTGTGTTAAGTCATTGTTCAGATGGGTTTTAGCTTTGTTGGCCCAGCAGGCCCAGACACAAGCTGCAATGAAGCAATTTGGCACCTCGAGAAGGCAGGACAGGTGTCATCACTCAGGTATGAAACAAACCCAGAGGGACATGTTATGAAAAGAAAAATAGATTGGGAAGAAGATAAACCGGTTATTTCCGAGAATGCTAGAGGACGTAATAGCCGCACTCATATCTGTCATAATACTCTGTAATATGGTCTTTGTGAACTCTGTGGTCATGAGGCTCCCCAGAGCTGTGGTAAAATCTGACTCTTGTCGGGATTACAAGCACTTTTTATGTAATACCACACAGGGGTGGTGCATTAGAGCTCAGTGCCAGATTTTTTTTTTCAGTTGGTGATTGAAGCTAGTGCTTTCCCTGCCTCAAACCCGTTTGAAAAAAAAACATTTATATCTGTCAAGTGTGAATCAGCGGTTTGACCAGTATGCTCTTGTTGTGTGGGTGGTTTGTAGTAGGGATCGACGAAGATGGATTTTCCGGGCCGAAACCCCAATAAAAATTATTAAAAAAAAAAAAAAAGAGAAAAAAAAAAAAAAAAATAATTTTAAGTAAAAAAAAAAAAAAAAAAAAAAATTAATATTTTAAAAAAAAAAGGGGTGGGAAGGATGGAACACAAACAAAAAAAAAAAAAAATAAAAAAAAAAAAAAATAAAAAAAAAAAAAAAAAAAAAAAAAAAAAAAAAAAAAAAAAAAAAAAAAAAAAAATTTATTATTTTAAAAAAAAAAATAAAATAATAATAAATTAATTTATTTAATTTATTAAAAAAAAAAAATAAAAAAAAAAAAAAAAAAAAAAAAAAAAAAAAAAAATAAAAAAAAAAAAAAAAAAAAAAAAAAAAAAAAAAAAAAAAAAAAAAAAAAAAAAAAAAAAAAAAAAAAAAAAAAAAAAAAAAAAAGAAGAGGAGAGGAAAAAAAAAAAAAAAAAAAAAAAACTAAATTAAAAAAAAAAATAAAAAAAACCCCCCTACTCTTCATTAGGAAAGGAAAAAAAAAAAAAAAAAAAAAAAAAAAAAATTTTTTTTATAATAAAAAAAAGAGAAGAGGGGGGGGGGGGGGGAGAAAAAAAAAAAAAAAAAAAAAAAAAAAAAGGGGGTAAAAAAAAAAAAAAAAAAAAAAAACAAATTGGGGTTTTTTTTATAAAAAAAAAGCCCCCGCCCCCAGGGGCAAAAAAAAAAAAAAAAAAAAAAAAAAAAAAAAAAAAAAAAAAAAAGAAAAAGTTATCGTATTTTTTTTTGGCCCCCCCGCCCCCAAAAAAAAAAAGGGGAGGGAAAAAAAAAAGAAAGAGGGGAAAAAAAAAAAAAAAAAAAAAAAAAAATAAAAAAAAAAAAAAAAAAAAATAAAAAAAAAAAAACCATACCTTTTACTTTCCAAAACAAAGAAAAGAAAAGGGTAAAAAATTTTTTTTTTTTTATTTTGAAATAAAAAAAAAAAAAAAAAAAAAAAAAGAAGGGGGGGGGGGGGGGAAAAAAAAAAAAAGGAAAAAAAAAAGAAAGGAAAAAAAAAAAAAAAAAAGGAAAAAAAAAAAAAAAAAAAAAAAAAAAAAAAAAAAAAAAAAAAAAAAAAAAAAAAAAAGAAAAAAAAAAAAAAAAAAAAAAAAAAAAAAAAAAAAAAAAAAAAGGGGGAAAAAAAAAAAAGGGTTTGTAGAATCTTTATTTCTCTGATAATGAAGGGTGTGCTAGCAAGTTTTTTTATGTTTCCTATTTGGAAATATAGGGCAAAAGAAAAAGGCTTGTTTGAGGTAAGGCAAAAAAAAAAAAAAAGAGCAAAGTTTGCTTTTTCAATGACACCAGGAAACGCAAGAATGGGGTGAACCTGTGTCCCTATATTTTATCATCAAGTGAAGCACAAGCTGTGAAAAAGAGCTTCTCCTAGTTCTGCAGGTACACATAACATAAGGCACACATGATAACACTGCTTTGTCTTCTCAACTCTTCAGCCTCTATGATACCAATTAAATATAGAACCCTATACTGCACTCATGCCTCTGTGATCTGACAATCATTGTCAGGGACTCAGTTCATGGCTGTTGTCCTTTGTTGCAGGTTTTGCAGTGCTAAACAGCCCTTTTGTTGAGCCCTGAACACAAACTGATGAGGTCAGCAGGCCTGTGTTTGTAGTAGCCATGCAAGACAAGATCAGACCAGACAAGGCATGTTTACAGGTAAAATCAGAGCCAAAGTAAGACACCTTGACCAGATCAGCTACAGTAGATCATAACAGACAAAATCTGATGCATGATGATGAGATCAGTGTTTATTTTACAGTACATCCTCTTGATAAACGCATGCCTGCTACATCCAGTTACTCCAAATGAGTCTATAGTAACCAGTCCAACAGATACAGGTTAATCCTGTGAGGGCCACAGTGGCTGACAAGGTTATGATTGAGCTCTACAATCCTATTAAGGTGGAAGGCCTGGAACGTTCCTTTGCCTCTACGAGTAGGATCAAAAGCTCAAGAGCAAAGACTTGTTTAAAACAATCTCTGTGTCTAGCCTACTGACCAGGCAAATTCAAACACTTTTAAAAGAAGCAATTGTTGGGAAAAAAATGGTGTTTCAAAATGACACAGATAGTTATAAAGTCTAGACACACCGTTATTGAGATGACAATTTCCTTAAAGAAACTTTCAGAACAGTTACTTTGCTGCCAGACATGAATGAAAAATAATGAGATATAATGATAATTATGCTTGATACTGAGCAGTTGTGATTCTCATTTTAGCTATTACTGTGCAGCCCTACTTACTAGGAAATATCTGGAATTGCAAAAGAGCATGAATAAATCAAAATGTGCAGACTATGTCAGAGTCCAGTATTAATAGCTTGTAGAGCTTATGTAACCCTTTTCCAAAAAAGAAAAAAAAATCACTGAAGATGGTTCATCTTAGCCCTGATGAATGGGCTGGACTGGGCTGAAAAGATGAAAATACACAGCCCCTGGGAGCTTTTCCACATCAGAATCACATCTCGGCTAAAATCTAGCTTAAAAAATTAAAACTTTGTTAGAAATCTAAAAGGAGCAAAGACTATACCTAATCACCTTGTTAGTGTAAAACTGAGCAAAACTAGGTGTTGCCTTTGTGTTAAATGTACACAGCACTGACATTTCCTCTAAAAGATCTATTCAGTTTTTCTGTGCATATTTCATACTGCCACACAGTGCCTCTGCTTAGTATCAGACGGGATTAAGTTTGCCGCTTAACTCTGAGTTGATTTTACGACACCCTCAGACTCATCTGACAATGAACAAGGACAAAGAGTGTGTGTGTTTCTACTGTATCCTGTACGGGGTATCAAGATCAGAATATATTGCTTTGGGAAGCAGCATATAGCAAGATTATATCTGACTGTACTCTGACTCAAAACTATTTTCTGCAATGTAGACAACACTTCCAGAAAGAAAAATGAAGTGCTATGAACTGGGAATTGTGCAATCAATAAATGTACAATGGTCAGCATCAGCAAATACTCTCAGAAGGAGGTGTATCTTAATAAACAAGTGATGCATTGCCCTGTGCGTCTATTGCTATAATACCCATGCTGCTGATTAAACAACTGATGCATCATGTATTTATACCTTTTTGGCACTATTATTTAAAAATGAACAATAGCAGCTCAAAAGTGCTTTTTGTCTACTCCTCCCAGTCCATTCCCCTGGCTTAATATGTCCAAATGAATAATGTGCTGAATGTGTCCACGTTCTAGTTTCTCCTTAGTGTCCATATGCAGACCTTGCCTTTCTCTGCATCCCTGCAGTAGTGGTTTTAGCATTATCTTTAAAGCAGCAATAACTGATAAATTACAAACACTATTAATAATACAGCTGTAATTAACTTGAGTCTTTTCAAAACTTTTAGAGGCAGGATAAGCATTAAGGGGCCAGTAAAAGGAGGTCTATGTCCGACTATTTCTGAAACTTTTAGTCAGCATATGTGCAGAGGTGAGAAATGAGCCAGGGATTGAAGTTCTCTCTCGAACTCTCTCTCGGCATCTTCCAGGAGAGACTGTCTGAATATGTGCACCGTTATCCCCATGTTGGAACAAAACGGTATGTCCTCCCTCTCAATGATGGACAGCTTTTCATTCCACCTTTAAGTACGGCTCTTTGCACAAAGTACAAACACTTTTGACGTGGTTAGACCGTGCGTCATAAGAACTACATCTGATACCCAGGTTGTTAAGCGAAGTCATTTACCGAAAGTGTTTTTCCAGTGGATAAATCTATCAGATTTATTTTTAGTCTAGAACTGAGCCTTTCTGCCCATGATGCCTCAAAAACGAGTTTTTGCACTAACAGCAAGAAGAGTGACAACAAATGTGGTGTGGGCTAATTGTGCAAAGGCACAAAGAGAGAAAGAGGACTGCAAACAGTTCGGACTGTTAATCTGTGATTAGACAAGTGGGCAGGGCATTCAGCTCAGTGCTATTTGAGAGTTGACACTTGCAGGACTGTCTTCAACTAGACAGCAACAGCAAAAGTGTTGAATCTCTTCTCAGGATATTATTTAACCAATCAAGGGCCACAGCTCCATTGGGTTTAAGAGTGCAGCAATGAGATTATAGAAATGGTCTATTAGTAAGCCTGGCAATAATTATGATATGTTATTGCAAAAAAATATTTAACTCACTGGGATAAACCTCACTACATATAGTTTGTTTACAGTAGGCTGTGCTAGACTGGAGCACAGGATCTCTCACTGTCATTGCGACAATGCTTCATGCTTTATGTTTTCAAATGGTCTGTCATGTGCTCTCATTCATCCACGCCACTGTGTTTTGTGTCTGAAATAATGGTCTCTGTGTTGCTGCTGGCACATACGGCTCAGGAAATGCCTGAAAGGGAGAGGTGGGAAATAAGTAGAGAAAGAACAAGAGAAAAATACAGGTTGAGAGACATTGTCCCTAATGTGCTTATTTTGACAGGATCCTCCCTGTGTCAGAGGACACTTTCCTTGCGTCACTTGTTGGATCAGGAAGTTGGATCTCTTGACTAGCAGAGAGACCCCAGTATCCACCCACACAAGTATCTGGCCTTTCTCACATTCTGAGGTCCAGGCAGGGGGAAACAAACCTTTCTTCCCTTTGTGTGGAATTCAACACGAGCATTCAGCACATGTCCGTTTACTGTGAAGCTCTGGGCCAGTTCAGCAAAACTTTTCAACGTCGTTAGCGATCCACAGCTCCAATCCTGCACCCCCCCCCCCCACCCCCACCCTACCCCACCTCTTAGAGAGCAGGTTGTTGGTTGACAACAGAATACAAAAGGGGGCTGAGGACAGAGCAAAGCGGCCTGGCTTTGGCTGCACCAGCAGCTCTCTAGTTGCCAGGAATGTGAAACGTTTCCCAAGGAAATTCCTCCTCCTCCAGGAAGACATGGAAGGAAACCAAGAGAATTTTGACACATTTCAGGCAGTGGGAGTGAGCATGAAAAAGAGGGGAGTGAAGGTGCTGATTGGTCTACTGCTAGCAAAGTGTGTGAACAGCATGGTGGAGCATGGAGTAGAGTAATATTTCCAAAATGTATTTTAAGAAGGACTTATAAAGAAGTCTAAGAATTTACGTTTTAAGTCTCTGCAATGTTGGTAGACAAAATACCATTAAAAAGCAATTACATTAAACTCCAATATCATAACTTTCACTTACTGCTTCCAGCTGGGATCTGATCTCTCTACAATGAAATGCTTTTATTGCAGTGCAGGTCTTAGGCATTAATATAAGGTCACTTAACTTTGCAGATATGTTTTCCAAGGAACAGTAACTAGATTCTTGCACATAGAGTATGCAGTTCAGCATTCCATACTCTCATCCAGTAAGTCCAGAGAGGACAATGAAAATGTAACAGGGTCCTGGAGACTGAGCAGCTGTTTGACTTTGACTTTGAGTATCAGTTCCATTTCTGTGCATCAGATGTCTGTTGGTGCAGCCGGACGAGTGAAGATTGTGAACGCGATGCAGACAGACGTGGAGTGCTGTGTCACAATCCTGAAGGGCACTGGAGATGGCTGGTGAGGGCATGTTTATGATTGCAAAAGGAAGCAGAGGATTAAGCAGACAGTGTCTGTGTGCAGCATCAGATTACCAGCACTTCTTTTCCTGTTATGAAATCAGATTACTGCAGCTCCCCCACTAGGAGAAACAATATCCAAGCCTTGAGATGGAGGGGTTATCGAGGAGGTGAGAGGGGAAAGTAAGCTCATATTATCTGACAGACAGGCCTCCTTCATTTGTATCCTGATTCAATGGTTTATCTTTGAAATGAACATACAGAGACGAGATTAAGGCCAGAAATTATACTGCAGATTGCACGCTAACAATTCAAACTTCGGGATATAATAAATAGCTGTGTGCATCACCGCATAATGGATATGTAAAGAGTTAGGGCTGAGGGCTTCATCTCCACTGACCTAGAACAAAGAACACATAATAACGTTGCTCCAGTCCAGGACTCTGTTTGTTTTTGTTTATCGTCTTCATTTGCTGACATACACAGCACACATCAGGTCAATACACCATACAGAACTGGGGCAGAAGAAACAAGCATCTGACCGGAGCCAGCAAAGTACACTCAATTACTATCGAGATACGGCTCCTCCACTTGCCAGAGAGTAAAGTCATCTTGGAACTTAAATGAATCAAACAGCCAGAGAGAAGGATGCTCTGCTCACCTGAGATAAACGCTGGAGGAGAAGAGGAAAAAGGTTGTTTTGCAGCTTGTGAGAAAACCTTTAAGATATGTTCACCTCTCTGAACCAAAATAGGAACTGAAAATGTCATGCAAAAATATTCCTAGATCTTGTTTCAGTGACAGCCTCGCTATCATATTGTAAACAAGAATGAAACCTGGAGCGCTTCTATAGCAAGCATGATCAAATTGCTTGCTTGCTGCCATCATGTTAGAGATGAGGACAAAGGTCACAACTTTTGACCGCAAGTCGTAAAAGTTGATTTCTGAGCTTGGTAAAAAGCCAACTCTCCCATGCCGCCTCACATCCTTTATTGTTGGTAGATAAACATAGCACCATCTTGACCTCTGCATTAGTGTAATTCCTGCAGATACCACATCACTCCCTCAGCAAGTGCCTGCCTTGCCATAGTTGAAGGATAGGCAAGCCGCTTAACTGCCGGCATATAATGCAAAGTCATTAACTCTCACCATTTGGGTTTGCTGACAAAGTAGCTACGTTTATTTTGCTGTGTAATCACATGTACACACTTTATGCATTTTATTCCCACGTCTGTCATGAGAGGGAAACAATACCCGTGAAAAACAAATTCCAGTGAACCTAAATGTATGAGCACTGAAGCTAGGAGGATTTAGAAACCAAGCTGCCATTGTATTCTACAGTACTGTGGATAAAATGCGCACGCATATTCTTCCTCTAACATACATACAGGCCCGGCCTTTTAAAAGAAATTACTGAATTCATCCTGTTATCACTTAGTATACAGACAAGCGTTTCAGGGGTCTTAATGTGCATTTTGTTTCTTAGCTGTTTTTTGGTTACTTAAAGTAAAATTACCACCAGCATCGATCAACAATTGTTGAGGATAAAACAGGGAAAAGGCAAGGTACCATCTCTGCTCGCAGACATTGTGTGACGGTTAGTGAAAAAAAAAAAAAAAAAAAACAACCTCTTTATATAAGTTTATAAGAAATAAGCTGCACCGATACCATTTGGTGGTATTAGAAACATTGGAGGGTGGCAGACTGGCGGGCCGTGTACTGAAATCCAAGCTATGTGTCTTTGACAGTTCCAACAGGTCTGTTAAGGATGAAGCTGCCACAAACTCATCAGTTAAAAAAAATCAGGTCAAATGCTGTATCACACACAGCAATAAAATTATATGTGTTAATGTATGGTTGCGTGTATGTGGCTCCTTGTACAAATAACAGATCCTGTGTAATAGTCAATAAGTACTTTAAAAAAAGAGAGGCAAAGAAAAAAAAAAAAAGTTAGTATACTGCATGTCCTAGTTTTTAAGAGGTCCTTTAGTGGCTCTGTGCCATACGTGTGACAACAGCAAAACTGCAAGCACCCACAATCCCATGCAGAGAGGGCCTACAAGAGCTGACAACATATTTTCCATTGTGAATAAAATATTTTCCCCCTAAGCGCAGCTTTCAGTGGGGCTGCAGGGCTTAGGAGGATCTTTTAAAAAAAAAAATGGCATCTTATTAACGAACAACAGCTGTGTGTAATGTTTTAGAGCACCACAATAAAATTTAAAAAACAAACACACAGTCAATTACTAACAGCCCCATACCCTCATGTGAAACTGTGCCACTTAGCTGGACACCCACACTTGCTAAAGGCTAGTGGAGGAGCAAACAGCTGCACACAAAATGGCCCAACCCCTGAAAGAATGCCAAGGCAGAATCCCCAAAACAGGCCTCGGGTTGGGCTCCATGCAAGCCCTTTCACACCAGTCTAGGATAAGTGGTCACAAAACACATAAGAAAGAAACAGGCTTAGCAAATGACTTAGTAAAATGCTGTTAGAAATGTAACTGTCACAAAACATACAAGACTTTAGCCTGAATAAACAACTGTGTGATTCATAATTATCAGATCTAACCAATTAAAGTCATCCACAAAGGCCTGTCTCAGGCAGCTACAGCAGTCTTATACTGAACAATGACTGGTAAACCCTTACTCTATGCCTCATAAATAATCCATTGTCATCCTCATCCTTATCCATCTTTAATACAGCGCAGTGTATGTCATCCGCTAGCGAGCAAGCACATAGTGTGGAGGCAGAGAGGTGGGAAATCAATGTACCATGTATGGCACGCTCTCGAAATGCACAGACATGGCTCCTGCCTTTTCTGCTAGCCTGTAGTCTTAAAACTTAATGGATACAGTTATCAAAGACATGCTCACTCGAGTCTCGAGTCCAGGAAACAACACTTAGTTGTTGCTTGTACAGTGCAAACATCAATGATCTAATAGCTTCGGTCGTGGAAGATGTGTCATGAAAAGTAATTGTCTTCCAAGAGCTCCAATAAAAATAATGGAATCATACTTTCAGAAATAGGACTACAATAAAAAGACTAGCCTTTTTATTTTTATTGAGCTGTCGAATAAGGGGGGGCGATGCTGTTAGTCAAACTCTCACTCTGGCTGGCTTCAAATCAGCTGGGCTGCCACAGTCAAAACAGACTTTGAGGGATCACCGTCACTGTAAATTATCAGTGTTTTGCACATGCTATGATTCCACTGACACTTGCACACTCATGCAGGCACTAATAGAGAGGCAGCAGGCAAAAACACACACAAACACACATCGACTGTGGAGGAAACCCTCCCCTTGCGAGCCCACTTCTCTCCCAATGAGTGGAACAGATCTAGGTCAAAGCTGATTAATGTGCCCACAGCTCCCGAGAGGTTTCTGGTCAGGTGGCAGCAACGCCTGCTCACACTGACGATGAATACTAATGCAGAGTATTACTGAACATTACTGCTATACTCGAAACTAAATGGACTAAACATCGAGACAATGCGGATGACTGCGAGTAAATCTGCACACACACAAAGTGACAATCAAAACAGTTGACTCTGTCTTAGCACCAGCTGCTGTGTCAACACCGTGGAGTGGCTGTGTTTGTGCTGGTTTTATGGGAGACCAGTTAGCCAACGCAGAGCTACACGAGAAGGAGGTTTGCCTGAACACAAACATGAAACAGCCCACAACACATGAACGCTAAAATAACGTGACGGCCAGTCAGCTGCTGAACTGTCCATTTGCTCAAGACAGCTCCTGACACAGTATGTGCTGCTAGAGGATGAAAAGGATGTCTGCTACTTATGAGACGAACGGCATCCATGTCACTGTATTTATAGATAGTTATGTTGCCATTAGGTGGTATGCATTCCGTAAATCCGTTCAAGCACAGGCCCACATAGACAAAGGGAAATTAAATATCTGCAAAGCTTTGACAACGCAGCCACAAAGCAGAATATGAGCAGCAGAAAGCCTCCGGAGCGATAAACAAGTTAGCCGAACTTTTGTCAACGCTAGCTTAGTTATTATAACGGTCGTTAACTGTTAACAGCACTATCACACACTTTGAGACCACGTCTAACATATTGGTGAGAAGTACACAATTTAGCATTGGCCATTTCAAACAGCTGTGTTTTTATTCAGAAAAAATGTTTTTTTTTTAGTAAAATGCTTTTAGCACGAAACATGAGAGGAACTCGACCACCAGTGCTATTTGCTAGGTAGCTTTAGCGTTAGCTTTAGCCGCCGTGCTAGTTAGCTTGCTAGTAAGCAACCCAACACTGTTTTGGAAATGTGTGGCAGCTCGTCTCCCTTGCCTAACGTTACAGTCAACGAGGGCGTTGTTTGTCCGACGTTAGCCTGGTGTTCCTCAAAGCGACACGGTGATTTTGTAAACATTGTGGTTTGTGGTAATTTACGCTAACACAACACTGTTAACGTTACCTCGGAACGCAGCTTGGGGATGATCGGTCTATCTCCCAGGTCGCGAATAGGTTCATGGGCACAGGCATGCTGCCGGAGCCCAGGACCACAGCCCCGGCTAAGGCTCCGGTTGGGAGGCTCGTCGGTGCTGGTCCACCACCGCCACCGCTGCTCGGGTTCAGGAAAGCGGCCCGGACGCCTCCTCTCTCTACAGCCGCCGCCATCATCACCTCCACTGCCTGGGGAGCAGCTCTAGCTAAGTGTCGGACGAACGCGGGAGCCGCTGAACTCTGTGCTGCCTGCTCCTGCTCCTCCAGACTCCCAGCTCCTCTACACTGACTGGAGATGCTGATAGGCGGGGCGGGGCATGTCACTACTGATAGGGGGCAGCACGTCCCTGTTTCTGGGGTGGGACATATTTTTAATGTCAACCAAGCTTCAGAACTACTCGTCTTACATGTTTTCTGTAACACACTTATGACAGGAAAAGTATTTAAGAGTAGCTGTTATAAACAGTGATGTTACAGGAAATAATCAGCTTGGTAGTATTTAGCTTTTGTAAACTTTGAATTGTTTAATGAAGCAGAATGAATATAAAAGTCATAAAAATCTTATTTTCTTACACATAAATACTAAGTCTGATCTGTAAGAACACCTGGGGGTGAATACACACTTACTATTAGTGAGGATCATTTTATATATCAAGTCAAACATGCCCTATTTCCTGACACAAAGACTTTCAAGTAGTGACCACATGTACTATTTTAAATGAACGTGGCTGCAAATGCTGTTGTTGAGATATAAACAACAAAATATAATGTTGATCCCCTTTGAACTTGACATTGTGATGAAGAGTGACCTTTCAGGGAAAGGTTTGTCATTGGTTGATTGGTACAAGTTGTATACACTATAAACACTCGTTTATGTGTGATTACAAACCATTAGATTGCAATTGTTAAAACATATAAAAACATATATATGTATAACTATAACACAATAGTGGGCAGCGGGACTTTCTTGGTAAGCCCACATTATTCATGATTTGTCATCAGTCCTTTGATCACTAATACCATGGTACTTCTTTTGTTTCTTTGTTCTCATGTTGTGAAAGCCATTACTGTAACTGTGACTAAGGACTCAAATAAAGATGACTTGACTTGACTTGCTCAGAAGGGTTGGGTAAGGTGTGTGACAGCCTGTTTAAACTCACCGGGGAAAAGAAACACTTCCTGATTTTGTCAAATCTTACTGCAGTTTGCACAATCAGCTAGTCTGACCTAACAGCAATACATCATTTAAACAAAACAAGTCATCGTTGTTGGCAGTTTCAGCTGTGCTTCATAGACTTTCTCAGCTGTTTGTTGAGACCTTCAACAGAGCAGTAAACTATTGGCATACACCACAGCTCACAAAGGTGAAATACACTATTTTTTAAACTCAGCACTTTGTTTGTTACAATCTCATGGGATGTATTGTTGCCACTGCAAAACATGCTGAGTGTAAGAAATCTAATCTTTAATCACTGCTAGGCTGTGCACCTGACAGCACTTAATCGTCCAGACCGAAACAGTTTCAACATCCCCTGGAGTTGTTAGTAATGATGATGGCAGCCATAATAAAATTTTGAAATTTGTCATTCCTGAGCTCACTATTACTTTTTTTGTCTGACAATACATTTATAAAAGATTAGGTTCATATAGAATTCATCAGTGAATTTATGTTTTAGGTGAGGCAAGGCTCAAAACTCATTGTGCGTTACACCAAATTGAGTTGTTAGATAATCTATTATGTATGAGTGAAAGTGTTCTTAAAGGAAGAAATCACTGACTTTTCTTATTATATCAAAGTACCTGAATATGGAGAC
Organism: Argyrosomus regius; assembly: GCA_946959425.1. Classification (NCBI taxonomy): domain Eukaryota; kingdom Metazoa; phylum Chordata; class Actinopteri; family Sciaenidae; genus Argyrosomus; species Argyrosomus regius. Next base: position 19,776,285 of record OX336894.1, read on the forward strand.
CAGAGCTTTTTCAAATTAAGTCTGCAGTGGATGATGGCCTCCCTCTGATATTTTTCATTTTATCACAGTTGTCTGTCCTTTGAGTCATTCTGACATGCTTCTATCTCAAAATTACCACAACAGTTGAAGTGACTAAATAATGAAGTTGTGGAGTGCATCGCCACCTAGTGTTTAAAAATAACACTACAACTAAAAGAATGTAGGACATTAAATACTAACATGCATGTTGTGATTCATCCAATAGATGGCAGACTGTCTGCATCTTTGGTAAGATCAACCTCTCTCTCTCTCTCTTTCTCTCTCCTATCCTCTCATTTCTCATCTCTTCCTCATCCTTGCTCTACCCCCTCTGATTAAACCTCCCCACCCCCTCGTCCTCCTCCTATAAGTGTGAGTGGGTGGGTGCAGATTGTGACACTGTGACACCATTGATGTTTCCACACCACAACAGTCTGACACTTTATAAGCCAGCCTTTTCACCTTTATTGAATTCCAGAGAAAAGAATACAATACACAAGCATCCATTTGTCATGTAACACCTGCTCAGTGGCAGGCATCCTCCCACAAAATCAAAGAAATTGCTTGCCGCCTAATATCAAGTGAAGAAAGGTCTGCAGTTCAGAGGAGGCTGCTGGTGGGTGATGGTTCAGAAAGTTTGCAGGGCATTTCTTGTTTATTAAAGCCAGCTGAGAGTCCGTCGGCCAGACAAAGGCAGGAGAGTGAGCATTGTAATGCATCTCTCTGATGGGAGCATACTGACTACAAACAATACTAATTAGTCATGTCATCTATTAGGTGACAGCATCTTATTCTTTCTCACATATCTGGACAAAAACAACAGATCTTCCATAATGCCACAGTGACGGAAAGCTAATGTGGTTTCCAAGCAGATCTTTATTTTTAGGTGCTTTTGTTTTAGGCTTGTGACATTGTTTTGCACACCACCTCCACACCGTCAAAGTCAAGACATTTCTAATGAGCAAGCCTTTGATTACAAGCTAAAAACAGCACTTTTCTGAATCACTGCACAGGGCTTAAAGATTGTAGTCACGCATGTTCTTGTTTAAATTTAGACCATCAAGGGCATCAGGTCTTTGTAACGTTTGTGAACAGTGTACTGAACAGCGCAGGTTGACTCAAGGGGGCTGGCTGGGGGTTGCCCCCTGGTGCCCCCATGTTTGAAAAAAAAAAATACAGACAGCAAAAGTACCTTATTGGATGCCTCTGTGGTAGATAAAAAATGATAATGTGTCCTCTATGATGGCCCAATGTGCAAGAAAATGTGATAAAAAGCCTTCTATGATGCCCTTAAAGTGGAGAAAACACGGTGCAATGCATTAACATGCTGCCCTCTAATTATATACTGTCAGTGGTTTCCCTTAAAATGGAGAAAATGTGATGCACTGCCATATAGGCTGCCCTACATGCTAGAAAAGGGCTTGGAATTGTTTTGCCACAAATGCATCACAACTTTTTGTGTCCTGATACCCCACCATTTGCAGGTGGTGCCCTCCTTTTCAAATATATTGCCCTACAGACAGTCCGATTCCACCGCTGAACCCCGGTGAAACCACCAGAAAAGTGTTTGCTTAGTAACTCTCTGCAATATTTGTCAGTGCCACACATTAACTTGGACTTATGTTGCTTGCTCCTCACTTTGTACGGTGTTAAGTTGACTGACTTGTTCAGGGGCTGCCAACTCTCACACAATGACAGTGAGACCCACGCAATTAACCCTTTTCACATGCTCTCACGCCACACGTCCATTAACCTACAGATTAATGTCCTATGGAAAGCCAGCTAGTTCAGATATACGTGACTTTCAACGTGTTGTTTACGTGTCATTAACTGATTTTTCACGCGTTGACATGTTTATACATAAACAACAGGTTAAATGTCACATATACTGTCTGTTGCTTTTGTACTGGTGGTCTTAAATGCTTCACGGTGCTTTGGTATTTATCCTCACTCTCATTTATTTGACAGGACCTCTGGTTAATATCTCCATTTAGCTGTAAATGTGTCAGAAGATGAACTGCCTTTGTTGTCTTTTAGTAACTTAGTCTTGTTTAATAACAACTAGTTTCTTTGTTTTCTGGACAAAATTATCCTGCAGGATATTTGAACAGTGTGTTTTGTTTTCTCCATCATTTACTTTTAACATTATGGTTCTGTTTGTAGCTACTTGCCAACCCTCAAATACAGCAAGAGATTTGATGTTGAATGATTTGTCCATCTCTATTGTTTGCATGTGTTCGTTCAGTTATTAGCGGTGTGTGCGATTTGTTTGACTTTTTTGGGGCCTACAAACAAAATCTTGTTTAGGGCCACTAAATATCTAGGACCGACCCTGTGTCCCACAAGATATTTCTGCTTCTACAACTGAATGGGGGGATAAATAGGAAATAGGTTATGTCTCAGCTGGATATTTTACTGTGATTTGGCAATACAGCACTAATGAATCAAATATGATAATGTGCTTATTATTCTAGCAACAAGAGCATATTAGTATTGTCAGTATTCTCATAGTTATAATGCAGTCCGCCTCTATATGCAGCAAAATCTGGACCATATTGACACATTAATAAGAAGTGTTTAGGGCCACTTCAGAGGCACAAAAGAAATTATGTGCAGCCATATGCTGACCCCTGAGGAGTTTGCAGCATTGTGCTGCAGATGAGTATGAATACTCTGCGTGGGAGTCGTATGATACCTGCAGCACAGAGATTGTTTATCTGACTTGGTGCCTCTGGAGCCAGAGTCAACATCTGCCTTCCTACTCACTTCATACTGATGATAAAGACATTAACTGGACAAAATTAAAAGAGACGTGAAGACGTTTTCATTTTATGTATTATGCAGTTTTGGCTTGAAACCAAAGCATATCAACATGCACATCCTTCCGTTAGTTTCATTGAGGTTTCAGCCTCTGTCAGCTTTCACTGAACTGATGTGGGTTCTCGTAGAGATACGCTGATGGCCTCTCAGGCTGCAGTGCAAGAAAAGGGTTAATTTTTTGGTCTATCAAAGCCAACCCATTTAACATGAGTTTAAAGCGGGTCTCATTCATCAGGGAAACTGTGCACAGCGTTACTGTTATGTTTCTCATTTCGCACACATATTACAGCCGGCTCCAGTCACGGCTCAGAGTGATTGGTCTCTGCTGAGCAGTCAGACACAATTTAAAGGTGCTGTCTATTTGTAATCTGCTGGAAAGATTGCCACATGCCCTGATACAGTAGAGCAGATCAATCCAAGGCACATCTCTATCTCATTCATAACCTCTCTGTACACCTCTTACTAATAATCACACTTCAAAACACTAAGGGCTGCAGATAAACTGCTGATGTAATTAAGGTTTTGCAAGCTGAGCAAATTAAGGATATTATGTCTCATGGATTATATCCTTATATCCGTGCTCGTTACGGCACAATCGATGCACAATTTCCTGGATTTTGATTGATCCCAGGTATTATCATATTTCTTTGCATGGTTTGGGTTGTGATACTGATTAAATACTAATATTATAAAGGAGAGCAACATTCTATAGGAGAGGTGAAATTGAGGCCCACTGAACTCTGTCTGCTCTGTAAACAGCCAGTTTTACCAAGTCCAACCCTCTCCACTCTACTCTACTCACTCAATAATACTGTAAAATGTAGTCCAAATGACCAATCTTAACCAGTCAATGTAGTTTAGCCTAAGAAGGTCAGGTTAAACAGTGGCTCATAGCACTTTGAAAACCATCTGTCAGACTTTATGTGGTTTAAATTCCTCTCTACATTCAAAGGTTTTCAGTTTTTAAGTCTCAGTTTTTCCAGTTGCTCATTTGAACTTCTCTTCCTTGGATCACTGGACTGACAGAACACAACTTGACAGGACTGTAGCCTGGATACTCAACTTTGAATTTTTCATCTTGAATTTTGGTGCTTCTAATTTCACAGTATGGTATTTAGGGGCTTCTTAGATTTGAACCCTCATGGCGTGGCTTTGCTCCCATACAACAGTTACTGCTTTAATTGTGTCACTGAACACACATACTGGTATATGTATGTATAAATGTCTTGAATGAAATGTAAGATTATTTTTCTTTCTTCAGAAGAGGACGTCTGCCATCTAATTTAGAAAACAGATCTTTATGATGTCACAAATACCAAAATGAAATGATGTGAAAATCCCATTTGAAGATTATGAAGAGATTCTCCAACACAAGCCCTTTATTATGTTACAAAGAAAGCATGACAGGAATGTATCTGTGAATAGAGATTTCCAAGAACTTAATACATTTAATATGTATTTGCACATGAATGACACTGGCATTCCCATTCACTCAAGCCAACATGGTTTTCTGGTGCTTGTTTATGGAAACTCTCCTTACGCAGAATTGACGCATTAACATTTTACGTCAAATAAAATTGCCCCTGTATTTTAATTTCTCAAACCTCTACAGATCTGTGCTAATGGCAGTGTGTTATAGAAAGACGGCTAGTCGAGAGTGGCAAGGGATGATAAAAAAGAGAGACAGCCAAGGGAAATGAAAAAGGGATGAATGAGTTGATGAAATCCTAGAACATACAGTATGAATACCAGGAGAGACATCATGCGCCAGTTTCGAATCTCATCTTGATCTCACAGTACATGAACTCTGCATAAAGCGCATTCGTAATTATCATCTATTCAGTGGTACCGGTGCAGCTTGGCTGATCTCTGAAGAATGTATAAGCTGATTCCCCTGACTCCCATTGTGTTCCCAATCTGGACAATGCGGTTTAAAAAGACGAAAGAGACGGAGCCATGAAAACCATTTGCATGAATGTAAGCCACAGAGAACAGAGAAAAACAGGCATGACAAAAGCCCTACAGCATCTCCTGTGAGGGATGACCAGGTCATACTGGAAAGCCAGATAGCACAAAAGCCCCCTCTAGACAAGAGCCAACATTAGGGAAATGTTGTGCTGCCATTAAAATTCCCATTTAAGTAGAAGCAGGAAATGCACCTGCCAGCGTGCTCTCTTTCCTCCCCTCTCCTTAATACGCTCAGATGGGAACCTTTGTTGAAAGGAATCGTTGCATTTAGATTTCCCAGAGTAATAAGAGACGCAGGGGGAAACTCTCTGCTTGGCGACATGTTTCTCACAGAGAAAGCCTACCTAATGAGTCATTTTAAGCTTAGCTGATTATTTTCTGCTCTGGAGTTGTAGCTGGATTGCTGGTACATGTTTTCTCCACTATTAACCCAGATATCCAAAATGGCAGCCCCGGGGTATGTTTTGATTGCTCTTCCCCAATCCTTTGAACTCCACTGCAATCAGACAACCCAAACTTCAGCTAGTTTTAGCCATGAAATCGAAAAGGTATCTGCCTATCACAGCATTCCCTCAAGTCCCCAAGAAGAAACATGCTTTGTCCTGAAATGGCATCTTTGAGCTGTGGTACCATTGGATACCTGTCCCCGCTGTCAGACATGCAAATAATACAGCCATGTTGATGCAGAGGGGTCAGTCTGTGAGTCCTTTCTCACTGCAAACTGTCATGCCCATCCAAGGCTAATCCAAGATCCTTTGTCATTTGTCCAGTTGAAATATTTGTCTGTAAGGACAGATCATCATTATATTGAGAAACCACTTACACAGATAAATAGAATATTTGTTCTTCTTGTGTTAAATTATTGATTATCAATGTCATCTCTGATACTTCTGAAAAAATCAAGAACTCAAAGCTGTTAGAGCCTTTTTGTCAAAATAAAATAAATACAGAGAGGTGAAAAGGCAAAAAAAGTATAACTTATCATCTTATTTCAAAAAGCAATGCAGAGATAGGCTACTGCTAGCCCTGTGAAGAGGATCTTCTTTGTAGGCAGCACCACAATTTGACATTTCCATCTGGCCTGAAATCATTTGACATTTTCTGGCTTTGGAGAAATAAGCTTTTAATTTTTAATATCTGCAAAAAGTTTTCAGCCTTTTGTCAGAAGATACTACAGTTGGATACTTGAGTGGTGCTAGAATTCTCATCCAACACTGCAGAGTTCTACCCCCGATAGCGATACCTCTGTTTTGGTCATGTTTCAAAGCGTTCGTAGGTGGGAAGCTGGTGAGGCAAGATTGTGGCATTAGCGATGAAGATGACAAGGATTGGTAATGCTGCTTTAACTCCTACATCAGTGATGATAATGCAAACTAAAATTAATAACAACAATTCAACATCTATGACTCACTATCATGCTGTAAAACAACCAAAAAAAGGAAACCTGCATGACTGGACCATGAAGTTCCAAAGAAATTTGCTTTGATGTGTGAATGAGTGTGTCTTGCTTCAGGCCCTTCAGCACATCTGTCCATACTTATTGAACTGTGGTAAAAGGATGGATGGGCACTTCAAGAAACCAGCATAGCTGTGATGAAGTATGACAGGATGTTGTTGTTTTTCTAATACCACCCACATTGTCCTGTAGATACCCAAGCTGCCAGTTATGAAGTACAAGTGCCACTGTTTTCTGAGAGCCAACAGAAAATCGACCCTGTTGCCAGATAAACTGATCATTATATTGCTCGTCCTTGCTTTAAGTTGCCCTTCAGCATGCACCGAGCTGTGACAGGAAGCACGCAGCACATAAACAGGCCATACTTTGACCTCATCTTTGTCCATAACTTGTCATGGACGTCTCTCACTGCTCTGCCTATATATGGACATTACAGCAGCACGGGAACCTGACATATCTGATTTTACCGACAGAACAGAACAGGAACTGGGAAAGGATCGCTCTGCAAACACTGCCCTGAGGGCCAAAGCAGCAAAAAAAACCAAAAAAAACAGGACTGACTTTATCTTGTTGGTGAAATGTCAGAAGCTTCTTTGCCTGACCCCTGTCAAAACTAAATGCTGTCAAAGTGAGGATGTGCTTTGGTGTGTGACCTGTATACCCTCGGCATTAAATCCTGAGAAAATAAAAGCAGCGCATGTTTAACTAAGACTTATGTTTTTGGGCTTGTGCCATATAGAACTTGAAAAAATAAGCTTCAAATATTTATTGTGGCTTTCAAAGTGGATACAGTGAAGCTGACAATACAACCAGCCCATTGCTTTTACTTGACAAGGCACAATATGCCTCAAAAATGTGTTGCTGTGTCCTGATCAGTGGCCATAACTTCAGAAAATGGGGCCCCTCTGAATATAGATATAATAATAACACAATATCTATATATCAGTTTGGGCTGCCTGCTAAAATAACTCCCTAAATTAGTGATAACACTTGTCTGAATTTATTTTATTTCACAAAACTAACTACTTTAGCATTTCTTTTTATTTCAAGTGCATTGGCTCATTAAAATCACCATGGACTTACATTTCTTGGACCAATTTATGCACTAAATTAGTTCTTCCTTGTGACACCAGAAGGTGTGAGGAGCGAGCAGGAGATGACAGGAGGCTGATGGCATGGTATGTCATCACATATATATTCCACAAATAATTAGCAATATCATAATTAAAGCAATATTGCTTCAGTGGTGTACTTGGAGGGAGCTATTCAAGAGAGACATTCTCTTTTTCTAAAGGTTTAATTACCAACAATTTATATATGCCCTAATCAAGCACAATATAATTTGAAATAATAATTACTTTGAAAAAATAGTTGGAAATATGTTTTTATTTCCTGGAGAGAGTTAGATGAAAAGATACCTCTTCCATTTCTTGCAGTTCAAAGGTCCAGTGTGTAGGATTTAGTGGCACCTAGCAGTGAAGTTGTAGATTGCAACCAAATGAATACTCTCCCACGTCTCACCCTCTCTTCCCAAGCATGTAGGAAAAACTCTGTCTGCGAAATTCACATAAAAAGCATAAGGTCATATCTAGATAAATTTTTGGTTTGTCTGTTCTGGGCTACTGTACAAAAATGGCCGTTCAACATGGCAGACTCTATGGAAGAGGACCCACTCTCACTGTAGATATAAAAGGCTCATTTTAAGACAACAAAAATACAACAATTGTTTTACTCAGTTTATTATATACAAATTAACTCTTATATAATAACAAACACGAATACATACTAAAGAATATTGTATTCCATTCCTACAAAGAAATACTCCTAATCTTACTGTACCTATAAAGCCGGTTAGCTTAACCTAGAACGCAGACTGGAAACAGGGAGAACAGTTGGCCTGGCTCTGTCCAATGCAGAAACTTTGGGTGGCCAGATGGGGCAAGTGAAAATCTTGGGGTAGCAGAGCTAACAGTCAAAAGCAGCAGGCTAGTGTTATTTTCTTCTTATTTATCGATTGGTAGTATTCCAGCTGACCCCAGGCCATCCTTAAGATTAATCTGGCACATTCAGGCACATAACACCATGTATCACCATGTACTTATTGGTATATTATAGTTGTATTATAATAAGACTATTATAATAAGAGTTATTATAATACAGTATTATATTATAATACTGCAGTATGGTTGCCTATAGAAGATGCTTTTAGTGTAACTCTGGTGTAAACTGGCCAAAGATCTTTGCGCAGTGATCCACCAAATTGTGACACATAGTCACACTATTACATAAACCCAAAAGGTAAAGAACAGAGACGAGAAATCAAAGCATTCTTTCTTCTAAAAAAACACAATTTACGCACCTTCTCAGCGGGATATATGACCCAGATATGTGAACAGAATATCTGAAGCTGCAGGCTATATAGCATGAACCCAAAGAATACATTTATTAAATTATATTCTATTAATTCCACATAGCTGAACTGATGTAACTCTTCATCAGTACAATATTGCAAGGTTGTGTATTTCTACATCGGGACACCCACACAATCCATCACATGGCACAATGAAGCTGCAAGGTTGTTGCTACTGCAGCTGGAGGCTGCATTCTGTCCCCATCAAGGGTAACAATCACTTTTGTGATTTATTTTGTGCAGACTTGGTTAGCTCTGACAACCAAAAAGCTCACAATATGGAGCAAAACTTTTTTAATACTCACCTTCATGAATGCTTTTCTTTTTTAGGCTGTTCTTTGTTGTTGCCAGTATTTTTCTGTGTTTACTGACAATGCTGCTTTTCTCCAGCAGCAGTTTTTGCTGATGGCAGTGTATAAATACAGCAGACAGGCACATGAAAAGTTGTGATCTATAAAAGAAAAGAACATATTTTGGAGGTATTTCAGTGTCTGACAAAATACTTAATGGCCTTTTCAAATTATTGTCTTATTTCTTAGAGCTGTCACTGTTTTGGAACGAGAAATGATAGAGAATAGATTCATGTCACGACACACAGGTGAGACAATTTCTCTCACCGCATCAAACAAGTAGAAGGGAACAGCCACAATGTTATTGTGGAATTTCTATTTCAAGATTAGTTGCAAGATGGTTGCAGTAATTGCATATGACATTAGGTCATTATATCTAATGGCTTGCATTATATGGAAAAATACAAATGTGAATACTGAAAGCCAATTTGGAACACAGTCTTGGCTCACCGGCAAATTCAGGTCATTCCAGGCCTGTATGGGAAACAGCTGTGCACGCATACACAAAATGAGCCTTGTTAATTTTCTGAAGTTTGGGGTTCGAGAAGATTAAGAGTTTGTTTTTATGTGGCCGTGTGGATGATTACTAGGATGGCTCTCACTGCCTGGGCCAAGGGATTAGAAAAGCACAAGAAACTGAAATGTAAAATGGTCTGTTATCTCGTGCCAGGGAGGAATGTGGGGACCAGATGTTATCTTTATGTGGGTAATGGGTTATCACATCTTGGGGCACAGATTACAGATTTATTGTCCTTCTCTTTCTCTCTTAGATATTATTGAAGTTTTCATTATCTTGTCCACACACTGTCACCTCAATGACTCAGCTCCTTCTCTTCAGCCCGATGCAAAGTTACAAAGCAGCTTTAGATTCCATCACCTCATTTACCCTCTCACACCAATCTTAATAGCTCCTTATCACTATAAACATATCATTGAATTCCATCTATGATTTTCTGCTTATTAACTTTCACACTGCAGTGCAAAAACTGATGGGAAGATGGGGAGTTTATTTGGCCATAGTTTGAGGATTAGAAATGGTTAATGGTTGTTTAGCTACTTAAAAGAAGATTCTTAATGGCTTGACAGATACACTTCATCAAACAGTATAACGGATGAGTCAGATGTCATAATACAACAAAGAATCTGTACAGACAATCAACCAAGAGGCAGGATTTAGTCTGGTTCATTTAGCTATTATCTGCTGAAATGAGCATTTAACCACACTGACACATCATGCAAGCAAATACCAGAGATGTTGAACAATTTGTTGACAAATGTGTGATTTTTATGCCTATTAACACACTAAATGATCCACTTAATCAATATGAAGTTAATTACAGCCGCCAGCTTAATTACTAAACTAACTTAAAGTTGGTGTCGACTTTCTTTGCCTGTCCTTACTCTAGCAAAGCGGGGCAATAAACTAGGATTAAAATATTCTCTGGACCCATGTGAGCTGTCACATTATTATGTGCAAATGTTAGGGGGATTATGTCAAAGGAAGTAGAGAGGCTGACATTTCTGGTCCAAGCAACTTTCTGAAAAAGTCAGTGATGCACTGTATGAGATGGACATTCCTGGATATCCCTAACATTGGAGCTAACATACTGTGATTTCAAAAGGACAAAGAGTCTACAGCCATGCCAGGCTTTACTACAGTGACCACACCTCCAGGTTTGTCTGGGATCGTCCCGGTTTCAAGCTGGGTGTCCCTACAAAGATTTTTCTTCTTTTTTTTTTGCATTCACTGGTCTGGTTTTCACCAAAATTAAAATAATAGTAATATAATAATATTGTACTTGATTTCAGCCCTTAAAGAGACGTTAATCATATTCTGTCCACACACTATTACCTAACCCAATATGAAAACAATGTATCATGCATCTGAATTTAACACTGATTTGTCATTGACAAGGCTGTTGCTACCCTATGATTCATAGACACGCCTCATTTGTGAAACTTGTCAGTGTGTCTAAGAGAAAGTCAGTCTTTTTTAATGACCTCCAGGACCCTTACTCCTTTGTAAAGTGCCTGGCAATGGAAATACTAAGTTCATGTTACCTATGGTATTGAAAGGTGCTAACTTGAGCACAAGTGCATACATGTGCAGATTCATGAACGTGCAGTACACTTGAGGGTCCAGGGTTGAACATATTGTCACCCTAAGATTTACTAGGGTGTAGCTGTACTTTGAGTTAAATGCTAATGTCAACATGCTAACATGCTCACAATTGCTTATGTTACTCTGCTGCTTGTTACCATCTTTAGCGTATTAGTATGCTAACATTTGCTATTTAGCATTAAACACAAAGTACGCTGATGGGAATGTCATTAGTTTTGGAAGTATTTAGTCATAAACCAAAGCATTTGACAAACTGAAATTTTGACCTGATGGTGCTGGATGAAAACCTCAGGGGATCATCAAAGTAATTAAAATGAATAAGGGAAACATGAATATCTGTAACAAATATCATGGAAACACATCCAATAGTTAAAACTACAGTGTTAAAATTGTGATGGCACTAAAGTTAAAGTTAGGGGATTGCCAAAGTCAGTAGGATTTATCCTTTAGGGACCCTGAAAGTGTATAGAAAATTTCAAGTCGATTTGAGATACTTCAGTCCTGAGTCTGCACCAAAGTGCTGGAACATTTTGCTGACTAAAAGTGTCATCCTTTGAGCCATCCCTTAAAAAAATGCAGGAAACCAATGAGTGGATGGGGAAAACATCCATCAAAGCCAATGGTTTGTCACTGCATGCTTCACTTGTATTTGGAGCTGTTAGCTGTGTCACTTATGTCAATAGGTTGTGTAATTAAGATGTCAGAGGAACTGTAGATAGAAACTGGTCTTTTGTTCCAACCTAAAACAAGATAGTATTGCTTTTAAAAAAACATCAGATTACAGGATTCTAAGTAACTCTATTTTACAGACAGTGCAGTGTGATACCTGTGGGAGCCATACATCTTATCATCTTATGCATTTTATCTATACAACCTATTTATTCCACACTGTATATCAGCTGTTAAAACATTACAAATAGGCACATATACAACTGAAGAATTTCACCAAGTAAAAATTTATTTGGAAACCTTGAGCCATCAAACCATCAAACTTTTCTGAAAAACACTCACACACACAAAAAAACCCCAATCAAAAATAATACAGCAAAAAAATTGTGTTGTATTCGAGACCCTTGTGGAGGTGTGTGGATGATATCTAATACACAGCATGTCCTGTCCACAAGATCTGACAAATGCAACATCACCTATTGATTCTCATGCTGCACACACCCATCTGCCCATCCCACTGCCCAGCATTCCATCTAGCAAGAGCCTCCCTATCATCTATTATTGAAAAGAAAGCATCAACCTTAACACCCTTCTAACACCTAAAGAACAGCTGCTGACTGATTTAACAGTGTGTGGACTTGAGGCCAAATGTCTGACACTGAATTTTCATTTACATTTATTTGATCTGGAACTTTAGTCTTAAGCGTTAGAGGTTTGAAAAGTTTTCATTATAAAAATCTCTACTGTGCTTCTCACAGCTTATTCTCACAGTGAGGATTCAAAAGAACCTGTTATGAATGTGCATTTGTTTTACCAGAGGTTCTCCAGATGTTCATGTTTTATGTACCTGTTAAGCATGTGCATACATGAATCAGAGTCAGGAATCATGATTAAAATATGGTGATAACAAAACAGATTCACATCTCTATAGTCAAGGCTGGATTGCCAATCAAGCAAACTTGGAAACTAACAATAGGCTCCAACCCATCAAGGCTGCATTCACAATGTGGCAATTGGTTTATGTTTTGCAATTTGATGTCACACAGCCTCTTGTTTTTATTGTGCTCACTTGTGTATTCCTATTTAAATTTGTGCTTAAATGGGCCCCTCCCTGATTTTACACATGAATACTGGTTTACTTATTAAAAGTTTTTTTTTTATTATTATTATTAAGATAGTACTATTAAGGCTGTCTAAAGTTGTGTGATATCTTCTATAACTCTAAAGAGAACTTCCTAAAGTCTGAGAAAATAACCCTGGTGATGTCACCAATGTAGGATCCAGTGTTTTTGGAGCTAGACTCAAAAAAATGTTTGTATCTATACCTGATTCTCTCAGCCTCGGCCACAGATTTTGCCCGTTTGTTTTAACCAGCCTCTTGTGATTTCCCCAACTGAATGGAAGTGCAGTACTAAATTTCTGAAGTACTCCTCTAATCAAGTTACCACAAACAGAATCAACCAAACTACACAGTGTGAACTACACACCTGCTTAGGGGTTCCCCATATCAGTAGTTTAATCCGTCTAATCTTATTTTTTTTGCAGTCCAAAATTAGCCAAATTAGTTAGTCATATTGGGAAATTGCATAATGGGTAGATTTGTTTTAAAACATCCTCAGACAGATGAAGTGCTGGCTGTGTTGGATGACAACTTTTTAGGAACACTCATCTGAAAACCTACATGGTTAGTTTGAATATATTTTTAGTGATAGGGTCAATGTGCCAACTTTGTCGCATTTTGTGTGGCCTTGGCTACTGTTTGGTACTGTAAGAAGCATATTTCATCTGTTCTGACTTTTCAGCTGTTGTGTAACGTGCTGTTTTACCACAACTCAGGACAATGTGCAGTGTTTTTGGGATTTTCTGTGTGTCCATTTCACCTGGACCCACCCTGGTTTTATATTGATCTCATTGTCCACTGTATCTGCTATATTTTTACACCACCTGTTGTGCTGTGTTTGCTATCCCTCTGGTTCTCCCTCCCCTCTATCGGTGTGCGTATGTGAGCCGTGTGCACAATGTGTGGGGTTTGTAGTGGACAGGTGTGCCTGACAATGTGGATGAATTGAAATAGCATGAATGTTATTGCCTAAACTCAGTAGTGATCGTCCATGTCTGTTGCACGTCATTTTATGTGTGAAAAAAAGAGTCGGTGCAATAATCTAACCCATAGCAGTCTCATGCATATAGGCCTAATTCATTTGCGCGTGTTACAAAAAGTTGGTTCAGATGCTAAATTTATCAGCTAAGCAAAACATCATGGTAGTAGATAAGCAGACCATGCAATGCATTGGCTTGCTGAACACATAGACATGTTTAACAGGCTTACCAAAGCAATTTCATCCGTGTCCCTGTGCTCGTCTCAGGCTCATCTTTTCCTCTTTAGCATGTATGACAGTGTGTAATTTGCCACGTGCTATCAGGCTGCTTTTTCTCTGATGGACATTGGTTGTCAGACGCGCACAAATTTCAAAAGCAGTGGAAAAAACTTCATACACAGCACGGTCGATACAAATGGACTGTCATTAAATGTGATTTGAGGAGGTTGTTTGGGGAGTTTTCAGCAATTGGATAACTCCCCCTACACAACACAGTAATCGATGTGAAATCACTAGATTTTTTCTCATTCCAGACCATGATGCCATATTGGACTGCTGTGAGGACCCCCTGCAGAGAGAGCGAGAGAGAGTCTGAGCCGCTATCTTCAGGCTGTAGATATAAACTTCCACCACAAACAAGCAAACAAACAAAATCTGCTTTGTTTCCAAAGCTTCAGCACGGCTAAATCTGCACACGTGATCTTTATAGTAACACGGATTTGATGTATTTGGCATGCAGCTGTTTAGATGCGATGTTATCTCGCATTTGTACTGCGAATCTCTGCTTGTCCCACGAGGAAGGTGCTTTGGGTTTCCATTTGTTTTCTCACCCGCAAGAATTCAATGCGCTCGAGCTGCATATTAAGGAGTGCAAACGTAGGCTCAGCACACACTCATATCCTGACTGTCACGAGGACAGATGCTGGCTCAGACTATAAAGGCTCATTCTATAATGGACGTTATGAGTATTACATGTCATAGCACCCGCATCCTGCTTTAGAAAGGAGAGAAACGACGGTTAGCAAAAGAGGAATGCACTGGCCCTGTAACCAGACTCATGAGATATTGCTGTAAAAATGTGGAAAGTACTTTAGTACTTCAGTTTAGCCAGTATTAATATAATCACTTACATCTTATTTTTCTAGATAGAGACCAAGGTGAGGAGTCAAGAGAGCAGACTGGGTTTGGCTAAGTGAAATTTATTTCTCGCATCACACACATTATAGAGTCATAGAACCTTGGTCAATTGAATTCGCTGCACTTTTATAATGAAAGGCAATTTTTTATTGAGCAATAAAGTGATTCTAATATCCAACGTGGTTTATGTTGAAATTAACCTAAAATTCTTTTTTATGAAACCTGCTTTGATCTTAAATGCCTTCAAGCTCATAAGGGAGACCTTTGAGGTGAGAAAGAACTGTTTCATCTATCAAAGCCATGAGCCAGCTCAGCCTGGTGTGTTTATGTTGTATGACAGTTTTAAAATAGCAGTTGCTGTACCTTAAATGATAAACATAGCTGAATACAATTCAATGCAATGCATTCTTATTGGAACTAAACAACAATAAGGAATAAGTGTCCTCATTTTGGAACCTAGGGGCCTGAGGGTAGAAGTTTTTCCTGAGACTTTCAGTACTGGTGTATCTGGAACCTTCTTCCTGACTGTAGCAGGCTGTTATCCGTGTGTTTCGGATCCTTAATGACTTATTTTTGTCAGGCCCTCTGTGATGTGAACAACAAGGTACCTGAAGCTGTCCACTCCCTCCACCAAAGAGCCGTTGATATTAAAGAGGGTGTAGTCCCTCCTCTGCATCTTCTCAAAGTCCACTATCCTTAGTCTTGCTAAAGTTCAGATGGAGGTTGTTACCTTGTCCAGCGGGTCAGGTTTTCTGCTTTGTTCAGATAGTGATCAGGCTCACTACAGCTGAGTCATCAGCAAACTTGATGCTTTAGAGTCGCCAATCATGAAAGCTGACTGATGATCAAAATATAAGAGAGCGTTATGTGGTTCATTTGAATTGGTATTGCAGGTATCGCAGTACTTGATATTTTAATACTGCTTACTATAGCTAAATATAGCGAAATAAGAAATGACTGGTATCTGTTTAAAAAACAAAACACAACCAGCATCCCTAATTTAATCTCAATACAAACAATAAATGTGATCTCATACTTCTCACTGATACCTGTGTTATGATTGTTTACCTGAGAGTGCTTTTTAAATCTAATCACATAGACCAATAATGTTTGCATAGCAATAGATTCTAATTGTAAAACAAATGATAAATCACATCCCTCTAACTGCCTGTCACTGCGTATTATCTGCCTGTTTCAGAAAAAAAAAACACACTTCTGTCCCGAATGATTATGAGACAATGAGTGAGTCATTTATAATCAAAGCAGGCTACGCTAGCATCCACCGCTAATGCAAAAAATGTTTTTGTTAACTTGTTTCCTGAGCCAACGGCCAACATTTCCAAACTTCAAAGAACTGTTTTCATGCCCACATTCGACTGTGAATCAAATAAGAGATAGAATATAATTGCCACATATGAATAATTCAGTTGTAGGATTTATGATAAGGCAAAATTCTTATCAGGGCTTTCCCTCAAGGTCCTGCAGGATGCTTTTTCCATTTTGTATGGCTGGCTGCTCGTACATGGTTCTGAGGTCTCTATCTTCTTGCTCTCCTGCTTCCTCTGATGCCCACCAGGAGAACAAAGTCAGCAGAATTCACACTGACTGACACCAAGTCGCTGCCAACAAACAGGCTGCTCACTCTGCAACAATGTGGCTCTGTAGATTAAGACTTCACCCTTCAAACACATAACATGCAGTAGTATTTTTTTTTTTTTTGCATGAATCCACCATTCTATCCTTAATAAGTCATGTTTGCTGTGATGGGGGCTGACAGGACAGCTGATGGTGTTTTGAATAATTGTTCTAACTGTACTGAGCAGGCATAACAATAGGTACAATTTGTGCAAGACTGTATAACAGCATAGAACACATCTGTCCAGAAAATGGGGCTGTATAAAATCTTTAGCACTTAAAAGCACAGCAGGAGTTCTCCCCTGTGTGCTCAGGTTTTGTAAGTGTTGGACCTGTGAAGTGATTTCCTCCACTAAATCTATTGTTGTGAAGCCTATACTACAGGGTTTAACAATGACCTCAACAAACTCCTCTCTTTCTCTGGCACTCTTTGGCTGCTTGTGAGAGTTGCCATACTTTTCAGCTTACTTTACTTCAGAGCTGTCTATCTTGGGTTTATATCAAAGGGATCCTGTTTCCTAACTGCTGCCCAATTTTCTTGAGAAACAAAAAAAAGAAAGAAAAAAAAAAGCTCCCCCTACTTTTCTCTGCACCAAAGAGTCACCTCCAGATATATCTCACACACATCAAAAAATGGAGGTGCATTTCATAAAGGAGGAAGACGCGCTGTCGTTAAAGCGCATATGCCTATCTTGAGTTGATAGATGGGACAGGTCTTCAAATTTAACATTCAGTACTTTCCCTTACAT
The DNA here is from genome assembly GCA_946959425.1 of Argyrosomus regius. Lineage (NCBI taxonomy): Eukaryota > Metazoa > Chordata > Actinopteri > Sciaenidae > Argyrosomus > Argyrosomus regius. Next base: position 19,793,718 of record OX336894.1, read on the forward strand.
ATCAAATCCATCCTTGTCATCTAAAAGTTTGCGTTCCCCTTGCGATGATGGCCCATGGCTTCAAGGTACTCATGGGTGATTATAGACAAAGCTGAGTCAAAGCTGGGTCTCACAATCCATTTTACTTTTGGCACCTTCTGTCAGACATCTTTGGTCTGATATGAAGGTGTGACCTCGGCAGTTAAGTGCCTGAGCTGACTGTGGGAGTCAGCTCTTTTTAGAAGTCCTCTTCACATGATGGAGAGAGCTTTGAGGACATCTGTTTTATGTGTAAGGTTGTCCCTTCTTTTAGCCACTGTCCCACATACACAGCTGCACACAGTAACTCACTACAAAGGACGTGTAGATGATTGTTTGATGAGACCAGTACCCTTGTCAGACAGTTGTAATGGGGCCCATTGACCCCTTGAAGAGTCTGTGGTGATGCTAACTGTTTAGATGCTTTGATAACACTATCATTTACCTAAATGATCAGAATACAGTATGCTATATTTATATTATAATACTTAAAAGATCATATTGATTCTTTTTGTCCTTGTCAACCAGTATGAGTTGCCTCTTATTAATAATTATTTGGGAAAAGGCTCTGATTGGCTTTTTTCCTGAAGGATTGAAGGAAGTTGTGAATTCTTCAAATGTGTTTCCTCTTTATGTCAATAATAATAAATAAGATGTACATACATCTTTTACCAGGGCTATGAGTAATCTTGTTAGTCTTGAGTGACATGTGAAATGTTAATTTAAAGGACCAGTGTGATTTAGTAGCATCTAGTGGTGTAGTTACCTTTCCTAGTGTGAAGGAGAAACTACAGTGATTATGAGGAAAAACACAAAAGACCCAATCTAGACTGTCTGTTCATTCTGTACAGGGTTGAGTCTTGACGGTAACCCTAAATTTGCAAAATTCTCGAGAGATTTGTTCTTGTTGTTTCTGCAGGAGAGTTTGCCTTCAGGGCTTTCGCCTAAAAAGCTGCTGTTCATATTCCATGTGAAATCAAAACTCAATGTTTGCTTATTATTTTAACCCAAACCATGATCTTTTCCTCAACCTTACCAAACTGTGACTGAAAAATGAAAAAAATAAAAATAAAAAGCCAATGTTTGTATCACTCAGGATGCAAACCCTAGTCTTTTGGGTATGTGAACAAATGTATTCTTGGTTTTCTCCTCATACAAAAGCAGAACACATCGTGAGACAAGAATATTTTGAAGCTGCATATTTTGAAGGGTTTTGCCAATCTAGGGTTACCATCGAGATACGACCCTGTGGAAGAAGTATGTTGATTTAAAAAACACTCTTTCTAAGGTAAAACAACAGTTCTTAGTTTCATTATACCCTAATGAAAACATAGTTATGCATATTATATTGCATTTCCATATTCCAATTTCAGTCCTGTAAATCTTACACACTGAACCTTTAAAAAATTTACAAAAAATATGATTGGAACGAACTCTGCCTCAGGACCAAAAGTAAAAGGTGAGATAACTGAATCATTATCTGGAACATTTTGTTCCTAGTAACCTTTCTTCTTAGATAAATAAATTGCCCTCAAAAATTACACTGAGACACTGTTTTGTGGTCTGCCAGCCCTTTCTGCAGGATGACATCATTTGCCACTTTCTTCCAAAAGCATAACAACAGTGAGCTTAAGATCATGGTTTAGGACTAACTACTTTGATAAATGCATTTCTATTTTAGAAGCATGTTTTTTTTTACTATATTCGTTTAAATTCTCTTTACATCAAATGTGTTACAAACCACAAATCTGGTATCTGTGGCTGTCCTATCTGTCTGTTTACCTACCCACCTACCTATTTGTGCACACTCTGCCTGCATTCATTGTGTATGTATATGTGTTTTATGGGAGTGACTTTGGAGGGTAGCCTGAAAATCTAGCTGTCTCTTGCTAGTTTCTCCAACATTGCCTGCTCTAACTTTACGGTTGGGAAAACATTGTGGTTTGGGTTGAAATAACAGTTTTGTCTTTGTGTCTAGTGTCTAGTCTTTGTTACTTAAATGTACACATTATGTTAAGATTGGGCATTTGCTAAAACAAATGGCACTGCCATTTGAAGCGTGTTAAAATATCTAATTTAAAATAAGTTATTTTCATCCAAGTTTTATTGAATATTCTTTAAATATAAACTAATTTCTTAATTCACTGTACAGTTTTATATAGCTCCAAGCCTTTGGGAGCAGTGACTTCCCATAAACATACACAGAGCCAACTCCAAAATGCCATTAAAATACTCCCTATTTGAGCTGATGCCATCTGGCTTTATGGTTAGTTTAGATTAGAATTAGGTACTGTAAACACAATAGCTACAGTACCTGGGGTCCACATAAATGTATTTACTATTCAATACAATAAAAGATGTATTACTGGTGATAAAGTAGACCTTTCTAAGATGAAGAATGGCAGCCAAGGGCCCTCAAGCAATATCTCACTTAGGGCCCTCAAAAATGTGAAGGTCAGTTGTGATTATATTTACCACAATGGACAGTTCAGAAAGGCTTTTCACACATTGCAGTGGGCATCAATATTACAGCAGGGGCAGCAACATGTCAAACTCTTTTCTGTAGCCCCAGGTGGGTTCTTGTGCTCTGCAGGATGTCCCGCGCCAACAGACAGTTTAAGGCTGCCGTCAGACTCTATATGTCATTCCGATGCCTCCCCTGCCCGAGGACATTGAAGCAAACGCTTGTGTTCGCTTTTAGCACTTCAAGGTTCTTTGGATCCCCAATAAAAGTGAAGAGCTTGAAGCTCAAAGTGTTGACCTGTGCTGGTCCCTGGGTATGCATTCGAAAGCACCTCCTGCCTACGCTGTATAACCCTGTGACAGGCCAGCTCTGTGGTATTCTGGGCCAGAGGCCTTGACAGGGAGGGGCTTGATCTCTCCTGACATTGTAACTTTTATTCTGGCTCAGGTACTGTATTGTTCACATGACCTCTTTACACAGAAGAATGTAATCCCAACTTTTCCATTACTAACTTTACAAAGACACAAGTCACATTCACAGCTTGTCATCTGACCTTTCTGTCCTTCATGCTTAAATACCAGAGATGATGGGCTCCCTGCAACGGTTCTGAAATGGCCTTACTGCAGAAATCCCAGTGATTTTTGACCATGTAACATAATAACAGGTGAAACATGACCCTGAGTTACACACACAAAAAGTATCAAAGGATTGAAATGAACCAAACTGGTCAAAGCCTTTGTGAAGTATTCAGTAGTAGTCACAAATACTATATTAATGCTTTTAATACATTTCTTTTAACTTGAGTAAATTGCATCATACATCTTCAATCAGTTCATCTTCAACCTTCTTTTTTATAATGAGCCTGATCACTTCAAAAAGTACCTGTTGATAGCGAGATCCAAGCAACACTTTCTTTTCTCCTGTCACAAGAAAGATTTGTGATCAGTTTGCAATGTGGTGAATTCTGAAATACCACGGTTACTTTTAAACATGTGAAGGTGAAGATGCCGCTGCTTTATTATTTTTTTTCCAAAGCAAATGTCTTAGGTGCGTAGGTTCAAAGACTTAGAACGAAAGGCAACTAAGAGAAATCTGTGTGTGATGAAAGAAGCAAAACAGATGCCAATTGATGAAAGAAACAGTTTACTTAGAAACAAAATGGGCAAAAGAATAAAGAAATCATCAACAGACTAACAAGCAATGGAAATCAAGAGAGATGAGTAAACACTTTATTAAGTAATTCAATGATGAAAAAAAAAGCTTTGGCGTTATCAAGTGATTCAAAGTCAGTTAAGGCTGAAAACAAAACTTGGCAACCTCTTGCAAGTTCTCTTTTAGTCATCTACAACCTTTTCTTTAATCTTCATCAAACAGTCTCCTCTCAACTCTACAGTTAAGCCTTCTGTCTGTGTAAACTTCCAATCTTTTTAACATTTTTGTGATCAATTCTTTAATCATTTTACTAAAAAAGAGAAAAGAACCTCCCTCCCTCAAAACCATCCTCAGTCTCCCACATCCTCCAGTAAGATCTTCAGATAATTACATTAGATTTATAAGTGCAACAGTGATCTGTAATCAGACTTAATTAGGTCATACAGCACTCTTTAAATAATTCAAATGATAAGCAAAGAGTAATGAAGTCCACACAAATGAATATATTAGACTCTAGTTTAAGACAAAAGAATATCAGTTTGATTCAACTTTAAACACTGCTGAGCAATTTTAGTTAAAGTTCCATGAAAACATTTAATAAAGAAGTATAATAAAAATATGAAAACCCTAATGGCTACTGATGGTGCAATAAAAGACTCAGATCAATAAAGGGACACTTCTTGGAGGGAATCCAACACTCAACCACATCGCTTGGCTCAAGTCGCTCTGACACAAAACATTACGAGCAGACAGCAGTCTAAAGGGAAAGCTAAGGTCACGTCCTATAAACAGTGTATTGGCTTAGTGGGCATGGACTTGGACAGATAACAACTGTAACTGGGTGACCATTTTAGAGGCTACAGGGGCTTTTTAGATGCACAAGTAATTAATACACAAGGGTTAAGGATGATTATACAATGGCTCTTATTTATTTAAGCTGTCCATACCCTTAAAACTCCCACACCAAAACCCATTTAAACACACACACACACAAACACACACACACCGGCACACATACACTCACCTCCCAGCCATTAGAGAGGAAAGGCAAAAACTTCAAAAAGATTTAACACTTGGCATGAATTGTAAGTCTTGTATCTGGTCTGCAGGGAGCTGTATGACATACAGCGTGACAACTATTAGCATTTAAGGTGGCAAACACACGGATCACCACTGTCGAGCACGAAGGAAACGGTTGAGCTCGCTGCATGTTAATGGAAGCTCAGTGGAGGATAAATAATTAAAGACAGCATTACATAATGAATGAACTTCCTTCAAATGAGCATCGTTGAGTGGCAACGGGTTGAAGGAGGATAAGAGGCAGGACGGCCCCGTGAGAGTTTGACAGTACAGGCTCCCCATGGGACTTATATGGCCAAGTGTGCCCAGGGCCTCGTATCGCAGGCAGGAGATCAGAGGAACCCGTCTCTCACATGAAGCAGGGACTGGAGGAAAGCAGGAGGGAGAAGAGAGCGAATGAGTGGAGGGGAAGGAGAGAAAGACACTGCGCCATGACTCAGAGGTGTTTGGCTGGGATCTTTCTGCCTGGTGGCTGGTTGGTTTTTCATCCGAGTTTTCTCACCTTGATTAACACTTCAGGAAATTAGTAGGGGGATATGTTGAGATCCTCAGGGCAGAAGCGTGCCTCAGAGTTCAAATAGCGTGGATGAAATTTGAACTATGGGTATAAAAAATGCTCTTGGTAATGCAAAAAAAAAAAATCTCGATAGCAGTCATATTATAGTCCTCCTGTATTCTTCCTTTTATTCCATTTTGTAAGTACTCTATTGACGTAGAGTTGTGATGTCATTTGACATTTCACAAAAGGCTGTATACACACATTAATGCATTAGTAATTGTAGTATTTCTAACAATATAGCACTCACCATGGCAGATGGTCATTTTTACATCTTAGTGGTAATATGTGTGCACTTTAACAAAGTATAAAATATTATATGCTGGACTTTCACATGTAATTAAATACATTATAGAGTTTTACTTTTCCAACCTGCAAACTCAACATTACCATATTATTGCAGTATAAAGTTTCAATGGCTTACATGTTTGTAAAGTTACATATTTACACATCCAGCAAACAGTCAAATAGTTAAATTAGTTAAGTTAAATAGTCTTCCTTTAGCTCTGTTTTGGTCCCCACCAATTCCTAAGAAAAAAAAAATGGGGTTTTAAGTTGAAAATGCTCCATCATGCTCACCAGCAAACAAGCCACTAACTTTGTCTGTTGTTTGGTTCTGGTCAGGTACAGTACAGCGGGTTTATTAGCGCTTTTAAGCTGCTTTTGGAGCCAGAAAACAAAAACCTAAAGACTGAGCTGAAAGATGTTAAAACGCTGAAAAGAGCTGACGGGATGATGATGACGATCATGGTAATAATGATGTGGAACTGGATGTAATTATCTCTGAGTTTGTATGACCGAGCCCTGTCACATTACACATTGTCATTTAATCCACTGTTGACATAGAATTATTCATCAGTGCAGCTTTAAGGAAAATATGTTAATATTTCTTTCACCACTAGTAGTTTTCTAAATAGATTTTGATGAAATCACCTTGTACAGTAAATGGTGGAAAGTAGGTGTTGTGTACAGATCCTCGGGGCAACAGAGCCCCTGAGAGACCAGACAGTGTGCTTGAAATTTGGACCATGCATATAAATGATGCTCCAGGTATAATCACATTAGAAAATAGGATATGAAAAGCTTATTCTATAACAACCATATCATAATTCTCTCACTGCAGATTCTGGAGAAATCACTTATGCAGTAAATGGAGGATGATATTATTCCCATGCACAAAAATGGCACCTAGTGGGGGCTAATTTTCTGTGCTGACTGACAATATATCAACAACACTGATGGTGGACAGGTTGGAATTATAGGTCGGAGCAATCCTCAGTCACTGACAAGCTTTTTTGAAGCAAGCCTTCTACAAAGCATTCAGATGGAATATAAAACACACGGACATGACGCATGGGACAAAGAGATACGCTACACTATACACTATACTGTAACACATGTTTACCACACCAAAGAAGAGACTATTAATGGAAATCTGGTCATGATGATTGTGAAAGGAGTGTATAGAACAGCTTGACTCCAGTTTCTTAAAAAACAAGCTCTACCTACAGATTCTACACTATGCGATTTCCAATATTTAAATACTGCATCTACTTGATATTTTTTTTTATTTTTCAGCAGACTGCTGGTTGACTTAATAGGCTTGGATTTGTTTTATGTCCCTTTTTTAGTGTGCAGTTTCTTGCTGATGCTGCAGCCTCCAAGAAAGGCCTTCCAAAGAGGAGAAATAAAAGACTAGTTTATGTTTCGACTACTATCCAAGAATCTCCCATATGCTCAATGTTACTCTTTAAAATGGGTTGATTTTTTTGTGGTATCCTAAAGAAATCTCTTTTCTTTCCTCTTTGGGATATTTCTGTAGCCAGTAGTTGCTTCTTTATTGGACCAGCCACTCTGCAGAAAAACACCTCACAGCCTGAAAAATATTATTTGGCTTTTTATAATCAGTTGACACATCCTGTTTTCATTAAATCACATGGATAAATGAGCTTTCAGCAACCATTAAAGTGGTGGTCACTGCATTCATTAATTTCACCTATTAAATGTAATCAGATTAGAGTATTTAAAGTACAGTTAGGTTGTCAGGAAGTGGTTATTTTGCTGTATGTGAGGTCAAAGACATTTAATAGGTATTAAGGCTTTTTTTTTACAGAGAATTCAGGATGAATAGTTTCCCTCCCCACAGTCAAATTATCGCTCCAGTGCTTAGTAGGACATGATTTCCCCATGAGAAGCCAAGCAAACTTCTCAAGTAGCAGCATTAATTGCTGCAGAAATAAAAAGGTTTGAAAACCAATCAAGACTTATATCGTACGAATGGTAAGAGTCAGTTGTTTCCCCAGAAAAGCTAAACTATAGAAGCCATTTAAAGCCCAGGTCACGCTGATCCCCTGAAATCTAATTTCCCCTGAAAAGGAATGTCAGAGTTCTGCTCCAAAAGCACTTTTTCTAATGAACTATAATTACCTTTCATCCAATTTGGTCCCCTCAGTTCAGGTGTGGCTTACAATTTCTTTCAGTAAACCCTCACACTTTCATTCAGCATGCTATTTGTAATTTACTTTGACCCCTGCTCTGTAGAATAACCTTCAGTTTCATACTCACAATCATTAATCCTCTAATTTCCCGATGCCAGATACACTGTGTGTGGTGTAGGAAGCCAAGAAATGTAAAGGGAGTGGTGGTGAAATTAATATCCAAACAAACATTATTTTCTTTACGACCACTGGTGCACAGACCTAATGTTAACGCCTGTGAGAGCTATCATCAGGATATCAAAATGATTTCTTGCAGCACAGTGACCATGACTGATTTTATTTTGGCATTATCTTTGGACATAGCTACCCGGATTGATTTACCAAAGAGTTTGAAATGTTCCCAATGTATCTTCATCAATATTGTCAATTTGAGTGGAGGGTCTTAATGTCGGTAAATATAAATAATTTTAATAGTTTTAGATCTCTCATTAAATAGTCATTAAAACTCATTAAAATGATCTCTGCTTACTTCCTCCAGTCCTCTGCCAATAATAATAATAGTAATATAAAAAGCCATTTTCTAACACAAATAGTCATTTTTTTCTTTATTGCTAAGAGTTAGTTAGGCGAGAAGATTGCTACCATGAGCTGATGATATGCAAAATATGAAGCTACAGATAGCAGACAGTTAGCTTAGCCTAGAATAATACCAAGCTAGCACAAACCTAAAAAAAAGTTGTTTTATGGGAAAGTTACAGGTCTGCGGGGACAATTTCTTAGTTTGTTGCAATGACTTGAGAGACTGAAGAGGTAGACGTAGACGTTTCAAACTTTGGACAGAGCCAGACCAAATGTTTCAACATTCTTTCAGATTTAATGCTAAGCTAAGCTAATCACCTGCTAATTTTAGCTTCATATTTAGTGGACAGATATGAGTGTTGTGATAGTCTTCTCATCCAGCTCTTGGCAAGAACACAAATAATTGGTTCAGCCGAATTTCGGCCAACCTACAATACTGGAAAGGCTCAACTTATTTTCTGAACTTTCCGAGTTTTAAAATGGCGGATAACAACTTCACATGGAGTCCGGTGGTTGGAGGAGCCCCGGAGTGTTGATCCTCAGGGACTGTGGAGAATCAGGCTGGCATGCCTGCGAGCTGCACTGTGGGGAAATCAAATGATATTGTTCTGCACATCTCCTCTGCTTTATTGGGAGCACAGCGAGGAGATTGTCTGCATTTCTTTAGTATTGCCCTGCCCATGCTGTGCCTCATTGACTGTTTCCTGCAACAACATGTAGAATATTCACAATAACAAGTGATGTGATTGGCAACCCGATTCCCAGCCTGAACGATTAGCTGCGTGCAGTCAGAGGTTGTATAAATATGTAAAGCCTCACAAATTAAGAATCAATAGAACAAATATGAAACTCTTCCTCTGCCTAAATGTTGTTTGCAATGCGTCAGCTCTCTTAGATGCCACGAAAAGGCTGGATGTGGTTTGATTCATACTGATTCTTTCATTGAAGACTTCAACCCCAAAACAAACTAGTTTGACAAGCATTCCTGCACAGCTGGGATACAAGCGAGTTATTGACTGAAATAAATGAATTTTTATGAAACAGAAGCTGTTTTACCAACGTTATGTGGAAAACACAACATTACATTTCTGGCACATGTACACGTGGAAACTTTTATTTGGATGAGATAAGATAAGAGATATTTTGCTCTACAGTCTATAGTTGTATTTGGCTAAATGGCTTGTGGCCCATGTAAATGAATCTAACTAGCTTTCCCCAAAATAATTGTGTGTGAAGAAGAAGAAGAAGATTGGAGTCTTTGTGTGTGATTATAAAGGTTAATGTGATTTTTAGATAGCAGATAGCAGGTAAGACCATCAGATTGGCAGTCCTTCACGTCCAAATTACAAAACCGGAAAACCAGCAATGCACAGAAAAAAAAATAATGCATGGCTTATCTGACAACTGAAAAACTGACTTGGGAGAAAATGCGAAAATGCAGCTGCAGTCTTGACAGCAACCCAAGAAATCCAAACAGATTACACCTGTCCCTGGACCACTGCACTGTCTCCAAAATACGAATCAGATATGCTTGTCAGATATGAGCCAGCGAGGCCTCTGAGATCATCCAGCAGCACATGACACCGTCTAAAGCAATGAAAGCAGTTTGTGTTCTTCTGTCTGTCAGACACATTCTTTAAAGTGGAAATAGACAACTTTTTATTTTTATTTTAACTCACATTGTGTAGTAAATGTTGATTGCACAGTGGAATGACTATAGCATAATGATGCCATCCGTGTTTAGATTGGTTCTATATAAGCCTTGCTTTCATTATGCAATTTTGCCACCAGCCATGATGTTTCCCGGGAAAACGAAGGCTTGATTTGCAAGACTTATATACAGACTACATGAATGAACAAACTCACTCAGCTTTTTCCCCTACTGTTTTCTTTTAACAACAATATTTCTCCCCCCCTCCACACCAACGCCAATCCTTGCTTATTTGGGCGAAGCAATAACATTACTCAAACTATATTATTACAATGCAATGCACATCATTACAAGAGCTTTTTTTTCCTGTTTTGCCTCCCCAGATTCAATATAAAATTGTGACAATTTCAATTTACCCCGTCAGTATACATGCTTCTTTACTTTTCTTATTTCCAATGGTGTAGATCATTGCTTTAGGGATCTAGGCTCTGACGTAAACAGAAAGCAATCAAGTCCATCTAGAGAAGAAAGTAGAAAAGTTGTCTGTTTTTACTTTAAACAGACAAATTACATGTGCAATATGCATTTTTAAATACTTAAAACTAACAATTAATACACTAAATGTGGTCTAAATGTATAAATCTGCATTTTCTTTGCTGCTCCGGAACATTTCTGGGGTGCTTTTTGTTGGAATCCAAGCTACGTTCTTGCATGAATATAAGAATTGCTTCACGTACCGCAGATCATCAGTGCTCACTGACGGTGCCTGTGGTGTCTTTATTGATGGCACTTACCTCAGCCTCAGGCTAGATGCATTCATAGGAGGCAGCATGTCAAGAAGAGTGACAAGCTTTTAGATGGGACCTTGACCAACTGAGAGGGAATAACTAAGAAGACGCCTGAAGGTGAAAAGATGTGCACTGTAGCAGGGTGCCGCAAAAACATTGACTAGATTTTGCAAATGCTTTGAACAAAAGATGTGTGACGTTATAGTTTGCATTCATGTATTTCACTTAATTTCTTAAGTGTCCTTGTGAGACAAGATAAGACAGTATATCAATACTCAATAATTTACTCATTAGTGTTCAGTTATGATATTCCTAGTCTTGGTTGATTGACAGAGGGACCTTGGTTCATGCAGCCGCCTCTGTTTATTAAGGATGAGGACTCACGGCGATGCAATGCAGCTATAGATCCTATTAAGTCATGAAAATATGGCATTTATTGAGAGGACCAGTGGGTAAAGGAACAAATAAGCTAGACGGGGAGTCAGAGGCACCACTGCCTGTACTTTTTATGTGTTAGTTAATGAGCATGTGGCACTGGGTGGTCAAAGGGGGACCAAGGTGTGAGCCACTGCATGCTGTGATATCAAGCAGATGCCTCAGCAATGACAGCTGGTGAGGCAAATGGTCCAGGGTGCAAACATTCAAGGTAATTACGGAGTAATTATCCAGCATTGCTGCCATATGGAAACCAACTGAGTACCATAGATCTTATTTTCATCCTGAGATGGATCAGTTATTCATATGTCAGGGGGTAGCAGCTTCGCAGACAATTTGATGTAGTTGTGCACTTGAAAAAAAACGTAACCTCTCTGTAAATCTATTTCTTGTACAATCACCCTGAAAAATTGCAAAAAAAAAAAGGCGAATTGTGTGTTGGCGGCAATCTTAGCCCTTCCCCGTGCTTCATGCCCAGATAGATGAGTCAGTTATGCTAAATAGACTGCTCCCAGATGGACAAATTATTCATGTGATCCTTAAGTTTTGTCGCAGTGGGAGGATGCAGGATGTACGGTCATGCTGACAGCAGGTTTGTAGCTTCATCAACAGGACATGGTATGGTACAAATAGCAGCAAAGAGAAAACACTTTCAGTTTCATGTTAACTGATAAAGTTTATAATTGTTTTTGACATTACTGGTTCAATTCGTAGACCACAGCGATGTAATAAATATGCTATTCCATTTCAAAACTTTTGTTTACCTGCATTTCTAGTGACCTCTTCTAATCTCCTCCAGGCACTTGTCTCATGTTTACCAATGAGTTTTTCTCACATCAAAAGTGGACATAATGAACACAGCGCATCAGTGGAGTGATTCATTTTTCACACTTCTAGCAACAAAACCTCCTGTGAGAACAGCTGTAGATGTAACCCCGATCATTGATCTTGCAAGGCGTAGCCGGAGCTCCCAGCTCGCTGACTTTTTGATGTTTCTACCGACTCTCCACTCCACTGAAATGCCTCACCCCCTGCCTGCAGGGCTGAGGAATCACCTGCTCCACTGAAACCAACACATAATCGCTTATCTACACTTGTCATGCTAGGCTTGCTACCTATGCAGCTATTTGTTTCTAGATCTTCTTGGATATCAGTTTTTTTAAGTCACTTTTTCACGCTTGCACAAATGCACACAAGCAATGAGAATTCACGCTGGTATACTTGCACACACGCATTGGGTAACGTTTTCCACATACACACAAATACATGTACACATAATGTAACACTGCTTAAGGCTTGAATTTGAGATTCATGTCTTGCACTAGGTGAATACAGAAAATATAAGATAGAGGTTGTTTTCCCAGGCAAGGAGGCCGGGCGTCTGACTCTAAAAAGTAGTGGATCACCGCTTTGATGGAAATTTAAGGTTCTGAAAGTACCTGTGCTTAAAGAAATGCTACGCTTAGTTGCTGCAGAGTATCTGCGGACGTCCGTGCTTGGAAAGTTTCAAGACTTAAATATTTACCTCAGTCAGATTTGTGAATTCATTGATATCTTTGGTATTTGGAATTACAGATTATTTGTACAAAATGTGTACAAATTCATACATTTTCTCAAGTTTGCCACCAGATTGTTTGCCTCCTCACAACTGTATGTATATTTTCTTTCAGTGTTTTGGTCACACAGATGCAACTCGCACTATCGAATACAATATTCATTCAAATGTCAGACATGCGCAGATCAACAAGATCACCTGAAAATGACTTTTAGCAACCAACCAAGATACGTAACCCTCTGGCAGCATAAATAAACAGCTTTTATTTAAAGCTAAGCCAATTATTATTTAATCTTCATGCAAAACCTGAGTTTGCAGTTACTTACTTGGTGTTTACATGGTGTCAACAACATGCAAAACGGTTTGTAAAAAATCCTTTTTCATTCCAAATTGGTGTGCAAAATGAATGAATTTCTTTGTCAAAAAGCAGCACATTAAATCAAACAGCACTGAGCTGATCCTAAAAGGAAAACGTTCAGAATGACAAATAATTACACCAACCATTCATGACTGTCTCTTCCCCTGCAAAGCTCTGATATATTGTTTCAAGCATTAGACTTGTGGAGAAAAGGAGCACTCTATGTTCTCTGAAGCTTTCTTTGTGTGCATTCATCACAAGTATGCTAGAAGAAGCCAGCCTAGATTGATAACTGTTCATGAAGGACGGAGCCCAAAACAGGAGCGTAACTTGTTCACAGAGGCAGCCCTGGGAAGCCCCTATCTGATGAGTGAAAGAAAAGGGACAAGAAGAGCAACAATGTGAGTGCAGATTGCTGGAGATACTGCAGGGTTATTGATGTGCTGAAATAAAGCAGTAGGAGGCCTGTTAGTACAAGCTTGTCTCCATCTCCTTATGACTATCAATCATAACTACATTTATTGCCAATTAACAGTGGCTCCTTACATCAAAGCCAATGGACACTATCACAGTTGTGCCCCCTTAAATGTCTATTTCTGCAAAAAGGAATAACTTAAAGACTTTTATTTAAGCCCAAACTGTGGAATAGAAAGCTTTGACTTGGTTGATGTGGCTCTTAAGTGCTGTCACAGTCCACTCCCGGGGAAAGGCGTGTCATTTAATATGGGAAAATGGCAGTGAGCCCCTTGATCTTAAATTGTTAATAATTAAGTAATTAATTCTCATGATACTCAACTTTGCAGTAGTAATAGATATTGCGTGAACGACAAGGAGGGAAATCTTTCAAAATGTTGGATGACTGTCAGCAGGGTGTAAGATGAATTACAGGCTTTGAGAAACCTTGAATTATTCATGCGTTTATCGATCCTGACACACTGTGTGCAGATAGAACTCAAAGTGCACATGAAACAGAAGAAAAAGGCCCACTGATGTTACCAAAAGAACCCTAAAATACTGGAAATGACACAGTCTGGATCTTACTCCTGTGATCATACCAGCATCAATACTACAGCCTTCTTTTTCAAATGTGTTGGGAAGTCAACTGTCAGTCATTGTTTTATTATGACTGCTATGGAGATCAAACTATTCTACTGAAGAAAACAAAGCAGAATAAATCTTGAAGCAGTATTAGCTCATTCCGGCCTCTTGTGGGACATATTTGCATCTTAAGTCGGCATGTTTGCTTTTTCACACATCTAGCAGACTTGGAACAACTTGCATTTATTATTTTTATTATTATCATTATTCATTATTAACAGATCGGCACAGTGGTGCAGTGGTTCACACTGTCGCCAGCAAGAAGGTTCCTGGTTCGACCCTCAGCTGTGGAGTTTGCATGTTCTCCCTGTGTCTGTGTGGGTTCTCTCCGGGTACTCCAGCTTCCTCCCAAAGACATGCACTTATTAGGTTAATTGGTGACTCTAAATTGGCCGTAGGTGTGAATGTGAGTGTGATTGATTGCTTGTCTCTATGTGCCCTGCGATGAGCTGGCGACTTGTTCAGGGTGTACCCCACCTCTCGCCCAAAGTCAGCTGGGAAAGGCTCCAGCCCCACTGTGACCCTGATGAGGATAATGGATGGATGGATTATTAACAGATTAGTGCTACTGTCACTTTCAGTCATTTTATTTTACCTTTTAAACAGATTCTGTTGCAAGCAAGCTGGAACCTTTGTGGCTGTAAGTCCACTGTAATGTGAAGCCAACGCAGAAGTGCCAAAAACCGCAGTTCCTCGAACAGCTACTTGAAGCTGGCTACAGAACAAGTCAATCTTCATAAACCCCCATATTAAAATGCTGAACTTCACTGCAGAAATAAAATTTTTTAGAGCTGCCTCAGCTCCATCGATGATCCTCGCCTTTGCCCATTTTTAGATTAGCCGGTAGACGGCAGAGGCAGGACTGCCAAGATGGTGGCGGCTACCACACTCTGAGATTCACCTGCGGCCCTTCAGAAACTTGTGGGATGACATCGTGGATACTACATCCATATTTTTTCTGTCTATAGCAGTAAGCTGAAATACTGTCAAAAATATTGGCAATCACTCCAAGTTTAATTGATAAAGTATACTGTGTTCTCAGAAAGAGTCTTTGAGCTATTAAAAAGACTGACACATTCAATTTTATTGATCCATCTCAGCATTTCTCAACCTTTTTTCAGACACAGTATCCTAAAAATTAAGCAAGATCTCAAGTCACCCCAGTCTAAAATGTATTAAAAAATACTCTAGAATGTTACTTGGTCTTATTGCCACTCTACTTATACTGGAAATAAGACATGTGTGGTTTCTTGGCCTTTGCTACTATCTCAGTCATTAGATAGCTAGCCTCCAGCTAGCTGCTTTCTCTGACACTTTCATCATCACTTGCTCTTTCTCTGCACTAGGCGGCTAATGATCTGCATTTTCATACTAAGTTTTAGCTTTATGTTTTTATTTATTTTTATTTAAATGCATTCTCTCATATCAGAAATGTAAGAATATATTCTTTTTAAAGTCACCTCTGACATAGCCTGAAGGCAGCACCCTGTGGTGCCTCTATCTGTTGCATACTGGGTGAAAATGCTGTGGTCAGAGTTACAATACCCTTTTACTAATTAACACTGATTAAAATGTAGATAAACACTGACTTTTTCCCTTTATCAGTCGGCAAGTGTCTCTGTTTTGAATTAATGTGGATCAGGAGCGGAATTACCTCGACGGGAATTAATCAAAACTTTCTTGGAGAAGACAAGGATCAATAAATCAGTCATTCTAGTCTATCTTTCCAAGCACATAAGGACACACAGGGACACCTACACTTCTTCTTTTCACTGCAGAGTTGTTCAATTTTGTGGATGTAGTGATACAACGGATTGTGCTCTTTCTGTGAATTGAAATATAACACATAGATGGTTTTTCAGTTTTTACTTTGCCACTTGTTGGCAGGAAATGTTAGGGATGCGGGTACCATTTATTCCAAAATATTAAACATAAAAAGTGCTGTCTCTTCCTTTCCCCCTCTATCTTCTTGGCACTGTGGCTCAGACCTTTAGATTAGTTTCTTGTATTGTCTCCAATAAGAAATATGTAACTTTTCTCTACTGTTGCGCAGACTGAAAAGGGCTATTGAGACATCACTGACAACTCTCTGGCACTGTGATTTCTGTGATCATCTATTGGTTGGCTTATGATAGTGACATTGGGGTAACACTTCATAATACGGTACAAACATTTGCGAGTAGTTGTTAATTAACAAGTGAAGAAAGAATTAACAAACTGTGAGTAAATGTTTCTTGAATATCTCAGAATCGAGGACTATATAGTACATAATGATGAGTTACTATGACAGATAATGATTTGTTCATAATAATAAAGGATTATTTTAGTGATACTTTATATGGAGTAGTTACTAAGTAGTCTCTCATCACTTCATGATTATCTAAACATTTCTTAGTCTTTAAAGGTGGGCCCAGTCATGGAGTCTGGAGAAAGATGTTTCCCAGGTCGTATACCGACATAAATGGTTCATGACAGTTGGTGTTTGTGCTGGGATTGAGTCATTAACCGAAAGTGTCCATATTTGATAACCTGACACGAGCAGAGGTGAGAGAACGTTTCCCTTTTTTCGTACAGTTCAATTCAAATTTGCTTTATTGGTATAAATGTCAGAATAACCTTTTTTTTTTTTACACAACTACTGGTGTCACATTTTATGTGTTAAACTGAGAGCGACACTGTGACTTTGAAGAGAGACTGCCAGAAAGTGTGTTCCCTTTTAACAATCATTGCATCTCACCTCCTTTTATGACGGCAGGCTTTTTGCCCAACTTTCAAGTGCAGCCATTCGAATAATGCATAAACCTTTAGACGTGGTCGGATGACGTCAAAGATATTGCATTCCTGTCTAGTAGGAATTATGTTTATATACTACTAATTTGTTTTTCCAATTAAGTTGTGGGGGGAAATATAATTGTGGCCTGGATTATTTTCACTGACTGAAGACAGCGCTGCATTTTTATCATAAATGAGTCATAGGGGGGTGGTCAGGGTGGTCAGAGTGGATTATGTGGGTGTATAAAGCACAGGACTTTGACAATGGATAGCAAAGACTCTTTGGTCTTCTTGTGAAGAAGGTTCAGACGCTAACACCCACATATGGTCATGTTTGGGCTGCAAAAGCATTTTGTTTCATGTCAAGAAAGATTGCTCCATCTTGTTGCCCAAGTTTGTATTTTCTGCCCCCAGTAGCTGTAAGCCAGTACCCAGTAAGATGTTGGTGAGCAGTAAATAAGGCTTTGAAATATTCCCTCTGAAACCTGTGGGTGATGTGACAGGCCCAACACCAGTGTTTTGTATATTGTGTACAGTGATTGAGTCTCAGTGCGTTGCCTGTATATCACCTCTCTTTTGTATGGACTGCTGTGTGCACAGGTCATCCTGGGCTTAAATTTTTAGGCTCCCTTTAAATCCAATAGAAATATCTAATAAAGTTATAAATCATTATGTCAGTGCTAAACACCACTGTAATTTTTGTCTTCTTTCACTGTTCAGCTTCAGTAACTGAAACATCTTGTCTTGCCAGCCTCTCCTCCCCCCTTGCAGCAGCTTGCTCTCCTTGCAGAAAAGCTGAAAAATGTGATTAGGCTTCAAAATGGGAGCATAGCGTTTGGAAAGTGACAAATGTCAGCACCTGGCCATCTGATCCTTGAGTCATTGATATTGATCAACAACACTGTCAGCTCCCCTGCAGATGGATGGTGGTCATTTAGCTCTCTGGAGCCACTAAAAATCTTAGTTATTGCTCTTTAAAATGTGCCCATCTACTCCTGAGATCAGTCTGAGACAAGCAGGCTGAGAAAAAAAGACTTCACTGAGAATCGATGTGACCGTCAGATGTGGATGTGACAGACAGTGAGTGAGAAGAGGGTGAATTATGAAAGGAAAGGTTGGGAGTTAGAAGATGTGCTTTGTGAGGGCCTTGGCTCCTCTGCTAATTCGATGATAGACTGTGACCCGGCGTGTCAGAGGGCTGGAGTAGGCGGGGTAATCACTTCGACTTTTTTTTTTCCTGTTTACTTTGCCTTTGTTAGCAGCTCTACGGTGATAAATCACAACATAGATCCACGTCTCTTTTTCTGAGTAATATATTCAGCTATTTTATGAGTTAATCTATACCTGTAATTTTTTATTCTGTCTCATTTACATCTAGTATGTGCCTACCTAGCACACAGTAATAATTGTAGCCTTCAGTGCTGTGTGAGAGATAGAAGTAGTGTGTGTGTATGTGAGAGAGAGATCAAGAGAGAATCACACACCCCTGTCACAACCACCAGCAGGACTACTTTGACAAGGGCAGCAGGCTGTAATTTATTCTGATGGCTCCCCCCTCCCTCCATGCAACTCTGAAGGTCAACCCCCACACTGATAAGAAAGCTGAAAGAAAAGCATTTTCACAAGTGATAATCAACAGCTTATTCCTTCAAATGCCATGTCCGAGAAGTGGCTGGCACAAATTCGCTGTAATACAAGCTGTCAGGTGGTTTTGTGTTGCTGGAGGGGGGATTTGCTGCTGTAAGGTTTCATTCGCAGGGTGTCGGGCTGACAAACAGAATTGATTGAGGTTGTTTCGATATAAGAGAAACCCAGAGAGCAACCAAAATGAGGCATAAAAATTGATAAACAATGGCTGAAGAAAGGGGCTGGCATTTCACGAAACAGACAAATTTGCTGAAATATATCTCAGGCGATTCCTGCTGAAGTGTTTGTGTTGAAGTTGTTAGGAGGCCACACTTCTATGTTTAGTTTTATGACTCATGTCACATCTATCCTCATCCTCACTGTACGCTTTCGACAGGTTATGAGCTTCAGTTAGACGTTACGCTATCCCATCTAAATATTTATTTATATACTGTCTGGAGGAATGACAGTGTATTTGAAGTCTCCTCTGAAACGGTGCCAGTCCTTTCTGTGGAATGAGTTTGTTGTGGTGAGAGGAGAAGACTGCTGCCTCTCACAGCAAACACATCTGTGTGGATTCGATTCAGGATCGATCGCAGGAAAACCCACAAAACAGCAAAGCTTTGAAGGCAGAGAGGACGGCAGATGAGCTATGAATGGAGGATAATAATAATAAAGAATTTTTTAATTAATTCATTAAATGCTGGAGATACCGAGAAAATAGTGGATTTTTAAAATTTCATACACATTTGCCTTTCAAAGTAGTTTTCAGACGCATTTCCGTCTTTAAACTTTAAACCACCTTGGACTTGCTTTTTAAATGTTTCCCCTTTAACATTATATACATTCACTCCCACTGCTTAAAGGCAACTGCAGACTTGTTTCTGGGAATAGATGCATTTTGGTTTATTTAGCTGCACTTTCACATGACCCTGCTTTAGCAAAGTTTTTATGGTTTCAGGAGATGAAAGTTCACACAGACTGCAGCTCAGTTTGTGGCTGCCTTGCTGATGTTGCCATGGTGACATTACCACAGATAACAGCATCAGCAAGATTTTAGCGAATCGTCGTACCTAGAAGACACAACAGGTCATTTGTCAGTGAGTTTCAAAACAACTCTTATGAGTGCTTCAAAAATGACTCTGCTGCCCACCGTGGTGAAGGTCTGGGGAAGTTTAAGTACAAACAACAAAACTTTCTGGGCCGTCTGAAAATCAAATATATTCTGAAACTTCAGATCCTTTCTTTTGTATTTAACGTTGAGATCAGCAGAAAAAGCTAATCAACAAGGGAAAGTAAATTTTGATGTGGTGTGCTCGCCCACATCCATCATCACTCAGCCAGCATGGTCAGTACTATTACTGGAAGTTTGAATGTGAAATTGAGTTTGACTTTTGGGGTTTCGCTCTTTTCTTTCTCTCTAAATTAAAATTCAGGTTGTGTTGAGGCATTTCCATGCCTTTTCACACAGGAAATAGGACGGTTAATAGAGAGGTTCTTATAACCTGGTGCCGTTAAAGGCAATACAGTCGTTATATAAATAAAGTTTATATTTTAAGACTTTAACAAGGAATCAAAGACCTTGCTTCAGGCTTTCTATAAAACTGCAAATGTTAAATACATAATTTCCTGTGTGTGCTCAAGGGATTCTTCCAGGAAGCACTTTTATCATACTGGACAGTTATAACAGACAATGTAACAGCTTACAGGAAATGACTGCAGGTTTACATCAGATCATTATGTTGCAGTATATCAGCAGGGGATAACAAACTAACAGACACTCAAAAATGCCACAGATTGGTGAACAACATTTCATACAATCTTGTGTCTGTAGCTATTCAGTGTTACATTTCATTATTTTTGATGGTGTATCTTGATGAAAACCCATGGGGTTGATTAGAACTTGATTTTGTGGTCATTAAGACTCCCAAGTGGCTTCCACTTACAGTTTAGAAGACCATCAGTATTCACTCTGAGCTTATGTTGTAATTATTTCAGCATGAAGGCGGATTGTTCATTCAGTTATCATTAACACAATCTGCACTAAATAATCTTGATATTCTATTGATAGTAACACCTCGGAGGGAAATGTACAGTAGCTTCACCTCCCAAGATCAATTTGTGCTGGCTTGCTGTCTGCAGCCTGGTGAGACGTTTCAATTGTAATAAACAGGAAACCTATGACATTTTTAAAAAACTGTGCCAGAGATGATCATTTTATATTTTCACTGGCATATAATGGAGCTTTGAGGCCATATGGCAAATGGCAACTTCTCCACTGTCACTTCCCAGTATGAGTGTAGCTTTTAACCTCCACTTACCATATTTTGCTCCAAATCCAGAGGGTGCCTATATGGAGAATAACTACTGTATGTTTAAATTACTTTTTTACATATAAATATTACATATTTCAAAATTCAGCATATTGTAGAATTTTTAATCAGTGTAAAAACAGCCTAAGACTATAAACCTGACCTATGAGAAGAAAAACTATTATCACATTGCTGAAGGTGCTGTAGTACTTAGCCATAAGGAATGGAGTGCAAACATTGCTAAAAATAAATATGTTACAAAATTAATGGAATGTAATTTTCTACATAGGAGATGCAGCTCGCTATGGACCTTCGCTGCTGCTTTACTGTTGACTGGCAACACAAAATTGCGTCTCCATGCGATGACAATCTTCAAAATTACTTGAACAAACAGAGAGCGGGGTGGAAATTGATTGCATGTAGATGTGTATGCATCCTTCGTGTACACACATACATGCTTACCTTTTCATACAAACGTCTGCTGATATCATCTGAAGTGTTTTTTTTTATGATCTGCTTTTTTCAAAACCGAAAGCCAGGAAATGTATTCACTAAATTCATATGATGCCACATTTGTTCTAATGTGACATCTTATTGCTTACATGCAAACAGATCTAACTGAACAATTACACTGCTCATTCAGAAAAGCAGCAAACATTTTCTTGGCTTTGTTGGCTCACCATGCAAGTGTTGTAGCAAGTGAAAGCAAAGCAGAGAAATACAACACACCCCACTGCTCTCTCTTACAACTCAACATGCCGTTCCTCACACCTTGCTCTCCGATCTCTTCTCTCTACTATGTGCAGTCTTCTCTAAGGCTTTCAGCAGGACAGCAGCAGACTATTTATGAATGGTAGCACTCCATGTTGGGGGTCCATGTTTCACCTTTCAAAGGAAATGAGACCAGGAGAGATGTTGTTTAGTGTCTGATACTCAGAAACATGTGCTCAAGGCCAACTCTCCTTTTTAAAAGAGAAACAATGCCTTTTAAGATATATTTCACATGAATCTTTACTTTTGTCTTACCAGGTTTGGGGGTGATGATAGAGGCAAAGTTTTAAAAGTCTATAAAAAGCAGAGGAGACTTTGCAAAGGCTTTTCAGGCTTCTATATTCTCCCCAGAACTTTGACATATAGGAGCCTGGGCCGAGCCCTGTTGTCTCTGTGAATTGCATCTCAGTGCAGTTTTGTGGAGACCACTACCTTGCACACACCAAATCAAATCAAGCCTGTCAAATTGAAGCCGCTGGATTGCCAGCCAGTCCTGAATCTCAGTGTGTCGACCTCGCCTCCCTCCCTCCTTCCCTCTCTGCAGCACAGCCAGATTCTCAGCTGCTCTAAGCGCTGTCATTACACCACAGTCAATACACTGAAAATCCTGTACTCTGCTATTATGGCACAACCTGGGGGTTTACCGATCAGTATCTGAAGCATGGCTTTAAATTAATTTAGGTGTCATAGATTGAAGAGGATTGGGTGTTTAATGGTTTGGAATACGATGTATACAATGATGACTGTTTGAGTCAAGATATTGAGCTGCTGTTAGGGAAGGTAAGCCCTCATGAACATTTATTTCTTCTCTCATGTCTGCGCAGCCTGTCAATAATAACGACTGTTCCTCCATAGACAGCATCAATGTGAAACTATAATTATCTGTCAAACTTATTTCAAGGTCACATAGTACTAGATAATAGTTAACAAGTCTTAAATATTACCCTGTCAGGACAAAAAACAAAGAAACACATTGAATTTATTGATTCAGGACAGATGAAATGGTGGAAAAAATGAGTGCAGAACAAAGGCAGATCTACTCTAATGTCTAATTATGTCTCATTCAAAAGGAGTGCGCACCCGACGTTTGGTTGCAAACACGCTGTCACACATCAACAGTCAAAGAGACATTACAAGTGCAGCAGTGACTCAACGTCAAACTACAAAAGATTATGTGGAAGTGATTATTTATTTGTTGGCTGCTGTTCTGTACTCTATCTTGTGTTTTATTCTTAATGAGGCAAATGAGTTATTGGATGCAGAGTTTATGCAATATTCAAAGCCTCTCAAATAAAAGAACAATTATGATTTAAAATTGAATTTTTACATTTGTGGTTTATTGTTTTTTGTAAAAAATGAAACAGATGTTAAGAGTCATGAAAAGAAAACATGTTAACAATGTAATAAACAATTACATTGCCTTGTATTAATATTAGTGAATCGTTTAGATTGCAACTGGAATGTAAACTTTGTTGTAGACTTTCACACTAACATTCAACTATGTACTGAACTTTCCTGAAGCTTTCCTGTTGCCTCAAACATTAGTAGTTAATAGAACTTTTTACATCTCAGAATGTCTAATGTGTGTGTAATGAGTCTGGTCCACTAAACATGTACTGGGCTGACATGAATATATGAATGTACAGAAATGAGTGTTCGGCTGCCTGGCTAAAAGTAGGGTATATGGGCTTACCTGTTCTTATCCATTGCTCGTCACTTGGTCAGCTCGCTCTGCTTGGTCCAATGCAGTTTAGTGTTAGTGCTCCATTGACAGTGCAGTAGCTACACAGTAAACATGCAGGCAGTAACTTGGAACAAAAACGTTTTAGGGAAAAGTGAAACTTGATGGTACTTCTCTCCAATCAAACTAACACATAACCCCTAGTCTGAAACCCATGCAGGACGACTAGGGAGACAGTGTGCTGTGACATTTACTTTAAAGACACTCAGTGAGTAAGTGCACATCTCCCAATATGCTGATCATTTTTCTTTAGACTTAATGTAATGAGTTAAGTAATAACTCTTAAGTAATAACTCTCAGTATTCAACATTTTACTCATCATTTTGTGTCAAAGGACTTGAAGTCAAGTGATCAGAAAAACAAACTGTTAAGCTGAATTGACATAAATGAATAAAAGATACGATATGGTAGATTTATTGCAGCAGGCTTGATACACACATGATGCGCAGCATTATACTAAATATAGAATGTTAATGTAATATGCAGTCCTGTTGAATATTGCCTTGAAAGATGGATGAAACTGCACAAAGATTACAGCATGAGGTAGTTGCACAGTGTTAGGAAATATAATTACACAGGAAACAATCGCACAGCCTAAAAATAATTGAAATCAAATATATGAAGGAAGATATAAGATACACTATAAAATAGTTGCATCTTATAAAAGTATGTACTGTATGAACTGCTCATGTATAAATATGATGTATAACCTGGGATTGATGAATGATATGATGAATAGTGTAAAAAGTAGCTGTGATGTTGTAAGTGGTGGATGATTAAGTTAATGACAAAATCCTATATGGTGTTTTACAATTTACACCTCACAATAAACACCATAAAATGGCCAAAGGTGTGCATGGGCATTTTGAGCAGAGTACATTCTGTATTGGCTGGATTTGAAGAGTTTGGAGAGACAAAACAAAATATCATCTGCATTAATTTTGAAATTATATTCAAATATGTAAGTACCCTTCATTCGAATGGTTTTAATGCTAAAAACAATGAACTGGGCACCCTTGTCACGTGGACCTAAGTAGCTGCAAATATGTTGTTGTTGTTTCAGTGAGTAGGTTCTTTGTATACTTATTTCATGAATGATTTATATTCACCCCATCATTGTTTGTGTCTAGTTTTAGCCACTTCTGAAAGCTGCACAGATTGATTTGAATAATACCCCATGGAATAAGCAATGCTCCATCCAAACTGTAAGATGCCTCCTTAATTTGGAAGTGAATCGTGTCTTTTGGTGTGATAATGATGATATTGACCAACTGGTAATGAACCAGATAACTGACACATCAGTAGATAAAGCAGAAGTGCTCATCATTTGCATACTAATTTATGCATTTAAACACAAGAATAGGCATATGTTGCTCAAAGCATAAAACTACTTAATATTCACCACACATCTTTTCCTTATTTCCATTTTTGCCTGCAATAATAAACAAACAAAAACAAGCTTAGCGCTAGTTTCAGGTTCGTCGGCCGTTTTGTGTGTGAAGCTGGTGAGTATAACAGCATAAAGTATCAAACCCAAGATGAGTTAGGAAGTGCACAGAGGGAGGGGGAGAGAAACAGGGGATCATCTTTCATTCAGACCTATTTTCTCAGTGATCTTAAAAGTTACACTTCTGTCAGCTCTGCTCCAGTTTTCTCTTAAAAAAAACAAGTAAAAGATGTTTTCTATCCATCATGACTAAGATGTAACGTCTACATGTGTAATATATCCATCTATAGATAGATTAAAGTTAACGTCTGCCCGCACTTTCTGCAAAATGTTATACCATTATGACAGTTTTGAGTGATACGCTGAGGAGAGCTGCCGCACATCAAAATGTGTCATGTCTCGTAAATCATGTAAAATGGTTTATTTGCTTGTCTTGCTGTATTTTAAAGAGTTCATTTTTTTTAAAGGAGTAGTTCAACATTTATTTACTTTCTTGTGGAGAGTGAGATGAGAATAGCTTAGTTAAGCTTAGCACAAAGACCAGAAGCAGGGGGAAACAGCTAGTCTGGCTCAGTCCAAAAGTCACAAAATGTGCAGATGGGCTCATTTAAAGCTAAACATAAACAAATTGCAGTTTTGATGGATTATTTCTTGGCTGTGAGGTGACTCCACTGTTCGTCTTTTCAAGGGTCGTGTAAGGTGGCTAAAAAAACTGGTAAAGGTTTTACGTGGATCAAGCAAACACAACGTGTTACAATGTGTTAATTAGTGAGCTTCATAGGTGCTACAAATGACATGAAAATGCCCAATTAAAACAGTAAGAAAATTGTTCTTATTTACTGAAGACAGAAGGAAAAAATGGTGTAACATGAACTGCACAGAGAAAGAGCAGATATGAGGTTTAAGATTGAGTATGATAAGAGCTTTAGAGAGTATAAAGAACCTTGTCTTACAAAGCAAGCTCAAGACTGACTGATGTTGTTGTTGCCACTGATAATGATAATGTAAGACACCCACAAGAATGATCATCGTTTGTCTTTATAAAAGTCGAGGTTACTCACATTCTCTGCAGTGGAGCATACTGCAAGAAGAAAGTCAGAAGGAAGTCAGAATTTTCCAGCCGAACACAGAAACACTTTAAGGGCTAAGACAGGAGTGGATGTTAACTGAATCTAACAAGAAGTTAGAATCGCACTGGATCTACTCTTGAAGTGAATGTAGCTCTTAAAGTGCAGCAAGCACAACTGATAATAGATAGAAGGAAGTTGTAGGGCGAAAACAACAGGGCCATGCAGGACTTCGCAGAGGCAAACCACAGATGAACAAAATAACAGCTTCTGAGAGTGAAAATTGATTTTAGAAAAAAATAAAAAATCCATCACCAAGAGAAAGTTGCAAAGTGCACATTGTGCCAAAGCAGAATGAGTGTAGAAAACCACAGGCTTAGTTGGAAAAAAAGTATGGCAGCCTCTATGATTATTTGAACAGGATCTGATGTGTGAGCATCACCTTAAATCTCAGCCAGTGGCCCTGTTGTCGTCTGTGTTTCGATACAGAAACACATATCCTGTCAAGATGCAGAGTTAGTCTTTCTCGCCTCCGGTTGACATGCTCGGTGCTGCACCTGATTGTTTAAGTCCTCGGCTGAAGAGTAGAGAGCTGAGAATAAACAAACATCAATTAATTGTTAACCTGGAACAAATTGGCTTTGTATGTGAGGGTGAATATTTCACCACCAATAACTGAAAGAGACAACGCATGAAGAATTATAACTTATTATAACTTTTTATAGCTCAGTGTATAATACAGTTAGCCATGTGTGATGTTACAGCACATGTAACTTCTTCTTTTATGATACAGAATAGACTGACTAAAGTGAAAGTGGGAATGACAAAACCAACTAATCACTTTTTGTACTCCCATGTATAAGGCGTGACCATAGACAGAAGAAGAAGAAGAAGAAGAATCTGCGTCGTCATCCACAGGTTTCTGAAGAGGCATTGTGAAGCTCAGAGTGTGCTGGCTCTGGTCGCCGCCTTCTTGGCAGTCCTTCCTCTGCTGCCTCCCAGGTCATCTAAGCAATGGACAAAGATCTGGATCGTCAGTGTACCTAAGGCAAATGAGGCTGAATGATGCCTGGATTCTCAAACAAGCCATCTGTAACAGCACCCACCTGTCAATCAAAGCAGCCACGCTGTTAATTATGCATAACTTTAAGCTTTAATATAATTTACACAGGTGAGTTCAATTGAAATTTTGTCTATAGAGACCAAAACTGTTTTTTTTTACCAGGCTGTAAACATTTTAACATGGGGACTTATGGAGATTGATTCATTGTGTAGCCGGCCTCAAGTGGACAGACAAGGAACTGCAGTTTTTGGCACTTCTGCATTGGCTTCACTTCACAGCCACAGAAATTGCTGCTTGGGGGTGACATGTCAGTGTCCAGGAGCCCATTGTCTCCTCATTTGTCCATGGCTGTATACTAATAGCAGCTATTTATTGATATATTTTTATATTTGAAAGTTTAAAGTTGTTTATTTGATATTTATCAATTACACCGAATAAATAATGTAATATTAATAATCGACAGGTTATTAATGCCAAGAATCAGGGCTCTTAACACATTTTTTACATATTTTACAAGTGTGCCCCCCTTTTACTCATGCTCTGTTGCTCAACCAAAATAATCCATCTTCCCTTATATAACTCTCCCCCTTTTCTGCACCCCCTCCCTCCCCTAATACTTTTTGTACAGCCCCTTAAATAAATTTAAACAAGCAGCTGAGGAACCGGGGTATGCCCAGTGGAAGCTGGGTGTCTTGAATGTGCAGCCACATGCACTAAGTTTACTCAAGAAGTTAGGGATTCGTGCTCAGGGATTACAGGCTCAGCTAGTGAGTCTCTCTCAAGAGAAAAAAAAAACTGCTTCAATATGCAAATCTATCTCATGCCTAACACAGAAACTGTGTAACAAATATGGGTGTACATTATGGTAACAGTGTTATGTTTGTGTTTCAGTTCACCACCTTTCTGCCTATTCAAATCAGGCAGAGTTTGTATAGTTTGGCTTCTAAAATTCTCAGCAGACCACTTTCAGGCAGCATGGTCAGATGGAACTGGACAAATGTCAAATCTGTCTCTTCTCTCATCTTGTTCGGTGTTAGTGTGCACATTTTGCCCCTGTACAGCTCTACACTTGCTTAGTTTCTTCAGCCTTTTTCTGTGCATTTCTGAAAATGTGTCCTTGTCCAATCTGCCCCTGAAGACCAATTTCTTTACATTTTACAGTACGTTTAAGTCCTAAGTGATCCACAGAGTTTGTTGCTGGGGAAGCATACTGTATGAGTTGGATTACAGGGTGAGGAATAGAGGTTGCCTGTGAAAGCTATCACCCACAGCAGCAAGAGATGACTGAACATCACATAAGCTCATATTGATTTGGCAGTCGGACATGTATATCTTATTTTAGTCTTAGGATTTGCGATCACTATGGGAAAATCACCATATAATATGTGCAGATTTAGGCTACAAAACATGTTCAATTTCTTATTTTAAAATCAGCACAATCAGATATGATTTATTTGTGGTACTGGTGCAAGTGGACACTTGATTGACACAGGACTTGACATTTCTCTACATTCAACATTTAATCAGTATAGGCAGTAGCCAGCATGCCTCCTGGTCTCATGCACTGTGGCTGCAGTGATGATGAG
Source organism: Argyrosomus regius (assembly GCA_946959425.1). Lineage (NCBI taxonomy): Eukaryota > Metazoa > Chordata > Actinopteri > Sciaenidae > Argyrosomus > Argyrosomus regius. The sequence continues at coordinate 19,822,275 of OX336894.1, forward strand.
TGCCCAGCAGTGAGGTACAGTAGCTTTAATGAGTAGGATGAAATGTAAAAGGCATGTGTATTGAGTGCAAGTTGAGAGAGCGGTGTGCGCTCTCCAGAAAATTCTTTTGATATGGAAGAGTTTGTCTCTGGTGTGTGGGTTCAAAAAAAAAAAAAAAGACACAAATGAGGAGTCTAATGTGAAGTTGCAGATAAACAAGTAAAAAAGGAAAGACAAAATCCAATAGAGGCCAAGTGATGCAAGAAAGGTACAGTTTTTTTTCTGTATGTGGCAGAAAATGTGAGAATGAAAAACAGTGCACAACAGAAGATATCTGACGAAGACAGTCATGTGTCACTTCTGGACCAGTCCTTTAGTTCATGTGGGCTTTTCTTTATTAAAAAGCATGGACATAATTTAGATAGTGTAGAACCTGTGCAAATATTTATGCTTTAAATAGAAGAATTGTTTGGTAATTGCTATTCCTAGTATGAACAAAAAGGCTGGTTATTTCAGTTTCAGTGTGCTTGCAACCCATCTGCCCTGAAATGGCTTCAGCCCCAACTGACCAGTATCACAATAAGGTGACACACAGGCATTACTTGCTCTTGCTGACAGACCGTGACAGTGGCCATTATCAGCTCCCCGAACACTGTCTGAATAGCCGGTCCAGGTTATTATCTGTTGGAGTAGCTGGCTTTTGGCTGGAAGGAAAAAAGGAATTCCAGAAAACAGAGAAAGCTGAGAAAGACACACGGTTTCACACTTTTAATAGATCTGTAGCCATGGGAGAAATTGTTGCAGTCAGAGGTACATGAGGCATGCAGTTAGTCTCATTTTCTCCAGAGTACTTACATATTTACCTGTCTTTACCAGGAAATAGCTTAAAAATGGGCCGTTTAAAAAACTCTCATAAGCCCCTTTAAAATTTTCCTGGGAAGGATGTTGAGTACTGTGCACTTCCCTCTGTAGAAAGAAGAAAAAAACACATGTTTACTAGCATGTGTAACTAGGGTAAAGTAGCAAGACTAGTTGGTCTCAAAGTTGGACTAAGCCACCTGAGGTTAGAATGCCCAGGAAAACTAAATAAAGGTGGACAAGGTTCCCTACAAGTAGTTTTACAGAATACTGCAGAGACTTGGATTCTAACTCTGGAGGGACAATTTTAAGGCAAAGTTTAAGGCAATTTATTAAGTCTGTCTGGTACAAACACAAAATAAAAGAAGGAGGCTGAGGGCAGATTACAAAAGAGAAAAAAAACACACAAAAACATTAGCAAGCCTAAGCCGTTGGCACCAACATTTCTACAGCCCATCCACCTATTAACTGGGCTAAGTACAAAATCAAGGACTATACAGGCAAAACAGCAGTGGCTATGGCAATCTTGGCAACCCAGATGTAGCTCCACAATCAATGCTACCTCAAGCAACTGCAGGATGATCAAGGCAACTCAGACGCATGTCAATTCCCATTGCTTTTCCTGTGGTGAGCTCCAGCACAACAGCTACCTTTAAAACAGGGCTCACAGGGCCTGGACAACAGGTTGCTAGTTTCCAGGTGTGCATGTCTGCCAGTGAGGGAGGAAAAGGGTGAAGCATTTTAGGAGAGGGACAGCTGATGGTGGTCAAAGGAGACCTATCACACGTGAAAAAAACAAATCTTTTGTGGATGTCAATGTAGCCACAAGTCACAATTATGTGAAAGTTGTAAAAGATATAATGTAGTGTAACAAACAACCAACGACTGACTGACTGAATTGTCCAGTTTGTTAGCATTCGCTTACATTAGCTACTACTTGGTCATATCAGACCAAAGCAGTTAAACCTCTAAATGTATTGAATAGAGGAAAGATGCATCTTATTGTTCAAGAATGAATCTTTTTTCACTTTAAGGCTTTATTTTTTAATGTGAACATCTTGTTGATATGTTCTCAGAATAACATTGCGTTCTTTCATTATCATTCATTCATTCAAGCTGAAAACATGAAAGCAACAACTTATAAGGACTAGACAATATATAAGGCACTTATTGTACTGCTGCTGCTGCTGCTGCTGTGCTTTCTCCCTTGCATCTTACCCAAGGCTAGCTTTAGCAGCTTTCTATTAAGCAGTCTTAGAAGGTGTAGACTTGGATCAAAGATAAGACCACTTTATCAACTGCTTTCATCCCTGTAAAGGACTTTTGACAGGAACTCCAAAGGAAATCAAGCACAATGCTCAGATTGTCTTCTCCTTCCATCCTCAGAGAAAAACAAGCTGCACTTTTGCTGTTGATTTTGAAAATGTCGACTTCTTTTTGCTTTTAAGATGCTTTAGTCATTTGACACCTCAACTCAACACTTATCTTCCCAAATCTGAATTTTAACAGCACTATTATTATCACTTGCATCACAATGATCCTTTATCTCAGCCTGTATTTGTTCTATTTTAACAGTCTTTTTCATACTTAAAAGTATTTATCAGTTTTTATAAAACTGCATGTAATCTCATCACTACAATCCCTGACTAGTTGCAACACTTATCCTAAGCCTCATCTGATTCATATCATATCCATCATGTTCAAAAGAAAAGAATAAAACATTTCAAATTATGCTGCTTTCAAAATTATAGTCCTTGAATTTGGTAAATACCAGTGAAGATTATATGGTGTTATTATTCATGACTTTACACTATTCCATGTTTGCTTGTGACCACAACAATCTTAAATGTTCCATTTCCCCAGATTGCTGATGACATCAATTCAAAACCAAAATAGTGTGACAAGAAATGATTTTGAGGGCTTTATATTACAGGTGCTTAAATTGCCTCTGCCTCTGGCTATTTCCTGGTAATGAGTATAAATGAATTGAAAAATGTAGATGGACCCGAACCGCCAGTGGAGAAATTGATTCCACAGTGGCTGACATCTCCATGCTAAAAGCAGAGATGGAGTAAAAGAGGCTGAGACTGCGGGGACGCCTGTTCCGCCCTCCACGACCCCCGCTGTGCAGTTTGTTGGTTGCTCTTTGGATTATAGAATGACTGAGCACTCTTCACTTGATCTCCACCCCCTGCTATGCTCCAGTGAGCCCAGGTAGAATTTTAATTCATTCTTTTATCTCTTAAAATATGCCATTTTTGAATTAGATTTATCAATATGCATGTAGGTCATGCTGGTCTGAATGTCTTGAATGACTTGATTAATTACCCTTTACTTAGACTTATTGCTGATGTTTATGTTTGCATCTGATTATTTATGCGTGAGTCAGACATGTGCAGTAAATTGTTTTCATAATTCTTAAGTGCGGATTCTACTCAATGGGACACAGTGAACAGCGTGGAGAGGACTCTTCAGATGTGCATGCTGCAATATCCCACATGATACGCCAAATTGGATGTACTCCCATGAACTACTTACCTCTTTACATTTATTGTCAGTGAACAGAGTCAATTTCCATCCCCATCTGCAGAGATTTGTCTGGCCTTAATCTGACTCTGCATTTATAGTCTTGTAAGAGCGAAGATTAATTTTGGCAAGCCACTCACATAAATGCTGCATAATTATTGTCATTCAAATACTTCATGTCTTACTTCTGAAGGGGAACTGCTGGCTTAACCACACTGTCTCATCTCCCACTGAGGAAGTCATTTAAGTTTTATTGAGACAAGAGTGATGAGTGTTAGCATTAGTATTACTATTAGTAGTAAACAAAACAACGTCTGATGCAAGGTCTCAATTTGCTTCGACATAGCAGGGTTTTTCCATAGCGAGGACACAGAAAATGCCAAATATTTAATAAGTGAGTGATCATCTAGTAACCAAAATAATAAAGATATATACGACTCTGTCTGATTCAACTCAGCATGTGACTGATTAATTGGTCACATTGTGTGTTCCCTCTGCAGTCAGTGCTAGCAGTTAATCAGCTTCGCCTCATCTGCTCATACGGCCAAGATACTAGTCTTTATATCTTGTTTGGAATCTCTGTAAAGTGTAAAGTGTCATGAGATATCTTCTGATATAAATAACATTGACTTGAATTATAGCTAAAGTTGTGGGAACGCAGTACAAGAAGTGATCACCTCCATAAATTATGCTAATGCATGCAGCCAATCAGATTCCACCATTTCCTCAAAAATCTAAAAAATCTGATTCTGGATCTTTTATTTATAAAGTAAGCTTAATGCACGACTACTGTGCCTGCTAATAAAATTTGAACCCCTCATTTCTTTTTAAGAGAAAGAAAGAGTAACACCGGTCATTTACGGGAAAGTGTGTCCTTAAATATTTGACAAAATTATTGTAATTTGTCAAGCAAGAAAATGGCCGCTCAAAGTCATATTTTTACTTATTACTTTAGATATACCATGCATCACTACAGTTCAGTTTAAGACAGACAGAAGAAGTTTCACAAAAGGATTTTATATTTCGAAATGTTCTGTTAGATAAAGAGTAGCACTAGCACAAGACCCCATTATGTAAATCCTGTGATATCCTGATTGTGGGCCATGTTTGGTAACCCGATGAAGATATCATTTCCTCTGATGGTGGAGAGGACTCTGGTGTGTGAATGAATCTGAGCTTGTTGAACTGCACCTGTGCTGCTTGTAATGAACTGAAGAAGTGTTGAATAGGAGGTAGGGCGCAAAGAAGGCAGCAGAAGGCAGACGAGGAAAGAATAAATTTAAACTTTTTTACTCACTACTCATCTTACTTTAAAAATACAAAACGAAACCCAAGAGTATTAAAAGATGTGAGTGGATATGTAGAGTCACGTTTGGTGTTAAATAAAACATTGTTACATTAAATACGCCACTTTTAATGGTGTTGGTTCCCTCATCCAACACTTAGAGAATTAGCAGATGGTGAGGAAGTGCTAAAAGCCACTCTGAAGTTGTGTGATTTAGATACGCTTAATGCACATTTACACTTGGCAAGAGGAGTTCTTCAGAGCAGAGGTGGGCCCATTATAGATCATGCATAACAATAAGGCCTCCCTCATGTTTTTGACTCCAGAATTTCAGTCATTTTTATCACTGCTCTCTCACTCTAGGGACCGTGCAGATCTTCATATGACACAAGTGCCAAACTAATTGCCAAAAGGAGCTGTCTCTTTAATTCATAGAACACATGCTAAAGCAGATGTCAAACCGCACATATTTTATGAAATACATGGAAATCTTTTGCAGTAGATTATAATGCAAATGGGTAAGTGAAACAGTAAGTCATAAAGCATACAGTATTTCCGACTGCTCTGTACAGAGAAACAAAAGCTCAGAATAAATGTATTCAGTGCTCTCCCTGACTGCCTGAGCGGTAAACACACACACCTCTCTACGCTCTCTTTCTAAGAGCCGGGATGATGGCAGAGGAGAGGGCTTTCATGCTGACTTTTTACTCAGTCATTGAAAACAATATGTGAAGGCTGGGGGAGTCCAGCCAGACAAAGAGCCGCCGTCTGCAGTGTAGGGCAGGAGTATCCTTCGCTTCAGGCCAGTTGATGCAACAAAATAAGCCCTACAGAGTGTCAGAGAGGGTAAGAGTGTCCTGGGGATACTTGGATCGAGGACAAAATATCAAACACAAGATATGAACATGAAGCCTTTTTTTTTTTCAATGAAATGAGACTGGAATTAAGTTCTTTTTGGAGCTGGAGGGATCATAAAAAAAGGAAATGACTCCTGTGTTAACTGCAGGGCAGACTAGCCTGTGCTCCCCTTCAGTATCATTTTGAGCAAAAGAAACTCAAAAATGTAGGGCAGACCTCCTTTACAATTCCACCCACCCCCCACCCCCCCTTCTGCATCTTTTGGGCTAAAACGAGGTGTTCAAATACTGCTCTGATGACTGGCTTTTCTTGTGTATCTTGTCCACCTCCCCCTTATGAAGTGGGACTAAACGCCTCTTGCAACACTCAGACACAATAAAGCTGAAACAATAGCACCCTTCTCTTGCAGAAAACAGCTTAAGAAATTACATTAGTGAATAATTCTCCCAATTCACTTGTCAGTCACTGCATATCGTTCAAACACACCTACTCAAAGCAGGTTTCTCCCAACAGACTATCTTTCGGTCCAACTGGTTCTTCTCTTTTGTTCCATATCTATCTCATTTTCCCTTATCAAGCCAACACCAAATGCCTCTGGCACGAAACAATGGAGACTGTGATGGGTGGTCGAAATCACTGCATTGGCCCAGCTTCCGTCTCATTTTCAATTTATTTAAATATGCACTGGTGCTGCATCGTAGCCAAAAAACACACTGGTTATGTTCATGAACGCCTCAGAGTGCTCGTGCCTTTGGGTGGCGTCCCTCTGCCTCTCACAGGACTGTGAGTACTGACTGACCCAAATACATTGTTTTGAGTAGCAGTGGCACATTTACACTGTGAAAGTGATTCATCTATCATGAGCAACTTATTGCCAGATTAAATGCTTTACTTTGTTTGTTGTATGTTATTGTAATGCCATTCTACTGGATGGAACAGATTCAAATAGATTTATTTGAATTTTGCTGTAATTTCCCTATGTATTTTTCATATCTCGTAGCACACAGTTGGCCATAAAACATCTGCATACGTCTCCAAAGGTTGTTAATTAACATCACTATCTTTGTGGTAACCTGACCAGCTGCTGAGACCTGCTGATTGTAGCTGCTGAGGCTTTCAAATCTCACTCACCAGCCTCTACTCCGTTTTGGAACAAACCCCGCTCTCCCTTATTCCCTCTTTTCCTCATCCCTCGCTGGAATTACACAACACAGATTTCTGGCTTTTTCCTAAAACTCACTGACTACTCTGTTTTGGAACCAAATCTCCTTGGCCATTGGAATTTCAAAGCACTCCCAATCTCTCTGCCCCCACCATCCTTCATCCTTCCCCTGCTTAACGATGGGAGGGTGGTGCTACAGCACGAGCCAGCGAGCATGTCTCCTTTTTGAGCCAAAAAAAAAAAGGACATGAAAGAGAAATATTTTGCATGGCGATACCTTACGTCCTTGCTGTATTTCTGTTGCATTTCTGCCCTAGTTAGCTAGCTTACTTCCTATTGTGAGAATACGACTTCATTGTTGTTGAATTGTTTTTTTTAAAAAGGGTGCAGTCCCTTATATAATAAACATCACAGATGATCCAGTGCCCCCATTAAATTTAGCTGATCCATAAATCATTTCACTTGTTGCACCGGGGGTGCAGGGTCAAGGTTCTTTTCCGAGCAGCGAAGCCTGTCCTGTATCCAAGCAAGTGGTCTGAATTGATCTCAGCTTCAGAGAAAAAGTATGAGACAATGTGCGTCTGCTAATAAGGCTGACAGTTCTCATTTAATATTAGACACAGTTGATCATAAAAGATTCAGAGGAGAACTAGAAATGTATTAAATTGACTGCTAAACTCCCCGAACGCTGATTGTTCTAACTTTTAAGCACAGCAGGCCTGTAAAGCTTTGGATTACATGTTTGAGTAATGAAGGATGAACTGTTTCAAAAAAGTTCCAGTGGTAAATCTTCCACCATTATCAATGCAAACTTCACATGTGCCGTGCAGAATGACTTCACGTGAGCTGAACAGTAAACAGCTGAATCTTCTTCCAGCTGTTCCCAACGAAGAATTTAACTCCATAAAACCTGACAACCTCGGTGGTCTGCAGATTTCTGTATCTCCAGTCACTCAGTGTTGATTTATGACCTCAATATTGTTCCTCCTCTACCCTCAGCTCATTACTACTATGCATAGATTTTAGAAATACATGCACAATGGTAAAGCTATAATGATTATAAAACAAACCCATCCTCCACACACACTGAGTGATTAATGGGCACTGTCAGTCATGGTGCAACATTAGCACAGCTATTTACCGAGCGCTGCGTCTTGTAAGAGCTCCGGAGACATGGTGGCACGTTTTGTCCCCAGATGAGGTGAGTTATCATCAAGAACTTACATATCTGAAATATCTTGTATTCCAGTCGACCAGAGTTGTTTAAACGTCTGTGTGCGCGCCCTACACAGACGTGGAGACCGTAGCTGCCAAAGGATAGTTGATAACACTTTCATAACAATACAGGCATGCAAGATAAAGTTTCCCCAGTGGACTCAGGAAAGTTTATCTCATCAAGTTTAACCTCTCTATTCGCAGCAAACAAAGAAACAAACACATGCACAGGTGCACACACACAATCCTGCCTCATTAAGCTAGCTAAGCAGTCGTCCTGAGGAAAAAAGGTGAGCTGGGGCTGTGCAGTTTCTGCCATTTATAAACTACTTCCCTAAATTAGCCATGTCCCCAGTGAGGAGAGTTGGGCCACTAAGCAACCCAGCTTACCGCTTTGAATGAAACACATAGCTTGAATGTTCTTTAGTGCTGTTTTCCGTGACGATAAAGTTATAACACAGGGTCGCCTTCAGAGCATAATGATGCAAGATGGTGCTCATCGTTTGCTTGCATGAAGCTGATGTTTTGGATTTAGCTTTGTGATTCTTAAAACTTCTTGATCTTTTTTGAACTTTTCGTAGCTACAGGGTTTTATATGAAATGGTGGTAGTCACCGCAGAGCTCATGCATAAAAAATAACATTAACCCAACGTGACCATGCAGCAACGTGAAAAGAAAACAACTGATAAATAACAGCACTGTGTGCAAAATTACCTTCACTCCAAATGACCTTGACAAAGAAGCAGCTCGCATAGAAGTTTTTTTATCTTTAAGTTGTGATTGTGCTCAGTTTAATTAATGCTGTGCGTCTCTCTGTACACAAGCAACCTCAAGGGAGCATGCAAATATTCTTTATGGATAAACGGCCACATCACGGTTGCTCTGTATTCAATTAATCAGAATGAGTAAACCACAGAGAGGCCCGCACAAACAAAAAATTCATCAATGATTTCAAGTCCAATAAGCCTGCAGACAAATCACTGTCTATACAGTGAGCAATTTGGTGCACACCTCCGCTGGCTCACAGTGTGTTGTTCATCTTATGATAACACAGTGTGTTTTTCTTGCAGCTCCATGTTGCCTTCAAAAAGAAGATTTATGAGGATACAAAATTTCTGCAAGGAAACTTGTACTACCCTCATCCGTTTTACTGATAAAGTCAGGGACATTAATATTGAGATATTAAGAATTTTGAGAACCTCAACAAATTTATTTTCTGGTGCTTGCTATCTATTTTGTTTTCACTCAGGATCATCGGGTGTGTGGCTGCGGAGTCCATCAAAATGTATTCCATGTATGGGCAGAGAGTAGAGAGGTTAACAAAAAGCCTTTTAGGAGAATGGGCTGCTTAATTAGCTCATCAAAACATAGCATCCCAGAGTGACACTTACTCCTCTGCCACTATCATCTCAATATTTACTGTAAATAAAGGAAATTGCCACCGGAAGATGTGTCAAAGCTCTCAGTTTAAAAGCACCACCAATATTTAGAATATTACAAATTCATGTCTTGTTGACGGTTGCATCAGCGCTATAAAAAAATCTTTCTATGTACAAAAATGTGTAGTATGTGCTGAAGGTTGTTTACTACCAATGACTCAACATTTTATTGCTTTTGATACCCTCTTTCTGTTTTGTCTGCTTTTAATCTCACTGCCCATCGGGATCTCCAAACCCTCTTATCCCCCGACTTCATCTTTCAGCTGCTTGGCTGTGAATAGTGTTCCTATGAGTCAGTGAATGGCATCGCTAAATAGTTTGTACTCAAGACAAAAAATGACAAAGCATCATTAAAACAATATTATTTTACGTGGTGACACATCAGCTCTTCACTTGATAATTTAGACTTCGCCTCTAATGAGCTCCCTTGAATTTACTGCTGGGAGGATATGATGTCACTTACAGGCCACCGTAAGCTTTGTCATTAATAGGGGATGGATGAAACTTAATGCTACTGTCACAACTGTCAGCAGATTTTGTTAAGTACTGCTCCAGATGAAGCACCCACACTCCTCCTCCTACATAGATAAAAAGAAGGTATCTATAATTTTTAATGAATATTCTCTGATTGAGTATTCTCTGATTGCAGGTGCAAACTCTGAAGGGAATAAAGTTGTTCAGTGAACCTTACATAAATCTTCTAATCTCTAATTCTCTGTCTTTAATCAGTGATGTGAAAGTGATTTTTTCACCCCTTGTCTTAGGGTCTGAGGCCGAACAGGCTGCAGCGGAAAATATTATTTACATGTTTCATCTTGCATGTCCAAGGCTGTGTGTCAGACTAAAAAATATAATGAGCCATGAATGATTATGGGTTGCAGTGCTCTGTCGGCCACCGCCTGTTCTCACGTAGGGGGAGGCTTATATAAAAACAAATCATGAGCAGTGATCATAAGCTCTGTCACTCTGTTTTCTGTGTAAGGTAGCATTTGGAGAGACATAAGAACCGCCTCGTCATATTATATAACAACATCACTTGAACTTTATGTTTGATGCTTTTAAGGGGATGTGCTTAACACTTTTGCAAATATTTCTTTATGTTTGTTTTGGTCTGCGTGGTACGGTAAAGTGCCGGGGTTTGTTAAGCCATAAGGTTTTTGAATGCATATTGAATGTATATTGCACTGCCTCTCATTTTCCTGACTGTGATAATGATGTGGCAATCATTCTCTTCCTCTGCTGCGCAGCTCAACCACATGGGACTCTGAACAAGATCAATTAAATGCAAATACTGTTAGATCCAGGTCTGCTTTGTAGTCATCAATCCTCCATAGAAGCTGTTGACGAGCCCCTGTCTCACATTTGACCCGATGTCATGTCAAATTTCCAAAAGATAGCATGCACTACTTTACCCTCTTTGTTACCAACAGTTAATATCACAGCTACTGTATAGGGGCTGAAATGACCTGCAGCTCCTCCAGCATGGGTGTCTGGTGGGCGTTGAAGGGGCGGATCGCAGGCTGCTCCCCCCTCCCTGATCTAATAGCCCCACGGGGAGCAGCATAGCCTGTCCACTTCATGTTTCCCATTTGGTGGTTAGAACCCTGATGGGGATGTTTAAGGATGGGAAGCCTTAACGCCCCCATTTGTTTTCCTGTAGGTAATCGATGGCAGACTCAGGGTTACAGCTAATGTGATTTATGTGTCCTATTTCCACTGTTATGCTTCATGTACAAATTGTCTTTGGTGATGTAAATTCCCCAATCTTTTCACAACTTGCTGACACTGGATACCGGCTGCCAAACCCAAGCAATTAATCCATGTTTGTGTCCATTGTCTTTTTTTTCTCCCCCTACTAGCAACACCCACAGATCATGACATGTGAAGTGCACTGGAACTTGATCCTTTGTTTCACACACCTCTCTCTTGTATAATGCAGCAAATGCAGAGACAAAGATAGAAACATTTCACCTACATTCTTGTCAAAACCTGGTGACACTTTTCAAGATAATTCTAATTGGCAGGTGTTTCTATTTGTGTTTCATGTGGCATAGCATCATGAAATGAATCATGCTTCACTCTTGACTGTTAAGTAAATCATCTGCAGTCTAAACACAAAGGAAATCGAATCCACCTATTCATTCAGTGATGCATACCCTTGTAATTATGCCACTATCTGCGACACAAAGGTGTACATTAATGCCCCCTCTCTCTTGCTCAGGGAAAACATCAATGCAATAAACATGGACGGTGTTAGAACAGTGCACCAAGTTGCACAAGAAAACCTGTCATCAAATGGGCATGCAGGCTGTGTTTGAAAAAGACAGATCCAGACATGTGATAAAACCCTTGTAGACATTTGAGTTCTTGCAAAAATACAAAGATCGTCTGTTGACTGTAAAGAAGAAAATAGGAAAAATAGACAGTCAGAGAGGTGCTATAAACACTTAGTACTAAGAGCAAAATAAGAATAAGCTACTGATTGAACCACCAATTGCAATCAGCCGAAAGCATAAACTCCACTTGAAAGCCAAACTCTCTTTCTCTGATGGTAAAGCCTATTTTGTTTTTCCTCCCACAGCAATGTTTATAAAAACATATTTTCATGCGTTATTTAAGCTGAAGTTCAAGGTGCAGCTTGCAGTGTTGATTTTCCCCCATGATATCCTTTCTGACGAGATGAGAAAACATGTTTCTCAAGCTGCTGCACTTGGTTGTCAAGGGAACATTTCTGGAAATGGAGTGTGCTCTGTGAAAGCATGCTCAAATATTTGCATAAAGGCAAATACCACATTTAAAGGCGAAGAGATCGAATTGAACATTTGATTTTTTTTCCAAAACAGAACCATTCTAAGCCACTCTAAAAGAAGAATGAGAGAGCCCTCCACGCCCTCTTCACTTCAAGACTTCTGATCGTCTTCTGTAGATGCTTTATGTTATAGAAAATGTGGCTAGTGTTCTTTATCATTTGCTATCTGCTGTCTGTTTGAGTGCCTTCTTAGAGCTGAACAGTGATGAAGCAGTGTCCCTGTCCAGGATCCAAGGACAGTCCTCTGTAGGAGGCAGAGCAGAGCCTGATGGACGAAGGAGAGAGGGCAGAAGAGGACAAACACGACTCTTGAATGTACTTCAGTTGGATGAAATCTCATAAATCATAAAATATAGCCTTGTGTTGGTATAATAGCGTAATTACATTAATCAGGAGTCAGAATGGAGACCTTTGACACAAACTAACTGCAAAAAAAAAACAACCCTAAACTTGTGCATAAATCAGCTTCATCTAGGAGACAGTGATGTGATTTCCTCTACGCTCATGAATTATAAACACACAGTGAAGGGAGACAGAAGAGGAAATGCTGAGCATGTACAAATGAGGATTATCAGTAGATGTGATTCAAAATCTGAGCCCGGGCTAACTGTCCTTTTTAATGGAGAGGTTACCACAGTCTCGGACACAATTGTATATCACAACAGGCATGTAAATGAAGATATAAATTATAGATTGCTGGATGAGATGTGTGAGGAATCACAAATGACAGAGGTGCTGTATCAATCTCCTGTACTGACTACACTATTAAGATCACATGGCCACCGTTAAACAGACAAGCCATCCGCTCATTTACAATTACAATTCAGCCGTTTAGCTGACGCTGTTACCCAGAGTGACTTTGAGCGAATGAGTTAGCAGGTAGCTGTTTAGTGTCTGGCTCAAGGACACGTGGCTGTAGCTGGTTGCGTTGCCTGTCATGGGGATCAGACCTGTGACCTTTTCTTACACAATGAATTTTCTAACCACCATCTCTAACAACCTGTTAAATGTGTTGCAGTAACATTTCAGCACCAGTTGGTTTTAAATTAAAGTCTGTCATGTGTTTTATAAGGACTGTCAAAATGCTGAAAAAAAAAATGTTGTGGAAGAAACAACGTCACAATTTGCAAAGGAGAATATAATTCATCACTCCGCTTGTCATGGCTCAATTATGGTCTATAAATCCAGAGGAAACAGTCAATAATAAAGCAGCTTGGTGAAAGGCTGTTACACTTGACTTCATTTCACATGAAGCCTCCATATGCTTCCATGATAAAGGCATGATAGAAGTCATAAACAGCCATGATGGTCCGCTGTCAGCTGATCCACAGCTGGTAAATTTGTAACCATATTCATTCATGCCTGCAAGAATTTGCATGATTGATTGCAATTATGTTTAGCTGTCATTACACAGTTGGATGAAAAGTGCAGCTACACTGCATAGAAAACCAATAGTTTCGATTCTTCAATAACGGAAATTCATGACATGAGCAGTAAATGGCTTCATACTGTAGTATTGAGAGCAGTTTGGTTCCTCTGAGGAAGGATTAGTGCTAATTGGCCCAGCTGGATAAACAGAGCTAATGGTGTTAGCATACTGCATGGCAGAGCACATGCACCAACTTTTGTGTACCTTTATACATTTTTGAATAAGTATTATCTCTCAGCATAGGCATCATGACATAAAAAGGTTCCCTTGACATTTAGTCCAACCCCACACACCTCCTGCTCCTCCTTTTCCTCCTCTTATCATGTCACTCTGCCTCCTCATCTCTGTTTTTTTTTTCCCCTCATTCGCTATCCCCACATCTGTACCTCCCCTTACCCCTCATCTCTTTTGGTCTCTGGCCCTGATTCACTACTCTGTCAGTAGATCAATAAAAAGGCTCTCTGTCAGGAGGAGCAACTGCACGCCTCAAACCCCCCCCCCCCCCCCCCCCTCCTCCCCTGACCTCCCCCCCACCACCTTCTATGTCTCCCCAGACTGCAGACACACAGCCTGCTGGGAAGCTGGCTTACTACATCCCATACTGGAGAGTATCTCCTCCTCGCTTGCCCCCCCGCCTACCCCACCCCACCAACCTTTTTCTCCTCTCAGGATCACTTTTCATCTCTGCACCTCGAACCCGATGGAGAGAAGAAAAAAAAAATGCGTGGCACCTTAATGGGCTGCTCAAAGAAGAAGAAAACCAGGACTTTTTCTGAGAGTCAAAAAAGAAACAGCCTGTGAAAATAGGATGTCAGCACAAGACACACAACGTGAAAAGAAGATGGGATGTGAGGGGAAAAAAGCAGGGTGAGAGAGGGAAGTTGTGCATTCAGCTAAGCTGCAAAAGGCTGGCTCGTCTTCCCTTCCCTACCCCCCTTCCCTGCCTTTCTCCACCCCCTGGAAAAGTCTCTCTCTCTCTCTCTCTCTCTCTCTCTCTCTCTCTCTCTCTCTCTCTCCTACCTCTTTTCTCTCTCCCTGGCTCTGCAGCTGTGGTCTGCTGAGCGTCACCTCCACACAGCAAGTGCCTTTACTTGAGCAGAAGAGGAAGAAGGAAGAGGAGGGTAGCTGTAAGAGGGAGAGAAAGAGAGAGATAGGGACACAGAAAAAAAAAAAAAATCCCACGAGTGTGTTTGAACACCCCAGAGGAGCATCTCTCTGACTTCGCAGAGAGAGCTGAGAAGTGCACAGAGACAGACGGGCAGAGGCAGGCGGCGTTGGAGTATCACAGCGCTGGTGGTGCTGGCAGAGCATGCTCAGTGGAGACAGGGGAATCCACTGGTGCTGTTGATCCTGGTGTCCCTGGCAAAAGCTGCTTGAGCAGGAGAGAGAGAAAACGGCGCAGCAGCCAGGATCTTGCCAGGGGGGCAGCATTTTACAGCGACAACGAAGCGTGGAGACAGCTGAAATCTGCACACACACACAGACAGACACGCACACACAGACAGAAACACACAATCACACAGCTGAGTGGGGAAGGACAGTCAGTCACACGCTGCATTTAAAAGATTCACGACAATCCATCTTCTTCTTCTTCTTCTCAAACACACAAACTTACACTGGAAACACACACTAAATGTCACATTTTCTTGTCCATGGATGGTAGAGGATGGAGAGGAAAACTTCTGGAGAGGAAATTTTCTTTTGAGCAGGACTTTACCGCAGAGATTTTTCCACTAAGAATAACTTTCTTTTTTGGGGGAGTTGGAGGTTTAAACGCTCTATCCAAGCACAACACAAAATAACCTCTATTTTTAGTTGCAGAAATTGAGAGCGGTCTTTGGGACCATTAAGATGCCTCCTCCTGATTCAGTCTGAGCAGTAAGTGGATTATGACGGAAATATTTTGGGATTTCTCTTTTGCTTGAGAAAAAAGAGAGAGAAAAAAAGAGAGAAATATATATCCATGACCGGTGGATTTACGTCTGTCAAAGAAGGAGAGGATCCTGTGCGTTTTCTCCTCTCTTCTCCTGTGGATTACAGATGGGCTTTGTGATCTCCCAGTGCAGTCTCATGGATGATCGCTCACTGCCAGTCATTAGGATAAAGTACAAAGAGGGACACAAGTGAGTATTCAGCTGGATTTTTATCTCTCAGGGCTTAAGCTTGTATGAAAACAAGGGTGTCGGAAGTGAATCTGTAATGAGAACACATCGCGACAGCTTTTTTCCTGTTTTAACAAGAGAAAATGTAACTCACTGATTTAACTGCTGTACTGTGTTTAATGAATGATTATCAGTGTGTAAATGGTAGACACATGATTTATTATTATTATTTTTTTTACAATACTGAATCTGTATGTTTACACACCATTTCCCAATGAACATAATTTACTAAATGAGGGGTACTGTCTACCCGGCAGGTGGCTTGGGCTCGAGCGGAGATTGATTGAAGTGATCTGTGTGAATCCTATTAATGCATCCTGGATTGTGGCCAAGGCAGAAGCAATGGAGGGGAACACCGCTGTCTAGCAGCACTATCTGATCTGCCTTCTCACTGGACAAACTGAGCACCCTCTGCACTCCCTCTTCAACAACACTACTCCTCCTCCTCCTCCTCTAGCCCAGGCAAGGATGGTACCTCCACCTCCCACCAACAAGCCCCACGTGTGCCTTTCCACCATCCTGATCATGAGCAGCATGGCGCTGATTGATGCCTACCTGGTGGAGCAGAACCACGGGCCACGCAAGATTGGCATCTGCATCATGGTGATGGTGGGAGACATCTGTTTCCTAATTGTCTTGCGTTACGTGGCGGTGTGGGTGGGTGCCGAGGTACGCACAGCAAAGCGAGGCTACGCCATGATCCTGTGGTTCCTTTACATCTTTGTGCTGGAGATCAAAGTCTACTTTGTGTATCAAAACTACAAGGCGGACAGGAAGAGCCTGGATGCTCTTGCAAGAAAAGCATTGACGTTGCTGTTGTCAATTTGCATCCCAGTGCTGTTTGTGGTGCTGGTTGCTATTGACCATATGGAGTACGTTCGCGCCTTCAAGAAGCGTGAGGAGATCCGTAATCGTCTCTTTTGGGTGGTGGTGGACTTGCTGGACATACTGGACATCCAAGCCAACCTGTGGGAGCCTCAAAAGAAGGGGCTTCCTTTGTGGGCTGAGGGCCTGATGTTCTTCTACTGCTACATCCTGCTGCTTGTGCTGCCCTGTGTGTCCTTGAGCGAGATCAGCATGCAGGGCATCAACATTGTGCCCCACAAGATGCTCCTGTACCCCATCCTCAGCCTCGTCACCATCAACATCATCACCCTCTTCATCCGCGGAGGGAACATGATTCTATACAAGGACGCCAGGGTATCCGGGATCCTGATAGGAAAGAACATCCTGGCTATCATCCTAAAGACCTGCAGCTTTGTGCAGTACAGGAGACAGTTGCAGAACGCTTCTCCTGCCTTTGGGGTGGAGCTGCAGAAAAACTCGGTGGCACACGCTCGCCCTGCCCCCACCCCACCTCAAGTGGTCATGCAGGACCAGACGCCCCTCCCAGAGGTGACGACGTGTGAACACACATGACAGAATGGTGAGGTGTATCCTGGAAATGTCAATATGAATATATATGACCCTCAGGACGCTGGCAGGGCACAAAGTTCTACACCTTTTAGGGCATGTGAACACTCATGTGAACACACAGGAGATCATGATCTTCTCCACTGATGCTTAATGGCACACAGGACACTGCAGACGCTTAGCGAGGCTAGAGCAGTGCTGTATCCAAAGCTGTCATGGTGCAAAATACAGTATCACTTGTGACTTTGGTAAAGCATTTCCCACAATGAATTCAGTTAACTGTGTATTTTTTCTAATTGTACAAAAGAAAAAAAAGCTATCACTGCAAGATTAGAGGATATATTTTTGAATTGTGTGTGTTGCATTCTAATCTTAAATTTAAGGGTCTGTGTGCTGTGGTGTGTATTTCTGTTGCTCGAATGTTCTTAGTAGTCGAGGGCTTTAACGTGTCAAAGTCAGAGAGAGCAACCAAGAAGAGAATCAAACTAATGAGAATGAAAATAACAGTTAAAGCTTTCTCCTGAAAGAAGTGTGTTTTTATATGTGATTCTTTGATAAAGTATTGTGTACAAGATAAAGGCTTTCCTGCTCTTTGACTGGCTGTAAAAGAGTCTTTCATAAAGTTATTGGACCAATTGAGTATATTTCACGTTTTAATTAAAATTCAACCATTGTCGTTTAATTAACCTGGGTTACAAAAGAAAATAGACAATGATTTTTTCCCACTCTGGTTCAATCTACAATTAGAGACTACTTAATTGCTGAAGTGGTGCCTTTGCAATGTCATTCATCTCGAGCGTGATCATTATATTTGAGGCCACTTATTCCAAGCAAGGAGGATAAATTCTCTGTGCAGTTATGAGCAGTTTGATCACTGCAAAGGGTAACTATGGTGCTGTAGTCATAGGACAGAATACACAGCCAAGGGGCAACGCTGCAGATGGATAACTGATTCCCAAATAAGGAAACCTGTTTAATATCCTCCTCAGGCACTCACTGGCTATCTGTGCTTGTGCTTAGTGGCAGCTCTTTGTAAGCGCTGTCATTTTGTTCTTCGCACAAAAGGACAAAATGGATACTTTGGTCCAGTGATGTGAATCTAAACAACAGCCA
Organism: Argyrosomus regius; assembly: GCA_946959425.1. Classification (NCBI taxonomy): domain Eukaryota; kingdom Metazoa; phylum Chordata; class Actinopteri; family Sciaenidae; genus Argyrosomus; species Argyrosomus regius. The sequence continues at coordinate 19,840,523 of OX336894.1, forward strand.
AGAAAACATCACATCTTCTAATATGACAAATCTCTTTCTGTCTCAAGCAATCTTTTTTCTCTCCATCAACACCAGTTGAGCCAGAGCTGGACTTTTCCTTTTTGTTTTTCAGTAGCAGACATTTTGGCATTTTCCTAAAAAACTTGGATGTCAAAAGTAGAAGAAAAACAGCAGATAGATATGTGTCCTCAAAGGAGGATTTTTACAGGGTGGGCCATTGCTTACACAGTCAGACATGCAACAAGGGATTGAACAATGAGGTCACGTGGCATGATATGATGCAGTGCAAAAAAGCAAATAATACCTACTCCTGGCACAGGCGCCACGGTAAAAAAAAAAAAAAAAAGAAGTACATTTTTATAATAGGTTCCTTCTGTTGTACGCAGGTTACTTTCTTTTTCATAATCTCTCCCTCACCACTGACTGCTTGCATAATTTAAAGCAGACTGGCTGTCCATGTTTGTTAAATCCCTGAGAGTGCAGAAGCCGGTCCAACATTTTCATCCGTGCAAGGCACAAAAACAGGAAGGTGGCAACTTACTGTGGCACAAACCAGGCTATCACATTAAGACTGCTGTAGCCAGCATTATTTGTCAGTGCTGATGGCTTGTAAAGTTACAACATCAGCAATTTAGACACTATAGTCTACTTGTACTATTGGATTGCATTGTTTTTACAGAACTATAGCAATGAAAAGAAAACACCCAACCCTTAGAGAATATGCTGAATGATGAATTCAGTTCATGTGAGGAAAAGTTTCTCCTGAAATGGGTTTTGATTGTGTTAGTCACAATGTAAGAAATCCGATAAAAAATAAATCTTGTGTGCTCTACCGTCGATGTGAAGTGTTTGCATAGTTTGCACATAGTGTTACTGGTCTTATCAATTGAAAAAATCAATTGAGCACAAATAACACAACAGCTTAATTATATGAAGGCTTTTAGGTATCCGACCATGCCAAGGCTACTCTTTAAAGAGCAGAGATCAGAAACAACAGTACTGTTGGTAATCCATACAGTACAGTAGACCTTAACTACTGGAGCGGTTGGTAAAAGCAGAAGATGTGGACAAAAAGATGCCATTCAACAAGCGGCAGCACTTGGCTTATACAAGGAATATAATATAACATTCACATGCACAGATTCACTTTCAGCATCAAAGAAGGGCTTACATCTATCCCAGCATGCAATGTATAGAGAGAAACACCCCAGATAGGTCAGCAGTCCACTGCAGAGCTAACAAAAATCTCTAGTTCATGTGATCTGCATGTATTTCGACAGTGTGAGGACAAAGGAGCACATATGTGAACAGAACATGAGGAGTACATTATGCAAACTAATGCACCCAGGTCCCTCTTGCTGTGATGTGACAACTGTATCACGTGACGCCCCGCAAAGCACATTCTCAAGTCTTAAGTCCCAACTCTCATGTGTACTAACTGTTGGATGTGTAACAGTTACTTTACATAAGTACATTGTAAAGGCATTAGCAAAACAGTGCATTTGCATTTGACTGAAGACGATGTAATGAACTCATTTTGGCTCAATGTGAAAGCCTTTACTCGCTGAGCAGTGTGTAGATTCTTTAGTCTGTTAAATGGAACATAATCAGACTATCAGACAAAGCACTGTGACTATCACTATATTTGTTTATATATGTGGCAGAATTCATAAAATGTCTTCACTGTTTATCACCATTTGGTTAATCAACATCTGCTTTTCAACAAAGCACATATATTATATTCATATTCTTGATGTTTTCATAATGTACAATGTTTTACCCTATTACTGACTAATTACTATATTAAGCATGTTAAGGAAAAGCCCCACAGAATGATTTCTGTTAGAGCTTGAAACACAAAATCTATTGTGGGAAGTGTCAAGACATATAGCTACACATGACAAAATCCAAATAGTTGATTTCACATATTTTTCATGCCTTAATTGGTCGACAAATTTGATTTTCCGGTTAAAAATCACAAGTTGAACATTCATTTGACATGTTAAATATCAGATTTACAATGCATCAAAGCACAAATTATAGAAACTGAGATTGTTTTGGATCCAATGGCACCAAGCATTTGATAGAATATAATGATACAGCCATATCTGTCTCATATTTGGTCTTTAGTCACATTGTGTAACTAATTTCATCCCACAGGAATACATTATGAAAATGTCTCTAAGGTCTGCACAATTATCAGTACTAGACTGAGACTGATGTTTACATATGTTGTCATTGTTCATCACCCTTTAGAATCAACAAAGTGCTACCAGCTAAGAGTGTACAACTGGTGTTCATATCAATATGTTTCCATCAAAACAACAACAAAAAGATGACCCACTCCTCTGGAAGCCACAAGTGTGCCTTTGGGCAGTCACCCAACCCAATCTACCACGCACTCTCCCAACCCACTGCACATCACCCTTACCGCACTGCCAGATCCTGAATGAATGTTGCATTCATCCAGATTACCATGTTTTTTTGCTTTGCGCTCTCGAATGTTAATAAACTGGAAAAGGCTGTTGGATGCACCTCCACACTTACCACATTAACACTGACAAAGCGGCCAGTGCCAAGCAAGCAAGACAAACGGCTGCAGTAAATTCACAGCTCGACCTTCGGCAGTCTTAGATGGCAACAGAGCCGGGGAAACAAATGTATTTTTCATGGAAGACATGTTAGAGCACGAAGAGAACAAATCAGTACAGAAAATGAATACTCATCAAGTATAGATTATCTTGTCTGGTGGGAAACTGATTTTGGATATAAAAAGACGACACAAATAACACCAGTTTGTTTTTTTATGTCGATGAAGCACAGGAAAGCGTGCAATGCTGCTGTCTGAACTGGCCGTATTTAATGCTGTAACTTAAAGCTCTGTGCATCTTCCAAACAGTACAGAGGTCAGCATGCATGCTAATGAATGTTTTAATCTAAAATTTAGATGCTGTGCACGTGAACAAAGCACAGAAGGGTCAGAAAGTTATTCTGCAGAGTTTGAGACTCATTTAATTGCTACTAAACATACTATACCTACACATATTGCAAGGATGTGCACATTAGCTCTGGGCGATATTTAACATCCTTGAGCAATTTTGCTGAACAGTCGCAATTATCTATTCCTAGGAACAGTGGTGCAACAAAACAGTTTCGTCATACATATCTCTCAGACGTGCATGTACTATGCATGAGAGGAGACCTGTGTGCAGAGTTTTATTCTCTGTGCCCCTGTAACACCTAAGGTCTCACTATCTTGCCCATGCACAGTTCGGCGAGGATTAACAACAGCTGTGGAGTGTGAACTCGACGGTGGATCAAGACTCACAGCTATAGTATGATCTTTCTAATAATCAGGTCACTCTGCTGGACTGCAAGCAAGTTTCCGCGACCCAACAGGGAACCGAGGTGTCGGAGATGTGAGCCGGTCGCTCCGAGCGCCGTCAAGTGTTGAATGTAAATGTGAATTATGGAGAGGTGTTTCAATATTTAAACTTGTTGGCAGTTTCTTGAGATTTAGCATTTAAATCCGAGCAGTTCTGCAAGTTTTCTATCAGGCGTTGTTGACCTATAAAAGATTCAGATGGTTTATGATTCTCTCTGTTGCTTACGGTGCTTTTTCTCAAGAACCCATTTATATGTAAAAGGTATTAGTCAAATCCCGAAAGACCCAAAAGAACATTTGCTCTGTGTAATACCCATCGTTAGAAGGCAACATCACTACACATGCCTGTGACTGTGTTTATATTTTGTCAAGCATTTGATATTCACTTGGAATAAAAAAGGAATTTTACAGGATAAAAAAAAAAACAACAGAAGGTTATTTCCTCTCCATGTTTAACTTGTTTCTTTGTTGAAGCCACTCAGTGAAACATTTCACCTTGTGGCAGGAAGCGTATTGTCAGTTCCACCCCCTGCAGTTGGTCAAGTCCGCTGTACAACACCTGTCACTCATTTTGATGAGCTGTCTACCTTGAAACAGCATCTAGCCCAGGGCTGCAGGAACTGCCATCAAAAAAAGCCACCACAGGCATTAATGAAACAGATGGTGAGTGCAGGCAGATTTTAAGAGAAACAGCAGTGATTTCTTATCTCAGTCCACAATTGTTGCAACAACCTTCTTGTGTTACATGGCCGCTAAGTAGCCCACGGCAAATACATTTCTCCCCCGAAATATCCTGAATTTAATTGAAAAGCCAGTTTGTAATACTTTGTAATATGTTTGTATTGGTGAGTGTCAGTGTTAGAGTGACTGTGCTGTTTTTTGTTCTAATGAGGCAAATCTGGCATAATTTCCCCCTAGTATGACAGTGGCTGTAGCCAGAAAATTATGACTAAACATTCATTGTTCGGTCAGGAGCAGCTCTCAGCTGGGTGCTGAAAGATTTAATGCAGCCTCACAGAGGAGGTGGGAGCATCCATTACAAATGAAACATTGAAGGTAAATGGACTGACACTGTGTTATGCATAAGTTATTATTTTGTTAAAAATGTCTGTTAATGTGCTCAGTTGAGGTTAAACCTCTATCGTTAAGAGATGTGGTGGTCTTTGGAATATTATTCATTAAACAGTGAGTCAAGAAAAGGGTTAAATGTATTAGTCATGTCAGGTGTCAATCACTTGTGATCTTGAATATTTGTGTCAACGTTATATAAATTATTTAACATTAAAATACATATAAAATGTGTATAAAATTGTCTTCCCTCAGGGCGAGAAGGTGTTTTTAATTTTTAATTTAAAATGTTTTTTGTTATCTGACAGCATGTGAGTTGGCTGAAGCATATGTCCACATGATCTGTATAACATTGCTAAAGGAGCTAAAGTCCATGCATGAGCATAACTAGTGAGAAAGAACCTTATGTCAAACATCTGAAGTGTTCCTTTAAGCAAGGAGGAAACCTTAATTACACACGCTAACATGCTAACACACTGAATGAATGTCCATTTAATAAACATGCTGTTATTTTGACAGATATGTTTGTGATTCCAAATGCGCAGTCTGTCACCATGTTTCAATATGAGCATGTTGTGCATTGAAAAACTTTTATCCAGACTAATAACACTGATCGCTTTATAAAGATGATGATATAGTAAATGGCCAAAAGCTAAATTAGACATGCCACATAATGGCACCCCGAAGCAGTTAGAGGTTTGGTGCCTTGCTTAACAGCACCTTGGAAGTGCCTAGGAAGAGAACTGGCAACTCTCCAGCTACCAGCGCACACTCCTTTCTGTGGTCTGTGCTAGACTTGAACTGGTCACCCTCCGGCTTGCAAGTCAAGTCCCTACAGACTGAGCTACTGCCGCCCCAAGCAGATAAGATAGAAAGAGCAACACATTTTTTAACCTTATGTCCTACAGCACTTTTCATTTTGACATAGTAGTAGGAAGAGCAGAGGTATAAATAATAAAATTAAGGATGACTTAATGCAATTTAGCTGTCACAGTTTCAGGGCCCTGGTACTGTGCAAAATGACATGCATGAGGGCTTAGACATGTCTACACAGAGGGTGTGACGTGAGCAGAATGTTGGCAGAGCACAGTATGGAGTGCAGTCACTGTAGTTACATGGAAAATAGAAAAGAAAATAGACTTGAAGCATAAAAATATGCTTTGGCTTACGTTTCCATGTACTGTATATAGCCAGTGGTGCCTCCTGGAGAAGTGGGTATAGTCTTAACTTATGCCTCCAATTTCTTTTTAATGCAGTCCGTCCAGCAAAGGATAAACACACTGTGCTATAAACAGTAACATGTAAGACTACTTTTGCATAGCTTAGTAGTTATATTTGCACATTGTCACATATCCTCTGCTGTTTGGCTTTAGGGACTAAGGATCATATGATATCAACTCATATTAGCCACAGTAGAGGTGCAGATTTTGTAATAAATACTGGGCCCCAAGATGGGTGAGACAACTACATAATGATGTATTTTGAATGAAGCATTTCTTATTCCTTACTCCATCACCTCATGAAAATTGGACAACTATGTCAGGCCATTCTAGGGGAAAAATCAGCTCCCAGAACACTACTGAAAGATGTGCATCTACCCAATGCTGACTGAAAAATAAATAGGTATACTATATCTCAGAGTACACCCTGCAGTAAAATGGAGACTGTTACATAGATGGCATCAGACATGAAAACTTGTTAGACACATGGTACTGAATGGTCTGCTGAACTTGTGCTTTTCATGCTATGGCAAGTGAAACTGTCTGCTGTAAATAAGGACTATAACCATCCACTCTGCAGGGCTATACAGCTTTTAAACAATGTCACTTTGTTCTTTTTATTTTTTGGCCCACACGTAGACTTTATTATTGAGTCTCATAGTCCTCATCAGACCTTACAAGCTGTTTCCAAAAAAACATAAGATGGATATAACTTGTCCAGCAAAAAATAAAACAATAAGAAGCTGAAGAACTGGTCCAAAAGAATTCATCGTCTAAAAACCTTGATATTTTTCTAACACTGAAAATCAACACAGATCTAAAAGGTCAGTGAATATTGGACTGCAACCTCAACCTCCTTGCCTTTAATTTCCACTGCTCTTCAAACTATGAAAACACCATTTCTCAAGTGTGCAGGATGTTTTTTTTACTTTCAAAGTCACAATCATAGAATCATAGAATTAGAGAGAATAGACAGTAATGAATAGAGGAGCAGTAATTCAGACAACCTCTGTTCAACCAATAATTTTTAAAAAACTGATCTCAAGGTCTCACCAGGCTAGTCCTTCCCACCAATAATCCACAATTATATAGTGATGGCTCTTCCACCCAGGAGGCTGTGATTTGTAGAGGGGATTTAAGAAATAATAGAGCAAATGAAAATTGGTATATTGTTGAATTTGTTAAACCCCCGTGTACACGTTTAAATATTTCATTCTTAAATTAATTTTAATAGCCTATAATGACTGTAGTATAACAAGACAATCACTGTGAGAATTGGTTGGCTGTTTGTTTGCACTGAATGTGTTCATTCCCTTTGTCCCAGGGTACAATTTGGTGTGAAATGTGTGGGACTAACTAAAATCCCAAAGACATAGAGCCTTATCCGAAGCAGAAAGAAGACTTACTGACTCACTCACCGTGTTCATATGTGCTCAGACAGACAAGTCCAGATTCCCCACAGTCCTACAGCTGCTGCTTAGTAATAATCAGGACCACTCTGCTATAGTCTAAAAGTGGATTGATCCAATATTCTTAGTTTGTTATATGCGCTTCTGTAGGTTTGGTTAGCTGTCTGCTAGCCAAAAGGTTTTATAAGGTTTAATAAGCATTATCCAAACTTAGATCAACTGAAGCACCTGTCTTTGTGTTACAGCATACATAGCTCCCTGTCTCACAGTTCACGTGGCCTCATTTGAGGAAAATATCATTATGTCGTTGGGTCACTATATAGATCTATCTATTGCTGATGGTGAACTTTAAAAGACATATGTCTTGGCTTTCTAAACCAGCTCACAGCATGGGAAAAGTGCACTGCTAATGCCAGTTTGCAGGATAGATGAATAATTATCTAGTCAGCTAGTAAGTGTCTGTTAAGCCACACATTTTCTTCAGCATGCCCACTCAAAGACTGGAGAGAAAATGAGCATGCCCAAACACAAACCATTTTTTCCCTTTCAATTATTAGAAAAAATGAACAATACTTAAAAAAATCATTTTTCAAAATGACATTTTTCGACAGCAGAAGGGGAAGAATTGTGATTTAATTTCAGCTGGTCTTTAATTCACACCAAACTTGACAAAACATTTTCTTAGCTGAGTCTTATAATAACTAAAATATTTCCTGAAGCACTCTCATCACGAAATATTATACTGAAGTTGCAAACTTCACTCACTCTGTGTGAGACGAGAGCTCTGTTTGATAACTGAACTGACTGACCTTGGCGTCTGATGAATCTTGTCCTGTGAAAAACTTGCAAATTATTCATATTCTATTCTTCAACTTTTATTATTGTCTATTGTTTTTACATTTTCTCTCGGCTGTGATAAATAAGGACACAAGGCTTAGGATTTGTCTCAGTTCTTACTATTGTCTGAGTGCATGTGGGGTAATCCTTACTTTCAATCTCAAATTAGCAATCCGTTCAACTGAGATATACTGTATGTATACTGTATATAAGCAAAAACTAAGCAGATATTATAAACAATATGCATATACAGCAAGAGAAAAGCCATTTTAAATGTAAGAAATCATCACATTCATTTATCCATTAACTTAAGCACCACTTCATTTTGTCTAAATGTTAAAAGACAACAAAAGGAACGAGAAACACTTACATAACATTACATAAAGGATACATAAGAGGTCTCTATATGTCTCAAGTAGCCCTTGAGGCTGACCTCATACAATAACCACAGAGTGCATAGCCTGTACTTGATAGCTGTTTACAGTGGCGCAAACATCTGTAAACTTGAAACAGACTGAGAGGACGAGGCCTTTTGATGATGTAGACAGTTTTTGACCCTCGTTAAAGAGATGTTTGGCTGCTGATCATAAGAGCAACTTTATTAATGTGAAGAGAAAGGTCAAAGGTGTATCAGCTGGTTGTAAAATGCTATAATATATACTACCAGACTGCCAGGGTGGTACAGATAAAGTGCCCTCTGGAGAGACAGCTGGGAAAGCTTGTGGAGAGATAGAAGAAGAAGGAACAGCTTGCAGCTCAGTGAGGGATGTGGGGAAGAGAGGGATCGGGGGTTCACAGAAGGCAGACTAAAGTGTAGATGGAAGCAGTGAACTGAGCTTTACTGTGGCCACCGGGATGGTGGGAGCAGAAGGAGGATGAGTCACATGCTCACAGAACAGAAATGACCCCTCTCGTAGATATGTCTCCTGGGAAATTGTTTAGCCAAGATAGTGAGGGGGCAGGAGCCATTTTGCCCACCGTCACCGAACCTGCCTCAGTATCGATGGCCAAGTAGTGACATTCCCTAACCTTCCGTGTATCTGTGGACACAGGGGGGATTATTTATAAGCTTATTAAACCGTAAATTCTGAAACGGTGTTGGACAATGAGTTAGAGGCATATATTAAGCTGCCAAGTTGCCAAACTGATAAAATAGTGTAGATGAAAGGAGGCAATCATGCATCTCATGCTCTGATGAGCAATATATATTCCAGATCACAGCCGTGTAGGTAAAGTCTTAACATATAGTGTAATGTTAACTTTTCTTCAAAAACCATCAACTTCTAGCTTTGACATCTGCACGACCTTGTAGGAAATAATCGGTCCATTGACGATTCCTTCATGAACCCATGCTCGTGTAACCTAATTAGTGACAGGAAAGTAGGAAATCAAGATGAAGCAGGGTGGATGAAGGGTGGGGGATGAATGTAATGTGATGTGAGATAAGGTCAGAAAACCAGAGCCTCAGAGCCGATATGTAAAGACAAATGAGTGCTGAAAATAAATGAGGAGATTTTATGCAGATGATTTCCGGATTTCCTTTAATGATCTTCCTGTGTTCAAGAGTGTCATTCTGGCAGAGGGATGTTATTGGTTGATCGTGCATTTACGATGTGAGAGGCAGCACTTATGCACCCATCTAGCTGCTTGTAGGTTGCCAACTTTTTAATGTAATGGTTCAACGTTGCCAGCATCCAGTTAGCTTAGCTTAGCATAAAGCCTGGAAACAGCTAGTCTGGCACTGTCCAACAATTTACCAGCACCTCTAAAGCTCTCAAATTAACATCTTATATATATTTTATTAATCCATGCAAAAACAGCATGTAGAAATCACTGTAATCTTATCTAACCCTCTGCTAGAAAGCAAATGAGCACATTCCCCAGATTGTTGAATCACTCCTTCAAGTTTGCAGTAAACAAGTCAAGCTGCTGAAACAGTAAGAATGGAAAGATATATTAAGAGAAACTTTCCACAACAATAACCCTAATGAAGATTTACACATATACATCCTGTGTGTGACAGGATATTTATGCTTGACACTGTAAGTAAAATCTATTACACGTGTCAGTCAAGGGTGACTTGGAATAATTTAGGAAACATATAGTAGCCTGGAGAAAAGGCTTCTTTTGCACTAATAAGATTAAACGCAGAAAAGTCCCTCAGCAGCTGCCTCAGTTCAGCTGCCAACAGGTACTTCATGCCAACCATGCAGCACATAAGGTAATAAGCCACCATGACACTAAGCCTGTATTGAAAAAAGGGTTGGCTGCAACATCTCAGATATGAGAAATGAGCCTTGATGTGACAGATCATTGTCCAGATCGAGACTCATGTCAAATATGATGTTTCAGTCCATGTCAAAGGCCATAATAATTTGGATAAAGTACTGGATGATGTTGGCAGAGGAGATGCAACACTATGTTTAGATGTAAATGTTGGATCCAGTAAAGGAAATAATTTCCTGCTGGGTGCAGCGTGCTCAGCTGGTGATTATGTGTATAACGTGAGCTCTTAGTGATCCCAATACGGTATCTGGTAAATAAGGGCTTTTCTGTGTAATGTGGAAGGTAGGCTGCGTTGTTACAGTGATGACAGCCTCAGTAAGCAATGCTGGCATGAAAACAAGTGTGTGTTACTGTTACTGAATTTCAATGGGAGGTTGAGCTCCTTTTCTTCCTATGTGGGTACCTTATGGATGACCTATTTCTCTGTGAGCTGCAATACTTGATTACCTGATTCAACACTGAAGAATGGCAGAAACAGTCTTTATCAATCATATTTCATTTGATTCAGTTAAACCACATCCTGAGAAAATCTGATGCAAATAGGACAAATTGTGTTGAAATATAATTACAGCAGAGTGATTACAGAAGAAAAGTAATTGGAACTTTACTGGAAAAGATGAATATTGTAATATGTGATTATTAATACTTTTCTGTCTCTAAACTGTGCAAGACCTTTTAAGCTTCACAGTGAGAGCACAATGATTAAAGGAGAATAATTATACACTTATAAATGAAGCTATAAAGCAATCGCAGATTAAATACTGTGCAAATGTTGCTAATGCAACTTAACAATTTAGTAGTAAAGACTTGATGATGATTGTGACTGTAATAGTCCATTTTATGTGCGAGTGCCAAGAATGTTCTTCACTTAGTTCTACTCTTAGAAATATGCTTTTGAAAAATTCAAAGGGCAGGATTAGTCATGATAAATTCAATCTGAAAATCTCTGGCCAGAAGACAGTCTTTTCTTCCTTTTGCTGTATTTTTTTTTTTTTGGACTAAACAAATTGTTGTGAAATAAGTGCTTTGGCATTGAAATGAAATAGGTTACCCAATTTGAATGAAATATCAAATAATTGAAACGCTGATCTTGTGTTGGCTGTGTACACTGTGGAATTAATGGGTCGTGTATTTAATGCCAAATTGCAATTTAATGAGTTGAGTCACCCTGACTGTTTTGTGTGTACAAGTCATTATCACTGACATTGATGTGCTTGTTAACTAACCCAGTATTGTCTCATGCAGTGCCCTGATTGGAGAAAATGTGTCTGAAGTCTCTAGTGATGTCTTCAATGTTTCATCTGCATCATGACTTGGTATGAGGAACTTCAATCTGAATATATAAATAAATGTGTTGAAATGCTCTATGTAGATCCAACATTGCCCACACAGTGTGGAAACAGTGCCATGCTATACGGGAGCTTGCATTATAATGGGACTGGAAAAATTAAAAGCCATTTTGAGGCTTTCTGCAGGGACCAGGCTGCATTCTCCAGCCAAACACACATATGCACACGCAGATACAAAGAACAGGTTAGCTCAAATAAGTAATTGTTTTCCCACACTGAAAGAAAAGCGTCTGTATTCCTCAGGGAGCCAGGACTGCAGAGAGTCTTTGTGCTTTCAGTCATGGATATTCATCCATCCGACAAACAATGGCCACCTCACCAGCAGGTCCTTCTGAACCTCTCTGCTTTTTCTTTGTCACCAATTCCCCTCTTTTTGTGAGGTTTGGTCCAATATCCTCTTGAGATATCCTGGGCTGGAAATCATTTACTGGCAGTTGTACCACAGCATCCAACATTGTCAACAGCAGGCTAGGGTTGGGACTCTACGCTGGGCTGTGTGTTATAGCTGCCATAAGGTTCTGAATCTGGAAGAGCTCCTGCATGGAGATAGATCTGTGTCTGAGGCGGGTTGGTGGGCAGCGCCAGCAGCCAGCTGTCTGTGTGATTTAACAGTGTGTGTAAATCAAGAGCGAGAGTCTGCTCGACCAGCCAGCCTCATTTCAATCTCTCTACAAATCACACCACGCAGGCAGAGGGAAGGGGGAGAGCTATAAAGGCGCCCCAAAATAATCATCCTCCGCAACTCTCTTTCTTATGCTTTCATTTATTAAGTAGATGAGGATAAATCTGACATCCATCATAAGAGACACTGGGAATATGGTTTGGTCTAGCCAGATAACATTAAGGTTGGGCTTGGTTAGTCATCTGTGGTTTTGTGTAGGGAAGGTGTCACACTCTGTCCTTCGCATTCAATGCAGAAATGGTGGACCAATATTTGAGGTGATTCTTGGCAAAATCTGAGAAACTATCCCACAGAGCAGCTGCAAAGTTTCCACGAATCCAGGCTTGGAAGAGACTTTTATTTATGATGTGTAAAAAAGGGTATTGAATTAGCATATCTCTTGCCGTCAGCCAACCTATGTTGAACTAGATATTAGAGTGAACCAATGCCAGGAAGCGGGCAACATGATGATTCACTACCAACAGATTAATTCACTGCTCCAGTGAGGGAGTCACACGGGCACCCAGGGAGGAAACAGACTATGAAGGCCACACACACACTCCTGACAGCTCTCACAGTGGTATAAAAGATGCTTGGAAACAATTAACTCCACTGGAGCCACCATACAGCGCTGGTGGGCAATACCAACAATGTCAGGCTTAAAAAATAATACAAGTAGTATTTTAAAAGCTCCTCATGTCCCTCCAGTCCCACACCACTACTAATAAAGTTCCACAACACTGAAAGCTGTTTCACTGCAGTTTATCAATGAACAAAACAAGCACATTATTCAAACAACAGCAGAAAGGTACTTATATTAGGGATAAACACATTTTCAGCAGGCTGTTGGTGATAAATTATAATGATTCGAACATAAAATATAACTGTGGTTTTCTGTGGCCACTAGCAAGTCCAAACGTTAAGTCAGAGTTCATCAGTATTCTTAAGGAACGGCCTGTGGCATTAATGAATTCAGGCGAGCATCCACTTTGTCAAATGGCTTTAATAGAGGGCTTCCCATTTTCATGAATGGTCTGTTATAGATTTATTCAGATGGGATTGAGATGGAGTTACCACGGTACTGCAAATTATCTGCTCTGAGATGCTAAGATTGCTCTTTGCTTGTCTTCTAAATTGTTTTTGGGAGCACTTAAGCTACGCGTGATCTGATGGTGCTTACTTTTGAACATAGTATCATCTCCATCCATGGCATTGTAGGCACTTTAAGGAAACAAGTGTGTAAAGCAATTACATCCATGAAGAATGCAAAAGACACTTCTCAAGTGTATTCCAAGTAGTGCTCCACTTCAGCCAGACAATCTTAATCTGAACCTGAACAAAGCAACCTTGTTAAGTAGTGAACTGAATTTTAAAAAAGTTTTGACTTTATTAACAGCATGCAAATCATTCATTATCCACACGGGCATGTAAAGAATCAATTACAAAGTGAGCTGGAGACTGTCTTGCAATTGGATCACACCATCAGCCGTGATACCTGTTAACATGTTGACGTTCTGACACTAAAGTACTAGTTATTACTACATCATGATGTTAGTATTGTGTGCTGTGACGCTACCGCCTTGACCAAATCAGTTGTTTGATACTTTAATGATCCCATGATGTGAAGTTTTGTTATTCATTTATTCACATTATAAAACATGTAAAAACTACATTATGGTGTAATGTCAACATTTTTGTATAAATCTATTTTTAGCAGTTACACCAACACAATTCATATTTTATACTCATCATTTCTACTTACTTCTCTATATTTGTGTTTATTTTTATCATTATTCATTGATTAGGCCGCATTATTGGAACAGAAATTATTGTGGTTCAAATGCATTTTTAGCAACTATTAAGCAAAGAATTAAGGACAATTTTAATAATTTTAATTCTTTGCTTAATAGTTGCTAAATATGCTAACTTTGCTTCCTCAGCCTTTTTTAGGAGGTGTGTTTCGGACTCTGCTTTACTTCCTTTTGCCATACCAAATGATGATAATGTACAGTATATGTTTTGAAGGGGGCATGGTTTGTAGGGTCTGTAAGGCTACAGCTGGACCATTCTCAATGCAGCACCCCATATCAATTTCACGTCAACAACTTCCAGTTAGCACTGCTTACTTCTGTTAAGTTAAGCACAACCCACATCTGGTTAAAATCCCGCCCAATCCTGCGTACGCATAAAACTACTGATAATTTAGCTAGTTATACTGATACAGATACATAATGGTCACATTACACATAGTCATTCCTACATTATGACATGAGTACTGGGCATTGATGGGTCAGATCACACCCATCTTCAAACTCACACTTCATTTAATCTCAACAACACACTCATGACTGAATCTTGCATGGTTGAGGTATCGCAGACAGACAGACAGACAGACAGCTGTCAAAGTACTGAAAATCACTTCAGTGGTACTTCCCGCAACAGTAGGTCTTTTCCTCCAGGAGCATTTTGCCATGATGACACACACAGACTCACAAGGTGAAAACAATACCAGCCGTCGCTGTCACGGCAAGTAATTAACAATGCATCTGTTTTAACAAGAACTGGATGCTGAATCCTTTTCAGACCCTCAGAGGTCATTCAAAACTACAGAAACCTGGAATTAATCCAAGACCATTTTTCATTTAGCAGCCCTCATACATGCTCAATAAGCGCAATATACATTAGCAAAGTCTTTGCCAATGACAAGGACAGTACAATGACCTTTAGGAAAACTGCTGAGTTGCTACTCTTGTACCACAACCTGATCAAATGTCGACCAATCAGATGTCAGCTACTATAACACTGACACAAATTAAATTGTGTTGCAAGAAGAAGCTCATTTTTACCCAGTGAACAGAAGATAATCCTGCCAAATTATGACAATAAGTATTTGTAAAAATTGTGACATTATATTGTTTAATTATTTCCCCAGTGTTGTCGTGGTTGTGGATGAACACGTATGCTACATTGAATCCATGCTGGATCTACAGCATTGGACCTTTTTGACATGCTGATTAAAAATATCATATTACAAGGGTAATTATAGCATTTTGGGAGGTTTCCTGATGGAAGATTAATTATATTCGATTAATATATACAGTATTAATTATATTGTAAAGGAGTCCCTGTTGTTTTGTCAACCCTCTAAATGCTGTATCGAACAAATCCTCCAAATAAAGTGAGAATGAGCAGCTTAAACAACTCAATTTTTGGCCATTTGTGGCAGTAAGAAAAAAAGACACTGACACTTTTTCTATTAAGTTGACACGGCTAACTTGTTAGCAAACAGTCTTTTCTGACATAAGGGTTCTTCATAAAAGTCCAAGTGCAGTGGAGGGTAATCATGTGCTATTAACATGGCAATTTACACAGTACTTGAGCCTGTGGTTCTCAGTAAAAAAAGCCAACATTAAATCAGAATGTATCCAACGGATACAGGGAATCACAATTTCCCAGGAGCACTGTCATAATTAATTTATTCACTAAAAGCAAAACAACAACATTAATTAGGAGAGTGCATCTCAGTAAAGCAGAATTTTAGCAAAATGCTATAATATAATGTTTTATTCATTTGCATTCGTACTAAACAGATAGCGAAGATGTAGTTAGGGCAAAACCTGCCAGCCAACAATGTGGAGAAAATGATTACGAGCATTTAAGAACAAACTGACCATTATCACACAGAAATTGTAATAATTGGCCAACTTGCTTCCCTCTTCTCCACCGCTTTCTAAAACAGAAGCTCACCCACTGCACAGACACAATTAGCAGGCAAATTAAGATTCACAGATTGTTCTCAGCGGCCACTTTTGCAAAGCTAACACCAGAATAATGGTGCAGTGGAGACCAGCATAAACACACTAACTCTGAAGTGTTTGGATGCAGAAATTAAAATCTGACTGGGTGAGTGGCTCTGTCTTCTCCATTTTACAGAATGTGTTTGACAAATAGATATGTTATGATGGGTTTTAATTGAGATGCTGTTGGTGGAGAGAAGCAAAGCCTAAAGGCAAAATGACCTTCAGTGAGTAGTTAAACTTTCATACACAAGCACTCAATTTATGATAGCAGGGAGGGGACATGTCCTACATAGAAGTGTTTGGGGAGATAAACACATTACTGCTCATTACATCATGGAAGCCTACCTACTGCTGCCACTCAAGAAAAAAACAACAAATCATAATCAGGTTATAATGTGAAAAGTTTAGTGTTATATCAAGATATTCTCACATCATAACAAGTACATTTTCTTGCTCTAACAATATACTATTTATCTTCTTAGAAATGTTATGATGAGATGTTATTTCAATATAAGTAACACGCTGGGTATTAAATGTGACTTTTTCCAGTCTTGATGCCGCCTTGTTGGCCAAGCACTCCTTGAGCGAAACATTTTAACCTCGACGTGACTTTCACATGGTTGAATTAACATTAAATAAATAAAAAAGTCACAGCAGACTTGATTGTGATGAATGGCGCAGCGTCACCTGAAGTATCAGGCCTGACACTAAGGAGTACATCAGTTTATGGCCTCCAGTTGATGTAAATCAGAAAATTTGCATGACACCAGAACATATTTTTTTGGGTGAGAACAGTAGAATTGCTTCAAGCAACACGCCAGCCCTGTTGCAAACAAATCTGTCTGAAGGAGGTGAACTCTGGCTGACAAGTGACAACCACATCATGAATAAAACATCATGTGTGGATAGAAAATAAATTCTGAGAAATCTGAGAGGACATATTATCTGTCTTGAGTGTGTGATGCAACATGAAGGAAGTCTTGGTGGTGTCCTAATCTCTCATTCCCAGATCCCACAGCAATACTGTGAAAGACAAAAAACAGAAAGAAACAACTTCTGCCTGCTGCCCCTCAATCCTCACTGCTTCTTGGCTCTGTATGAAAAAACATAACATTGGTGACTTTGTATTTATCACATATAGTTAATCCATTGTGTCTGCAGTCAATGTCTGCTAATTGGTCAGACATAGGAAGAGTCAACAGAGTCTAAGCCCTCCAGAGCTTTAAGTGAGGCCCTGTGATGTAAGGCAGCAGCTGACTGGAGTAAATGAGCCTGTTCTCACCCTGCTGACATGGCTGGATCCTCTCCAGATACCACAGCCTTGCACACAACTCCCCACGGCTCTGACAGAGACTAATGTCCCAACATTAAGCACCCTGCACCACTTTACATTTGACCATAACCTTGCTTTGTTTTCTCCCTTCAGTGATACGGTTCTACATTACCGCGTGTCTTCACAACACGGGGCAAGAGGGATGGACATGTCTCCTGCTTTCATATTCATTGGCTGTAAATATTTTAGGAGTCGGACCAAAGTAAACACTGGTCAATTCAACAGGGCATAGTCACACATTTGTCAGTGCTTCCTGTGTAATTATAGTTGAGACTTTGCAGCCAAATTGAGCATTAAGGAAATGCATGAGGCGATGCTGGGTTTGTTTTTGGTAAGCAGAAGCAAAATGGGGGATTGATGTGTGTGTGTGTGTGTGTGTGTGTGTGTGTGTGTGTGTGTGTGTGTGTGTGTGTGTGTGCCAAGCATAGAAAAAGGAGGATACAAATGTTTATTTACCTTCCCTTGCTTTGTCTAATAATGATGTTTGTCCATATAGAGAACGGAAACAGTATCTCAATGTAAATTTGTAATTAAGGAGGTCTTTAGAGGTCTTTCAGAATCAGTTCAGACTTATGATATAAAAATGTAATGTTTACTCTGGAGATATAACAGCTGTCCTATAACAAATATAAAATGAGGATGTTCAATAGCTAAATGTCTACTATACTGCCGCTTTAAGAATTATTAAGCAAGCCCTTATCAGCTTATAATAAAACTTAATTTAGCAGCATAAAGACTAGAGCACGAATGACACAGAAACATGAGACTGAGATGATGAGCTGAAAAACAAAACTACCATGGTTTTAAGCACACAAGAGGAAAATAGGTTATATCTGTTGTTTCCTGGGGGAAATGAATTAATCAGCAGTTTAACAAGAAATAAATATCTCTCTGCTTTGCAACAATTTGGATCAATTCTGTGACAAATTCAATTTAACTAGTTTTCTGGAATAATATCATCCTGATGATAAGTCGGAATCACAGAGTGAAAAAAATCAGTCTCCATCAAGGCACGGCAATTTCACCACAGGAAACTTGTACAATATAAAAATAATCACATTATTGCTCTGAAGATTTTTATGTCTCTCAGAAAATGTGTATAACCACAGTTCCATAAGCACGCAGTTTCACCGCAGTTTAGATTGATTTGCTCCAAGGTTAAAGTCCTATTATTGGTCTAGACTGTAATCAGCCGGTGAGAAAGGAGAGCCATATTTGATGGAGAGTGTACTTTGCAAAATGCCAAAACATCTGCATCTTTTGCATATTGATTTGTTGCTAACCCTTATTTATATATTTGCAGGGGTATTTAAAAGCCAGTGGATGGCAGTTCACCCGCTGCTCCTGCTGCGGATTAGTTGGATTTTCTATGTTTTTGCATGGTGAATAAATTAAGTCGACAATTTGATGGGTTTCAGGGGGTTAACATAAACATGGGTTCAGAGGCTTTGGTGTGTAGATAAGTCTTCAGAGGCTTGTTGCCGTCTGCTGTGGCTACAGTAGGTCACCAGTGTTTGCAGCTTTTGAGGTTGAACTGACATTAAAAAACAGGGCTGGATGCAGTAATTTCAGTGTAAATCAGTGTAAATGTATTCTTTCATTTGCATGGTTTTGAAGAAAGAGTTTTTGATAAAATGGTTTCCATGTTTGTTTTTGTTCTTGCATAGTGCCATAGTCAGGGCTATAAGCTGATCTTTATTCAGTACCAAACTCTGGCTTGCTCACTGATTTACAGTAGAACAGGAGGATTTAGGCTATCGCTGTGTTAACAGAAAGTTCCCGTTCCTCTGTGGTCGTGTATCTGAAGAGATAAGAACTGGACTAGTGTATGTTTGTAATGTTGTCTTTGTTTCTGTGTCTTCAGTAAAGCATTGGCTGTTTTTCCTCACCTACAGTATCAGAGAAATGTCTGGATTTGGACCGTACACACTACAAGTGAGCAACTATACTGTGTCCCCCATCCTTAGTCCTGTTTTTGTTAAGCTGTCACACATGTTCTTGTTTTTTATGACTTTTTCTTGTTGTTGAGCTCAATACAAAAAACAAAGAGTGCGCGCCCATCTCATTATTGAAGTATGATCAAAGCTTTAAGCCAGCTGAGGCTGGTAGGAATGTTTAGTTTTGTTAAAACATTAGTTTGGTTGGTGCTAGATGAAAAGTCAGAGGGATCACCAAAGCTATTACAATTCATTTTGAGGGGTACATGAATATAATTTCATGGCAAACCAACCAATCATGGTTGTGGTATTTCAATCTGGACCATTGACATCCTGGAGCCATGCCGCTAATGTAACTAACAATACAAATTTAAACTGACTTCAAACTAATTCAGAATATATATTGCTTTGCTATGCAAACCAGTAAAATATGAAATATAAAATCCTCTGCTTTATCTACAGACCGCAACACTAATCTGTCTTGTACAGTAATCAAGTGACAGATGCTGCAGCTCCAATAAGCGAGAAACGGGAGTGTGACTTAACAGATTAAATGTTTCTTTGATTTTTTGGGGGGGTTTTTTTCATCTCAGTGTATTCAGCTTCATAATGATAACAGCTCTGAAGCAGAAAACGATTGGTTATCACCAGAAATTCACCGTGGGTGCTGCCGTGGGCCTCCTATTATCTCTTGAAGAGCAGCAAAAAGTCCTTGTTGATGGTGTCGCAGACTGTCAGGTTATCATGTGTGTCCTAAGGGATTCATTTTCACTTTGAAAAAAACAAACATCTCAGGGAAGGAAACAACAAAAGGTCAGAAAAGACTGTACCTGCTAATAGGCTGCGTTGGTCCCTCATTTTACCCTCATATCTCATTACAAACAGTGAGGCTTCAGGAGTTCATGTTCTGCTCTTTTTTGATAACAAGTCTTTTTTTTTTATTATATGATGTTGTTGACCAATAAATAATCGAAAATGGTCTCCAGCTGTACCTTAACCCTCCATTCCAGTTATTAATGCCACACACCCTGCAACTCAGAAAGCCTCAGAAAGGAAGCCAAGACTCTGATTCAAACGTGCTGCTCACATGTGAGCCTGGCCTGTAAGGTTACCTTGACAATTATGTATTTGTAGACATCCTCATAAATATTCATAACTGGTGTTGACAATGCAATCATGCAAATTGCTCCTGTATCATGAATATCTATCAAATATATGGATCATTTACAAGCATTATTGAATAAATTTGTAGAAAATAAACAGATTATGGAGTTCGAGTAACATTTTAATTTACAAGCAACAAGTTTCCTCAAAACCCTTTATCACCTCGACCATTTTATGGCTGCAAAATGATCTTGTATTTTGTTACTCTTTGTTAATCTCATTTGTGGGTCATAAACATGCTTTCATTCTATTCACTTATAAGCCACAAGGGGAGGAGAAAGACATAAATGTTTCAGAAGTAAATGCCTTTGGAATTTGATAGAATTACAATATATTCCTCCATGACACTTAATTTGTAAACACATTAGCAGTATTTTTCTATTTTTCTCTCTTCTCCCTTCGAATCCTGCATGTAAATATACCGTATAAATGACAGGTGCATCCCAGGATATCAAACATGTCTGACTAATTCTGAATAATTTCCTGAGCTGGGTGACAAATTCTGCCTTCCTCCTGCACTATGCATAGCCAGCGAGCGTAGGCATGCATACAAAGTAGGGTGGAGATTTAGCTTGGCTTGCCATAGCGTGGCTCCCCACCTCCCTGCAAACCACCCCGCACTTCCCTCCATGCCTCCTCTCGCTCCAGCTCCAGCTCTCTCTGACATAAAAGGGCATGTCCTCTGAGATTTCTGTCTGCCCCTCTGTGTCTGTCAGGGCTACATGTCCCAGAGAGACACAGTAAAATAAATAAAAAAAAGCACAAAGAAAACACAAGTATGTGTTGGTATGTAAGAGACACCATTTCTATAAACATCCAAGTGGCCAAACTTTTTAAATTACACAAAACATGGTCAGTTTTGGGAAGAAAATTTAGCAGCACTGCTCGTGGCCAGGGCAGAATAAGTAATAACTTGTGTTGGTAGCTACGGAAGGCCTAGCGTCTTACTCATTACCCCACTTGGCCTTCCCTTGAATTCAGCTGCCAGAGTTTTGGGGGAATCGAAAGCCTTACCTGAATAATTGATGTAAAAACTCAGCTGGGAAAGAAAGTTCTGAGCTGGCAATCTGCAGCCTCTTATTGATAAGTTTGTGCACAGGTCCCGTGCCAAGCTCTGCAGCTCTGTGCTGCTGGCCAAGCTGAGGCCATGACTCACGCTGTGGTTCAGCTCTTATTCTCTCCACTCTACTGAGTGCTCAGAGTTTGCTGTGAGGCTTCCAAAGTGTTGTAAGAATAACTTTATAATGATAATGACAAGTTAATGTAGTGTAAAAACAGTCATGAACTAAAATAGTGCAGGGACCGACCCTGTGTTTAATGGGAGGGTTTACATATTTTACACAAAGCAGGCAGTAAATGGGGAATGGTGACCAAAGACTTGTAAGTAAAAAGTTCTTGCATATATAGTTTCTTCTTTATTTTACCAGGCAAGGTATTTAGAACAATTTCTTATTTACAACGACTGCCTAGAATATACTGTATAATAGCAAGGCAATTTGTGCCTCATCAAATAAAACATTCACAAAACTGAAACAGTGCCTAGTTATTTATTTAACAAAGTACTTCCATACAGAACAATTTCCACATTTTAAATAAATGAGAAACCACATTGTATGAACACAAACAATGCACAATTTATAAACTTAAATAAATAAGAAGTAGCTCCCACAGAATTCTAAGATATACTGACAATTGTTCTGGTGTGTGTGTGTGTGTTTTGATTTTGTGTTATTTCTGTGTTCTTTACTGCTTAATGCATTCTGGGCTTTGTGTCTATGATGCCAGTCGTGACTTTGTGCAGTACTTAAGCTCATTTAAATTATTTACAGTAACTAACTTTACATGGAGACAAATACATTTCATTATGGATTCAGGCGTTATTCAAAAATACTGTAAAATTCAGAATGGAGACATTAAACTTGGCTAACGAATCAAAAGGCATAAAGGACTATCAGCTGCAAACTCTATTTGAAATGACAAAGGTTGATGATGTTTTTTTTCTCTCTGTGGTTTCAGTGTCATATTTGTGGGCTGAATCTATTCCTCCTGAATGTGACTCAAACTACATTTACTCCAGGATGCTGTGAACTGTGAAGAGCTGAAAAAAAAACAAAAAAAACAGGAGCTCACAGCTCAGAAAAACAAAGCTGTCCTCAACTGTCTGCAGTCCGACTAGTCAAAATTCTCTTCCCTCTGATCCTCTGCAGAGATGGCAGATTGTAGGGCCTTAGTTAGGTAAAGATATGTTACAAATAGGGTATATACGGTGAAGGGATTTGTTCATATCAAAACTATTATATATGTGTTTTCAAGAAGTTCTTCCATCAAATTCTGCCTCAGGCCCTGAAAGCGATGTGCCTTGTTTGAATTCTTGTTTTCACATGCTCTTTACCAGTATGCACACCAGGGAGTACACACATGCATCATGGTTAGCCAGAGCTTAATTTTTGCTTAAATTCTCCTCAGTGCCAGAACGTCCAGGAGCACAGATTACCAAAAATCTGTCAAACTAGTTAAATGTGAATTTTGCATTCAGGTCCTGGTTTGAACCCAAGTAAAGCAGAAAAAACCCCTGCAACAACGTAAACCTATATCACAAAAAAGTATGAATTATTATTGCACCCAGAGTTCTCATTAAAACACAGTATTTTACACCGCTTTAATGAATCTCATTACTCTTCAGTTTTCTTTAAATAAACAACTTTAAATTCACTCAAGTTTTAATTCTAAAGAAATGAATATGTTTTTACTTGTTCTTGTGTTGGATTAATATTCTTTTCATGTCTTTAATTATAGCACTGTAAGATTTTATTTAAAAATCCAGATCACACTTTGTATTCTTTATTATTTTTCATTCATCATAACTCAGTTTCCTGTCAGCTTTGTCATTGATCACAAATCCAATTACAGTTCAATTGGCTGTACATTTTAAAAGCTGTATTAGAGAATAAAGAAATGGCAACAATTCAAAATGCAGATCGAATAAGATCTTGATAAAAAAAGATGCATTAATGTTACCAAGACACACTCTGTGTGAAAGGCTCAACACTTGGTTTGGCTAACAGCATGTGAGGATGAAAAAACGTAATGGCTTCACTCCTGAGAAATACAGGAAAACAGGCTCCCTGGGAAATGTATCAAATATGAGATTCAGAGAGAAACGGTGGACAGCGATGGCAGGGAGAAACTGTGAGATGTATTTGACCCATGTAGTGAAAGACTGAAGGAGATCACATGCTGGCAATTCTACTTTGGGTCTGTTGTGAGCTACAGAGATTCATCAAATGCTTTGCCATGCTCGGCCTGCAGCAGACATTGATGCTGTCCCAACACATTTCATCCAAAACCCCTCAGATATCATTATATTTAACAAAATAAAAGTATGAGGCAGTTCTTCAGTCAAATCATATCCTATCTGTGTTTGTTTTGACTTGTGGACTTGTGGACCAAAAAGAGGATGAATTTTATGTATTGTTCCAAATGACTATGTCAGTACTGTCATTTGATTGATGCAATATCTGTGTGGGTCGGTACTAAAAATAGTCTGTAATATCCGTTCACGTCCACCCGACACACAGGAAGTTATAAAGCTGGTGGGCTGACTTTGTTGGCTTACTTTTAAGCACTGCCTACATTACTTAGTCACTCAACAGTCCTTCCGTGTTGTGATTTGAATCACAGGACTCTGAACCCACCTGAACTCTGAACCTGGAAAGAGAGACAGCTAGCTAGTCTTCAAGTAAGTCTTCACATGTATGTGGAAAAATGGTTGTCTCCTATATCAAAAAAATTAGATATGCACAATACCTTTACAATCATGGTTACTAGTTGTTATAGTATATGTCCTTACTCAAAAGGTGAAGAGAATTCAAATTTCTGCTCCACTTTAATGGCAGAGTTTGATTAAATCACTGCAGTGCTGAAGTGTCATTTTCTCTTGAATAAAAAACACGTCTATATAGATCTTTATTTCCTATTAAATCTCAGACTGATGATCAAATGCATCATTTGGCGCGCTGACAGGAAGAAACAGAATTAGAAAATAGTTTTTAATACAATGCTAAAACGAGCTTGACTTTTACAAGCATCATTTCAAAGCAGACTGTGGAGATTAGAGGGTGACAATAGAACATCTTAAATGTTAATTGATGTTACAACAAAGGCTTCCTCCACTGCATGTGCAGACCAGGGACACATGGGCAGTATTAAACTACTGTAACCATGGTAATGCGCATTACCTGCCAAGGTTAGTTGTGTTTGACAGGGCAGTGGGTGTTGCATTATGCAGACGAGAGGTTTCAACGTTCTGCTGACAGCTGTGTCGAGGGCAGTGACAGTGACTGGTTGTGGCTACCCTCACATCTTCATAAAGGAGTGGAGTCTGTTGTACACACTGCTGAGGTGCATTTTTGCAGCTCAGATTTGTTAATGCTGATGCGTGCTGTGAAGTTCAAACGTTACAGTGCATGTGTGTGTGTGTGTGTGTCTGCAAGTGATGTGTGATTATAGATTTGTTCTTTGCTCTAAGAGAGTCCAAAACAACATACCTTGAGAGCCAATAAAGTATCAGAACACACCGGTGAGCCAAACATAAGTGATTCAGTTTGGGAGATTTGGCACGTTTGTGTAACCCTTACAGTTAGCTGCTGTTAATCTATCAAGCTAGATCATGACCCAGACTCATTTATAATGAGCATCTCTCTCATCTTCTGAGCTTTCTTTCTGAAGTCTACCAGCTGCTCTGTAAGTGCTCTAATGACAGACGCTCATACACATATAGTTTAATGGGGCTCCAAAGGAGTTAACAGTAGAGATGGACATGATTAATTGATGTTTTATGTCATAAAAATGGATGATTAACTTGTTTTAATGGGTTTGTTAAAGGCAGTGGGGAAAACAAAGAAAACAATCAGCCTATAGCATCATTTGGGTTGCAGGGAGTGACTTATTTTAGTG
The DNA here is from genome assembly GCA_946959425.1 of Argyrosomus regius. Taxonomy (NCBI): domain Eukaryota; kingdom Metazoa; phylum Chordata; class Actinopteri; family Sciaenidae; genus Argyrosomus; species Argyrosomus regius. Next base: position 19,865,928 of record OX336894.1, read on the forward strand.
CTTCCATTAATTTAAAAACAATTTTGGGGCTTTTTCTCAGATAAGGTGCTGACTTTGATATTACTGTACTGCTTTCCAACAAAGCCTCGCTCGCTTTATTCAGCCTGCCAATTAGCTGTTAAACAGAACGTGGTTGCCCTTTTCTTCCTTAATTGATGGATTATTAGCATCAGTGTTGCCTTTGCAGCTAATTAAGAGAGGCTTTTTGTGTTAAAAATCAATCATTCTCATATAGACGTTTACTGACGATGAAATATTGACCAACCTGCGAAAATGTTTTTTTCTGCTTTATAGAATTTTAAACTTTCATTTATGTTTTACTTTATAAAAAATATTGGACATTTCTATCTGTCGTGTGTTTTCCTCATGTTGAGAGCTAAACAAATAAACAAACCCACCAATGTTATCCCCTCCTTTGCTGGGTATTCCAGACATCGAGATTGCATGTCAACTTAGGATCAGATATGTCCGTGTTACAGATATTCTAAACCCAGACGACACATGCAATCTTATAAACACACAAGGCCATAGCCAGCAATATTGTACGCCATGACTTATGGCTGTACGATAAACCATCCTTTAAAAAGAGGAATTTCAAGCAGACAGGCAGGGGATGTATGATAGATTAGTTGTGTCAGGTTTTATATCAGCCATTTAAGTTGTCACCCTCCACAGCAAACAGCCTCGGAGGCAGACAAACCTCAGCAGATTTCTACACGGTGAGCACTCTTCTTCTTCTTCTTCTCATGCAATAAAGTTGGTGAAAACGATTGAGAGATTATAGATGTATGACAAAAATAAAATCCAGAGAATGGACTGCATAGTGTAGACGACACATCATCAGCCTCTACAGACATCATGTCCATTCCAGTGTACTCTTATGTATTTGTCTTTTTCCCACTAGATATTCATCAATATCAGCCATTCTTAATAAACCCATTCTGGATTTGTCATTGTCTCTCATTTGAGCCTTCCCTCTGGCGGCCCACCCAGCTGCATCCCCTGCCACTCTAATGGTATTTTCTCATATCAACCAGCTTATCAAATCCAAATTCCAATGATGGATAAATCTGCCTGAGCTGATGCGCTGGAGTGCCTCCTGCTGCTATCAATCAACGTGTTGCCAGGTGATTGTGTCCTGCTGGGATGTATGACATTATGAGGTCCATTTGGAGGCCCAGCTGAGTTACAATGGCTCCGATCGCTCAAAGTCAATTTTCGGCATTGGTCGCCTTTTCGTGATCTATGCTTTCCTGGAAAAGCACAGTTTATCCCTCCTTCTGTCTCTTATGCACGTGTAGTCTCTGTGAAAAGCAGAGCCATTTTCGCCATTTATCCCCTGGGATGTGTTGTCCAGGTTCCCCAGGCCTTCCTTTAAGTGATGGTAGAATGGATGGTTGTATGTTTAAAAAGGCACTTCTACACACACAAGTACATTTTTATGGTGACTATTGAGAGAAGCTATTCTGGGTGAAAACAACCAGGCATAGCATGATGACCTCTGCGACATGGCAGCTAATGGCAGCATACAGGGACCATATTTGCAAACTGCAAAGAAAAAGTTAACATCTGCACCAGGAGATGCATAAAAGATGTAACTTAATAAAATCAAGAAACTGTCACCTTTATTCAAAAGATTAATATTGGAGACACTGGAAAATATTGTTAAAAAAGCCAAAGCAATAACATATTATGCCTATAACAAAATAAGAGCTGTTCTATATAAAGAAACCCAAAGAAGTCAACAAGCTTTAAATAAATTCATTCAAGTAAGCTGCATCAGTGAGATACGCTTTCGCGGACCTCTAGTGTATTTCAGGAATCTAATCTTTTCACGAGGAAGTCTCTCTGACTGAAGCAGGTGCGTTTGTGCGATTTAAATGCCAATCTCGAACTGTTTGTAATTGCATTGCTTTTCTTAAATCCATTTGGCCATTTAAAGTCCCAGTGCCTGACAAGAATGGCCAGTAGCTATTTGGACATCATAAATTAGGAATACAAAATTGATATTTATTAATCGAAATCTAAAGCAGAGTTGGCAGGCAACATTAAATTACACAGTGCACCATCTATAACACTCACATCACAGCCAGAGTTAAAGCTTAATATACATCCATTATTGCTCCCCTTTTGCACTTTATGAGTGTCAGAATAAGGAGGGATTTTTAACAATGAATTCCGTTTTGATTTAATTATTCCATTTTTTTTTTCTCTTGCAATCGCATTGTTGGTAAAATAGCACATTCGGATGTTGATGCTAATCACCTAATTTATTTATTTTTCTACATTCCTCAACACAATCAGTACATGGAGCCATGCAAGTCTAATCCACAATGATAAAGAAAGCTTAACGGTTCATTTTTATTTCTTTTTCATACACTCTGCTGATATTTAAATCAGCACGCACTGTAAGGTCCATTAAACCGATTAAACACAGAGGATGCTGGCAAGTTGCAGAGACACTAGGTGATAGCTCAAACCCTGATTACGTTCGGAATGAAATCCATGACTGAGAAACTCAAATTAAATTATTTGTGCTTAAATGATGCAGCTCCAAGACTAATGTGATTGATAATTGGACCGCATAGCACACAAGATTTCACATTTAATTGCATTTAGCCATTGACACCACAAGCACTAAACAACATCTTACAGTCTAAAGTAAGTATTTATGCGCGGCCTTGAGTTGATCTCACATGAATTCATTTTTACAATGTATTCCTGCTTTCACAGTGGATGAAACTTATCTGAAATGACTCAGAAACTGACATGGTATGGCTGAAAGGTCATAGCTGAAATTGCTTGGGCGCCTGCACTAAATAGTAACATTTAGGAATATAGACACAAAAGAAAATGGGTTATTTATGACCCCTGCTCCAAGAACAATGAGCAGAGCACATACTGTTAGCCCACAAATATCTCAGGGCAGATAAACCACAACATTTCACGCATAATGTAATCACGCTGTCCTTTTGATTAAATTAAGGACCTTAAGTCGTGTGTGAGAGTTGCGGCTGAAAGAGATTCTGAGTCACACAATCGATTCCCTTTGGCTTCTGAGGTCTAGAAAATGAAGACATTTTGCCACTGTGCAGAGCATGGAGAGAGGGATATTGAGGGGGCTTTGGAGAGGGATGTAAATAAACACTGAGACAGAGAGGCAGAGGAAGAAAAGGGGAGATAGAGAGAGAGAGGAAAAAAGACAATCTGAATGTTTTCTCCAATGAGAAAGATAAGACCTAAGGTACTAAGAAATTGAGTCAGGGCTGTGTAAAACGAGCTGGACACGGTGCATCAAAAACACATTGTGTACGGTTTAGTTCACTGGTCTTCTAAATTGGTATTTGTTAGTGTAAACACAATATGCTTATTGCTCTCTTTTCTGTGAAGGTTTTTGTACACACGACTTCTACGCAAGTATTCATGTAGACAATAAGACGCTTAGTCACCTTTTAAATTGGTTAATCAACTTTCAGAATGACAATAGACAACACTGATACCACTATCCTCCCCCTCTCCCTTTCTCCCACTCTAACACTCAAATGAAGTTGTTCCTTGCCACTGTCCTCAAGTGCTTGCCCATGGTGGGAATTGTTGAGTCTCTGTTAATAATATTATGGAAAGTGTCATGAGATAACTTCTGGTATGATTTGGTGCTATATAAATAAACTGAACTATATCTTGGTGAACAAGAGGTGGACGTCTTTGTCATGGATCAAAATATACTTACAGTATGTAACGCCCCCCAAAATCACAGATACCTGTTTGTGTATGAATTAAACAAATGTGGTACACTTAGATTTAAAGTAGCTGGTCGGCAACTTTGGTGTCTCAGTGTTTTCAGTCTTTATGCTAAGGCTGGCTCCAGGTTCTTATTTAACTTCAAGGTTATATCTCATGTTTATAAGACACTATATTCTTCTTATTTATTTTTTTAGCATCTATTTTGAGAGTTTCTGAGAGTTTGTTTCTTTTGGAAAAAACAGACAAAAGAGATTTCAAATGCATTTTTGTTATTCCATCTTGAGGAGTATTTTTTATTATTTCAGTCATAATCTACAAGTATTATGGTGTGGGTTATTTTAAGTTGTTAATCACAGTGGATGAAAGCTGCACAGCATCTAATTTGAAATTCAATTTGACGCAAACCACTCATAAAACTTAAGTCTAAAGGGAGTTTATCACCTTCTGTTCAGTCCTCATTTGACTGAAATCCCCTGTCATGGTCTCAGCTTTGAGTCTGGAGCTTTGCAATATCAGAAGACGACCTACTGGAGTGCAAATAACCACCACACCCTCCCCGTTATATGAATCTCCTTGTTTGCCTGACCAAAGCTTTCACAAACTCTTATTCCAAAACAATCATTCACTTCAATTTCATCATTTGCCTGTGAACAATGTTGTGAGTGTAGAAGCCTCAGGTGATAATCTTCCCAATCTTCCCAGTCCATTAGTTCTTCCCCAGACAGATATGTCAGCCATTGAATACTCAATTATTCTTCCCCTTTTCTGCAGCCAAGGCTAGTTGTAGGTGGAGGTTCATGATATTATACCAATTTTCTTTATACATAATTGTCACAACTTCTTTATTTTCATCAATTATTCATATTGTTTAGAGTTGGAGTGTGTGTGTGGACTGACTAAAAAACATTTGACTTGTGAATGTGGAGGTAGTGAAGTAACAGAAAGGAACTGAACCAGTAATGTAAGCAGTTACTTTTTCTTTTCAGTAATTAGTTAATTAATGTAATTGCTTTTTTAGCAAGTAATAAGTAATTGGTAATTCATTATATTCCTCCAGTAGCTTGCCCAACAAAATATTAACAATTGCACTCACATCTGTGTTTAAAATCATATCACTACATTAAGTCTGTGACACAGAACAAGTGGTCAGACGATTGGACAGGCCGTAAACAAGTTTTGCAAGATTATCTGAACCATTATATTTGGAGGTACAACCAAAACTGAGAACATCTGAAATGTTATTAATAAACCAGAATGTAAACTGTGAAAGATGATTATAACAGACAGTTTGAGTGAAAATGAAATTCGCTTACTTTGATTTCCTTTTTTAAACTAATTTTGCTTATCTAAGGGTTTGTTAAAAAAAACTGGCTGAGAATGAGACTGCTTGTGGTTTCCGCCCTGTTGGACTTCTTTTTATCAGTGTGGCTCTGTTCCCAGATCTCAGCTATTAATTTGTGAGTGCAATGCTATTATTACTGATTGGAATTATGAAAAAAGACTCATGTTGTCATAAACCAGAGTTATACTTTGAGAAATACGATGGGAAAATCTTACAGAAATGACAACTGGAGGAAAGTCCTCACTAATACATACACACTCACTCATTCATTCATCATTGAGAAAGGAGAGAAATCCGCTGAATAGTTTCCTTAATGAGAAGATTTTTGTTAGGTTGGTATGATGTTTGAGAACTGTAAGCTGAGCTTTTCATCGTTTTATAAAGATCTGTAAGAGGAAAGAGCTCAGCGTAAATTAAAGACCTTTTAAATTAGAAATGAAATACATGTGGTATAAGCTTTGTTCTGTCCTTTGCTGGATGTACTCACATGCCAGGCCTAATCAGTGTTCTCAGGACTTTATTTGTTATAAGGTTTTATAATTTACCGATGTACTCAGCTTCTCTCAACATGGCTGATTTACTTCCACTCGTTAGTGCTTTCTTACTGCCTCTCACTTCTCACCACTCGGAGAACAGCTGGAGCTTGCTGCATGCAGCTGTGGGTTATGTGAGCAGGTGGGTGGAGTAATTGTTCTTGTCAGTATTTTATGTCTTTTTAGATTTGATCCATATTTTTTTTTTTGTTAGAAATCACAACAAATTATGATTTGCAAATTATTACCTTCTTTATGTGAAGGAAATGATTTCAGTATGAAATGATTTCATCGTGATACATTTGATGTATCATGATGTGAATGTAGCATCATCGGCATGTTATAAAGCTGCAAAATGTTCAGCTTTAGCTTTAGCTTTAATGATTGTGAAAATCTGCTTCACAATCATTAAAAATCCACCAACATTCAAGTCTAATTGTAAATTGATTGAGTACTATTTATTTCCAGAGGCATGCTGGGAAAGAAAATCACTGATTAAATTGAAATGGACGAGGCGGGTTGAGGGAAAGTATCATCAGCATCAAAAGAAATGATTACAACGCCTTATCACAACATAACTCCCGGAATGCATTTATCATTACAAACTGATGATTCACATTTTTAGATTGAGTGTTTTGAAATAATAAACTTACTGTACATGTAAGTTTATAGCTTACATATGTAGTGAGAGCAGACAGGTGCCATTATGTGTAGTTTATATATTTCTTTTATACTGTAAAAGTCTGCAACAACAAGGCAAAGCAAAAACTTTACAGCACCAGTTTTTTTTGTCCATATTCTGAGTTTGTATTCCAAGAATGAGACAACGTCGGCTAATTTGTTGTGTTTGTCTATTCAGGTTTTTCTTTTTTGATAACAAACACAGTCTACTGGCAAGTTATTTCCTCAGGCGCAGAGTGTACATGCTTGTCACGATTTTGTCTTTGAAAAGAAAAATGTGTCTTGAAAATGAAAATATTAGGTTTAGACCTCTGGAAGCCTGGCGGGGTTCAGTTTGGTGGAAATATTTTCACATCCCTCCCTGTTTTTGTCTCAGTTCACATTTGAATTTTTTTTCCACTTTTTGGTCTCAGCAACAATGAGCTTAGTTTTAGATAATGTTGACATTATCAGGAGTTGCAGGAGCCCAAACCTTCTGTATGCAGCAAGTTTTTTGACATACAGTATTTCTCCACAAACCAGGCTGGGAAAATCTATTTGGAAAGAACATATTTCAAACTCTAGATAAAAACCCAATCAAGAGGAATTGTCAAAGGAAATTTACTAGGTGGCCCGTCTGTGTTCAAATTCACACCATCCCTCCCTGTTTTCTGCAAGAAACAAATCCTCTTGGTGAACCCAGAAGCCGGAAACAGATTAGACCATCGCCTGTTGTTTGAATTTTACTGGCCTTGTCCAATTGGTGAGTAAAATAAGGCCAAACAAGTGTTAAATCGACTTCTAATGATCAAGATTGTAAAAGTCTGCGAGAGCCTGTAACGTGAAAGCAGCAGCTAAATCTGCAGGCGGTGTCCTCTGTGCACATCATCTATGATTCAAAATATACGACCACACATCTGATTAAAGCTGGCAATACATAATTGATATCTAAGATAATTTTAGAAATGTTTTGATTTATTTTAAAGCGATGATCGTCACATTAATTCATCTCCCTGGAGCTAATTCTGGGATGAAAGCTTTTTTGAATTCTCGATGAATTCCTTTAATGGAAAGCATGGATTAAAGTGTCAAGCAAGATATTTCTAGTGTGATATCATGTTAGCATCTAATGCAAGACTATATACTGAAATACACATTTGCATTGTTTTTTTATTATAAGAACATAAATCATTTTAAGATGAACTAAGATAAAGTGTCATAATGTTTGGTAAATGAAGACCTGGAGAACCAGATGCCGATGATGTGTATATACAGAGACATTCATCAAACATGTGTACTGGCTCATACATGTGGATGCATACAGAGATGTGCGATAAAGGTATTGTGAGTCAGCACAGATGTGATTGCTCAGCATTCCTCTAGCAGGGCAGATGTGCACATCAGTGCACATACTGCAGATGTTGCAGTGCAAGCTGGGAGCAGCAGCCTCCTGTCGGACTGTGACTGCAGCCAATGTGGCAGGAAGCATTATGAGCCACAACTGGCACAAGTGACCCTCTGAAGTTGTTCTTTGAGACCTGCCAAGAGCTTAAGGCACTGCATCTCTGCTGCAGCTCACTGTCTGGAAGAAGGGAGGTGTTGCCCAAGGTGGAGTTTAGTTATGGTATATTAAGAAAATAAACTTTTTAACATACTAATCAGAAAAGTTAATCAGCTGTGTTGCTGAATGTGACCTTTCCTTAATTTTTTTCCATATTTCAATTGAAATCACACTGTGGTTGTGAGTTTATTGTGACCTTTTAGAATGCCACAGAAAATTGTTAACTAGTTTACAGACAGGACCAGAAACACAAAATAATACAGGCTGGTAAGGGGCTTTTCATTCACAGTGAAAAATAATTGGAAAATATTGAATTTCCATTAATAATAAGAATAGAATGAACTTTTAAAAGGTGAATATTTTGGATTACTTCAGAGATAACAAATAACCACTGTGTTACCACATAACCGGTGCTATGCTCACTTTCTGCTGACATGCACGCTATAGGAACACCCGATGGCCAGCTGGGAGGAGGAAGAAGACTGCAGCTCATCTATATACTCCTCAAGAAGCAGGAGGCAGCTGGGCAGGTGAGCTCTGCTGAACCTCTGTTCCTCTCTGCCCTGCTTCTCATCACCCATCTGTGGTAAAAATCTAAGAGGAAGAGAGTGAGGAAGGGAGGAAAGAAAGAAAGAAGAAAGCATCTCCACATCCAGGAAAAGGGCCAGACTGAACCAGCAGCATCAGACAACAAAGCCCTAAAAAAAGAAGAAGCAATGCACTGATATAGGTGAGACGGATCCAGATGAAGTCACATATCTGCTGGAAAGAGGGCAAACAAAGAGAAGTCCAACTGTTAGATATTGCAGTCGAGCTTCAAGCAAAAATTCAAGGAATTAAATATTTTGTGTTGTGTGTATGTGTGGGCCTGTGTGGGAGTGTACTGCATGAAATTTTAAATTAATAAGATTTCAGACTTCACACCATGATTTTCTTGTCTGGAAAATAAACCTTTATTCCTCAACATTGATCTACCCTGAGAGTCGTAAACATCTACATTTTTGTTACACATTGATTTAGATCTTTTGTGTTTTGTATGTTTTTGATAGTTTGAACCAGTTTATTTATGGTTTATATTATTTATACTGTATTTTTTATGCTTTCATAAATTAAATACAAATTATTAAATACAAATTTACGTAAAATGACAATAATTATCTGTAATTAAATATGCGGCTCATGATATAAATGTTAAATAGTAACAATTTAATGTTTTTCTTTGGTAAATATTATTAGCTTTACATGAATGTGTACATTTACATTCACACAAAAGTATTACAGTCGTTTTCTGTTTTTTAAAATCGTATACCAATCTTTATAAAATTATAGAAATGATCTGTACATTAACAACCAAACAACAACAACTGCAATTTTAAGTATCATGCCATCAATGACAAAGTGCAGTCCAGTGTCCTTGCACAAGATATTGAACCCTAATAACTGTGACGTTGGTGTGTGAATGGGTGTGTATGGATGATTACGTCTGAATTATTTGTAAAATAAAACAGTGTTTCTCTGCAAAATCTTGACTATATATATATATATAGTGTAATCTGAGTCAAATTCCTCGTGTGTACACATACCTGGCGAATTAAAATACTTCTGATTCTGATTCTGATATATATGTAATATATATAACTATGTACAGTATACATCGATTATTCCCCTCAAATGCGTTATAACTAAAGTTACAAGCCTGAAAAAGTAAAAATATTTGTGCAAAAATGCAAGGGGTGAATCTAAAAGGTTCTAAGAAAAAGAAATACCAAGGAAAACCTGAAAAAAACAACTTAAGTACAGTCACAAAGTATTTGTATTTTACGTTGTTGTTTGTGGGTGAAGATCAATGAGAACATCCCACCACTTCTTATTGATTTTTGCAATTGTACAGCAACTAGAGGTTAGAGACACCAGCTATCCATACATTCATTGATTTTTAAGAGCCTAAAGAAGCTCTGTTTTACTGCTGTTTGTATCCTGGAGTCAAATCTGAGCCAGAGAATGTACTAACCAGTGGACATTACTGTACATGGCTGCTGTTTTGATCCAAGTTTTTCTAGCTACTCAGTTCCTTAGGGGGTGATTGGACTTATTAACCCTATGATCATTGTGTTAGATATAAATAAGTAAATAGCATAAATAACAACACAGCAATAAACGAGTCTAGCTAAATTCCAAACATCTGCATTCTTGGGATGTGTAATGTTTACAATGCAAGTTAAATAAACATGATTCACCAAATAATTCAACACCTGTAGGCTATACTTGAGCAAAGGGGACAAGGGAGGGCCAAGAAACAGAAGCATAAAGAAGATAACTGCAGAGCAACCTTAAAGTTTCACTGAAAAACTTTTCTGTTTTTTCTCTTCTCCTGTATTTCCCTCCTTTAGATGATTGTAGTCTGTAGGTAGGTGAATGAAATAAGTGAAAGGAGAAACAAAATCTCTCAAAGGTATTTAACACTATGAGGGGGAGCTTTTATATATCTGGTGCTAAATGGTTTTAATATGGGAATTTATATATTAGCATAAATATGACAGATGTCTTTCAGAACTCGTTTCTGAAAGATTGACTTAGTAATTAGGTTTGCAGATTATTAATTCTTGCATTAATGTGAGATGCTGTCTTATAAATGCAAATGGAAAAACAGCTGAAGACAATTTAAAGAATTCAAAGAGATTCACCTGAGGGCTTTCAAACATAGTGAGGCAGTGTGAAGATTCTGCAGAGAGAAAATTGTGTTTTTCATGTTGGAGGCAAAGACTGAATTTGATTGGGTTATCTCCCTCCCACAGGGCGTGACAACCCAGAAATCAATAGCAGTACAGTGTAGACAATTTTAGTGACAGGGGCCGACAGCCGACAGGTGGTTGAGAATGAATCATTTAATCAGGGCTGGAGTTCTACATTGCAAGATAATGTCCGCCCTGTACTGCTATCTGAAAACTTCTGCCCCTGAGACACCTCTGGCCTGCAAGAACAATATGAATATTGTATGTGCATAAGAAGCTAAACACAAAAAGTACATGACTCAAGACAGCTTTAGGCTGGCTCAGTCAAACTAGTTTATTACAATAGAGAGACCAGAGAAACATCTGGAAACAGACAATGAATAAAAACTGCACACTAACACGCCTACAAGTTTGCACCTGAGGCTAGAGGTATTGACTAGTGTCCAGTTTAATTTTGTGAATCTGAATGTGCTCCTTGGTGCACAGAGTAAAGGTCTACAACTCCACAGAAATCCAGTGTTGTTGCCTCTAACCCAACAGCTTCTGGGGCCTGTATCTTGTTACTGAAGTATCTGGCAGTCTAATCTGGACAGAGAAGAAAGGCTACAGGCAAACGATCCAACAGTAACTCAATGTGTGCACTGGATATTTAGCTAGTCTGGCACTATTTAGAGTTGGTGCTTCTTGTAGTGCTCGCAGATACTAATGCCACATTCATGTCATGAGGGATGGATGATAGAGATGGGGAAAATGCTCATGTTAGCACTTGCACCCATGTTTGTTTGTCTCTTTGTCTCATCTCTTCCTCTTCTACTTCTTTCAGACTAGTGTATAGATTATTCCCAAAACACACATTTAGGCATTCATTTTACTGCACTTTGTCTATTTGTATCTGACTGAATTAAATAATGCCTCATTTGCATATTAGTCCATATAAAATGACATTTTGGAAAACTTAATAAAAAATAATCTAAAAAATGTAAATAATCCACTGGGACACAGTATGGTGATATATATGAGTTAAAATGTTTTACCCTCCTTACTTTTAGTGTATGGAATGTACAATACATCTCTCAAAAGGCTGTTTCCTCAATGTGAGTTTTCTAACTCTGGGTCAGAAATCTCCACTTCGGTACTTACACACACCAAACTTTCCTATTCACTGCATATTATATATGGCATATACTGAAGGTTTTCACAGAGGGGTTTGTTCATATATAATTCATAGCCTGATATATATTTTACATTTAGTCCTTAAAACATGGCAGAGATGAGATTTCCAAAATTCCCTCTGTAAAAATCTTTCATTCTAATATGAACCTGACTTGACAGCCAACGTTCAGATTTCTGATCTGGAAATGTATGCAAAGTAATGCGTTTTTAATGAGACAATGGCTCATTTGCATATTTAATCATAAAATGTCTTAATCAACATGTATCAGGAATCAGGAAGCTTTAAGGTTATATCTATTAGTTATTTCTTTCCTCTATTCACCTGTCGTGTCTCCCCTTCAAAGCCAAATCAGATATTAGAAGCTCTCTTGGATATTGATGTTTACACTGGATAAAATTTGAAAACTAGTCAAATTTCCACACCAAAATTATTATTATATAATTGTTATTAACTTAGGGAACTAACGACAGACATTTTTAGAAATTGATGCAGCATGGATATATCCTGACTTTTGTTCCCTGTAGTATGGGTCTAACTCCAAAAACCTACACTTCCCATAAGGCAATTGAGTAGCAACTTTTATTAGACTCTTCATGCCTGGAAAGCGCCTGCGTCTTACTCAGCAACCTCAGTTCATAACACAGCCTAGAAAATGAAGGGTTTGTTTTCTAACTGAAAAGTGAATTTAATGTGTAAAATTAATGAGGTGCCCCTGTCCTGACAAATGGACACAATAACTTAATGTATAACATTTGCTGAATTTAAAAGATGGCCCAAATAATTAAGAATTTGTCATAGACAGAGAAAGTTAATAAAAGTTTCTTAACCAGCGTACTGAGTCTGGGGCCTTTGCCATGATAAACTGACACGTGTTTTTTACAGTGAAAAAAACAACTTAATGCATTGCATTTGATGCAGAATGAAGGCACCAATGGTCAAGAATTTGCTGTAGTGGTTTGGCAAGGTTTAGGCTATCAAGTTTCTCCTCAGCTCTCAAAATTGATTTTTCTTTCTTGGGATATTGAGGTCAGTAGTTCAGTGGTAAAAATCAGTTGAAACAGTGTGCACATCTGCTGCTTATGTTAGCAGATAAGAGAGCCCAAATCAGTAACTTACATTACAGTGAACCGAATGAAAATCAGACAGTGTGTTTTGTGCGAACGTAGAGGACTAGATCACAACCATTTGTGATTGGATCACCCAGGACGCACCAGGTGTAAACAGGGCCAGTCCTTTAAGCTGCTTTTTCTGAAGTTCTCTGAGGTGCTATAAATCCTGAGCCATTTAGCCTGAGCACGACAACAATATATTATTTTCTGCCCTTTTACACCTTGTTTCCCTATAGCCTTCTTGTTAGCAGCAGTTTCTATGTGCTAGTGCATTTTATTTATCACTGTTGAGGATAAGACATGGAACGCTACATCATGTTGGCTAAATCAGGGATCAAGGCAAACAAGAGTAAAGCCTCAGGGAAGAAAGAATTAAACCAGTCAAGACCAGTACGATACAGCTGCTCTGATGTGTATCCATACTGACATGTATTTCATGTAACATGGCTTCTCTTAGAAATGTGTTAAAACAAATGTCAGTCGTTTTGGTCTTTTACAGAGTGTTTCCAGTAATCAGGCTTGAGTTACAGTGACAGAAAATCCACTTTAAAACAGGTGTTATGGTTCATTTATGTGATCTCCGACACACTCCTGAACATAAATAACTTTGTCACAAAGCAGAGAACCAGAGAGTGAGGAGAAAGTTCCCATAAAGGTTTGGTTAATAATATGAAAGATCAGATTCCTGGATCTTTTGTTTCAACATGGCTGCTCCGTAGCATAAATCTAAACTGAACAGGCCAAGATCAAAGGAATAAATCACAGAATGTATTCTAGTGTTTCAACTCTACTCTCTTTTATTGTAGACTTTTACTGCAACGTCTGGCTGTGTAAAGAGCTGCAAACAAATGAAGCACTTCAGTCAGTTCAGTCTCAGACATCCAGCATGAAAAGTAATGGCGTGAATTGTCTGTTATTATTGCCCTTGTCTTAATTATCTTTTATGTTAATCTGCCTGTGGCAATTTATAAGCCTTTTCCAATTATATTTGGGAAGAAATCGACCATTAAGTCTTACATAAGCTTGCACAATTCAGCAAAATCCTTCTTTTTTTCAATCATAGATACAACTAATCTGCTGAAGTGATGCAGTAATTCCAGTGATGATCCAGTAATGAAACAAACCATTTCAAGTGTCACAGAGTGCAGTTCAGCTCTAGAAACACTGTAACATAGCCAGCTTGCACAGTGGCTGTAATATTTATCTTCTTATGATTGCATTTAGGTCTGTAGTCCACATCACCATTATGTTGTTTACCTCATGACAGGAATTACCATCACTGGGCCATGTTAATTCAACTCTGGCCATTAAAGTGGCGTAGAATTGAAATATGTACTCATTTTGACTCAAAAAGGTCATGGCTGTGATCCTTATAAAGTAATAATTGATTACTGTACATGAAACATGATGCATTGGAACACATTTGACCCATTTAACACTGAATCATTTCATGTGTCTTGGGATTGAAATGCTATTCAGACAAAAAAAGACAAAAAAGCTAAGTGCAAATGCATCCGAGATGCATTTGAAACAGATTACAATCCGACTGCTCAAACCAGGTGGTGAGATGGATTGTTGCCAGATGTTGAAAAGCTCTGCAAGACGCATATTTAATCTTTGCTCCTCCCAAGTGTAAATATGCTAGCAAACGGGCCCTTGACAGCGTCTGCATGTAGACTGCCTGTCCCCTGTGGTGAAGGCAGCTGAAGTTACGATGAAATAAGCCATCGTTCTCTTTGTCATTTAAGGCAGGGAGAAGTAGGCTACAACACATGAGATCATGCAGAGAGCACAGCGAGCTTTACGGATCTGTTTGACCATTCAGTTGATATGTGTGGGGGGAGAAAGCACTGATCTGTATAACGCGCTAAGAGCCCATAAACGCAAGTCATCCATGTGGGTTAGCTCATGGGATAGTCATCATTACTAGCTGTTCATTTTTGTGGCCTAAATTGTGAGTGCACTTCTTCTTCTTCTGATGTTCTTGGCAGTAGCCAGACAGATCCAGGTGCATTACCTCTCTCTGGACTTGGAATAGTGACCCTGATTTGCATGAACGATGGATTGCAGTCAGATCACATAAACAAAAGCAGACATTTTGATTTGTCATAGAAGGAAAATCACAGGTGTTACTAATAGCATTAACAATCCTATTCAATGGCTATGTCCCATTGAGCTGTGAAAGTGAGCAAGTATGCACAATAAGGGGACTTTGAAACTGAAACAGTTAAATGGAATTTAGCCATATTTAATTGTATTATTTACGCCTCTGCACATGTCCTCCCACAAGGCTAGTTGAGGCTTTGGCCAGATGAGGCTAAATGTCGACAGCTCAGGATTTATTTTATGGGGAAAAGGTGGATGGAAAAGTCCCAAAGCTATTATACAGTAGCTTTGGTTATACAGTCCAAAAAAACAAGTCAAACAATTCACACCTGCAGGGTCAGCGCACAACACCACACTGACACTCAGTGCGAACACCCTAATAGTAGTAAAAGCACAGGTGTAGCCTAAATAATATATGAATGATGGCTGAATTCCATTTAGCTGCTTCAGTTTCTGGGTCCTGGTGTTGTGCATCTTGTCTCACTGTCTTAGTGGGACACTGAGAGCCATTTTTAATGTTACTACTAAGACATTCTGAATTTCGGGATGAAATGAGATTGTGAAACAACGGTATAATGTCCTGCGAAGTACTACACTACCCACAATCCTAAACTGTAAGAGCAATGTTTTTGAAAGCCAGCTGTTAAGGAAATGTTCACCAGATTTGTGACCTCGGCAAGTGACTTACTTCTTTTTTGCACGCTCACAACAGATTAAACTCATTAGTTTCTGCTACCACTCAACTCTACAACTCTACGACGGTTTATGTTATATGAACCACACATAACCATGATTTCTCTTTCTGACATGCTGTGACACGTCAGTGTTTGTGAGGGCCAGCTTGTTGTTTCTGTCAGAGCCAGTATGAAAGACAAAATACAGTGTTTTGACTCTGGCTAGTTAAACACTACACTGTATGCATACACCCACCACAAATTACACAATATTAAAACACTATTATTACCAAAATAAACACTATACTGCCATAATGGCACCACTGTCATCAGGTAGGAAGTCGTTGGAAACGTATTTGCAGTGGTTAATGGAATGGGTAGTTCCTTCACTCCCTTAAATATTATATACACAGTTCGTAGCTGTACCTTTTTTCCATTCTCCAATGTTTTTTTTTCTTTTGCTCCAAATCAAATATTTTATGGCCAGGATCCATCTCATTGTTGCTTGGCTTAGTTCCAGGTTTAAAACTCTTTATATAAGGATTTTCTGAAATGTCAATGGAGTGAATGAATGAATTCACTGAACCGGAGCCGTTCAGAAAGTATGAGGTCACTGTTGAGCTTTTTCTGCCATGATAAGTCAAAATATCTGCTGTGGAAATACCTAACATTTTTCTATGCACATTCAGTCTAATACATATTTATGGACTATAATTAGGAAGAGTCAAACATACCACACATACAGTAACTGGCAGAACTGCAAGGGAATGAAAAAGACCCATTTCTGCTTTCCTTATATTGTTGTGCAATAAATGATGCATTCACATGGATTCAAGCAGATGGACAGCAACAAACTGAAGTCTGAAATTATTTCTTGTCTTTTATTCAGTGTGTATATTGTACTTGTAGTAATGCATGCAGCTTTCTCTTATGTTTAATTCCAGCCAAGGCCATTGCACTTAGTGTATTGTATATGTATACTTGTTTATGTATGCCTGAAAAAGAGATAACAACAAAACAAAAAAACAAAAGTGCATATAGCTGGATCCTGTTCTGCAAGAGTGCAGAATACATGGGGAGTTTCATCAGCTCATCGAGGAGCTGAAGATGGATTAAGACAGATTTCAGGCATACTTTCAACTGAACCTTTCTCAGTTCAGCAACTTGCTTCATCCGATTGCTCCCCATCTCCTAAGATTGATACCAATTTCAGGACACCCACCAGTCCAGACAAGAGGCTGGCCATCATTCTCAGGTAGCCTATTCATGTAATAAATTACTGGTATGACGTAGGATAAACCCATATCAGGGGTGCAAAAAGATCTATTACATACAGACTGACAAGACATTCTTATACGGACAGGCCTACATACTGATATTAAATATATATAATTTGTAGAGATTATAGGTTGTTAGACACACATGATATAGCAATGAATGCAACACAATTCAAACACAACTGAAACAGAATAAAACTGAAAATGAAAATATTCTGGTAGAATTACTGTTTTTGTAAAAGTAGTCTGGCTAAGTCATGGCTAAGAAGAGAACTTAGCCTCATTTCCCCATCATAAATGGCTAAGTAAAGCAATGAAAATATTCTCAATATAGTGTACATTTAACTTAGGTAGCTATGAGTTTTGCTGCTGCCTCCTGTCCACAGCAATACCCTACTTCCACGCTGTTACTCACAAGGGAGCTGTCAGTCAAAACTGGACCTGCCATGCCTGCACAGTCTTGAAAAATGGTCTAACCAGCATGAAGAGCTGTTTTTGAACTAAATTTTCTAATAGTTCTGAATGTTTATTCTAACTGAGATTTTTGTGGATGCTCAACTTTGATATCATATATGCATTTTTACCGTTTCAAGCCATATTTCCAAAGGTTTGAAGTCTTACTGTTTTTCATTTAGTGACTGCAGAACTAACACAAATTGAGCCAGTGGTATGCACAAATATTTTAGATACAGCTCAAGCTACCCCTGTCTTTAATCAGTGGCTCCAGTGGTGTCTCTGTGAAAGGTCAATTTATCCCATTCCACATTTATTGGTCTTCACATTGAATATTTTCACTTGTTAGGTTGCTGAGATATAACACCAATATTTGGTAACCCATAATCCAATGTGGCTTTCATAACTACACATACATCGCCCCAGTCTTTTCTTATTTTCATATTTATTATCGTATTATATATATTTATATTATTTTCATTTTCATTCCCACTCAGGCAGAGTGGCAGCAAAAACAGCACTGGTGAGGCAATGAAGACTAGGGAGACCCCGTCTCACTACTGTCTGTTCATAAGTATCATTCAAAGATGCTACACTGTAATCTTTCATTCCATGATTGTTAAAACAAATTTTAAAACACTTAACTCTTGCAAGTGTCTCAATGTCATGGATTTTTTCTTAATACTTAAAAAGACTACCACTTGAGATAGCACAGAGTATGTGCACAAATTACATTTTTGAACACCGTCAAAGACAACGTTGAAACAAGTCATGATGGAACAGCCCTACTTGCTTTAGTATATCTGATGTGGGTGAAGTGAGCGATGAGCTACCTCCTCACACACACACACACACACACACACACACACACACAGAGAATCAAGTAAGAGCATAAACATATTCCTCGTCACAAATGGAAAACAACCTGGAACCAGAAAACGTCAATAACTCCTGCTAAATGTATGAGCTGAATGATATTATAAAAATGAATCTCATGAAGTAACTGAGCTACAAGAAATTTGAAAAAGGCTCTTCTGTTTGTCAGACAGATGTTTGAGTTTATATGCCAAACTAAGACATCAAAAACCATCATCGTCATTTTTTTTACGCTGAATTTACAGGAGTTTGTCTTCAAATTCACAGGTCTTGTCACTGTTCTCTGTCTGGCCCAGATTTTTTTGTATTTTAGACCTTGTTTGACCATAGTGGTCAAAGTAACAGATGAAGAGGGAGGGTATACTTGAAGAGGGTGATCCTATCTTCATCCATATTTGAGTCTTCCACAAGGACCAGGTCCAGGACAGCACTCCTGGCTTTGTGCAGTCTCCTCAGGGACAGGGCTTTGAGGCATCTACTTGCTGTTGGCCCTTCCTTGATGGCAGAATTGAGAAATGTCAGAAAAGGGATCAGCTTCCTCTTCTCGGTGTCAGCTTGGTTTCTCCTCAGCTTTAATTTTCTTGTTGTTGTGGCCCCTTAAATTGACAAGTCTTATGCATATCTGGACTGTATGAAATGACATGCCATTGCTAATATTATCTTGCTGTATTTAAGCAGTGTTGCAAACTCTCATGCATGTGCATCTGCTATGAGATTCAACATATATCCATCTGTCTGAGTCTGGCAATTATTTAACAAATTACTACTGTTGGCAGAAGATCAGCACACATTTATTCTGTCTTTCAGTGGGTTACACAATGTAAATAGCTAGCCAGATAGCTTATTAAGCTAATATAACATAACACCTAGCTAGGATTTCAAGGAGTGAACATTTCAGGTGTTGTTGCACCAAAATTATTAGTTTCTCATTGTCCAGGTCGTCCATGTTTGTGAGCTACGTGACATATAGTAGTAAATTCCATCTTGAAGGATGGTGAAAAATTGAGCATTCTAACTTTACCATGACCAGGGCCGCTGCTAGCTAATTTGGTGCCCTAAATGTAATTGCTTTGTGTTGCCCCCCACCCCCACCCCAGTGCTACTCTTACAACATGATGATAATTGGGCCATTTTTCTGTCCCCTCCAGCACTTGGTGCCCTACGCACAGCGGGTCATGTGCGTTATGGTAGCAACTGCACTGACCATTACCATTTACCATTACCGACCATTACAGATGCTGGTATTCTCCACCAGTCTCACTTGAATTTACCTCTCATCCACTAAAATGATATCCGTACAGGTATATACCATCTGCCTGATTCCATGTGAATGCAGCATATTACTGAGAAAACACCTACAAGCACTTTTACCCTCACACATCCCTGCTGGGTGGTTTAAAATTCATCTTAAATGTAATTGAGACATCAGCAGTATGTCCATGTGCTGCATCCCTTTACTGTTAGTACACCATAGTGTTCCTCCTCTTCAGTCTGTACTGCTGCTCGGCTTACTGTGACATCTCACACATTCCAGCAATATAAAGTGCAAATTAGTACAAAAACAAACAACTCCACTTTAGAAAAAATGTTTATCATGTTGTTCAGTGCGACCTACGTTTTTCTACAGAACTGAGAATGGACTTTTAAAACGCTGTGAGGGGTTTTATTTTCACTCCTAGCTGCCGAGCTCCAGCATATAATAGTGATGTTGCTTTACAGTGCAGGCTGCAGCTGCCTGAAAGGTCTAAATGCTCCCTGACAGTCCTGGATAAATTATTCCTTTCGGCACCAGCTTTGGGATTATGCTGGGGACACTGGGAACCTAAAAACTGCAGTGAGGAAGTGCAGGTTGTGATACATCATAAGGAAAACTGCCTGGTCAAGGTAAAGCAGCACACTCAATATCAGGTTTTTCAGCTTGTTATTCACAGCCTGCAGCACCAAAGAGAGTCAGGGAGGGAGGATGTTCAACACAAGGCCTGGGGTGTTTCAGAGTGAAGCTACTCGTCTGTCTTGAGTTGTTTAGTTCTGAGATTGTCATGCTTGTCAGCGTTGCTGCAGGAAGTGAGAGCGAGCAGACAACAAAGGTGGATCCACTTATTGCCAACTGTGTTTCTGTGGCAGATTCATCAGTGACCTGTATGTGTACACTGAGCGGGCACCTGTAGAAACTACCTTCAGGACTCAATCACTTACTCAGGCAACAGCTTGTGGTGTGGCACTGAGTGTTAAAGGGCTACAGCAAATCCTCTGGAAGTGGGGTGAAGCCTTGGGCAATGCTGTTACAGTCCATTCGTCTGGTCGCTAATTACATATTGTCTACGCGCAATAATAATCAGAGAGGATGAGTGTTTTGCTGGGAGCAGCAGTGGAGTGTAACATTAGTTTTTCTAAGTTATATGAACCAGTGCAAGGGTTGTTTCTTTCCCAAAAATTGAGACACTTTCTATGGAAACGTTGGTGTAGATGATAATCTTTTTCACCTTTTTTCATTGTCTAAACCTGTGAGCACAGGTTTTATGAGTCATCCACACAGTAGTTCAGCATTGAATAACCTTCGAAATCATGTTAATGTGAAAACCCACACAGTATCCAATAGTAAAGGATTTATAATAGCCTTGGGCAGCCAGGCTATTACTGTAGATCACATCACAAAGATCACATTTGTTATCTGTTCAAAAAACTAGAAACTCTAAGAAGTAATTGTGTATTTTGTTACCTTTGGACAGGGCCAGGCCCCCACGGTTTCAGTCTTTGTGCTCAGCTAAGTTAACCCTTTGCTGATCACAAAGATAGACTGTAAAAGTGAAAATGCACGAAGTCTCTGTGACGTCGTCCATAGGTTTCTGAAGAGCCGTTGTGAAACTAAGCGTGGTGGCTCCGGGTGTTGACATCTTGGCAGTCCTGCTTCTTTTTCGCTCCCGACTAATCCAAAAACGGGCAAAGAAGTGGAACAAAGGTGGAGTAGAGGTGGGATGAATGAAGCCTGGGTGCTCAAACAAGCAACCTGTGCTGGAGGTCAAAGAGGCCACACTGTTAATTAGGCATAACTTTAAGCCTTTAATATAATTTGATATAATATAATAATTTTATATAAGAATTTGTGAAGTTGGGCATTTTAACATGAGGCCTTTATTGAGATTGACTCGTTTTACAGCCAGCCTCAAGGGGACGTTCGAGGAACTGCAGTTTTCAGCACTTCCACATAGGCTTCATTCCACAGCCACAGAGGTTGCAGCTTCGTCACTATATTTATATATTTACCCTACGGACATGACAGTGGTATTGAAATACTTACTTTAAATTGGTGAAGAAAAAAGTATAAAATATAATAGAATAATTAACTTTACAGGCTTTTACCTGTAATAATGAGATTAAACAGCACCCCGCAGATAATTGCAACTGTGAAGACAGCAATCTTATTCTGACAATAGAGTAAACTCAGTTTGCTATATTTATCTTACAGTGACGCACAGAATATGTCTGGGATCTCAGTGAAGTCAGTGAAGCTCCTGTCAACACCTGCACTTCTCAAATGGTGCTGCAAATAATTGACTCATGTTGTTGATGCTTTATTCATCAGAGAGTTTAAGTGCTGCTGTGACCTGAGCATCACTCAAGCGCCCACACATGCATTACAAACGGACACCTGAATATCCTGCAGTGAAAACAACTCCATGTGCAAAAAAAAAAAAATACTCTGATGTACTGTATGTTCCTGGGAAGTGTTTGAATTATTTAGCGGCTTACTGCATGTACTATAGCTTGTTTATGATGTGTGTTTATAATGCTTAAAATCATTTAACAGGAAGAATTATTTCTTCTTATTTAGAATATAAAGCATAATAATCATCATTGCAGTGATGTATCATTTAAATTTCTATGCCTTGAACAAAATTGAAGGCTTTTCTGATAGTTTGGCCTTGCAGTTTATTGCAGTATATTTACTTTTGTTCACATTCCTGTAAAGTGCCCCTCTTTAAGCTGAGTGCTCGTAGGTTGTGTTTTTTTTTTTTATTGCTCGATATAAATGGATAAATGGAGTAGGACTCACTGTTTACATTCAAATTGTTCACTCACCATTTAGCCATATAATGCAGCTCATTTTAGTCAATTTATTATTTATGATCGGACAAAATGGGCAGACCTTGCAAGCTAAGCAAGGTCTTGCTCACTAATGTAGAAGTTTTTTGAAAGCTAAAACAGATCATAATGACGTACACCAGTGCTGTCGTGCAGTACAGTAAGCCACCATGCTCAGGCTGCAGACTCTGTCCTCCTCTGTGAGTCTGTGAATCATAGATAACTTGTGCGCAGAGGTCACATCACGTAATCCTGGAGAAACAATGATTCAAAGGGTGACAACATTTCATCAGAGGGCAATATTTTATATGGTTCGTGACGTACATTTCACACAGCCTGTCAGCCTTTCCCGTGGAAGCTTCAAAGCTAGAATAAGCAATGCTTGCCTTTGGAGTTATTGATGAAGAACAACTTTGGAGAGATGGATTATCATAAATAAAATGAAACTGTCGACACCCTGTATGACCCTGTTACACGCCACACTGACTGGTTATTTCTCAATTGCAGTGTTGGGTCAGAAAATGTCAGAGCCAAGATGTTTGATCTAATGAAATACATCCATTTCTTATCTGAGCTGAGTTTTATCTACAGCGCAGAGGACAGTTACTCTGCAGTGGCTGGATCTAAACTAGGCGCTCATAAGTTTCTAAAGAGCATAAGAGAAACATTTCTGTGCATGTAAGTCCAACTTGATGCCTTCTGCATTTTATTGATATCGTCACTGCACAGTGTTTGGTGCTGCAGGATACATATAGTATAATCCCCCCCAACAAAGTCAAATCATCTGCTTCATAATGGAGCTGCCAGAACATGTCAACAGACAGTGGCTCAATTTTATCTCAGCGTTGCCAGTCGATCATTAGCTTCTATCACTTTGCAAAAACTCTGCTGAAGTTGCTGGAGTGAAGTTTAAATGGCTGAAGGAATGCCGCTGCATTTTCAACTTTAACTGGCACTCTCGAGACGTTTGTCAGTTTGAAGGAAAAGATTATAATTTGTGTTTCACTTTCCTGAGAATGATGGGAATGACATTTCTCATTGAAACCAGGGGGCACAGAGGAAGTGGAAACACCACTGTGTTTTTCTATAAAAATATAAGCTATTGTGTAATATAAGCTAGTGCAGGGTTCTTCTCTGTATACATCTAGGTGCTAAGGCATTAGCAAAATTGGCATTAGAATGGGAGAATTAACTGAAACCCCTATTTTTTTCCAGTTCTTTCTGGGCAATTACATATTGTCAACATACGTTTACTGACTATAGCCGTTATATGGCTCTGGTGAAAGACACCAGACTCCATTGACAAAAACAGCAATGTTGAAACCCCAGGAGATGCTGATCTACCACTGCCTCGATTGATTGGTTTGTTTTTGTCATTGTATGATATTGGTGTTTTATAGATTCAAAAAAACATGTTAAAACTAGTGCTGTCAATCGATTAAAATATTTAATCGCGATTAATCTCATGAATGTCATAGTTAACTCGCGATTAATCGCAAATTAATCGCACATTTTTATCTATTCTAAATGTCCCTTGAATTATCATTTTAATACTCTTATCAACATGGAAAAGTGGATAGGCTTGCTTTGTGCAAATGTTTTTTTATTGCAAACCACAACAACAACATGTAGTGTTACAGCCATTCACGTCTGAAGCAAAATCTCAAACAAAGCAACACTGTCAATAAACAGATGACAAAAAAATAAATACCTAGTCACAAAAACAGCCCCCTCAACAACCTTCAAAACAGGGTGATACAAAATAAATCCATCCATTGTCGCCTGGTTATGACGCGGAGGAGGCGGAGAATTTGAATTGCCGGTGTGTTTGGCCATCAAGTGGTATTTCAGACTGGATGTGCTACGATGATAACTCAGTTCACACCGACAATACACACAGATATCTTTGGTTTTATCTAACGAACTTTTCCATTCATAATTTTGTTAGCAGCGTCCATTTCAGCATCTCGTGCTCGACATCCACACAATACGGTAGCGTGGGGTGCGCTTATTGTTTTGCTTCCGGTTTACAGCTGGATAGTTTTTCTAACGTTACTAGCAGTGGCCACAGCTTATGAAAAAACTACAAGTTCACTAGGTCACAAAGAGCGTTAATCTCGCGATAAAAAAATTAACGCCGTTAAAATTGTTTTGCGTTAACGCGTTAATAACGCGATATTTTTGACAGCACTAGTTAAAACACAGACTGGTGGATGCAAACACGACTACATATTAAAATTAAAGTTGCTTCTTATGCTAAGTAGCAGTACAATGTAGGTTTAACGTGTAGGTTTGAAATGTTAGAACCGTATTTGAGAGTTTTGTGGCATATTGTAGCATCATCTGCCAGTATTTGGGAGCATCATTTGTGCAAGAAAAAAGGTGGTTAGCTACAGACATTCAGGAGACAGTGTTTCTTAGCTAATTAACTCCACCACTGACAGCTGCAGCATAGCTGTTTTTGTACGTGTGTGTAGGTGTGTGTGTATGTGTTTCCTTCACATGGACACCCCAAACTAACACCTTCGGGTTGTCAGGAAATAGCCTAGAGATACAAACTAATGCAGTACACAGATGTGGTGAAGCTCTTGGGTTTAGTATGAACTTGTTGAAACTGAATGTGCGATGTTATAAGACAAAAATGACAAACATCAAACAATTATCGTCAAATAATGATCCAGTGGATGGACACATGGGCAATATTTACTTAATTGAAACTATAGTATGCATTCAATTCATGGCAATGATGAAAGCAAATATTAGTTAGCCCGAACAAGTGCAGCATTATAGAGTATCAAGAACAAGAGGCGATTATGTGGGATACTTCAAGGAAAATATGTCACTTAATAAGAAGTGGCTGCACTAATAAAATGTTGTTTTCTCAGTCATGGATATAGTCAAGAAGCAGAAAATTAACAAGCCCATTCCTCACTCAATTATTATTTTTTTTATTGTTTTCCTGCAGTGCAAAAGCAATCATCACTCCACATGAATAATGCAGCAATTTTCACTGCAATTTCACTTTTGCCTATTGTGTAAGTGCCCCATTCAATATGGCAAAATACCTCCGTCATATGTGGTAAAGTTTTCTGCAAGGCAGTTTGGGGGAAGAGAAAAAGCAACAGCACCTAATAAGGGAGCTTCAGCAGCTGTATAAAGCAGCATCTCAAATGCACCAAGCTTACAGTATGTGACAGCCAGAGTTTATACGGCAAGGAGCCACACATATAAATTGATACTTTAGGTCTTTTTTAAAGTGTATTCATTACCCCTGAAGCCTGGTGTTGTTTAAAAAATACAGTATGTGCATGTGCTTATAAACATTCATATTCATTGTTGTTTCATTCTTCCCTTTCACTTCATAAATAAACATATTAATCAAGATGTCATCAGGCCAGCGAATCAGAAATGTTACAGTATGTTAAGTTAATAATGAAGTACTGCACATGGTGTTAAAAACTTTAGATGTGCTCATTTAGTGATTGACATTTTGGCATGCAATTTAGTGTTACATTATTTATTGACCTCCTCATTGTTATTACTGAATTCATATTCAGAGTTTTGAATTCTGCACACTCCATGTACATTTGATGTGGTTCATTTACAAACCACATTTTCATTTTTATTTATTCATTCAGTGTGGTTGTTTGCAGCACTTTTCTCTGCACTTTTAATGCATCTGACGGCACATGTATTTTCCAGAGTGATGCAGTTGGATTTTATTTATTTATTTATTTATTTATTTTGTGGAATAATATAACAAACCACATAGTGGTTGCTGCTCATGCTGTTTGTTGGGTTCATTTCAGTTTGCCCAAAAATGCTGCCAGAGGGGGTCCAATTTGGGATGGCTAGAGCTTCAAAATCAATATTCTGTATGACCTTAAAAGCCCCAGTTTTTGTTTTCTCTCTTGCCATTTTGGGTTTACAGGGACAAAAATGCTTCTTGCATTTTAGTGATATTTAATCCAGCAAGAACATTTTTGTCCAAAGGGAAAGATTCAAACAAATAATCTTTACAGCTTTAAATGGATTTAGAATACGTGATCAGCTGTCAAACACAGTCAGTTGGTGGATTACGAGGTCTGTCATTCAATTTGACTGTGAATTGCTCCCATAATTAACTGTTGTCAGGATGTTAGGATCGGGTTGTAGATTAAGGAGATCTCCATTTAGGATTTTATCGAGAAAGGAAAGTAAACAAACAAAAGTCTTTTGTGATTACCATTTCCTACTTCATTAGATCAAATAGCCTAAAGAAATGTGTCTTTTACTGCAAGTGTTTTAGCATGTATATCACTGGGAAAACATCCTGCAGACTAGTGTCACAACATCAACAATGTCAGTCTGAGATAAACAGATTAGAAACTTGGCTGCTGTGTTTCCTTTTCTGTCTACACCAGCCAAGTTGAGTTTTGTCTCCAGCAAATTCAGTATAATCTTAACTAAAAATCACTCAATCACTCAAGTTTTTCCACACAGTATTTCACAGCATTATATCCCAGGGTTGCCCCTGAAGGCCTGGAGCATTTAGGGTGAAGTGTCCTTATTCAAATTTTTGTCCTTGCCCTTGAGAGACTGTGCATGCATGTCACTGGCAGTAACACTTCATATTTGGTAAGGCTGACAGCACAGCGAGGGGAGGCAGGGAGGGAGGAAGGGGGGGAGGGAGTGGTCTGTTTTGAGAATTGCTCTGCAACATTTGTTTGTTGAGGGGATGATTGGATAAGGCAGGGAATCCTCTAATGGTTTAAATGTCAACTGGTCAATAAAAGCCTGGCATCCTGTCACTTCTCATTTGTACTGAGACAGAGGATCCTATTAAAAATTGAAACTAAAATTACCAACCTGACATTTCCCCATTTACTCACTGTTGTTTCTCATGTCAATTCTCCACTCTGTCCTTGAGTAATCATGAATCAGCTGCTCTCAGATTTGCCTGTAAATTCTGACCTCAACAATATTATTTCCACCAGGAGCCCAGGGTGGTATTTATTTTTAAATGGTTCTACATATCAGACTGTGCATGTTTTGTATCATTTTTTATATAAGACAAGTGGCATAAACAACAAATATGGGTAAATCTGTGCACATTGAAACACAGATCCAATCAGATGAGTAGCCTACACACTTATGTTATGTCTGAATAAAAGCACGGGAACAAATTGGACCTGTAAATGTGTGCATTTACTTTCTTGCTGTATCTTGAGATTGTCCTTAGTGAGGTCCCCAAAACATTCAAGTGATTAGCTCGGCATTACTTGTCATTTTTTTCCCTTACCAAATAAACAAGGTATAACTTTTTTAAGTACACTCAACATCTGCTTCAAGAAATACGTTTTGGCCAAGACTTCATGCAAAATATTAAGCTAGTTCCCCGAACAGCCACTTGAGGCTGGTTGTAGCAAGTAGTCGAGTTAATCACCATACACCTGCATATTATGTACATGTTCACAGCAGAAATAAACATCTTTACAGCCTGGGACCAAACAGTTTTAGTATCTATAGCTGATTTCCCCATTCATGACAACTGTACTGAGTTTGAATTTCAGTTAACTCACTCGATTTGATTCAAAGGTGGCTGGCATCACTGAGTGAACAGTCCTCTTGGTTAACATGGGAACCAAAAAAAAAAACATGCAGGGCATTTCTAGATTTTACTAATTAACTTATGAAGGTATAGGTCTACCTTGTTCATCTAAGAGGTAAATAGGACAAAAAATAAGATAATCCTCTGTTAGCTGTAGCTTCAAATCTATTGTACAAACATGAGAGTGGTATCAATATTCAGAAATACCATATTTGAAGGGCTGTTCATAAGACTGACATGACGCCGTCATGCCCATGATATGATACATGTCATAGTTATGACAGAGTCTTTATGAATGTTCCTGACTGTTGTCATTAAATGCCATTCCATCAGTATTGTTACTTTTAATGCAAAATTGTTTGAAATGTCTTGACATTAGCTGTCATGAGACCATTATCACTTGTTATAAAGATGTCATTAAAGGATCCAGTGTGTAAAATTTAAGAGTATCTTTCGGCAGCATTCATAAAGACTCATAAAGATGTTCATGACAGGTGTCTTGTTGAGTTCATGACAGTGTCATGTCAGTCTTATGCACACTCCTTCAAATAAAGTGTAGGAAGGAAGAGGGCTGCACATTTAAAAAAAAAAAAGAAAAAAGGTTTGCACATCAGCACCAGCATCAGAATAAATTGTGTTTAATTTGTTTAATCTGTACACAAAATTTAAAAATGACAAGTTATGCCAAGCAAGCTGATCACCTGCTGGCTTCATACTTGACACACAGATGAGAGTGGCATTCATCATCTCATCTAATTCTCAGCAAGAATGTTAAAATTTATTTCCCCAACCTATTTATTTAAAGCAGTGCTCAGTTGATGTTTGTGGTCATGAGGTCATGAGGGCTGTGTTTACCTGCAGTAAAGGCTAATATAGAAACTGTTTTAATAATCTGAATGTTGTGACAGGACAAAAAAGGGAAGCATTCAATATCCTATGTTTCATTTTCTGGTGGGCGCGCTCCTAGAGAGCTTTTATCATCAGATTATCAGATGTGTTTTATTGCAGTATTTTTTTTATCTGTGTGCAGTCTTTAATAACAGAACTACCTGTGGATATGCAAGAAATAAACCAGTTCCATATTTTCAGGATGAAGATGCTATTCTAAATGTGATGTGATAGTTCAGCATCAGGCTCTTCTCTTCAACAAAGAAAGCATGTATGCAGAATTCATAATAGACACATCCAAGATTAAAACTGCCATTCATCTGATAAGAAGAGTGACGAGTCTTTCATTCTGCTTTTCCTCAGAGAATTTAGATTTTTCTCTGCAGCACTGAAAATGGCAACAATGAATATGTTAGAGAGTTCAAATCAGGAAAATAATCCAGGCCACAAACATTCACGCAGGCTCTCTGCTATCTAGTCATAGGATTAAATCGATGAATACAAGTAAACAAACAAACAAACCAGAGAGCCAAAATAAAGATTTCTGCTCAGGCGAGAAATCAGCTTGTGTCTTCTGTTAATGAGCCAAACCGAGACAGGCTGCAGATATAACTGCTCTGCTGCCTGGTTACAGTCAACAAACCCAGTTTCATCAGAGACAATGGCTCTTTGTTAAAAAAAAAAATCCAACCCACCTCACCAAGAATGTAACAATCCTACCTGTTTGTATGCAGACCATTTTACTGTCCAACTTTATTCAGTGCTACATCATTCACATGCTACATCGTCGTTCAGTGATTCAGTTCTATCTGCAGTGTGTGCAGCAGGTACCTCCACTGAAACTTGCTCAGAAGAAAACCTTATAGCTCTCAGCCACTCAGCAATAGATGTTTACTGAGTGTTAACTTATCGTTACTATACATTACATTGTTACATTTTTGAGAGATGGGGCCTATTTTGATCCTCTAAGATCTGCTCTTTTAAAAATATCTTTATATGTGTTACTTCACTTCTCAGATAGACAGAGAGGCTTAGAATATTAATTAAATGGCAGAGGGTACTGATGATACTAATTGATCCTCTTCTCTGGCGAATTAATTACATTGATCCATCAGTATGTCTGAGTGACCTGTTGCCAATTTACTCATCTGTTCAGACTAATCTGAGTTGATGTCCCTTGAGTATTAATGAAACATCTGCTCTCTTTCACTCATCTGCTCCCTAAACAGAGAAGGTGCGTTCCTGCCTGTGGTGCTGCTATTATTAGTTGATAATATTAATGTTTTTTAGAGCATACAAGCATATATCTCAGGCTGGTAGCAAAAGAGCAAGGCGCAGTTCATCGGCGCTGTCATATTTATCTGTTTGGAAAACGCGTCCTTGCATATTATATGCAAGTCTTGCATATTTTTCAGCTGTTAGTGACACTATATGTAGCCTGAAAAGAAGTATCGGTGCTGAAAACAGGGCATACCTGTACAAATGATATCTTGTAGAATTTCTCACTTCTGTGTTTTCCAACATTCATGATCATGTTATCTTCAACCGTAAAACTCTAAACCCTCAGTTTCTAACCATGCAAACTTCCCCAATTAGCTGCTGTATCACACAGCAACAACTCGCCTGGCTGATGGTTCACAGGATTTGCTTCTTTGGCCATGTGTGACCTGTCAAAACAAAATGTTTTAGGGTACGCTGGGGCCGCCGTTGGAGCTTAAACTACTACATTGCACTGGTTAATGGTTTCCAGGCTGTCTGTCTCGTCTCTCCTTCATTACCATCTGAGAGGATAAGGATTAGTCTTTCTTCATGCATATTTGGTATGAAGGGGAAAAATCATGTCAAATTTAAATTGGTGTGTATGGTAGTCGTGTTTAAGGAGTAACGGCAAATTCCCAGGTGTATTTGACATGTGGAGACTGTAGAGGGGATTCAGATTTACAAGTAAATTTGCTGTAATGATCAACATGGAACTAATGTGATTTAGAAGATTTTTTTCTCTCTCACCACCCAGTTTATTGGACATATTATGATATATATCGCACAGTCTTGGTGGCTTTGTCACTTGCTTTTAAAAACATAAAAACATGTTTGTTTCTGATGATGGACCAACTATCCAAGGTAGATTTACTCACTGTGCCTTTCTCCAACTAATGTATTCCACTTAATTTCTCATATTATAGGACAGTATTCCAATACGGCAAGACAGTAAGAGTCTGTAATGAATAACTAATAATATAATAATATGATTAGTGATCTAATAATCATTATTAGCCCTCTTTAAATGAAGATCCAGGATGTGATAAGCAGCAGGTGAAAGAGTGTGAGGATCTTTTTTGTTTCTGGTTGTGGGTTAATTAATTAGTCCAATAAATCATGATGGCTATCGCTATGCATCAGTATGTATGTGAGCCGATTCTATACATGAATAGTCCTAGCTGTTCAAGCAGTCTTTTCATCAGAGAAAGGGAGAAAGGGCAAATAAAAAGCCGGAATTCTCAATTTATCCTCATTTCAATGACATCTGGTCTTGAGGATTTTTCATCCTCCTCACAGCTTTTGGGGAGCTGCTGTAGAATGTATTTTTCTGTAAAAGAAAAAATGATTAGCATGCTGAAAATGATGACAAGATAGACTCCCCCGCTCAAATCATCTTTAAGTGTGAAACCTGTTTCAACCTCAACCTCGTCAAAGACGTGTAAGAACAAGGCATTGTGATAAAGGTTTTTTATTTTTTTTATTTTTTTTTTTAGGTACTTAAGATTTGCTTGTCTTTTGATACTTACCAGAATGGTGACAGTTTGCAGAGTCATATTTTATAATAAATGGCCTGTCATATCAAACAAACACAACATCCAATGTTAAAAAAAATAGATGAGTGTGAAAAGTAGTTTTACGCACACAGTCGTCACTCTTGCCTTTATCATCGGCGCTGTAACGCTGAGGGAATGTAAAATGACAGCAAAAATTGCTGGCAATAATTCAATTGAGATGCAATCTCAACGTTCACTGCATTGGCTTAATATGCCAGAGCAGACATAGTTTGCTATTAAAATCCATGAAGCTGTCACTTCTGGCTCTGCACGGCGATAGACTGTTTTCTTTTTTGCCACAAAAGGCAATTCCCACATCTCCTTCTTCTTTTAGCAGACGACCTTGTCCACAGCATGTAGGGATGCACAATTAGAGCAGACTCAGACATTGTAAGCTGAATGGAGTACGATCAGGAGACCTCCATTTGCAAATCAACATTATTTATCAGCAGAGAACTAGTGAATGAAGACACTCAACCACATTAAAAAGCTCTGGGAGAAAAGATTTGCCACTGTTGTACTGAGAGAGCGCAAGTATGTGTAATGAGCACCACTTTTCTTTGCGAGGAAATTTCCTTGTTGCTACAGGGCTTTCTGACCTCAGAACGTTTAGTGCTTTGATTGTCAGAAGTGCAAATCTATAGAACTGTAGCTGTCTAAAAACTTTTATATCCGTGCTACAAAGGAGACATTGGATTTGCATTTGAGATAATCGGCAAATTAAAAGTCGGTGAATTTAAACTTTAATAGACCCCTTTTTTTGTGGCAGGCTCTGTTATGCATATCCTCTGCGTGAGACTGAGTACAGTTCAAAAACAAAAATGCAGCACATTCTTAATAGGCACAAAAAGACTAAGTCGTTTTTTAGGTTACATTGTGCCCTCTGTGTTTTCAGCAAACTAAAACAGGGACTTCTGAACCGTGCCATTGTGCTTTATTAACTGGAAATCCCTGCATTATGCTGTTTCATTAAAAATGTGACCGTAGAACAGAGTTGAGGATTGAAGGAATAATTAAGATTCAGAGGGGTGCATGCACTTTGTTATTTCAACAAAAGAGTGCTGTGGAACTCATCAGTGAGTTGTAAAGTTCAAATCAAATGTTCTGTGC
Organism: Argyrosomus regius; assembly: GCA_946959425.1. Lineage (NCBI taxonomy): Eukaryota > Metazoa > Chordata > Actinopteri > Sciaenidae > Argyrosomus > Argyrosomus regius. The sequence continues at coordinate 19,898,653 of OX336894.1, forward strand.
AAATTAAATTTGAATTAGAAGATAATTAATTACTCACAGAATGTCATATAAAAGTAACTTCTTATTACAATCAACTGCTACATAATAAACATCCATATGCACTGAGACAGCACTACGCCCCATATGTCTTCATACAGTGACTGCGGGGATGTTACACAACCTTCTTGAGTGTAATCCACATGGTGACTCACGTTGGCCAATTCAAAGCAAAGATGCTTCATGGCACAGCATATGCCAGGAGATTAGTATACCTGCACTTTGTATTAGGAAGCTTATGGAGCAGTCTTAGAATTAATTCCCTGCTGCAAGCTCATACAATCATTAACCCCTTGCCATGTTGATCGACCTGTAGGGACACTCTGGTCCTCTGGTTCATGTTTGCATCTGCTGCTTCTTCCTGTGAGGCTCCGCGAGAGGGCTGTTACAATGCAGCGGGGTGAAAACATAGAGAAATAATGTTCCAAACTGAGTTGTAGTAATCCTAGATGATGTTAAGCACTGGTTGACCGGTATTTCATTTTTTCATATTTAGTAACTTTGTAGAGCTTCTGTGAGATCGGATGGATTGCCTGGCGAGGGTAAATGCTGAAAAGTGCTCCTAGCTTGATATCGGTGAGTGAAAATACCCTTTAACCTGTTCGGTTAACCTAATGTGTTTTGTATTTGTAACCTGTTTGGTTGTGTGTAAAGCAGCTGGAAAGTAATCTGTCACTGACTAGCCATGGAAAGAGGTGCTAATGGTGCTTTAGCCACGTAACTGTGTTGGATGCTAATGGCCCATTGACTGGTGATAGTCAATTAGCGTCTTGGGCATATGTAAATTAAGTTTATTTGTTTTGAAGCTGTACTTAAGAATCTTTTTACACAGCCTTAACAATAATCTTTGCGGGCACAAGAAAAAGTGGTTTGCCTCTTTATTTTGGAAAAGCTCATGAATAAAACATCGTTTTCTGGAGGGAGAAAAAAAAGAGGTGAAATTAAAGTTCAGTGAGTTCATTCATAAAGAGTTTTGGTCATATCGGCATAGAATTTTCACAAAATATTTCCACAGGTGAAGCAGGAGGAGGATCTGCAATGTTCTAAAAATATTCTTCTCTTCTGAGAGGAAAAAACATGCCATGTATTGGTTGAATTCCTTTTTATGGAACGGGAAACTACTTGAAGTGAACGCTGCATATTTATCTAAGTGCTGTTCTGCAGTCTTCTCAAACAGCCAAGTGACATTACTGTGGGTGTTATACACTGAATATTGAAAGAGGGAAAAGAGGGAACATTTGTATGAAACATGGCCTGTCTGTCTTAAACACTGCAGACAGTGTAATAGGATGGATGACTATGTCAAGCTGGTATTAAGGTAGTCCATGTAATCTGGTATAACGCTAACACAGTTAAGCTAAGAGCCCCGGTTCTCTCCCTCTGGCTGAAGCTAAAATGCTAGAGGTGATTCCCAGCCATTCTCCTGTGGTCAATTAGGAAAGCCATCAGGTTTGTCTTCATCTCAGGTCCATTCAATAGTTCATCTTACCTTGCAATTTCTGAGATAGGAATTTTATCATCCGGATGTTCTGCATATTTATAGAGCTTCTCAAATACAGGTAGCTTAAAATTAATAGAGAGCACGAGCTGGAAATATGCACTGTGCTGCAAAGTTGATGACTAGGACACCTCACTCTGTCTCTTTCATGTAAATCCCTCTCTGCTCTCCAAGCCTCAGCCACCTATCTTCAACACATTCATATAAACTCTTGCGCAGTGTGTCCATTTAAAAGCCCATGGAAATGTAACGAATGGAATCTGCATTGTTGACACACACCGCATGTCCCCAGAGACTCACTCTGCACCTAAACAGCACAACTCTGAAGCGTGCAGATCCAGAAAAAACCCCTGCAGCGGCTCCATTTCTGTTGGCAGCACTCCAGCAGAGGAAGGTAGGAACTTCACACAGGATAATGATACAGCCTTGGTTGAGGGCTTATCATGGGGAGTTACTCTTGACAGCCAGACTGACCCTCTCAACTAATTAAAAGTTGGGCTCAAAAGAATGTGCCTTGTTATATTTGATTTAAGCTTGATCTACAAGGAAAGAAGGAAGGAAACAATCCCTTTTGAGATGTGCCGTGTGGAAATGTGACCCACTCGGCAAGAACAAAAAGATGTTTTATGGTGCGTTTAACTGGCAACAAATCTTTCTCTAAGATCACAATAAATCAGCCTATAAGAAAAAATTTCTAACCAGTCAGTAGGTAGACAATTGTGATTCAGTACTATGTGACTATTCTTTTCAAAGACCTCCATTAGAACTGGATGACAACATCTGACAAGAACTACAGCAATTTAACATGATCACCTGTCTGAGATACAACTAGCAATCATCAAACTGGCAACCCTGTGCACTGTTAACCTCTTTTGAATCAGCATTCATTACTTTCTTAAAAAGTTCTTTAAAAGTTCACCAGATGGAGCTAATTTGCATATAATTGGTTCTAAGCTTCCACCCTCCACTGAGGGAGCGAGCGAGGCTGTAGAAATAGAGTATACTTATTATACTATATGTTATAATGGATGACTCCAGTGTGCATGATTCTTCTCGATACTCATATTTTAACATCTATCATCTTCCACGTTCTGCAGATATTACTGTGTAACTGTTCATTATCTGGGTCATAAAGTCTCCTGGTGTTATTTTTGTCTGACGCTGGAAGAAGAAATCGTTGACCAGAGCAGTTAGCAGATATTAAACACCATGCAGTACCATGTCAGCTTTGTCTGCCGTGATGTTGAAGTGGATTAATTGCATTATATTGAGAGGTGTTTCCAATGTTTTCTCCACCATGTTCATAAATTATTATCATTACCACCTGGTATCTGGTCCTTTTTTTTGGTATCGCCCAGTCAATGTTCCACACAAGCTGAGCCAGTACTAAGCTGTGGAGTGAAAACACTACAGACCACTGATTTGTCAGAGGCTGCACACCGACCACAAATTGCGATTACAAATCACTTGACCCAGATTTTTAAAAATGGAATGCAAAACTTTGTTGATGAAGTGCGGACGTTCCTCTGTTTAGCTGCTGAGAAAACTCTTAAACTTGAACTGAAACTGAAAATAAAAAATCAAACATAAAATCTTCCTAAATGTAGAATTTGCAGTGAATATAATTGGCTAGGGAGGGCATGTTAAAGGAGGTTAGAGTTGTTGTGACATCTGTAGAGAGGCAGGAGAGAGAGGCGAGTCTGAGTAAGGATGTGGTACAAGCTCTACTGGGTGAGCTACCAGAGCTGTTTACAGTTAACAGTGTTGTAATAATAGTAATAATGATGATAATAACAATCACTTATTCATATAGCACCTATTTATTGATCCACGTGTGACCCAAAACTCAGAGACCTGGCATCAGAATCCAAACATCAAAACTTAAATTTGCATAATACTTAAGTTTATAACCAAATACCCACAAAACATTGCCACCAGCCTTCTTTGTGGAGGGGCATGCTGCCATGATAGCATTAGCATTCAACTAAGCAGTGTCTATAAGTACAGCCTTAAAGAGCTGGTAGCATGGCTGTATACACTTCATTGTGTTTTGTTACTGTGAGCAATGAAACAGGGAAATTTCATTTTGCTGAAAATGGTGCATCTTTAATGAACTGACTTAATTTGAATTGTCAACTCCTGCTGTAAATTCCAGTACATGTTCTGTTTACACTGCATGAACAATAACTGCAAGGGAAATATAATTACCTCTGACTCCATTAGTGGACAGAAGTCTTGATGCATTCATATTGGTTTGAATAAAAACATGTTGTCTTGTGTGCTAGTTTGACAAGTGTGTGTGTTCCTCTCAGTGTCTTGTCCAGCACAGCTTTGCATATCCAGTAGGAAACATCTTTGTATCAATTCAGTGATTCCTGTTGTTCTGCAGCTGAAAACAGAGAGTGTCTCACATCAAGAGCACCACTCAGAGCAATGTGTTTCATCAGGAATGTCACTTTTGACTGAGCAGGCCTCTCTGTGGTATACAGTTACTCTTCAGGGTTACCAAAAGATGGCCCTGGCCAACTCGTAATAAAAGGCCATAATGATCGCTGGTAATAAAAAGCTGGGGGACGCAAACAATGAGCACATTTGTGCTGATGTGGTTTGTGTCCAGTTTCCAATTGCTACATTTATCTGTAATAGCCATTGAAAGGTAAAGAAACAATCAGCATCTCAGTGTGTCATACTATATATTAATAGCTGATCTAAATGAATATGGCACAGGGGCTGTGGAAACACAACGAGAATATAAATCTGTTGCTTTTTCACTAAGAGGCACCCCAATTACGGCTAATTACACATACTGTAATGGTACAACGCTGAATGAGTAGAGAGGGAAGATTAAGAGACTATTGTCGTCATTTACATAAGAGTGTGTATGATGTAGGTGGTAAATATTAGGTAAATAAACGGCTGGCTGTGGCTGAGACTGAGACAAACCTGCTACCACAGACACTCTTGAGTTAAATGGAGCAAACAACGGAGGGATACATCATAGCCAGCATCACTTCCTATCCTTCATCCTCCGACTCGGGGTGCAGGAGGTCGATTCACGCGTGGGAAATCTACAGTGAATCTTAAATAGTTATTGACAGCCCTCCAGTTGGTAAACCTCTATCACAGCGCAGAATTGATTGTAGGTCTTGTGCTGATGCAAATAGCCGTGCAGCTATGAATGTTTGATAAATGTTGGGTCAGTGCTGAATGCCGGGTGAAGAGTTCAGAGGTTTAATTTGCAGCGAGACTCTGCAGGCTCCTGTTGATTCGGCAGCCGTGGCCAAAAGGTTTGCCTGTCTGCGCTCATCGATTGGCAACAAGATACTAATGTGTTTATTGATGTGCCAAAGCAGGTATAAAGATTAGATATAACCAGATGATAAAATAGCTGTCAGTGATTATTCCTGGCTTCCTTTTGATTACAAAGACGAAGGTGCCACTCCTTTTCCTGCTCCTACAAAGCTGAAATGTTACAAGCTTATAGAGTACATACCCATATATTTATATTTGTAAAACATCCGCCCATTTCCGTCAACCCGATATATGATGTATATCGCAATGTTCATTCTGTGCTTCCACATTGGCAAGGCTTCAAAGCCAAAGCTATTTGATCAAGGAGATAGCCTTTTTAATATTCAAAAAGAGCTTCTGGCACTATGACGGATTGAGAGTAGCCCTCCTAAATCCTTTACTGTCCAGTTCACTACATGAAGATAAATGCTGTATGCATGACACTGTTGAGAGTTAAAGGGGAAAAGACAACTCAGATCCACCCAGGGGTTTGCATTTTAGTCCCCTGGCTGGAGAAAAGAGTTGTGTGGTTAAGTGGCCTGTCAAATAAGGCTGAAAAATGCTACACACTTTAATAGAGGAAGACTCTAATACAGGAAGCATCTTTAAACCTGTCCTTAAACAAACTTTCCTATTAATCAGGTATGACTTGCTTTATCTCATCTGCTATTGGTGAAGATGATAGTGGGATGATTCAGCTGCTAAGTGCAATCAGTCAGCCTCAACGTGTTTTAAAATCTGAAGACATGCAAATTACAAGGTTATATTCTCTCTCATTATTCAGTTGAGAATCCATTGAAGCTCAATTTTCACACTCTTGTACCAAAGCTGATGTGAAGAATGATAGGTTTTATATATGCTAACATTTCTATTGAGTTTTACTTTACGTTTGGTGTGATTGATTTGATGTGAAGAGGAATAGAAGACAACTTAAGTGCAGACCCTAATCATCGTACCTATTATTGGTGGGAACCCGCAAATGTGCAACACCCAGCGTACTTTTTCCTGCTCTTCTCTCGCAGCTCATCTGTGGACGCCATGAAAATCAATTAGAGACACATCAGCGCTGTCTGAGCCACCGGAGGGAGCCAGTCAGAGCAAATTAGAATGCTCTCCCTTCTGTTTCACACTTTCTTTCTCATGCAAAGAAGGGAAATTAGGAGCCAATCTATCAATTGATCAATGGCTGAAATGTGCTGATTACACCAAGACAGATCATCATTATCTCTTTATCTACTTTTGGCAAATTCAGTGAGGTAGGAGTGCCATATTGAAGATAGAGAAAACACTGAGCTACACTTTACTTACTTGTGCAGCTGCAGTTTACCCGAGTGAAAGTAATTTTGGACGTCTCGTGGCACTATGTAGAGAGTCATGTTTACTGTGGGATGAAACCCCTGAAGAGATTGGTGGCAGATGAGAAAATTTGGAAAGAAGTGATTGATGTGGACACAAGAAGTCATAAAACGGGATTACCTGTAATAACCAGTGTGATAAAATAAGTTTCAACAATTTTCACACTTTCCCTCTCTTTTAATTCCAAGGCTTGTGGCTGTAAAATATTCTTTGGAGGAAATGTTCTTTGTTCATCCTTACCTCAAACCTTAACCCCATCCCTGGAGATGCTTATGCTCAAGCTTATTTAATGTATAACTACACACCCAAATTCTGCCTCCATTTTCCTCCATTCCAGCATGTTTAAAAGATGTAGCAGAGGACTGCACAGGACAACCTCTGTAGGGGACGAGGCTATGTATATTACACTGCCCAGAGCGACTGTCAGTGTGACTGACTGTGTAGCACAGTTTAGCAGGAAAACCGCACAGAGCTGGTAGTCAGAGTTAACCTGTCAGTAGCAATATCCCAAGTTTCAATCTGATACCAAGTAATACCAGGGCCAGGATCAATGATATCGATACTGATATTGATACTTTTTGTTGTTATGTACTATCGAGCGAAATATAGATATGTGCGTTTGCACACAACAGCAACAGAGATGAAAATATTGCAGCACTGAAAAGAATGTTCATGTTCCCATCTTTTTGGTATCATGATGGTTGTTATCGATATTCAAAACAAGACTTTGTATTGGTGCATGGACACTTTGTGGATAGATACACCCGCCTTTAGCTGTCAGGCTCTCAGTGTCCAGACTGGAAAAACAGAGAATCCATTGGAGCTTTGGCAGTCACTAGAATCACAATTCATGGCCCTTTGTAAAAGTTTCTGTGTGGTGCCTGTGTTGTGCTGAGAAAGGCTGTCTAGCATGTCTTTATCTGTGAGGGAGTGTTAGTACGTAGCCATAGACCTGTTGATTGTCACAGGATCATCATCAAGAGAGAGAATCCAGTCTGATGTTTCTACAGCTGTCAAAACCACAAGTCTAAATCATTGCACCAAAACAGAAAAAATATGAAGTAGAGGGTTTGCAACAAAAAAAAAAGTCTGAGAACGGTGAGTCTCAAACACTATATACTGTATTTGAAAATAAGACTCCCACTCAAGGGCATGGGCTCTTCTTCTTTATATAAATGTGATGATGTAAATTAGTCACAAACATTTGGCTCAATGTCAAAATTGGCTTTGTGGTTTGAAGGATGGATTTTCAACCCAGGAAGTTCTGATTTTTATAAACTTAGTAAGAAATGTCAATATTAACACCAGCACTGATGCGTTTCAGTGTGTGCAATACTTTTTAAAATGGGCAAATGCTGCATGTCTGAGCACATTAAACCCATATTATGAATCGAAACTATTTACTAGAATTCATCTTTATATGCAAAAAGTTTGTTTTTCCAAATGAGTTTTGAAGAAAACATCCTGCCTGTATTATGATCAGTGCCAACATTTCTTTGGGAAAGAACGTTCTGTGTTTTCGTACCACGAGGAAGGCGCTGGGAGGTTTTGTGGGGTGGTGGTTGATGTACAAAGTGAGCATATGCTTTAGTTGTGCTGGAAGAGTGGATAATATTGGAATAAGACTAAGAGTTGACAGCCATGCTTGAGGCTGCTGAGAATATTATTAGTTTTGGAGGTGAAATTGAAATTTTGGCCTGATGATGGTGCTAGATGAAAAGTCAGAGGATCAAAGTTATTACAATTCATCCTTAGGGGGATGTGAATGTCTGTACAATTTTGTATAAATATGGTAATCCATTCAATAGTTACTGAGATATTTCAGTCTGGGCCAAAGTGATGGACTGACAAACAGGCCAATATTGCCATCCATACACTGTTAACTGTGGCCGAAACAATCTATAATCCCCTCACTGCTCTCGCGTGACTGAGGCCATGAACGTTGGTCATGTGATGACACCTGAGTGCGTTCCATTTGCTAAATGAAGGCCATGTGATATAGTCAAAACCTCTGAAAACTGTCAAGTAAGTGGACTGAATGAAGTTTTAGTCACTGTGTTGCAGAAATTCTATTGCAGACCTACAGTTTCTGAAGGTATCACATAATTTTAGGCTGAAACACAGAAAAATGTAAATGAAATAATAAACCAAGACTCATGGATTTTTCCATTTGATGTTATAGGTAAAATGCTGTAAGCAGGATTAATATTTTTTTCAGTATAAGTCTAATATCTAACTGAAAGATAGCACAACATGTACAGAGCATACAGCATATGTGATATTAGAAAAATGTTTTCCATAACTTGGCTCAAGAGATCAGACACAGTGTGTCCTAGCATGCCTCTGAAGTGATGACCAGTTTGAATGGGTCTTATTACTGCCCGAAAATCATGAAAGAAAGTCCAACTGGCAACAACAAAAACAAAAAGGTGAAAAACGTGCATACATAAAGCTGATGTATTATGAATGTAGTTTTCATAGCTTTTAAAGTGTTGTGTTTGAACATGCTGCTTGTTGTTTAAAAGGTCACTGATTCTAATGACATTTCTGAGAGGTTTTGTAATGGAGCCAACTGATGCATGGCGAGCACTCCACTACACACTACAAAAACACGGCCACACGCAGCGTGGAACATGCCTGCTAATTGATGCTAGGCCTCTTTCCATCTGTAGGGTATGCCTGTGTGTTTGTGTGTGTGTGTTTGTTCTGCACCTCACTCTCTTTGTTCTTGTCTCACACCTCATTTCCCAAACATTTGATGCAGAATGTAAAAGAAACACTTATTGACACATCATCAGGTCTGAACAATGTGTTTTACTCCAGTTAATTACTGACATTGCTTTCCTCTGCTGTGCAGCCAAATTTGGTGAGATTGCAGTAGCGGCTTTAATTGCTCAATTGATTTAGTTTAGAGTCATGGATCTTCTGATCGCTTTCAATATAACAAAGTCATAGTTTTTAGTGTACTGTAATCCAGTGAACAAGAACAAGTTTTATTTGCACACATGCTGTTCACATAATCACATTCCATTTTGTCATAGACACCAGACATGTAGTAGATAGCAAGCCTGACTTAATACACTTCATCCTTTGAGTTTCTTTCAGGAGAATTCACTCATCTATCCAGACTAATTATGTATCTATCAATCATATGCTCATGACTATAAATGCTAATGTCAGTATGCTAACATGCCCACAGTGACAATGCTAACATGCTGATGCTAACGAGGTATAATGTTCACCATCTTAGACTGTCAGCATGCTATTTATCAAAGTGCAGCTCAGGCGGATGGAAATGTCATGAGTTTTGAAGGTCATAAATGTTACATAAATGTCATGAATTAAATTCTAAAGTCTTTCAGCTAGCATGACTTAAAAAGCATAAATTTAACATTAAGTAATCACATGAAAATCACAAAAGAGAAAAGGGAGCTTGAAGTGGCTAATCCTTATCAAACAATGTCCAGCTAACCAGCTGAGGTTAGGTGGGGGGTGGCACATTATGGGAGCCTGGCTCATCAGAATAATAATGTAATTTAAACAATGTAAATATGATGTAATTTATTAAGCAATAAACTCTGGTTGACTTTTCATTAAAACAAGATTAAATGTAATCCACGTCCAACATCCAACATTCATTCATTCATTTGAGGAGTTGTGTCACATATCACACAATCCAAATGAAATTTAAACAATTTTAACTCCCCTTTACATTGAATAAAACATGTCTTTTCATATTACTTTCTTCTTTCATATTAAATTACTTCATAAATCAAAATACCATAATCAATCATCAGATTTTCCTAAACTCAAAAACTCAATATGGCTCCAACAGAGCTTAAAAAGTATAAGATCTATTTCTGCTCTGCTCTGTACTGTAGCATGTAGGGAAATAAATATGGTATAATTTTTGTTCATTTTTGTATAAAATATTTCCCATGAGGATATTAACAAATAGGCCTTCTAATAGTTGCCATCTTTTTGTGCAGAGGAAAGTGATTTATGCGCCTGAAGCTACATGTTTTTACAATTACAAAATCATCCCAACAAAATCAATAACGACATGAATAAAGATGACTCGACCCTGATGAGCCAGCACTGATCATTAAATTGCCATTCTCATCAAGAGAACGTCACGTTACAGCTACACTTGGGAATCCCCATGTGGTTTTCCAATAAATAACAATTCTTTATGACCCGTGGCGTTCAATTTTCATGACTAGACACTTAAAGAAAACTCCGGATGGACTTTTGACATGTACGTGTTAGACCAGCACTTAAGGACTCGAAGGCTGTTTCACCCTGTGCATGAATGAACAAATCATTATTATCCCATGAGCGGCTGAGCGGTGCTCTCATTGTCACCTAACTGCTCTCTCACCTCGTTTGCATTCCAAGAGCAGGATTTTCCTATTAGGGGAAGTTAATAACTTGCTAATACTCTGAAATTTCAACCTCAGCAAAAGGCGCTCAGCACTTTAAACGCACCCTCAACATGCACTGAATAAAGCCAAAAGGCAGTTGGAGTGCACTCGTCCAATGTCTGACCCTTTCCACATTCCTCTATAATCTGCAAAGTTTGATTAACTGTAATTAATACTTGATTCTTGCTGCCAAGTGAAGGGGACAGAGTAATTTCATCAACTTTAGCACAGGGCAGGGATAAAATTAACTCTGTATTTCCTTCTTCAATAGAGCCATTCACATTTAATAAGTTACTGTTGGTGGGAATATGTGAAGCAATTCAACGTCCTTCTACTCAGTAAGGTGGCCTATAAAGTCCTGCAGTTGAACATCCAGAGCATCACACGTCTCCCCACAGGCTTTTATGTATGTACGCAGCTACTGGTGTCCTTCCGTGGTGTCACTGGAGACATAAAAAGAGCCTGTGACCTTTCATATGGACAGACACGGTCTAACTGCCTCTGATCAATAGTAGAGGGAAAGGCTCAGACTGGACTGCTGCACTTCTAGCTCAGGGGAACACACACATCTTTACCACCCACTAAAGCTGTCAGTCACAGCCTGCTCTCCTCCGGTAATGGCACTGTGACTGAAAGGCCACACACCACAGGAGAGCAGAGCCCAGTTTAGATACAGTATGTGATGTCTAAATTAGGATCCCAGTCCACCTAAAATGACATGTACAGCACAGAGGACTGCAAACATAAAATGTTGCGATGACCTTGCTAAACATACAAACAACAATTCTGCTTTTGATTTAACATGGAGGCCTTGAGGAAGGCTTATTTAATACTTCTAAACACTTTTTGATTCATTACTTTATTAACTAAAATATATAATTTGGTACGGTGGAGGTTTAACTTAACCACGGAAAAGTTTCAAATAAGTTCTTGCCTTTGGTGTTCATCGCTCAAAGAGAAACACACAGAACAATTATTTCCCCTGTGAAGGATGACTAAAGAGCGTATGAGAAGGAAATTATTCAAATGACGCCGTGCATTGTTATTAGACTCGTAAATTTCAATTTACACACTCATTTTGACTTCACAAAGGTTTTTTCATAGGGGAGCGGATTCAGAGCGGGATTTATTAGGTAGGAGCGAAGGGAGAAAAGGTCCACAGCAGAGGTCTGAATGATTAAACCTCAAGCTGCTTCTCTATCTCTGTCTGTTGACACATGTGTGTATCATGATACACAACTGAAAGCAAGGGTTTTTGATTAAAATATGATTGCATTCAAGTCATAGAATGGCCTTTTATAGACAGACAGTATGCATTTATATGTCTTTATTTTGCTGTATTTTGTTACATCATTGCAATAATAGTTTGCATGACTGTATACTGTAGTAAGTAGCATAAAAGTATAATAATAAAAAAGGTGTAAAAAAAGTGCATCAGTATTATTTGTCCTATTGTTATGTGTATGAAATGCCGACAGTAAAGCTACTGTAATGTTTGTTTTTAAAGAAAAACCTACAGGCTTCTTTTACTGCAAAACAGTTGAAAGAAAGTTGCCACCATAGACATTTTTCCACCACTGGTGTGGGAACAAATACTGCATTTCATGTCTTTATCTCTCTGTCTGTCATGTCCACAGCCCGCTGACTCCACTGAATTTACCTCAGACAGAACCGTGTTTTGATTTTCTACTGCATGTATCAAATAAACTACTTTCCCACAGTAAAACAACCACGTCTAACTGAACCAAATGCTTGACTGCACAGCACATAAGCATAACATATTTTTATGGACCGGAGAACATTCAAAAAAATCTCCAAATTCTACTCAAAAATGCAACCAAATCCATTCGTGTCAGGAGGCTCCGGCATGCAGATTTGACAACTTGAAAATAAATGCAAAAGAAAAAACAAAGAAAAAAACGTTCACACAGACTCAGAATAGACGTTTTCTGATGTAACACAATGGAAACTTTATCTCTACAGAACTGCAAATCCTTGGGAGGCAGAAATCATAGTAGTCATAGTAAAATTGAGTGTGCTTTACGCACTTATTGCTCAATCTACACATTACACATCGTGTGCACAAAGCTTTGAACAAAAATGTTTGTTAAATCAATAAATGTAATGTAAATATTCACATACAGCAGTTTTCTGTTGGGAATTTTGAAGGTTTCATTCAAATATAATAAATTTAACTAACTATCACACCTTTTACAGTTACCAGGAGTCTAAACTTAAGATACCAAAATGTATTTTGAATACTAAAAGGTGTCAAGGTCAAATTTAAACACATTTATGCGATGTAGTGACATGTGTGTTTAGGGCAACTGTGTCACAGTCAGAGAGTACCTGAGTACAGAGTACCTGAAATGAGTCAAACCTGTTGTGGGGTGTTTTGACCTGTGACATGACCCGCACTATTATGTACCTTGACAGATCAAACACAGCTTCCATTCATGTGTAGGCTGCGGTGAGGAGCTGCACACACAGAGAATGATAAAACAGCAGTGTAACCGTGAGCTGAACACTCTCCTGTCCTGTGGGTGCCTCATTAGTGGTGTGAGTCATCGTCGGCACAGAAATCGAGTGAATGCAAATGAGACGTGATGGAAGGCATCTCCCCGGGTGGCACAGCCCGTACGCACCTCCAGTGACTACTGTACTATAAATCATCCCAGTGTCAATGCCTCAGCGTTCATCATCAGAAGTCCCATTAGACACCCGAACCTGTGCAGCCCGAGTCATAAACTTCAGATTAGAAAAAGAACACAGGAGAGCGTCATGCGGCAACAATACACAGTGACTCACAGAGAAGTAAAGAGGTGAGAGTAGTAGAAAGAAAATGTTTTGTAGGCTGTGTTTTTCTGGCTCTAGCTCTATGAGTATTTTAAGGTACCCGTGAGGAGCACAGATCTATTCAATAAAACTAGGCTTGCTGAGAGGGCAAAGTGACTGCTTTAACGCTGAATAGGGTATATTCAATTTGAATCAACTGCTTTCCTGTCCAAAATCCAAAGAGATCATGTTTGATTAGCTGTGTGAAATCATTATTGATTTTTGTTTGTTGGAGCACAAAGCCATTTCTGTTTGTTTGTTTGTGTGTGTGAGTAGTGTATGTGTGGCTGTGTGTGCTCTGGGTAATGCACAATAAAATATGTGTACAGTAACAAATCTGTGTTCATTTTACTTTCTAATTACATCTTTCTTCTCCATTTGGCAGTCGGCCTGAGCTCCATTATCAGTCATTATATTTTTTTCCCACATAGCCTAGATTCTTGTACACTTGTTCCAGCAGTACAGTCTCTGTAGGAAAAGGAGCGTGTGACCTGAGCACGTGACAGAGGTCCCTGCAGACCAGAGGTCACCGGGATCACCGTCAGCACATTAATCTGAGTGTAAGATGAATAGATTAATGACTGGGTAATGCCAAATTGTCACCCGGGCGGCACTGTCTTCAATTATCATCATTAGCGGGTGCTGGTATGAGCTAAATAGTGATCAACAACATGGATAGATCTTGTCTCCTCTTGTCTTGTAAATGGGTTCTGCGTGTAACATGATTGGGTTGCGGTCTAAAATAGAAGATGAATGAAAGTTGCCAATAAAAGCAAAGCAAGACAGATTTCACAAATCCAAGTAAATATATTTCCTTGGCAGAAACCTCTCAGCACTGTGCATTTTATTAAGATTGTTCCCTATAATTCATACCAATTCTATGATAATGAAAAGTCAAGAGATGACCTTGATTCTGCTGAAGCAAGAACAAGCGGGGAGGTTTCTTTCTCTTTTATTCTTGGCAAGGTAGTCTGTTTCTGTATTGTATTTTGTGGAGTATAATGAGCACGCCTATATGCACATTTCTACTTAAGTATATGACGTATTAGGTAGTTTTTGCCTAATAAAAACATATTCTGTTTAGAATGGCACAAATAATCTGACAATGTGTAATGTAACAATATTATCCAAGATGCTGAGATTCAGGCTATTTACCATTATCTATATTGGTCTGTGCACTGTACCGTTTCCATGGTAATGTTCTTTGTGCTTGAAAGCAGGACCACTTGTGACTGCAATATGAAGATGAAATACCTCATCATGAATAAATCTTGTTGTACAAAGATCTTTTTATCTGGAACATTTTGTACGTTTACAAGAGCACTTACAGCAGAGTCTGTCATGTACTACTAAGCATGCATTTCCTGAACAAACAAATAAAGTTAAAATCCCTCAAGATAACAAATCAATGCATGAAGTGTTGCCTAGTGGTGGTCGGGAGTAGTTTTACCTGATCCTCTGTTGTTTATAGTTGCTTTTATGCAAAGGTCGAGTTATAAAAAAAATTAAAGCGTTTCACTGAGGTGTGCAGAGACGCTCTCTCTCTCTTATCTTCTCCAAGTCTTTCCTTTTATTTCTTCATCCTTCAAACAGCGTCACAGACCACCCACACACTGACCCCCGCCAGGCTGAGGATATTTCTTTGTGGAGGTGTGAAACCACAAGAGTTTTGTCTTGTCCCTAGCATTACCCAAAGTTTTCCTCGTGGTTGGTTTGATGTACCGTAAAGGGAAAAGTTTCCTCTGTAGTGTAAAGACTTCTTCTCCTGCTGTGTTAACTGTCATTCCACTCCGTCAGCACAGTATGACAGTACTCAGAAATATTAATATCTATATGACACATGTTAATTCCAAGAACTTCCATGTGTCTTACGGAGAATGTGCCATATCCAGAAATTCAGAAATGCAGCTGAAGTCTTCTTAACTTGGCCGTAACTTCATCAAAACTCTGCTTTGGATGGACATCAAAGACAAAGAGTTGCCAATACAGCATCATGGAAAATCTGAATATGTAGATTAAATGTTTTCCTGTGAGTCAAGAGAAAAGATTGAGTCTTTGAGGGCTCGAACAATAATGCTTAGAATAAAATAAAATTCCTTTTAAAATAAGAAGAATGGAGTGAAACCATTTGACTTGAATAGTGTCTATGTTATGCATGAGCTGAGGCCGCGTGCCCTTTGAGTGAGTTGCACCGTCAGAATTATCAATGAGGGCTAAACCCAAGCTAACTGAGCGCTGAAAGGGTCTGATGAATTTTAAAGAACCAAGCACTCACCCACACACAATCACACAGAAGAAGTCAAAAAGGCAATATCATTTTACTCTTCTCTCAATCAAGTCAGATGAAAGCACCATAACTTTTTTACCAAACAGGTTTCTTTGGAACTAAATAATAGTCTGTTTTTCCATTTTTCATTTCCATGTTTGAAGGACCTGTAATACGACAATAAGGCTGTTTTTTTTTTATTCATGTCTTCTTCAAGTGGTGATGCTACCTTTTTCCATTCATGTTTCAATAAATCATCTGGAAACATTAGAGTCAACCAGAGACAGTGTTCTCAATCAGGAACTAATGTAGGCTTAGCCAGCTAGCTGCAACTGATAAAATCTGTTAGTATCAGCCGACATTTCAGCCATTAAAAATTGATGAAGAGGAGCTGCTTTTCTCTACATTCATCTGAATTCAAGAATCCATTTTTCAAAAATGACTGTCTCGAGTGGTAAACCTGCCCATTATTATTGTAAACTGCATATGTGTGAGAACGGAAAGCTTGACAAGCAACAGTAAGTAAAGAAAGCAAGATATAGTGACTGTTTGAGGGAATGAATCTGAGTGATTTGACAATCTGAAAAAATTATTAATTTTCCTGTTTTGTAAAATGCATATGTAAATTTATGTTTATTTCCCCCATTAGAAATTGGGTCATCAAATTGATTTACACATGCCAACATTTAATGAGGTCTTAACGCTAATTTATGATTTAGCAATGCATCAATTATTTTGTCATTTATAAAAAAAAATTTTATTTATTTGATTAATTTTTACTTCTTGTGAAATCCTAATTTCATTTCACTTAATTAATTGCTTTCTAATCATCTCTGCCCTCGATAAGTCCTTCACGTACAGCAGTTCATGTTCGTGTTATGGCCCCTGGGATTCTGCAGAAGTGCAAAGATAAACATGTTTATGACGTTAGTCCTTGTATGTAGATTATGGCTGGAAATCCACATGCTGGTTATTACTAGCAATGACTTTAAGCACCCACATTACTATACAAACAATATCAGTGCTTGAAAAATCAAACTATATCTCACAGAAATCCACATATGTGCTGCTTTGTATTGGAATTACAGCACAGAGCATTGATTATCTGAATGCTGGGGATTGAGTGAATGGAGGGTAAATACACAACATATTGAGTGGCTTTAACTCCCTAAAATTAGTAGTATGCTTCTGCAGAAAAAAAGAGCTTCATGTAAACCTGTGAAAATCTGTTTGGTATTGCTGTAAAGCACAATCCTACATCCTACATCCATATTCTCAAGTCCCTAATGGAAACTCTTATCTGAGAAAATGCTTTTCTCAATACACAACGGCTAACATGTAAATCAAATCTTGCCACAATTGGGTGCTTATGTCTCTTCTGTGGGCAGGTGCTTTGCTTAACTCCTTCCTGAGAGAGAACAGAAGAAGATAAATCAAACGTTCATACGCAAGTAGGCTCTGCTGTTAGGCTGCCGTTTGCATTCTTCTCCCTGGTTGGCTGGCCTTTCTCTTGTGAATATGTACAGGATGTGTTGACTCTGCATGACTGGAATCCAGCGTTGAAACAGATCTGTGGTTTCAGGCATGGCAAAGGGAGTAACACGAGGGTTCCTGAAGGGAACAGGCTGCAGTCTATTTTGGGTCTTTTTGTTTAACCCAATTACGGTGTCAGTGTGTGCTGACTGAACCAGAACCAGTCAGGTGATGTGCCTCCTTTGAAAAGTGGGACAGCAACCTTATAGACATGGAAATGTGATGCAGCCAAAACAATGGCGGGCTGTTTTATACGTTGAGACAAGGAGAAAATGAATTACACAGTGAGCAGGGTCTCCTTGTGGAGTGTGGAGAATGAAAAAGCAGGTTCAGGTTAACGTGCAATAACAGCTCAGGCCTCCCTCATGACAGTGTGTACCACCTTTCTGTGACCTTGGCTGCTATCTTCTATGTCACTGCTTCTATCTGCCAAACAATCCTGGAGCAAAATAGACAATCACATTCTTAGCTCGATGGCTTTCCACCTCTTCATCTATTTCAAATGTAGACCACAAGATAAGCTTTCAATGGAGCCCTCGAGCCTGGTTGCAGTGACAATAAAAGCATAAAGCCGGTAAATAAACGAAGACACGGCATCGCCACCTGAGGCCCTGTTGTCTGAAATCAGTGAGAGTTTCAATTGGAGAGTTTTTCTTTGCAAGTTAATGAGGTAATCATTTGTGAGAAGCCACCGGAGAGGCAGGATATGAAAACCTGGCTGCTTGTGGGAGGCACAACTCTGAAAAGAATCCCATCCATGAGCTGCTCTGTTTAACTGCACTGCTGCGCTTTTCCCTCAGCATCCGCCCTCCAGTCATCCACCTGAGAAAGCGTTTTAGAAGCTACTGAAGTGGGTCAGATGACAGTTTTGCCTATGTTTCCCTTTTGTCAGTTCTCCTGTACATCTTCAGCCCCAATGCCGCTGTCAGATCTCAGATATGAATCACAAAATCATCCGACTGCATTTCATCATTCACTTTCACTGGCAGACTCCTCCAGTACTTCACCACTCGTGAGGCATACATTTAGTTAATTTAATCTTATATCATCTTAATTTAATATCAGAGAGACAGGGGGGACGCCTGTGTAATTAAATGATACATTAACGCACCTTACAGAGATAAATTAAGTGTGTTTGTGTTCCTGCTTTTACATTTACCTTTTATATATATATATATATATATATATATATATATATATATGTATGTTTGTTGTTGGCTTGCAAATGTGCCTTTAAATCTACAGCATATGCTTTGTTTTCAGTATTTAACACCATTGTCACACACAAACAACCACTGAGCTACCACTATCACTCCAGCTACCACTTCTCATGATAATGTCACGATATTTGCATTGGTTTTTAAGTTTTGTTTTTTAAAAATCATGAAAACACACAGTCATACCTGATCCAATAAATCATGTGTGAAAAGTGCCAAACTCTCCTTACTGCTGTGTTATATAATCTGTAGACATGGCATTGTTTGGAGTATTCGCTGTGTGTGTCTGTAAAACGAAAAGGCAAATTCTTGCTGTCTCCTTGGTGCGGACAAACTCGTCGATACCACGGACCTGGTGTCAACGGACCTCTGGGAAATCATTATTGTTCCAGGTAACGCTGAGTGATGCAGGAAGACTGGAGCGCAGCAGATGTGGGGACTTGTTAGGAACTTTATTTGCCACTGTACCCTCCAACAGACATCACTCTTAATTAGGTCTCCATGGATAAGACTAGGCATCTGGGCTGTTTGCTCATGAACGGACTGAATGGTGTCCTTTTGTGCTCCCATCACCACACGAATACACATGCACACACTCCTTCACTTTATTTCAAGCTTGTTTGAGTTACATTACACCAATGGCATGCAGATATCTGTGTTACTGGGAGGCTGTTGGAGCTATCACTCCATCTAGTGGCTGTTTTAACTTGCATGAGAAAAACACAGGGGCTCTGCAATGCTCGCACTGCGCCACAGCATTACTGTAGTGCCCCCTGTGAGCTTTTTGTTCCACAGTCATGCACATGGGCCGAGTGCTTCTCTAGAGCCACGTCTCTGTTTAACCAGGGTGATCCATCAGTCTCCTCAGTGCCCAGTCAATTCACTTCTTTGTCTAACTAGAGTCATTGACTTTGTGCATCTGTCCAAACATGTCATTGATTCCTCTGCATACAGTTTATATGCTCTCACTGGTCTGACCAGCCACAATATGTAAAAATCAATGGAGCACTCAAAAGCTCAGTAGACGTTGTGCTGGGGCTGTTTATCTGGACGCAATCTCATCAGATACAGAGAAAGTGCACATAAAAAAGACATTAAAAAAATACACAGCAGACCCATTTGTTATAAATAACTGTTCCTACAAAAAAGTGTATTTTAAAGCTGCACAAATCAATATTGTTAGATTAAAAATGTCTCAAGTTATTAAATGTTATGTGAAAGGTGTCTCTCCTAGTGACACACCCAAAGAGAATTATCGCCCAACTGTGTGGTTCTCCTCAGCTCTGTGCAGGCATCTTTCAGCTCATTGTTGTGACTTTACAGCCCACAATTAAAGCTGCTTTGATTCACTATCACAACTCTCATTAGCCATGTTTCCAGACATGACAGCACCAAGCCGCCAACATACAGCGCAAGTTATCAACTAGCTAGTGGAGCATTCAGCTGCTAAAGAAACAGAAATATGACTGAGAATGAATGTTAATGTTGCTCTATATCTGCTGAATGTGTAACGAGGCAACTGTTTGCTAACATGTTTGTCATCAAGATTTAATAGTACTACATGTTAGTGATGTGTTATAACTTGTTGCATCAATGGTGTAACAAATTACAGTCTAACGTAGCATCATTGTATCACTGCATTTACTGTAAAAGTAAATGTTATATACCTGTAATGAGTTTTAAGATAGATACTTTGAAACTTTCATCATCATATCAATAAAATCCAATGCATTTTCACTAGTTTTATTTACATTTCAAACATTTGAAGCAAATTGGAATAACATTGAGCATTCAGATACATACAGTACCGGTACCATGAACAAAAAACATTTTGAACACTATTAAGTGTGAGTAAGAAGTGAGTACGTTCAAAATAAATATAATTACTTAATGGGATTCAGACTTGGAATGTATTTAGATGTACCATTGAGGTAGGTGTTTAAGTAACAATCATCATTTTCTCACTGAGCAATTTCTCAGCTTTGCGTCCTTATTCATAACAGCATGAAAGCAATAATGGCACACTAGGAAAAAATAAACACTAAGAACAAATAAGGAATGGAATTTTTTTTTTCCTGATCTTTCAGTCTTCATTCCATTTTTTCAAGGCACCTAAAACCAAATGTTTACAAATGGCTCTTTGTTATAAGGAATGATTTTTGTATTAAAGCTCACCCAGGTATCTCTGAAATCTAATATTCCTTTGAATCAGCACGCCTTGTTTATAAAATTCTTGTGGCAATGACATTGATAAAGTGCTCAATAGTAAACTGTGGTCACTCAGCGTTAGAAGAAAAATATACCTGCATTGGCACTCTGACACATTTTTTAAAAAAGTACCTTTTCATAAAATATAAGACATCAGCAAAACATAGTTGACAGCAGTGTTGGGAAATGAAGACAGAGCTGTAGTCTTAATCTACTTTAGATTATTTTCTACATTCAGAAATAAGTCATCTGGGGAAACAACGTCTTAGCAAAGACGTCCTTTAAATGTCTTTTGGCTCACATTCTTCTTTGAATCCAGCGAAGGAAGATTGTCCTGACAATATGTCATACAAGTGGTAGTACAGTAAGTCACAGACTTATTTCAGTACAGGTTTTCTTCAGCAAGTCCATCTGAAAAGAGACAGAAAATAAAATTAATGATATATAACTTCAGTCTCTGCTACCTACAGTGATTTTATCGATGGATTAGATAGATTAGTGGCTGTGTTTTAGTAGAAATTACCTTGCTGAAGGCCACTCTGCATGTAGTGGTTGAGTTGATGCAACCCAGTGTTTTGGTCATGGCGTTCCAACTGCAAATTGAAAGCATCCATGACAGTGAACTGCTCCGTAGGCAGCGGCCCCTCTGGGATGCTTGGGGTGAGACCAAAGGCATCCTGGTCTAACTGGTGGGACCCATTCCTGCTGCGCAACAAGCCCTGCTGGTAGCTGTATGGTACAACACCAGGGCTGGACAGGTTTCTTTTCCATGTGACCATGTCCAAGTCTTTCAGGATGCTGTCGAACACGTTGTCGTCAAGGGCCAGTTCACGCTTCGGAGGAAGGACTGAGGAAAGAGGAGGGTGATGGGGCCAATCACAGGCTGTGGGCAGGGTGTTAATTGTTGCAGGTTGGGTTGCATTTTGAAGTGGGTTCAGGGTGTGATACATGGCGAAGCTGCTGGCCAAGGAGGAGATCTGCTGAGCCAGAATACTGATCTCTGCCTGCTCCGTCTCACTGTAAGTGTTAGAATCTGTGGGTGTGGGAGATTGATTGGGGGTAAGAAGATTGGAGTGTAGGGACAACATATGGTGGGGAACATGTTGCACTTGGACAAGGCTGCCCTCTTGTGGCTGCTCAAGAAGGCTGAAGTCGTCTTGATGCAGAGCACAGTCCACTGGGCTCTCACACATGTTGGACACAGACAGGCAGTCTGGAACTAATCGAGCATCGGATGTACAAGCTTGGAAATCATAGGTCGGAGATGAGGAGGAGAGTGGAGAGTGAGTACTGAGCGCGCCGAAGGCTGTCTGGTCAAAGGTTTGTTCGGTGGCCGCAGGGAGGGAGATTGGGAGGGAATTGGAGGGAGACTGGTGACAGGCGAGCCCTGCCTCTTGGTAGGAATAATAGGAGGGAGAGCCCTCGGGGGAGGACAGCAGCTGATCTGTGTATCCGTGCACATCCATCAGGAGGTCATGGCTGAGCTCATCCTGCTGCAGAGTGGAACTGGAAGAGGCCGGGCTGTAGGGAGGGGTGAAGAAAGCAGGGCTGTCACCTAAGGGAACAGGTGAGCTATCGCCTTGAGAGGACGTGCACGCCACATTGTATAAGTCTTGTTCAGACTCCCTCCTAGGTCTGGCACTTGGAAGCTCCTCACTTTGGCTGTTAGACGTCCTCTGCCTTTTCAAGCATTTAGTGCTGTTGTAGCTCTGAGTATTGGGCGCCTGTTGAGCTGCAAAATTGCAGGAATTTGCCAGAGATGATGGTCTGAAAGCATCACTGCTGATTTTCTTCTGCAGAAACCTGGCTTCTGTTTCACTACAAGAGCAAAAGAATGTGTTACGTTAGTGTAACCTAAAAACGTTTCTTACACAGTCAACTCAGGTCTGCTGGAAAAATGAAATTTGTCATACCTGATGATGAAGTTTGTGCAGCTTATGCCCTGACACTCAGAGTCTTTGTTAGCTTGGATGTAGATCCAGGTCCATGACAGATCCTTGCACTGGAGTCTTAGCACTATCTCTACCTGGAAGCCATCATCTGCCTGCACTGGATAGGACAGGGAAGAAACATTCATGGTTATTATCATGTACAGTCAGTATACAACAAGTGTAAAACAAGTTTTCCTTCAATGGATTGTAAACTTACTTAAACTTCTATGAGAATCTGCACTCAAAGAAAGATCTTCAGTGTGGACAAGACTGTACCACGACCGTCCAGTCATCTCTTCTGCTGAATACCCCAAAAAATATAAAGCACTGAAAAAGAAAGAGGTAAAGGTGTTTGTCAGTAACCAATACAAGAACACAGTGATTTTATCTGTTTAAAGTGGAGATCTATGAATGTACCTGTCTGACAGGTGAGTAAAAGTCATATCCAGTCTGTGGACACTGTTGAAGCTGCGACAGAAGTCGGAGTCAGAGCTCCGCAGGCGGTTGACTGTGGGGGTACAGAGGGCCACAAACAGAGGCTGGTTGGTGGGACAGACTGAAGAGGTGGACAAAGGCTGAGGAAAAGACTGGAAGCTCCCTGTGACCATCATGGAACAGCAGCTGCCGTGTTGCAGCTTGAAGGCCTTGGAGGTTTGCATGCAACATATAAAGCTCCTCTCTGAAGAAAGATAAGATGTCAGGTTAGTCTTTCAGTACTTGTGATTATACACCATAATCACAGTTTACATAACAATTTGAAAGAAATATTGAAGTCTTTAAAGTTACCTGATGACGAGTTGTTTTCAATGTCCAGGTTTGATTTAACAATAGCAATGTCAGAGCTTTCCACCATGTCATAGAAAGTGTCCCCTTGAAGCACATCTATCTGGAAAAATGAAAGGTTTTACTATTAGATACAACACAATAAAGCCGAATGTGCAGTAAACTAAATAGTAAGGAACCAAAAGATCAAAACACATTGACTACAATGAATGTATTAAATTGACCGACTCACCATGGAAAGACCAAGATATTCAGCTACATTTTCGGACACATAGACCAGCCTCCCCTGGGCAGTCGTTATCAGAATGAAGCCGTGCAGGGCTTGAAGAAAGGCCTCGTATGGCAGTGAGCAGTGTGATCTCTCCTCAGCTGGGAGTCCTTAGAGAGGAAAAGTGAGTTCAGCTTTAGTTACACTGTGTGCACCTCAGCAGGTTGTCACAGCGCTTTGATTTAATCCCTGTGGTACTGTAAACTTATTCCAATTTTGTTTGACAATGATGTAGGCTGAATGTAAATTACGTTTTAAAAGATATTTAAGAACAGACGGTAACTGAAGTTTGAAGACTTACCCTGGAAGAGAACAGACTTCCTGATGTAGGTGCAGATGGCGGCCATGGAGTGCAGGTAGGAGAGTCGCTCCTGGTCCTCCTGGGTGATGGGCAACAGGGCGCGCATATTCCTGATCTCATGATTGATGTGGTCCCGCCGGGCTTTAGACGCCCCTTTGGTAGATCTGTGAGAGACCATGGTCACTGAGGTCAGAGCTTGGAAGAAAACTGGCTAAACTAAAGCTATGGAGCTAAAGTCTGGTCTACTGCCACACTTCAAAAAAACTGTCTGAAATCATCCTCTTCCAAGCTGCAAGTCCAAAAAAATTTTTAGCCAAAAAAGTAATTGGCTTGAACTGGTCTAGCCTCACAGTTCAGGCTGTAGTCTCTTCCCCACGACCTGAAGCGGACTTTAAATATCAATGGTTCCTATGGTAACTGCTGATATGAGAGGCTGTCGTGTCTGCAGGGCTCTCAATAGACTTCGCCTGTGCGATCAGTATCTGTCTGGGCCCATCCACAGAGAGCCTGGGGTTTTTATAGCTGCCAGGGCTTCAGTGTGGGCGTCGCACACAAAGGGGAGGCTGGGCTTCTGCTGCTCCCTATCATTGCCTTATAAAGTGGGTGTCCTCAGGATGGGGCGCCCCACGTCACAAGGACACAGAAAGTGCCACAAAAGGAGAATTATATCAGATTATACCCCAGCACCTTAACAATAAAGATCCATTCAAATTATTATTATTATTGTTTGGTATAGTCGTTAATCGTTAATTGTCCATGCTTGCGATTTCTTTAGGATACTCTACCATGATTTCAGGTCTGTCTGATTTCAGGAATATTTTAGCACTATAAATTCACAGACACATTATGATTCCTCCTGGTAATATGCAGTTTAAGTAATTTATCCAGACTGGTTATGTTCTTGCAGGCTGATTCTCCAACAAAGTAAACCCTGATAGAGGCTACTCTGTCCCAGCTTGACTTTTTTAAATGCAGTAACAGCACCATTGTAGCTGGATTAGTATGTATCACATGCAGGACTAGGCTGCAGACTGGAGAAAACTGGATTAAGTGCTCCCTGTGGTGCGTTCACTACAGGCAGCAGAGATGGGGCTAAATCCTCATCACAGCCATGTGTTGATTCAGCCACTAGAGGACGTGGAGAATAGAGGAAGAGTGATTGACACTAACCTGAACCTCCTACAGAAGGAGCTGCGGTGATCCTCAGGCAGATGATGAGAGGTGCACGGGGCACTTACGTGACATTTGCAGGAGTTGCACCAAATAGTCATTTTAACGCTGAAACATAGACAGGTTTAATGTTTAGGATGAGGCATAAGTCTGAAAACGCAATCCAATGTTCGGGTTCTGATTTTAAAAAAGCGCTTTTTGTGTAAAGGATCAAATAATTATGATCTAGTATACTGAAGTTCCTCTGTGAGGAGAAACTACACCCGCCTCCATCTCTTACCTTAGCAGGCTCCAGTCCTGAAGATGAGTGTCAAGCCCTCGTGTGCGTCCCTCCTTTTATAGCCTAAAACCCGACACCTCTCATCCAAACTCAGCCGGTGGGGAAAGAAAGAAAAAAACAAAATGGGATAATGTTACTTGTTGTGACGCGGTCACAAACGATCGAGGCGGGTTATATTTAGTGAAGCGAGCCCTAAAAATAACTCGGTTCGGGTCGTCATGTCATTAATGTGGAGAGAAATGTGATGTTTCACATGCGTAAAAAGCGCGCAATGTGTCCAAATGTTGTCCTAATTGAATAACAAGAGAATATTAATGATCTGATGTCTGACAATATTTGTAGTGTTCTTTATTGAAAAAACTATCATATTAGCACCACATGGAGTTAGATCCATATAAAGAGAAGCTTAAAATCTTGCCTGTCTTTGATTTAATGGTTATGAGCCACCAAACTCACCCTGACACGGAGGGACTGTTTGCCAATCTGATGGGTGAGTTCGGTTCGTGTTATAAAAATGGATTTTTCACTTTTTCAACCATATTTTTTATTTTTAATGGTAGATACACCAAACCACTTTTAACACTTTTGTTTTGTTGACATTGGCTTTGGGGTCTCACGTGCACCACTGCTGTCCAGTGATGGAGGAAGTATCCAGATATTTATTTAAGTAAAAATACAAATAAAAGGCTTTAAAAATACTAATGTAAAAAGTTCTGACGTTTCAGTAAAAATGCATGCATGTTTCATGATCTAAATGTGCACTATCAACACCCACGTTATTAATACTGATGCACCAGTGTGTGTAATCAGCATTTTCTGGCTGCTCAGGTGGAGAAAGTTTGAACTACTTTATGTACAGTTTTTGTGTAGTTTACTTAGGGGGTGTCCAACCTGGGGGTCGAGAAGCTCTAGAAAGGTCGCAAGATAATCTGAGAGGTCATGAGATGATTAATGAGAAGTTCTCATAAACAAATGAAACAAACAGAAGTTTTTTTTACGTTTCTCTAGTATTGGAAAAGTAAAAAAATATTGGCGGTGTGGACAAATTTTGGGTACTTTAAAATTGTGCATAATACTCAAATAAATGTACTAAGTTACATTACATCACTGCTAATAAAAATATGTCGCCAAAAGTCATTCACAGAGTATTAAACAGTGACTTTAGAGTCATTTATTACTATAAAACTCTAATAACAGATGTTCAAATAGACTTATTTGGGATTTTTTGAAGGTTGTACTGTGAAAAAATAGCATTGTCAGTTTTACAGCTGGAGCTTCTGAGACCCCAAACACAAGTAGTGTGTCCTTTTGTTCTCAAGGTGATAAAACAATGTCAAACATGTCTTTTGAGTCATACAGATAAAGTGACGTGTACTGCTTCCTCTGTTTAAATTGATCTCCTTTATTCTACTGCAGACTAGCTGAAAATATGTAACAAAATAAATTCAAATAAAATCTACTTTAAAACACTTTTATATACATTATCACTGAATGACAATTAACTCTTTTTTTTTTACATCATTGAGTTACTTTCACAGTGAAACAACATGTCATGTTGTTTCACTGTGAAAGTAACTCAATGCAGCCAGCACCAAACCCATAAAAAGCACCAAGACAACCAGCCACAATCTCTCCTACACATACAAAAGTTAGGTCAGTAAGAATACTACACAATAATGACATGGAAGGTAAAACATTGTAGGGATAGGGACCTATTAAAAGTTATATAACTGTTATTTTTTAACAAAACAGCCAGAGCACAGCGTCACAGTTTAAACTGTGATGTCATTATCATACAAGTCTCAGCAGAAAACCAGCTTGATGCAGCATTGTTTAATTTCTGAACAGATTTCTGAGGCAGTCAGCTATGGCAGTTTATCTTCAAAGGGCTTTAACTGCGTGTGTATTAGTCACTCAATTAAACCCCAGTTGGAAGGGAATTAAGCTACAGGTCTGCAAACATGACGCACTGAGGCTGAGAGGCTCGGTCACTCGCACAGAATCACTTCCTTGAGCAGAGGAATAGATTACGGGCGCCACAAAACACGACCAATGCACACCAGTAACCTTTACATTTACAAAAAGGCTGCCACTCATCTTAGAGGAGACACTTTTGTGAGTTGCATGGAAAAGCTTGCTTGTTTCTTAGTGTAAAATGACTTTTTGCTTTCTTTCCCATCATTTTTGCATGACTTTATTTTTTACTCTGTTTCTTCTATCCTCTGAGGGCTCATGCTCCTTTAATGCCTCTTCAAATCCCCAATTTAGTGGCCTCAACAGCACTGGGAGCAGAGACCTAGAACTTGAGTGAGAGAATTGCACCGGAATAGGGGGGACAAGACAAAACAAATCACTCCGAACAAATCCCTAGTCTGATTCTCAAGGACCAGTGGGATCTTCTGAGTCCTGAAGGGAAATTAGAGAGTCATTTGGCCGAGTGTCTCCTCGCATTAGCGCCTGCGTTTGCTGGCCGAAGCAGGCTGCGGGGCCAGACAGAGGGACCCAGCTCGGCCCTGCTTCCTGTGTGCGGCGGGGCCAGGCGGGACAGGGTGTCTCTGCTGCCTCAGCTGCCTCACTTTAAGCTGACCCTCTGTCTGTGGCCTGCACTTAACACTGCAGATAACACTGGCTTTATAGCAGGGGGCTGGTGACAGACAGGAACAAACTGCCAGGCCGCTACTGGTAGCAGAGGCAAAGATTGGAGCTGGGGTTCATGGTGAGACACTTTCTAATGATGGGACACCCCCCTAAAGCAGCCGCACGCGTCCCATTAGGTAGTCTGACAGCCAAGTTGGGGGGGTTGGGTGGCACCATGGCTTCAGAGTACCCACTGAAGTAGACGGTGAGGGCAATCAGACAGGCTGGCTGGAGAAGATTCAGTTCTCTGGATTTCAGCAGGAAGCAGAAATTGAGGGACTGCTGCAGGGTTCAAAGACTTGCTAACTATTAAGTGCCATATACAGTAGAACCAAGAGGAGACGGAAATCAGACACAATGGGCTTGTTTTTTCAACAAACTCATTGCAATAACTGCAGCTGTTAAAAACTCGTTAAGAAATGATTTTGTCATGATTATCATTTGTGATTTTACTGAGCCATTTTATTTTGACTTCCACGAGTACAACTGTGTGCAATTAAGTCTCCATGGTGTTTAGTTCTTTCATGATCATAACTTTCATTCACTCACAGGCTTATTATTTAGGAGCGTTTTTCATTTGGCAAGATGTTGAGCGGGTGTCAAACAAGCGTTAATTTGGTCTTCAACAATAAATTTGAGCTTTATTCACCACAATAGGCTGAGCAACTCATCTCTTTATCTCCTCTCCTTCATACCCTATTCATGAAATGTTATTCTTAGCAGATAAGTCCAGAAAAAGTGACACTGAATAATCTAACTGATTTCACAACATGCAGGGGACCTTATTTCATCCACAACAATGAAATACTGGCCCCTCAGCTGTCAGTTTGACATCTCACAGTGTAAGGAGTCTACTTGCAATGGCATTGCATGGATGTCTTCTTTCCAACCTTGACTATGAAGCATCAAAGTGCACATGACAGCAGCACTGACTGACACTGACTGTCCAGTCGTAACCAAATCTGTATAGCTTTAGATTCATTAAGCTTGAAAAAGTTTTGAAAACAGAAGCCGTGTGTAAAGAAACTGAATGTGTAACATATTTAAAGTGGATACAAATATTAACAACTCGAATTGTTTCAGATTTATTATCGATACAGTTATAAAGCATATTGCACAGGAAGTCCTGACCAACCTCGATGGATACAGAGTCCCCTCTGAAAAATGTGTAAAATATAAAAGAAAAGAAAAACAGTGAGTATAGCCAGTTTGCACAGTTGTAAAATGATTGCAAATACACTCTGTACTTTGTTCAGATTCTTCCACGCATTGTTTTTCTGTTTATTATTCATCCGTCTAAAGATAGAATACACTTCTTGACGCGAGTGTGCGCTTCGATATTATGATCCAATTTTCTTGACAGAGAAGTTTTTCCTGGGTTCGCAAATGCTGTTCTGGTAAAGCAAGAGTCACTCTGTGAAGTTTGATCAACTGCTCACAAAGTTCAATGAGAAATAACAGAGGAGTATGACAAAGTGCAGTTTAACATCACTGCCACTGAACATGTAATGCCAATATATTTGGGCTAAATCGCTTGTTATTAGCTGGAGGTAAGTGAGTGACCATCACTGAGGAATTTTGTTGTGCAGGTATTTTATTTTTGACCATAGTGTCTACATTGTCATTTACTCAATATTTACTTCACATAATATTCCTGAAGAGTTCTCCACTGAAAATACCGTCACCCATAATCTTCACACGCAACAAGAAAAGGACCAAAATCCTGAAATAAAAATGACTTTCACACCACACATTAGAAAAAAAAGAAAAAGAAAATAAACATCAGTTTGCTGACGGCCATTTGGTGTCACATAAAGAGTTTGATTTGTTCACCAGTACGTTTTTGTGTGTGTGTGTGTGTGTGTGTGTGTGTGTGTGTGTGTGTGTGTGTGTGTGTGTGTGAGACACACAATTAGCTTCCCTGTGGTTTCACTGCATTAGCTGTTGTATAGTCCAAGTAACTGGGGTACTGAGGAATATCAAGTGTGATATGTCCATGTGTGTGCAGGCTAGAGGGCATATAGACTGCGTCACATTGGCACCACCGGTCTGTAAATAAAATTCACACTTGGTTTGGGCAGGCAAACTCTGGAACTCTACTTAGGCAAAAGCAGCATGGACATGTCTCCTCCCTGTAAGGCCTGACATGCCGTGATTGGCTTTAGTGCAGTTATCTGGTGACTTCAACCTGCATTTAAGATTGTTTTACACTGCTTCACATGAAATACACAGATTTGTAAACATTTATGATGTAGGTCAGAGTTATCCAATCCTGATGTTTGGGACCCAGAGGCCTGTAGGACTAATGAGATACAGATTAAAAGTTAACTATCTGGCAGGACAGAAAACAACAGCACACTTGGTCCCAAAGACCAGGACTGAAAAAGCATCGATGCAGCTCACAAGTGTGTGGTAACACAGTTCCTATTCACATCAAAATAAATAGGCAGTATAAATAAAACTCTTCTGCCCGTATATTCATCCTCACCGAGTCATTAATTCCAATGTCATGCTGTATTAATTATTATTCTTAGTCATAAGGTTCAAAACATGGTACGGTGATATTCTGGATTTTTTTTCTTTTTGTCAACAAATCCCATAAAAAGACCAAAACCAATTAATTTGATCTAACAAGTATTGTCTGTAAGCCTGATATATATCTTAGACTTTCACTGTTGTCCAAACGCTTAAAAAAAAACTAATGAGCCACCGCACTGCACTTAGTGACATGTCTCTTCATAACAAGAACATGGCCACTTATTTTGAATCAATCCCTGCTCGGAGGACTCGCACGTGCACCAAATCCACAACTTAATACAAGTCCCCAACAAATGCTCTATTTGTTTCAAAACAGAGTCCAGCTGTTTCAGGAAGTTAATGAACCTTACATTGGAACTGTTCAGTAGGAACAAATGGACTGAGAGTCACAGACAGAGTAAGGAACTGTTGAGAGGCTATAGAATATCACCAACCTTATCCTTCAACTGATGGGTGTGAGTGGAGATAAAATGTTAAAAAAAAAAGACCACCACCACTCCTGTGTTTTCAAAGTTTTGTTCTAAAATTTGTAATCAGTATTAATAAAATAAAAACACACAACCTGAATAAACCAATTTAAGCTATTCCGAGTAATCTTCAAGCTGTGTGTCATCGAATTGCAGCCCTTATGTGTTTATCTGCTCAGGTGTAGCTTTGCTTGTACACAAACTCACGTCCACACTTTCCTGGTTTTTCACTACGGTGTGAATGAGCAGGTCAGGAGGAAGAGTCTCTGTAGGATTGTCTATAAAGAGGAACAACTACATTAGCATAATGATGTGGTGATGATCTCCCCCCCCTCCCACAACTACAGGCAAACTGAAGCAGGTGGGCTAGGATTACGTGTAAACGGGACCACGTGCTTACACACATACACAGTATATATTTGCATCATGATTCCCTTCTATGTTTGGCACTGAAACACAAAGGGTAGGCTGAGGGTGAGATGGGTTAGTGTGTGAGCTGCACTCTTCCTGTGACTACATTTCTTAGAAGAATACAAGAGACAACCACAAATACATGTTTCCCTGTGAGAAGGCTTGTCAGGGTTAGTAGATGCCTAATGTACGGAAGTCTTAAGGCCGAAATACATGGGGCGCAGACGCAGCGTGGTACAGCAGCTTCAGCGTGCCCACAGCAGAGCACGCCCATTATATCAACTGACCATGGAAGACCACTCATCTATCATCATATTTTCATGTGGCTGGCTACGTGGCCCTCCAACATGTAAAATATATCGAGTTTCTGTGTAAAAATGATTAAAATAAGTACCTCATTGAACCAGAGGCAACGCAGGATGCAGGACGCAGGAGAGCAACCTTGTGGGTGTTTTTCACATTAAAATAAATCAATGTGTTTCCATGTACTTGTAGTTGAAACAAGTTAGTTCAGATCCAGTTAAAATAGTCTGCACTTGAACCCAACAAAGGAGTCTGTATAGCAACAACAACAACAACAAAAAAAAAACCTTCCACACTGCCTACAGTACGTCCGTGTCCCATGTATTTCGGCCCCTAGTAAAGACTCAATGAGACGTGCTATTGAGGGAGGTAGATGGAATTGATTTTTTTCCAAGGCAGACAGGCAGCTTGCTTCAGTCGCCTTGCAAATCACCTTTGAGACACTTAAGAGCAGTCCTAGCCAACTTATGATAAGGTGGGGGAAAAGGTAAGCATTGAAAGCCAGTCAAACAGAACCTTTCACAAGCATAACACCCCTAAAAATCACGTACCCAATACTAGGGCTCCTTGCATTTAACACCAAAATAATAAGTTAGCCTCGTCCACTCCATATACTGTGTATATAACTTAATTCCCCAAAAATGGACATGGTAGTTTTACATAGTTTTATGACCGAGTTCAAGCTGCAAGATATACAAACTCACGACCATTTCAGTCTCTTTGTATCTGCAACAGAAGGTTCACATTTGTCTCCTAGGGGAGATCTGTTGAGTGTGACATCAGCATGACATCCTCAACAAAGAGGCTCTCAAGACCTTTGGCTGAAGTTCTTGTCTCTTCCTGTGCTTAAGGTTAGAAGTCTATGATTATCATAGGCTGATTGGATTTCTAGAGAGGCTAGAAAGAAGAGAAAAAGGTGACAATTTCTGTCTCGCATCACCTCAAGGGTCAAAATATCCTTTGACATGAGAAAGCTCACGGTGTCCTAGGAAGTCACAAGCATGGTAATTTGGTCAGTAATGAGTTTTCGCTTGAAGAATGTGGGAAATAAATCCGATACAGATCCAAACTCTACAAAAAACAGTCCGCCGGAGCTCAGTTGATTAGAAAGGTAAAAGCCTGGTGTCCTGAAACAGAGTTCTGGTTCTGCTTCACATTCAGCGTCGTCAGCCATGGGAGGAGAAGATGGGCCTGCTGATGTTGCTGTTGGTGGTCATGGCGGCCAGTTCCCACCTAGAGGGAACATCAGGAAAGTCAGAGGCAAAAATCTCAGGGTACCTTTCACACTCACAATGATGCACTGTCGCCTTTTAGTTCTGGTCTGGTCTGTGTTCACACAGAGCTGTAAGCGTGAAGTTATGTACTGTTTTAGCAATGGTCAGCCTGTATCATCATCAGGATGACACTAAGTCAAGCAGCACTTTGGTAAGTGTTGTTTGTTTCAATCTCTGGTGTCCCAGCAAAGATAAATAATTATTAATGATGAATGCATTTTGTAACTGGACCTCATATTATATAAACAGTGATCAGCAGATAGATACGGGGCATTTTGTACCGTAATATTACAGGATAGTAACTGTGTGGTTTTTACATTACATTTCATTTTACTCACTTTTAATTAAAAAGCCGTTTAAATAGACAGGGAAGGAGTTACCATGGTTACCAAATTGCATAAATATGGACAATACATCTTATTCAGATTATTCTGAACCCCCCAACTACGATGTGGACAAGGACGAGGGAAGGCCCCCGCTGTAACACGAGAACCAGGAGCAGGGGCTGACAACAGGGTCTAGTGCTGACCTGCTGACAGGTCAGAGGTTGAGCTCCAGATTGTTATCACTGGCTCTGGTTTCACACTCACTCCCCTCTCAATTGCTTTGTTCGTTTTTTTGTAGTGCGCGTGTGTGTTTAAGAGGGGAGATTGGCATTGGAGCTGGAGATGCCAGTGAGGGGCAAAGGGAGTTAACCAGAGTCTTGTGACCCCCACTGAAAAACCCTTCTAAGGGTTAGCGACACAACTGCACACTCTGAAGTGGGGAGAGTGCAAGGTGGCAGTGACAGTGTGAGAGAAATGAGCGTCGAAGAGGAGTAATTAGTATCACGTTTCATGGGGTCCACATGTAACAAAACAAAAAACACTTTAGTGCAACCCCTTCATTGCAGATGCACTTGTCTAATGAGCTGCATCAGCTTGAAGTCTATTCATTAAGACTGTGTGAATATCTTTCCACATGAAGCAACATATTATGTTCCAGATTACTGTGAATGTGAGCCTGTCAGTTTGAAAATACCAGTTTGAGTATTTCACTTTCATATGCAGCTAATTAAAAGAGGCTGACAGTACCAGCTGAAAACACTTTTTTGACACATATTTTGCCTTTACATGTTTAAAAACCGAGCTTTAACACAGTTATTACGACTTTCCCTACCCCCTGATTACAACATCACAACAAATCAAAGTGATGCTCCCGAACTTTGCAGGAAGTTACATGTCAAATTACTTTTCAAACCTGTCAGTGAGAGGGGAAAATTATGCATTATTAATTTGATTCATCACACTAGTTTCTTTGGGCAATGTTTCCCTTACACTTTAAAAATCTCAAAAAAGTGCTGCATGTTTATTTCCTACCTGCTTACAAAACCAAGGCGGTAGATTTATTCTAAGTTATTTCACTGTATTTCTCTGACTTCAGAGAGGGGAAGTTGTTTTGTTTTATCAAACAGGATAATTCATTCAAAGATGACAATGATGTTTGTGTGTGTGTAGTTTTGGGAGAATTATTTTCTTCATTCTTTCCAGACTGTTACTCCCTAGATACCATCCCGCTGTACACCATTTGAAGTCTCTCTTTATTTATTCACATAAAAAACTTCCTCCCTAGAAATAAGCACAAAGAAAAAGTCCTCTTCTTCCTCTTTTGGTCTCTTGTCTTCTGTATCTCAGTGCAAATTGTACATGGGTACACAGACAATGAACAGACTGAAAGAATCACACAGACTGTACTAATGTTTCATTATGATTGTCTGATTTTTCTATACATATACCTTTGTGCTATTAGTTGGAGGATGAGATTTTCAGTAAAGTCGGACAAAAGCCTGAGTAAAACTTACCACTCATTAAATGAAGGATAATGAGTCATAATTTGCCCCCTTTGAAAAACATCCTCATCATTGAGAGAGACAGAATGGTGGCAACAATGACAAGCATAACACAAACAGAATGAACAACAATATGTCAATTCTTTGACCAAATAGCACTAATGTTTGAGGAGAGGATGCTCGTCTGACCTGATATCGTGTGGGAGTCCTGACTGCTCCAGACTGTACTGAATAACAGCTATTTTGCATAACGTCTTCAAATTAGGGCCTGAAAAGAAGAGAAAGTGTAATGAGTCACAGACTGATCATAGACACTAATCATACTAGGCTAAGAATATCCATTTCAGCTGTGGGAATTCAAAATGGAGCCACGCAGGTCAGATCTAAAGATCTGTAGATGAAAGGGGTTGATTCTCTCTCCATGGTGTAAAAATCATCATGTTCTGTTGACACCATACTCCAAAAAAAGCTGAAACAAACAGTGTTCACCTACGAGGATGTGCACAACATTATGATGCCAGTGTTCCTTTCTAATACCAATTACAAACTTCCGCTCAATTACTATCGCCATCATGGCTGTTCCACCATATGTTCGCTGATAAAACAGTGTGAAGGCACACGCGACTGGCACGTGGAGGCGTGTGCCACAGGGGATGCCACTGGGTACTGCCAGTCCCATACGGTTCCTGCGTCCCTGTGTAAGCCCACCTACACAAACCCTAACTGTGACCTGACCGCATAACAGGCTACCCCAGTGCCGGCAGGAAATGACTATATTTGGTAGTCGATGAGACGGAAGTGCCCCATGTGATAACACAAAGCAGGGCCAAAGCCAAGCATGCTAGACCAGGTGAAAAATGAAGCAATGGTGTAAGGAGGGTACTGATTCTATAAAATCTATTAAGATGATCAGATGAGGTAGAACCAGGTGGTATGTGGGGATTTATACATCTGATTGAATACCTGCATCTGCAAGATTAGACACTTTCTTAAACAAACAAAACAGATAATGACAAGGATACTTACTGAAGTCTAAGATATACAGGTCTGAATGATCCATGAGGTTAAATTCATCACCCATCCCTTGCTCTGGACAGGGGCTGTGAAGAGAACAAAAAACAGCTTTTATAAGATTTTGTAGAAGTGGACAAATCTTCAAACCAATCCAAGAGGACAACTTAAACCTCCTGTCTGTTTGGACAAGGTCGTATTTGCTTGAACCTTGCCATCTACCCTCTCTTACCACGCTCCTTTAGTCACTAAAGTTCATAATCAGGGAGCCACAGCTTATTCCCAAAAAGAGCCGTGCTGTTAACACAGTGCTCTGCTCTCCTTATCATGACCTGGCATGATTTAAGCCCACAGGAAGTATAGCACCGCAGTGAGACGGCAGGCTGGCCCGTGCTGATAGCCTCGCAGACCTGTGCAGCCGTTGATATCACATCTGCACATCTGTTTCCTGCCACAGCTCAACGCAGACACACACCTGTAACACACCTGGTGCACTGCAGCTTAGAAAGCCTAATTGTGTTGCAACCCTCGTCAGTCACTATCTACATATCAATTAGTTAAAATGCAAAACATGCACTACTCAGGGGGGATACTGTGTAAGAACGCAACTGAAATTAACAGCTAGAGGCCTGTGGGAGTTGAACTATCACTTACTCCCACCGGGCAGGGAAGTAAATTACTTTAAATGTACTCGCTGCACATCATTGCTGTACATCCATAACAACAGTGCATCTAGAGACCTGTCCAGATTAGTGGATAAAAATGCACTTTGCAGTTTTACACTACCCTGAGGACAGCTTCAGCCAAACAGGTGCATTTACCAGCAGTTTACTGTCTATAAATATCCATCATGGTGAATAACTGCAGGACTTTGTAGCCAGGTTTGGTCCTTAAGAATAGCTTTGCAAGATGCTTTCTGCTACGCATGAACTAGCCAGTGACTGGCAAGAGTCCAAACAAAGACACCACTACAGGACTGTTGAAGCAATCTAGCAGAAACCACTGGCTTGGAATTACATTTATTACATTTCCCTTTTCCTTCAATCTCTTTCCATTTGTCATTCTTGCCTCAGTATACTCTCTCCTCCACTGTCTCTCCACCCATCAATCTCTATTCCTCTTTCCCGCTGTCCTCTCCATCGCGTCCCCCTTTGCTGCGTGTTCAGGATGTTGTAAGGGTTTTACGTTGCTAATCTTCCCTAAACAAACATAGTAGTGGCTTAAAGCAGCCAGGAGAGGTGCAGAGCACGAGCGCGGCCGTCCCAGGGGGCCAGCTGGGGAAGTCATTACGCCCCCTGCCCCCCAGGAGGTGATCCACCCGGGCTTACAGCGTGGACCTTTATCAGAATACCCTCAACCACACAAGCCACCCCTCCCCAATCATCATTAGACTGTCTACTGCTAGACCTGCCGTTCATTCCTGGCTTTAACATTACTGTGGTGATTAAAATGGTAGTTTTTAAGTCTGACTGAATATGGACTTTAGCTATAAAACTAGTGCTGAAAATGATCGATTGCTTTGTCACGAATTCAGCTAGTTGAATATTATGAACTTTATTATCTTTTATTTGGCTTTTCATCTTGTAGGGACACAGATTATTCACTACCTATGCTCATCGAGGAAAGACAAAAACTGTTGCCACATTATGAAAAGGAAAAATGTGTAATGGTTGCATTAGATACTGAATGTGTGGAAATGACACTAACAGCAGCAGTCTGTCTCCATAACAGAAGTAATGAAAAGTAGCATCTCTATCTAAAGAGCACACTGCAGTAGCTGTCAACTACTGTGCGGGCTCACATGGAGGGAAGGTATAGGTCTTGGATGATGACGCGTGAAAGGGTGCAGATAAGAGGATGCTTAAAGAGATGAAGATTGCATCCCCTGAACAAGGCTTTCTCGCATGTTCATTGATAATCTCAGCCCAGGTGTGAAATTTGGCAGAACATTAAGGAATGGTAACGCTTTATTGGTCATCGCAAAAAAGAATGAAGCTGAAGGGGATCGTAGAGGCACGGGGAAGGAAAACAGGGGCGGCAAGAGGTGTGGCAAGATAGACTGGTAGTGGATGGAAGCGGGAAAGTCACATTGTGCGACTTTATGTGGCATCCTGGTGTTTGATGGGTCACTTTGTTACTTGATCAGCAAAGTATCACTATGTGTGAAAGTGCTCCTCCCCCCCGACAGCAGCAGCAGTTCCCAGTCTGAATGAGGTCTGAGTGATGCTGCACCCCCCACTAAAGAAAACACTGATTGCTATTTCAAACAACACTCACTGAGGGTGTCTAATCACCCAATTGCCAGTCTTTTCTAGCAATGCACTGCCT
This sequence comes from Argyrosomus regius, assembly GCA_946959425.1. NCBI lineage: Eukaryota > Metazoa > Chordata > Actinopteri > Sciaenidae > Argyrosomus > Argyrosomus regius. The sequence goes on from OX336894.1 coordinate 19,936,847, forward strand.
GCTCCACCTCATTATCTTTCAAACCTAGGTCTCAAAATGGTAGAAGAAAGAGCTGAACTGGAGTCCTAAAACTAATGAGAGCCACACAGAGCCTGGGAACACTTCAATTTGTCTCAATTGTCCAGGAGTGCAACTGCCTTAGCAAATAACAAAAACAAGATCAATGCAAATGAAAGGATGAGAAAAAGATTGAGTATTGGAGAAAATTCATCAGTAACACCTCGTTCTTAACACACACACACTGGTGTTAACAATACAGTCGTAGGGATGTTTTCTAAGCCTTCATTGGCCGTATCCTCATTCTTGAAGTGATATGATCTGCATCCTTTTCCTTTCTCCACTTCCTATTGAACTTTGGTCCTTCAGAACCATCTAGCACACAGGAACTCATCACACACTATAACTTCCTGCCAAGCACCTTATCAGGATGGCCAGACACGCATTAAATGATTTCAGTACCACTTTTGAGTGAAAACATGAAAATGTTAGAGACAGGTAGTGATAGTACGACTAACAAAAAACCAGGCAGCAATTTGTAAATGTCTTCTTCATTAGTAGGCAACACTACTGCATGATTAGATGGATACAAGCATATCAGAAACAAAGCAGCATTATTTTAAAAATAACTACTTAAATAATTATGTAGATTTTGGTTGGACTGTGGAAAGATTGTTCTAATCGTCCTGATCATGGTAGTGGTTATTAAGATTAGCATTAATTCTGCTTCGCAGAGTTTTAGCTCTATACATGACAGAAAGTCCTTAAAGAATATTCAGTTATATACCAAAAGTATCCACAATTATTTGGTATTAACATGAATTATTTTGCCTTATATCAGTACTGTAGCAAAAACGTGTTTATCTGCAGCTAGGACCTGACAGAAAGGTGTTTACTGGACTGTCAAGAATCCAGCAAGAGTTGGCAACAGTTTTGGAGTTAAACTTTCCTTAAACAAATCCAACAGACTTGGTTATCACAGATCGATAGATTCCCGTCCATTTCTTTTGCCTTAATCTCGACTGTCTCACCTCGTCTTACCGAGCTATCTGTGCCCCCTCCTGGGCAGTGGCTGGACAGTGGATTAAAACCTGTAGTTGCCCAGACCTAAGCCCCATGCAGAGGGTGAGACACAAGCTACAGCTGGCTCCCAGAGAAAGAGACGCCTGGCTTCAGATTAGACAGAAGAGATGCCAGCCGCTAGTGAAGCATGCATCTCAAATTGCAACCCCTGTGGACAAAATGTAGTTGGACTTGGTAGTGTTATTGGGGAGAAAAACTCGCTCTACAAACCTCAAGCAAACACAAATTTAATTCCTTTTATCAGGACCAGTTGTTATCAACCTAGCTTCCCTATAAAAATGAGGAAGAGGATATTAAATAGTGTTTTCAGGTCCTTGAACACAGCTGGATAATGTACAGGGAAAGTCCAAAGGGCTTGTCAGATGTTCCTCTATAGCTGGCTGGATTAATTTTGGACTTCCTCTAAAGCCACAATCTGAAGACTGGAGTCAAGGTCAGTCAACATACAGGAGACACTCCCAACAGAAAACACTGTTATGGCTCATGTCTTCTATCAGAATAGCTTATTAAAAAACTGACTACTTTTGCAATTAAGTATGTCTTCATATCTGTTCTTTTACTATTGCTGCAAGTATTTCCTATAAAAAAGCCTTGCAGTGTTTGAGAATAGAGCTCCAATGATTAGTTGATTAATCAGTTTGTTATCAACTATGACATTAATTGGCAACAAATTTGATAATTGATCGATCATTTTGCATTTTTTTTAAGAATGGTCAAATTCTCTGATTTTAGCTCCTAAAATATGAATATTTTCTGGTTTCTTTAGTCCTCTATGGCACTTAAGAAACCAGAAAATATTATATTCTGTTAAATAAATCTTCTGTTTAGTCCTCTATGGCACTTAACAGAATATTTTTGGGTTGTGGACAAAACAAGACATTTTAAGAAGGCTTTGGGAAACCTGATGGACATTTTTCACCATTTTCTGACATTTTATGGAACAAACAACTAATCGTTTAATTGAGAAAATGTTTGACAGATTAATCATTAAAGAAAATAATCATTAGTTGCAGCCCATTTCAGAAAAGCCTATTAGATTGTTTAAAGACGTTAGTCTGTTAAATCGGTGGGCTGGTGTCCTTAGCTCATCATTTTTTATTGAAGTTTGTCTACATAGCATGGCATTGTTCTACAGAGAGTTTGTGATGACAGTAGCAAATCAAGTTAAAATTACTACTATTTAGACATTTGAATTTATGTGCACAACAGCATCACAAAGCTTCACCTATGCAGGCTGTTTATTTGAGCTGCTGTGTAACACTCAACCTTATGACACCTTCATGTATACAGCCTGTTAGTGGGTTAAAGAGGGTTAAGATGCAGATGAAATACTATCAGGAGCTTGTCTTTGAAGAGTAAATCACAGTGTTGCTGTGCTGCCCCAAGGTCCTGTCCTGCCACGCGCGGGATGCCCTATATCCTGCTGGGGTCACCTCCACTGTTTGACAGGTTTTATCTTGGGCATACTAAACGCACACACACGCACGCACGCAGACAATTAATAAAAGGAAACTTCTGCAGCCTAGCCTTTGACACCGAAGGCCAAACGGCACCGTGTGTGTGGCATCATAATCTATGGAGTGTTGATAGGCACGTTTCCATGGAGCCAAGTTCCACTGTGGCAGGTCTTTTTATAGTTTGCAGTAAGTGCAGCCATGATGATATTTAGATTAAAGAAAAAAGGTAAATCAAAATGGAGAGCAGTGTTTTTGTGCAATACCTGGCAAGAAAGTAAAGTATGTAGAATTAGTTGTGCCTCAGTCCCATGTTGTGTTTAGTCTAACATTTGAACTGCCAGTTCCAACAGTGATAACAAGCCAACTCTAACCAGCTGGATTATCATAACAGCAGCCCTTTCAGCCATTGATAAGGTGCCAAATATCCTTGTAGGTGATATCGAGGCACCAGGCTTTTGACCTTCTTGATCTGCTAAACAAAATCACTGGACTCTGCAGAAGCTCTGCGGCTCAACAACTTGCTGTTTTGAAATGACCAGCTAAATTCCTCGCAGATTAAATATCATGGTGAGATTCTGCTGGATTAAACAAGAGGTTTTAGGCTGGGATGTTTTGGCTACCAGTGAGATCATCTGCTATATACTCTCCCTCTTGCCCAGTGTGTAGCAGCCACAGTCTCCCTATCTGAAAATTCAATGGCAGGACGACTTTATCTACTTTTTTATTTAGCATTTTACATGTATACTAAACCAGGGTAATGAGTCAGTAAGAGAGCGAGAAACCTTAAAAAGACACCCAATAACTGAAGCATAAATGTTTCTGCATCTAATGTTAGGACTGGCGTCAGCATGCTTTCCGTCTTTACTCAAATGTACCAAGTGACAGTGCATATTGCCAAATGGAACACATGCGTTAAGGCTGGCAGAGCGAACGAAGCATGTGCACCACTCTGACGTCAGCTGAACAAGAGGAGCAGTGAGTCATTAAGTCATGGCAATACATCCAGACACATGCAAACGCACAAAAATGGCACACTACACCGGAAAAGAGGGAATGATGGAATGGGACTTAGTATCCTTCTGGCCTGTGTGCTGAGCAGAAGCTAGTAGGATGTCTCAGCAGTGACCTGGAGTGGCTTATTCAATTTGACTGAAAGTCTGAACCAGGGGAAATGAGTAATGGACATTGTGATTGTTTGATGATGCCAAAACACAATACATTGGGACACACATTACGGAAAGCAGTCATTTAAAAAGGACCAAAACTAGGGCCAGTCAATATCATCCAACTGTAGAGCCACAGTGCCAGCAACAAAGGAGGTCTGCAGGCTTTTCCTGCATTGTAGAAGTTAAGAAAGCTTATTAAATGATAGATTCATTTACAAAATTAAAAGTAATATTTGGTGTCACAAGCTTAATTGCATTTGTTTTTGAGCATTTAATGCCCAGTGAATTTGAGTTTTGATCACCTTTTATTTGAATAGTCTGCCTACAAATAATTTATAGAGTTATTAGTAACATTTAAACAGCTTATTAGTTGAGATTTAGCAGCTTTTTTTCTGACTTTAGAGCACTGTGGTTAATATCTGGTTAGCTTTACATTAGCATGCTTAAAACAGGTCTAACCGAACAATCTGCCGTCCGTGGAGAATCTGCAATTATGCATGTCATACTTCTACTACCACTAACATCATCATCCTTTGTCTGAGCTTATATGAATGTAGATGATAACATATGGGTCACAGACCTGTGATGACATCAAAGAGACTCATCCAGCGCTCAAGGCCACTTTGGCATTGTTAGACCTAAAGTGACAGGCACTGGTCCCTGCGTCTCACAGTGAAAGGCAATTAAATCCCCTTTGAAGAAGACTCACCATCAGCAGTCCACATAAAGCTGCTGAGGGTCTAAAAAGGCATAAAATCTCAATTCTACAGACGTCTGAGATGTTTTTGATCGAAAGATTTACCAAACGACTAAAAAGCAAGCCTTCGATCACTGAGTAAATATTTACCACAAAGAGTTTATTTCAATCAGTCAAACGGTCGTCAGGGAGATGAATACCTGTCATGGTAAAAATATACTCTAAATTCAATGATGGAACAAATACACGTCGTCATGTCGCAAGGGCCAGTGCTAGATTCCCCTTCACAGATTCCAAGCTGTCTGCTCCCAGCATGCCAATCTGTCATGTCCTTGTTCACATCCTGCCCCTCATAGGATGCCCTGTTCCCAAGCTTAAAATGCTTCCCGATTTAGCCCAACCTGGACTTGTCGTAAGCAATTATACACAGAGTGTGGTGAATGCCAACAATGACAACATAACCTCAGCAGGAGATCCATAATCTATGTGGCACTGTCTTTATGTGCGGCTCAACTTTAGCTGTGTTCCATTCCTCGGAAAGTGAGAGAAAAGTTACAAACGCGTGGGGGTTAACGCATAGGGTTTATAAAAGGATGCTGCTCATTGCCTGTTTGCGTAGGTGAAGGTCAGTGCAGGTGGAGTTAGTCATGCACGGGTCGTCCTTCGTGGGGCAGTGAGCAGGTCTCAGTAAATGAGTGTAGCAGAGGTGCTGAGGGCATATCAGATTGCACTCTGTGAGAAAGAATGCTCCCTAAGGTCATAAATCAGAGATGGGGCAGAATTTCGCGCCTCTCTGCAGCTCAGCAGGCCTGTTTACACTGACGTAAGTGGCACTCAATAGAGTGCCCCTAATGCCCAGACTGTCATTCACACACGCGCGCCCTCTGCTCATTTACCTTCAAAGAAGCGCAAGTGTGTACCTAAAAACATACTCATGAAACAAAGGATATCATGCACTAAATCCTGTTAAATGTTAGTCAATATAATCAAAATTCCAAAAAATCCAATGCAAACATCAAGGCTCATTCACTACAAATCCAAACATACTCTACACCAGTCTCTATCTTTAGTCTTTATTTATTAGAGCTGATATCACACTGTGGATGTTTGTTTTATAATCGTGTTCAGTGCCAACACACCTCGACGTTATGTCCAGTCCAAAGTGTAACCGCTTTGAAAGCAGAGAGCTCTTGGACTTAATAGTTTTATTATCCTTCACTAAAGTAATAAATTATTCCTGAACAAATTCCTGCTGGTAAAATAAATATCATAAACTGGGAGAAAGTATCAACAGAGGGGTTCTGTTTTGGATCAATATGAAGGGACAACTGACCCGGGAAAACAAGATGTAGACCATAAATCTGAACACAATTTCCTTGGCAGACCTACCAAAATGAAGAGCCCCAGAAAAAACACAAGCAAGGTGTCCAGCAAGTAATTCATGGTGGCCTGTGCAGGCATTTGTCAATTGCATTGAGACACACCAATAACTTTTTTTGCCCTGTTAACTACCCTCATGTATTTAGGTCATGCAAAAATAAACACAGGAGACACAGCAATGGCTAGTTTTAAATGTTATGTTCAGACTAAATTAGAGGTGTATAAAAATGAAAACACTAATCTTCATCAGTGCAAGAAATGAAAACACCAAGTGAACCTTAATGATAAAACTTCCTTCATAAAGATGAGTAAGCAAACAAATGACTGTGTTAAGAAGCTGCTTGGAGTCTGTTTGTGTGTCTTAGTGTGTGTGTGCACGTGCTTATGGGAGTTCCTGTGTGTAAGAGGCTTAAATGTGCTCATGTAAACAACAAACGTGCAACGCCGGGCAAGAGAGTCTGTGTGGCCAACTTGCTTAGAGCCTGTGAGGATCATGCTCTAATGTGTACAGTAACAGGAAACAACATCTTAGAACGACTCAGCAGAACTACAAAATCCTCCACTGAAAAACAAATACAAACAAACCAAAGTTCTCCCCTAATAAAGATACCTGTGCATTCATGACCACGTGTTAACAACAGTTAAGGCAGTAAAAAAATAAACCTGCCCTGAACCTTTTAAACAGGATGTTGGAGATATAATGTGGTGTTTGATTTCTTCCTCTGCTCAGCCAGCACCCTCCATCATTCCAGTGGCCCCCGATGACACTCCCTTTCCAGCCCCAGCCCTATCTGCTCACAACAGGAAATCATGACTCCTTAAAACCCATCCTGGACTAATCCCGGCGAGAAACAAAACAATGCATAACAATATTCCAAAAAATAAGCATCTTCTCCAGCTATTCGTCTCATCAATAATTTTCTTCTTCCTCAGCTGCATATCAATAACTGACTTTACTGACTTTTAACTGCTACCGTTTACAAGCAGCAGATTTTACTTCTTTGAATTGTAATGACTAATTTCAGGAAGTTTTGTTACATCATATTTTTGCTGGAATATAATTCTATATATGTGCTAATAGTTGAAAATGAATTATCTTAATAATGACTATAACGCTGCCACATAATGGATGGATGAAGATGAAACTTGTGTATTAGGGTGTGTTGCTCTCCATGATGTGGTGGTCACTGGAGCAGTAGTAAACGAATCCAGAAGCAGCCAGAAGCCTCTAGGACTGTAGACGCAGTGGGGCTGAGAGGACTATTATCCACTGCCTCCCGATTCCCACTATCAGGTTATCCCAGTGGGGTTGGTCTGATAACACAGCCTTGCTGATAACAGTAGCCCAGGTCCCGGACTACTCTGGACCATGCTAGCACTGTTAGCTACTTCATTACTCTACCGGCTACTGGCCTATCATAAGCTCGTCACCAGCCCAGTGGCACCTTACCAGCTACAAACCCCCGGTAATCACTACTGTCTTACTGCCAACAAGGGAATCATCACAGACTGATGTCTACAGGAGCCAGACCCTCCATTTGGCAGATTGAAAAGAGAGGACAGTTGGAGTGAAGTGGATGGAGTTTCTCTCCACAGCCTGTGCTTCATAAAGTTTATCACAACAAACAATGAGAAGAGTCACGAGTATAAGAATTTAAGGGGTTTGTAAAGAAAGGAGCTTCCCATCTCTGAGAAGGCTTTCTTTATTGCAAGCCAATATTTCATCCAAGAGTTTTTACGTTAACACATTTAAATGCATGTAGGTGGCCATCTTTAATGACAAAGTTAATTCATAATTCAGTATTTAGTTCACTTTTGTTCTTTATGTCGATAGAATTGTGTAAATAATTATATAATTCAGGAACTACATCATCAACCAAACATTCCTCCATTAACAAAAAAACATTAGTATCAGTATATTAACTAATAAAAAAATTATTCTGTATTAAAAAAGAGAAAAAAAGATAAATTCTCAAAACAATGTGCTGGTTGGTGAGAATGTTAAGGGAAGAATATGTTAGGAAGGTTTGAGACATACCACAAGTGTGCAAAACAAGTAATATGTGGACTGAACTCTGCAGTTTGAATTCAGGTTTTGCCTGGCCATTCTTTGGAATAAAAGAGAAGCCATCTCTGTTAAGAGAAGCCATCTCTCAGATAAAGAAACTGTTCAATAACCAGAGTGACCATTTTAACTTACTTTAATATTTTATTCTTTGGAAATAGCTTTTCTCTGAATAACTGTTAGCTATGCACACTCCTTTGTCCACATCACTTCTCAGAATCACTGACTTTTCTACTTGGCAGTAAGAGTGTGAATCCATGCAAACACATCTTGTAAAAAATACTTTCAGAGCCAGAGTTGTACACAGTCACCAATGTAGTCAAACAAGTTAGCAGGTATAACTCTTACAAGGGTTAACAGAAGTAGCTTCAGATTCCCAAGCTAGAGCTTCAATGGAAATGCTGTGTAACTTTAACAAGTGGTTTAATACATAAGTATTGCTCCTATAGTAATTCACTAGAGTTTTTCAAAGCCATGACCACTATTTGAACTGTGGGAAATCATTGAAAGTCTCCTCTTTGCTTTCTTGGTCTGTCATACTTAATTGTGAAATACAGTTTGTATAACGGCTTCCAGCCACGTCTTAAAGAAATATCCCCAAAGACAGAAAAGATAAATCCTCATTCTAAACCTGTATACATGTTTTCCTGAAACATACAATAGGTTTTAATAATGATAAATGTTTTCCTATCAGCACCATGTTACACCAACAAGCAAATGTTTTCAACACACTATTATACTACACTGCACTGTGTTCTACTGTAATACCAAGTGACAATGACTGAAACAAAACTAAACACGGGGTGCAGTTGATTGTGATGGGTTGTGTGGCAAGTTTCATGTTTTTTTGCAAGTCAGTTTTCATATGAGGCTGAAATGAAACCAGTGGTGTATGATAAACACACCCTTCAGTCTAAGCATTTGTTTACATAAATGTTTTACATAGCAAACAATCCACACGTGTGACACGAGTAACTTTTTTTTTTTTAAACAAGAACTAAACAACACATGAGTACTGCCGGCCCCATTGCTCTCCCTATGAGAAAACAATGGCTCAGCTGGCAACACAGGGGTTTTATCATGCGCTGTCAGCTTAAGCTTTAATCATATTCATGTTTTGTATTTGGAGAAAATATATAATTAATGGTGTATTCATAAAGAGCCAATTAATGAATTAATTCAGAGAGATAATCTAGAAAGACCCACTAGAATAATCAAGAGGAAACCCAACAGAGAAAACAAATTGGACCATCCTCATTAGTGTACATGTTAACAATTTAGTGTGTGTGTGTGTGTGTGTGTGTGTATATATATATATATATATATAGTTAGAGCAGTAATATTTTGTGCCTCACCTGGTTCCTCCAAAGAGGATGATTCGATCTCCAACCATACAACAGCACTGCCGTCTCCGCGGACACGGGCCTTTCCCCTTTGGGTCTACCTTTACCCAGGAAAAGGCTTCTGTTGTGCACACACAAGACAAGAATAAAGTTTAATATTTCGAGAAAAAAAAGAGGCACACATACGCCTGGCTGACTGGAAGCAAATTATACATTACACATAAATAATCACATTCTTGCTTTATATAGCTCAACAGAGGGATCTTTAGCACAGCACATTTTGATCTGTGTGGACTACATCATAGCACCTATTCAAACTCCCAGTCACTTAAAGTTACATAAACCTACTAGTGCTTTCCATTATGCCTATGTCATTCAGCTCTCTGCTATATTTAACAAGCTCAAAGAAAAGGGAATAAAGGGAGCGAAAACCTTCATCTGGACACAAAACTTTACATTTTAGCGACACAAATCCTCTCTTCTGCGCCGCTTAAGTGCTATATGAGTGACGACGTCGAAGCTCTCTCAGCTGCTCCATATAAGGACAAACTGTGCAGTCTCACACTCACAGAGCCAACAGCATCATTGCATCTCTATGGCAACAGGCCATTCAGACTTTGTTGGATAATTAGGACTACAATCGAGGTGCTGCCATCTAGTGGACAGAAAAGCACAGGTTTAAATGCTTAACAGCAGATCTAAGGATAACCCAGAACAAGACTAATACCTATTGCTTCATCCTGTGATGAGAACTTGTGATAATCTACTAACTGTATGTATGATGACCATCATAAAAACAGGACAAGCAGAAAGAAAAGTTGATTTTTAATAACTAATTCAGTGGACTAGTGTTAACTACTAACTACTATATTGACGATGAATATACCTCAGGTGTGCTGCTTCTGTTATGACAATAAATCTTTGTTTGGAACAAGAGCAGAAACTGACTTGAGAATCAATCTGGCAACATTTGTAAGAGCAGACGAAGCTTCCAGAGACTGTATTATTGTGTGTGTTTTTGGCACAGAGACAGGGCGAGCAACCAGCTACTATCATGAGACAGACAACAATGCAATGAAGGAGAGGGTTGTCTATATGGCTCCCTACAGAAGAACAAGGAGGAAAGTGGGTCACCGTGAAATAGCACCGCCAGTGCTGCATTTCCTCTTATAGAGTAAACAATCATCAATGCAGGTAGAACAAACAGAATTATTATGCACCAAGCAAAGAAAGGCAATCAGGAATGACACAGTTAGCATCAGTGCTGACATGTTTTGCAGTCTGATATACAACATATAAATAATGATCACCTGGATTGAATTTCCAGAGGTCGTTGAAGTGCTGGTCTAGGCGGGCATTGTATCCTCCAAATATATACAGCTCTCCATTGTAGGAAACTAAGCACAGAGGGGAAAATTTAAAAAATGAACCAATATTTATGGTCCATCATGCAGCACTGTAAATGGACCATGTGAACCAGTTAAATCAGCTGGATTTTGTTTAATCAGACAATGTGCGCAAAGAAACTCAATCTTATATGCAGAATGAAAAACACTGTTTATATTCCCACAACAAACACAAACAATAAAAAACAAACCATGCTTGAGAATGAGACGGAGAAAGGTCACAGTGGGAAATGACATTGCAGTTTATACACTAATGAATCATCACAGTAAGAAAATTTGAAAATGATTCCATGAGTGCGAGCTCTTCCTTTTAAACACACATTATTTAGAACTACAAGTTTCTTAACTTGCAGAGTTTATTCAGAAATCTGTACATCTGCTCACACTTCTCATTTCTAAATGAATTATAGTTTAATCCTTATCCAATTTAGAAATACTTTAGAATAAAAGATGTTTAGGATACCGCTCTACTAAAATGCAATGATTTAAAAGTGATGATGACAAACTTGTTCATCATATTGATGCTGATGTCTTACAGGCCGAATGACTCCTGCGTCCTTCTGGCGATGGCTGTGTTGAAGGTGTAGTCAGCCAGCAGTTGGTCTCTGTGTCGAACACTTTGATCTTGTTGCAGTAGATCTCGTTGTTGGAGTGGAAGGGGCCGAAGCGGTCTGCTCGCCCTCCAAACACAAACATCTTTGTCCCGATGATGGTGGCTGAGTGGAAGTCCCTCCAGCGTGCCGGAGTGCCCTGTGAAGACAAGACCAGCAAAATAAACTTTTACACTCCATAAAGTTTCAGTGTAGAGCGGCCTACTCAGGACATAAAGCAAGGTCGCTGAATGTAACCTACATTCTTACTGCATTCTTGCATAAGCTGAACTACACCTCATAAACTAGTTTTAGTCCAGAACTCCTCTACAATCCCAAACTTTCTGTGCTTATTATAACCCGGGGCGCAAAGCTTCATCTTCAAACTTACCAAACTGATGCTTCATAACCAGCAACTTTGGGTAAATAGCGCCATCTAGTGAACCAACTCATCAACTACAAAGGCACACCAAGTCAAAACCACTTTTGAGGCACCACCAGCCTTTCAAAAATAATGTCAGACATTGTATAAAATTAAGTGGGAACCCACCTCAGAATAATAATGCAGCTGATGCTGTCTGCACCTACTCAAGAACGATGACTACAAAACAAATTGTGAAACGTGACCCGTTTCCACTGAATGAAGCGGTGCCTAACAAAGCCCCTACCCCCTTTGCATTTAACTGGCCTATAGCCATGGTAAAGCCACAGTGTGCTGCCATTGTTTTCACAATGCCAGCTGTTTTACAAATCTCATGCATGCAGGCAAGCAGGCCTTTTGACTTGCACTGAAAACAGCAGAGCAAAATAAAATCGAATGAAGCTGAATGAAAATAATAGAAGTAATTGTAAATATTTAAATTCATCATGTGCTGAATTTAGAAAAAAAAAAAAAAAAAACTCAAGAGACTCCAGAGAATACCAGACATGCTGAAAATTTAAATAAGTGGAAAAACAAGGTCAACTTCAGAGCTAACGTGTTTTGAGGCATGGCAAAGCCGGTAGTTTTGTTTTCCAAAAGGAGTGCAAGTCTGAGAACAATCAGTCACATGCACAACTAAATCTGGAAGAACTCCACTGTAATCTCTCTGATGACAAAATGCTTACAGTTAGGAACTAAAACTAGTGGCTGTCAGAGTAAGACCTCCTCTAACAGCCGCTGGGAATATGTCTATGTCTAAAATTTACTTTACAAGAGTTTATCATATGAGAGACATGAGAGTGTTGACTGTGTACAAACACAAATGGCAGTTCCCAAAAGGGGAGTGTATATAATCCTCTGTGAGGCTTTTTGTACTTGGCCACCTACCAGAGAGCTGCATTACATTACAGTGCCTTTGTATCCAGCCAATCTGAGCGCTTGTATCGCAACACTGCCAACCCCGGTAATAACCAGTGGTTTGTGGATTTCCAACAGCGCTTTGAATGTAACCGTGCATGTTGCCAGTCCATTCTATCTTTGTGTCCACTTTTAACTGAACTTGAATACTCAACACAAGCCATTCTCAAATACAGGAAGACTTAAAGTGAAACAACTGGTGGCTTTAACTTACCCTGGCATTAATTAATGACCAAACCATGGTGGTGGTGTCCAGCTTGTGGATGTCATTGGAGAAGCAGTCAGCCTAAAAAACAGCGGTGAAGACAAATTAAATCATGTTTTAATGTTCAGAGGGTAATTCCCACAGTGAAGATTGATGAAGACTCACCAGCTGCTCATATCCTCCAAATATATACATTGCCTTCACCAGAACGCAGGCAGAGTGGCCATCCCTTGCCCCTGGAACAGTCCCCGAAATCTTGGGTGTAAACCATCTGTGGGTGTCTATGAAGCACGAACAGTTTATGTTAACGCTAAGTACTCTTGTGAGGGACCTATCCTCTCATTTTACAACACTCTAACACTTGAGTCACAAGCAATGGAACATCATCACACATAAAAGCAGGTGTTACAGCTCCCTGGTGTAAAAAAAGAGTCTCTGCCTTTTGCTATCACGACCTCAACATCAAACAGGTGCATGGTAGTTGAAGGTCTACTTACTGATATCAAAGGCATAAAGCACATTGCAGGCCCCCTCTGTGTCGTTACGCCCACCCCAGAGGTAGATAATGTCATCCAGCAGCACAGCTGTGTGGCCATAACGCATATATGGCACTTCACGGGCACGTTCATGTCCTCCCTGTCCTAACTGGAGGCAACTTCATCCAGCGCAAAGACACTGAAGTACAAAACAGATGAGAAAGGTATTCATTTATGACATAGGTGGAAAATAACTTGACATGACACAGGAACATTTTGTTATTTATAAGAAAATATATTGACAATATCTATTCAAGGCAAGTCTCAGTGCCAAAGTAAACAGGACTACAATAACATACTACAGACAATGGTAGAGTTCAAGTTTAAAGAAAGATTTTAAAGAAATTAAAAGCAGCAATAACAATTAGTGAAACAATTTGGTGATACATATGCAAGAGATTTAAATATGAAACTCAAAATAAATGTCAGTAGTGATATTTCACCAAGAACCACGCTGTCTGACATGCCTGCATTTCTTTTAACCTACTAGAATAAAAAAGATGTGAAACATCTGGATGAAAACCAAACCAGACCAAAAAAGAAAGTTCACTTTCTGCTTCGAGAGAGAAAGGTTCGAAACAGAAGGTGAAAAGTAAAGACAGACAAGCAAAGAAAGAAAGAAAGAACTGTAAAAGACAACAGGCTCTGCTGTAAAATCGACATCAAAGAGAAAGAGCACAAAACAAGTGACAAGATAAAATAGTGAAACAATGGCTACGGTGGTCCCGTTTCCATTTCAATCAGCCTTTCAAGGCTTGGTTCCACAGATCTTTTCATGGTACAGCATCAGCAGGTACGTTCCAGCTACTTTAAAGAAACTGTAAAAGCCGAAAGCAGGTGGCTGCCCACACAGAGAAAAAAAATAAATAAAATGGGTTACTTGGAAGAAAAGCGAGCAGTTTTCTAAAAGTTAGGGCAGCGCACACAAGAAAACACCTGTGTTTGTGAGATAGCAACGGAAAAACACCTAACAGAAAACACACAGACCGCACGGGAAAGCTTGGGTTTTTCATTTCCAGCTGTAATGCGTTACCGTTAAAATGGTGAAGGTTCAACAAACTCTCAGACACTCGCTTACCCTTACTCCATAATTTGAATAAACAAATATTTTCCTGCTTCGCTACAGATAAAACATAGGACATCAAAAGAATGTCTTTTCACCTACTTAGGCTGCAAACAGAAAAATACTGTAGATATGTATGAATTTAAATCATTTTACATAAAGTGTATTCGTGAGTGAGTTTGATTTAAAATTCAAATACTTTTCGATCTGACAGGTCAGAGTGCTCTTTTCTGAATTAATTTTCACATCGTAAAATTAAATTAAAAGGGGAAGAACAGCTGCATTCACTGTCAAGATAAAGAGTTAGTAAAATAATTCATATGCCTAACTTCTAACATGTCCCACGAAGTCTATAACCAATGGGATTCCTCGATACACATGTATATTCACCACCTACCTGTGTTGAAGACATGCACATCAATCTGACGGAGTGTCTCGTAGTCCTCCCCAGAGCAGTAGCCTCCAAAGGAGTACACCTTGTGCCCCACCGCCACAGCAGCATGGTTGACTCTCCGCGGCCCTCCTTCTAGGTGCACCGACCAGCGCAACATTCCACGCGCAAGCACCTCTGTGACTGCGAGTCCTTAGACCATCACTTTGTTGCCTGCTTGGATCCCATCAAGCCAACACCAAAGAAACCTGTGATCAGAGCAACGAGAGGTGCACTCTGCTTTATAAGCGCAGTGGGGCAAACAAGGAGTGGCAATGAAGGGAGAACACAAAGGGGAACTGTTTGTCCTCTTGGGCTAAGAGTTGCTCTGCTTTGCTGTTGCTGACAGGCTCACAAGCCCCTGTATTATCTAAGCTGGGAGAGTATTTTAAGAAGTGATTAGACCTACACCTACCACTCCTCTTTCTTTCTGTTCACTCTCATCTCTGTGCCCTCCAACTGCACTCCAAAACTATGATAAATATAGACTCATATAAATAAATATGCACCCCTTTGTGCCATTACTATATTACAACAAATGCTATATCAATATCACTACCCACAAACTGCTTCAGTAATCATTTCACAATACTAAACTCCTATTAAGTTACTGAGGTGTTATAAAGTGAGTGAGTTTCTAATCTATTCAAAAGAAAGCAACAAATAAAGTCATTTGGCTGTCTCTGCAATTGGGTTTGGATGCAAATCTAAAATGTCTGAAGAAAACAAAGCACACCAAAGTATCTAAAAGATCTGCAGCTTGTAATTCAATACTTCTAGACTGTTTCCATCTCTAAATAAAAAAATAAAAAAACTCACTTGCAAAGAAGTCCAGATTAACAGGATAATATTTACTCTCTACCCCAGAAAAAGCCTACAACTTCTAAAAAAACAAGTGACCCTGCCTCTTGTTAAACCCTGTGTACTCTTTGCTTTTTCTGTCTCAATGACTCACTTTCTCACTGACCTCCAACCTTTGTTTGCCATTAAAAATAAACCCCCAGAAGACCATTTACCGTAAACTTTCTAATTCAAGAACACAAGTCCCCTGAGGAGCAACTCGGGTCACATCCAAGCAACAGTTCAAATGTGAGTTTCAACTTGAACAGAGACATTGTTTTGGAGCATGCTGTAAGACCTGACATGCAAACTCAGGACCCCACCTGGGGTAAAGTGACTTCTTAAAATGCAAATACATCGTTAAGGAAGTATTGTCTCATCTGTGCTGGATTCCAGTGGCTTACCGTGCATATAGTAAACAGCAATTTGCTTTCTCACGTAAATTTTGAGAATAGGGACGCCTTTGTGAGAGCTGAGCCGGGTGGAAAGCAGTTTCTACACCCTCCTGACCCACTGAACAGGATATTGTTGATATCAGATGACTAGCTATGGCACTGACATCTGACGACTCGGTGTAATGGGACTCGTTTAGTATATAAGAAAAATCTATGTGCACTAATGCACATGTCTCATCTATTGATGATAGCTAATCTAGAGCCGATGACATTGAGCTTTAACGCCGTAACTACAGTCCAGTCAACGCCACACACAAGCTAGCCTATGTTAGCTATCAGACAGGAATAGCACACGCCTGTGAGGGACAGCGACTAACCACTAGGGTCGCTTGTCTCACAACATCAACTTTAACAACAACCGTGTAACGATAATAGCATCGCTGTTTCCAGTTGTTTGAATATCAACTGTCCAGGAGGAGCTGTTGCTAGCTAGGCTAAAGCTAATCTGTGGAAGCTATCTTATTTAGCTGTTAGCTGGCTAACGTGGATTGAATAAAATCAAAGCGGGACAAAACGACGGCGTTTATGCCCGACATGAGCAAAGTTACGAACTATTTAGTTAGCAAACTGATGTATTAGCACAGAAATAAAGTGTAGCTACCTTCAGGTCCAGTCGGTTGTGGTTAACTGGTGTTCAGACAGATAGTGTATCCACTGGGAGCCTCTACCGACTCCCTCGTGACGTGTTGGGTGGAGAAGCGTCCGCTAGCACCCCCTGTCGGCTGTCTCCATCCTGGAGAAAACCCTTATTCATGCTCACACTGACACAAGCCTGTGAATTTGTCACACCTTCACTTGCAGCACTATCAGCTGAGATACAGGTTTGTACACAATTTCCTTCGATGAATTCTTCCGGACTGACCTGTTCGGGGGCCCTAGGAAAAGCTTTCTGTTGGTTACTGACGTCCAACTCCCCCTCTGTGTATGTGTAGGTATGTATACCTGTTGCACTACAGCGTAAACAGCAGCTTCATTATTATAAGCACCAGGAATTCACACACCAGCCTGTGATGAAATAGCAGGAACTGGTTTGTTGTGTGTCACTTAGTCTGTGCATCTTTATATGCACCACGTCAGCACAGTATAAGCTAAGCTTACTAGTTACTGATACCTCTCTGCAAGACAGGGTCAGACAAGCAGCACATTGTGTTTTAGTGATACATATTCCTGAACAAATTTACAGGTAATTTTCCCAGACAACAGAAAAGCACAGGGCCCTTCATGCTGGCTCTCTGTCCCACACATGACTTATTGGGACACTTGAAAAAATTATTTTTATATTGTTAGTAATACCTGTACTTTTCCTATAATTCTTACTGTATGCATTTGTCTGCTGTGAAAATGGCCTAACCAAAAACTTGGTTAAGGTACTTTTCACCTCCCTAACACATGAAACAGTCTCTAAAGGACAAATTCTTGTTTGGTTAAACTGCACATTAAGACCCTAATCTGTGAAGACGAGTTTTCACATAAACCTGGAAATAATCAGAGAATTTGAGGATTCACAAAGTTTGTGAAAGTGCCAAATTGTTTTTCCAAGCAAAGAGAGGATATCTCATTGTCAATTCATGGTTTGACGAAAGGGGGAAGTGCATCAAACTCTCAGACCCTTTGCATGAATTGGATGAGTTGTATCCAAAGCACAATCAGTCAGACCACAATGAACCACATCATCAGAAGATCAATACATCAAGCTTTGTTCCCTGAGGGATAGAAAAGCAGCTTCATCGCAGATACAGATTTTGCAAAATAAAAAACACACGACTCCAGTCAGACAAAGTCCTGTCAAAGGACGGCTGTCTTGTAGTTGTCTCAGAGGACAAGTAGCAGTTTCATAAACCACTTCTCAGGAGGGGAAACAGGGCCAAACGCTTAGGGTGGACTAATGGAAATACCAGCGCTTCACAGTGGATTACTGGAAAAGTCCTGCTTACTGATGAATCCAAGTTTGAGATTTATGGCTGTAACAGAAGGGTGTATGTAAGGAGACAAACAGGAGGGAATGATACCACAGTGTATCAAACCCACAGTGGTGGGAATATTAAAGTCTGGGGGTGTTTTTCCAACTATGGAGTTAGACACCTGCACTGAATTGACTCAACGCTGACCAAGTAGAAGTAGCGCTCCATTTGTCAGAGACATGCTACGCAGGATAATGACCACAAACACACCTCAAAGCTTTGCAAGAACTACTTCATCACAGAAGACAAAGGAGTCCTGGACTTTCCTTCTCACTCACCTGATATCAACTCCATTGAACATTTATGGGGGCACTTAAAGACTGAGAAAGCCAAGTGTTTTGTGACATCACAAGAAGCTCTTTGGAGCACTGTCAAGTCTGTTGGGTCATCAGATTTTACACAAACGTGTGGAGTCAATGCCATGAAGTCCATTGAAGCAAAAGGGGAATACCAATCCTAACATATTCTGAAATTCATGTATATTTTTTTCAAGATTCAGCTTTTCACTCAAATAGCTTATATTCTCATTTGAGCACAAAAAAGAAAATAGTATTACATCTGCAATTTTTATTGTAAAATAAAAGTATCTTGAGTAGTGGTCTCAGACTTTTAGACCCCACTGTATGGATACTTGTCACTGTTTTAACAGACTAAGTCAGTAAAGGAAGATGATGGAGCAAGTTAATGAAATCTCTATCCCCATTGTTTACAGTTGTAGTAGTAACCCATGTGACTATTTCTATCACACACATAATAACACAGTTGTAGCAGTAGATGGCACTGTTACACATGTTTTGAGTTGCTCACGAGATCAGCAGGCTATCACAGACCCAAACACATTAAGACACGTTACCCAGAATATGATCCCTACCCTAGTATTACTGGTAGGATAATGTGGCCAGATGATCCAGTTTGTCTGATTGAGGTGCACTTTGGGCACTGATACTCTTGGCTTGCCTTGGCTGCTTGCTTCTTGACAGCCATTCATGAAGAGCACGGTCATTTACCCAGTAGAAATCTCAGTGTTTTAGTGTCAGATTGTATAAAAACACTTAAGCATGGTAGAAGTATACCCACACAGACTGGAAACCAACGTGTCTGGTGCAAGGCCAATGTATTTAACCACTAAATAAGCCTCGCAACCTCAACTTATTCCAGTGTAAGATTGTGGTTAAAATTGGGAAGTTTCTAGGTATGAATTTGTGTTTGATATAAAGAAAAGTCCTTCATCTTGCAAGAACTACTTCCAGCTCAATGCTGTCAATAAATAAGAATGTGCTCTTGGGCAGCTTGCCTGGCTTGGAGAACAAAATAGCCTTCATCTGAGGCTCATATGAGCATGACTGACCTAATCCTACTGTAACCGAGGTCCAGGTGACGGGGGCCAAGGATAATTGTGAACAACTCTGGTGTAACTTTTGTATTGTAGTATTTGTAGTATGTGAAGCCTGTCCCATATAGTAAAATTTACTGGAACCCCTTAAACAGCCCATTTCACACGTCTAGACTGTAAATACGACACATTGCGCAGCTTGATTTTGCTACTTAATTTTTAAAAGCGTTAAATTACAAAGGATTGGGTTTATTGTGATCAGCTTGGTTCCAAATGGCCAGACTAAAGTGAAAGTAGAGCCTTGTAAAAGGATTATGGCACTGAGGAGCCATGTTACAGCTGCCATGGATCTGCCCATATCACTGCCCAGGTCTGGTCCACTTAGGAGGGGCTTTGATTGATTCATTGTGCGCATGCATTCCAACACCATGCCAGCTGCATGTCATACACACAATGGTGAGATTGTGCCTAGGGCTGCCCAAACGACAGCTGCCCATGGCTGCCCCTTGGAGTTAAGATAGGTGATTACAGACCACAGATGGACACACATTGAAAAATAGGTTAAAGCACATTGTAGTTGCAGTAGATTCTAAAAATATCATCGCTCAAAAAGTGAACTAATCTAGAGCTTTGTAGTTTGTTGCTTTTGTAGAATTGCTATAGCTGCAGTGTCCAATAAAAATCATTTTTTTAGAAGTCTTGTGTTCTTTATGTCGACCTGTTTGATGCAGATGAAAAATCTTTTCTAACAGTCTGAACTGTGGCTGCATACTCAGCACTCCTGTCTTATTCTCGATTACTCCATTACACAACTGCAGTTAGATGATGCTATTGTCTGGAAGTGGACCAAGGAATTTCTGGTAATGGCTTTGATACGTTTATTTAAATGATCACATGTCTGGGACACAGGATGTTATTTGGGGTAATTGTTTTGTTTTCGAACTATAACATGCAGACCTCATATTGCATAATGATATGCAATATAATACACATGATATTATACTGAAGCACGCATACACCTTTGTGCCAGGCCTCAGTCTATAATACTGTAAATATTCTGCCTATTCTCTAACAGAGAGAAGAAGAAGAAGTAGAGCTTACAGCTTTTTCCCAAAAAGTCGACTGCCATTATGCCATTATCTAGTAATTTCAGTAGTTGATAATCTCATAAACATTTCAAGATTTTTCTCTTGCCTCACCTCTCTTTACAAAGGGGATATTTATAAGTAGGCGCTTAAAAAGTAAATTTCTCATCACAAAGACAATACAGAGTTGAGGACAGCCAAGTGAAAGTCTCTGTAATCCCTCAGCAGTTACATCCCGTCTGTTCAGCCTGAAAAGTCAGGCCTGCCATCCCACCTGTCAGCATTTGCACAGATTGCGTCACCCATCTGACCCTGCTGAGCTTACTCTGACACATTTGCTTAGTGGTGTGTTTCACAAACTTTATAGCCATCACATGTGGTGCCTGTCTGTTGTTATGCCTTGACATAGAGAACAGGAGTTGACCAACTGCAGCATAGCTTTGCAAGTCAACAACAACTGCTAAAACCAACTGTTGTTCGGTATTCTTGGGCAGGCCCAATGATGGAAGAGCTTTGCAATGCTTTGTGGCAGAGAAAAACACAGCCTCTACTTAGAAATGGCTCATTTGGTTAACCTTTTTCTTTACCATGGCTCATAAAAGTCCTAAATGGGCTGTTATTATGAACAGTAAAACCAACTCCATGCAAAATAAACCAATAAATGAAAGAAAGGGGAAATAAATGTTTGTTGATGTTGACGTGAAAAACAAGTACAATTATAGTTTAGTATAATTTTGCAGGATTATTTCCGCCTGCTCATGTTTTACAATATAATGGACATCCTCCTGAGGTTCTTCCATAGTTTACACTCAGTATTCTGATTTCATAGGCCCAAAGTAAGTTAAAACGGTGTTGCTGTAGAGCAGAGTCATGGTGCCGTTGTGGCAATTGCCTCAAAAAATGGTAATACTCATAATATCAAATACTACTACGGAAAAGAGCATTTTCCAGTTAAGGTCAGTGGATTTCTACATCATGCAGCAATATTCCCCGGATGGTTAATGTACTGATTTGACTTCCGCTATAGCTGGATTAAGTCAACAGTGTTAAGCAGTCCAGAATGATGTCATAGAGCATGATCTAACTCTGTGGCCAGATGATTGAATCATACATTTTCCTTTAATTTGGGGGTTATTAAATGAACAGAGCTCCTCTCTGTGAGTTTCTAAAGAAGACGATTGGTATTTGCCTGAGGTCATTTTCTCGCTTATGCTTCATTTGAATTGTTCTGAATTAGGAGTAAAATTAGTACTTTGTAGCAGCTTTTTATTGGTTAGGCTATGTTTCCAATTACCAATTAACCAACAAGCCATACTTTATAAGCTAAATCATGTGGCCGAACAGGCAGGCCAGTTATTGGATGAAGCTTAAAATCCTAAACAGATGAGTGAGTATTATCATTTCCACTCTGGTCATAAGAACATGCTAAAATGCACGGGCAGCAGGGGAAGCTAAGGAAATATAATACCAAATTCTGCTATTATGTTGCAGTTGTGATGTGATTTTCTGCCAGTGATTAAATATGCATGTACTGTGGTATATTATTTGAGTTCAGTTCAGTGCAGTATAAACTTTGGTAAAGTACAAACTCTAAAACAGCAGTTCTGCGGCTTGTTCTTCTCTTTGGGAGCTGTTGAGAGTGCTCCCATTAGACGGACTGGGGATGTTTGTGGTGATTTTGTTTGTTTGTTTGTGGCTCACTCACCTCCCCAAATAAAAGCAAATTAAGGGTACGAAATGCTCCTGGTTTCAATTCAACTGCACCAAACAGGGCAGGTGTGAAAGTGCACTTACTCACTTACTTACTGTAATCTCACTTGGAGGCTAAAAAGGCTGCTTCCCTGCACGTTTGCTATCTGTATTGTTCTCTCACAGTTTTACTAGTTTTGTGATCTTGACACAGCTTCTTTTTGTTTGCATTATAGTTTTACTGATGTTTATTACCACCATCTACAGTGGGATATAATCATTACCATTCCAGAGGGTCTTTCAGATTGACTGCAACAGAAGACACAACTAGCAGCAAGAAGTATTTTCATCTGAACCACTTTAATTATGTGGCTCACTTTCTATTTTTGCCCCAAGAGAGCCCCACCCCACCCCTCCTTCACCCACACAGTTGGGACAGTTGTTTCGTAGATTGCACAGCACCTGTTCTAAACCCAATTGTTATCCCACGCCCTATCTGAAGACACTTGCATGTACCCTAATGCTTGAATAACGTTTGATCCATGAATATCTCTCTAACCTGGAATGTGCAAAGCATTGTTTAGTCACATGCCGTCTCTTTGAAACCTAAAAAATAATGTGCTTTTCACAGACGTTTGCAACAGCCTGTGCCATAAAGGACAGCTGTCTGGGTTATTCTGTTGGTGAATAGGACTTTGTAAGGATCATTACCCAGCAATGGGAACAATTTCTGCTTTGTCACTAGTAGGTCTGCAGTGAGGTAAAGGTTATTTGAAAGTAAAATGTAAATGAGTATTTTATGAGACCACAAAATGAGCCTCCAAGTTCTGTCTTTTGATGGTACCACACATGTTCATGGTCACCAATACTGACGGTGCTTTCCAAAATTATGTAATGCCTGCTTAAGATTCAATTTTTCTTTTTATGTGTCGCAAATTATCACTCTACTCTGGAGACAAATAAGGTTTCAGTCAATCAATTTTATTTGTAAAAGTATACCACTGGTTTTAGGATGTTTGTTATAGTGTCAGCCTCACCAAGCATCACCAAGCCATGCATAGTTCAGACTCGTGTCAGCAATGAGCTCATCCATTCCACTAACAGGAGGTGACATGAGCGAGGCAAACAATAACGCACAACTTTCAGGTAGGTCCAGCTTGTTATGTAAAGCCCTAGAGGCCACCTTGTGTGTCATAGCAGAAGAAAACCCACATTCGCCTGTCCTGTATTGAATCCAGACTCTTTGAGGTTGGAGCGTATGATGTCGTTATGGTGAGATAAAACAAGTGTTGACCCCTCTACGTTTGAAAAAGGTTAAAAAACATCTGTGAAAGTTTTTCCAAGTTGTCTGTGTATTCATTGGTATTTTCTTATTTACCTCCGATTAGAAAATGACAGAGAAGGATTACCTCAACCAAAACATTAAACTAATCTGTAACGCAGTAGTGGTGTTCAAAAATGACTTAAGATGTACTTTGGCTTGACTGTATTTTCCACTTGCCTGAAGCGTTCAGATGAAACAGTTTTCTTTTTCTTCTGCTCTTTCTCCTCTGCTGTTTTGTAGTACATCATGATTACAGAGCAGATCCATCAAATGTCCTGACATGTAAATGTTTGAATGTAAATATGTAGGTTCTCTCTTTCTCGATCCTGTATGTCTGCATCCAAAGTGTTTAACAAACCTCTCCGCTTGGCAACAATGTAGGATTCAGATGTCAAGCACACAGGCAAGCAATATACTCCAGGCAAACTGCATAACATGATTAAAGTTCCTGTATGTGATTAATTAATCACACCGCAAGGTCAACAAAGCTTCCAAATAAAGGCTTAAAGGCACCCAACCTGCCGCTGGAATGACATCAGAGGTCAAATGTTAAGCCTCCCTCTCACGGTGATTGATACTTTTGGAGAGGGCAAAAATAAGGTACAGCTTTTTTCTGTTATTCAACCTTTGATATGGGGAAAATTGCTTCCTGCTGCCGGAGCATAGCTGCCGCGTGAACCTATGATGTCACATGATGGAGTGACCTCATCCCGCCATTCAAGCGAGCTGGACTGCCACCTGAGGGTGGCTTCAAACTGCAGTCATAGAAGAGTCCAATAAATGCCTGTATGACATAGTGTGTGCCTGTTTACTGGAATATTAATCTGCAACATCAAGAAGGTAAACTGCCTGCTATACAGCTTTTTAATTATAGATTTAAATAACTTAGTTTAGCATATAACAATGCTAACATTACACCAAAGACAATGCACAACTAAAGCTGATGGAAAAGTAATTAGTTTTGCAGGTATTGAAGTAAGTACTACAGCTAGATTAGAGTGTAGGCTTTAGTGGCATCTAGCAGTGTAGTTACTGATTGTCCTGTTGCTTAATCAACTCCTACTACGAAAAAGAAAAGGAAAAGGAAAATACTATGGAGTCTGCAAAACTGATTATGATTCTGAAAAAAGTGCCAGTGTTTGTCCATTCTGGGCATTTGTAGATATAACAGACTCATCCAAAGGTAAAAAAAATGACGGTGGACCGAGTGACCAACTGACAGAAAGATAGACCAACATTGCCATCCCTATAAGCGTGTCATTAGCATGGCTAAAAGTTAAATGTATTCTTTAAAGTCCTAAACGTTTTTAGTACAGCCAAGAAAAACCAGTTCATTCCCCATGATCCTTATGCTTGTTGAGAACAAATGATCCCATGGATGCCAACCTGTCATCAACTGACCTCCAGTCCAGAAGTAGAAACACAAACTAACTATGAAGTGGATACATTTAATCATCTACAAATTTCATTCATCGCCGACCTTTTCGCTGACTTGCTTAACAAACCTGAACATTGACTTTAAATTATCAGCCTTTTCAAGAGCCAGAACCAAGCCACTTTTGATCTTCAACATTCATAACATCATAATCACTGTTTCCTAACTACACTGCCTGATGTATTTTTATAATGGCATGGCCAATTGTTTTGGGAGGTCAGGAAACCCATTTAGGAAGTCAGAGTCAAAACAAAGGCCCACTTGTCTTAAAGGCAGGTCTGACTGCTGTCTTTATATTTTAACATACTTACTGACACAGGGTGCTAGACACTGTTTCTACTCATGATACCACCTTCCTGACAAAGTTGGACGCTGAATAGAACAAATATTACGGGTTGCATGTTTGCATGGAGGAATGCTGCACGAGGATGCCAGAGATCATTGTATTATTGATGTCAGTACAGCAGTTACCTTTCAGTAAGACACTCTGCATGACAACCAATGTGATCTATAGCATTCCAAGATATTTGGAAATGGGGAACATATTTAACATATGAGCACTGTTTTTTTTTTGTTTTTTTTGTGTTTGTTTTTCTTGAAACATTGACGCTACAGTTTAACAGATTAAATGCGTCATGGCTGACGGTTGAGTTTCATTGCCGTTGTTTGTGTCTTTCTGTGCTATGACTAACTTGGCACTCTGTCTCTCTAAACAATGAGTACTGACTGACTAAGTTGGCATTTTATTGCATGTGATGTCATCCAGCACTCAAGCTTGCTTAGGCTCTTAACGGCTGTGATAAGAGTGGACATGTTCAGGAGAAACGTGTGAAATAGGACTCCCAGGATGAAGCACCACAGGTGTGTGGGAACGTCAGCTGATAAGCATGCAGTCTCATTAGGTCAAATATAGCCTCAGGTGAGCGTCAAACCTAGATGTCACTACTATTTCATGATTGAATCAGTAATTAAAGGCGTCGGTGCTTCAGCTGACAAGATTCAAGGCTCCAGCTTTTATGTTTTTAAGAGGATTGGATTGAAGTTATGTCATAAACTGTGCTGCAACCCGTTCAATACTCCGGCTGAACAGATTTGTGGTGGGTGAAACTTCAAGGAAGCCATGTGGACATCATGCAGTAAATGCTGAAAATGTGGCTTTCGTAATGTGTTTATATTTCCATTTGTCCATAAACTGCAGCTGTCATGTTGTTCTTTTTAAGCACAAATCATTTCATTGTTAATGCGGTGTATTAGTCTCAGTGGCTGGAGTACAAAAGCCCACAGGCGAGCCATCTGAGAGAGACTAGGTCATTGTCAAGATGTGGGTTCAGACTCGTGAGCTAAGAACAAAGGAATTTAAAGCTATTTAGATCAACAGATAAGCATTAATACAAATGTATGACTTCATTGGCACTACGCCCCCGCTGCTTTGTAGTTTGTTTCATTGTCATTCACAACTTTAACTTTCTCTTTAGTTTATTTGTTTTTTTTCTATTTGCACAAAGCCCAAAACACGTAGCTGAACGGGAAGAAATATGCTCATGTTGCTTTAAAACTTTGCCAAAGACTTGTTTTGAGATTGCGTGTTTATGCTTCGTCTGTCCTAGTTGTAAAAACTTAAAAATAGGCGTTTGGGCCATGGGACAAATGATTACGTTTTGGTAGTGTTTATGGCCTGACATCCAAAACTGAACAATACAGTTTTAGCAATAACAATAGAACTATAAAAAGAGACTTGTTTCTAATGAGTTTTAGTTAAACTCACTTGATTGGCTTGCAGGAGAAGTGTCCAGTGTTGGGGTTAGAGCTCTTTGGTGCTGTCTAGTGGTGGTGATGCTGTCTAGTTACTAAGAAGCTCAGGCCAAGCGGGCCTGACATAAAACATGTCAGGTAAGTATTTTCATTTTTCTATTCCTTTCATATCAACCATTTTTAAAAACTTCAAATCTTTTCTTTTTTGATCATGATCCAGAGTGAAAAACTCAATCTTATCTGCACTGAAACTTGACCAGCAGGCCGATCATGCCTTTGAGATGACATACACCAAGTGGAAAAGTACAGACCCCCTCTAGCTCCCATGCATATTCTCTCCTCCGCCACAGCTATCACTCTCCTTTCATGCGGGCAGACTTGGTGACATCACCCCTTGAACAAGTCTTCCAAGACGTATTTACTGACTCTAATAAAACGGAAGATATCTAACAAGGATGATCACTAACCAGGGCCTGTGGTGAGAGAGCATCAGGATTTTATTATCATCTTGGGAGGCAATGATATCAGCCATCAGGCCAGAACCAGCTTGTCTTTAACAGCCATCCTCAAATGTGCACATAAAGGAAGATGGCACAAATAAAGGGCTTTCAGATCAAGGCTGAGGTTTAAATTATTTGTAACGGATGTGGGCAGCACAGTTAAACGTTGCGCACAAGATGTGAATGAGAGCTGTGGGGAGGGAGGACTTCCAGGGTAAACAACATAAGGAAGGTGTTACAGTAGCCTAATCTGACTTGGTTGGCAGAGGTGGGACACCTGGTTCAAATCTAATCTGACAGTGACTCTGTGAGCAAACAACTTTCCATCCTTTATAAATGTTTACAGGCTAAGTGGAAAACAGGGCCTATACACACACAACCATTTCAGTTAAAAGACTAAAGAAGGGGGTTGTCGTTTAGCTCAGTCAGTAGAGCATCCGCCCCATGTACAAAGGCTTAGTCCTTGCCGCGGCGGCCCAGGGTTCGAATCCGACCTGTGGCTCTTTCACGCATGCCATTCCCCATCTCTCTCTCCCCACATTTCCTGTCACTCTTCAGCTGTCTCTGTCAAATAAAAAAAAAAAAAAGACTAAAGAAGGAGTTTTGGTAAAAGTCTTGCACTTCGAGCAGGTTACGATATGATTACTTAAAGTGTACCAGTCAACTTAAGCGAGCAAATCTTACATGATGCTATGCTATGCTATGCTATGCTAAGCTATGTGTCTTGTGTGAGGATGCTAAACTGCCCTTAGTTACTAAGAAGTAGGTTTTATGGACATGACTTTAGGGTTACACCTCTCCATGAATCTGCCCACCCTTTTACTGTCTTCTTTTAAAGCCACAGAAGATGGATACTATACTCATGCCTGTGCCTTAAGTAGGAGGTAATTAGCTTAGCTTAGCATAAAGAGTCTCAAAAATATGAGACAATCCTTCCATCACCTGTAGAGCTCATAGTAAGTAGTGAGCCAGGCTGGCTCACCTTTATGTTATGCTAGGCTAATCGCCACCTGGCTCAAGCTCAGTACTTACAAACACAAAAGTGGGATCAATCTTCTCATTCAACTGTTGGCAAGAAAGCGAAGAGTATTTCTCAAAATGTCAAAGTGCTCCTTTAACAATTATACCTGATTGGTTAGTAGCTTGAAGAAATTTTGTGTGGCATGTTGTGTCATGATTGTATTACATTGTGTCCTCTGTTGAATTTTAAGTTCTGAGTAGCTGAAAAGAATGACTGCTAACTCATGCAACTTTTCTGATCTGAACATCATTCCTATGAAGATAAGATGCTTTATGTACTGCATATGTCTGAAAGTTTTGCACCTTATGCTAGTAATATTAAATAAATTAAACATTCTAACATGGCTGCAAACAATGCAGACCTAAAGCTTGATCCATTTTTATGTTTTTGCAAGTTTTGTATACCTTAAAACTGGGGTTTTCAACAGGGGGTCTGTGACCCCTTAGTAGGTCCTCACAGTTACTGCTGTTTGTTTGATTATTATTATTATTATTCTAAATATATATGTATAATATACAATAATGTGTCTGCTCCTGGGGCCTTTCTGTGTGGAGTTTGCATGTTCTCCCTGTGTCTGTGTGGGTTGTCTCTGGGTACTCCAGCTTGCTCCCACAGTCCAAAGACATGCACTTAACAGGTTAATTGGCAAATTGTCTGTATGTGTGAATGTGAGTGTGAATCGTTGTTTGTCTCTATGGAATAATAATGATGATGATAAGAAGAAGAAGAAGAAGAATTTGAGGATAAGTTGCCTATAAACCCTAGCTCTGCACTCTGCATGCTATTGTAGCCCCAGTTTAATATGTATGTTGTATATGAACTGTGTTCCATACAACATACAGTATATACTAGGTGGCCCTGCTCTGTCTCTGTATCAGCTACAGCTGTTTCTTACTTAAGAATGAGCCTTTTATATCTACAGATATATCTTTCATGTTGAAGTGTTGTGTTTTTACAATAGACCAGAACAGACAAACTAAACACTGGTAGGGCCTTTTGTGTTTCTTGAGCATTTCACAGCCATCATAGTTTCTCCTTGAGGTTAGGAAGGAAAGAGTGAAACAAGGGACTCCGACTGCACCACTAGATGCCACTAAATCCTACACACTGGTTCCTTAATGTTTTCATATAAACATTAAAGTTAAGTTGTTAATGTTCAAATACCATTCAAGTTAGAAAGTTAATTTAATGCGGTAAATCTGTTTTTTTAAATGCACTTCATTCATCGTTGTGTTCTTGGCTAAGTTCTGGACTGAACTTTGTCAGTAACAGCTCTCAGTGGGATGGCTTTCTCTTTACACAGCATGACCATAGACTATGAATAAAAAGAGCGTGACTTGCAAAAAGATGTGTGTGTATATATATTTCTTTCCTGACAAATAATGAACCTAAATTAATAATAACCCACATTTCCAAATGTTCCATTTCAGCACAACCAACGTTTTGGCATATGGTGGTGTCAGAGTCACACAGTGTACCCGCTGCACACATAAATCCACACTTTTAGAGCCACTCACCCAGCAATATGAGGAAATGGCATTTTAAAGTCAGCCAAACCCCTTGAACTCCACCCATCCAGCCTTCCTTAAACACCACCCAGCCTGCGCAGAATTTATCTCTGATTTCAAGCTGCAACACATTAAATCTCTTCCTTAGATGACTTCATCATGAAACCAGAGCTCTTTTAAAAGCATCATTAACCATGTCGGCTCCGGGGCCACCTCTGTCATCGCGAGTCCCGCTGAGTGACTTTAGTCCCACTGCTGGCTGTTTGTACAGTAACACTGGAGACATTCGTTTCTTTAATGTTTCTATGTCTAAATGCTGTGTAATTTTACAGATATTTTGTGAACACAAGTTCCAAAAGTGCTATGTTGTAAAATGAAGCATGCAGTTTGATCATACTGACTGAGTTTTACTGCCTCTGAGAGCCATTGGACCAGGTGCCGGGGTCAAGTCAGAGGGCAGCAGAGTGAAGAGTGAGAGTTCCTTTTTTGGGAAAGCTTTCACCAGTGGATGCGGATTCTGCGCCCTGCAAATATTTTCTCTGCTGTCTGCTCTCCTCAGTAATCCCTGCTGCCATGACATACGCACGCCACTCCTGCCATTCCAATCAGTCACCCCAACATGTGCTCTGTTGAACCTTAGCCACTATCAAGGAGTGGTAGGGGTCATCATCTGCCTCACTGTTATTTGCCCCCCCCCCCTTTCTCCACTGCCACACTTGTCATGCCAGCAGTTCAGAGGTTTAAGGAGCATAGCGACAGGGCTGCTCTGTTCCATTCAGCTGAAACTTGTGCGACAACTGCTCCTCACCGACGAGGAAAGAGGTGGTTCGGAGATCGAGCCTCACTCCTGGACAGACAGCGCTCACATGAGCCTCTGAAGCTTGTTCTCTCTCTCCTCAGATTTTACCCTGGATTTTCTTTTACAAACCTGCTGCCTGTAAAAGACTTTTTTTTTTGTCTTGGAATTTTTTGCGCTGGAACAAAGTAGCACACCTCAGGGCTGATCTGTTCTTCTGCACTTGAAGGTGGAGGTAAGGTAGAGTCAGCGTGGGTGTGTGTGAGTTTTGTTTCAGCTGAGGATATTACCTCATAGAGGATAAGCTGTGATTGAAGAGGTCTGACAGAGGTCTCTCCCTCTGACTCCATTACTCCTCGCCTCTTATCTGAGCAGATTTTCTGTTCGGGTTCAGAGGGGAAGTTTTGACAGCCAGGCTTTACAGCCCCCACTCTGCTCTGTCGCTCCTGACAGAGAGAGAGAAAGAGAGAGAGTGGAGAGGTGGTGACTTCATCCACTCTCTTAACCAACCCTCCTTTTTCCCCCTCCTTTTTTTCATTTTTTTTTTTTTTGCGCTGCACAGTCAGGCAGCATGCCAGCAGTCTTCATCTTGCTGCGGTCCCTGGTTATCAGGCTCCTCAGTAGCAGACTGGCAGGCTCAGTGGCACAGTTCCTCAGGAGAAGCCTCTCTACAGGCGCTGCCCACCTTGGCACGGCACTCCGCCACGTCTGGGACCGCGTTCGATCCCAGGAGTCCAAGGAAGCTGTCCTGGGCTGTGTGCTGTGCATTCTCAACATGCACAAGAAGGTGGAGAACTGAGCTCTCCCTCCACTTTCTGTTCAACTCTCCACTTGCCTGCTGAACAGAGACTGGACAACCAGAGCTGGTGAGTGAGGGGAGTGTACAAAGGAATGTGAGAGACTTTTTGTTTCAATGCCCATTTGGACTTTAGCATATTTTGTTTTTCTAACTGGACACCGGCAATGTCTGAAAGCATTGTGAGGAAGGTCCAGCCTTTCACCATTGGGACGAGGTTGTCAGTCCCAGCTGTGCCAAAATGCCAGGAGTTCACAGAGAGTTATTTGCAGAGCCAGAGTCTGGATAACTGCACTCTACAGCACAACCTGAACTCGCTCTACCTCAGCCGATCTCAGGTCTGTGCACATGGCCCCTGTCTAGTCTCACCCATCGTCAAGCAGGTAGCCCCCGTGAAACCCAAACAGGAGGACATGGCAGCCGAGGACCACCTGAACCAGAACGTTGCCTCTCCCTCTGCTGTGTCCAGATCCATTAAGAAGATCACAATCTCTGGGAGTAAAGACAGATCAGAGAACAAGGTGTCAGTGGGACCAGCACAGCTTTCGATCACAGGGTCCACATCTGAAAACAACAATAACAACAACAACGTAACCAGCACATCAGATCCACATCTGCCCAGGATTGTAGGTGTGAGCTGTGAGAATAAGCCCAGTTCTCACTTCAAGGTACAGGACACACTTTACTAATGCAGATAACATATAAATCTAATGACCAAGGACATAATAACACATGGAAGTGCATTTTTTTGTTAATATTATAGTTTAATTAAATAAGTGTAAAATGTTGTGTACTTACATAAAGATTATAAAACTGACAACAGCTTTACATTTAATGGTTTTAATAAAATACTGGATGTATTTACAAGTTAATAAATTAACCTTAAAATGATAGTAGGAAGTAAGTACACATTTTATACATTTGTATATAGCAGTGCAGGCTAACTTTACATATCTGAAGAACCCAAACGGTTTATCACCGTCCCCTAACATTAGTACTCAGTAATTAATTGAATAATTTGGGATTTTTTCCGGTTATAAAAGAATATCTTGACATTTTGTTTGACAAATATATCCCAACCGAAACCAAAACTTTGTATTTTTTATTCAAAACCGATTGAGATATTTGTTTTACTCAGGCCTTAATGCTGAAATGCTGTCTACATTTTTTTTTCCTACCACAATTTTCGTCGTCCTGTCCAGCTTGTTTTATTCATTTAACGGCTTGTTTTCAGCGCTACCAGCTGCTTATTTTATCTAAATGTTTTAGGTTTTACTCAGAAAAGAAAGCAGTGATGAATTTCAGTCCACGCAGGGACAAACCAGGCTGAAACTGCACGGAGAGAAACCTGTCCAACAGGTAAGACGCTAGCTTAACTGCGAAATTAAAAATGTCACAGCTCATTAACGTTAACATTAAAGGAAAAGACGACTTTCTTTGATTATATTTCAGTATATGAGAGTATCGTATTCAACTTAAAATACTTGCATGGTACTGTTTTATTGTTTTTCCACCTTTATTTCACACTTTAATGTATTAAAGCAGTTGTTTGGCTGTGAGGCAGTGGGGTCTTTAGGCAGCTGTGGGCTCGATGAATCTCTTGGAGTTTAGGAAGTGAAGTCATGTGCTTTATTCGCCAAACTTAAACAGTTTATTATATTATACATTTGGAGAAAAGTTACACAGAGGTGGAAAACCAGTTATAGGAGTAACGTGTCTTTGAACGCCACACAAATAGCCTGTTGTTTCCTCTTGTTTGGCTGTAATTTATTAAAGCAACAGTCCACACAAGAAAAATTGTATAGGTATATTGTAGGATATTGTTTAAAGTCAATGGGCTGTCGGATTTGGCGTGTTCCTTGTTGAAGTCATCAGTGTGTGTGTGTTGTGGATGAAGTGCTCTGTTACTGCAGAGCAGACCCTGCTGAGGCAGGGCTCACTGGAAAACATGAGGTCAGGGAAGATGTTAACAAAAGAAAAGGCTCGCTCAAGTCCTCATGGAGGCTGCTTATAATAACACACTGACACAGCAATGGCCTCATTTCCCCTTTTAGGACAAAAGAAATCTACGACACTCACCTCTTCTTCTTCTTCTGTAACCACAACAACAATACTTTACTTTCCTCCTCTCATATATTATTCATGCAAATGGCCAAAAAAAAAATAGTTAAATAGTTATAATTACATGTGAAAAGTTGGTGGTGCCTTTACCTGTTCAGGTATGAGAGAGTGAACATGATCTACCAAAGTCCTTTAAAGGTGATATGTTTACATGTGAGGCTGACAGTAAAAAACGTCAGACATCCGAGGATCTGTCCGTTCCTGCTTCCTTCATTTGCCCAGATGTTTCCTGACTGGAGATCAGTAGGAACGTTTGTCCATTTGTGAAGTTGTGCCAGTCGTGTTCATTTCGTGTTACGCAGTGCTGACAGTAGGCTTTTGTTAAGTGGGACCTTGGGGTCAGTCTGACACAAGTTTGTAATGTCTATTAATGGTCATTAACGTGGAAATAACATGGAGAGTTGTACCTCCCTCTTCTGGGTGGTAGCATCATCTGGTGGTCAGGTTTTTTTCTAATTAAAAGGACAGTCATGTTTTCAACACTTGTGTCTGTCTCTGTTGTGTGCTCACGCAGATTTCAATGCCTGAATCACAGAAGAAAGAAAGCCATCTGCACACACAGAATGAAGCGTGTGCAGCTGTTACATCCCAGATTGACTGCTTCACTCAGCGCAACTCGCTTTTCAACAAGGAAGTACTGCAGGTAAAATGTTCAAACGTTCATACGCAACACCAACAATATCGATATGAACAGGTGGACACGGTCCGTCACTCCTGCTCACGAAAAAAGCTGAACTTTCCTCCTACTTTTCTGTGTCTGCTCATATATGGAAACTAATAAAATGATTGAGGAGAGTGTGCTTTTTCCACTTCGCTTTTCCAGAATATATGCAGATGGAGATGTTTTAAATCATTTTAAAATGAAACCAGAGAGAGTAACTTATCAAAATCTCTCATCTCCTCTGAGATGAAAAAAAAAAACAGTAAATGAAAAGAAGCTGGAGGGGAAGTTTATCTCAAAAGCAACAAGTGACACTGTTGAGATGTATTCAAGAGTGGAAGCTGCCTGTCGCATGACCCTCCGTGGAAGGACAAAATATGTACTGGTTCTTATTTTGTCCCGAGAACTGTATGAGCTGTGTTCGGCTGAGGGAAGAGAGGGAGGGGAAACCGCCACAAGTGAAGCAATTATTTAGGGATGAGATCATTGTTTGGCTCCATCTCTTCACGCCTATGGCCCAGAGAGGCTCAGCCAAGCAGCACAACTGGTTGTGTTATCTCATCGCTGCGTCCACCCCGCTGTACAAGGACATTTTTCAGCGAGTTCGGCTGAGGGACATTTTGTCCAGCAGTTGGCTTTGTCATCAGACCTCTGTTGAGCAACCGTCCAAGTGATAGGCTGCTTACTTCCAGTAATAAGAAATTCATTTTGGATGTGTCAGCTGAAGGAAACACATGATGTATGTATGTGTTGAAAACAGCTCTGTAGCACATCGTTAATGTTAACAAGCTTAGCAGCCCCTTTACTCTTAAGTGGAGCTTGCGTATCTGTTGCTTTTGGAGAAAACAGACTTTTGTTTTTTAACTTTAATTGAGAACTTACTTTAAATAGCCAGAGCTTTTGGTGCCTGGGGACCTGCTTGTTTTAGAGGGATTTGGTTGACTGCTATCGCTGATGAAAATGTGTTATTACAGTATTACATTGCCGTGGAAGTGGAAGTGAGCTTTCCAGGGAGAGACTTTTAAAGGCCCCCAATGTTTCAAGCTACGAGAGCAAAGCAGGTCACCACATGGAGAAGCACGGCTCCGTTTGAGGGCCATCTGTCTCCGAGGCTGCTCTGCAAAACATCTCGCCTTTCACCCGCTCATTTCCATGATAGAGAAAGTAGAGAAACTTCCACTCCCACAGTCCTTTTAGGGCCAAGTTGCGTTACTAGAGAGGCAAAAAAATTGGCTTTTTTGGTAAACATTTTATAAAGTGTAAAGATGTGCACACTCGGTCCTCGTTTTCCAGCTAAAATGATAAAAATGTGTTCCTTTGAAGCTCGTAGAAATGAAAAGCAGACTTAAAAAGAATTGTTTCTGCTTACGGATTATAATGACCAAACATGGAGATTATTTCAAAATGTGTTCTGTGTTGACTGCAGTGCTGTTTTCCTGCACAGCCACAGATTTTTCACAAAAAATCAGAAGCAGTGACACAATCTGAGCTGCATTCATTTACTGTCTATTCTTCGTGGTTAGACTAAGGCCTCACTGTACATTGTGATAAACACACAATTGTTGTGGAGAGCAGACAGGAAGAAACAAGGGAATCATAGACTTCCTGTATGAGGTCATTATAATGCCATGGGAGCCAGTGTGAGGAGATAGGGGCAGGCCTGTTTTGTCAAGCTCTTTTCCTTCTGTTCAACCAGAAATACCTCCGCTGCACTGGGGGCTTTGTAAAAGTTAATGACCTGCCTCTCTGAGGAGAAGTGACATCACATTTTAATCTCAAGCAAAGCGTTGTTTAGAAGCTGTGTCATGTGTGGTCTTGATGTTTTTATTGATTTAAACGGAGGGTTACTGAAGAGTGTATTATTCATTGCCAGCCATACTGAATTCCTTGAGAAATAAAGCTTTGATGTCATGTTATAATGACTTATTTGTGTGTTTAATTGTTATTTGACATTCAGCAGAGTACACAAGAGTGCACTGTGAGAAATGAAGTTCTGCTATTTATCAACTGACTATGACTCATTTAGGATCTGAGAAGTGGAAGAACCTGAGTTGATTTATTAGTCCATTTGATTATTGTGACTTGGGCGGGTGACTGACTTCCACACAGGGTTCCTTGCAGAAAACAAACACGTACTTTCCAACACTTTCTGACTTTGGCCACCTGGTTTGCAGTTTTCACTCCATACAAATGTTGCCAGAAAAGGCAGCTCTGCGAGACAAAGCCTCATGCAGGTTTTGGAGTCCAGGCACTTGCCAAGAGAAACTTCTGCTCTGCATAACATGACATTGGAGAACAAAGGACTGTTCTTGATGTGTCTAAAGCTCTGTATTACTCTAAGTCAGGCAAGAAAACATGGCTGTGACTACTACTTTATTGAGTGGGCTTTGGATGTGCAAGCTCTTGATATTCTTTTAAAACACTTCATAAGAAATCTGAGTAACTTTGTCAAGTTTCCATGTGTAATATTGATCTACTCGAATATCAAATAGCTGAATCAGGTCTATAAACAGACATAAATGGTCTACTATCTTTAACATTTGTGCCTGTGTGTCTGTGTGTGATGTAGGCAGAGGCTTGGATCAAAGGCAAGCTTCAAGACTTGAAGGATGGATGCAATATTCAGCGCTGCCCCCTGCAGGACTGGGAGGAAGCCTCGCAGACGCTTCAGAGAGACCTCAAAGACTTTGAGAACACCCTAATTCAACTCAACCAGGTAACAGAGTGATTCAACACGAGGCAGGACCCTCACTCAAATATTACCAAGTTGCCGGAGCAAGCACATCAGAGCAGCCCACATCCAGAATGAAATGTTTACTTTTTAACAGGTAATGGAGATCTGACTGTAACCATTAATCACTGTCTTTGGTGCTGAAACAGTCTGTCAGATCACATAACACATAGCATAATGGTCTCGTAGGCATTTCCAGTCGACCAGAGAGAAAAGCAGATCCTCAGTGTTCCAGACGGCTCTGTCAAGCCAGTTTTTACTTTCACCCTCTGGAGAGAATGTTTGGAAATGTTACATCGCTGATAATTAACCTCCCCTGACACTCAGACAGCTCAGGAAGGGCAGAAGCAGAACCAGGAGATTTTTCAAGGGTATATCCAAGAAATTAATGGCAGTTTTCCAACATTTGTGAAGCCAGCTGGCACGTGAGCAACGTCCCTGACAAACCTGAGGTGTCAAATGAACTCAGCCACTGTTCTATGTTAGTCTGGCCGCTCCGTCTGTGCTACACCTAAAACAAACAATGACTGCATTTCTCTTTCTGTTTCAAAAGATGGGTGAGCAGTTGATCTGCAAGATGAACCCCACCTCTGATCTGGTGAAGAAACAGCTCAGCCAGCTCAGGGACCAGTGGCAGACCTTGAAACAAACGGCTGCAAATCAGACAAGGGCCCTGGGCGGAGCCAAGAACCTGCAGGAGTTCAACAAGAAAGTGGACAAGCTGGAGGCATGGATTAAAGAGAAGGTAAGAAAAACATTCCTCTGCTTTTCTGTTGCTATGTGCAGAGCTATTTTTGCCTTTTTTGTCATCCTTTTCAGAGCCAATTCTATTAGACTAGTGAGTAAAACCTTGTTTTTCTAGCAGTGTGTGCAGTTTAGGATGCTAGCACTGATACTAATGTAAGTGAAATAGGAAACGTGTACTTTAAATTAGAACACATAATTCTTAAATTCTTAATTTAAATTTCACGGACTCCTGAGCTCTTTTCATGTTTCTGATCCTGTCCACACTCCTTCCTCATCCCCTCAAACTTCCTTCCTTTCTTTACCCATTTATCTAAACAGAAAAGTAATCAAGCTCTCCAACTGTAATGATTAATACCAAAAACAGTTGGGCCAGAGGCAAATGTAAGAGGACGGACAGTTCTAATCAACAGCTGTCAAGATAATTGGCTCAAAAAACAGCACTTGCTAATAGAGGAAATTAGCTCAGTATCCTGAAGACATCTCCTGTTTGTGTATATTCACCGGTGTAAAACATCTGCCTGTCATTATCAAAAAGCAATCTAGTGCCTATGTTTATCTCTCTGTTCATGTCTATGTCTGGCACAAGGGAACTGGTGATTGATAATGGACCTGTGGTAATGTAATGGAAGATGTTGCTTATGAAGTCTATAAAGCATCCATCCCCAGAGGAGATGGTATTCTCCATTTAGTTCCGCTCATCCCTTCCTCTGTGCATTAGTATCAAGTTCAAAGTTCCCCTCCTAACGCTGCAGGCTACCTCTGTTCAGCATCCACCTTGGTAGCAGGGCTAATGTGGTTTAATCCTGGTGCCTCTGAAAAGAAATAATGGTTGGGTTCCCAACAAATGGGAGCTATAAACACTGACTTTTATGTGTGCCAGCAGGAAGAGGAGCAGTCTCTGGTGAATGTCCTGGAGGAGAATGTTGACAAAATGCAGCTGACCAGGAGAATTTTAGATCTGAAACAGGTAAGACTAAAAACATTATAAATGCTTAACAACGTTTCATGACGTAAGAATATACACATTCCCATATGTTAATGGTTTATATTACGATTTTGTGGAGGTTTCACAGTCATTTATCTATGGCTGACTGTAATTTGTCTCCCAGGGTGCATGGTAAAGACAGCTGAGGTCATAGTTGGATTGTGTTCCCCTGTTTCACTGCAGGATGAGCAGCTCTACAGAAACCTCCATGAGGAGATCAACCACTTGGCCCTGAAACTGGAGAAACAAGGGAAGACAGATGGCAAAAATATCTCCAGCAGGAGGAAGCACATCAATAAAATGTATGTTTAAGTTGAACTACTGTGCGCTGCAAGAAACATCTTCAATCTAGAGATAAACTCTGAACTTATTTGCACTATGATCTGCTGTGTGTAGGTGGCTGAAGGTCCAGTCTCATCTGAAAAACTACCATGAAAATCTTCAGCTGGCACTGGAGGTGTCCTCGTTCTACCAGCAGGCGGATAACACGTTGTTTGCTATCAATAATATGGTACAATTCCTCGTTTCGTTTCTTTTAGATCTGAGATTCACATTTTATGAGTTTACTGATAAAGCATTTTCTCTTTCAGAGGAAAAGCATGTCTGCATCCAAAGAGCTGGACAGCTTTGGAGACAGAGAAATACGTGACATTGCCAGCCAAATCATGGTAGGAAACATCTTTTTACTTTAAGTAGCACTGCTTGATCAGATCCTGAAAGTGTGTTGCAGAAGCCTTCTCTACCTAACCTACAGGCCTGTGTGTGGTAGATGTTAGATGTGAGCGTGTCCCAGTTGTCTAATCTGCATCCTGCGCTGGCTGCCGGCGTCACACAGAAGCAGAGTGAGGTGAAGGACTGCTGGGCTCTTCTTCAGAAGGTTTTCAGGTAAGACAGCAGGCCAAGGATAGCACAGACAACTCTGGTGGCCCTGTGAACACATGCGCCATTTCACCTAGTAATTGGTCCTCTGCTGGTTTCCACTGAGCTGGAACTGTATTTTTCTGTTATTACTCTTCTGGTACTCTACATTAAAAGTCTACATTGGCAAAAACCTAGAGGACGTTTTCCCGAATGAAAATGAGCTTTGTATAAAGATTTCTCTCTCCCTCTTGATTAGTTTTGTTTAATTTGGGTTTCAATCAGTGAAAAATTATAAGCAAAGTGAAGGACCAGTCTGTTGGATGTTTGGAGACCAACTGCCATACAGAGCATCACTCACCACCCAGTTTTTGGTTTATAATATTCCGTTTTCTGGACTGCTTTGGAAGTTGACCATGTGTTTGATTACTGTATGAGGTGAATAATGTCTTGGCTTACTGAGTCAATTTGGCAACATGATTTGTTCTCTCTTCTCACTATTAAAATTCTGCCGTCACCTTGAACAGTCTGCTGAATCTAAGATAAAAACATGTTTACAAGAGTATTTAGTTATTTTTATGGCATTTGTAAAATAAATTTATTGTTACATTAATAGCCAACAGTAAGAATCCAGACCTTTACGTCATTAGACTTTTTTTAGACTATTTGAAACAATATCTACTTAATGAGTACAGCCACATTTCAATGCTGTGCTGGGAGTGAACTGTAAGAAATCATATACTGACACTGGTTACAGCCCTGTAGAGAAAAATGTGGAATTCTTTGCAATAATGTCCAAAACGTAAAAGGTCATCATCTTGGGAAGCATCAGTTAATTTAGAAAATGTGTCCATTTGATTTTTTTCTTGTGTAAAAGTGGAAACATTGAGTGATAGTGGTGTTAGACTAAAGGTGAGGCGGTCAACATTGTTTTGAAAAGTGCTTCATACAGTGCTGTTTAAATTTAAAACCATCATCCTCTGGGGACCATGAATATTCCTGTCAAATTTAAGTTTTAGTCTGGCCAGTAGTTTTTCATTTTTATCTCAGTCCAGTAGACCGGCCAATAGATAACATTACAATCCTTATACCCTACCTGGGCAAAAAAGATTTTCCATTTTTATAATAATAAATACAGTCAGGAATAACTCAAGTCCAAAGTTCTGACATCCATCTCCAACATCTCCAGCTTTCCAAATATTTCTCAGGCTGAGAGCCTCTAACGTCGGCAGGCTATCTTTAGATCCAAATATTACATCATCTCTCTGTCTTATCAGCTGCGTTTCATAGCTATTTAAAACAAGTAACACAAACACTGGTAGAAAACTTCAGAGCCATAATTGGAGTTCATCGCAGACCTCCAAAAACTCTGCTGTCAGCAACACAGTAACCTCCTGCTCTGCTCGCCATGCAGGAGTGACAGGACCACACTCTCTCCCACTGGCTCAACTTTCACCAGGGAAGATGCTGACCCCCTGACACCAGCCAGAGAACCCGAGTGCAACGTGGGAACGGAGACGCAAAGGATCATGGGAAAAGAGGTGAAGGAGGAGCAGAATCGTCTGAAAGGCTGCGTGGTAAGTAGCTTCGCTATTTCATTCTATTACTGGAGAAACCACACTGTGGCTCTAGGCTGGGAGACAACAACGCCATCAGTGCTGGTAAAAGATGAGCTCAGCCTCTTCCAGTCCTACGACTTCTGTGGCTCCACAAAGTGACGCACTTTGTCCTTTGGTTTGGAAAATGCCTGATTTACAATTTAAGCAGGTTTTTCCTAAATAACAGTGTTTCTGGAGCTGGTGCCGTAGAGCAGCGGCTTCTAGTCTTGGCACCCAACATGCTGCCAGTTTTCCATCCTATCAGCTAGTTAGTTGCATTTAATAATGTAATCTGATGTCCCAGTTGTGAGGATGCCCTTGATAAGATGGTCAGGATGAATGCCAGCTTGGCTCTAAAACTCAAACACCAGCGCTGGAGAGGATAGAGAAATATGTAACTTTGCCGACTGTCTTCCCCACTCTGCCAGTGTCATGAATATTGCCCTGTAGGAGTCACAGGAAGAGCTTTTAGAGGTGTTATTTACCCTGGCACAAAAATTCCATAAGTTTCCACGAAAAATGTCAAGCCGTGACTGTACAACATGGTTGAACGGTGGGCCAGAGCAAATAAGCCTTCTCTCCGACCCAAAATTTCATTTTATGGTAGAATAATATCTTGGCTTTCAACGGCTCTAACAACAGAACACAGTCATTGGATTAATACTATATTACTAGATGGTCTGCGGGTCAGTCCGGGGTGAGTGGATAATCTGCCGACCATGTGGACTCCTCAGACATGACATTCCTCATCTTGGAGGCCTACCAGCAATTTATTGAACACGTGGGTGCTCCTATAGTAAACCCATGGCCCATAAAGCTACAAGGAAATACTGTTAGCGTCCTTTGGAAGAAGAGAGATCCAGATACTTAAGTGTGTGGTATGTTAAAAACCAGTAATTATGTGTATATTTAGTCTTTTAAGTTAGCACATTAAACCTCTTTATAGTCCGTAAGTGACTACACAGTGGCTATTTGTGTTCAGCCCAGGGGTATCCCACAATGCATTGCTCCTCTCCTCTTGTTGACCCTAAGCTCTTGTGAAGTTCCTTCTGAGCCTCTAGCCTTGTTTTGCTCAGTGTGAAAGTACCCAGATGCTCGAAGAGAGAGACAACTTCACTCTTTCCATTCTGGTTCCGTTTATTTTCCTGACTCATGGTTTTAGGTTCTTACCGGCCCTGTGGGCCCGCCACCTGTGACAGGAGTCCATCAGGGCAACGAGCCGGACTCAGTTGTTTCTCTGAACAGGCACCAAGCTCGTTGGCAGTTAGTTGCCTTTATTGCACTGGGAGCTGGGAGTTACCTGGGTGCTCTGTCTGTGAGAGCCCCACTCGTTACTCTTTATGGAAGGATTAATAAGACACTCGGAACAAAACCCTGGAGCCCAAGGGCCAAATTCAGCGCCGGGGCTCAACCACCAGTTGAACAGTAAAAGTAATTTGTCACATACTTTCGTTGCGCTTTAGCAGCTCCCGGGTGTGCTGAATTGATTACAGTATTTGTAAGGGCACAGCTGCACATGTCTGTGGGCTGATAGTGACTCTGAGGTAGTTGAATGTGTGCTGGTAGAAAGTACTTTCAATGTGTCTGCAGACACGTGCATGCTCATACCGGCTTTCTCTCTTTAATCTCCCACTCTGGTGTGATTAAAGGTAACTGTAAAGGTTTTAGTGTCTGTATGTGTACACGTACATGCATTAGACTCTATATGACCATGTCTGTGTTAGCAGTGGTATGGCCTCTTGTTGCTGGAGGTAAACATGGCTATCGTCTGTTTCTCTGGCTAATTGTAGCCAGATGCTGGGGCTGTGGACCAGATGGGCTTGGTGCTAAGTGATAGTTCTTGGCTGACATCACTTCATAGCGCATTGCAGAAAGACGCACAGGGGAAGAGGAGATCTGTAGAAAACAGATAGGAATCAACATTACCCAGGTAGGGAGAAGTATGCTGAAAAGGGAGATGATTGGATGAGGCCTAAAAATGCAGAATACCATCGAATATGACATAACAAATCATTGAAAGCCCTTTGGATGTGCGATGTTGAGTGTGCTACAGGAGTTGTTTACAGTGGAAGCCACTGTGAAGGATGAAGGACAGAAGCAAATATCTGAGGAGGAGACGTCACCGATGGTTATCGACCCCGTCAAATGAATCACAGTAGTTTGTTAGTTCTGCAGCTTTAGCACATAAATGGGCTGATAATGTGCCTCTATGAAACTGAGCCTGGCCTATAAAATGACTGGCATGTAAGTATGATGTTAGACCCCTTCAATTTACTGCATCTCTCGCATAATTTTAGAGGCGACACTTTTCTCCAGCTCTCTGACTCACTTCTTCTATAAGCCCATTCCCAAAATAACGTGGTTAAATTAAAGCTACTCCATAAAACATTATTATTAATGTCTGTTTTGTGCTTTTTGGCAGTCGTGCACATTCAGCATTACTGATTTTTGAACATGAAAGCATCGACAGATGCATATTTTGCCTTGCTGATTGTTGCAGAGGCCACACTGTTTTTACTGGCATTTGTAAAAGACATTATGTTATACAGAACAATTAACACAGTATGGTGTGCATGATTCACACAGTCAGACAGAGAAATGTCTGCATAGGACACATTGTACTAAATTCACAGTTCATTTCATTAGTTCATATTTATACCAACCAGTTTTCATAACCAAAGCAAGCAAAACGTTGTTTATTTAGCACATTTTAAAACCTTAGTGTGTGCCTTAGAATTTTAAATCATACACAGTTATAGAGAACATAAGTAAATTTTAAAAAATAACCAAAAGAAAATAACCTTTTGAAGAACAACAAGTGAATAAGTAACATCTTTAATTATTGTACATGACTTCTTACATTGGTTTGTGGATCTTGGCTTTTTGCAGTGGACGGTTAGTAAAAAGACCAACAATCAGGATATCCCACTGTGTTCTCTGTAATGATCCAGATACATGTAGCTCTCATTGGAAGCCCTGCTGCTGAGTCCTTTGGCCAACCTTTAAAGTACTCAGATGGTTATAAAAGAGGCTTAGTGGCTGTTGACGTCTTTAATATATTTCTGCACATAGACAAGGTCTATAGCTCCGGCGTTGACCTTGCTAAAAACTCAGCTACATAGTCCTAAATAGAGTCAACATTGACGGCCATGGAAATCAGTATCTAAGGCTGAAAAAAACACTGCTGCTATTTAATGAGAGTTGGGGATAGGGGTTTTTTTAAAAAAAAGTCATATTTCCAACTGCAATGGCTCTTTTTAGTCATCAGAGTGGTATAGCACATGTTGGCAACCGTGTTAGACTTAATGTGTTCATTCATAAAGCAATTATAATTTATTTAAACTTTTGCTGCCATCTTTAGTATTTTTATTACAAGCGTTGATGCTGTCAAACAGAAATAGCTTGTATCTTTAGCCTGGCCTGGGTTATTTCACTGAGAATAGCCAGCCTTTGTAAGAAAGTATGCTTTGTGTCATTTACAGGA
Organism: Argyrosomus regius; assembly: GCA_946959425.1. NCBI lineage: Eukaryota > Metazoa > Chordata > Actinopteri > Sciaenidae > Argyrosomus > Argyrosomus regius. The sequence continues at coordinate 19,981,284 of OX336894.1, forward strand.
GAGACTTTACTCTGGGCAGCTGTCCATGTTGTGCAGCCACATTGTAACATTCACATTAGCAGAGAGCTACAGCAACGCCTCATTGTCCAGTGACTGCTCAGTGGATAAAATCCTCCATTTGAGATGTTTATGCATCCAGTCAACATTTATTCGGTGGATGGCTGACAGAGAAAGCAAAACATTACTCACATGTCATGTTGCTGATCTTTTGGATTTTCCTACAGAGACTCTTACTCTTTTGTCCACAGAGTACTGTTGAATGTGGGGTTGGTAGGAGGACACCGGGGAACCAAAGCCAGGAGCAGCAATCAGTGAACCACACCTCCCTACCCATGGGAGACGGCCCTGCCTGTGCACATGATGTCATCGTCAGACATCAGTTGAAGGGGGAAAGGTGACATTTCATTTCAGCCCGCCTTCTCGCTCCCTCCCTCTCTCTTTCTGTGACTTACATAATGAGAGGTCTTTATGTAAGTCATAATTGGAGTCACATGTCTGTGTTTTCTTTGCAGCAGGAAGCCCAGAGCAGAGCCCAAGCTTGCCACCGCCCCACGAGGCCACCCACAGCTTCACGTACAGCTCCAGAAGTTCACCGTGTCTGCTGACAAGGTGACGTGACCCCTGCCAGGCACACCAGAAATCACCAACTGTCTGTATACTCTACAGAACATCAACAAAAATGGATCATCTTGAGTAAAATCCCGTGACCTCAACCTCAGAATTAATTTCTATGAATTGTCAAGTCAGCACTGCAGTTTTTGCACTATTACACCCTCTTCTTGTAACCAGCCACAGACGTTATGTCACATTTTTAAATGAGACATTATTTGTCATGCATTCAACTGTGATTGTATACTGACTGGCGTGCTACTGTTTTTCTCATTTCCAGTAATTGTATTGATTTTTTTTGGATGAGAAACAAAATCTGGATCCTGGTCACTGTGCTTCCTGTTCACTATTGTTTACTGTTCATCTCTTTAACACTTTCCCTGTTTTCTCTGCTGTGCACCTCAGACTTTGTCCTGGCTGAAGGACAACGTGTCCATGGCCACACAGGTGTGTTCAGTAGCCAGCTTTGAGGGGCTGGAGGCGGCCAGGAGGTGTCAGCACGCTCTGGAACAAGAAATCCTCACCAACAGGGCCAGAATAGAGGTGGTCAAAAGAGTAAGCCAATGCACACTGTCATATTCACGGTTTCTCTTAAAACATAAGCACTGGACGGATGCCTTGAATGAAAATATCCCAGACAAAACTGGGCAGCCTGACAGGCCTGGTTTGTGTATTAATCTGAGTGCTTCAGTTACCAAAAGCTGCAGATTAGGTTCATATTAGGTCTATATTTCATAACCTAAATAGTCCATAGTCATCACTTGCTCTCATCAGTTTAACACTCCTTCCTCAGGAGGGCCGCGGGCTGGTCCGTGCACAGCACCCGGGCAGCGCCAAGATCGAGGAGTTCCTCGGGCAGCTGGAGGTCCTGTGGGAAGAGCTGCGGAGGAGGCACCAGAGGAACGCCATGTTTCTCCAGGCCTCAGAGGAGCTGGGGTTTAGGGTAAGAGTCATAAAACATCTCACAACAGGCACTCCTCTTGAGTCATAAGGAGGCAAGTTACTTACCTCTACAGTTATAAGGGAAATTTATGGTTATGATCGATGATTCTGGGTCAGTTCTCCCATTGTGAGGAGCTTTATGCTGGCCCAGAGCCTGTGCTGTTCACATACACCCGTAGTTAGAAGCTCATTTACTTTCATCTGTACCACCATAATTGGCAGAGTCTGCAAGGTATACCCTCAGAAATTTATAAAGACTAATCCAAGGCATATAAATTGTGCTGCCATATAATTCGATTATGGGATGGAAAGAGGTTGCAAATCCACCCAGATTGATGACTTAGTTGGAAAGCGTGAGTCTTTTATTACAAATAATGTAGGTCAGAGCAGGTCTGCTTCCATGAGGTAAACCTTTTATTGTCTTCTTTGTACACTACATCACCTCTTGTTTTTACTCTCTGCAATAAATCACCTGCAATTCACAACAGCACAACCTCAACATCATTAGCCTCTCTGCATCTCTACTGTCTAGGTTGTAAAAGTACTCCAGGCCCTGGGCAGTCTGGAGGCCTGGCTGGAGTCGGTGGAGCTTTCTATGAAGGAATCTGCTCTAGCCGGTGACCCTGAAACAATGAGCATGGCTGAGAGGGAGAGCTGTCTGCTGGAGAAAGAGGTGGCAACACGCAGCCTGGAGCTCCGTGCTCTGAGGCAGGAGGTGGACCGCCTCCACGACCACAGTCACCCGCACACACGAGGCCTGCCGGCACGCATTGAGGAGGTGGAAAGAAAGTGAGTTTTTCAAAGCAGGAGAGGTCAGGGGCATCCCCCTAATGTCTATCATCATGGAAGACTTGTGTTGTTGATCTGAACAATCAGACTCTGGTGGTTTCCCTCGTCACTGTGGTCAGGAAATAAAGTAAGAATTTTGTCAGTGTTTCCAGGAGGTCACAGGTTTGGGCTTGCCATGTCTGCAGTCCAACATGGAAGAGTTTATTCATAAAATCCCCAGTTCTTGTTTAAGACAAACAATTTCACCCCATAAACCACTAAAATATATATCCATATATCTCATAAGTTGCCCTTTTTTATCCAAGTTGGCAAAAAATACTCTCCATGTGCTCATTCATTGCAGGGCTCAAGTTTATTCATTTGTGATTCATGCAGCACTTAGTGAGGTCTACCCCGCAGTCCTGACATGCACTTCACCCACAGCTTGTCAGAGTGTGTCATAGTCACCCATTCCATGTTCACCCCTCTCGGTGGTTGGCCCACGAAAGACAGGTTGTTGCCACAGACTCTCATTCAAACCTTATGGTGTTGGCTGGTTCACTGGACGTACCTGAACGTCTATAAACACGAGTTCAGACTCTGTAAAGAACACAGAGTTAACCAAAGAAAATAAAGAAACGGAAAGAGCTCAGTTTAAGTGTTTCCAGGGTGGGGGTGTTAGATGAGGCAGGGATGGACACTTGTGCAGTCTGAGGAACTATTGATGCAGGTAGAGGCTCTCACTAAACAGCTGTAAGACAGTTGGGATGATGTCATTATTTAATGCTACGTACAAGCAACTTAAGGCTCATTTGTTCTGGAAAAAATACACTTTGAAATTTCTCGCCTTACCATCTCAAATATAAACTCTGCACGGACAAGGTATCTCCATGGCCTGAAGTACAGGATATGTTTATGTGACACATGATATATGATTACACAAACAGCATGATGACATGCACTCAGTATGCTTCTTGTGGTCTCTGTAATGTGGTTCTTTTGACGGATGCAGGCATGTATAGGCAGATGTGGATTACGATTAAGGTTTAGATGGTCATTAAAACCAATCCTGCTGGTGTGTCTGTCTGTGTGTGTGTTTCCCAGGTACCATCGTGTCCAAAGTGCCCTAACCCAGCAGAACTCAGAGCTGCAGGACACACGCATGCTGACTGAGTTCCTGGAGCGTGTGGAGCTGGAGGAGAGCCAGGAACTCAGTGGTAATCAGTACAGCCTGGGCCAGGTGAGAAGCTGAGCACCAAGAGTGGCATTAAAGGGTCATTTCATCCACATTTTAAAAGACCCTTTCTCACTTAACCCTAATGGTTTGATTTTGAGGTATTCATCTGGTGACAACTGCCACCAAAAATAGTGCCAATCAGCAATGAGTATCTCAAAAACACACATTTTCTGTGTTACAAAGGGTAATTGAGAAAATGTGAGAATGTGATGTAACCCTTTGCAGTGATATTGGACTTGGTCTGATAACAACTCTCTCGTTCTCTGTAACTAACAGCCTCTTCACAGTGAGATTTCCTCAGCTCCAACATTGCTGGGACTCCAAAGCAGTAGCGGTGGTGAACCCCTGATAGAAAGCATGGGGGACCCCGTGGAGGAGCTACGAGAGGCTGTAGAGATGCTGAATGACACCGTTCGGGAAAGGGGTCGGTCGCAGAGCCATGACCAGGCCATCCAGGAGCTGCTGAGCAAGGTAAGGAGATGGGTGTCAGTTTATATTGACAGTGGGTGCACATGGGAGCTCTAGCTCTAGTTCATTAGATGGTTGCCTCAGTGTGTTTGTTGAGTTATAAAGATCTTAGATGGTGCTGAATGGTCTTTAAGTTCCTCCACTTTTGTCACAAACAGCTGCACAAACCAATAGAGCCACATCTGGTTTCCTTTTGTCTGTGGCTGTGTACTTTAATAGGCCCCAAACGAGCCACCACTCCTCCTCACTTGAGTGTTTCTGCGTTAATTCGATTTATTCTTGGTAAAAAAAGCACATGTCAAAAGAGCACATGCACACACAAACACACGCCCGGAGGGAACTCCATGACACCATTTTTAAACACTAATTTGCAATGTGGCTCTCATTGGAAAACAAATAATACACAGTGAAGTATAATGACTTAATGACATCCTACGAGTGCTCATGATGACTTTGTGCCTCGCCAGCATGCCAGCCTGGCGGTGCGCGTGGAGGAGTGCTTGTGCTGCAGCAAGGAGCTGAGCCTGGACATCCTGGAGAAGGAGACAGACATGGCCGTCCAGTGTGAGCCAGACCGCTGCGGCCTAGAGGCTCTGCAGGAGATGCAGGACCACCTGGAGGTGAGAAGAAGATCCCGACACATGTTGTGATTATGGTGCAAACATTTAAAATGATCCAGAATTCCATCACATTGACTTTGCTCGGTGTAATGAAAAAAGGGAAGCCCCCACCTCCTCTCTTTCCCGCACTCGACTCCAACACATTGTTCCACAGTCTGTTTCCTGTTGTGCCAGATTTTCTCACATCTAAAAAAGGGCCAGCCCACCCCGCTTTGTGCTGTGTTTCATTTATTATATAAACTGCGTCGTGCAATCGCACACATACACACATGGAGCGTGCAAAAGTTTATTATTCACACGGGATATTTATTTATGCTTGTGTGAGTCATCGTTCTGTTAACTCTCAAAGTGTGTGTGTGTGTGTGTGTGTTTGTGAGTAAATCTGGTGGGGTGTGTATATGCGCCCATGGGTCATGGGTTGGTGATGTGAGGTTGGGGATGGTAAAAATCTACGTGAGTCATTTTTGGGCAGTGTTACGTTGATCACACGCACGCACGCATGCACACACACAAACACAGACGGCTGTGTTTGTGTGTGTGCGTGCGTGCGGACTTGATACAGCTGAAGAGCAGAAATTACCTAATCTTCCAAACTGAAATAACTGTGCCGTCAACAGACAGGCATCCACAACTCAGTGTTCTTGAGGCGTACTGTAGCTGAGAAACATGAAGTATTACTCCCAGAGAACCCCTCAACGCTGTTAATTAATGCCTCGTCAAAAGAAGAAAAAAAAGTGGTCAAGATTGCTAGCTTGCTTTAGCGTGGCAGCCCATATGTAAACCATATGGACTGAATAACATGCATAAAGCTTTGAGGGTGAGGTCATCGTCATACAATTGGTACAGGCTGTTTGAGTGATACCGAGGATGATGAGAAATGATAGATTTTTATTGTGATTCTCCACAGATTGACTATGAAGTCATCAGGGAGGAGGTAAAGGAGCTGGAGAACCAGGCGTCTCGGTTGGAGGAGCTGTGCCCAGAGAGAGTGCACATACTTGGGGCAAAGATCCAGGCCATGCTGCAGGGCTGGACAGAGCTGGGGAAGAGTGTGACGGAGAACAAAGCACGTCTGCGAGAGTTTGTGCAGCTCCAGGACTTCTTCAGGAGCTACCTCGCAATGATGTAAGCGGGGCGTGGGGTTGTTGTGACCCCTTCCTGGGCCAGACACTGTTTCATAATCCTCTTTGTGAGAACATCTGCCCATTACAATATCTTTGCAAGGAAAGAACAGGATGTTCTCATTGTCAAGCACAGGTCCCTGGTGAAATGTGTAATTTAAGATGTGCTGAGGAGGTCGGTGCAAGTTTCCTGGGAGTGTGACAAGGCGATGAATGTCTGTCTTATCAGGGAGAGTCTGGTCATTCTCATGTTTTTCAAATATATGGCTTTTCTCACAGCTCTGTTCCTTGTCTCCTCCTCCACCACCTCCTACTCCTCCTCTGCTCCCCTGAACAGCTCATGGACAGAAGACACCAGGTCTTGCATTTTCTCAGATACCGCCTTGCATCTTGGGAAAGACGGGCAGAGGCCACTCGCCGCAGAGCTGGACATGCAGATTGAGCAAAAATTCGAGGAGTTTGACGAGCTTGTGGCCACGGGGAGGAACCTTTTAGACAAAGATCACCACCTCACACAGATGGTGAGCAGACTTACACACTAATGACTGACTCACTGCCAACTTTGATGATATATTTTTGTCTGCATTTACAAACCCTGAGTAATGCCTTGCAGGTAAAAGAGCGCATGGAGGAACTGAGGAGTATGCTTGGGTGGATCTTGGTGCACTGGAGGGCTCAGAAACAACAGTGGCTTCACAAGAAGAGCAGACAGGAATCTTCACAAGATAACATTTATTCTGAGGCCACAATGTGCTCGACGTTAACAGAGGTGAATCAGCAGAGAGGCATTTATTATAGGCACAGATCCTTGAAAAACATAAAATACACCTTTTTCTTTTTTTGTGTCATACTCCGCACACTAAGTCACATTATGACATTTCTTTGATTATATAAAAAAAAAATCCATGAAAACAACTTATAATTTAGCCTGAAGTAGTACTGCAGATTTGAGCTCCGTAAACAACAAAACAATAAATCACAATAATCAAGATAATCATCATCATAAATCACAAAACCTCAACAATCAAGGACTGAAGGATTGACTGCTGTGGATGAAAAGTGGGGAAAACAATGCCATGCCAGCATGTGTTTCTTGCTTTTGGAAACAAACATCAGTGATACAGACTGTGCGTGTACTGCTTATTCACCAGTGTGAATGTTTCTTCATTCTTTTTTTTTATGGCTTCCTACATAGAGTTCAGCTCCTGAGCTAGAGGCCTACATGTCCCATCAGTCCCCAGTCGTCACCTCCTCCAGTGAAGATAAATTAAAGGCAGCAGGAGACAGCCGACGCTCATCCCTGCCACTCAGACAAGCTGAGCAGGAGCAGGAGGAGAAGCAGTTAGAAGATGGGTATGAGGTCATGAACAGCATTGGACCACGAAGCGGCGAGGCCACCTCCTCAGAGTCTCCCAAACCTTCTATCGTGCTCCTCAAAAAGCCTGGCAGCCCTGCTTTAGGGGGCACGGTCAATCTCATCCTTAGCTTTGGTAACACAGGGGACAGCCAGGTTCAGGTGCTTGATTCGCCTGCTAGGACGGATGAGGTAGTGGAGGAGACTTCTGAGCCTGTCCACAGGGTGAGACACACACTCATGACTTCACACTAAAAGCCACCAAACACCATTATGCGATGCCACTACTGAATGATGTTTGTTGCTGCTCCTGAGAGTCGGTGCAGTAACATTCATTCTCTGTAATGACACTGCATGGGATCTCCCTCCTTGACTGTCTGCTGCTGTTCATTCCTCCCTCTCCTCTGGCCTTCATATCTTCCTTTTTCCCCGTTTTCTCCCTTAGCCCACTGTGCCTCAAACTTCTGCCTGTAAAAACTTTTGGAGGCGCTGCCAGGGGCTTTTGGAAAATACTTTGGGTAGTTTAAAGCGAAAGAGAAAGATTTATCAACAGAGTGCAAACGAGGTAAATTGCGCGGTGTGAATTGGCATTGCATGCTGCGTCTCAAAGTGTGCTGGGGACTGCATGCTGTGTGTAGTTGTTTTCTGGGGGCAGCATGCTCTACTAACCCCTGTTACAAGGTACAGCCGGTCTGCAGCTTCCCCGTGTTGTTGCCATGTCTGCAAGCCAGGCAAAAGAGTAGAAGGAAACAGGTCATGCCAAAGGGCTATCATATTTGCACTCACACCATCTCAGTTACTCTGCGCTGCGGCTGGAAATTTACAGTTAATGTGAGAAAAGACAACACCATTTTACTGTCAAAACTCAAAATTTCCTACTTAGCTGCAGTCATAAATGCAAATCCAAAAGCAAATATATTCTATTTTTAGTGAAGTACATGCTACACACTGTGATATTTAATGAGATGGGAAAAGAGAGGTGCTACTTTTACAATGCATTTGTGAAAATATAAAAGATGTCATAAATAACAGTAACAATGACAAACTCCAGCTAGTGAACACAAATCTGTCTTTATGTAACTGCTGATCAGTTCATTATTGTAATGTACACAATTAATTAATACCAAATATATTATTATGTCAACCCAAAAGGTTATTTAAGTTCTTTATTGTTATTTTTCTGATAAAAATGGATTACAAATTGTATTCTAGGACATTTTATTTAAAGGACTGTGACCCACCTGAATTATCTAAGTAAGCTTGAGGTTCTGAAAACTGTATGTGTATATATTGGATTTAAGTGAATGTGAAAACATCTGCAATAATCTGTTAGAAGTCCTTTTGCCCTTTCAGTGTGTCTTGTGTAAATAATTAAGTTCCCACCAGAAAATCAGACACTGAATCAGTATGTTTACAATCCAACTTTCCTCCAACATTAAAACTTTTCTTTGGACCTCAACTTGTTCAATGAGCCAGGATTTAAAGCTGGAAGGCACAGAGACAGAATGAGGGTGATGAGTAAGAAAAGCACACACAGTCTTCTCCCTGCTGTGAATGTTGACAGAAGCGCTCTCTTCTCCTTCTGTCATTTCACCACAACGCCTGACGTAAAAAGCTGGTCTTGTTTGTCTCTCCGTGGCTGTGCCCCCAATTGTGTAAAAGTAAGTGACCTCACCCTCACTTCCTATGAAACTTGGGCTCCACAATGGCTCCCAGCAGGAGTGTGTCCCAAACGCCAATACAGGCGCAGTCATTAGACGGAGAACTGGTGCTGAACCTTCAAGAAAGGCCCCAGACTGCGCACTATGATTTATAGTCTGGTGCTTCCATAGAAACAAGAGATTAGTCACAGAGTTGAAAGGTCAAGCCATTACAGCTGCATATGACGACATGTGCAGCCACATATGACTCTGATTAAGTCCAAGTGTGCAGTCATGTTCGTGTTCTTTGTCCTTTCATCTAATTTTTTTTGTCTTTCGTGTTGTTGTTTTTTATACATCTGCATCGCTGTCTGAGGACTGTACATTCCTGAATCCATTGTTTTTTTGGGGAAGTGTGGGATGCAGAGGAAAAAGAGGCTGATGTTTGTCTCTGAAAAGTAGCTGATTGTCTCAGTTTTGCTCTCATGTCATCATTCATCTGTAACACATAAAACAGCTCCGTTCTCACAGAGGGCTGGCTGCAGGGCTCCAGCATGCATGAGTCTTTCTGGGGTTAACCATGTGCGATAAAGCATTTACAGTCTCAGTGATACGAGAGTTCAAACACACCTAACATCCTTTTCTTTTTACAGGTAAGTACCTACTTGCATGTCAAGGATAACAACTTGGCTGTGGCCCCTGTGTATGAGAGTATCACCCTGCCCCGCCAAAAGAGCCGCTCTGCAGCCTCAGCCTCCCCTACTTTCTTGCCGTCCTCCTCCGCCTCAACGTCTTCCTTAGTGCCTGCGACTCAGATGGCTAACGTGACCTTCCACCCTTTGGCGGGGAGTGGCAGCAGCTCCATCTTTAGCAGCCTTAAGAGAATGGGCAAGAAGCGGAAGAGGAAGAGAGACGCTCGCAGACACACTATCCAAAAAATCATGGGAGTGGAAGAGCAGACAGAAGGGATGCCTCAATACGCCTGCGAGACGATCACATATGACACGCATACATGGCCGCTGAAGGAAGGCAGAAGAAAAAAGAGTTCACAAAAGAGTGGAGATGGAGTAGAAGTGATGGCCTATATGAAAAATCCCCTGCTGAAGGACATTGACACAGAGTGTTCAGGGGAATACAGCATTACTCCATATGCTGTATCAGAGGGGCCTACCACTCCGCCTTCCACAAATCATGTGAGAAGCCACTGCAGATTCCTTTCTTTGGGCTCTGTGCTAAGCTTCGACCTACCTAAGGACATGACCCTCATCCCCAGTATTCAGGACATCATTACTATCGCCCCGCCGGAGTCCAAAAAAGGAGCAGGGACTGATCCGGACCCACTCTCCCAGAGACACACAGCCCTGAGCTCCTTCAAACAGACTCGGCCCACTCCTGCTGTCACAAGCAGTTCAGCAGATATCAGCTTTTCTGAGACACAGGCTTCAACAGTTGTAGTGAAAGATCTGCCCGATGTGGACGAGAGCATCCAGCCACTGCCTCCTCTTTCCCTGGAAGAGGATGAGGATCAGACTGTACCATGCAATGATCTACCTAAAAACCAGTTCAGTCTGCATGAGGATGCAGAGCAGGAGTGGGACAAAATGTCATCAGAGGTTAAGATCAGCACAGCTGAAAGGGATGTGACCAGCAAGCAATCTCAGCCCCCTATTTATGTGAATCAAGTCCAATGTACAGCTGAACACAAACACACGTGCCCCAGTGTCCATACGCTGATTCGAGACCTAAATGGACACCAGTACCATAAAAGTGCAAGACGCCAGAGTGCGCGTGAAGAGAGTCCTGGACTTCAGTGTCTGAGCCAAGCCTCTCACATGGTAGTGAATCTGAAGTCAACAGTGAGTGTGAGTGTTCGCCAGGACTCAATAGACTCTGGAATCTCCACCTCCAGCAGTATCAAGCTTTGTGCTGATGCTCCATGTCCAGATAACCTGCACCCCAAGGGAGTGGTGGGGAGGCTCATGTCCCTCGAGGTGGGAGGTATAGACTGCACTAGAACGAGGGAGAACACTGTCACATCATCGGCTCCATCAACAGACACAGCAGAGATAGAAACAGAGCCTGTCCACCTCGACCACCAGCAGTTTGAGGAGGAAGAAGAAGAACTGGAGGACATCTGGAACCAGACTACCAACTACAGACAGAGCATCTGCTCAGACATCATGTACCAGCCCAACCAGGAAGAGTCTGAACCCTCAGAGCAATCCAGAGAGCCCTGTTCCCGCTCACCTTCACCTAAAACCCCGGCTGTGCTCTATAGGAACCTGGCCACAGCCTCAGCACCCAATCTCCTCGTGGCCGAGTTCAAACTGCCCCCCTACATTCAGAGCTTGCTGGGTTACGACAAGGAGCAGAATCCCAAAGGTCATCACCCTTCACTGGCCATAGGGGACAGGAGATCCTGGGCAGCCTTTCCTAACAGGGAACCAACAAGCAAGACCACAGTGACGGTGAACGAGACAGCGTCGGATCCGGTGAAGCTGCCAGATGTAGGGGACAATCAGAGATATATTTATCAATACAGAGAGGAAGAGGAGGAGGAAGAGGAGGCAGAGGTGGGGGAGCAGGCGGATGAGCACACGGGTTGTTCCAAGGTGAGGTCAGCGTTTGATATACTGTGACGTCGAAACCTGAAACCTAAACCTAATATATCATTTTGCCCTAAACCTGTAGTTTTTTCACATTTGTGTTGATATTAAAGGCACCACAACTGCATGAGCATCTAATATTTTGTCCTCAGTGATGACTGTGGAATCTTCTCTTTCCGAACAGGACCAGTCAATGAGTCTACTGTCAGTCCACATGAGTTTGGACAGTGTCTGTCAGCAAAGAAAAGCTGCTCAAAGCCTAGATGACACGGAGAAGCAGGAAGGATCAGTGGCCACAGGAGGGCGCTGTATCACCCTGGTAAGAGTGACACCAGCCCGTTAAGCTCTTTGCCTGTTAGAAACATGGCTCTCACGATTAACTGCAGAGAGGAGTTTTTCTTTTCATCTAAATGTTGGTGTTAATTTAAACCCTCCCAGACCGGAAAGCCTGAGCTGCAGTCTATGGAGGGAACGCTTGAGAGGAAGCACAAGCTGCAGCTGGGAGGAAAGAAAGTAAGAAATGCTCTATTCAATGGTTAAGCCAGCACGGTCAGCAAATGCAAAGCCCACAGTCAGCAGCACACACTCTTATCTTATTTTCACAGGCAGCCTCCCGAGGCTGGAACTCTTACCACGCCGTCCTATATAGACACACCTTGTGCTTCTACCAGGATAGAAAGGATACACTGAGGGTAAGCAGAAAAATCACAACAATAAGAGCAGAGAGAACAGAACTGATAAATAATTGAATTGGTTCGTATGAAGTCAATGATGATCAATCTGTGCTGTGCTGCAGAGCTCTGCATGTGGCCTGCCACTGAACCTCATGGCAGCTGAGTGTTCACCTGCACCAGAGTACACCAAAAAACCCAACTGCTTTCGACTACGGTAATACTCACGGTAATACTCACATATATATATATATATTAAATATATATATATATATATATATATATATATATATATATACATACTACATATATTACAGATATAAATGTATAGACAGCTGCATGTTTGACCTGTCTAGAATGTGGAGGTTGTAATAGTCGTCTTTTCTGGCCCTCAGGCTCCGTGATGGTTCAGAATATCTGCTGAATGCTTCCTCACGCTTTATGATGAAGAAATGGATGATGAAAATACAAGCAAACACAGGTAGACATTTTCATTTCAGAGCTAATGATGGCTAATTCTGAACTGATCCTGTGAAAATGATTCATTTACGTATTTCCTTTTTCTCTTAAAGGTCAGAGTGAGTCTGTGTCTTCATTATCAAGTGTCCCGTTCAATCAAGACTTCCCCATTTCCCTGTAAGATTTGATCGTCTATTGACCTGCAATTCTTTCAAATCACAATGCTACAGAGCGACAATAATATAATAATGTTTCCCTGCCACCTTCCAGAAAGCCGTCCCTCTGCTCCACTTGTCATGGTCTTGCCAAATGCCACTGCTCCTCACGACATGATGTCACCTCTACCTTCCCCAGACGCAAACCACCAGGCGCCGCCCAAACCAAAGAGATTGTAGTCCTCACCAGAGAGTTCACCCACATGTCACAGAGTCATTTAAGGAGTGTGGATGAGCAGTCGACCATCTCGTCCACAGATGGAGGCTGCTGCGGTAAGGCCCTCTGCTGTGTAGACGAAGGCTATATTTACCTGGGGAGAGCTAACTGACTGCGCATCTGCCCCGCGTTCACACTTAGCAGAAGCAATACAAGCCCCACCGACCATTGTCAGCTACTGAATATTCCCATTGAGACACCGGTGGTTAGACAATGCACTCCTCTATGGTCGTTATTGATTGGACAGGATTTTTATTCATTTTCCCAACAATGATTTTATCAACCCAGCTGGTTTTGCTTCTTTGCCCTTGAGGATGCTGTGGAGTTCAAAAAGGAATTACGGGTTTCATTTATCTTTGTAGTGTCAGACTGCTGTAAGTGCTCTAACCACAGAGGAAGCTGGTGAAAGGCTGTTGCAGGTGTAATGTGTACCACTAGGGGGAGCTAAGGTATCATCTTACTAGATCTAATGAGAGCGTCGCAGAACAGCAAAGAGACAGCTGGCTGTTGTTTCACTGTTTGCAGCTCAGCTCTTCTGTTTCTGATTTAAATAATTTTTGTCTCTCTCTAGATGACGATGAAGTCAGTTTAAAGCAGACAGTGACTCACAGACTGTCTGGAGCATCCAGAGACAACATGTCCTCCTCCCCTCACTCCCCTGTATCCAGTGATCACGACTGGTTCAGCAACAAACGTCGCTCCCACTCCTTCACATCAGGTTACTTTGCAGTTATTAACCTAAATTATCTTTAATGTGACTGTAAATCATAAACGGCTCTTCTGTTCTAATGCTCTCTTTAATGTTTTCTCTCAGCAACCTTTCAGAAGATCAAACCCATGTCAAACACCCCTGGAGGCAGAGGCCTGGAAAGAGGCTCCAACTACTGTGTGACGCTTGTAGTCGGAGACAAGTCATCAGACAGTCCATCCGTGAGCAGAAGCTCTGAGCTTCCACTGCTGGCCTTAGCTGGATGGCAGCAGGACTCCTATCAGGACTCTGCTCTGAGGAGCTATGCCAGCCTGCCACGGCAACGCAACAAGTCCGTCTTTAAAAAGTTCTTTGGAAAAAGGGACCTCTGAGTTTTTCGGAACATTTTTACGCATAAAATGTTTCCAATGTGCAGTGCACATATTTGTTGAAAAGCAAAAAAACCCAAACAAAAAAACGCTACTACTGACTGTATTTATGATCGGAAGAGCTACCACGGTTTTATTTTTGATGTGTCTTATATAAATCACTTAAATGTGTCCGCAGTAAGTCTTCTTGTGAGTGTGAACAATCCTGTGTGAGTGTGCACTGTGTAGTTGTAGATTTGATTCATTGAAAAAACACATTTTCTCACCAGTCTTATTTCATATTTCCTTTTATATTCTTTGGATTGTTGTGTTATTGGGTTCACAGTAAACCTATCTGCTCAGATGAGATTCAGTTTAGAAAACACATAATAACAGAATAATCCTAGTGATGACTCAGTTATGACTAAGTATTAACAATATCCTGAACTCATGACACTTACTGTACCAGATCTTCACAGCGCCCCTCCTTCACGTGTACAGTGTGTGGTGCACAAAGCGTTTTCTTTCCATACACGAAAATCAGCAGTTTGATACTGCTCAAGCTTGTCTGGTATTAACACTTTTTGAGTATTAATTGTAGAATATTCATAATAAAACATAAAAAAAAAAAAAACAATTGTTTGTTTCAGCTGTGATTTATTTCTAATTTATTCTTAATACAGCTGTGGTCAAACTGTCTATTAATCAAGCTTTTTTGTCATCTCTGGAGGCTTTGAAGAGAAAAGAGATTAGATGAATAGAGCGAGATTAAAGGCCAGGCCAGGCCAGGAACATCTTCACATCATTAGCCTTATTATTGCATATTAAAAAGCACCATTCAAAGACACGATTCAAACAAACATACATAATCAACACTGCATTTGTACTGAGGGACCAAGCCTTCTCCGCACACATTATAGCTGCATAATGAGTCGTATGCATAAAGAATTTGCAAAATGCTGTTTAGCATTACAAAATATTCAGTGATTCCCTACAAGATCTCCGAGGGACAGATTAGTTACCACAGAGAGGAGAAGAAATAGGTCACTTGGTGTACATTTAAATTTGTTCTGGAAGATTTGGAATACACGAACAACTAGAAAAGTCTAAATTCTTTGAAGAAAATGCGTCTTATTTAAGCACTTTAAGCTGTTAAAGTGTCAGTTGAGAAATGTCTTTTGAAATGTGAGCGCCAAAATTGTTGAAATCAGTTGCTAAAAGCAAAAGTTTAAGCCCTCTGTGCAGTTGCATGTGATGAAGTGAAAGTAGTTGAACTGTCAGTTGAAGCGAAAGATAAACACAGTTTATTAAGGAGTAATGAAAGCTGTTGAAATGTTAGTGGGACTGTAAAAGGTGAAAGTGATCGAAATCTCAGTCGAAGCGATAGTTGAAGTGTGTTCACTGTTATTAGTTGAAGTGCTGGTATGTTAGCAGTGGAAGTAGTTGAAATGTCAGTTAGAATAATAGATGGAATAATAATACGATGCACTATGGACATGCCGTCAATGCAGTGCACACACTTAGAGCACAAATGTAAGATGGAAAAGAAGAGAAGAAGAAGCACTGAGTTTTGGCACAACCACTGCACCACCTTTCAGTTCATATAGCACTGCCAAAAGTCACAGTGTGGTCTTGGCATGTATATACGCATACACACATGCACGGGGCAGCTATGGTAGTGTATGGACTGGAAACAGCTTGCAAAGCTCTGTGTTTGTGGTAAAAATTTGTCAAAGGCATCCAGCAGAGGCATTAATCATGGCAGGTCAGCAATCTGTGAATCATTATTGTATAGAGCTGAATGACTCAACCTCTCACAGTACTGTAAAATATAGCCCACATTTGTTCAGTTTATATACAAAACCCCCATACAAGTCATGTCCATGTGCCACTGCAATAATGCATGTTACCAGTGCAAGACAAGTAAATAATCCACAGAGACATCCGTGATACGATTGGCAAATTCACATCGTTGCTGCAAGCACATATGGCACCTATTTTCTTGATATGCATGGACTACAAACATTTGGGGTTTTCCCTCCACAATAAAGACACATTTTGTGTGTTTTTCTTCTCTGTCAAGTTTGGAATGACAGCCACATCCTCTGCTGCCTTGAGGGACGCACCAACAGCCAATCGATTGATCACCACGCCCCTGATCTTTGTGTCCTTTCTCTGACCTCCGACCTCCGTATCGTCCGTTGACAGCGCCCACTGCTTCCTTCACAGCTCTGGGAGATTCAAGCCTTCCCCTGCAGAGACAGTGAAGTACTAGCTCTGCTTGTGTGTCACCACAATCTGGAGGCTTCCTCTCTGAGTATTGGATTATATGGTGCGGCGATGGTTATGCACGCCACAAAACACAACACCTACACACTTCTCCACACTTTGGTTGTTGCATTTCCCCTGTCTAACCACTAATAACAGCCAACATGACACATCCTCCCAAAGGTGAGGTAAAGTCCGGGTTTTTGTTATGTAGCCAAGTGAGAAGGGTGACTCACAGTCATTCATTTAGATCTGGAGTTCACAAAGAACCATGAAGGTGGTGTAACAGGAGAGGAGTGTCCTCAGGCCTCCACCTCTCCCATACTGTTGATGGGAAACGGTCCTTGTGTCACTGGAAGGATGCATGACTCCTTACACATAACAGACACATTAGTGGCTGCTCTTTTGTATTATAGTTGAGCCATTAGATAGAAGTAGAAGTATGGATTTATGTCAGCATTTCTGGATTATGAATAGCAAATTTGTTGAAATCATGCAAAGGCTTTTCCTTTTTATTTTCATTCTTGTGTTTCTTTGAGCTTTGATCCCAGGCTCAAAAGGTGGGCATGCGGAGGGGTGTGTTAGTGGCCTGGACACAGGCTTTGAAACCTGACACCCTCTGCCTCCAGCAGCCCCGGGGAGCCCATGAAAGTGATGTAATGGGGAGAGTGGTTAAGGAATCATCGGTGGTGGGCAGCAGGATGGAATAGTGGTTAGGAACTGAGATCAAATAGCTTAATTTCCACAGCCTTCAGATCCTGTTTGACATTAACTGCCCACCTGTCAAGACCAGCAGACCTTAGTTATGCCCATTAGCACAAAGAGGAGAATAAGAGCTTTCTGAGTATATACCTGAAATCACAATGCCTGTGGGCGATGCAAAGCCGCAGCAGGAACTGTGAGAACTCACATTCACAGTACGTGCTGAGAAATTACCTTTATTTAAGGGCATGCTGCTAAGTACTTACCATACGCAGGCTTTGGCACCGAGAAATCTGACATCACAGATGCTAAGAAGCTTTAGCTCCACATCTTTCAATAAATCATATGATCATCTTGGGAAATAAACAGTGAATTTGAAGTCATGCTTTAGAAAAGCTGGAGTGGGCTTTTGTGTATCTCCCACATGGTCTTTGAACAATATGTCAGATTTTCATCAGCTGTGTTTGGCATTTTGGCCAAAGGCTTCTCGGACAGTATATCATAATATGTCCGCCCTCTGCAGCTGTCATTGTGCCTCCTGGGCTGCTACAACAAAGTGCAATAACTGGAGAGAAATTTCCTCATCTAAGCTCCGGGCCCCCCCACCGTCCAAACCCCCCCCCCTCCCACCAGCGAGCTCTCTTTTGTCCTGGATTGTTGGTAAGCTCTTTGCATTTCTGTGTCCTCCATGTGTGGAGGGATAAAGGGTACAGGGTGCCATGCAGACATCTGTCCCACAGATATGGTGTAAATGCATCTCTGTGATATGGATATTAATTCATTTCATATTCATTCAAGCTGTTCTATATGGCTTTTCACGCACCTCCCCTCCTGCTCATGCATCAATAGATTCAAGTCCCCTGACACTGTATCCAATTGTTACAGCTACACAATGACTATGTATGAGCCACGGTGTTTACAATGTAAAGCATGATGGTCACATGTCTGGACAACATTACTATAAAATATAACATTGAATGTTTTTTGGGGCATGGAAAGAAATCTCTAAACCACTGTATCAAATATTAGTGTAATGATGGTATGGAACATTTCATAAACCTCATGATACTCAGTGGTTAACAACCTTGTTTTGGCAGACGTGGCAAACAGCCTTCAGATTAACTCAAGTACCCTTACATCAACAATATCAGTATTAATATTTAATTAGAAAATATTCTTTTAACTGTTTACATGTTCATTTTAGATACTTATTCAACCATTTATTCGTTACCATTAGCTTAATCTTAGAACTGTAACTTGTTATCACTTGTTATGTCCGTTACATTTTTGACCAGTGGTTCTCAAAATGTGGAGGAGGAGCAGGCCGCCCCTTGGCGATCATAGAGCCACTGTGAGGAAGGGTGTGGACCAGGGGAAAATATGGAATGAAATTAAGTTGAATGAACTTTATTTATGTATATAAAATAAACACTTAACTTACAACTTAACTCACAAAACTTTTAACTTCAATCCTTCTTCATTACATACTTCCCCTATCAATGTTAATATGAGGTATGTTTGATTTCTTTTTTCTTTTTCCTTCACTGAGCTACTCCACAATCTTTCCACGTACGCCCTGACATCTGCAGAGGTACTTGTGGCTGAGAATCCCTGCTGTACATATCCATAATGTCATAATATGAACAATATGGTTGCTAATTACATCACAACACAACAAATGCATCCACACACACAGAAAGAGACACACTGACACACACACACAAACACACCCTTTTTTTTGGTAAAAACTGGCAAGGTCTTTGTCACTGTTACATAACCCATCTGCTACCCTGCTGCAGGGTGCTGAGGATCACTGTCCAATCAGGAGAGTCAGCCCCTTCAGCAACACTGCCTGGCTGAACCGTACCATCAAATCTAATTGCCTGTCTGCGCCTACAATAGCAATGCAACGTCATATTTCCACGTCAGTTAAAAAAAAAACAGGACAATCGTGATGTTGACTTTGAAGCCAATTCAGTGACTGTTAGCGCCAGTTGATCCAGAGGTATGTCAGTGGTGGCCACAGAACAGATGCTGCCGCAGCAGCTCGTCTGACGCAGATCACAGCTGGCAGCTCGCTCTGCAGCCAACCTGACAGGTTACATCAGTTATACAAGCAGTATTAAAAAAAAACAAGCCAAAAAGGCCTTCCATGTATTTTCACTTTGAAATGACCTGAAGATGCTTTGGTGTTGAAACAAATATCTTTGCCAGAGGGTTTCTATTAAAAACCTTGATACAACTGCCAGACTTCGGCGCTCACGCAGAGTGAAATTCCACTTGCAGCGAGTGTGTGTCTGATCTCAACTATCAAACAAACCTTGAATGTTCTTGAGCTACTTCCCTCTCTAAAAACAGACTTCACCTTTTCCAAATAAACTAAAAAAAGCATGAATGTGTCAGATTTAATTTGCAGCTGTTTGTTGTGACAGAGAGCTTCACCTTTCCTTTAGTTTGGCAACATGTCTTATTCTATAGCTGTAAGCCCCCTCAGAGACTCTTTTTGAGCTGTACCATCGGGGTAAATCCTTCATAAATGCACTCTGACGTCTCAAAAATCCTATATTACACCATTTATCCTTTAATGTAATCTGACTGCACATGGATAGAAATTCCATTATCTTGCGGGATGGAGCACGAAATCCCTGAAACTAAAGTGAAGCATATTTATTTATTTGCACTGCCGAATATGAAAATAAGATTCATCAGCTCATCGCCGCTACGAGAACATTTGTTGCGGCTCGACAAATTAGAAGTTCCCATCCATTAAATATAAGAAATGAATACCAGAGGAAAACAATCTCACTGTTGGAAGACAAAAACTGTTTATTTTTCCTTTTTTTTTTTTTTTTGTTCATTCAGGTGGATGAATAAACCATGAAAGGATTGGACATAGTTGCACTGTTAAATATTGATTGATTTTCAATGAGCACATCCTCAGGTTGACAAGACAAACAAAAGGGCAGCTCACACGGCAACGAACTAAATGAATTCAAATGAATTAACCACCACTTATACGACAAATTAATGTAATAAATTAATACATGAGAAATACCTGCTGCAGAGTAAGACCAACCCGCTAAATGAAAAATAAAACCGAGCCGTTTTCAGGACTAGCGGTCTTTGACTCTGACAGCACTGGGTATTTACACACTAACTGAACAATTCCCCCGCTGTGTTCCATCTCACAATCAATTATTCAGCATGCAATCCATTTTAAGGCTGCATGAGGAAGAAAAAAAAAAGTGTACATAATACATGCATGTGACACACTAACTCTTCCAGCAGCTCAGTATGCCCTTCAGGTTAGGTCACAACCCTGTTATATAGCATGAGTGGATCCACTCCGTAGTTTGGCTGCGTGTGCTGTAAATGCATCGACACAAATAAAAAATGTTGTCAGCAAAAAAAAACACACAAAAAAAACCACGCAACCTGCAGCGTTTTTTTTCCTCTTTTAGTGCCTCTGAATCTTCATACTAGGATGTTTGTTTGAGACAATTTTGTAGTGCCGCTAAAATGTCTTGTAGGATAGAGTTTCTGTTTTCCTTTGACACCTGAGTGGGGAAAGAAACAAGCAAAAATCATCAGCAGGTAGTCTGCGGATATAATGTAGAATTACACAACCTGTGCTGTCAAATGTAAATAACATGAGAGCTGTGACAAATGTCTGGTCCGGTCAAAAGATCTAAGCCTCAGAGACTACAGTGTCCACTTTGAGATTATCAGACCACATGTTGTAAACACCTAATCTCTGACCTACTGTCTCATAAGTGAAATAAAAAATCATATGTTTGCCAAAAGTGCCTCATAACCTCGTTTGACATAATAACTACTGCAGCATAGCGAGTGTTTTGCATGACAATATCCATAACTGAGTCTTCCGTGATAAATTATCTTGACATTTGAGACCACCCTTTGTTGTTGAATCAGTCACGCATGATTTAGAGTTAATCCTGCTATAGGAGAGGGATAATGCAGGGCATGCCCCTTCTGCGTTAGTGAGCAGACTGATTGACCAAGTGGATACAGTGTAAACAGTGTCCTGTAGCTATTGTGGGACCTAAACGCTCCTGAACTGACCCAAATACCCCCTACGCGGGGAGTGTGCTATCATTTGTGCTCACCGTGAAGACTTTGACATCCCTCCTGCTCCGCACCTCTTCAACGAGACCCAGCGGTTTGCCCTTGGGGATGGGGATGGTGCCCAGGATGGTGCAGGAAGAGCTATCTAAAGTCTGCCTCACTGACCTGATGAACGACTGGCTGAAGAGCTCCATTTTGCCAATCTCGTCAATGACAAACACTTTCCTGCCGCTTGCATCGGCTGACCCCACCTGGAGACGAAGGATGTTAGCATGAAGCAAGAGTCACATGTATGCTTGGTGTTAGTTACAATATGGAAAGAGAGAAGATAGCAGCTCAGTTTGGACATTTATTGATAAAATGATGAAATAGGTTTCATCAGGGGTCGTGTGGCTAATCTAACATGTGGAAAAAGCTCATCATGTTAATGTCTCATGTATGTGAATTTCACTGACAGATAGTTACACGCAACGGGTGACCTGCAGTGATTACAGAGATGCTTTAAGCGAGATGAAAGTGGAACATGTGCCGCCACGGCACAGACACCTTCCTTTACAGCGCATGTGTAGGCGTCAGTCCAGGCTCACTTTACATGCCGGATTAATCACGGTCAGTGACAGCCAGACGGCACCACGAACACTAAAAATGTCACTATGGAATTTATGTGCTTGCAAGCTTCCAATTATTCCGTCAATTCTAAGAAAATCAAAGGTTTGATGATTTGTTGAGTGGAGTGTTTTGCTTACTGTGATCTATTGATGAGTTTAAGAAAGATGAAAACATGTGCTGGTGTCTTACATTTCTGAAGAGGGGGAGAGCCAGGCTTTCAAACGAGGGCAAGTCAACCACGTACTGCCCAACTGTGTATTCCCGTCTGCCATGAGATGAACCGGCAACGTCTCTGGAAGTTAAAATGAGGCGATGGTTACTAAAAACAGCACGATAAGAGAGAGCAGATAGTTTGAGTTTGGGCAGGATGACAAGGCTGCTACCTGATTCTGGACAGGTGGCCCCTCTCTCCTGTCACTGTGACTACATCAAAGCCGACTCTCCGGCCTGCCTCCCTGACCTCCTCTGTGTAAAACCCTTCAACTCCCACTCCTGATGACACTAAAGCTTCACAGGCCTTCTGCACCAGGGTGGTTTTCCCCACACCTGGAAGCAAAACAAGGGACAATGTAAAACTACTGCAAAATCACCATTTAAAGCTGGGTTACAGTACCTTACTGTAATATGTTGGGACATGTTTTTTCCATGTTTAATATATGCATTAGTCATATTGGCTCTACAGTTTATTTATACAAATTTATACAGCATTAAACATTATGTAGTATTGAGTCATAGTGACTAAACACATAGCATAATAGCATACAAGGTTCAAGTATAATTCGATGTTACCCGGACAAAAGTAGCTAAAACAAGCTAACTTTTATGAGAACCAGCGTTACTGTCTGTCTGACTGGTGCTCTGGGTTAACACAGCTGAATGACTGCTGTGGATTTACAGCGACTTTAACTCGAGCAGCGCCGGACACACAGGCTGTTCACGGTTACCTGGAGGTCCTGTCAGAAAAACGTGTTTGAACATTTCACTTCACACCATCGAGCACGCTGCTGCTGCGCTTCCGTACACAGCATTGACGCATGCGCGGTAGACTCCAGAGGCGTTGTTTAGTAAAAGACAGATTTGAGTTGTTTTCTCAAAAGTTAAGTTTATTTAACGAACAGATTCAACATCTGTTGAAACTATAAGTGTAACAACCTCTAATTTAAACCCAAATATTATAGTAGTTATTATACAGTCAATGATGGAAACAACGTAGGAGTGAAAGAATGAAGTATTTACATGCTTTACTTAAGTAAATGGAACTGCATTTAAAATTCAGTCCTGCATTTTTAAAATGTATCAAGAGTAACATCAAGATCGTGCAGAATGGATCCTATCCTGTGTTATAATATTACTAATTTATCATTATCATGTAAGTGTAACCAGCAGCTTAATGTTGTAGCTGTTTTTTTAGCTGTCTCATTTGAACTGTTCTGTATTTTAAAATCCTAATTTGACATGAGCACTGGAGCTGTCAGATAAATGTGGTAGAGTAAAAAAGTACAGTAGTTCCTCCTCTGAAATCTAGTGCAGTATAATTATAGTAGCATAAAATGAAAATACTCAAAGAACAAATACCTTAGACATAATTACAGCACTTGATTAAACTGACTTAATAATAATACATTTCCACCATTGCAAATTAGTAGTTCAGTAGTCCCACTGAAACCCCTGAACTGTTCAACAAACTGTATACATAACTGCCATGCAAAACACTGTGCGACGGTTTTAAAATTAATTAAATAGCTGTCTATGTTTTGCTTATCAAATAATATCAAGGGCCGAATGCAAAGTGGCAGGTGGTATTTAAATTTACCCTGAAATCAGGAGCTGCCCTACGAGCTCTGGGAGATTTTCAGCTTGTGACAACTCTGGAAAGGAGGGCTTGATTTGCATAAATGGCGTGCGCGGAAAGATTTTCCATCCTCTTATATACAGTATTACTAAAAGACTCACCATCTAACACTTTATGCAAATGTCCAGGAGCCTAGCATTAGCTGAATGATTAAGAAGTAAAATGACCCCATCATTTCCAAAGAAAGCGTGTCTTTATTCAAAAAGGTTGTCAGATGTCAGAACTGAAAGGGAAAATGACACAATTATGCATTTGAAAGTGTACACATTTACTAGATGTACAGTTGAGTCAGTACTACTGCTGATATGTTTAACAGTTAAGGGAAATAATGTAGTATTATACATTATGCTATCATAATGTGGAGCTATATTTTTCTTTACATAGTGTAACCAGGGAGTTTGTTGGCCACTAGCTTAGAGATATGCTGATACTCCTTTCTGAAATCCAGAGATCCAAGCTCATCCTCCAGTTCCTCTGCCTCCTGTGGTTCAAAGGACGACACTGATTCTACAGAAAATCCTCGAACTGGGCTGCTGTTCCTGGTCGACTCGCTCCTTTGACCTCTTGATGACATAAAACTGTCAGCGCCAGAGCTCCTTTCCACTCCTCCGCTCTCTGTCATCTGTTTTCTGGAGCATATTGTTTGTAAGGATGCCGACCTGTCTCTGTCACCATCGTCAGAGGAAAAGCTGAGGGCCGAGGTGTGTGTTCGAGGCCGGATGATGTGTGTACCCCTCAGAGTGCGCTGTGGAGAGCTGGGTGCTTTGACGGGCACAGGGAGGACTGCTCTCCTCTGGAAAATTTCGGAGCCAGAGTCAGAGGTGCAGAAGTCCAGGCGGACAGGAGACTTGGGAGTCTTTGCTCTGGAGGGCTCGGGGCTACTCGAGTAGGCATCGCTGGGCTCAAGACTGTTAAAGTCATCGGCGTAGTCTGCCTCCTCATTTCCTTCCCCGCCGGAGTCTGACAGTGAGGGGGTGCTGTGTCTGCTGCTTCCTGAAGATTCAATTTTGTCTCTGTGCCTGTCAGATTCAGGCTGTGATTGATTTGATTCACTGTGATGCTCGCTCTTGTCTTTGTTTTGGGCGACACTGTCACCGCCCACACTGGGGATGTGAATACATTTCAAGCCTCTTTCAGAAAGGGAAGGTTTTTCTGAAATTGTCTGCGAGTGTCCGTCTTGTTTATCACAAACTTTGCCATGCGGGTTTTTCTGTTTTAGCGTGACTGTTTCAGAGTCCACTGTGATGCCTTGTATCATTGTCTCGATATTTTCATTGAGGCTGGAGCTCTGGTTTAATGCTGATTTTCTTTTGCTGGACTTCATGATCTTATTACCTGACTTTGTCTTTCCTTTGGCCATACTCGACTGTGTTTCACTCTGTAATAAGTCCATGCATTCACGCCGTTTTACTTTCAGGGGAGAAATTTTCTTCAGCCTTAGATTAAATGTTTTCGTTGTACCATATACAAGCTTCTTCCTTGGAGAGGTACTGGAGCTCATACTCTCAATCACACCCTCTTCTTGTTTGTCTTTCTTTTTGACAGACGCATGCCTAACTACTGGTGTAGAACAGTTTCTGGGGGAATGTAACTGCTTTAAATGCAAACTAGTCTCCTGTCTGCTTTTCTGCAGCGATTTGGTTTGTACCTTTCGTGCTGTGTTCCCATGCCCAGCTGAAGGCTCTGTGGAAGCAGGCCTGTAAATCCAGGCTAGGTTGGGATGAATAGACAATTGCTGGTGTGGGTTCTGGTCGTTCAGCTGTGACAGCTCGACAAGAAGAGCGTTCAACAGAGGCAACTGCTGTAATGCTTCCCCGAGGACATTTAGTGTCGCCCCACTTGACGTTTGTACACCATGTCTTTCTCTCTGGTTCATCGGAGAACTTTTACCTTCAATTTTGTTTTCAGCTGTCTCTTCCTCTGAAGATGTGTCTTCGAATGTAAAAGCCTCAGGGTCTAGATTGAGTAATTTGCAATCACCCTGTTCATTTTTGCTTCTTTCCTCTGATGAATTATTGTAGAAGAGATGTGGCGGACAAAACACAGTTAAATCTTCTTCAAAGCTGTTTTCAGGCTCTTTGAGAGTCTGGCTTTCTGGCTTGCGTTTAGCCTGCATGGCAACATTGTCCTGTTTATCCTCATTTATTACGTTACTCTCATTTGATGGTTTGTTTTGGGTGTTTCTGCCAACATCAGACTTGTCCAGAGTGGGTGCACAGTCAAGAGGCAATAAGTCTGTCGATATGCTTTTCCTCATGTTGCGTCCTTGTACATGTTGTTCTACATGTACACTGGTGCTTTTAAGAGCCCCGCTGTCTGTGATATGTGGCAGTAAACTAACACCCAGGCTTAGCAGCTTATAACTCAGTGAAATTGATCCAATTTTCTCCCCCGTGAGGTTGCACACACCAACGAGCCCCCTTTCACCGTGAGACGAGGGAGTAGAAGCACCACGCCCGGTCACATCCAGCCTGATCCTGTCCATCACTTTGGCCAGAGAGATGAGTGAAGTCCCAACTAATCTGGGGATCTCCTCTTTCACATCCAGCACCATGGCATAAAGAGGGCTGCTGGATAGCTGGGTGTGCAGTGAGTTCAGGTTCATTTTGAAGAAACAAGACTTGCCCCTGTTAAAGGCGTATTCTCCCTGCTGATACTTTCCATGATGTTCTTGTTGGTTAATGCTCTTCTGAGGCTGGTAAATGAGCAGCGTTGGAAAATCCAGTAACCGTACTCCAACAGCCAGCTCGTCGGAAACTTGACTTTCTTTCTCGAGTCGGATACACTCCACCAACAGCTCGAATGAAAACAGAGTCTCCAGGTTATCGCTGTTTTGTCCTCCTGACATCATGAGACCATAAAAAAAACAACAACCAGCTAGCTTATTAGCACTTAGCTAATCCGCAAACTGAAGCTTTTAGCTTCTTTCTCCATGGAAACAAACTGTCGCGAGCATTTTACGTCACACAATGCCCCGGGATACCTGGGGGATGTAGTTTCAGGGGCCCTTTATGTGTAGCGCTGATTTAAAATGGCATTAAATATCAAAAAGTCTGCTTTATTTTTGTTATATTTTTGCAAATATGGTATTGTATGTATTTGGAAATACGTGTAATTATAGAAGTTTTCAAATTTAAACAATTAAAAATAAAATATAAATAGCAAATTAACAAGAAAAACTCTAATTATAAACACATGTAAAATTGATATTAATATAATTCATTCAGGTACAGTTAGGGAGAGAGCAACTTTTCTGCAGTTCACCAGATGGTGCCACTGTAGGGCTTATTGGGCTTATAGACTAAAATAGTCTTGTGGTGAAAGACAACAAGGCCACCGGACTCATTTACATAGCAGGCTCATTATTCACCTTTATCCTATAATGATTATTAGTCTGTTATTATCGCTTCAATATCGACCTGTTAATATAGATAATAATTTGCCAGCGGACAGGAGTGAACAGCAGAGAGTTTGTACAGGCGTCGGGTGGGCGGAGTCTCTTTCCCTGCGTGTTGTCATCACGGAGATAGGTGCTGGATGGATCTATGGTCTGAGCTACTTCAGTCTGGAGGTTGAGACTGACAGAGAGAGATGTGAGAGCGACTACCGCAGCTTCAACTGGTTTGTACACTTTAAAGGATAAGCGACAACGTCAACAACCTAGCAAACTGGACAGGACACCGCTCACATTTAAAGGTAAGACCCGGACCGTCCCTTTTTTCTCCCTCCGAGCCGACCAACAAAGTAAAAAGTAGGGCTGTAGCTAAAAGTGAGGAGCGCTACGCGCAGTGAGAGTAGCGAGAGGCGTCGGAACTCAGCGGCGTATCGGCGGTGATAGTGAACACAAAGGGTAAAGTTACTTTCAGGCACCGAGGCGGGTGTAATTTAAGAGGCAAACGTTAAAAGAACCGGGTGATATGATGTTTC
This sequence comes from Argyrosomus regius, assembly GCA_946959425.1. Lineage (NCBI taxonomy): Eukaryota > Metazoa > Chordata > Actinopteri > Sciaenidae > Argyrosomus > Argyrosomus regius. Next base: position 20,008,711 of record OX336894.1, read on the forward strand.
AGCAGCAGCCTATCTATAGCTCATATTTGTATGTATTCATGAAGTGTGTGGTGTGAGCTACGTGCTGATATTGACTCATGTTTGTTTGTTTATTTATTAAGGAGCATGTTAGCCTCACATAAAGACCAAATGCAATGCAAAATACAGCCAGTTTTACATTTACATTCCTGAAGACAGACTATATATTATCTAAATCAGTTTTTAAAAATATATATTTTACTGTTAATTATATCACACGTTGACGTCATGTTTTTGGTGATGGTGGTGGCAGTGTGTGCGCGCGTGCTGTGGGTGATATGGCTGGGTTTGCACAGAAATATTTTTGAATGGATTTGTTCAGTGGAGTGCTGCCATGAAAACGTTGGGGGGCGATAAAGGCATCATTGTCCAACTGGTCATGGGTAATAAAGCCTTCTCATGCCCGCTGTAGCTGAAGCCAACATTTATATAATCTTATAGGCCACATTTAATTGTTTTATGGAAGCCCAGACTGAAATATGTTTTTATTTATGTTGGTAATGCTCAAAGAAAATCACACTCTGCTTATCTTGACTCTTCACAGCAGTGGGAGCTTGTCCGTATGTCCAGACAAAGAAGTGTTTCCCCTAACATAAGAGTTGTTTGGATCCTCTGTAAATAATATCTGGCAGCCTGCTTGCACACAGCATGTACAATCTTGCTTTATCACCGACTGCCCCTGTGGTCTATTCAACCTACATGTATACTGGACTGTATACCCCACTGGGAGAGTAAACAAGTGAAATGTTGTTTGTCTTTCAGCACCATATCCTTTGCTGTCTTCCTGCAGGAAGTTTAGCCTCCACAATAACTAACTTCCCAATAAAGGGAAACAAATAAGCCCGTTCCTCGACTGGTGGCTAGCTGCAGACACAACAACAAGGTGCTCGTGAGTGTAAATGTAACTTTCCATTGTTTAATTCTCAGTGCTCTCGATAAATGTCCTCCTGGCTTCATGGCTCCCATCTGAACAGATCAAGCTTAAAGAATTCTCTGCTCCTGGAGCGTTGAAATCAATAAGACACCATTATTTTTCACTGGATTTTATGTCTGGGATGGATTAGTTTTCCGTGGGGCTGTGCTGAGCTAAGTAGGCACAGGAGTGTTTTAAGATGGCTCCAGTATGTTGATGGCCTGGTATAACATTTAACATATTTTCCTTTAATGCCAAAAATGTTTGGCTTAGCTCCAGCTGTCATAGTTCTGCACATTAGGGAGGCAATTTTTCAACTGACCATTCTCCTGAATGTGCATAAAGACATATGTAGTGATGTGTGAATAATTTGTTGTTATTGTGCACAAAAGCGAAAAAACAAGCCCATTAATCTGCTCATTCTCTCTGTAATCATGCAAATATTTCTATTAGCGAACGTGTTTTCCAGTTGAGTTTGGATTCATGCCCTTCCTCATTATGTAGTTGTACTCCATACACCAACCATATGATCTTTACTTTTTGGATGTTCTGTTGGAAATTCTGTGTTTTTGTCACATTACAGTGACAGCTTTCCCCAGATAGATGAAAGGTAAATTAAAGACCAGATCTCCCCTAATGTAAATGAAAAAGAGGCTTCCTAGGTACCCCATCTCACCCACTGTCAGCAGCGCACTCCTAGAGGGAGACCTATTCAGCAGCCATGATAATGACAGTGCCAGGGAAAGTCTTTCAATCTCAGTTTGAATAGAGATCTGTTGCATTCAGTCTCCAACAGGGCAAAGAGAGGGCCCCAAAGAAGAAATATGTTCTCATCTATTTCTACCAGAGCTTTCTGCATGGCTAACCAGACAATGGGTAATTGAGCTGGATAGATATGTCTTTCAAAATAAAGTTATGTGCACAATGTGTGCTCAGCTGAACAATAAGGCACCTGTCAGGATTGGCAGAGGAATGGCTTCCTGTGACATGCCCACAGGCCATATCCAGTTGTTATCATTGCGGAGCTGGTTGGGATGTCTTGTGGCCTAGTGGGCCTGGAGACGCCCCACTAGAGTTACAGCCGTTCTGCTGTGTTTGTTTAACGGTAAGCGATATAAAGATATTACCATAACACAGAACACACCATAACACACACACGCACTGTTGTGGGGGCCTCCTTTGGGTTTTGGGAAAGTACTTAACAGTGGTGGCTGATTTCAGTCTTCTTGTTACACCACTTCCCCTCAGTGTGCCTGACACTGTCTCCTGCTCTTTCCCCTTTTTTGTCTCTGTTCCCACGGTGCTCTGCTACTGGTGTGCTGACTAGTCATGATTTGGAGAACAGTAAAAGGAGAAAAACAAATGCTCAAGTTCTTAGATTCAGACCACATTTGTTAGGGGTGATGCATTTCTCCTTATTGTACCTTAGAAGCATGCCAAACCATGTGCCCCCCCCCCCCTCCCGCCCTTTCAGCAGATCCCACACCCCGCGCATGTGACGAGGATCAGGACTCTTGGTCTGGTCTGCGCCGACTGACCGGCTGGCTGGCTGACTAGCCAGGAGTCACAATAGGCCTCCCGACCAAATCCTGTTGCTTCAAAACCAACCAACCAGCAGACAGGGGATCACATGCTGCCTGCTCCTGTTGTGAGAGCCAGACTTTCTCTCCATCTTTTTGTCAGCCTTTGTTTTGATAGCAGTCTGGATTTATGGAAGGTTTTAAGCCCACTCATCACTGTCAGGGAAAGCACAGATGTCGTCATTAGGTTGATGTTTTGTTATGGATTGATCCCGTGTTCCTCATGGGGGTCTGTTTGTGATGGATGTGGGTGGTTTAGTGAGCAATGTTCGTGATGTGTTCACTGGAGATGAAGGTTGGACATTGATTTAAGATCTCAGTTAGATTTGTGATCACTTAAGAGCTCATCAGTGACAGAAATACTTCCTGTTAGTTTGGATCTAAGGTTAGCGTATTGGGTTGTTCATCATTTTTTTCTTAACTACGCATTATAGGACATCTCATGCGTAATCAGTCTAATGGCATTAAAACGGCATGTTTCACAGCTTGTTCAAGTGCTGGCGTATGTCAGCATCCATTCCAGGGAAACACGGGGAGACGCCAGCAGCCCTTCACAGCACAATATTTCCACTCTTTATGTGATATGCACAAATGAGATGTTATGGCCTGTGGCTTCTTTCTTTGGGACATATGTGGATTGGTGCCCTCATGTGCCGCTTTGCTTGTTTATTTATTGGTGTCTCGTAGATGTTATGTCAATCTGACCGTACTGATGTGGTTAAGCCTTACAGTAGATACAACAGATTAGAAGCAGATGGATGCTGTGTTTGGTCAGATGTAATGCTTGCCATTTAAAGGCATTTTACTGAGGGATTTCTGCATTATGCCTTAAATGGTTTTAAAGGAGAAATAGATCCATTGAACATTTTTATGCATGCTTGTTCGCACATAGATGCTATTATCTCTATAAAATTGGCTTAAATAGCTGCTCCACCAGCCCGTCCCTTGTGTCTTGTACATGTTGTATCTGATGTGCTCTTTAATTTCCCACCCTCTTGCCGCTCATCCAGCAGTTCACTGCCGTGCCAAGCACATTTGAGTGAAGAAGCAGTGTCATGGCTGGAGGGGGAAGCTGCTGGATAGAGCAGATGGCATAATGACAGAAGTCAAATGTTGATCGCGCCATCGCTGGTTAGGACCCTGTCAACCTCTGGTGACACGCAACCGAGCTGCTGAAGGAGTGCGGAGGAGGTGGGATATGTGGGAGGAGGGGAGAATAAAGGTTTGAGCCCTCTGATGACCTACTCCACCATCGCTGCTGGCTCATGCATGGTCAGACCAATTATGGAAAAGATAAGGCATTTGATCATTTAAGACGGAGACATGGATAATACACAGTATGCTTCACTCTATCTGTATTACAGCTGGTTTGAAACCCTTTTGTTGCAGTGCAGATTGAATGTGCAATGATATATTGCATTATATCCATGCATTAGATATAACTACTGTGTCACCGAAAACAAAATCATATGACCGGCTTAGACCAGCTTGGACCTTTTTCACCATGACCTTTTGAAACCCCACATGATTTTCTGAACTGAGCTCCATCCTGCACACAGGAATGACAGACGGAGCTACATATGATCTCCTGCATGGCAGTTGTTCACAGATGTTAACACAGTCAACACAGATGTAACTGTAAGATATGTTTATATCTGAAAGAAAATCACTAATCCACATAATCTCAGACACAATGTGGGTCATTTCAAGGAGGACCGTCATTGTCAGGACTTCTCCTCTGCCATTATACGGCTTAGGCACTGTGCCTATGTATATGCTGCCATATGAACGTAAAAACAATGTGGAGAGCATCTGGATGAGCCAACACACATGAGACCAGAACCTCAAAGGCTGCACAGCAGAACTGTTTAAGAGCCCTGATTGACATAATTGCAAAACACTTAAAAAATTAAGCTCTCTTGCCATTTACTCGCCTCACCCCACTGGTTAACCATACTGGGTTAAAATAATGGTGCATTTGCAAGTTAAACAGCAAAATGGAGGCGAATCACAACCTTCCAGCTTTGCCTTAAATCCATTAGTTTGTTTCCTGTTGTGAACACACAATGGTTTTATTTAATTTCTTCTCCTTTCATGACAAAATCTACCCAATGGACAGCAGTGCAAACACCACTTGTCAGAGCTGTAAGCAGGGGAGGATCAGTCTTTGTTTCACCAAGCCAATCATTGAACAGTGTCACTCCAAAAAACATCATGTTCATGCATTATGGATTTGCAATAGTCAAGCATATAGGAAAATGTGTCTTGCCAAGATGAATTATGTCTGCACCTCGTGTTCCCTAAGGGACTCATTAGTGTCCATATCAGGAATGTTGGAGAAAAGGCCACTGAAAGTTGCTGACCCTCCTTACATGTTTTGTCTACGTGTCTGTCACTGGGCCACAATGGAGAGAATGAGTGCTGGCCAGTCATTAACCCGATTGCCACTGCGTCCAAGGACCAGTCGTGACCCATGGGGTTAACTCAGTCTGTGTTCCCCTCAGCGGGCCCAAACAATCGGGCCAGATGACCTCTGTGGTCCCAGCCAGCCTCCAATGGGAGATAAGAAGGGATTTGGTTTAGTGCCGGTGTGCATACCTCCTTCCTACTGTAGCGAAAAAGAAAGGGCCTGTCTGAATAGACAGACAGGATTGGGTGTGGGTGATCCAGCCAGTCCAGACTGCATACCATCGCGGCCTCTGTAGACTGGTTCTCTGTCTGTCTCTGTCTATTTATTCATTGAACACCACTATGGTAAAGGTGTTTGATGTAGAACTTCAAATTGACCAAGATTGGATAGAAAAATGGGTGTAAAATGAAACAAACATTTGTATAGTTACCGGGAAATATGAAAATAAAACTCCTCAGCCATAAGATTATTTATTTCATAGTATCTTTTTAATAGCCATGTTGGAGTCCTCAAAGGTACCTTGACTCGTAGTCATAAAATGTAGGCCAGTACTGCACGAACCCCCCCTTGCCAGCATCTGCGCCCTTGATGGCCAAATTGACCCTGGGTAAGCTAAGGAGCAAAATAGCCATTGGATGAGTTGTTTTGAAGCGTAAAAGTACGCCGACTTGTTTCTGATAGAGGTTGATTGTAATTAACAAGTGAAATGGAGCAGAGCCGTGACAGATGTGCCATAAAGTGCTCAGCTTTAGTGTGTTTGCATGCGTGCGAGTGTGAGCCATTGGGGCATTGCTGCTGGAGCCAGTATCCTTCACTTAACCTCACCAGTGCACTGCAGTGCATCCACAGTGTTGTCGAGAGTGAGGTTATGTCGAAACTCAATTTAGCTTAAATGACCAGCAGGATTGCTTCGATAGATGTTACACTGTACAGCGTAAGGCAGATTTGTTAAGTAGTATTTACTCATTTAAAAGAACTTAAGGATCTAAGAATAAAAGAATTGAATTATTCCACTTTGTGCTGTTTGACAGAGGCTGCTTTGTGCTGTTGGGAGATTGCCTTTTCTGTTCTGAGTACAGTACTGATGGGAATGTACAAGTTTTCTGGTTATCAGCCTTTTTACCGGAAGGAACTTTCTCCTAAACAGCCTTTTTATCCATTGTGAGAAAGTGTCTGTTTTTTGTTGCTTCCTTTCATGCTGCCGGCCCACTGACATGAGACAAATTAGAAAGTCTAGTCATGGTCTGTAATCTGTCATTGTGTCTTTTTAAAAGCGCTGACGAAACATATTTGGATGTTATTCTTGTATTTGTTTCCACTGATCCATTAATCAGATGATAATGAGTGCAGTTTACTGAATATGTGTGGTTATACTGGAATCTCAGAACTATAACAAAAGCTCGGCCGTTTGCAGTCTTGTTTTCTCGGTGTATTTCATAGTGGTGTGATTCAATGTATTATTCTGATTGTGTTATTCTTTCATTTGACAGCAGAGGAAAGTCATCAAAATCTTTCCAGTGTTGGCTAGACGAAATCAGAAATCTTATAGCGCTCTTCCTAGAAGCTTTTTTTTTTCATTTTCTCGAGCTTCATTTGGTTAAAATAAACATTCAACTTCCTTTCAATATCCTTGAAATCTAAATATTTTCTCTGTCTCTTCAGTTCAGATTGTACTTTTGAATTATGCACACCATTAAACCAGGACATTACTATGTAGGCTTTGTGTTCACTTACTGAAGCACAAAAATGCCTGTACATGATGTTGCCTTTGGCCTATAATAACTTGCTGCTGAGACATAGTAGTCTTTGACTATTTTAGACAAGCCTGAGATACTGGAGTTACTGGTGTGTGTGGGAAACCCTTTTACGCAAAGTGGAAGGGAAGGCTAAAGCCGAGAGGAGCTGAACTGTGCAGGGCTGGCAGTCGGCCTGGCCTTTCCTTGTACTCTGGGCTGCTGCAGCAGCGGTATGATGTGTTTAAGGAGCACCGGCCCAGCCAAGCAGAGCTAATTCGAAGCTAGAGTAGTATATTCCATCTCGCTTGTTTTTTTTTTTCTTCCTCCTCTTTCTTTGCAACATCATTTCGACTAGCCTTCCTTTTATGCGATTTGTAAAGGCTGTTGACGGAGGATAATGATCTGGAGTGACAGTGGCCTGATTTTTTTTTTTTTCTTTTCTCTTGCTTCTGTAATCGCACTGTCTGTCAATGTGGAGGAGATCAACTGCTCCCCTCCTCCCCTCCTCAGAAGTGTATTGAAAGCTTCTGTGAACGTTTGGAGGTTAGCCACAGGGGGTGGGACGCTGTGGGCTCCAGAAGGGCAGCACATTTGACACTGAATGCTAGCCGCCTTTATATGGGTTTACTACCTTAAAAGAAGAAGGAGCAAAGGAAGAGGAGATTACATAACAATCGGGCAAACAGTGTCCCACACATTGTGTCCCAGACACTATGTTAGGATACCAACAAGAAGTCTCTGTATAAGTAATTCTCACAATGCCTAGCAGCACGACTGTGTGTTCATGCTTACCTTCCCCTGGCTGAGTTTACTGGAAGCCCTCGGAACCTCTCTGAAATGTAAACAGGACTGCAGGGCCACATACAGTTCAGCACTGAGCCGTGTGGGCTCGAGCCAAAACACAATGAACACACAACTGCTGGATACACAGCCAGGTGCTGTATATCTAACCACAGGAGCAGCTGTATAATTACACTGTTCTCATCTGTCTCAAGATAATCTGTGTTTAGGTGGAGCACACAAACACCAAAGGTCAGAGGTCAGAGTGAGCTTTCCACTTGTTGATGGATTTCTTTTGTAATTTATTTACTTTAATATACTGACGGGAAGTTTTCTTTCTGGTTTCTCCTGATGAGCTAAGCAGATTTTTCCCAAATTTTCAGATTAAGGAAACGGTTTCTTATTTACATGACTCTAAATAAATCAGCTTAAAACAGAAAGCTGACAATAATCAGGTTAGTTAAGTGCATGTAAACACACGGGTCACACATGAAGTTCCATTTTCCCCGGCGATGACATTTGACTTTTTCTGGGGGGAGTGTAAAGAGTGAAATGAATGAAGGTTAATTGTTTCCTGTCATTTTGTTTAATTTTCACTGAGAGGCAGTCTGAGTCACGGGGGTCCCTGAGGAGACTTCTTCCAGTTCCCTCTGCGCAAACAGAGCCAATTCCCTGGTTAGACTAAATGCTGCTCTGTTTGTTGACTTCATGGATTGCTGCAGCACCATTGCTTTGTCACCTCCGTGTTTTTGTTGTTGCTCTGCAGTATCAACAATATGCCCATGGCTAGGTTTACAATGTGGAATATGATGGGTTTGCAAACATTTTCTCACCATAGATGCTGAAAAAGACACACACTGAGCCATGAGCCTGGGCTTGATAGGATTTTGCCCCAGGGAGTCCCATACTGGAAGACTGGGGTTGTTATTGATTTAGTATTGAATAGCATTACTGTCTGGGCTTTCAGGGGGTGTTTGTAATGGTGAGAATTCAAATATTTCATATTTCTGAGGTGGTTTGTCAAGGTCAGACGCACACTTTACCCAACAGACTTCAACAAAGTGCCGGAGGACTCTTTGTCTCTCTCATTAACCAGGCAGGTTGACTAAGATTTTATTTATAGCTTCAGCCTGTGGGAGTCGTCCGTCTTACCAAACAGTGCTGGATCTAACACCGCATTTGCAATCTACCTAAATTACAGCAAGACTTTCCTCTTGATTCCGCCAGGCTTGTGACCCCGAGTGCATGTTGTACAGCTGCCAGTTCCTGGTGCTTTCTCTAAATGCCGCCATCTTGGTGACATTCTTCAGAACCAGCTGCAGTTTAGAGATAAGGAAGTGAGGAATAAGGAAACCTGTGCTTATTTGGTATTCTGTTGTAAAGTCTGGCCAGCTCTGTGATTAAGGACAGACACCTTCCTGCGCTCAAGTGAGATGGAAGTACATTAAAAGATCTAACTCCATCTCTTTTTTCAGTGTGATTCTGAATTGTATAAATATTAATGTCAGTGGACTTCAATGTGCATTCACCAGTGACGTCTCTGAGGAAATGCTGCAGCATGCAATATAACCGTCCTCCTTATGACTGTTGGGACATTTTCCATCCATCCCCCCTGTTCCTCGTACACTCCCTTCCCCCCTTCATAAGAGCACCTCATCAGATCGTTGGCCTCGATCAGTTCTACGGGGCAAAGGTCACTCGATCACTTGGGGCCCCCATGCCAGGTCGGATCAGTGCACTTGGCTCCTGGTGGAATGAATGAATTCATCCGCACTCATCTCCCTGGACACTTTTTCCCCCATTTAGCATTCAGGAAGGGGGATGGTAGGATGTTATGATGTGTAAGGAGGTGGGAACAAGACCGGGGAGAAGATGTGGAGAACAAAAGAGAGCATTCGCATCCCTTCCTCCTCTCAGCACACTTTTTATTGGTTCATGTACTGTGTGTGTGTGTGTGTGTGTGTGTGTGTGTGTGTGTGTGCGTGTGTACGCAGATATTTAGCAGGACATGATGATGGCCAGCTGACTGGAGGAATGGGATGCGTGTACTGTATGTGTTGGATCTTTTTTTTTCTTTAAGGCAGCTGACTCCTCTCTAAATCAGTTTGAACAAGGATGAGCTGTTGAGTGGCAGTGGAGAGTATTTTCCATGATGCTTTGGTGTGTCATTAACATTATTAATCTTTAGGTGGAGAGCAAAAAGACCACAGTGTGATTGTGAACGCGTGTGTGTCATGTGCATGTAACCATTTGTGTGTTTGTCTATGCGTAGGTGCGCGCACGCGTGTGTGGGTGGCTCTCAGTGGGAGGTTAGTCTTTGACACCCTTTTAGCCGCCACACCTCCTTTAAACACACCCACCACATGCCATGCCAGCTGCAGCTGTTGTGCCTCAATGCTAGAGATGTAGAAAATTCCTCTCACTCTGCAATTAGAGCTGCAGATTGCTGAATAGCGCACATTGCGATGTCCTAAAATTGCACTTGGTCGCCTTTCTACTCCCAAGAACACTGAGTAAATAGAAACTGATGAGAGCGAATCATGAATAAACTGGCCCCCGTCTGCCTCCGACTTGACAGATTGTGTTTTGTGCAAGCTGCTCCTTGTGATGTGCTGTTACTCTGGTTAAAGAAACCAAAGGGTGGAAAAAGGCCTCATTGATGGGGTGGGTTTCTCACGCCTGACTGAGAATGTTCGCTTTCCATCGAGTCAAGTGGTGCATTGTGATTCAACCAAAGAAATGCAAATATATAGAACAGATGTACTATTTCTTTTTTCTCCCGTTTGTCGGCAGAAGTAATCCCTCACTCCGGTGGAGATTGTGCCGGGTGCACTCTGGGTGCAAGACTAAAGTGTTAACAAGGGAAAAGCCATGTCACCCTGGCACATGTGATGGCTGCCTGCCTTTCGGGTCCTCTTCTCAATAAGGCTAGATGCTCAGGATAGATAAATGGAGGCTTTTGTGGCCTTTGCCAGAGGGAAAACCACACAATGAAGGACACACACAGAGCAAGGTCTTTTCCAGAGAAAACGGCTAAAAGCAGCATTTCCACAGTCCCTCCTCCTTCTTCTCTTTCACCCCCTCCTTCACTTTCTCCTGTCTCTCAGTCTTACTTCCCGAATCTTTTCCTCCTCCGTGAGAACTGAACCCTGCTACCATAATGTTTCCATAAACGGGCTGAGGGAATGGAAATAACTCGGACCATTTCCCATCGCCTCCCTCTACCCACTCTGGACTCTTTACAGGTCCGTGGACAGTACTTAAGCACACTTCCCTTAATGATGCACAGTGTTTTACACTGCTCTGAGCACCAGTAGAGTGCACATTTAAGGCATCTTATACCTGGACACGGTAGCCTTAATATAGCTGTGCTACTGCTCCTTCACCAGGCATTACCAGGTCCCTACACGAACAGGGCTGCTTTGAAGGATGGAGGTCAAATTGGTCTTCGGCTTGAGATTTAAAGTACCACTGCACAACCTTCAAGATGGCCTGGAGACACTGGCTCAGAATTAGGCTACTAGTTGTTGTAATCATCATCCCCGTCACCTATCATCTTGTTTCTCCCTCCCTTACTTTTCACTATTTCTAAGTCCCCATCTTTCCCTTCTCTACCCCCACTCCTCTCTCTCCTTCCCCCTATGTGACTTATATTGTTGTCTTAACTGTCACAATGTGGCTGTCTGGGTCTTTACATGTACATTTGCATGTCGGTTGTTGCCTACATCTGCAGGCCAGCCTGCCAGTACTGGGCAATCTCTCATGTGGGTGGCTGCCCTGCGAACAGATGTTTTTGATGCCACTTGTAGGGTGAGGGGGGAGCTTTGAAAGTGACTCCATAAAAGAGATGCCAGCTGCATGACAAACCAGGGCCGCCTAGTTCTCAGGAATTCTGTCAGAGCCATTTCTCTGCGAGCTCTGAAAACATGGCCTACGGAGAATAAGAAGAGTTTTCACTTAATCAGACTGTTCCCTTTGGAGAACTTCATTAATTACAGGAGGAAGTAGCTGCACTGGAACATATGCTCCAGATGGCCACGGACTTCACTTGTTGTTGTTGTTGTTGTTATTTTGGTATCTAGATTCTGTGCAAAGATCTGAGTACAGTCTTTCTCTTTCCTTTCTTCTGTGTGTATCAGGCTGTCTGCTCTCTCCAGTATGTCAACAGGTTGATAGATTTATGAATATATCCAGTGTCAGACTGCTTGTTTGTTTGTACCCATTTTTTTCCACTTCTCTAGCCAGCCATGGTGCAGACATCTGGCATCTTACACGGTCATCTAAAAGCACTGGCAACTTTGCCCATACTGCTGGTAACAATATGGTTTCCAGTGTCAACTTTCCTTCGCTTCCTGACTGCCTGCTCTCTCTGCACACATCCGTAGAGCAGCACCCCTGATCTGGCATCCAGCACACTCTTCCCCTGCCAAACTTCCAATGAAAAACAGCTCTCCGGCCAGTGATTATTATTCACGTGCTAATTTTAGCCCCTGCAATCGTCAAAAACCCTTATTATGTGCCCTATGGATGAAGCACGTCATCTGTGCTGCACACAGAATGTGCTGAGCCGGATCTGTTGGTGTCTGCCAACTTTTGCCAAAGTATAGTTTGTAGGTTGTGGTGGTAACGCTGGTACTCTGCCCCAGGACTTTCTTACAGATCGTAATCATATGTTCATAGGTAATGAAAGAGTGTGTGCAAAACTGCAAAATATAAACAAGACTTGGATAAGCACTTAATTACTGAAGACATCCTCAGTGTGCCAGTGGCGTTGTTGGAGTGTTCAGAAATTAATCCATCGGTTTGCACCACGGTGTGATTACAGCAACAGAAATGAAGTTGACTTCATCTGGAGTGAACAGAGATAAAGTTGTTTGCACAAAAGACAGAATGTTTTGCGAAGCTTTTGAAATGAAGCAGTATCCACCTGTTGCATCTGTAGTGACCAGAGAAGTGTTTCTTGGTTTTATTTGAATAATTTTAGAGGGGCAAATAAAATACATTTTGCAGTAATTTAAAAGAAAAAACAGTTTTTCTGATTTCTTTTTCTGTTAAATATCTCCTGACCCATCAGATTTATCTTCTGATCCCTTTGTTGGTCCTGGCCCCAAAATAAAGAACGACCTTTCTGAATCTGTTCACCTTTTTTTTCAATGATTTATTTAGTCTGAATGTTATATAATGTTGCTTTGTGCAGCTTGAAACTCAACAACAATGCGCCTGCCCCTGTATTCACCGCCAGATCACCACTCATCTCTGTGCTGCTCCCTGCTCCTCTCCTTTCCCTCCCTCTTTGTTCTGAAGGGAGGTCTGCTGTCACTCAATGCTGTCATACGAAGAAAAAGTTGCCTAGCAACAACATAGAGGGATGCAAAGCCACTGTTTACTCTCCACCCCCTCACCTCATGTGCCCACTACCCCCTTCTCTTTCGCTCTCTTCTTGGTGGAGTGGCATAGGAGGGGTAGTGGTGGCAGCCCAGACTCCTGCTCTCTGATGAAATCAGACAACACATAGGGAACAAACTGAGAGGAGGAGAGAAGGTGGAGAGAAAAAGGAGGGAGGCGGGTAGGGGAGAAGTGACATTCGGAGATGCTGTGTCTGCCTGTTGCCTGCCAGCTGCTATTCCTCCCTTCTTCTCTGCAGGAGGAACAGGTCATTTCCCTAAACAGCTTCTCTCCCACTCTGCATAACTAAGGAGAAACTTGTCTTACCACAGCATGCCGTTATCAGCGGGACTAAAAATACTGGACGGCAAATGCATTGCATGCCTGGCTATCGTCACACCCTCATGAAAGAGCGCTCAATCTAAGCGGATACAGGTGCCTTTCGCTCTTGGTGGATTATTAAATGTCCCCTGGTGGAAGCAATCACGCAAAAACCCTGGTTCTATACCACATATGCTGTTTCAACTTGTTTAGTACTGTAATTATGAAGCAAGCCACAATAGCTTCCACACTACCTGCTGACTCTTTTCAGGTTGACCACAGAATGACAAGAGTCGCTCTAAAGGTCGTTTTTCACAAAGAATAGGCTCCACTACAGAGATAAGAGGCTGTGATTGAACACCGTGTTATCTCTTGCATTATGTTGAGTGTACATGTATTGTGTGATCAGACTTTACACAAGGGATTACACTGGGCTTTGTTTGTTCTATCAGTCATCTGATCCAAAAATTGCACCAAAGGCGTAGCACCAAAGTATTTCCAGTAGCACCTTCTGCCCAAATGCTAATTGATAAATGCTAACTGCGTTGTTACACCTTAAATACACCATAAATACACTTATTTTCTTGAAGGGAGTTAGATGAGAGGATTGATTTTCTTCTTGATTCTTTTGAGTCTGTGCAATAAATACAAATGACAGACAGTTAGCTTAGCTTAGCATAAAAACAGGAAACAGGGGAGACAGCTAGTCTGACCCTATCCAAAGGTACAAAAAAACAAAACAACCTCGCCTATCAGAACCTCTAAAGCTCATTAATTAACATGTTATATCTCTGGTATTGTTACAGGGGGTTATGTGCTGCACTATATTTTGACTGGGCGCAGTAACTTCCTGGCCAGGCCAAGAAAAGCTCTGCATCAGTCTTCCCATCTAACTCTGTCCAACAATGCAAATAAGCGTATTTTCCAAAATGTCAAACTTTTCATTTGAGCGTGCAGTTTGACAAGGCTAAACCTTACGCTAAAACAGAGTAGGTATCTTTTCAAAATAAAAGTTTGTCTTGTCATGACAGGGAACTCAGCAGACATCTTGAATCTATAAATCAACAGAAACATTTTGTCTGGATGAATATTCCAATGCTCGATGTGAACTCCCCGAAAGGTCATCGTATTTCTTTAAATCAGTCAAAACTCTCCTCGCCGTTTGAACGATGAGATGTGAAAAATGTTTTCTTAGCGTTTGTGAATGTAGGTCGTTTTGCATGTGTGTCCGTTTGTGTAATGACTACCCATGGTATGTAAATTGCCCATCAACCCGGTCGTCCATGTGCAAACGAGCAGTGTTTGTGGGTTTGTGTGTTTCTCCACGGGCCCTGCTGCACATGTGTGTAGGCTGATGAATAGTTTGTCTGTTTGCTGGGATGCAGTGACAAGAACTCCTCTAAGTGTTACCTCCTGGGGCTTCCCACTCTTCAAATAAAACTCTTTCCTTCCCCTCAACTCAAATCAAAGCTGAGAACCTGCCTGCAGAGGCTAGATCAAAGCGGATTGTGGCACACAGACCTGTACTTGCTGCCATTCATTCAGCTTGATTAAAGTCTGTCATTTCCTCCTATTAACATGCTCCTACCTCCAACCAGAAACAGACAGAGCAAAGCAGTCATCAGGAAGTGGTTAGAATGACACTGTTTAGTGTTTTTCCAATTAAGCTTCCTGAAACTCAATTATGTTGCACTATACAAAGGAGGAATATATCATCAAAACTCAATTACCTCACAGAGTTGTTCTTTATTTAGCTTTTATGAGTCCAGGGAAGGTCGACTTCCTCAGAAATAACTGGCTTTCACAACATACTCCTGTTGGCCAACGAACAGCTCCTCTGCTCTAGTTAAATGTGCCATGCTCTGAGGTGTCACAGTGGTTGTTGAGAAACGTTTTATTGGTCTCCACACCCATGTTTAACCTGCTGGTTCACAGACTTCAACCACAGACCCTTACAGTCACAAGTCTGCTTCACTAACTCTGTGTAGGGCCAAGACACACCGAACGACCTCAAACTGGCGTCAACAAACAGCAGCTGATCATACACTTAATGACAGCTGACACAGCCTAAAAGTTGCCTGACATCTTCTCTTTAAAGCTGAAGTTGAATGCCACAAAAACAACATCGTACAGTCAGCTGACCTGCGTTCGCAGAACAGGAACACACTACTCAGAAGTCTTTATCTAATCCCAAAAAAAGTACAGAGCTTTGAAAAATGAATTGAGGATATGCCTGCTAAAAACTGGCACAGCTTGACTGCTCAGTGTCTGGCATTGACTATTTAGCCAAGCGAGTTGTTTTCACCAGTTTCGCATGGGTTTTCCTGTTCCTCTTCTTTTCTACAAGAAAAAAGACCAGGCACGATGCCAGCACATAGCAAAGCAAACCTTTACAGTGCCAGTTGCAACTTTTAAATAGACCACTTACTTATTATTTCATGCCATGCATGCGCAGAACGTACATGAATGTTAGTGGTCAGCTTGCTGTCAGCCGTAGCCTTTGATGCATGGCCTCACATCTTTTGATAAAAGCTGCACTTAAACACACTGCAGTCAGTCTTTGTTGGTGTGTGTAGGCCCTTAAACCCACAGCTGTTTGCAGTGAAGCACCGGAGAGTAGCGCCCTGCAGAGATGAGGATCTTCTTCCTCCTGGCTCTTAGGACAATCGCAGTGTTTCTCCTCCCTATCTTGCTCCTGACTGCTGCTCTGGCCTCTGCAGAAAGTAAAAATGAGCAGGCTCAGCATATGGCGTGTGGCGAGAAGGATTATAAGTTTTGAAAGAAGAGCAGTGGTCCTGTCTCTCTCCGCTCATCTCAGCATGTTCAAGGTGGTCACGGTTGCTTGCTCTGTTTGTAAGACAGACCTTTGTACCAGGCTGTAGTTCATAGGATGGAGTATGGATAAGTGGATTCCTCAATCTCCCGCCGTCATTGCAAAAAAACTTAGAAGGTCACAGGCCTGACCTGGGCATCTTTTCCTGGGAACAATAGCTCCCCCCTCTTTTTCCTTGTCCTTCCTGTTAGCCAAAGAAGTTCTGAATGTCACGGTCCACCCCCTCCCCCCAACCACCAACACCAACACCCAGCAGCACTTCTCCCCCCACCCAGCACAGCCACCTACTTTTCCTTACATATGCTAATGTTGCAGTCTCATTCTGTTGGTGGCTTTGTCACAGGGGGAGGGAGAGGGCTGCTTGCATTAAGGGGCAGCTGTATGCATTTCGCTAAATTGACTCCCCGATGGCTGCCAGACTTGTCCTTATTTTACTCTCTCCTTCTTTTTCTTCTATCTTTCTCCATTTTCTCCCCAAACTAGTGATTGGATAAAGGAGCAGGAGGAAGAGTTGTTTATTTCCGAGGCTTTCTGCTGTGAAGTGTGGCAGCTTTCTCTCAACAAGTGGCTGATGGATTTAATGCACTTGGATAGCGTTTCCACAGTGAGCTCATTACCACTGTGGCTCACAGGGCTTTGTGTCCTCTGCTCTTAGGATTTATGGCTCTGATGAAAAAGGACTCTCCTAATCAGGTAAGCATGGCAACTGTTGATCTATAATTTTTGTTGCCATGTAATGGCCTCATAGGTAAAAATATAAGGCTAAGTCATGCATATTGACATTGCATTTATGCGCAGCATACGCATTCTATATAGAGCGATGAAAAGTCTTATTTTTTTAGACAATGGTACGTTTAAGTGGTCTAGCCTGCGGTGTGTATCAGAGGAGGAATTTGTGAGTGTGCTTCTCTGGCAGACTCAGCACAAAAAGTTCTTGCGAGGTGAATAAAGGAGTGATTCATTTGTGTATCCGTGCTTACCCCCGTCCTCCCTACACTTATGTTCCCCTTGCATCCTCCGGCTGATTAAACCTTATTCTCCTGTCAGCTTTGGAGCTTCCAGCAGCTGCCCAGGAGTCCAAATTGTCTCTGTTACACCAGATTTCTGTCAGCAACACCAGGCCAAGTGTGAAAAACAAACTTTTAAAAGAAAATGAGCACTGCTGAAGTGAGTAAGAGGAGGGACAGATGCATCCTGACACTGACACGCTCTCAGGTCACTCAGCCGGTCAGCGTGCTTTGTGTGTGAATGTGTTTGTGCGTTAGTGTGTAGGTTCTCAGTCTTAACAGTGTCACATTGCTTACCTACTTCCCTCCACTGCTGCAATGTTCCTCAGTGATAATGTGACAATGTGGACCGTGACTGACTTCAGCAGAGGAGCAGAAGCACGGACGTTCTCAGAGCTTTCAATCCGAACTCCTCACAACTTATTTAACTGCTTTCCTTTAACAAGATGAGAGCGCTCTACTCACCATGACTCACCCCCTTCTTTTCTTTTCCCTCCTTTCCCTGAGAGAGTGCGCGGCGCTGACAGGCTGTCATTGGTATGGAGGTAGCGGGGTAAGCGGCAGGCTGCTAGGAAGCGGCAGAGGGGGGATGTGTGCTGATGGAAATAGGTGGTGGTTTATTCGGGAGGCCTGCTGGGCCACATCAACCCTGCACGTCCCTTTCTGTCTCACCATAGCAGCAAAGGCCGACGTGGCTAGGCCAAGTTCGGGGGACAGATGGTCCCTTTTGGAGAAGGGCCACAGCACAGTGCTCTCTGTTCATGGGGCTCTGCTGGAGCAGCCAAGAACAAACACGGTCTCCTTCTGTTGGGAACATACAGAAGCTTCAGTCTGCGAGACCTCAATAGGCTCTGGGAGTGACATCTAAAACTATGCATGTGTATCTCGAGTGTGATACTAATGCTGGTTGTTGCATGATGTTAACTGACACACGGCGAAGTGCTTCGTGATAACGCTGCTTGTCTCATTTCTAATAACACGGTATTCCACTTGTCATATTAGTCAGTGTTCATTAATTTTGTATCAGAATAGGGACTCTCTACGTTATCTGAAGCCAGGTTTACAACATCACTTAAATCTTTTAACTTGCTGCATTGTGGTTTTCTGTTTACCGCTGTGGTAATTCTTTATTCTGTGTGTGTATAAACAGAGAAGATCTGCTGTCCTGTCTATTTTAATTCTCAGATCACCCTGAAACAACTAAAGGACAATGGCAGTGTGCTGCCTGGCAGGCGCTGGGCATGTAGCCAGCTGGCGGAGCATCAGGGCAGGAGACTCCCATTTTCAGTGGAGCCAGGAGGAGGCCTGCCTCTCTCCTGCACTACCTACAGCCAGCACTCTACCACTATTGTGCTGTTTTTTATATATGAGACTCGGTCTAAACTCAAGAACAGGGGCTCTTTTCTTTTCACAGCTTAACTTTGCTCAGCTCTACACTCCGGCAGTGTGAAAATTTGAAGCTACCGTCAGCGCTGTGACTGTGGTTAAGCTCCCGCTTGATGGATTGCTGTTAGTAATTATGTTAATCTTGGCACGTAAAGGTCGTCATTCCAGAGCCACAGTGGTAATTTTATTTTATCGATGGCTGTCATGTCAATGCGTTATCCTCCATTGGAATTTAGAAACACTATATGTGAAGTGCAAGGTGTTTTTTGTGTTTGCACTAGAAAAACTGTGACAAATGAATTGATGAATGAGCTCGCTTGCATCCAAGTGATGAGAGTCAGGTCTCTCAGCACTTTAAGAACATCTGTTGTGGATATTTACTGAGCATATAGCATGTCAAAACACTCCTCGGTGAAGAAGCAAAAAAAGTTAGTGTTTGAAGGCTTTACATGCGTAGCTTCAAAACATGTTGTGGTGCTTCACAATGCAATCTATTACTTTGAAAGAGTCGATTGATGTTTTCAGAGAAACCAAGATGAAAAATATGTACACATACTCATAATGAGATTTACTTTAACTCTCCCTTCTTTTAGTTCGCTGGCTTCTATACACAATCATGGTGTTTCAAACCACTCTCTTCTGGCAGGACCCCTTTTCTTTGTCTGTAACACAGCATATGGTAGATATTATGAGATTTTGAATGTGTGCAGGAAATGAAAAGAATTTACCATTTCTGTTGGGTAAATACTTACTGTTCCCTGAACCAAGTGAAATGGAGTCAGATCACGGGTGACCCTTGTGCTTCAGACTTTCCAGATGGAGCTACTGCTAGCACGAAGCAGAGCACACTCAGGGGTGAACCGGTGAGGGAAAACATGTCCATGTTAAGCTGCCTCCATGATAAGACAACGGCTAGAAATAACTACCAGTCCAAACCCCAAAGTCCACAGCAAAGCAAACAGCTATCTTTTGTTTAATTTTACACGCGAGAGCACAACTGTTGACAGATGAGGTGTGGCGAGATGACTGTTGGAGGGCAGTGACCTCGGGCAAGCTCTGTAACCACAGGAGTAGATATCAGACAGTGCAGCTCAGTGCATAGCTATATCTCGCTGGCCTCTTTTATTCCAGCTGTTCTCTGTCTTATATCTGTGGAAAGCTGCTCCATTTTCTTAGGCTTGTTATGGGAGTATTGAAGTCTTATTCTGGTATGAAGCGACTTCCTTTTTGCTGAGATACCCCGTCTAGTCTTCTCAATCAAGAAGTGAAACAGCTGAAAGGATTTTTACTTGAGTTTTATATAGATCAAAATGCAGACAGAGTATAAAGGCTCTCTTTTGAAGTGGCGCCCATGCCAGAGGTTAGACTCCTGGAAACACTGCAGCGCTTGTTTGATAGAGGCTCTGTTCTTCATAAGTCTGTGCACCTGGGGGCACTGACTGGGCATTAGTGAATGTGGGCATTTCCCACAGTGCATTGTGAGGCGCAGCGCTGGGGGACTGATGAGACGCTGAGGGTATATGTTTACTCTGTGCTGTCTGACCTTGTTTTTTATCTCTTCTACTGATTGTTCTTCTGCTGTTGGGTCAACTCGGGTCTGTGTGCTTTGAGATGTAAACAAAAAGCCTCTAATCGCCTCTTGCTCCTGCAGAAACGGCCTCCATTCGGCCAGTCTCTCTTTCCGCAAGTACTTTCTTTATCCTCTTGGCCTCCTCTGCTGCTGTCATGCCCATCAAAGTGTTGGTAGGAGCTGACTGTGTGTGTTTGTGTGCTTGTGTCATCGTGGGCATTGCCAGGTAAATTGGATCATGTCAGAATGGTCAGTGGTGATGACATGACACTGGAAGATTTTAGCTTGAAGGGACAGAGTGCACACACACGGGCTGCCAAAGAGAGATGAGATTGCAGATGAGTAAACACGGAGGGACTTAGGCTGATTGGACATTGAAAAACAGAAATGTCATGTTCTCTCAGGCAGTATGGCAGGCCTGCAACAAATAAAAAGCCCTGCACTGGGCTTTGATTGATGCAATGTGCGTAGGCCTGCAGTTATAACTTTCACCTTCAAAGCACCTCCCGGTGGTTAATAATGTCACGTGATCATTTCCACATTTTAGTTGTTGGCTTTGGGGCGCATGTTAATGTTTATCTGGTGTTTAGTATTATTTCCAAATTAGATAATTGGACAGAATTTGACACAAAGAATGATTTAAAGGCAACTTTTAGAGAAATCTTGTGAATATGTTGTATGAATACACAAAGGTCTACTAAGACTGTTTTTTGTTTGTTTTTTTACACTGAAAGCAGCTGGTCCTGGCCGTGCTTATTATCTTTCAGGGCTTGACAGTAATGCTTACCAGGTTGCCATTGGCAACCATTTTGAGAACCAATTTTTTGGCCTTTTTAATATCTAAAAGTGGGACAACAAAATGTGCAGCCCAAAATAAATACATTTTAAGTATTTGTTGCAGTGGTTATTTTTAGATATTGCTGTTACAATTGGAACCAGACCGTGCTGTGTGAGTGTGTGTTGATGTGTTTACTCACGTGCACACAGGCATCTGTTTTAGAGATGATGGCGAAGCACATGAAGTTGTTTAACTTTTGGGTTGACAAACCCAAAAACACAAACTGCAAAAAATTTAGTTTGGTCACTGTAATAAAGCTCTTAAACATGTTTTTTTCATGTATCATGTTTTTATTATCATATTATTAATCTGATGCTGCATAGTATCTTAATTACCTCATGTAAGGTGACTAAAAATGACAACCATATTTTCAGTTTTGGCAATCAAAAGCTCATGCCTGCCTGCCAGCCAGCCTTGCAACCATTATAGTGTTGAGCTCTGCTTTTGTGTTGCATTCGAGTACTAGTAATTTGAGCTTTTGAGAAAATTCACACTTCTAAAGCAATTAGGAAATAAATCGCATCAAGTTTATCCACTTGGAGTGTTTACTTCTTTTCTTTAAACTCATTCTGGCCGCATCATAAAAGCGCCTGGCACACATACCCCTCCTCTGTTGTCAGAGAAGGGTAAGCTCTCCATTCTATCTCCTTCTTTGGTTTTGGGAACAAACATGCGGTCTGCTTTTTGTTGTTGCAAAGCAGTACCAGGACCGGTTCTAAATCATCTAGTCCCTCTTGTAACATAAGCTGCAGCTGGAGCTTGTGCAGCTATTCATTTCAACTTTCACCATCAGGATTTCTGGCTCTTTGACTTCTCTGCAAATTCCACCCTTTTTGCGTGGAACGACAGACCTCTAGTCACACCCAGAGCTGTATTCAGCCTTTGAGGACATGCCAAATTTGATTTCAGATTGAGCATACTCAAGCTCATAATGATAGAAATAGAGTGACATGAAGCAGAGGGTGAGATCCAGGGGGAGTAGTGGGTAAATGTTGGATGGATTTGACTGCCAGTTTGGTTACTGACAGCCCCTATATCCTCTCTAATGGATGATGCTGTCAAATTGGCACCCATCACTGGTGAAGCATTATTTTTTTAATTCTGTAGCTTATTACTTACACAACCTCACTTAACCCAAATAAATCATAGCATCTGTGGTTGTTAAACTCTCATCTATGTGAATATTTTTAAAGTATAACTAGGCTGGATATGATTTGGTGATAGTTTCTACATATCAGGCTCGATAAGGCGGCTGGCTGGAACTCATTTCATTGGTTTCCTTACCTCCCACTGAGGGTGTGACCCTCTATTCACACTGGCCATTAAAATCTCAGCATTACTCCCTGCAGGCAATATTGGCACATCGGGGTGTTCGGTTGGTGGTCTGACCACAATAAGAGAGGGTGGAGTTAGACGATTGGGTTCTTACCGGCTCAGAGTTAGTGAGTTATCACCGAGTACAGGAAGGGGAGGGTTAGGCCATTAATGGCAGGGCTTTAGCATCAGTGCTAATTTGAGTGTCAGTTGGTGGGAGATTCCTCCCTGTTGTGAGGTTGAATTGTGGGAGCTGCAGATGAAAGAGGAAGAAGTTGAATGGCGCATTTGGTTTCTTTTGGTCCATACTTTCATAGCCACAGTCGGCGTGAAACACACACACACACACACACACACACACACACACACACACACACACAGTCTCTCACGCAGTGTCCTTTTTGGTTTTGGAGGCACTTGGGGAAGATGGTATGCCTGTTTTCCCAGGCCCCTAGTAATGAACTCTCAAGGATAACATCGCCCAATTAATTGGTTCTGTGGTTTAATTGCACAAATCTCTTTCAGGAAGGTTTGGCAAAACTCCCTTTTATTTTCTTCCCGCTCCACCACTTTCACTTCTCGTCTTAACCCTTGCATTCTTCTTTGCTTGAACCCAGTTAAGGTAAAGAATCGCTCCAGTGAAGCAGAAAGAGAAATGTTTTCATCAGATTGGAGATGCCCGTGTCTGGTTGCAGTCATACACCCCCCCCTCCATACCCCTCCTTCTCTAACTGCAAGTGTGATGAATTTAATATCTATCCTGCCCAAAACCATCGCGTACACCCCTCCCATTCCCACCGCAAGGTTGGAACAGCTGCTCACAATAGAGGATTGAAAACAGAGCTCCCACGTTGTTTTAAATCAACTCCTCGGAGGGTGAAACACTAACATAGTGTGCAGTGCAAATTTGATCGTATTTGAGTGTGATGTGACGTGGAATGTGATTCATTGTTTTTATTGCAAGTTTATTGAGGAATCAAATGACAGGCAGTGAAGCATAAGCAACGTGCCTTCAGGTTTGTTTGCTTTCCACTTGTTTTTTTTTTTCCTTCTTCAGTGTTAATGCTGAACACAGCGTGACACATTAAAATGTCTGACTGGCTGCGGCCTGTAAAACAGTCGAACGCAGGATCTAAAATCAATGTGGATTGCGAATGCGTGGAGAAGGACTTGTAAATTGGCTTCACATAGTAATGCTGCCTGACTCTCTATATGATGAAGTCCATGAGCTGGAAAATTGGTGTAATCATCTTGGCCTCCTAACCTGCATTGCACCCTAATTTGGCTGCGGCAGGAGAGGATGACTGCATCATGGCTTGGCCTCAGCTCAGGAGGTCGAGGCGTCTTGGGGACGAGGCCAGCTACTACTTCCTGCTTGCTGAGAACAGAGGAGCATTAATATGGCTCAATTACACCAGGGTTTATTAAAGATAATTGACCATAATCACAGGTCTGCGTTCACCCCGGGGCTCGTAGTGGCCTTGCAGCTTGGTAGGGGCTAAATAAACATGTTTGACTTTGACCTGAGGTGCTATAGGCTGGACAATGTGGAGGGTGCCACATCTTAGAGGAATGTGAAAATGTGCCTTCTTTTATCTACAAGATGTTTTTACTTCAGCTTTTCAAGTGTACTGAATAATATAATAACACACCTCTCTGTTATTATGATATTCTGTAATCATGCAGAACGGGTGCACTGGCAGAAACATACAGCTAAAGTGTGCCTGTGATTGCCAAACATATGCAAATCTTGATATTTTGTTCCCATAATTGTGACTTCTAGGTGACTGTTTTGCAATTTTTCCACACAGTGTACTAAACCTTTGCAACATCAACTCCTCCAAGTTCATGCTGTACAAGATATTTTGAAAGGTAACCTTATGTTTGGGACATGACAAGTTTGGCTTTTTAGACAATTATTGCTACCTGAAATGGGCCTTGTTGGCATCAAAAATCAAACATGCATATTATCTGGCATTCCTCTCAAGAATATTTGAGACATGGACCTGCTTTTTGAGCATACACTATGTGCCTAATTTCCTGAAGTGCTGTCAGCTCTAAGTGGAGTAATCTTAATAATGCCATGCACAAAATGTGTTTGCAACTGGCATCGAACAGAGCTTCGGCGTTAATATATGCAGCGTTTAGTGGAACATCCTTGCATAACTTAATTTCCAGAAATCTCTGATAGATCGAAATGTTTTTTTGCTTTTAACTCAAGTAGCTGAGGAGCAAAATATTTATCAATGTGCCATACTACCCAGTTTGATCAATCTTTTACTGTAAACATTGGGATAATTCAGAGAACTGCAAGAGAGCTGCAACCACAAACCAACAAAAAGCCTGTCCACAGCTTTATTTGAGGGGACTTCCTCTCCATGATCGCGTTGACAGTTGTGTAGGAGTTGAAGAAGTGACTAATGAGAAGTCAGTCTAGAGAGTCTGTCAGAGTTGGCTGACATCATGCTTTTGTGTCCTCTCTGGTGAAATGGCCTCTCGGTGATAATAGACTATTAATCTCAGGATGGTGGACAGAACGTGTTCACTTTTCTGACAGAGTATTAATATCTCCCGAGGCTTTAATCAGGCCACAATGTCAGGATTATTTTAAGACCTGGGAGAACTGCTGGGCCACTCCTCTCTAGATGAACCGAGATGAAAGACAGACTATCCAACATCAGAGACAGAAAATGAGTTCATTACTGTAATTAGGCCTGTCTTTCTCTCCCATCTCTCCCCCTCCACCTCTTCCCCCTGTTCACCAGGCCTTGTGTCTTAAACACCCATAATGGCGATGCATTACTCCAGTAATAAATGGCTGTTAGCAAAGCAGACCGCCCACCCTCCATCTGCTGCCTCCCTTGTACACACAGCCACAAAGGAAAGGACAGAAAACAGCCTCCTTCAGGTCACACAGAAGATAGATTCTGCTGACCAAGTAGCTCGTGGCACTCTGTCTATTGGTTGGGGGATGCAGGGGGTGGGGGGGTATGTGGACGTGGAATGAGACATGGTACAACAGTGTTCATTAATCACTGTCACTGGGAAAGTAGCTAATAGAAGGCAGGAAAAGGAAACACAGACCACCATGTTCTCTGGTTTATCCTGTCCTGTCCTCCATGTGAAATAAAGGCAATTTCACCCTTTCCTGACCCCGTGTAGCAGCACAAACAGGGAGAGGCTGGACACTATGAACATAAACAGTCTAGTCTCCAGATTCTGTTTTTATTACTATGAATTCATCACCAGCGGGGAAAGAGACCGGAGGCAAAACTCGGATGCTATGTAACAGCCAAGAATGAAAAGACTGATTTTAAATAAGAAGATGTCATTTTATTTTATTTTAATGGCTCGCTCCATTTGTTTTTATGTGGTGATATAATGCTGTTTTCTCCTGACAGCGATAATAAACGTTAAGCTTTGACTGTTTTTTTGGTTTGTGTGTGTTAACCGCATTACAACCCTCTATCTTTTTTTCTTTTTTTTTTCTCTCCACTCGACATGGACTGCTGTGAAAGTCATTCATGCTGTTTTGTTGTCATGCATTGAGATTACAGTATGTCAGTTTCTTTGTTCTTCTTGTTCCCAGTCATCCGTTAAAGCCTCTGTTGGAGTGTCACCATTGATAAAGCCGTTTGCACAGGTGGCACATTTTGCTGTCACCGGCTCTAATTGTTCAGTCAAAGCGTGACATTTGGGTGTCGGTCAGCAGACTGCCATAGTCACCTCTGCTCCCTGTCAGCCATGAGAAAGGGTCCTGAGAATGACATGGGTCGACTGGAGGAACTTAAAATAAATGTCCAGCCGCAAAAGGAGATAGTTGGAAAAATTAGAGTCGATTATAGTAATTCTTTGTTTGTCTTGGTGACAGGATATCTCCTGTGGTGCCTCAGGGTGATGGATGTCTAGTGTTTGAAGCAGAGGGGCCAGCAGAGGTCACTTTCCTTTGAACGGCGTTGCCATATTTACACTGCACCAGATCTGCACATTAGACTTTTTAGAAGAAGAAATGTTACCAAACCAGGACATTAGACTATAATTTTTAATGTGACAATTCACTTTTGTAATTCAGAATTCAAGCTTTATTTAGAAAAACTAGAATCAAACGCGACTTCATATCTAAACCTTCCACTTTGGCCTTTTCAGACACAGACACACATTGTACTGAAAATGACTGGCGCTGGCATTGTTCACTACGCTGCGGCCCGGCACATACTCCATTATTCATAATTCGCCAACTGTAACAGACAGACATATTTCCCAGAACTGTTTGCTACATTATGCATTCACATGACACAACACAATATCTTGCTGTCCTCTCTTGCCTTGTGTTAAATACAGTCGCAGCACGGTTTGTTGCCTGTGAATGAAGCTGCATTGATAAGCAGACCAGTCCATAATAGGACAGAGAGGATTGTGGATAGTTTGGTATTAAATTTAACTGGGAGGTATCATTATCAATCTGTTCCTACACATTTGGGCCATGCATGCATTAACCGGTATTTGGCCCAGGCAGAAGCGCATACTTTATTATTTCAATGTTTCCCACTCATCCCGAGTGTATTTGGTCTAGCCTGACTGGTATCTAATCTTGACGTGGCCCACATTTTCATCCCAAAATAGTTTATCCTCCTCCTTAGCAGTAAACGACAGAAATGTAAACAGTTGTCTGGTAACAGAAGCTATCATATTAAAGGCCAGTGCACAGAGCTGAAGCAAACTTGGGATGTCAGGCCTAACTTCATCTATCACATTCACAGAGAAACCTTAGAGAGAGAGGAGCTTTAACGGGGTTATCATATTCACTGAAGCAAAAAACACCAGCGACCCTGTTCTCTGTGATGTGCAGGGTTTATTGGATAACTTGTAGGGTTTTCACATGATTGCAGAACTAGAAGAAATGAGGCACACCAGCAGCCCCAAAGAACAAGAAAAAAGCATTTAGGTCAATGTAGTGAAGAGTCGCAGTCTCTGTTATGGCATGGTGTGGTGTGATCCTCCATGCAGAAGTCGGCGTTGGAGGAGATGAATCCAGTGCAACACCTAAGTCACTCAGTCCCACTGGACCTACAACTCACCCAATAGTCTGGGGTGAGATCGATAAGAGAGGAACCTGCTTGTGTTTCCTGGAGTTACTCACTTCCTCTTGGGTTTTTTTTTTTTTCTGCGGCAGTACACAGTACAGACTTTGTTTGTTAGCGTCTTTATTACATTGTCCGTATCAAATCGTTTTCCGCAGTTGAAGGAGGATATATGACCAACGTGGCGCCTATTTAACAAAAGTCTACATAGCTGATGTACAGGGACATTACTTATGGATAAAAATGGAAACCATGTGAGTTTGCAGCATGTGCGTATCTGACATCAGAAATACCCAAGAGGGAACGAAGCTACTTTTCAAGGACAAGCCGACCAGTGTTTTCACTCTCCTTCTCTCTGTCCTCTGATGTTCAGGTTAATGAATAAAAGCGCTGATATCAGCCATTTGTCTGTTTGTCATTTCCGCAGTTGAACAAAACTAAACAAGGAGGAAGGGTAAACATGCAAACTTTCTCCTCTGAAGTTACGGTAGTGGAGTGGACTACGGCCTCATATCTGAGTGAATTTTGGCTATTATTACGACTCTGTTTTAAATTTGTTCTAGCCGATTTACCTCATCAGCCCCTTGTTAATTTTCCTCCTCCATCAGATAAAAAGCAAAAGTGGTATTGGCGTTGAACATGCAAAATTATCCCTCCTGTATAATTTGCAGGCTTGATGATGCTGCGAGCGGTTGGATCAGATATTGTTACATGCGAACATTTAACTGAACATCTGCCTCTTGTTGCTGTAATTTGCTTCACCACCATCTGTTAGGCATTGGCTGGAAGCGCCAACAAAGATATACATCTATCTTGTTATAAACTCATAATGGCACCAGCTCCTCTCAAATGCACTAATCAGCTGTATTTGGTGATATGTTCTACATAGCTCCAAAACTAATAAAGCCCTACATACACCTTGGTGGGAGTTTATCACATGATAACAGGGTGCAGATGATTTAGGTCAACAGTATGATCATTTTTATAGCTGAACTGAATGTGCTGTGTTTTGGGGTTATTTTGAGGAATACAAAGTGCTTTTCCTGATGTTTTAAATTAAAATGCCTCAGTTACTCTGTTCTAACCCACTTGCTGTGTGTTAACATTTTCTTCTGTGTTTGTGTTTCTGTGCCACAGATCCAACTCTTCCAGCTGTCGTTCTGCATTGGCGGCACGCTGTGAGAAAAGACTCCACTCCGCTGCGCCTCAGCGCTCCTCAGACACTTGTCCTTGACATCCAAATGCTGTGTGTCGATCGTCGTGCCAGCCGCCTTCTGTGAGTTATGACGACGGCTGCTCCATTGACTCAGGAAAGAGGCTCCTCCTCCACTCGCCACTGAGCAAATCACATGATGTAATGAAGAAGGGTCCTGAAAGTCTGCTCTTCAAGGAGTCTGCCAGCAGGATATGAGTATTTTGAGCCCTGTGACGGATAACAAATCAAACCTTGTGGGAATTGTGGGAGGCCCAGAAGAATACCCCAGAGCCATGCAGTCAGAGGAGCTATTCGGCAGGAAACTCAAAGCCCTGAATGGTGGCATGGGACCACCAGCCTCCAACATGCAGGGGAAACCTGAAGGCGCAGGCAAAACAAATGGTACTCCAGCCATGCCTAAAATGGGCGTCAGAGCCAGGGTGACAGAATGGCCACCGAGGAAAGATGGATGGGACGGGCGGCCTTCACCGAACTATCAGAGCGTGATACCAGTATTTCAGAACGGCCAGCAGGAACACACTGTGGAAATACTGGAGCAAGGCGAAGCTGTCTGTCTGGAGGTAGACTACTCTGACAAATACACTCTGAGTGACCTCCTCAGCCACTCCCCGCTGAAGGGTCTCCATCCGATCCGTCAGCGCAGTAACAGTGATGTTACCATTAGTGACATTGACTCCGAGGACATAATGGACCAGAACGCTGTCAATCCAAACACTGGGGCCTCGCTGCACCGTGAATATGGCAGCACATCCTCCATTGACCGCCAGGGCCTGAGTGGAGATGGCTTCTTTACGATGCTTAGGGGCTACCGAGTGGACACTCTGGACCACCGTAGCATACCACCTCTGGGTTTCCCCGAGTTGTTGCGCTGTGATGCCTCCCTCTCCCCTAGCCTGCAGACAGCAGCCCAGATCGCCAGGGGTGAGATAGTCCACATTCCAGGCTATGACTACATAGACAGCTCTCTCCTCTACAGCCGGGAGCGTGAGAAGTCTTTTATGAGGCGTCTTAAATCGGAGTCATCAGAACCGTCTCTGTTCAGGAAACTGCGGACCATAAAGAGTGAGAGTGACGCCTTGCGGCTCTCAATAGAGGATGACCGGCGACCACTCAGCTTTCAAAAATGCTTTGCTCATTATGACGTCCAGAGCGTTCTTTTCAACATCAGCGAGGCGGTGGCAAGCAGAGCTAACCTGTGCCAGAGGAAGAACACCACTACTGGGGCTTCAGCTGCCTCAGCTGGACCTGGAGCCATTGGAGTGTCTGGAGGTGGAGCAGGGGCTGGACCTGGAGTAGGGACAGATGGCGGAGCAGCAGGATGTAGCAGTGGAAATGCCCCCTTGTTTGAGTCACCACTGGGCAGCAGGGAGGACTTGAACCCCAAGGAGAACTTGGATGCTGATGAGGGGGACGGGAAGAGCAACAGTTTAGTGCTGAGCTGTCCACACTTTCGCAATGAGATTGGCGGTGAGGGCGAGAGGAGGATCTCCCTCTCCAGAGCCAACAGTGCCAACTACAGCGGCGTGTCAGAGAGCTGCTCTTTTGAATCATCTTTAAGTTCACACTGCACCAACGCAGGAGTCTCTGTACTGGAGGTGCCTCGAGAAAACCAGCCTATCCACAGGGAGAAGGTCAAACGCTACATCATTGAGCACATCGACCTTGGAGCATACTACTACCACAAGTACTTCTATGGGAGAGGTAAGGGATGCTTGTGATGAACATGTGATTTTTGAGTTTACTGTGATTAAACAGTGATGATGCAGGAGGATTTAAAGGATTATTCAACTTTCTAGGCTCAATCTGTTTCCTTAAAACAAGACTATGCACAATGCCACGTTCCCAAATGAAACAGGCTCCGCTCATAGGGTCAGATATCTCAACGGCCCAGTTATTTTTGTAGGACCAGATGAAATAAGGTCCAGAACAATAGCAGCCTTGTGTTGGGTGCAAGGGTGTGTGTTTCACTTCCTCAGGAGAGGAGCAGTCGTGTCCTCCCTGTGATATTGCTCTGAACCCTGTGGAGAAGCTGTGATTAGTCATGTGAGAAGAGAGAGGTGAGCGAGAGGGTGCGTTGCAGCTGTTCCCCGCGGGGGCTGCAGGGGTGTGAGGACCCCTCCTATGAAACTTTAGGGTCAGCAGAACTATGCCAAGGTCCCAGGTCCCCTCATTAAAACACCTATATGACAGACGCTGGAAATACCATGCCGACCCCAACCCATCACCGTATTATACATATCTGTTTTTCTCCCTGTCTATGCATCCGAGTTCGCTGCTCTCAGCAGATTGAGTTACCCATTCTTAAGCCTCCCCAGAAAACAGCTGCTTCACCTTTCACACTGAGAGATGCCTGACCCTCTTCAAAAAGATACTCTGTATTAAAATATTCCTCAGTTGAGACTCAGTGTCTCCAGTCAAGGTTAATGAGACCATTATGGATCTGCTCTACTTACAGTACGTTTGAACGTACCACTGACCTCGCTCTGATAATCATTAACGTGAAATTGCTTCGCTCGCCACTCATCCCAAAAGTGGTCTATCTATTCGATCTCTTTCCGTGGCAACACAGGCCAAATGTCTCGTGCCGCTGTCACTTTTGTTTTGACGTTTTACAGAAGATGCCTATTTCACCGTATGTGGATGCAGCCTTTGCCCTTCTTTCATGAGGTGTTTCATTGGAGAGACAAGTCTGTTGTCACCTCTGCTTCACCGCACATATGAAAACAGGCTCATAGCCGCACACACACTCACACAAACATGACCGTATGTCACCACTTTAGGCCAAGCTTTTATCAACCTGGGCTGAACATTGATCCTATTGATTGCCTAAAGCCCTCCCTCCCTCACCAACAGGAGTGTTTCTCCCCAGGCTACGCTAATGGACAGTGTTTCATCCACACCCACTGCCTAAGCCTTGTTATACACAGGTAATGGTTACGAGTGGTCTCGCAGACCAGTAGTGTGGGCGGGGGTGAGGGTTATAGACCAGTTTGAGTCGACTTTACAAGATCTGTTGCAGCTTTAAGAGCATATTTTAAGTTGCTTTCTTTATTAGCTTCATGTTTTTTTTTGTTTTTTTTTTACTTTACATCTGTCATGATGAGAGAGACAGCGACGGGAAGCTCTCCGGTGTGGGCGTGCGAAGGAGATCGAGCGCACATTATTGACAGAAGGAGAGAAGTGTGAAACTGAACCCGAAGTTTATTAGATGTCATATAAAATAACACCACCACATCACCACTCAATGAGAAATTTGCTCGTTTTCTCAGTTTATCTGTCATAGCATGAATGATCTATTATAGCGACAGATGGAGGGTGTCTCTTTTATTCTGTTTCCTCCTGTCTCCTTCGGATGGATTGATGATTGGTTTTTCTGCAGCCCAGTGTCCAACATATGCAGACCGGTAGCGGGTTGAGGCCGTCATTGAGAATCACTTATGTAAACCATGTCTTATATGGAGATATGTGACCTAAAATAAAGTTTTAGAGCCACAAAGTGTAGGACTTTTTAAAGACTTTGACATTTCTGCTGTGTGGGGGTGACAGGCATTATTTGACATGACAATCAAAGTCATCCATTTTTCAACCTTTGGCAAATTGTCAACACCAAGTGATGACTGCCAGTGACATGTTATAGTTGTTGACAAAAAGCTTTTCTCTACAGTCAACACTGTCTCCTTCACTGCGCCGTCGGTATTCAAATGCCCAGTGGCCTTGTATGCATAGGCATTCTTCCTACCACCATTTGACCTTATGCCTCACAGAGCATTTCCCCCCCAGTCCACTGTCCCGGACAAGCCGTGCATTCCTCAGACGGTTAACCCGTGCCTTGTACATACAGTTCATTTATTATTCATGCTGATATGTGCATTGCCCCGATGTTAATGCATCGGTGACAAGAATCAGTTTATACATGGTATGCTCCACATGGCACAGATGCAGAGTCTAAACTTCTGCAGGAATGTCTTTGCGAATGTCGGCGCTTTGAGTCCCCGCTGAGGTTTTTCTTTTGTTTTTGTCTGCTGAATCCAGGTCTTTCTCCCCGGCTTTAGCTTGGATTAGGGAGTGTTTGCTCAAGGCACCGCTTATTGTGTGCAAAGCTCTGCTCCTGTCTATGTCCTAAACAGAGACACACACACAAAACACACTCAGAGCTTTATTAGACAAGTTATTATACAAACATAAGTACATGTTTTACAAAGATCCTATATCTTTATGATATTCTCATTAAGTAAGCTGTATTTTGAATGCCTCATTTTGGCAGTTCAGTGAGTTTAAAATTTAATACTTCTTATTTTAAAACTGAAATGAGTCCTAGCTCTTATAATGCTTAAAACTAACAATACTGAAAGCCTGAAGTCCCACTAGTGACTCCCCTAGTGTCTATTAAATTTTTCATTATATCCCACAATACAAAACTGCTGGAAAGAACCAACAACACATTGGCAACTCTGCTGTTCCTGCAGCCTGACCACAAATGAGGTTAAAATGTTCATCCTCATGGGAGCATTATTAGAGTCTGTAAATTTCATGTCAATCTGCCCATTAGAATATTATAACTATAATTTACTGCACAAATTAACCTCCTAACAAAAGAGGAGAACTCACTGAGTGCCCACAAATAAAAAAAAAAAGCATCCTGACAAGAAAATTTAATGAGTCTGCCCATTAGAGTTTGTACACTGGAGAGTTGAGGGGCTACTAGAACCATTAGCAGACTTTGTTTGATTGTTATGAATGTCCACAGGAAATGTCCTGAACATCTCAGCATCAGTATTTGAGATAGCTAATCATAGATCAAAGTGGAAACATTTCCTGTAAACATTTACATTAATTATTCTTGATTGAATTGTTCAGCCGATGGACGTACTGACCAGCTGCACATCCACAGGCCCTGCCCCTAAAATCCTCATTTCTAAATGATGTAAGTCTCTTTTTTTGGTTTTGACCAGCAGCTGTTCCACTGAGCCCGGCCAGAGGGGACATCCCGGTGGCCTAGGGTTTAATGCGCATACCATGTAACCGCTTGTCCTGGGTTAGATGTAGCCAGGAAAGTTCACATTGCTTATGTCTCCACAAATATTCTTCCACCCTGCACAGTCAATTATGAAATGAAAGCAATATGTCATAGAAAGAAAAGCAGAAATGTATCCCGTACTTTTAGCGTGTTATATAAAGCCGAGGTTTGCTTCAGAAGCAGTAGCAGACTGTCTGTAGTGGTGTGAGTCTAGATTCAAAAATTCCCTGTTGGTGATGTTCTCTGATACTTCTGAGGGTCTGCGTTAAGTTACACTTGTGGTGGGATCATAAATCCATCGCTTCAGAATGACGAATGCAAAAGATTATATATTTTATTTTAACCAGAGTCCCAGATCCATCTTTAATACTGAATCATGCTTAATAAAAACATGCCTGTAATAACACATGGTTCTACATTTGTTGTCGTGAGAAGCATGATGTTATGTGTATTTGGGTCAGCAATGGGTTGGAGCGGGTCAAACTTGCCAGGGCTGTATTTATATTTATTTATTTACTTTTTAATTCCCAGGGCTGCCACTACAAGCCAGGTTCTAATTCTAAATGGATTAAAATTGGACCTCTGCTCCTTTCTGTATTCGGTGTCACAGCTCGCCCAGGACCAATCCACACAGACTTTTTACATGGATAAATAAATATATGGACTCAATAGCATAAATATTCTGTTGAAGCAAAAGCTGTGATTTGATATCGATGTGAACAAGATCGTAGATTCTCATTCTCAAAAATCTGTCTATGTGCACCAATTTTTACAACTTCAGTCAGTTTGATGTCAACTCGGAGCGCTTAATGTGATGCTGAATGTTTAATTCTGATCTTTCTTTCTCATCCTCCAGAGCATCAGAACTATTTCGGGGTGGATGACAATCTTGGACCTGTGGCGGTGAGCGTCCGCAGGGAGAGGCTTGACGATGGGAAGGAGAAAGATGGAATGCAGTTCAACTATCGAGTCACCTTCAGAACCAGTCAGGTAAATATAATACACAGAATATAATGCACGCTCTGCTTGTTGCCTTAAATCCGAGTCGAATTATTCTTGGAAAAACATGCGTGATTTCTATTATTTTATTAAAGAACTGACTATGAGCCAGAACATGCTTTTAATAGATATTTTTCGTATATTGCATTCAGCATGACATGTTAAGGTCACACAACTCACGGTTCATTCAAGCAGCACAGGAGTGCAGGAATGCTTCACTACCCCTGAAAACAGGAGGAGGCTTCTTGCTGCTCTCCCAATCCTAAATCTGCTCCTAGCACCCTAATGTGTCCAGTGATTCGGTGCCAGTTGTGACTCAGATGGTCACTCATGCACACACTAGTTCAGTCTATCAGAGTCGGTGTGATCGCCCTGGCTCGCTCGCTCTCTCACACAAACACATGCGCACACATATGTACACACAAGCTGATTAATCCACAAGCTGAGATGCACAGTCCCTGGTGGTACAGAACCCTCTCCTTGATTGATGCTGGGTGGTCTCATCCACTGAATAATTCAGGTGCAACAGATGTGTCAGGCAGGGAAATGTCACTGATATCCAGTGCCATTCTTGGTTTAAAGCACCACTCCCACGATGAAACAATGTATCTGGGTCATGGTAGCCCTGCAAGTAGCACGCAGAAAATGTTTTAACTCCCCAACCACTGGAGCGTCTATTTGCATGTACTCCTATCATTTAGCCTCCGCTCTCTCTGCCTCTCTCCACCCCACTCTCACTCTCCCTTCCTCTCTGAGTCTGTTAAGTAATCTGCTTTTCAGAAAGCCTCTCTGTCGGCCAGCCTTGCCATGACATTCATGTCCACAGGGGTGTGCAGATGGAAGTGAGTTTATGGGCATAAATGTGTCTGTAATGTTTCACCAACAGCACAGGATTATAGAGTGGGTGTTTCAAAGCTGTTGGGTTAATGTTTACTGGCACATTAATGATCTTAATAGTAAAATACCACTTAACATCCAGTGTTCAGTTAACCTATCTTAATTATTTAGAATGCAAGTTCCTAATGTTTTCCAATAGAGCTGTAATGGAGCCGTTGCTCTAAATAATATGGTGTAACATAAAGGGATATTATGACACAGCTGCTAGCATGCAAGCCTGGTTTTCATTTCCAACACTCTGAAATAAAATCTAATGATTCAAGCAAAGTGTGGGCAATGAGATCCAAATGCATATAGTCACTGATTGACCTAAATGGAAGCAGTGCACACAAAGACTTAACACTTTGTACAAAGGGACACCAAGACCTCATAAGATACGTACGTGACAATAAAAAATCTGTCTTTTCTGTCAGCTGACCACACTTCGTGGAGCCATCCTGGAGGATGCCATTCCATCCACTGCAAGACACGGCACGGCCCGTGGCCTGCCGCTGAAAGAAGTGCTGGAATACGTCATCCCGGAGCTGAATATCCAGTGTCTGAGGCTGGCCCTTAATTCCCCTAAGGTCCCGGAGCAACTACTCAAGCTGGACGAGCAGGGGGTGAGTACATTGAGATGTCCTTAATGTTTTGAGTGCCACCACAGACCTCTGCTGATGATGATTAAGCAGCACTGGAGCAATCTGTGGTTGAGTGCTTTAATCAGGGACTTTTGTTGATAGGGAATGATTGTTCTTAAAGGAACAGTGCAACTATTTGCTCTTTCTACGGAAGCTGCAGGGTAAAAATCCTAATTTGTTGTTTTATGCGGTGTTATGTGCAGGGCCAATATTTGTCTAGATTTAGTGACTTACTAGAGCCTTGTCACTGTCAGATTGCCGTTTGAGACTCCAGGATATCTCTGCATGTGGACAAGAAGTAGTTTGTCACATAACCTTGTTGTTACACTTATATATGAAACAAGATGTGGATTTTATTACCTTCTGACAGAGCCGGGCTAGCTGTTTTCCAGTCTAAGCTAAGCTAACAGGCCACGGGCTGTAGCTTGATAATGGGGATATATGAGAGTGGTGTCAATCCGCTCCTCTAACTATTCCTTTAGGGAAGGTAAAGCTATAGGCCATTTACTTTCCCCCACACATATTTTACATTTATTGTTTCATTTTGAAGCCACCATATTACATATTAAGAAGGATGTTTTGGATTTCAAGAATGATGGATTGTACTGATATTATTATATGGATTTTCTTTTTATTTAAGGTACATCTGTCTCTGTTTCTGACATTTGCGTCAGCTATAGAAGGAAACAGGGGAGGGATTAACTTCAAATAGCACGAACCTTCACGTCCTATATGTGGACTGCTTATTATAGATGAACACAGGCTCCCCGGTGGAGGCATAAGACAGCCAATATCACACTTAAATAGAATCAATATGGATCCCGCTCTCTGTGTAGCCAGCATCGACTACTTTGACACACATTTTCTGCTGATAGGACATTCAGGCACAAGCTGAAGTAACTCACCACTTTTGATAACTTACTTATCTGAGAGCAGGTGATTTTGTATTCTGCCTGGATGGTGGTGGATGTCATCTTGCATTATCTCTGCTGGAATAAAATGGCTATTAGTGACATGGGCTCTCCATATTCACAGGTGTCAGAGATGGATTCTTTGTGTGATCTTAAGGCCTTTATTTCCTCATCTATTAAAACTGCAAGCTGGAAAGGAGCGTGGGGGGATTAGCTAGTGCTGTATTGTTTATCTTACTATCAGAGAATTGGCTGCTTATTAGTGTAATTACATTCATTAGCATGAGCCCATCCTTCCAACTGACAGGGGAAAGACTCTTATAATAGAAAGTGTCAGCCATGTCCCTCTTGTATATTAAGATTGTGTTGCACACATAAACAAGAGCAGTGCGGTGTCCTCTCTAAAGCAAGTTAAATGCACTTAAGATAATGACAGACTTTGTGTATCTAATTATTGCAAAGTAAATTTTTAAGTAAGTGCTCATATGAGATCCTACTGCAGGATCCCAAGAAGCTGTTTTTTCACCTGCCATACAACTTCCCTTCAGTATGAGATACTGTCTGCAGATACAGACTTTGATATAAGACTGAAGCTGACACATAGGGGGAAGAAAAGCAATAAAGTAATCTAAGAAACTACTCTGAGAGGAGGAGAGCGCAGGCTAAGTGGGGCTTAAAGCTATTCCAACTGGCGCTCCTCCTCACAGACCTCAAACCAAACGCCCAACAGAGGCCAGATTTTTATATTTGGACATCAGTATTTTTGTACACTCTGTTTTAATCATCAATGTTATGCTTGCCGTGCAAATGTTTAATAGCCAGGCACCCCGTAATCTTCATTTTAACCAAGCTGGACTTTCACCGCCCTTCTAATGTGTTTATGCGAGGAAGCTAATATTGGACAGGAAGAGCTGCAGCTCAGAAATAGAGTGGTCTGCCAGGCCTGTTTTTGTTTGTTTGAGTGCATAATTTCTTCCACCGCATGTAGAAAGCTTTATTTGAGGAAGTTTTGTGTGTATGCACGCTGTTGAGGAGATGTTAGTCCTCCGTTTTTGTGTTTCGAGTGTGTGTGTGTGTGTGTGTGTGTGAAAAGGCTTCATTTTGCTGTGAACAGAAAGCACGCATGGTGAGTGAGAGTGTCCTAGAGCAAGATAGCCTTCATAATCCTCATGATCAGCTCTGCAGAAAGAATATCCCTAAAAGCAGTGTTGTACACTGGGCTGTAATGGCCCTGGATGTAAGAAGAGAACAGGGCATATGTGAATGTATTTTAGATCACATTGTAGATCACCGTGATCTGACTGTGTGCAGATGGACTGGGGAAAGCATTAGGCAGGGAACAGTTTTTGAGATGTGATTTTAGGTGATAGAAATCACAAATGAGACATTTTTCTAATAAAATAAAAATGTGTATCTGTTGTTTCCATCTAAAGACTAAAATCTGGGAAATAAAAATGATTGTTTAATAGAAAGAGTTCATCAGCTGCATCGTTTTCAGGGTTAAAAATCTGATTTCAAGCTTTATTTTACAATTTGTGATAATAAAACTACAGATCTTAACAAGATAAAGGCTAGCCTGCGGGTATCTGCATGGAAAATGTAACTACACATGAAGCTGGTTGTTGACAGTAAAGACAACATCAAAGAGGTCAAAGACAGGCGACATATCTTTCCCTCTAAGTAATGCTGAACAAATGACCCCCTAGAAAACAATATTCACTGCAGCGCTCTGTATCATAATGTGAACAAAGGATAAAACCATGACGCTTCCCAATTGCCAACCCTGCTAATCAAGTTTTGCAGCACTCTTACAACAGTCAACAGGTAAAGCCTTTGCAGGGCCATAAATCACTCCCGATGCCCACAGCGACGGCTCAACTCTGAAGTACAATTCAGGCTTAAGTGAGATTTGTTCCACAAGTTCAAGAGTGTAATCTACCACCTACTGAGGCTGTTATTGCAGTGCCAAAAAAATCACCTCTGCCTTATGTAAATCAATCCCCTGTCATGACATTGAAACTTGAGGATTAACTTTGTGAAATGATGTAGTGACCAGAATTTTTTCCCCTTCATTTCCCCCCACATCTGCATCCCTCTTTCCCCTTTTTTTAGATATTGCTGCTGTGGAACTTCTGCCCCAAAAACAGCATTAGATGTTTGTGTAATGGTGCATGATGATTTTAACCAGGTTTTCGCAGCCATATTTTGGAATTTTTTTTGCTGCATCGGGACACTGCAGTGCAGACAGATGTCACAGCGTTGTGTGTGTGTGTATGTGTGTGTTGTGTTAGGACACTGCTGTATCCCTCAGGTGTGTCTCAGAGCTCCCCAAAGGGAACGTTGTCCTCATTTCTCTCTCCACTCATTAAGTATCTTTCCATCCTTTGCATTTTGTAAGATTTTTTTTTTTGTTGAAGAGAAGATGAGGGAAGAACGATTTTCAACCCTTTCTCACAGATGGAGGGAGAGGAACATGGGGGGCGGTGGGGATGTAAAGAGAGACAAAATTCCAGCTTTCTAGCAATGTATGCTCAGATTTTTAGCAAGTGGAAAAGCTAATTACAGATCAGTTAAACGGGATATAGCTTTATCTCTTACCTTCATCCATCAAAAGACACATCAAAGGCGGTTACGCAATGAGGTTGACCTGAGGAGCGGTATTCATCTGTATATATGTTATATGCCCTCATGTGTTTGCACTTTCCAGGCAGCGGCAATTTCGCACCAAAGGGCAACGTGATTGTCCTTGCCACCGGCCAATCTGTTAAGAGGAGCAGGAGGTTAAGTGAGCCCATATAATGCAGGATAAAAAATAGAAGACCACATCATTGCATTGCACATCATGCCACTTCCACTGGGCTTGATGGTATAATAGCTTTCCGCCACCATAGAGGCTTTAGTGTAGAGCAGAGACTGGTTGATAGAGGAAGTCATCATGGCAACAGTGTCAAGAGCAGACCGGGAACGAGTGGGAGCAAAAAGACAATTGCAGTTTATTTCAGCTTATAGATCATTTGTCGGCTCTCACATTCCAAGAAACCTTTTCGTCTTGCTGCATTGACACATTTACCCCCGGGTCAAGATCACCCTGTCCTCAGCTGTGAATATTGGGCAACAGGTGGCAAAGGCACAAGGCTATTTTTTCATCCATTTTTTCCCCTCTTTAACTTTCTTTTTTTTGCCAGCATCAGAGAGCTACAGGCCATGAAAGATTCATGTTGAAAGAGAGAGCTCTCTCTCTCTCTCACGGTGCTAGAAGAATCACTCTGGATGTTTTATTTCTTCCTGTCTCTTCGTGAGACAAGTTCATATCAGACCTGTAATTTCTGAATAATAATAATACTTGCAAGTGGAACCCTGTGAGATTTGGCTGCCTCATTTATGTCTATAAATACTGCTCTTTGTGACAAGACATTTATCTTTATCGAGGTGACTTTGAATTAAGAGTATTATTATTGGGGTGGTATCAATGCTGTTGCAGTTAGGACTTTACCAAATAAAGGTTTTGCTTAAGGGTATGTTTTTTTATAAAGCATTAAAATGCTATTGCTGGAAGCTTGTAGAGTTTTCTGCCGTAAACCAAAGCTATGCTGCGATATGTCTCCTCGTTGCTCCACAGCTGCTCTTAAATAGCAGCTATTATCTGGGCTTGATTTATGCTCTGCTCAGAGCTCCTGAGAGTTCACAGCCTGGCTTCACAAAAGGGGATTTCAGCCCTCTCCTAGAAGACTCACGAAGACCTTCACATTAGCTGTGACGTGATGGAAAGTGGGCACTCTCATGCTTTGAGTGCATAATGTACTGTATGTATGAGTGGGGTGTGCGATACATATCAGCGACAGGAAATGATACTTACACACTGAGTGTCTGTGTATGTTCCTCGTTGCAGCTAAGCTTCCAGCACAAGGTGGGAGTGCTTTACTGCAAGGCAGGCCAGAGCACAGAAGAAGAGATGTACAACAATGAGAGTGCTGGGCCAGCGCTGGAAGAGTTCTTGGATCTGCTTGGGCAGAGAGTGCGCCTCAAAGGCTTCACCAAGTACAGAGCCCAGCTGGATAACAAGAGTAAGATAAAACACACATCAAACTAAATATTCACAAAGTGCAAGCCCGTACACTTTTAATCCAACTGAGTGCAGACGCTCCGCTTTGTTTCATGTTGCTTTTTTCAGGGGCTGTAATGTTTTCTAGGCCTACATATCTTTAATCTCTGTTCAATTACATCATCAGCTTATCTAATTCAATGGCCTTTTGTAATGAGGCCTGAGACCTTGACTGCCCTGTCCTGTGTTCCAGCCGACTCCACAGGCACACACTCTCTCTACACCACCTACAAGGACTATGAGCTGATGTTTCACGTGTCCACCATGCTCCCCTACACGCCCAACAACAGACAGCAGGTCAGTAAACTCTGTAAACACTTCACACTCTGCCCCTTCCAGCAGACCACCATGTTTGCTTTACGGTGTGGTGAGTCTCTAATGGTGGTAATGGTGGTCCCTGAGCAGCTTCCTCTTAGGATATCTTCAATCCCAGTTCTTTCCAATCTTCCCCAGAGGCTCATTTTGCCACGGTAATGACCTATCAGTTGAAAGCATGAACATTGCCATGGTAACGGTACCCCGTAGTAGAATTTTAATCAATGCATCCCCAGGGGCTGGACCTGACATGGTATAAGATGGGCCTCTCTGTCTGCACTAACAAGTGGAATTAAGTGGATGTGGTGGTGGACTGACAAGCAACGGCCCGATAAAGCCGCGATAAGAGAAGTTCACTATATTAGTCTCTGCACTCCTTGTATGGAAGCACTTTTTGAGCCCATAATAAAACCTGTGGGTACAGCACTGCAGAGATATTACATGTAAAGACACTGAAGGAGGTGGTAAGTGAGTGAGAGGCAGGGTCTACAGTGAAACAGTGCCGAGACCTAATCTACCATGTGCATCTAAAGCGTCTGATTGGTAGGATTTAGGCGGGGGGTTCTTTCTCTTTTCTTTCTCCTCCTCCAATTGTATTTCATGGAGTGAAATAGTTCAATTTAATCCCTGGCAGTAATCTTCCAGCAGACCCAAGCGGGGCTTGGCCCACTCATCCCTTCATCCTTCCCAATTCACCTCTGTACCCTCTAATCCTGCTTGTTTCCCGCTCTTGCTGACCCTCACTGGCAACTTTAATGCAGCCAGAGAACGAGGTTAGCTCTTGGCACAATCCAACAATACAAGCAGTCTAAATTGAGTTTGGGAGAATATGTCTCCATCCAAAAAAAGCCTGAATTGTGTTAGTGAAATGCACTCCTTCAAAAAGCTCTTTTATCTTGATTTCGAATACAAAATCAAAAGCAGAACACAAAGCTCTATCAATAAATAAATCTGAAAACTGTGTTCTCTGTATGTTTTATTCTCTATATTAAATGTCTGTGCAATTTGTTACTTGACATTGAAATGTTTCTTGACTTCAAATCTGTGTCCTCTTGAATTCTTGTATTATATTCACCCTTTTTAATGATGCCTTTTCTTCTTGTATTTGACTCATTCTCCCTTTTTTTTAAACAGTTATTAAGGAAAAGGCACATTGGCAACGATATCGTCACCATAGTATTCCAGGAGCCCGGGGCCCTTCCTTTCACTCCAAAAAACATCCGCTCCCATTTCCAACATGTGTTTGTCATCGTCAAAGTCCACAACCCCTGCACTGATAACGTCTGCTACAGGTAAATAGAACAAGCATGCACCATGCCTGCAAGGCTCCCTCAAAGCGATTTCACTCCTTTCCATGGGATACGAAGCAACCTAACATCCTGAAGACAATTTAGAAGATTTCTATTTATCTTTTGATGTGCTTTGCATTAATATCTCCATGCCAAGCGGCACTACATGAACTTTTAAGAGCACTTAATTTGAAAGAATAATAATAATAGCCTGCTGAGTGCTTTCTGTGGTTTCTGTCATGACTTCATAGTAATGTGCAGGAATCACAAGGCTCTTTTGATCCGTTCAGTGATGATACAGTTATTATCTTCAGAGACACCTTGAAATTATGACTTACGACTCTTTTCTTGAGTGTTTCTGAAGTCAAGACGGCTCTTGTTAATAACATAGCATGTGTTGAACAGAGCAAGATTAGTCTGAGCTCCACTCAGTCTTCCCAACAGAAATAATTTCCCTGAAAGCCGTATAATTTTAACACTTCAAATGGCTGCTCATTATAGGTACAGTTCAATACTCCTTCACTTCTTGTTAACTGTCACCACTACATTTAAATCATTGTTGTCATTCTGTTTTTCAGCGTGGCTGTGTCCCGATCTAAGGACGTTCCCCCATTCGGCCCCCCAATTCCCAAGTCCGTAACGTTCCCAAAGTCAGCAGTTTTCAGGGACTTCCTGCTTGCCAAGGTCATCAATGGAGAAAATGCCGCACACAAGTCAGAGAAGTTCCGAGCCATGGCGACTCGAACGCGGCAGGAGTATCTGAAGGACCTGGCTGAGAACTTTGTCAGCACAGCTACTATAGACAATGCTGTCAAATTCAGCTTCATCACACTCGGAGCCAAGAAGAAGGAGAAGGTGAAACCCAGGAAGGATGCACATCTGTTCAGCGTGGGAGCCATCACCTGGAGCGTCCGTGCCCGGGACTTTGGCCAGTCGATGGACGTGGACTGCTTGCTCGGCATTTCCAATGAGTTTATTGTGCTCATTGAGGAAGAATCAAAAAATGTGGTCTTCAACTGCTCTTGTCGTGACGTCATTGGATGGACCTCAGGGATTATGAGCATTAAGATCTTCTATGAGCGCGGGGAGTGTATCATGCTGTCTGCCCATGACAACTGCGGCGAAGACATCAGGGAGATGGTGCAAAGACTAGAGGTAAGATCCTT
This sequence comes from Argyrosomus regius, assembly GCA_946959425.1. Classification (NCBI taxonomy): domain Eukaryota; kingdom Metazoa; phylum Chordata; class Actinopteri; family Sciaenidae; genus Argyrosomus; species Argyrosomus regius. The sequence goes on from OX336894.1 coordinate 20,052,415, forward strand.
AAGCTGTAATAATCTCTGTCATTTTAGAGGTCTTAATATCTGATGGATTAGACCATGATGGAGGAGGCTTGCTAATCCTTTGTAGCATACTTTATGCACATGTCTTTAGTATCAGTCTCAAATCGTATCATAGAAGAAGATTTCTGAGAACAAAAGACATATAATCAGTTTCAATCAACATCCACCTAACAGAGGGAGCAATTCATTCTCTGTTTGATTCTCTGTGGTTAATTGAAGGTTTCCTCCTAGTTTGGCAACTGCTTAATTTTTTAAGTATTACAGTAAAAACAATTAAGTCGTCACACTGTCGACAAACTGTTTTACTGGACTGGCCGAGGTGCAGCCCAGGTTGGCACTAATACATGAACATGCACTGAGTCAAAATGAGCCAAATATTGATGACGCCTACATCTGTTCAGCCACGGGGCAGGAAAGAAAAGGGAAAAGACCATCACAATTTCAATTTGTATGTATATAAAACAGAACATCATCTGTATCTCCCTCTGCACGCTGTGTTCTTCTTCCCCTGTTGGTCACTTTCTCTTTGCTCTGCATTGCTGGGGCAACACAATTGTTGGCTTGATGCTCTTATTTCTTATATAGCCTACAGTCAAACATTTTTGTTGGGTGGCCCAGTGGGTGGACCATAATGTTTCAGGCCCTTTGCCCTGCTGGTCACCACCATGGTAGCTTCCATTCTTTTATATGTGAGAGGCGTTGGCCCATTCCAGGATTTTGCAGGTCTGGACCACAGTTGTCACATTTTTCTTGCTGTTGCAGCTTTGTTGTAGCAGTGTCAGTCCCAATATCTACCAGTATATCTTGCCTAAAAAGTGACCTATAACTAACTTCCATAAAACATGGACTGGTAGTCTGTCATCAAAATTGCCCAGTAAATCTATTATGACAGTGTTTCACACATAAGCCGCACGGCATATGAGGGAAAATGGCTGCCTTTACTTTAAATGGTGCAGTGAGGCATTTTACTTTGGGATAGTTGTGGTCTCTCTGTGGTGAAACAATGCATTCTGCAAATATTGCTCTTGCCATCGTAGCTTTACTACTTACCACAAGCCTTGTTATTTTATTTTCATCATTATGTCAGCAGAACAGTTGCTTGTTTAACTTATATCTATCCTGTCATGTCTCATGTGTTGCAACTCTGCACTGAGATTTCAGTATTTTCTTTCCTTGTGTGCCTTTTACTGACTTTTTCCTCAACATTGTAAGAATGTGGCTTATAGAATTAACTGACTGACTTTACCTCCTCCATCTACCTGGTCCTGATTGGATTGTAGAGAGACAGGAGTGTCACTTCAGTGTGAATTTCTAAAGTGAAATCAATAGAGTCCAGAGAGCGTTAAGGACCTCCTGCTGATCGCTTTCTTTGGCTGAGAATCAGCAGAGGTATACAGGCAAATGTTTAGGTCATACAAGTACACAACGTCCTGCTTTTGATCTGGGTAAAGCATTCAAAAAAATCAAAAGCCACAGCCACTCCCTGCGAAAGTCAGTTCATTTAATGGAGCGAAAGATTAGTGATGATGTGATCGTGTCCCATTCTTGATTTTGCGGATGTCTGGGTGCAGGTACAGGAGGAGGCAGCTTAAACAGGACACCAACCCAGTTTTGAAGGGGAGGAGAGGAAACACAGACACTTTTTTTTGGGTCTGAAAGACTAAGAATAGAGGACACTTGGCCTCAGACTACTTCACTCCTATGGAGAGCTGCCCACTTAGTCCTAGTTCTCTCATCCCCATTTTGTAGTTCTGCCTTGGCCATCTGTACAACGCAGTGGCCTTGGTTACACTGTGTGATTTTTGGGGTCAGATGGGTCTAAAGTACCTTTCAAGTTCATAAGAAAATAGGTCAAAACACCTGGTTCCTCAGCTTTGAATCCTTATTTCCGTTCCTTGTGTTGCTGCATAGGCTTGCTTTTCCTATTCTGGTTCCCATGGTTTGTTTACTGAACCTCTAATCAGGCAACCCTTTGTTTCCTTTAAATAACATTGAGGTTGAATCCCAAAATCCAAACCTGAGCTGTGCATGACCTTATTTCTGCCTGCCGGGCTGCATACTCCATTTATCCCTCTGGCAATCTCATCAACAGTTTAGAAATTTTCAACAGACCCTAGCCAGCATATCTTTCAGCTAGTAACATGAGAAACAATCCATTTCCTGCTAAAGGCATGAACAAGAATCTCAGTCGTCTGAGGCAGAGATAATAAAATATTAGACATTAAAATGAGTAAAGGTAAACGTGAACATGAGCACAAAGGTTTTGCATATCACAACCACCTCAAAAACCACAAGATCCTGGAAAGGTGTTTTCCATAATTAATCACAAACGGACACGGATGTCATTCAGCATCTACTCAGCTCATCATAAGAAAGGACAGTGCAGGATATATTAGCATTTGTGATTAGCCAAAGCACCTCACTTCCTCGTTCACTATGCTAATATCCTCTCACATTTACTGTCCACTCACCCACGGGATTTGTGAGGGGTATTTCGCGAGTAAAAGCTCAGAATAAGTATTAATAAGTGGGAGGCTATTTGTGTAACTCGCACCAGACAGTGGAGCAGCAGCAGCAGGCACATTTGGGTATGAGCTGACCGTGCATACTTTGTCTTAAAGGTGTCTGTAATGTCCCAGAGGTTGACTCGAATCATGTTTCATTGCGAGGATTTACAGGCTGCCGGACCTGTGATGTAATGCGAACCAGAGTGAACAGATTGCCCACTGTAACACACAGAGGAGCCCAGTGTGGGAGCACAACTAAAAGCTTTGTGATAACGTCCTGCTCTCCAGGGTGTTGCTGAGCTGGGTGGCCGCGTGTTCGGCTTTTATGAGACAAGTCATCTTGGCTCGGGTGCCATGTATGCTGTCAATTTTTTTTTTAGTGTTTCCTGAACAAAATGCAGGACGTCTCTGACATTTTGTGTGTGTTTCTTCTTGTATTATATACTGTACACCAGCAGGACTATAAATAAAAATAAATGACTGCATCTGCTATAGGTTTGAGTGCTGTGAGAGGCTGGGTAACAAAATGAAATGATGCAAAAACTATGATGACATAGGAACGGCTTCCTACATACAGACAGTTGACAAATTAAAGGAAAAACCAACATATATATATAAGTGTCCTCTCAAGGTGTTGTGTCATGATGAGCAAACAAGAACAGCTTGTACCTTGGCATTGATTCTACAAGTCTGTGAAGGAAGAGCACCACTCCTCCTAAAGATATTCTCTAATTTGGTGTTTTAATGATGGTGGTGGAGAGCGCTGCCTGACATGTCGGTCTAAAATCTCTCATAGGTGTTCATCTGGGTTCAAATCTGTTGACTGTGAAGGCCATAGCATATAATTCATTTTCATACTCCTCATACTGACCCCTTGTGCCCTTGATGGCATCTGCATTCACTGTTTCTCCACTCACTCAGGTGTTTCCTTTTAATTTGTCACCTGCCTTTACAGCAATGGATTACTATACAGTAATGCTGAAATGATTAGACAATTAATTGATCAGTCAATTGAAAGAAAACTAATCAACAAGTTATTAATCATTTTCTCAAATTTTCTGACACCTTAAGGACATTTGATTAATCAAGAATAATGTCAGTAATCGTTAGTTTCATTTATCAGTTTTGGGATCGCAATAAATTATTAATCATTTTTATTATCAGTTTAATTGTTTGATGATCTATATTCTATAAAATGTCCAAATGTGGAAGAGGGAGACAGGGAGGTGTCTGAAATCCAAAAACATTTAACTTGCATCTCAAAAACATCTCAATCAATCTTAAGCATTGTTGCTTAATTAACAATTTAATCAGGCAACTGATCGATTAATCAGTACTCATCGGCAGTTATGAGTACGTGTTGACATTAATGTCTTACTCTGGCTACTTTTGCCACTTTAAGCAAAATTGTGCTTCATCATGTTAGAAGCCTCTGTCCTAGATTCAGATATTAGATCCTGAGAGAATCACAAAAATACAGCTCGAAGGAAAAGAGTGTCCCTAGATTTCACCAGTCTGTGCTTCAGTTCTTTGAAGTTCAGTGGGATGGAAAGGTTTTGTCATGTCTGTGAAACATGCTACTACAGACGGTGTCATCAGTGTCAAAGCTGCTTCTGACTGTCAGACCTCTCACCGAGGATCAACGCCAGCAACACAACTTGACAACAGATTTGAGGCCGATACTGTTTGTTTCCTCAGGACAGTGTTGCGGTTTTATGTCACCAGTCCTTAGAGCCTGTCATTAAGACTCTGTGTGGAAACACTTTGGTTACACACACGTTCACGCTGCCATACTTCATGTCACCATCCTTATCAAATAACTTAACGGGCCACAAATCCCTCCTTTGAGATAATGAGTGTCCTGGTCATTTCAGCCATTATGGATTTGGGCCATTCGGGGGAGAACCTGGGCACATTAATTTTCAGGATGGACTGAATAAGAGGCCTTGATGAAGGCATTTAGAAAGCCATTATTTAGGCCTAATGAATTTCTGACAAAGGGCAGTTTGATTCATGGTCCATACAGCCAATGTCTTCCTCATATACAGCCCATTTACTTCCAGACTTTGCGATTGAGTGATTGTTTAGTTTGTGGGTCATCTCACCAAAGTGCTCCTCTACTTTTTCTGCCTTTGAAAACTGCCTGTATTCATAACAAAACTGAGACCAATGTCACTTAACAGGATGAGTTTCTTCCTCAGTTAATAAAGTTTTAGAGTCATGTCTCTCTATAAGGCCCATCATGGTTGTCTTGGGTCCCCTCGCGCACAGCGGGGTAGGATTTCTGCCAGTGTGAGAATCTGGTGGAGTGTTGACAGGCCATAGTCTGAGTTAATGTGTCCCTGAAGCCAGCTGCCACTCTGCAAATGGAGGCACTCATCCAAAACAGAACCAAGACTAATCTGATGGGTGATTAAAGCTCATTGGATGCAGTGAGTGAGTGTTTTTTTTTCCAGTGGTGTCAAAAGAAAACTTAGTGTGCGTGTGAGTACCTACACTCTATATAAGCCCAGCCATCAAGGGGAACATATATGGGCTTCAGTTGCATGTCATCTTTTTCAGCCCAGTGCGGTGGCTGCATGTTTTACTGAAATATTGCTGCTGATGCAAGAGGATCGCCTGAACTTCAGTTGAACCTGAATTGCATTAAAGCAAGAGGCTTGGGCCAGGCTACCACTGAGCAAAGTGAGCAACTTAATTTGCATGCAAGTTCATGTTTGGACAAGAACCAACTTTAAGTTTTATCCAAGTGGACAAGCAGCGACTGTTCATAAAGTATCCATGGGTGAAGTCTCAGAGAATAGCGAGAAAAGGGGTGAAGGGATCTTTTTTTTCACTCTGCATGTGAACACAGTGTGTTCATCAGCTGCCAGTTGATGCAGATAATGTGTTGATAAATGTTGTGCTCCAACGTCCTTTCCAGAAGTTAACTCTGGATAATAGACTTAGTTCTCTAGGCAAGGCTGTATCTCATGAGCCAATTTGATCCTAATTCCCCACTGAGAGAGCTACTGTAGTTAGTGTCCACAGAGACAGGTGTGTATTTGTGCATGCAGTGCACTTGTGTTTTAGCTGTCTCTGCACAGCTCTGAGGCTAAATCAGTTATCTCAGCATTGTACCCTCTTATTAACCTCCATTTTGAGAGGTTCTTTGAATTAACCAAATAAAGATGCTTGTGCACCTCTGCACAAACACAGCATTTTTATTCTGCTCTAATGGTATTATTCTTGCAAGAGCATATGTGTGTTTCTTGTGTAATAAAACCACCACACATCTACTAAGAAAGATGCAAATTGTACATTATTTATGGCTACTGTTGGAATATACTGTACTAGCTTAGAAAGCTCTTATTAAGTGATATTAAGATCACTCAGTTTCAGTCTTTCACTGTTAATCTCATGCTTGGTTTCTGTTTTCTCAGTGTGACTGCGTACTGGCCACTGTCTATTCCATGTGCTGCACTTTAGTGTTTCTAAAGTTAAAATGATTTTGATTCTGTTTACAGATCACGACCAGAGGTTGCGAGACATCAGAGATGACTTTGCGTCGGAACGGCCTCGGCCAGCTTGGTTTCCACGTCAACTTCGAGGGCATCGTGGCCGATGTGGAGCCCTTTGGCTTCGCCTGGAAGGCAGGACTGAGGCAGGGCAGCCGGCTTGTGGAGATCTGCAAGGTGGCTGTCGCTACTCTCACCCATGAGCAAATGATTGACCTGCTGCGCACATCCGTCAGTGTCAAAGTGGTTATAATCCAGCCTCATGAAGACGGAACCCCCCGAAGGTAACTCCTTGACTTTGTTTTCTTATTTTTACTTGGAAACTGACACTTTCTAACAACGCTGCAGACAAAGGATGCTTTCAAAACATGTGCAGACTTCCTATTGTCTTTGTATTGTGGCTGCGGTTAGTGAGACAGAGAAACAGGTGCTCCTCAAAATGAATGAAGTTGTAACAGAAGAGGAGTTTCTTTCTCTCATTTATCCATGCAGCTGGGGTAAATTAGCTTGACATTTGCTCTCATGTTTTGAGATGATTAGCATAAAGAAATGCTTACATACTGTTTTTGTTGCACAAGGGTTGATGTTGTTCTCCGCTGATTTCTCTGGAGAGGAGGCTCTCTTTGTATTTATGTGGCTTTGTTGCAAGAGAAAAGCTCCAGCAGGGCTGTAGAGTCACGCAGACACGGACAGTCAGCGTTTCCCACTAATGATAATGAGAGGAGCATTTTGATTAATGGCTCATCTCTCGCTGCCATTGTCTGACAGCTCACATTTGCAGATTGCTTTTTTCCAACCTCGCCCAATCTTCTATTCAGCAATTAGGATGGGAGTGTTTGGCTTTTTAGGGACACACACCCATGGGGAGCGTCCATCGCTCCCATAATAAAAAGACAGTAGCATATTTGAAACGATCTTTTGTGATGGGAAGAGATGAAGGTCTTTGTAAAATGCTTGTTCTGAAAGCACATCTGCTTGTTTTGTCTGTGAGAGACAGACAAGTCCTGTGAAATCATATCCATCACTGTTTCACACTCACATTTCTCGACATCTTTGTTTTGGTTGCTCCAGGGAGACACAGATTTGTGTACCAGCAAATGCTGGTCCCAGAATGACTTCTGTGTGCAGGGAGAATACCTCAACTTGATCCTGTTGTCTGTTTGTGATGTTGCAGGTAATGCTAGTGTCGCTAGCTAATAATTCAAATTAAAAACCTGTGGATGACTCTGCATTTACAGATAAACAAGTGTTGATGACGCTGAAAACTTCCTTGATTTTTAGCCTCGCTAAAAGTATTGTATGAATATGATCTCAAGCAGCTGTGTGTATATGTGTGTCATTATGTCAAAGACTGCATAGTAGATGTGTGTTTAAGTGTGTATCAACGTTGCGTTCTGGTCTGGCAACAGAGGAGTAACATATTTGCTCCCCCAGATGGCAAGCTAACATGGCTCGTCTGTGAATCCAACACAGCAGCCACTCTGGCAGAACCAACGTCTAATCCTCTTACCACGATCTATGATGATACATGATGATACAATCATAATCGCAGTTCAGGGAAGCAGAAAGCAGACAAAACAAACATCTTCCAAAGCTGGTTCTGTCTACAAATGCGTGTCCAGCTCTTTGGAGATGTAGTTACAGGATGGGAAGATTCTGTAAAGAAGAGTGTTGTTGCAATATATTTGTGCCAGTGGAAGACATCTGGCTTGATTTCAGTGACACCATCAAATCCTGTGACGGTGCTTTAGAGAGCTGGTAAAAGATGGTTTTAAAAATACACACGCTGCATAGCACTGTGCTCAAAAGATTCATGCCGTGTGTCCATAATGGGTGGTATGATGCATAATGCACAGAGCTTGACCCATATATGGCGTCGCTAACAGATGCATCTGGCAGATTAGTAGGCATTACAGTGGAAGACAATACTGGTCAGAGCTGTTGAGCACGACTGAGAGACTTCCCCGTCTCCCATACTGAGACACAATTTCTCATCATCATCCCATGAGAACCAAAAGGCACTGTCTCGGGTCCTGTGAATTTTTCTCCCAAGGCTCCAACAAATCGAGAGGTGAGAGGTTAGGTGAAGAATCTCGAGGGCCCTCGACTCTTTTCGCTGCTGCGTCTTTGAGTTGCCAAAGTGTTGCAGTCAACAATAAGTGCTCTAGTTTCTCCACTATTATCTCAAAGGAAAGGAATTCAGCAGGGGCCCAAAGGCCCCAGTCAGTCCCCTGTGGCCAGAGAGATGGGGGTTAGTCTAACAACAATGGACAAGAGTCTCATGACCTCCAGACAATGTACCCTGGCTCCACACTGCTATCATGACAAGAAAAAATGTTTTCATAAGCACATGTTGGGGCTGGAAGAAGAGTGTTTCCTCTTTACTGTTTTTATATTGTCAGAATATCATTTCGTCTTCTTGATTTTATGATTCCCTATGATCCGATGAGGACTGATGGGGTCAAACGGTTGCTAAGATTATGTTTTGAAGAAAAAAAAAATGTATACCACTGTGTAGCACTGTTTTGTAACAAACTTCTTAAAGCTATTTATGCCCTAAACGGTTTTACCCCGCTCAGCCTTAAGCCAGTGGAGATGTGCCTCTAATATTAGCCTTACCTAGTACAGTATTTATTTACACTGGAGGAAGGATGTGGTTTTAGCCCAGTGCAATACCAGAGGCTTTTCCATCATCACTCTGAAAAGCTTGAAACAAGTTCAACATGTTAGCCTTGGATCAAACTAATGAGAAAAAGATGAAGAAGATTAGCTCTTTGAAACAGGAATGCAATGTAAAGAACATGGCAGTGATTGTATGTTTTGGTATATGGTCATCAGAGATGTAAGAGTAAACACAAGGATCAGTACAATATGGACTAAAACGGATGATTACTACAAGACATACAAACATTAATAGGCACAAAAAGCATCTGTATTGTCAGAGTATCAGCCTTTTTTTTGTTTTTTATCATAACATGTTGTAAACTTGAAGATTTATCATTAAAATGGCGAGTACCCTGAATTTAAGTGTGTTCAACCTGCACTCCTGCTGATAATGAGTATTGCCTGTGACACTCAGATGGCCACTTGTGACCTTTCCTTTGAAGTGTCATCAGACTTGTCATCGTGGATTTTCATCTGGACTGAAGTTAAGCTGGATTTCTCACTTCCCATGCCGACACCCTGTGAAAAAGAGCACCGCAAAAACCAAAACTGCCAGAACTTGCATCACAAATTGCTCAGCTTAATCCCCTCACATTCTTCACAGGAGCCGTTCTTTCTTTTATATCAGTTTGCAAAGAAATCACTTAAAATGCTTTTCTCTCTCTCTCTCTCTTCTCTCTCTCTCTCTCTCTCTCTCTCTCTCTCTCTCTCCCCCTTTTTATGCAATCTGACACACTCTTCAGCACACCTTATTTAATGAACTTCCTGACAATGGTCTGAAAAGGGCTGGTGGAGGTCACAACCCCTGTGGCTCTTTGCTGTGACATGGACTCTGACTGTGGGAATGGATTAGCATGTCCTTCAGTCGCTGGCCATGTCATTAGAGTGACAGGTCTCTGACTGAGGTCTAAGGTCCAGTTGTCACACTGATCTATTGTAATTCTTTAAGAGCCGGAGGCCAAAGGAGCTGATTGTTCACCCCCAAATGGCCCCAAACCGAGCTGAACTCTTATTACTCTTATTTTAAATGAGCAATGACGTTATTTTAGTAACTTCAAGTCAAGTTGCGGCATTTCTGTTGTCAAATTATTTCCTCCAATAAGTCAAACATAGCTGTATTTATAGTTGACTGGATGTTGGTTTTAAGTTGTAGATGTTCTCCTTCTCTACAAGCTTATGTAGGCCATTGTGGTATAATTTATAGCCCCTTAGATTCAGCTGGAAGAGCGCAGCAGCAGTTCTTGGTGGAATCAAGAGGAAGCAGACAGTATTATTGCTCAACTTCTCTCAGTCTTTCTTGGCTTCTTCCTCTCCTTATGGCAGTCTGGATGTGTCTGACAGCCTCCAGCTCAGGTTTAACTGTTGACCAAACACTCGTTTCCTGCTGTTTCTCCATGATTTATACACAGCGAGTCCGAGTCCCCCCTATACATTACAAACAAGAAGCACATTCCACATACATCAGCCCTATGCGACGGGAATTTCCACTTCCAGCTAAGCTTGTCTGGGCGCTGAGGGAGAATATTAGTATCATGAGAGAAACTTAGCTTGTCAGCTCTTGGTCATTCTGGTGCAAAAAAAGCAGAGCGAGAGACAACGGCTGAGACCTTTCCTGCTGACAAGCTGTTAGCTAGGTTTACCCTTTTCAGAGAGTAATGAAGTGTGGCAACCTGGCATGGCCACACACACACACACATTTAATCAAGGTAATGAGTGGGTTAGCAGCCCTGTTGAAAAACCAATTGACCAACAGTCTGGAGGATTTAACACTCTTGTTAGCATCCTTTTCATCTGACATGAACAAATAATGATTGAAAGGCATCAGGTTACACAGTGGGAGTAAGTAATATCATGATTTGATCTGTTAACTCGCCAAATATCGGAGCTCTCTATATACATACAGTATCTTCACCAACAAGATACTTCCCTTTTTCCATTTATGGACATTTCTGATCTCATGTTGTAATGTCGCTCATTACTCTCACTCTCTTGTATATCAAGCCAGCGATGCATGCTTCATTCATGCACTAAATGAATAATGTAAACTAGAGGATGTAGAGCACACCATTGACGGTCCTTCATCATGGATGAGGCCAGTTTGACATTGACCAGATGTGAGAGACGGCCGACATGGTGGAGGAGGAGGAAGCAAAGGATGATCTTCTAGTTAGATCTTATAACAACCACAGCTGCACTAAGAGACCGGCTGTAAACAGCTCAGCCACCCATGGCCCAGTTTGATGAAAAGGTCTCTGAGAGGGATTACTCGCCCCCTCCACTGCAGCCTGTGCAATCAGCCAGCGCACCCTCCTCAAGCTCCAGTGTGTATACATGTATGACCACAGCAAAGTATACACAGCTCTCCACCCCCCCTCAGTGGATTCTGGAAAATGGACTTTGGAGGGGGAGGGCAGTGTAATCATTAGGGTCATGCTTGAGATGCTTTCGGAGAGCTAGCAGAGCAACCAGGCTGTTTAACCCTGACCCACCACCACCCTGTAAACCCTTCGTCCTTCCAAACATACACACCAAGCCTCTGCCCAGCCCCGAAGATTAATGTTGCATGAAATGGCATCACAGGCCTTGTCCATCCCAGAGATCCTCAGTTTTGTTAGCAGTAATGGGATGGAGATGGAGGGACGAAAAGCCTCCTGTGTAGAGCTACTCAAGGAAGACCCATATCTGATTAAGTGGCAACTGGGAAGCTGAGATTTTCAGCTCTATTAAAACAGGCAAAGTGTTTCCGCTGTTTTCAAAGTGTCTCTGATGTGCCCTAAGCCCTGAGTGTGTGCAACTGTGTGTGTGTGTGTGTGTGTGTTTATGGTTGACACACCTAAATATGTCTGACAGCATTAGTGTGTTTTTGTGTAGTCATGGTAATACAAAGGATATAATGGATTTATTGGCTGGTACATTTATCATAATGACTAATAACAAATTTGAATCGGTGCTGATGCATTACGTCATCAATAATAAACTGTACATTTTAAAATCAAATGCAGTCATATGCACACTGCTGTAATAATAAGTAGAATCATGTGATATTATAAAATAATGGATTTTTTTTTTTTACATTCATATTATTTAGTTCACATTTAATCTACTGTGCTCTCTACAGTAATTACTGGAACTTTTAGTATTAATGGAAAAAGTGAATGTAATGTGAAAGAGGTCACTCATAGCAACGAATCCGCAGAGAATTATCACCCACTCTGCTGTTCCCCTCTCATGCATCTTTTGGCTCATTGGTTAGGGTCGCTCTCACCACTCTCATCACTTCCATGCAAGCAACATGCAGTTTAGATGAACCCATCATAGACTACCTGCTCAGCAGCACCCAATGTGACACTGACAAAGTTAACAACTCACTGAGGAACACAGTGGCAGCAGAGGAGCAGCTTAAAGCCTAGTCCGGACCAAAGATTCACGATGAGACGAAACTGTGCAGGGAAAAGCTACAGCGGTGTGAACTGGCCCATCTCAGCTCGCTTCAAGCCGGCTGATGGCTTCACCTGCGGCTCAGCGTGTCAAACCTCCAGTGGCTGGTTTTTAGAACATCAGGCACGTCCCCTTATTCAAAAGCCAAACAACTTGTTGCGAAGTCATCTGGTCTGTTCAGTTACAAACTATCAGCTGGTCAAAATGGCAAAGTTTTGACCTCAACAATTTATTTGAATAACATCCATGTCTGTATGACATGAGCTTTAAAATTCACTTGGATAAAGAGCACCCATGGACAGCTCCAAATTTTCTGACCTGCTCTGTTACTGTTTTATCAATACTAACATTGCAGCTAACTCACTGTCACTGTTCATTATATTATCACTATCTCATTCATATTTTAAGGTGCTGCAAATTACATCCTGCAACAAAAGAAGCCTGAAAAGCAGGCAGTTAGAACAGAAAGTCATTACGATGGAGATGATACACCGTCCAGTATAAACTGGCGCATCGCAAGTTGTTGTATGTTTCAGCTCGTCTCATCACATTACAAATCTTTGGTCTGAAGTTTTCTGTATGCTTTGAAAACCTTTTTTGTATACTGTTGTCTGTAGTAGTCTAGGATTGTTGTAGTCTTTTCATCCCGGCTGACCTTTAACCTTCTTATTTGTTTCTTTGTCCATCCTCCTTCCCTCTCAGGGGCTGCTCCGAACTCTACCGCATACCCATGGTGGAGTACAAGGTCGACAGCGAGGGTACACCCTGTGAGTACAAGACACCCTTCAGAAGAAACACCACCTGGCATCGGGTGCCCACAGCTGCTGGAGCACCTCTATCCCGAGGCTCACCAACGCAGGGCCCCGACCGCCTGCAGTGCCAGCAGATCCTCCAGCAGCACCAGGCAGCTATCCCACGAAGCACCTCATTTGATAGGAAGCTACCAGACGGGTCCAGGTAAACCAACGTCAGCTCTCACTCCTTTCCAGACAGGTTAAAAACAACTCTTGAGACTTGTAAATGAGTTGGTAAAGTCATGGAGTGATCAGATGACAGACGACAGACATTGTGCTCACTGCTGCTCAGATGTGACACATTGAAGAAACACTGCAAGAGCTTTAAAAAGATCTGCCTGTAAAAGAACTATTTTGGGTGAGGACATGTTCAATTTTTATGAATGCAATACCCCTAAAAATAAAAAAGGTTTTGACCACTATCTAAAACTTTCATCTGTCATGTCTTATTCAGCAGGAAGCTCTTACCACATATTGTTCATACAGTAAGACTAAGATTAGGCATTGTATAGATAACAAAGATTTTTTGACCTTTAGCCTTTTGTGAGAGTAAAAAAAGTAAAAATATTCCATATTCATGAGTCACAGCAACGTTATTTACAGTGGTGCTTGAGTGAATTTAAAAACTGAGCAAAACCAATGAACAAACAAAATGATGCTTTAAAGACATTTTTGGAAGTCAAGCTTTCTACTGAAGCTTTTTCTGAAAGCTAGGCAGAGCAAAGCTTGCGATCAAACATGACGCTCAAAAGATGCAATCCTTTGAGATGAAATCTTTGAACTCTCAGCCTTTCTGATTTAGAAAAGAGCCACAGTAACACTTTGAGGGGCTGTTATTGTCTTCTGTTATTTGCATACATATTGATGGAGCATTTTAGTCCAATGAATTCACAGCTTCTCTTTCATCTGCCTTTAGATGATAAGGCCACGCTCAGACTTTGTTCCTGTCCTAGACAGTGTCTCTTTTGGACATCTCCATTGAGCCATGTAAAGCAGTGATTTGTTCATTCTAATGAAACCCCTACAGTCATGATAACCTTTCCAGTGTGTCACACCGACCCCCCCTGGTGTTGCCTGTTCTGACTATACTGGGATAATGGCCGCCTTCTCTGCCTAATCAGAGTCCCAGGCAGTGGGAGCACTCCATTCTCCCTCGCTCCTTTCTTTCTCTCTCCGTCTCCCTCCTACTCCCCGCTCCCTCCCTCTTCCTGCACCCTGCCGAGGAGGAGGTGATGGGGACACTGACACAGCTCAGCTCATCTCATCCAATTACTGCAGAAACAAAGAGAGTGCTCTTCCCCAGACCACGATATGTAACACCCCACAGGGAGTGGGAGTAGTGGAGGGAGGAACAGACAGGAGGGGAATATTATACAGTCGCATATTCTGGAAAAGAAAAGAAGCTGCTTGTTTTTTTTCTCATGTTGTGTGGACATGCAGAAAGAAACTTTACACGTGTATAGCAGTGATTCATAACCAGTGGTACTTCTGCAGTTGTTTGTCTGTGGAAAGATTGTAGAGGTCAACTATTTTGAAAAGATGGAAATCATGATTTAATTTGAAAAAAAAATCACATATCAAGTCAGCTGTAACATATTTGACAGAGAACCATTGAGAGTGACTGAAAACTATTTAGCTCACAAGCAGAGAAGTCTTAAAACGTTAACATTAACTGAAAGTAATGAATATACGGTTGGAAGAGATGACATAAACAGTTAAAATAATTAACTAAAAGTAGCCACTCCAAGTGGTAGTAGCACAAATGCAAACTTGACTAAACCCACCTGAACATTGACAGTTTGTATGAAAGCATTATTGAAACAATATGTACTTTTATATAACTAATAGAGTTAAATAACATGCAGTGTAAATTCAGATGAACCAGTTTGGAACGTGACAGGTGGCCATCATCGGATAGGGCTGTGGGAGGGTCTACAGGACACATATAAATCTTGATATTTTAGATAAAGCATCATCCCGTCCAACCATAAAGCTGAATCCAGACTTGGCACGTAAAACATGACACCTACTCTGCAGCAAACTGAGACTGGACGCTAATCTCTGTAGCCTCGAATGTTATTGCAGCGCAGACAGACAAATTATGTTCAATATCCCCCCTAGAACTTTACATTATGTCCAGGGGAGGAAGAGACTGGGAACAAAAAGCAGCTGCGGCTGTTTCACATTAAAGTGCCTGGACCCGGCTGAGGAGACTAACACTTCAGCCGGGGAGGAAATGTAGCAATGCGGCCAAAGCATTCGATGATGTGTGCCGCGACTGAGTTACTGACAGTTTAGTGAGTTTCCCATGGAGGTCCAGACAAAGGAAACCTGATGACAAAGCAGAAAGGGTTGATGCTAGGAATTCATCGCCTTCTAAATGGACATTTATATTGCGATTCTTGAATTATGTGGTTCCACTGAGGCTTTTTTAATTTTTTTGTACATTTCTGGTCTTTGAACTTTGTTCCTTCATTCTTGTAATCGTTTGGATTTTAAAAATAAGCCAGAAATGCACCTGGGATATGAGCTTATACAGATAAGAAACAGATAAGAGAAAAGACACAGACATGAAAGGAGTATGGAGTATGCAGCCAAACCTAGGTTGAGACTTAATGTGAAAGCCATCCTGCCTATGTTGTTGCAGTCTTATTTCCGTCCGGTCATCTAACCTACTTTAGTGTGTTGGTTAAAAGGAAGGCCTCCAGGCTGCAGACATAACTCCAATCCAGTGTTTATTTTTCCCTCCAGACCGTAGTCCGCAAGTTTTTCCTGACCAGGCGAAAGTAAGCAAAGAAACCTCTTGTTTGACATTAAGTCAGGCCAGGGCTTATTACATGACAGTGACGTGCACTTTAGGATGGGTTGAGCTAAGGTAATGGTCAAAGCAAAAGTATGTACATGAGTAACCGTCGTGTAACAAGTCATACATGAAAAGATATAGTTCAAGAGCAGAGTCAAGTTTGTGTATTAAATCAGAAATCTCAAGCATCCTCTTATATCCAGAAGCCACTTGTGTATTTAAATACACACAGGGCTTCACCATCTGGAATACTCACTGAGGCTTATTACCATAACTAATCTCTGTTTCTATTTGTCTTTGGAGAACAAGACACCGTCTCCCTTACTGACAGTTCTCACATTTTCTTAGAGATTATCCACGGTGCTCACATGCAAGGCACTCTTCACTGCAGTGACACCTGATAATATAGTCATTAACATGTGAGATAGAGAGGGAAAGAAGTGGTTCCAGTTTGTTGTGAAATTTGAGCATCTGGAGTCAAAAAGTCAAAAGTAATTTCAGTGTGTTGCTGAAATACTTTGGGTAGCAATTACTTGACTTGACAGAAAATGTATCAACAACAATATTTTTTTTTACAATCAATTAATCTTAAGTCATTTATCAAGCAAACTGCTAAACATTTACAGATTCCAACATATTAAAAGTAAGGATTCACAGCTTTTATTTCTTTTATATAAGTGAAATAAATTGAATATGACCGTGTATTTTACACTTGTGTATCTTTTGCCCCTCTGTTTCTGCAGGACAATGCAGGATATGGAGAACCCCCAGGTCACCTCATGTAACAAGGGCGACCAGCACTATCGCAGCTCCCCCAGTAACCAGTCCTCCTCCAGTGATCCAGGACCCTGCGGCAGCGGCACTTGGTCCCAGCAGCCTGGATATGATGGGTACAGGACCACAGCAGTGTTACTTCTTTTGAAATAGCCTCTAAGTAGTCCCTCCAGGAATATGTGGTTTTGCAGTAATGAATGCAGCTACAATCAGTCCCAGCACTATTTCTGAGAACTTGCAATTTTGCAAAATGACAGTAATTTTTCCACATGAAATGACCAAATCATCAGCACACTTTTCGCCAGTCGTCACTCTTTTTTTTTTTTTTTTTGCAGGAAGTGATCTAACCAAACAATAAAATATGCCTGCCTCGGTATAATACCACATCTAGAGCATAAAAGATGGATGATGATGTGATTTTTTTTTCATTTAACATTCATTATTATACTTTCCATTCAATGATCCCAAAGCTTAAGTTTCATGAATTCTTTCAGAAGAATATTAAGACTGCCTCAAACATAAATGGACACTTTGTAAATTAAGCCATTCTGTTTTATAGCCTTTAAAAATCTATAAAAGAGTGGAACAAAGAGTGGTACAATCCAAGTACAGTATTTTGCGTTGTTGTAACTTTGAGCACATCGTCTGCTGTTCAGAATATTTTAAAAGGATGAGCACTTAAGTATAATAGGAAGTGATTATGAAGAATACTTTCTTGTCCTTCAGTGTATCCTACTGTGACTGAAGTGCCACTTTAGCAAACTGCTCTGTAATTTTGGAAAAAGCCATTGAAAAGAGGGTTTTTGGCAAAAATGATCACAAAGAAAGTGAAATTGTGCAAAGAGGAAGAAGCAGCTTCAGCATTGATTACAGCCATCACAATTTCTTTCTGTCATGGTAATTTTCAAGTTCACGTGTTCATGTGTCAGTTTTGTCTTCTTTACAGTACATACCATAGATGTTGAATCCAATATTCAACATGCTCATATGGTTAGCAGGACAGCGTGGCTTCAGACTGCACAGGCATTACATCTGTCAGTGTGAGGCTTGTACATGAGAATCCATCAGAGACCAATGTCTGTCTGTAAGTGGTTATGGACCATGACAAGAGGCTTAGCTCCACGCTGCCGCTTTTCTGTCAGAGGCCTCAAAAGTGCACTGAACTCTCAGGGATCACTGTGCCCTGTCAAAGCTGCCACGGTGCAGAACAACAGACACGTCGACTGGCCGATTGATCTCCACTTAGAGCCTTTGCTAAAAGACCATGAAACACTGTGGCCTCTGTTCTTCCGCTGTAACCTTTATTAACTCTTTAAGGTTTAATTAAGACCTACATTGAAAAATCTGCTGCTCTTTCCCTTTTGTGAAGAGCAAGAGAGTGCCTGGCATGCCCATTCGAATGAAAGGAGGTCTCTTGTCAGCGTTGTCTGGCAGCTTCTTTATTCTATTATAAGCTCAAGTGATTCGACCTTAAATGATCTTGAGCTAATTGCTGTACATCTGTGGTAAAACTATTGAAGCCTTTGCTCTGACTAGAATACAGAGTTCACTCTGCAGGCAGAAAAGAATTTACAGTCTATTCTCCTTTTCTTTCTTCCTGCAGGTGTCCCTCCCCGATCCTCCATGAGCGGGCAGGGGACATCCAGGGGGGAGATGGAGAAATCCACAGGGAGAGGGAGCCCACCCTGGAGAGGACCAGGTCTGCAGGTAAGCAGTCGTGATTCAGATGCATAAAATGTCTCGAAATGTAATGTTTTTTAAAGGCATGTAACCCAGCAGTGATTTATGCAGTCTATTCATAACTGGTACTTCTTCTCGGTCCACAGAGGCCAAATGGCACATCCCCTCCACCAAGATCCTGAACCCTCTGAAGCAAAGAGAAGGAGGAAAAGACTCACCCAACAAGCTGTCCAGGGTAAATGCCTGACCTACTTTAATATCAGTTTGACAGAAGCTGCCCACATGACATTTAATGGAAGTGTTTGGAAAATTCATTGTTGACTTGTTTTGAAGGGCTCAAAGCTTTTTAATGCAGTTTAATGAAACCTCTGTGAGTGTTGTGTTTGGACTGGAAGTCCAGCTCTGTGCTGTCAGACCTGGTTTACCCAACATTAGCCTCTGAGTCAGGGTCAGATTGCCCTTGTTTATGGGCTTTGCGGCAACCAGCAGCTCAATTGGGGTATTCAAACACATGCCATCCCCTCTAGCCGCTCTTTGCACTTATCACTTTTTCTTCATCAGCATGCTAACGGGCGTCTCATCTCATCACCGTTTCCCGTTGTCTCAGTTTTTCTAGGACACATTTTCCTAGAAGGTTGAATATATTAAGTGTTCGAGGCTCTCATTTCCCCTTTCTCTATATTCCCCTCTCACTTATCTTTTTTTGGGCCCGTACACCGTCTCTCCTTCTGTCTTTTATTTTTCCTTTGATGCTGCAGGCTGGCACACACAGCTAACAACATCTTTCAGTGCTTTCAGCCAGTGTTGCATTAACCCAGTCCAGTGGATAAAAATTTAAACCATTCCCTCGGCATTCTCTTCCCTAATGCACAGACCTTGTTTTTAAAATCAGAGTAGCTGTTTTTGATGTGATGCAATTTATGTTGCTTCCACGATTTAATAGTGTTAAGCAAAAGATAATGAAGAAAACCGGACAGGTCATAATCCTGAGGTCTTTATTATATTCTCTAATTAAGCATTGCTGTTAACCTTCACAAGGGGCCTGTCTTTGAGCCAAACGGTGGCTGATCTACTATTTCTCTCAAATTTGTTCACAAATCTGTGTTAGTTAGCACTTCTCCTTTGCCAAGATAATCCATCCACCTGACAAGTGTGTGCAAATCAAGAGGCTGATCAAACAGCACGGTTATTGCACTGGTGTGCCTTGGACTGATCACAGTAAAATGACACTCTAAATGTGCATTTTTATCACACAAAACAAGGCTACAGATGACTGTAGGAATGTCCACCAGAGGCGTTGGTTCCAAGAATTTGGCAGGACCTCCAACCAGCCTCATAACCACAGACCACATGTAACCACTCCAGCCCAGGCCCTTCACATCCAGCTTCTTCACCATCTTCATCATCTGTGACCAGCCACCTAGACAGCTGCTGCAACAGTTGGTTTGCACAAACCAAAGAATTTCTGCACAAACTGTCAGAAAGCGTGTCAGGGAAATTCATCTAAGTGCTTTTCGTCCTCGCCGGGGGCCTTGACCTGACTGCAGTTCATCGTTGTAGCCGACTTGAGTGGGCAAATGCTCACTTTTGATGGCGTCTGACACTTTGGAAAAGTGTTCTCTTCAGGGATGAATCCCAGTTTACACTGCGCCGAGCAGATGGCAGACAGTGTGTACTGTGTTGTGTGGGCGAGTGGTTTGCTAATGTCAACGTTGTGCTGCATGTTGACAGCTGGGTTATGGTATGGACAGGCATAAGCTACTGACAACAAAGACGGGGGCATTTTATTGGTGGCAATTTGAACACACAGAGATGCCGTGTAGAGATCCCAGTTGCTTGGCCTGCTTACTCACCAGACATGTCTCCCATTGAGCGTGTTTGGGATGCTAACTCTGGATCGGCGTGTACGACAGCCTGTTCTAATTCCTGCCAATATCCAGCAAATTTGCACAGTCATTGAAGAGGAGTGGGCCAGCATTCCACAGTCAACAATCAACAACCTGATCAACTCTATGTGAAGACTGCATGAGGCAAATAGCGGTCACACCAGATGCTGGCTTTTTTCAAGATAAAGCTGCACATTTTTAGAGTTAATTGTGATCAGTCCAAGACACATCTGTGCATTAGTCATTCTATTTCATCAGCATTTTGATGTGCCACATCTGTCAGCTGGATGAATTATCTCGGCAAAGGAGAAGTGCACACTGACACCAATTTTAACAAATTTGTGGACAAAATTTGAGCCTTCTGAGGAAAAACAAAAATGTCGCCTATTATGTCTGTAGATTGTGTGTGTGTTGTGGAGTTTTTTTGTTGTTTTTTTTTGTAATGATAAACAACTGATCATAAATGAGTAAAATAGTTGATGTTGAGGCCAGATCATGTGGCTATTTGTATTCCTACCTGTCAACTAGCCTGGGCTTCAACAAAAGAAGCTGTCACCTCAGTCAGGGACACACGTGATGTAGCCTAAAGGGTAAATCCCATCCCCCTGTCATGCATGAAGAATGTTAAAACAACTGGAAGAATTATTTACCTGCTGTTTGACATTGTCTAACTTACTGTCTCCTTCATCCCTCTTCCTCCCTCTTTCAACCAGACGGGCGATAAAAACTCAAGCCACTCAAGTAGCAACACTCTCTCAAGCAACGCCTCCAGCAACAGCGACGATAAGCACTTTGGCTCTGGAGACCTGATGGACCCGGAGATGCTGGGCCTCACTTACATCAAAGGGGCGTCCACAGACAGCGGCATCGACACTAATCCCTGCGTGGCCCCTGGTGCCCGGGTGTTGATGCAGGGCAGGGTGGGAGAGCAGGGACACCCTTGGGTATCGGAGCACCATGAGGACGGGGCATCAGAGGAGGATCATGGGAAACTGTACCTGCCGCAGGGCTACGCCTCCGCCATTCTGTCTAGTCATGTGACAGAAGGAAGCATCGGAGACCTGAGCGAGATCTCATCCCATTCAAGGTACGATGCAGAGACAGAATGTGTGTTATTTAATGCCGTTTTTGCCTTTTATTGGTCAGTGGTGACTCTGACGCTCTTTCTTCTGAATGGGTAATTACTTGATTCTGTTGTGGCCTAATTCGAGCGTGTTGGGTCATTGATTTACCCACTGAGAAAAATCACACCCTATTCATGGTATATGGCTCAAAGCACAAACCGCTCTGTTCAGACATGTGGACGCACATTCACACTGCCACACTTCAGCCCATTATCTGTCCTGTTAAACACACTCAAGACAAAAGCATGCACAAAGAGATGATTGCTAGCTGTTAGCTGACCCTTTCACCTAGCCGAGCTCCCTCACTCCTGACCCCACAACCCGACTCGCCCAGCTGTGCTGAAGCCAGTGGGTGGGGCTGCTGTCAGGCTGGCACAACATGGGGCGAGGGGGGAGGGTGGTTTCATCACACTGTCGTCCAAGTCCTCCTCACCAGACTGGAGCCCATCTGGGAAAGAGGAGAGGTGTCGCAGAGGGTTGGCCCTGCAGCCACTCACAGTCTGTCTTGATGAAATAGAATGGGTATCTATTTGTTTATGCCGTACAGGATTATGTTACCACAATCTGTTCAGATCATTGACCTGTTTGGGAAGCGTCAGAACTGTCCACTCCAGGATATCATTCAGAAAATGAGTAAAGAGCCCATGTCATCACCTTGACTACTCCGATGCTTCCCACCTTTTATGTAATGGTCTTTGACACCCGAGTGTCATCTGAACAAACAGTGAAGCAGCAGGAGCACATTTTGCAGGGTGTGGCCCAGATGGTCATGAATATGGAAATATGGAGGATGTAGTGCCTCCAGCTAAAACCAACTCTAATGTCTCTGGGTATTTTAGGAGAATGTTTTGTGTTTACTGAAAGTTTTCCAAGCTGTTTGGACCAAAACCTGACAGCTCCATGGACCAGTTGAGCAGCTAACAGATTAATCCTAACCAGGCAGGTGACACGAAACACAACCTGTCTGCCCTCATATTAACGATAAGATGACTAGGAAGCTGCAGTAGATGTGAGCTTCCGAGGGACCTCAGTTACAAAGGATGCAATGTAAGCAGTGCAAAGACAACCAGAGTGCTGCACCTCATTGTCACATCATTGTCAAATGTGTTGCATTCATCCTGCATAAATCCACCATTACTTGAATGAGGATGTAGTATTTCAAAAAGCTGAAATGACAACTGTAAACAGGATAATGACATCTAACCACATTTGAATCAGATGGATTTTGTGATCTGCTGTATATTAAAATCAACAAGAAACAAACTGCTTTTTTGAAACTGTAGCTGAAATATCAATAAGATTTTAGAAATATATAGTACATCATACATTTTTCTCTCCACAAATACAGCATTCTTGATTTTAGTTTAAAGGTCACTTCACCCAAATCACAAAATAAGAAAGCAGTTACTTTTAGTTTTACGCTTTGAGAAGAGTCACAGTGGTTGATATTGCAAAACCTCTAATAAAACTGACTGTGGGAGTAAGCGGGAATATACGCCTCTTCGTGGTTTCGGTGCACTCACCCTTTAATCTGGTTTGTCAGCTGATATTTGTCTAAATATTGAAAGGGCAAAGTTAAGCAGGAATACGCACATGGCAGACTGGATGTGAGTCATCTTACAACAGCACTGGGTTAGGGGTAAACTTGTGGGATTTTGCTCAATGTGGAGGAAATGATGTCATCCTATCAAGATCAACAGCAAAGTTTGAGCGTCCAGTAATCATTTTAAGTTAAAAAAGTCATCCGTTTTCTCAACATGAACTAGCTGCCTATCTCATTTTTTCATTGTTGTTTGTTTATGCTTTCATGTTTTTTTCTAAAATCATTCATTTTGTCACCTTTGAGTTACATTATTCTTTATTTTTTTGCTGTTTGGTCAGTGGCTCACATCACTCTGGCAGTCCATTGGCCCGTGGTGCCAGATACTGTATGTCCGCTGACTCCTCCAAGGTGTACACCATCCCTCAGACCAGCAGCTCAGGGCAAGGGCCAGAGCCGGGGCCGGGGCCCAGCTCAGAGGCCTGTGGACAGACACGCCCACAGTCCGGTTGCAAACTCCCAGTGGGCATGAAGACGGCTGATGATGATCATGATGATGATGATGATGATGATGCCCACAACACAGAAGGACCTCCCAACATTTCAGAGTGTGGGTGAGTGTGTGTGTGTGTGAGAGAGAGCAAGAGAGAGAGAAAGCAAGAAAGGGCACATACTGTATGAAAACATCATTAAATATTTAGCATATATACCACTCTCATACCACAGAGTTAGTACAATTTGGTTCCAGTTCACATTAAGTTCAAGACTAGCTCTCATGCAACGCTAGATGACACACTTTTTAATCACGCTAACTAGCCTCGTTAGCACTGTTTCTCTCACTGTAGAGCTGTTCCCCTCAGACTTACTGCTGCACTAGAGCCAGACCCATTCCAATACAAGTGTTCCTCCATCAGCCCACCCAGTGTGCACAAACTGGCCTTGATTGAAGCCGACAGCCACAAAATAAATAAGCTCAATGAAGCTGCAGACATAATACACTTGGCACATGTCACTTGTGGTTATTGATCGCTCCCGTGAAGCCGGGTCCCCGTGGGCTGCCAGGCTGAGCCTCTACCAGATCAGCATCTCTTCTGGGAGCCAAACAACGATCCGCACAGAACAACACACTGCTGTCACACACACGGCCCAAGGACATCTGCCACAGAATAGCCTCTAGAAAAAAAATGCAAAGGATCTATGCAGCTGCTCAGCCAGGCTGAGAACGTATACTCTCTTCAGACTTTATATGAGCAGTGACGATTGACTGTATCTGTCTGATGATTAAATGGTTTCCTGTAGAGAACAGCGAGCCATTGATGGTGAAATTGAAACACACCTCTGATGGTGTAAGTGTAGATGTGTGTGTGTGTGTGTGTGTGTGTGTGTGTGTGTGTGTGTGTGTGTGTGTGTGTGTGTGTGTGTGTGCGTGCTTGTTTAAAGGTGTCTGCGTGTGGACTGGAGGTATATTTTGGAAAAGAGAATGTGAGATCTGCCCTGGAAGAAACCCCCTGCTCTAGCTCCCAAGTAATTTCATTTAGGCTGTGAAATTTGCCACTTAAGAGCTATGTGATTGATCGCATGCACTGAAGTCATCTTCTGCCGACTTATGAAAAAGCTCTGTAATTCAGTTACCCTCCCCATTGTTTGTTTATATATTCCTGCAGTTTTATTTCATCTTACATAACAGTGCCTCATGATGAATGGCCTAATATTACTCACAGATATTGTTCTAACATAATGAAGTTTCTCTTCCCGCTTTCTAAAAAGTTTTCTCATTTGCTGTAACACTGTGTGTAATGCAGGATGTGTAACAATGCTCCTAACCCTGGGCTGTTTCTCTTCTTGCTTCTGCTTCTTGTTCCAGAGGAGCGGAGAGCTTATTAGCCTTCCTTCTCAAAATGCTGTCTGAGCGTTCAAGGTACACAGTTCGTCAAAGTCAACCCCACGTGGCCCCAATCTGACCCAGCCTGTTCCCCCACATATCCCCACTACCCCTTTGTCCCACTCGTCCCTTCATAGCAGGTCTAAAGTGCTAGTCCTGCCATGTGGCACATGCTGAGAGTGGATGGAAACCAGCTGTGACATTAGTGGATGTGACATTTATCCTGTATCTCCTGCAGAATCCCACTGCTGTGCACTGTCCACCAAACCGTCCTCCTGTTAGACCCTCATCCAACACACCCTCTGAATACCTGTAGTTGTAATTTAATTGAAATTGTGATAAAGTTTTATGTGAATCAGTCCATGTTTCTGTCAACTACATACAAGCAAATATATTCAAGAAAATGTAACGTAATGTAAATACATCATGCTGCGTCCCACCTAAGATGAATGAATTTGTCTCCTCTGAACAACATGAACCCTGTGGTGTTTTAATCAGCCGCTGTAGTTATAGAGAGAGGTGGAGGTGGGGGAGGTGACATGCAACAAGCAACCCAGTCTGGACCCAAACCAGGGTTGTCGTGGTTACGTGCACCTTGACACACCCCCGCTCTTTTTCTATTCTTTCTTGGAGACCAAAAGTCCAAAACATTTCATCATGGCATTTGTATTTATAACGGGTGGATAAAAACATACCTCCTCTCTTTCACACCATGCTCTGGACCTGCAAGAAAACATTTATTACATATTGTAGGTAACAGACGCTCCCGCAGAGCAGAATAACCTTTAATTGCAAAGGTCAGGGCTTTAGTGTTGTTTCAATCTTCCCGTAATCATAGATCAATCGTGTCAGAACAAATTGGACAAGAACTAAGTCAGGATACAGTAGGAAAAGAAGGGGTTAGTCCCTACAGTTTTAGCACCAAACCACCAGTATACAGAGCTCTTCTTTTTCCTGGATGCAGCCTTCAAAATAGAGCAATTGCTTTTGAACCAGAGAAGTCATGCACCAGTCACAATGCATCTGGCAATCACGCATGGACGTTTTCAGCACCCGTCTATGTATTTAGGGCTTGGTTGCCATGGTGCCAAAAGCTTAAAACAGGGCAACTCTCAGCAGTAGTGTATCTAGGTAACCAACGCTGCCAGGCTGTCCCAACGTCTCGCCATCTAGCATAACGTATCCCCCTGTGGCCATCTAACACCCTGCCAACAGCACTCAGTGTGTCATGCTCACAGGCTGCTCACTTAAAGCAGTGGTCTCACAGCCACACGACTTCACTAGTCAGGTCTTGCCTTCACTGCACCCCCCTTTAAATACTCATCACCTTCAAAATCATGTAAATGTTCTCTGAAAATACCCCGCTGACATACACCGCCACCAAAACAAAACATGTCACCTCTTGTAGGTCCTTCTCCAACCCTGTCTAACAGCTCTCATGTCTTCCTCTGTTGTTGTCTGAGCACTCCCCCAGAGTCCCTGGTTTGCACTTGTCTCTGGATGTAATTTCTGTCCAAAACCCTATTTTTTTTCTCCCTTCTTCCTTTCTACCTCTCAAAGTGCTTGGCTGCATTCTTCACAGTCTCTTTAATCATGGGTTTGGCAGAATGAGATGGGACAGGGATGGGATTGGAAATAAATTCCGTCCCTAGCTCCCCTCTCCAACCCTGTTACCCCCACGTTCACCCAACTAGCTTGGAGCAGGGAGGCACATGATGTTGGCATGCTAAGATGGATCCACCTGAACCCTTTGTGTGTAACTGACCTTATTTTCTAAACAGCTGGACCCAAGCTGTGATGGCCCAAGGCCTCCCTTTCAGGTTGTGGTTTTCATGCCCCTCCTGACGAGCTCTGCTCTTCTGTGCCCTCTGTATCGTCTACAGGCAGCTGTACGCACAGGAGGCTGCCTGCCGGCTCCAGGCTGCTGAGCGGGACGGCAAATCACTGCAGAGACTTTCGAAAGAAGAATACCTTAAAATGATGCTGCCCGACAGCCCTCCAGGAGAAGACAGGACTCGGAAGGTGAGGTCATTGCGACTGATTGACAAACTAACCTTTAAATTACATAATAATATAATAATTGGAACAGTTGAAAAGTTGTGATGTACGATTGATAACATGATTATATGGCATTTCAAAGATCTACTGCAAAACCTCAGGATTTTTTATCATGCTGACTAACAGGCTGAGTGCATACACAGCCAGAATCAGAGCAGATAACCTCTTGCTGGGACGCAAGTAAAAGCAGGACAAACATCTGCTGCCTATCAGCTGGCCCCACTGCTGCAGCGCAGCTGATAGGAGGCCCTGTCTTTCCCGACACAAGACCTTTTCAGTCCCCATTGACTGGCACAGAGTGTTTGGTTAATTTAATTTATAACCAGGGCCTGGATTTGCTCAGTCGGGATGTCATGGATTAAAGGCAGGGAGTTGCAGAGAGTGCATCGATGTTTGATGTTCCTGGGTCCTGCAGACTCTATTAATTGCATCTTCAGTTCCCCCTGCGCTATCCCCCATCTCCCATCCCCCATCCCCCCGTCCATTATCTACAAGGAAGATACCCTGGAGACATATAAATCAGTTATTTTTGGATGATGCTCAATTCTAATATAAATGCACTTCATCCCTAGAGATGACAAGCATGTCCTCTGGCACAGGCGGGCCTTGTCCCTCACATGAAGCATCTCAGTGCACTGATTACTGTAGTTTTTCTTGCTGTTATACGCTGGACTTACAATATGTAGAATGTGGTGCTCACAAGAGAACCAGAAAGCATCAGTGCCTGTCTAAAATGAAAGCAGATGTATCAGGCCTTCGCTGTGATTTCCCTTCATTTGATGCTATTTTGTTTCCCACAGAGAAGGGAAGCGCAGTAACGAGTACAAAGGTGCACAGCGCTGCTTGTTGGACTCAAAGAGTAGTACGGTCTTTGTTGTAATCGCACTCTCCAGTCTGATTCAGAGTGATAATACAGTGTGTGGAAAAGCAATCTGGGAGAGAGATGCATGAGGTAGGGCACAGTGCCAGATACTCCAACCATATACTCTACACATCCCATCCCAGTGAACACATACTGCTCTTTTCTGAGAGCAGCTTCACTGAGACTGTTTTCAATCATTAGCTGGCAGGGAAAGGAATCAAATTACAGTAATGACAAGGTTGGAAACATAACGGACGCATTTCTAATTTAATGCAGTCTGACTTGTTTAATCTCTGAAGTAATTAAACAGTCTATGCTAAAGGTTAATCAGTGTGTCACTTCCGGTAGTCACCCAATGCCATTGTGTGGGTGAGCAGGTGCAGAGAGATTTTCCTTGCCAGCCGCCTTGTCCGCTGGGACGCCCTTCCACAGACAGGCAGACTATTGTGTGGCTGACGTAAAGGAAAGGCCGCTCACAGCTTATTCTCCCACAACGTTCCTCTTTTGAACCTCCTGTGGGAAAGAAAAAAAGCATCTGAATAGGTGGTTGTCCAACACATCCTCCCAAGTGGCACGTCAAAGGGTTCCAGTGCTGGTTGTTGTCTTTGTTCAGTGTGGGCAGCGAGGGGAAAAAAAAGTCAGGAAAATCAGGAAAAATCTAGGTGGACGTGTCAGTGCTGCCTCGACTGATAAGAACGTTGCTTTTGTACAAAAGAATTGAAACGCATTGCAGCCCAAATCAGGGTGAGGTCTGTTGCCAGCTGAGGTGGATTTAGACACTGAAATAGTCCCATAATCTTGCAGGTTTGATTAATGCAATATTTTCTGCGTAATGTGCACAGCAGGTTCAGTTAACCAGTGCCAAGTTGTTTTCAGAGAGCCCGGTTTGATGCTGTAGATGTAATAAATAGATGGCGTCTAAAAAAACATTAAGCCCTATTGCAAATGGTTTCATTTGCCGTGACTCCATTTATTGGAGTTCTGAATCGTTGCTATTTTTGCTTTATATGAGAGAGCAGAAAATCCTGTTTAAAGTTGTTTTGATGCGGGAGAACCTTATGGGGTCTAATCTTGTAAAGTTGGGTGGGAAAACGTGCAATAAGGCACAACCTTGTTAAGTTAAAGCCTCTGAGATATTCTTTGGAGGCAGCATGTATGTACGCTGCTTTGAATTCCAGTATATTATCTCATATTTAAAGACCTACTAGATGTTTGTTAAATTCTCACGGTGGGATTTGTGGGGAAATCCATCTTTGAAATGGAGATGGCTGGGTGTTGGCTTGTGGGGATCAGTCTCGTGTTGGTTACAGCTGGAAAGCCAAAGTCAGACATTTACCCATCTGGCCAACTGCCCCGCATATCATTTGTGGCTACTTTTGATGTCACTCCTGTAATATTTATGTAAGCTAAAAGGGACAATGATGGATTGGATTGGCCTTTGTGGTTTTGTGTGTTTAAACAGGAGATCGTCTGTCAAACTTCTGGCCACGGTCATGAAAGTATTCCTGCAGTGGTATTCAGTATTATTTCTTGTGCTCTGAGGGCATCCCCTCAGGACGATGCTGCCTTTGTGATTGTTCATCCTGACCTTGTGTTGCCTTTTGACCTCTGCATTGCCTCGCATTGGCCTCTTTAGGTTTTTATATTCTTTGCAATATATAAGAGTTCTTTTCTAGAGAGTAGACTCAAAGCAGCAAACATACTCGATGTGCTTTAATGACACAATACTCACCGCTTCACTGCACTGTGTTCACTGGGTCTTTGTCTGGTTTGTTAACAAGCACACAAAAGAAAATGTGTACTGACTTCATTTAAATTGATTACATGATATGAGTTTTTTATTACAGCCTTGCTTTAACTTGACTTATACAGGAGCTCGACATGCTCTATTTATCTGTATTGACACTACCCTGGATAATCGCTGTTTGTCAACCTGGCTTATTTCCTATAAATGTGCCAAATGTGAATCTATGGTTCAGGCTAACGTTGCACTCACCACCTCGGTTGTAGAGTCTCAGAAAAACAACAGTATATCGAGGAAAGCTGTGCGAGGCTCCTACAGCTTTCTAGATTTATATTAATAATTTCCCACTCTTAGTCCGCACAGTATGTAGCCCCCCGAAATAGTCATGATGGCTGACTACACAGGGATCTACATCTGGGTCAACTAGCTGGCTGACCTAACTACAGTAACTGCACTTCTCTTGTATTAATTGCAACATTTGAAGGAATACAAAGTTTTTTATATTGTCGTTCATATCTTGATATATTTTCCTCGTGCCTCCAGATCAGCCATCAAAGTGAAATGACTCTCCGCCATTGTGTTTAGCTTTTTGAGCTTCATTAGAAGACCGTGCAACGGCAGTGAAAGTCAGCCTTACACATGTGCAGATGAACATGGCAGGGTGATTAGATCAGCTGGCAGGTTGATGTGGATGTAGTTCCCTGTGCAGTTAGCCGTAATGGCTACTCCAGGGGATACTTTCTGTATTCTGTAAGCTTCCAGCTTTCCCCGATATACATTGGTTAGCACAAATCCTCATTTCCCCTGAATCTCTATACCAAAATCAGCAGGTGCAAAATAAGCATAGACCCATAGAGTCAAAATGGCCCTGTTTATGGGAAATACGCCAGGTTTAGACAAGAATTTTGCTTTAAATCTATCAGCTTATATATTTTTTTCCATCTGGTATTGTGCCACCTACGCTAAGTCTTCTCTGCTTGCTGTAATTTCTCACATTAAGCTCGGTGACTATTGGCTGCCTCAGCGCCATGACCTCTGTCACCACCTCCAGAAGCTCTGTCCCCCGTTTTTTCCCACTTGCCAGACACTCTCCAGCTGTGCTCAATCCATCTGCATTTTCCTGAGAGCAAAGACTGTAATTGATTCCCTACACTGCTCCCCGGTGTTCCCTCCTTTACCCGCCCAGCTGCCCGCTCATGTAAACCTGCTGTGCCGAGGAAAGGCAAAGCACGGTGGAAGGTGCAGAGAGGGGGCCATCGCTGGGGGTTAGGAGGTCATTCAACTCCATCATTTGCATGGTTGTGACTATCTCTTGACAAATTGTTTTCCTTCTCGCCCCTCGCAGGTGTCAACAGTGGACAGTTTGTCACCAAGACGCTCACTATACCGGACACTATCAGACGAGAGTGTGTGTAGTAACCGTAAGGGTTCATCCTACACTAGCTCACACAGCTCCATGTTGGACCAAGCCATGCCTAACGACATCCTATTCAGCACCACCCCACCTTACCACAGCACCCTGCCTCCTCGCATGATCCACAACCAGGGGGCATCCAACCTAAGGAGTAAGTACAGACGGTGAAACTTTCTAAAAGAAAAAGAAACGGCAAAAAAATGTGTACAACACCTCACCGAAGATACTGCAGAGAAGCTGATCTAAAGAAAACAAACAGGACTCTGCACTTCATATTAAAATACCTCTCAGAGACAGGAAGGCTAATGTAGACTTTCTCCGCATGTTGCTCTTGGATTATCATTCCTCCTCTGGCACCGGATAAGAGTCAGGATATAGATACTTGTTTGAAGAGCCACTTGTGTCCTACCAATATCATTAGCACAACTGGTACACACTCCAGCAACACTCCTCAATATAGCCAACTAATTGGAAGTGGGTGAGGTGGCATGCAACTTGCAAGGGGCCTGCCTCTCCGTCTGCATTAAGCAGACACCTGTCACTGCTGGCTAGTGTTCCCCTCTCTACTGTTCGCCCAGCATCCACTGAATATGTATTAGTGATGAGAGGTGCGATGTGTCCTGCCTGCGCCGCTGCAGGTTCCTAAGATCTGTGACATGAACATGCCTATTTTTCCATCAGGAGTGTCACAATGTCTGTCATACATAATGCTTCATTCACTCATGAGTCCCTGCCTGCCTTTCCTCTCTGTCCCTCCTGTCTCATTTCCATACCGCTCCTCATCTGTCTCCGGCTGCCGTTATTAGATTGAAAATGGCTTTTGGAAAGATGTTTCTCTCTTTAGCTTCTTCTGGCTGTCAACCTGATGGATTCCCGATTGTTTTGAAGGATAGTCGAGAACACGGGCTCTCTTTTTCCCTTACTGAAACAGTCCAATTTGGTAAACAGTGAATCACTCCAGCTCCAAGACGCTGTGTAAATTGAAAGGAGGGTGTCAGCATCACCTCAAGCTCTCTCTGTCTCTTCTCTGCTTCTCCACTCATGCTTTTCTAAATGCCTCTCTGCAGAATGGGAGCTTGTTTATTGCATTCCCCGTTTTTCAGGGCTGACAGGGAGGGAGGGAGAGAGAGACAGAGTGGAGGGAAAGGAGATATTGATTGAAACATGAAGACATTCACTTAGACAAGTCATTTATCGCCCCTCAGACAGCGCCTTGCGAGTGCTATGCAGCTATGGTAGTTTTCTGTCACATCTATACAAAACTTTTCTTTTCAGAGTTAAATTGTTGTGCAGCCTTTGAGAGGATTTGTTACTTCGTTCGCATCCAGATTAGAATTGGACTCAGGTGAAGCTACTTTACTTAGCATAGACTCAAGCTAGGTGTTTTGATGTGCGGTGCTGGAGTTATATCATCCCTTTTAGCCAGCAATGAATAGTTCGAATAAGTCCCCTGCCTTCCCCCCTCTATGCCCCTTCATTCCTCTCCCAACTCCTCTTGTCTGCTCTGATGCAAACTGATGGGCCACTCAGAGATGAGCCCTGAACTCAGGCCAGGCATAGACACTGATCAGAGTGCCTGCCTGTCTCTGCAGATGAGTTTTGGTTCTCTGACGGCTCCTTGGCGGACAGGTCCAAGTTCAGCGATCCAGGCCTCATGCCCCTCCCAGACACTGCCTCAGGCCTGGACTGGTCTCACCTGGTTGACGCAGCACGAGCCTTTGAAGGTAACCAGCCTGGTTGAAGCTGCTGGCACCTCGTGTAACCCCCCCCCCTCCTCCTGGCTGCTTAGCGTGCGTGTGTGTGTGTGTGTGTGTGTTTGTGTGTGTGTCCATAATCTGCAAGTGCTAGCTCGCTTGCATGTGCAGGTTTGTGTGTGTTTTTATGTTTGTGTTTCTTCTAGAGCCTCCTAAGTGCTGTAAGAGGTGACTTGTGGGAATCCTTTTGCTTTTTGCGCCTCTGCTCTCTGAGCCTCATTGTGATTCCCATTAAGCACTTTAACCTGGGAAAATGAGCCATCATTTCTCAGTACAGACATGGAGCCAGTTTTTAAACCGTAAAACCAACAAGTCGTCACTCAGGGAGAGTTCTTACAGCAATGCCTTTTACTATTAAGCTCTTGGGTGGATAGTTTGGGGTAATTTCAGCTCCCCTCATGGCCTTTTGTCCATTAAGTGTGAATTTGGCCCACTGAAAGATGGTGGATTTTTTTTTTTCTACAAAAAAATGGCCCAAAGAACCATAAATCGTCATTTTTAAGGTGGACTGTTCTTAAAAACTGTCTAGACAGCTGCTTTAGAGTCTTTGTGCTTTGTAGTGGCGTCCTGGAACAAGTGATTTAGGAATCGAGTACTCGGAGGGCTAGCAGTATGTTGTCTTTTCAGACAACATGAGTGATATGTTCCTGTCAAAACCGAAATCTGTCTTTTCACTCAGTCACGACCTGTTTTCAGTTAATTAGCATTTCCACGTCTCAGCCACTTCATGGTCAGCATCATCACTTCTGTTCATTTGTTTTGCTCCCAGTTTAAGTACTCCTTCGACCGCTCTCATACCAGTGCATTTCCCATTTATCACGGAAACGCTACCACGCCATGTGTTTGATTTTTTCCCCCACACTTGAACTCCGTCTGACCCTGAGACCAGTGAGCAGGCAAAAAGTGGCATGTGACCATTCATTTGTCATAATTAATGAATCCTCTGTAGAGTTTCCTCTTTGATACACTTACTGCTGCATAGCCTGCAGCATATCATTTAACAAGAGTGGAATCAGTGAAGTTAATGTAGAGTCTGACTGACAGCAAGAAGGCAGTTGTCACGGCAGCTCAGCCGGCCCAGGAAAGCACTGTGTAAACTGGAGCCTTGTTGCCGAGCAGAAAGTTGCTCCAGGCTGCCATTGTGCCATGTATGTTTGAGCAGCTCTGGTTAGAGCCAGGGGAGAAGGAGATTGCCAGAGATGTAAAGCATTTATACCATTCATTATTGTGGTCATGCAGATCCTGAGAGACTGCTCATATTCTTGATGCAAGGAGACAGTTTGGATTGGGTTGCAGCATCCACAAACAAACTGTGGCCTCCTGACTTTTAAAAGTAGAAGCAGATGGAATTAAAAATGGGCTTTGATAAATCTGAGCAACAAAAGGCTTTTGGTGCAATCATGAAAGCTCCCTTTGTCAACTATAGGATATGTTTTTAATATTCCATCATAAATAAACACTGCATTGTTCAGAGATTGTTGTGTTATGTCTGTTCTCTGTAGTGTGATCTGTTTTTGTTTGATTTTTTTACACATTTGTCCAGTAAAATCTGGACCCCGGGTCACGCAAATATGACAAGCTGCTTTTCTAGAAGTCTTTAATCTTTCTGATGCAGCCATCGAACATGAGGAAAATGTTCATTCATATGTAAATTAAAGCTTGGTCTTCCTTCCCTGCCTCGTCTGAACAACTAACTCCAGGCTGGATCAGCTTTTGTCTTGGAGTGGATTAGCTTTCATTTGGGGGCTAAATTAATGGAAGGGTTTCCTTAATCTTTTCTATGAATATGCAGATCCCCCTATCTTAAGTCTCAGACCAAGGGCTTGAGAGAGAGAGAGGGCTTCTACAGAAAAAGAGCATTACGTCTCAAAACTGGGCTGTCCCCAAGTGTAACATGCCAAGTTTGGGTTTTCCATGGGGCTTTGAGTGAGCTTAAGGGCCTGATATGGTAAAACAAGCATGACTGCTGCCTTACAGCTCTGTGGGATCCAGCCCATTATGAGCCAAACAGCTGTCAGAGGAAGCTCGGAGGGGCGAGGGCACCAAAGCAACACCCAAGGGACTGACTTTATCTGTGAGGAGTCTAGAAATGCTCTGTTTACGGCGTTGTCCCTTATTGTCTGCTTGTAGATCTCTCTGTACGGAAGGACCTCTTTTGGTGGCTTTGCAGCAGCGCTTAAATCAGAACCACTCATTCATACAGAGCATGAATAAAGCGCCCCATCCTGTCAGGAGTGTGTGCATGCGAGTGTGTTGTTCTGCTCTATTTTAGTTGCATGTTGACATCATCAAATGCAAACACATTTCCTGTTTTTGATGTTAAGGGCATTTGATTAAAGGGCACATTATGACCTGTTACGTCATCTGTTCTGTCTCCAGACCAGCGCGTGGCCTCTTTCTGCACCATGACGGACATGCAGCGGGCAGAGGCTCTGCAGATCTCGAGAGAGCTGACCAGACGAGTGGTGGAGGCGGAGGGAGCAGCGCTGGAAGCAGAGTAGGCTTTACAGACGAACACAAACACACACCAACGCTCCTGTAGCAACTGAAAAATTCGCCCCAAACAGTGATTGTCCAGTCACAGCTTAGCAACCATAACCGGGCACAGCATGCTTTGGTGGTGTTGTGTGCATGAGGCTCTAATAAAAGCAATACACAATATCTCAAAAGTTTAGATGGTGGTGTTTTTTTTTTTTTTAACCTTTACAAAGTTTAATTTTTAAAGGTTTAGCAGCTCTGTGTTGCTCTTTATGTAATTTGGAAGAATTTACAGATCAGAAACTTTGTTGTTCAGAAACAACAAACTCATCATTTTATTCTCCAAACATGAAGTTTGAAAATATGAACATTAAAACACTAATATAACCACTGTGTTGCTTGTCCAAGCACGTATTGAGGCTGGGGCTAACTAGCTTTATACTGCAATACATAAAAATTGCTTCTCCTCTATTTCCATGTCCCATTGGACTTCAACTGCATATCAATTATGTTACATCGTGTGCATATTTAAAACAATCAACTGCAATTACTAAAAAGTCAACTAACCATTGGATAGTATTAACTTACGCTAGCTAACTAAAGCTGATGAAATCAGTT
Source organism: Argyrosomus regius (assembly GCA_946959425.1). Taxonomy (NCBI): domain Eukaryota; kingdom Metazoa; phylum Chordata; class Actinopteri; family Sciaenidae; genus Argyrosomus; species Argyrosomus regius. The sequence goes on from OX336894.1 coordinate 20,087,950, forward strand.
AGCTACAGTCGTCTTTCTGCCTACAAAAACCAAGGTGGTCTGCTGGAAATGGGAAGGTTGCTTGTTTTTACTTTGATTGTTTTAGACATTGCTAAGGATTTAGATTGTAAATCTGCCTCCGTTATCATATTTCACCATATTTGCCATGCAAGAACACAAAGCTTGACAGACGTAGAAATGGTAACTAAGGTGGGCCGGCTTAGCTAACAGTCCATTATCAGCTACCTACGTGACAAATGACTCTTTCTTGAGTCTTACTAACATCCAGTTTTGTGTTCCCATAACAGCAGCTCCCCCTCCACACTAACGGGCAAAGTCAACCAGTTAGAGGTGATCCTCAGGCAGCTGCAGCATGACCTCAGAAAGGTAAGTTCACACACATCAAACAAATTATGTTCGTCACTTTTTTTGCTTCAGTTTTTCATGTCAGCAAACAGTGAATATCTGTGTCACTCAGCTCAGGAGAATAGACATTGAGTAATGGGTGCCCTAAGGTCCGTGTAATACAAACTCGTCCACTTAATTCAATATCCTGCTTCCTTTCCTTATTGTTTCCCAACCCAGCAATTCCCCACATCCACTAATGTGCTTAAAATGGAGAGAGGAAATGCACTTTTATCAGAACAGAGAAAAGGCCGCTTTGCCATCTTAATGCCTCCCATTTACACAGTGCTGACGAAAGACGGATGTTCTTGTAATAGCGGGGCTTTTATCAAGCTATTTTGTATCCGTTTATTTTTGCCTCATGTCTTGGTGTTGATTGTGTGTGTGTGCTTGTGTGTGTTTGTGTGTTCAGGAGAAAGAGGATAAGGCGATGTTACAGGAGGAGGTGCAACACCTGAGACAGGACAACATGCGACTGCAGGAGGAGAGCCAGACGGCGGCGGCTCAGCTCAGGAAGTTCACAGAGTGGTTCTTTCACACCATTGACAAGAAACCCTGAGAGAGAGAGAGACCCGCAGAGAAAGAGAGAGAGAGAGAGAGAGAGAGAGAAAGGGAGAGAGAGAAAGAGCAAGATGGCCTTCACTCCTCCTGGGCACCCACTCAACTCCTACTTAAGACTCCCAGATGATCCACAGGCAAACAAACTTTCAAACAAACCATTACCGGCCCCCAGAGTAATCAAGACTCTTTAAAAAGCCCCTGCTTAGGAGACTGTAGTGCAGCCCTGTTTGGAGAGACTTGAAACCCTGATCTGGACCTTAGTTTTGGGATCCTCCTTTGTCTGAAGTGCAGGGCTGTTTCTGATGTTAACGGTTTCTCCGTCCTGGCAAACGAGACTCTTGGGAAACCTCCTCATCTCCGGCGCTGGAGAGGAATTGAGAAAGGCAACCCCCGGGGGCCCCCTGCCTGAGTCCCTGGGATCTTCTTACAGTAGTGGAATGTAAAGCTCATTTACTGTAGTCAACATATAATCTACCTACGTATGTCCCGTCAGTCTACTGTACTGTATACTCAGCTGTACTGTATCATACTGCGCACACTGTCACACAGCTGTTTCTGTGCCGGCCTTCACGGACACAGGAAAGTGGAGAGGGTGAGGCGAGGCGAGGAGGGGAGGAATGTACTGGACATAATGAAGTGGTACTTACTGTCTGCTTGCACCAAGAGGAATCCACATGTGGTGGTCTTGAAACGTACAGTGGGGGGAAAATGAATGTAGCTCAACTGAGACCCTTTTATTTCTGGATATCTGGATCCCAAAGTCACAAAAGTTTCAAGGTTTTTGATGTTCTGGGCCATTTTTTTTTTTTTTTTTTTGCTTTTGCAATTAATTCCACTTTTTCTTTTCCTCAGTGTTGTAACGTAGGGTCACATGGCAGTAATTTTGATGTTTAAAGGTGCTTTCCCTACACACGTTTGTCAGTAGTTTCCATTCACTGTCACAATGTCCTAGCAATAACGAAGTGGTAGTTACGAAACTGTGTTTTAAAAAAAATAAAAAAAGTTAGCACAAACGTGAAGAGTTCCTGTCGAGAAGCAGTCGTACTTGACATGTATTTATAAAACAGGAAGAGACTGTGCCTAAAACTCTTGGTTGTAAATGGATTGTTTCTCTTTGCTTTTAATTTGTCTTTTATAAACACATGCCTTGTCTGTGGCTCACTGATATGAAATTGTGTGTATGAATGTGAATGTGTGTGTATGAATGTGTGTAGTCTATCACAGCTAAATGTGTTCTTATGCAGTGGTTTCTAGAGCATTAGAGCAAGCGCCAGTGAACCACACTTACAATGCCAAATGTGTTTATTTCTGTACATATCTGCCACAGAAGTGTCTTGTATTTAACACTATTATTTAAGCTTATTTAACCTAAAGTTGTTTATTTTATTAAGGGTATTTGTTTTTTTGTTTTTTTTTCTGCACTAAGGAGAGTTAAAGCTCTGTGTATGTTGTAAAGTGTGTAGCTTGCCAGGGCAAAAAAAAAAACTATATATTTAAATATATAAATGATGATTTTGGAGATTCCAACATTTGGATGCTGCTAGATTACAGTTTGCTGGTTTGTATGCTTTTAAAAATGTCTCTCTCCGTAAACTGTCTCATCCCTGGTGGGACACTGTTTGCTTTATTTGTTTTTGTTCTATTTTTTCTTTTGTTTTTTTAATAAATGTAGTTGTAAAAATAAGATGATGATTTTCGTGTTTTTTCTTTTGTTTGTTTGTTTGTTTTATTGTTTCTATTACCAGAATTCTTAACCAAATGATTTATGCTGATGGATAATCTGCTCATGTTTAGTAAATAAAAAACTGGTGTTAAATATAGATTCACATTTTTTCAACTATGTCTTAAAAAATAGTTGAGCATGTTAGAAAATCTGAAAAAAAAAAAAAGCTTATTTGCTTTCCTGCCAAATGTTAAATGAGATTGATAACACGCTCGTATCTGTCACTTTAAATATGAGGGTGGAGCTAAAGATGGTTAGCTTAACACACTTTGGTTTTTGTACAAACTCAACAAGCAAGATATAACATGTTAATTAGTGAGCTTTGGATGTGCTGGTAGAAGGATTGTTCAGTCTCGCTATTCTAAGCTAATTGTTTGCTCTTGCAGACATGACAGTGGTATCAAATTTCTCATCCAACTCAAAAAGAAAGTGAATAAGCACATTTCCCAAATCTACTGAAACTAACACATTTATCCACAGCAGTCATTCTGGTCTGCACATTCCAACTTATTCCTACATCTATCTTTCAAGTGAACTTTGAAAACTGTGTTCAGTTTTCAGTCCGAGTGCATCAACATTGTAATCAAAATAGCGAGCAACAAAATAACTCGCTGATTATTTAACAGAAAGTTCTTAAATCTTCTGGAAACTGCAGATTTGGACTTATTATAAACGTAATACATCGACATGAGGCCTTAGACGTATTGGAAAGAAACAAAGGGATAAAGGTAGAATGATTTCAGACGAGAGCTTTAAGTTTGTGCACCTAGCGGTAGGAATGATATGGAAATGAAGATGGATTGAGAGCTGAGTAAATGTCTTCATCAGCCAGCTGATATTCTGTTCGCGAGGCTTAGACAAAGAGCTCATTTTGAGCACTGCATTTGCTGAGTTCCCGCAGGTGAAAATGAAGATAACAACCTTTTCTATGAGACTTTTTCATCCTCTATTTTGTAAACAGCAGGTGTGCTAAGACTTTCGAATGGAAACATGAAACCATAACGTGTTTGTGACTTGATTCCCTGTGAGTTGGTGTGCTTTAAATAAATGACAGATGTTGCTTTCACCACAGGGACGGCAAAGGACTCACTGAATAATTAATCATAAGCCTTTTTGGGTGCTGAGAGAAAAACAATTAAATTTGTTTGCGACTTCCTGCATAAACCTCCAGCCCAGCTGCTGGAGTGTGGTCCAATCTATCATGTCCTCTAGGGGCTGGTGGCTATGCAGCTGCATTGAACTGTGGGTAGAGCTGGTCTGGCTGTGTCTTTTTTGGACTCACCCCCCATTGGACTCACCTTGGAAGGAGTTGGAGCCAGCTGCAGTTCTTTGAAATGTTCTTATTTTTGCACATTTTCTGTGTCAGCAAGTCCTGCGACTGAGGTGACGAAGCAGTTTCAATGAAAAGATGTAGCTTCATCCAATTCTGACTGCTTCCTGAATTAACCTGCAGGTTATCTCACCTGCAGCCTGCTCTGACCTCTCCATCAGGCCATTCCTCTCACTGGTGCGGCCTATAAAAATACCTGGATGGTCATGTGAGGACGAGCTCTCCGGGTTTGGCCAGGACCAGCGTGCAGTCAGATGAGGTAGTTAATCTACATGTGTGTGCACGGTGCCAGGACAGCAGATGGGAGCTCACACTGGCAAAAGGCAAAAGTGTTGCCTGTTTTTTCAGACAGAGAAAGAATCCAGGATGTGTTGTGGTGGGCAAGATCAGGAGTTCGACCACTACAGAGAGGTGCCAAACGACTTTGGCACGAGGGAAATCTGGAGAAGCATCCATGGAGCGAGGCCGGGCCAGCAGCAGAGAGTGAAAATGGGAAAACAAGTGGCAGCAGAAGGATGCATGGGACCAATCTCATCCTGCAATGACATGTTGGTATTTAAGCAGCCTTGCAAAATATGCTGACAAGCAGTAAAGTTAGAACCAATCCAATAGATTGAAATGTACTCTAACCAGATGGAAGCGCTTACAGTCACGCAGACCATATTGATTTCTAATATTTGACTGTGTCAGCAGTTAAAAGAATAAACGTTAGCATTCCTCCTCCGCTCAAGAGTGACGGTCATACGCCGCTACACAGATTGGGTGCACATCACACATAATAGCATGTGACTGGGACGCAGTTGTCCTGTTTCCACGGTCCCACAGCAGATGCTCCCCTGCTGTGAGTGCCACCCTGGTCAGGATCATGTTACCCTGGATAGGGTTCAGTGTGCCCAAAGCACAGCTAGCACAGCTGGCACCGCTCAGAGGGAGGGGGAACTTTATCGACTGCGTGTGTAGGTCAGCCTGTAGTTACTGCTTGCAAAATATCGAATATCAGCTTCAGCTTTCAGCTTCCCTGAAACAATGGATTAGATTTTGTGTGTTTCTGTTGGATTATTGTAAAAAAAAAATAAAATAAAAAAAATCAACTCCAGGATTGCAGGGAATTATTCATTTGACATTCTGTCGATGTATTATTCAGAGTGGATGTTGGGCGTAATCCTTGGTTCAATATCTTGATATCATATTTTTCCACTTTTACCAGAAAGTTACATGTATAAATTATTGACCCCTGCTGAGATATTAAACATTGAGGACGGTGAAAAAAAAGGAAAATTCAATAGGATTGCCTTTGGTCTTGTCAGACAGTTAGGAAATCTCAATTGTGTTGTGTGCCTGTGAGGCGTAACAGCAGGATTAGCTCTCTCACCTGGACTGCTTATCTGTGCAGCTCATCTCCCCTCAGCAGGCGCTTTGAAATTCCCTCTCACTCACTGGGGAGCTGCATCTCACACACAACACAAAAGAAAAGAAAGGCAAGAGAGAGAGAGGAAGGGAGGGAGGGGAGACGAAAAGAGAAACCAGCAGACAGTCATCTCTCTCCCTCATCTGCCTCCAATGTCCCCCGGGCCGTCGCTATCTGTCAGTCAAGTCACAGGTGACCACCCCCTTAGCTGAACCTAGTGAAGGGCGACATTTTATAAGCCACTTGCCTGACTGCCTGGTCTCAATAGAAATCAGAAAGGGGGTACAAAAAAAATCATTCTCCAGAAAGGTCATTGCTGGCAGAAAAGCATGAAATCTCACACATCCAGCGGAGACAAAAAACCTCAGTAAACCTCTTGTGTTGTCGGCATGGGGATAAAAGAAAGGTTCATGTCTTGTATTCTCTGTCTCTGTTGTTTCACTGCCAAATTAGATAAAGAGACAGGAACACACAGATAAGACGGGGCTGCTGTATTATCTTCATTTGCCGAGATGTCCTTGTCTGTTGTCCTTGTCAGCCTCCGAGCAACAGCGAGCCCGGCTATCGATTCTCAATGGGCTGCGTTCAGTGCAAACAGCCCCGGCTGTGAAGAGGCATTCAAGGCGCAGGGGCAGGTGGGTGTACGGATGGTGGTTGGGATGTTTTCAGACCCAGATCCCTATGCTGACTTTCCCTTTTTTTGTATTTAAGATATTGATTATGCAAAGTTGCATTAGTCTGGCCTGGTCTGTGTGGCTGAGTGGAGGGGTTGTTTTAGAGGGTCATGGGAATATTGATGTCCGGAGGGTGAATGGTAGGTGTGAGAGTGGGGGCGTATAGTAGCCAATAACAAACAACCCCCACTAACCCATCATCAGCAATAAAAGCTTAACTGTAGAAGCGATCGATCCTCTGTGTGAGAGAGGAGACATGGAGACACTGGAAGGTCAAACGCGAAATGTGTCTGAGCCTTCTCTCGTCGACACAGTGAGCTCAGGAATGAGCGATGCCATTTACCTTCAACCTGGCGTGCTCACATTAAACTGTTAAATAGAGTGCACGCTGTGTCCATGTGCAAGTAATAAGAACAGACCTGTCATTATCTGAAGGCATGTATTGTTGAAAATCTACTTCACGGCCATTTTGGTGATTTCATCCTTTGGAGAAATTTATAGTCCACTTAAGCTCATTCCCCCCCCCCAAAAAAAGACATGCACAACCATTGAAAATGTGACTAGAAATTTGATTCAGGTACACAAAACTATTCAGTTCATGTCATCCAGTCTGCCTCATACCTTAATGCACAACCACATTTTTCCATCATATTCTCGAGGTTGTTTTATATATCGGAAAGAGCAGATGTTTCTATTCTGAACTGTGTAACAGATGTGAAAATGTAATAAATGTCACATCAGTTCCTTACAGTAAGTCCATAATCTCTTTTTCCGTACATGAAATAATTTGTATGACCTAAGAGTCTGCAGCCACGCCAGCACCTCTGTGAGGCGGCAGTACACAGTGACAATAACACGCTGATGTTTAGCATGTATACAAGAATCATCATCAACATCATGTTCACCATCTTACTTAAGCGTGTTAGCATTTTAATGTTTGCTAATTAGCATTAACACAAAGTAGAGTTGAGACTAATGGGAATATCATGAATGTAAGTATTAAACCAAAGTCTAAACGGTCTGATCTGATGATGGCGCTAAATTAAAAGTCAGCATAGCACCAATTGTGCCAATTCATCCAGACATTAAGATATTGGATTATGGAACTTTTTTTTTTTTAACATATTTTTTTGGCCTTTTCAAGCTTTATTTTTGACAGAGACAGCTGAAGAGTGACAGGAATGTGGGGAGAGAGAGATGGGGAATGACATGCAGCAAAGGGCCGCAGGTCGGATTCGAACCTTCGTACATGGGGCGGATGCTCTACCAACTGAGCTAATCGATTTATGGAACATTTTGACCTGCTAGTGGCACTAAAGGAAAAGTCATAGGGCAAAGAAACTAATTCAGTTTCATCCTCCAGAGACCACAAATGCCTGTACAAAAGTTCATAGTAATCTACCCAATAATTGTTGAAATAGCTCAGTCTTGTGGACTGATCGGCCATCTCCTGAGTCATAGTGCTAGCGTGACTATAAATGACCAGGTAATTGGCAGTATTAGTGTCTCAAACGAGCTTGGAACAGTATTTATATATAATATAAACTTCATCTTATGGCCCCACTTGATGGATTTCTGTACATTTCTGTCTTCTCACAGAGAAGTGCATCAGGGATTAGCGTCTCCTGCTTCACATGCCAGACGGTGACATTTATGTCTCCATTCAGCATGTCAACAAAAGTAATAAATGTTAATCTATGAAGCCTAATAAAACATAAAAACCAGAAGATTTTGATTTGTGATTTTAATTAGTCTGCTTGATAGCAGGACTTTATGTGCACCAGGAGCAGTGAAGCACACACTAAGTATTGGTATTTTCCTGAATAGTTCATTAACCGGTTCAATAAGTACAAATTAATGTGCACTTCTTCCTCTTCCAGTGACAGCCCAGTGTTTATGATGTGGAAACAAAGCTCCACCATTGCACCCCATTGTGATGAAGGATCAGTGTGGCTTGGATTACTCAACTAAATTTGCTATTAAAATAACACAGGGTCATAGACTCTAATATGACTCCCATTCAAAAAGTGCGTAATCACTTTATAACTTTAGCATCATTACATCGACCTGTTTAACTGTACAGTCATTTATCCATTGTTTAAAACTACGGTTAACAATTTAATACTGAGATAGTGAGCTGGTATTACCCACACACTTTATGACATATGACTAAAATGTTTTTCAAATGTGATTTAATGTAAAGCAACTAACCTGCACAACGAGATAAAGACATGAGTAAACAACTCCAGCTCAACACGCTCATCTGTGGACTCCATGTTCACACTGACCTCTGACTCCAGCCATTATTTCCTATCGATTGCTTATGTAATCAATAATGTACAACACAATAAGGTTGAATGTATTTGCATAAAACAGCCATCTCAAGATGAACGACCTGTAATCTCAGGAAAACAAACTTACATCGCTCCAATCCTCAGACGTGTTGTTGTGTGTTATTTACTCACTTACTTACTCACGACTTATTTGTCTTTGTTCCCCTGTGCGACATAACACTTTGACAAGTGCTCGCCACGCTGCCGGTGTAATTTATGTGTGTAATAACAAAAGTACAAAGCTCTGGTGATCTATACGTCAAAGATGAGCTAGTCAGCTTTCCGTCCGCCCGGTCCCAGAGGTACAAGAGATTCTCGTCTCTTCGTCATTTTTACTATACCTCTGTTTAACATGCTGCTCATCTCCTCAGCAAAGCGTCTCTGTGCTGTACAGTAGATTTATCTATTTTAGTACAATTTTCTTCCTTACGTTGCATAATGTTTCAAACTTTGGAGGTCAATTTGGATAATATTTTCTGGTATTTTTCCTTTTTTTCATTTCATTTAATATTTTAGGATCAAAAACTATGCAAAAGATTACTGCCAGCTGGATGAAATACCTCAAGAGTTACTGGATAGATCACCATTAAATTTTGTACAGACCCTCCGCACATGTCCGCCTCTGGATGAATTGTAATCACTTTAGTGATCAGGTCAAATGCTAACATGCTAAACTAAGATGGACATGGTCAGCATGCTAAACATGCAGCTTTTTAGGTAGAGTGATGATGTCAGCATGGTGTTGTTAGCATTTAGCATGTGGCTGTAGAGAGGTCTACAATATTCTACTTCACTGCAGGTCATATTATCACTTGGAGCGTCAGTCTTTGGAGCATGTTTCTGTTGTTGTATATTTGCCTTAACTTTTCAAAATAATTTTTGAAGCCTCTAAGATAACATGAAGCACGGTTAAGAGAAGACTGGGATAGAGAGGGTTCGAGGATGGTAACAGAGTTGTTGTTTTTTTGTCCTCTCTTTCTCCTAATGCTCAGCTTATCAACAAAGCATGCCTTGAATCTGCCTCCCATGCACTGCATTCCTCTGTGAAAAGCATCTAGTCCGGATACTCTGCAGCTGAATCTTGTGCAGTCTCCAGCCAAGAACAGACACACGCTCAGATAGAAAAAATGCTCCATGTGATCCACTCTTTTTTCTTTCTTTTTTTTTTTTAATATGGCACCTGCTTTTCCCCAACTCGCGGTTACTGTAATTGTGCCCTTTCTCATGCAGTCTCTAATCATCAACCTCTATCTGCACACCACGTGACAACGTAAATGGGCTGTGGAGAGGAGAAAGAGTGACAGTAAGTGTAAGTGCGAGCCTTGTGGCAGCCTGTGCGCCTGTAAGCAGCTGGAGGGGCTCAGACCACAACATCTGCAAGGAGCGAGGTCAGGTTTCTATCACACCACCCACAATGCAGAGCAGCGTGTTGTTAGAGTCATGGAGGGCCAATGGCTGAAATATAATGGGTCAGGTGGGCAACAAGCCAAAGTTGTATTACAAATACTCTTCTAGTTTATGTTCACACTAATCTAGACTAAACTGTAGCGTGCACTGATGCATGTTTTCTAAAATTTCAGATTACTTTTGCGTTTGCATGTTTGATATGCTTTGCTGAATGCTCGAGATGATTCACCTGGGCTGACAGCCAGAAATGTGTGTGAGCGTGTGAGTGTGCGTGTGCACAACTCATCATACTGTTTGCCATCAACTGTCTTCCTGTCGGTCTCCTCTGGTGTATTGTGCAGCTACAGCAAACACAGACAATGAACAAACAACTCAGATATGCACCTTTCAGGTTGTTTTAAAGTGGTTTTAACCCGTTCAGAAGAATAACATAGGAAAGTTTGGGCTATAATTGCTTTTATATAATGCCAGTTTCTATATGGCCACGTGACGACGGCTCTGTTAAAGCCAAGATTCAACTTCCAGGAACATTCTGTCACCTCAATTTATTCCAAGTCTGTAAACAACACACACTTTGGGAGCTCTGGCAGCCATTCTTTTCATATCCACTCCTTTAATATTGGAGAACATATTTACAAGACTTGAATGTGAAGAAGTTGTTCAATACCATATCTTATCTATCTTACAGCTTAGGTTGTCTTCTCCAGCTTAAATCGGAGCATCGTGTTCTTTCTCTTCATCTTTGAGGTCATGCAGTTGGTGATGTTCATTACTTTGCATCTCTGGGTCCAATTAGTTTTGTGGTGTATTTCCAAGAAGAACTGGAGGAATACTTCAGAGACGTGAAAACATCAGCTGTAGCTTCAATAGAGCAGAGTGCGATGCAGCAACAATACTTCTGTGTTTGCACTTAAAACCATGACCGTTTCTTGATTTGAAAACCTCAGCTGTTCCCCGCTGCCCACCAAACCACTCCACTGTTGCTAATGATAACAGTCTGCTGTTATTGCTCTTTTCACCTACACATGTGCTGTAATCCCCCGATGCATGAATAAACACGTTCCTTTCAAATGTGTTGCTGATAGGAACAGATAGTTGTCAAGTGAGTTCATCAACAAAAGCAAAATATGATTTGGACATGACAGATTTATGATGCAGTATACAACAGTGAAATATTAGATTAGTCATTTGGGTCTATGGCTTGCAGTTTTACCCACAAACAGCAGAACATTGACACAATACAGGAGATCTACGTTCAAATAACAGCTCAGGTTTAACCGTTGTGTCTTCAGGTTTTTCCCACCCCTGGCATATAGGGATTTCAACACGTGAAGTGCTAAAATCCATTCCTCTTAACTGAACAGGAGCGTGACTTACAGCGAGAGCAAAACAAAAGGCGACGTATCCTCCCATCACACTTCACTCTAGTATCACTTTGCTTGCCAGGCACTCTGAGGCATGGAAGCATTAAAGGGATGAAGGCAGACTTAAAGTCTGGCTGTTGATGGGAACAAACATCCGCCCTGCTCCTCCTACGCTTCACACCAAACACACAACACACAGGATCTAATGAACCACCATCTGGCGCTACGGCAGACCTGGGCGCCTGCCTCGCATGGGCAACTCAGATACAAGTTCCCAAGTGGCTTCACCACCAAAATACAAACTCACAATGGAGATGTGGGTTTGGCTTTAAGTGTTGGCACCCGAGCACGGGTTGAAAGAGATACATTCAATATTGTTATCATGTAAGAATTAGTATCAAGTTGTTTGTCTGGGAGTTAAAACATCAATGATGTTTGTTAACTGCAAAACAGGAGTGTTTCTAATCAAGAGCTCACATTTGTCCATGTGTCAGCATTGTGTTAACATGTTTATGGCCACCACTAAGTGCTCATTTATTCCATTCGGCTATATAAAAAGGGGCAGGTAATGGTAATGCGTGCTTGCGCTGTAATAAAAGAGCTGAAATGAATTTCTCTGTGTGCATAAAGGCAAAGCGATGAGAGATCACGATCACGTGGCTGAAGGTTTGCACATACAATAGGTCTAATTCAGCACACAAAGGCAGCGCATTGTGTAGAGGAGATGTGAGCGATAGCAGAAATGAATAGCAATTGAAAGGTGTGAATGGCATCTCGCATTGAAAGCAAACACGCAGAGAGGCAAATAATCTTCGGATCCAGACTGTTCATGCTTGTTTTAGTTGGACTTTCACACTGCTTCCATGTGAGAGAGAGAACTGTCAGCTGCAGAATTACTGCAGTGGGAGTTTTTTTTGTCATGGAAGAATAGAAAGCTCTCTTTTTGTCTACCTACCCTGCTGCCAGGGCGCAAATGAACTCTCTCCTCCGATATGGGGCTTGTTGTCACCCTCCAGGCTCAGCTGATGCTGGGTTTCCACGGCGACGGAGGCGTGAAATGTACCCAGTAGCCAGGCTGTACAGTATGAGTGGCCATTCTGTTTTATTTCTTTGTCTTGTGTCCATTTAGGCAGGCATGTCTGGCTAGCAGCACCATACAAATCAATACAGCCTGGCACACACATCCATACTGTAAATTCCTACATGCTGCAGCACAGCTCCCAGAGCTCCTCAGGCTATTTTGAGTTTTTCCAAAGTAGAGAAGGCAAGGTGAAGAGGTCATCCGCAGTAGGGATCAAAAGCGTTGGTGCAGCCATTCAAAATTCAATTTATCGTTTATTGGTAGAATTTTGTATATCTTTATGATTTTTACTTTATTGTGGAATCTATCTATCTATCTATCTATCTATCTATCTATCTATCTATCTATCTATCTATCTATCTATCTATCTATCTATCTATCTATCTATCTATCTATCTATCTATCTGTCTGTCTGTCTGTCTGTCTGTCAGCTAAATATGATTCATTGTTATGAGAAATCCTTTTGATAATAAACCAACTGTAAAACCAGCAGCTCTGAATCAACAAACAGGAGTCTCTTTTTGTTGACTTTGTGTTGCCTGGGTGTGTATGACTGTTTTCCTTTTCAAACCACCGGCTCAGCAGTAACTCTAATGAACTGCTTATTGTCTTTGTGTAAGAGCCTGCTGCTGATTAAATGTGGTCATGGTTACTTGAGTTGTCTTGACTTCTTGGTCTTTGCCAGCTGCTTTTCACTCAGAGTCTGAGCCCTTCCACACAGACCTATTAGCAAATTCTTCTGCGGGCTTAACGTCACTTCTGAGCAGTGGGTGTAGACGTAATTGCTCATATTTGGGCATTTTTCCAAATACTTCAGTAAAATATTACTGTGTAAGCTATAGGCCTACTTTGCCAGGATAATCCTGATTTAATTTTGGCTGGCTGATTAACATTATATCTTTCTATCTGTTTCTTCAAGGTTTCTCATGGGGGCTTTGTTACATTTTAAGTAAGGCGAAGGTAAGAGAATTAGCCTGCATTACTGTGTAACTGATCTGATTTCACTCTCTCCCTCAAACCTCTCAGATTAAAGCAAATGTAGCAATCTGAGAGCAGTGTGGCCAATGCTTTATGGTCCTTGTGACTACAGTCTGCAGTGATGAGACAAAGCTGATTAAAGTAAAATTCTTTAGTTTGGTTTGATGAAAGACATCAGAGCGCCGAGGTTATTTCTACATCGGAAACAAGGCATGACATTTCAGGGCATGTCTTCTTTTAGTAAACTAAATTAAAGTAATAGGCTTTTTGAACAATTGATGAGAGTTAGCTGAGAAGTGATACCGCTCTCATGTCTAAGCTAAATATAAAGCTAAAGCAAGCAGCTAACTTAGCTTAGCATAAAAAGTGGAAACTAGGGGATCTGTCAACCAGTATCTCTACTCACCAATTAACTACTGTAAATTATAACTAGATTTCAGCTAGCATTGTTGCTTACATTGCTTTTACATGATAATGCGACTATTTGTTGGCTTCCTAGACTTGTGTTATCACTGTGAGAGTACAACCACAACATGTGTATAAAATAATAATTCCAGGCTGGATTTGCCTCCCTTTGTAGTCTTTGTGCTAAGCTAAACTAACTGGCTACCATGCAGACATGAAAGTGGAATTGATCTCTCAGTAAAGCCGTTCTCAGAGTACAGGAGTTACGTCAGATTCACTCAGCCCTCCTGACAATCAGTGAACTCAAACTTGGTCAAGGGACTTGGTTGGTGCTTGCAGTCTCATTGAGGCCACCCCGATAATATAAAACATGTTTAATGTTTAGGATTGCATTTACATTTAGTCATTTAGCTGACGCTCTTATCCAAAGCAATTTACAGAGAAGGGAAACAATCTAGGTACAGTGCGATGAGAAAAGTGTGAGTGCAGCAGTAAGTGCTGTGACAAAAGGGATAGGTTTAGCGTGTCCAGTTGTTGGTAGTGCGAGGAGAGGAGGTACTCTCTGAAGAGCTGGGTCTTCAGGAGTTTTTTAAAGGTAGAGAGGGGCGCCCCTGCTCTGGTAGGAACTGGTAGGGCGTTTCACCAATGGGGGAACAACAGACAAGAAGAGTCTGGATTACCTTGAACGAACGGGTGGCAGAATAAGGCGTCGTTCATTGGAGGAACGCAACAGTCATGAGGTAACATATGCCTGTATAAGGGCGTTCAAGTAGGCAGGTGCAGTACCAGAGACAACTTTGTAGGCAAGCATTAGCGATTTGAATTTAATGCAGGCTGCAACAGGCAGCCAGTGGAGCTCGATGAACAGCGGGGTAACGTGACCTTTTGGGTCGGTTGTAGACAAGGCGCGCCGCCTTGTTCGGGATCATCTGAAAGAGTTTCACCGTGCAGGCTGGGAGGCCTGTCAGGAGTGCATTAACATTTTTCTCATACGCGTTTAGCTCTCTGCTTTTGTTTCCTCTCACTGCAAAGCATCACTACATTACTACAGCAAGTTGTTGCACCACATCAGACTCTGCATTGCTCCCTCTGGCACAATAATCTTAATAATATCCAGGTGGTGTGTGAATGTTTGAGGTTAGAGCAAAGAAAGTTTCTCCTTAGGCGTATGAAATTGATTTCAAAGTTAGGATTTTAAAACTCTTTTGAGCCAACAAATTCTTCTACTTCCCAAAATGTTGAACTATTCCTTTACACACTTCTGTTATTCTCATTCTCATGTCTGTAAAGACATAATGAGTTTACGTAAGACTCGAGTTAATGTGATGCAATGAGGTCAGAAACAGTAGGCAGGAGGCCAATAAAAGAGGTCCACCCATCACTAACTATTTTTAAATTACTGTAGAGTTTGCAGGCACAGCCTCAGTACCAAGCCAGCTGAATGAGGCCGGAAGAGAGAGGGTAACTCATGAAGACAGTTGGAAAGAGCAGTCGATGTTCACCAGTGTCATGTTGTGATGAGGCATCACAGGCACTTCTCCTCTACAGCCGAAATCCACAAAGAGCCTGACAGAGACGGCAGAGCGGAGGAGGGAGGGAGCGGACATTCACTCAAGGACACCGGATAGAAAGAAGCATTCATACTCTGAGCCAGTTTACAGTTTTAGGTGGATGACTTTGCTCTCTCGCTCTGTCTGGTTCTTTCTCTCTTTGTCTTTCTCTCTCCTGGCTTCTCACTCTGCCCGAGGCAAAGCAGAAATCAGCTGATGTCTGCACAAACACAACGACCCCGGGTCTTGTGTGTTCTTGAACCAGCAAAGAAAGACAAAACTGCAACAAAAAAAAAAAGAATAATGGAGGGAACGGAAAGAGGTTGAGTTGTTTGGAGAATTGTAAAAAGCACTCAGGGTTGCATTCCTGCTCTGTCATTGAAGATACATTCCTAAATGGCAAACATTTTGCCAAGGGCCCCTGATAAATAAAACACTTATGAATAGTACTCATTAAAAAATGTCTTTCCAGCATGTGTTTCATAAATATGGAGTTTAAAAAATACAAATATCTGCACTGATGGATGAGGAATAAATAAAAACCAACATATGTCACAATTCTATCATTGTTGTTTAACTTTTGTCTCTTGTAATGTTTCGGTTTGATGATAAAAATGGCATAGGAGGCCCACAGGTACGATGCACTCACCTTTATGTCACATCACATTTAGGTCAGGAAGGTTCACATGGATCAGAACATCAGGTCACTAACCTTGAACAACTCTCTCGACTCATTTAGCAGCGTGTGTAGGTGGATGTACACGTCTGCGTGCTGAACATTGTGAGTTTACACGTGCAGAGAGAGAAACAAAAGTCTGAGGTACTTTTTTAAATTCATGCACACTTTTTAAAAGTTTTGCAAGACCGGAGGCGTCTAAACTTTTTCCATGTCAAGGACTCCTAACATGCTGATTGTCCAGTTCACAACTAATGACACCCTAGCTGCAGACAAGAACACTGACATTGGAAAATCTTGGATTTCATTCAATGACAACGTTTATTACGATTCTCCCTTTCTACAATACAATGCATGGCAACTATGGTATAATTAAAGTTAGGGAAAGATCATGGTTTTTCCAAGTAAAACTCTCGGATAAGTTTGGGAAAGAAAGGTTAAAGTAATACAAAGGAAAGCTTTTCTTGCTATGTATGTGTCAGATGTGCTACAAGTCCATCCCCACCCTGACCTCCCCACCCTTAGAGGGAATTCAGACGAAAAACAGTGCAGGAGGCTGCGTGGGTGGTGGGTGTTGTTTAAGGCACTGGTGACACATTAAAATTCCAGAGGTCCAGTTGGAGTAACAGATTAATGTCTTTAAAGGTTTAACAGTCGCCAAAACTATTTTATTATTCACGAGGCAAACAGTAGAAATCCGTAAAAGAAATCTACCAAGTATGTGTACTTGCATTTATGATTGGTCAACAAGCGCTTTGCCAGATGATGTCCCGCTGTGTTGCAGTAAAAGTTGAGCCTAGTTAAACTTTTTTGACGTTTTTTTTCACGCAGGGCTGGCATGAATGTGGCCTCACTAAATGAAGGCCACACTACTTCCTGAACTCAATGGAGATGAATCATGAGGGTGGAATCATCCAAAGAAGGTGATGATGAAGGGATGTGAATACACATTGACTAGTATGATTTTCTTTACCAATTCATTTTAATAATTTACATATCTTCCCCTTTTAAGATGATATGGTGAACTTGTTTGCAAACTGTTGCTTGTTCACAAATCCAGCAGTAGCAGAGCAACATCATCTTTCATCTGGAAACATGTTTCTGATCACCTGCCTGATTGTAAGTCCAATATTCAACCTCTGTTAGCTTTGTTTTTATCAAATATATGTCCCTTTAGCTGCTAAATGCTCCTCTGTGTTCACCAGCTAGTTGCTAACTTTGTTTGTCTGGTCCTGGGGAGGTAACATTCAGCGAGTTTTTAGAGCTGCTCATAGTCAACATAGTGGAGCACTTAGCAGCTTAAGAGCTAGATGTTTCCAGCAAGAGTGAATATTGGATTTATATTCATCAGTAGGCTCGAGACATGAGTCCAAATGAAAGTTAATGTTGCTCTGTAACTGCTCAATGTGTAAACAAGCATCTTTTTGCTATTTTTGTGTTTGCAGCTTGCCTGCAGGAAAACAGGTAGCATCATTCGCCAGATTTCTTTTTAACTTAAGTGCAAAATAGTGAAAAGCAATTTAAACCCTTCTTCAAGGACAATGTAAATTATAACAATGTAAACTACTTTTTATCTGCTTATGGGCAGATTATTATTATTGTCTTTATTAAATGTACAACGAACTGAAATTGAACCACTCTGTGGAGGAGGAGTATCACAAAGGACTATCTCATCTGAAGGACAGTGGCCGAGAAAACACATGAAAAAAAAGGTCCCACTTTCCTGTTTTTATACTAAAAAAGCTCACCTGTCAATCCTGACCTACATGTGTCAATGTTCCCTGACTGATGTGTTTTACCCATGCTCCCTTGGCTGGATGAGTAAGAGGGTAGACAGTGCTGCGTTTGGAAAGACAAAGAGGGATGGAGGGAGTCTGTCGATTGTGCCCCGTTGGGTCAGCTGTAATCCACCATACCAAGTAGAAGGTCTGGGTTTGATTCCAAGGTCCCACCAAACAATTAGCACCCGAGCCCATGACAAATATGTTACACTACTGCACACGACCCAGAGGACACATAAAAAGTGTCATCAATCACATGACAAACCTCAACATTTGCGGGTGACTGTTTTGGACAACAGTGAAACAGACACAATTTCTACTCTCCAAACTCTGCTCAGTGCTGGGATTAGAGCCAAATGTAGTGCTTCAGTTTGCTAAATGTTGCTATCTCTTATTCTGAACACCACTTTAATTTCACCAAAGACTTTTTTTCTGAGGCAATTATGAAAGTTTGAGGCATTAAGGTAGTGGATAGATCAGTCCACACTCACCTCTTCAATAACAATCTGGTTTCATGATACCACAGTCTCATTAACAAAACACCTATACATCTGCCCTTTGCATTATAAACTTTTCTTTAAATTGATACCTTTTAGTTTGAGAAAAAAAAACAAACACTCTAAGCACATTTTTAGTTATTCATTTGAGAAGCATGCACTTACACAAATTTCTAGCAACTGTCATAGCTGACGTGGCAGTATGATACAGTTAAATCTCAGTGCAAACAGTTTGTCATATACTACTCTCTGCGTTATTCTCTTTCCCTGACTGGCCACTAGCCACCAAATGGTTGAAACACCTAAGTGTTTCAACACTCCATGGTTGTCATCCAAATGCTCTTCTTTTGGCAGATATTATTGAATTGATTCTTCACAGAGCTGGCAGATGAGAATAATTAATGGCATATACAATACAGTGTGTGATCTATGAACAGACACAGAATCCACAAGATAAATTGCATGTCTTTATTGTTTCAGCACCTGGCCATCAAAGAAACCCAACAACTCCCTTTCCTGAGCCATCTGTCATTGTAATTATTAATATTTTGGTATGACTTTGTAAATGGAGTGTATGTCAACAGTGACTGGTTTATGTCTTGTTGGCAGCTTGCAATTCATCTCCATCTTTTCAAAAAAGAGACAAACAATTGATAAATAGCTTCCCTCTAAAGGATCGTCTCCTGATGTATCTTTAAAGAGGTTTGGAAATTCACATTTCCTTGAGCCAAGAGATTTTCTCATAAGGTGGAAGAGAACAGAAAGCAGACAGAAAGGCAGTTATTTCTCATGCGCTCACATCAAAATGACTGCTGTCCACCCACACAAAGACGGTAGGTATAATCAGCCTGTCAGTCAGTGGGAGCAAGGGCAAACGCATTTCACAGTCGGACTAAAATGAATGCAGATCATAAACTTATCTATGCATGTAGGTCAGAAAAATATCAGCAACAGCATGCCAATGGATTATGGATAGGGACACCTACACCCGGATCCATCTCCATGTTGATGCTGAGAAGGTGTAACTGAGTAACTCCTGTCAGAAGGCTAATCCCTCACAGGGACAGATTTAGCTTCCGCGTTTCATCAGGCTTTCATCTGAGTCCAGTGCTGATGTCATCTAGCCCACTGCCCTTACTAACTGAGTTATGTTAAGAGCAAACACCTTCACACCTGCTCGGCAGCAAAACTGAACTGATGTTGCCGTCATGAGAGAAAGACGACTGTTAGATATTATGAAGCAAGAGCTCACAGAAAAAAAGGCACCTTCCTCGCCACCAAAGAGCATCAGGAAGATTTGGAGCAGGTCAACTTCCAGAGTCACACACTGTCAAATGCCAGCAGGGTGTGTTGGTGATGAAGAGGACATCTGAAGCAGCCTCAAAGCTCTGATCAGTCGACCCCTCCCCAAACCCCTTAAACCCCCTTTGGTGCCTGCAGGGCCGTCTGCAGACACCCTGCACACCACGCGCAATTACCCTTTAAGCTGTTCCCAGCACAATTACCTTTGCTCCTTAACGGAGCAACACATGGTACTGCAATAATGTATGGAATGGTCATTGATGGCATGTACGTGTGAGTGTGTGTGTGTAGGAGTGAGGAGTGTTGAGTTAGTAACACTACCCTTTTGCCTGTCCCCGGTTTGGAAAGACCACACTGGGATCAAAGTCTCTTTGAAGACCTGCATTTATGGAGGTAAAAGGGAAACACCGCTTCAGTGATTTCTTTGGTAATCTGATCAAAAATCACCATCAACCTTAGCTGTACTTTGTGTTTAGTTAAATATATATATTGAAATATTAAATATTTAATGCTAACATACTAAATTAGGATGGTGAACATATTAAGCATTATACCTGCTAAACATCAGCATGTTAGTATTATCATTGCATTTAGCATGTTCTGCTGTGTCAGAGTTTCTCTACTATGAATTTTTATAGAAAGATTTTGGTCAATTTGAAGCTAATTCTGGTTTATTACAAATTCAAATTTACTGTTATCTTAGTTAACTTTCCTTGAGTTCAGTCGGTGCTGAAGTCGAGCTCATATCAGCTGTTCGGTGTCAGCTGTTGCAGTATCATTGGCTTACTGATTCATCATCTAATGGCTACCAGCTGAGTAGTGACATCCAATAACATCAAGTGTACAAGGAGGGCTTATGAAACGGTGAGTTCTCGGATGATTGCGTGCTGTGCTCACCATCTTACTGTGCGATAAGCCTTGGTATTGTCTTGCTAAGCTGTCATGTTTCTGTGTGTTCAGCTCTCTCTGAATCTGTATTATGTTTTATGGGGTTAGTTTTCCAAGCAGATTTTGATAATAGTTTTCTTGACATACATGTATGAACTGGGGGTTATAGTAACACTGCACTCATTGCACTCACCAAGTTCATTGTCGAGCATAGTTTGTGCAAGGACCGGGCTGACGGGCCTTAAGCCTTGAATCTTTACTTGTGGCATGTTTTTGTACTAAACACATCATTGTTGTTTCAGAAACAAGTTTTGGAGTGAAGTCCTGAGGAAATGAGAATCAGAGCCCATCCGCCTTCCCTGTGTAGTCTTTTTGCTCAACAATGGTGTTGAACTGGACCCACTGACCCTAGTGCCGCCTTTGATGTTGTAGAGATGCAGCTTAAATACACATTTAAATATGTCTGTCAGGAAAAGAAATACTGTAACAATATGTGTTAGATGATGAAGACATAATTGATTAAAGAAGTCTTTTTTTTATTACTTATTAAAATATGTCTGTATCCGCTGTGGCTCAGGAAATGTCCAACATGTATCACAGTTTACAGATTGACTTGCTTATTCTTGCTG
This sequence comes from Argyrosomus regius, assembly GCA_946959425.1. NCBI lineage: Eukaryota > Metazoa > Chordata > Actinopteri > Sciaenidae > Argyrosomus > Argyrosomus regius. The sequence goes on from OX336894.1 coordinate 20,108,921, forward strand.
TAGTTCTGTCACAGAATGAGGAACTTTTTTTAAGGCTGAGATGGTAAACTGTTGCTTTGTTCTCATCTGATCATGTCAACACTAACCAGCTTGATTGTAGCAATCTTAACAAAATGATAATCACAGGGGAATAGTGGCCAGTGGCCAAACCAACAAGAATATTACCAAAGTTGTTATAAGCTGTAACCAACAATTACATGAAATAGAATTTTAAAGGTCCACAACTGTGTGGTCGGTCTGTGTAAACCGGGGGAGTGTGTGGGTGAGATTGAGGGGTGAAGAGGGCTTTTGTACTCATGCACGCACCCCTCCACATGCACGGCTTGGTGCCATCAATTGTTGGAGATGGTGAAGTGATTAATTTCTGTGTCAGGTCTTGGGCTGATTGGACAAGCCTTTGGGGAGAGTTGGATTGATTGGATGGTTCCTGTTTCTGTATAGCTGCAGCGGTTGTGATGGTGGAGGGGGGTGGGGGGTGGGGGGATAAGGAGGCACAAGGTTGCTCTCGTTCTCTCGTGCTCTCTCCCCAGAGATTGGCCACAAATTAATACAAATCAGAGCCCTCTTCTCTGCCCGAGCCTCGTCACTCACCTTCCCCCCAGGTAGGAAAAAGGAGAGAGGACGATGGAGCAGGTGCAGCCAAGTGCGGAGCAATCGGAAGAGAAATGATTGGAATATCAGTGAGTGAGTGCTTTTGTGCTTGAGAGACAATGTGTGTGTGTGTGCATGAAAGAGAGAATGAGAGATCAGAGGAGGAGCAGATATGGAAAACTATTATCACAAAGCCTTGGAGAAACATATGGTGTTCCAGTTTTGCTACTGACACCTAAGTTAATATAGATCTGTACTCTACTATACGTCTTGGTTAAGCATCTGGACAGATGTTTGAATTTTTGAATCTTCAGCTGTCATATTGATCAAAACCTATTCATGTAGTGCTGCTTAACAGATTGGTAGAAACGTTGTCAAGAAGAGAGTTTCTCCTGGATGTAAAAACATGACTCACACCAAACGCATTCTGCATTCATGTGAATCAGTACACATTCGTGTCTGCATGGTGGTTGTCATATAAGTCCATGCAAAGTAATAGCAACAGTGATGGTGGCAGAGTGACCCCTTCTGGTGTGATGCCCAGCTATGTCTGCTCTACTCTGTGGACAGTGTACCCACTCCTCCCTCTACGCTATTTATTCTGCTGTGTCAATGTTCTCAGGCCCAGTCAGAAGAACTAGACAGGGTGTCTTTATACTCCTCTGTTATTTATTGTATGGTTTTTAGGCCTTAATTCTGTCTAAATATGAATTGTCTCTATTAGTTAGCAGTTCACTGCAGTGTAGACTCACCTCAAAGCAAATATTTCAAAAGAAAAAGCATATTTTACGTCATATTTGTTTCAGTTTCTTAAATCCCCTTTGAATACAATCCTATTATGGTTTCTGTTCAATAAAATTATGTAGTCTATTACTTCTAAATGACACTTTTATTGTTTAACATGAGACGATCTGATACCTGATACCTCAGCCTCTATGTTAAAAGTCAGATTTCTAAAATGACTTTATTGATTAAACTTGACTCCCTGGTGGGTTTCGTCTTTCTTGTTGAGCATCATTAATGCACAGCAAAAATCAAATGTTACTGGGCAGAGCTCGATTGATCTTTCCATCACATGATACTGTTCAAATTCACCGTGTGATCTCCATTTCATCAGACTGACCTGTCTAGTTTTATATTGAACACTAGGAATCTGTGGCTGTTGTTTGTGTGTCTGTGGTGAATGCGGTATAATACTTTTTGTTGACTGTGTCAGACCTTGTGTGGCATTAATCCTCAGGGGACAATAGTGACACTTCAGATTGACAAATCCTTTTCATCTCACTTTCATAACTCAGGATGTCATTGTGGAGAGCACTCAGATAAACTGTAGCCTTTAGCCCACGTCAAGCACAGCTCTGTGAGAGTAACCTTGGACAACCTCCTTTGATGCAGCAGACACATGGAGATTAGCAGCCTGGTGTCAGAGTGTCAAAGCTGATCTAAGTCCAGTAGCTTTCTCTCTGATGATGCCTACTGTCAGTGGTGGTATATGAGCAAGCTAGCACAGCTATCAGAGCTGTTATGAATTAGGTTGCTATGCAGAAAAGACTGTACTGTACTGAGCAAATCTAGAAGTGCTTTTTCACGAGTAATCAGCAGTGTTTTCTGAGCATTGTTGTCTCCAATATTATATGTCTTTACACTAGATAGGCTGACAATGAACAACCACCACTGACATTTGGCAAACCAAATTTGTCCCAATTTGTTTCACAAATGTCAAGAGGTGGGATTAAGGGGGCAAATGACACACTAGCCTGCAGCAGTCCATGTTTAACCAATATAGACAAAATAAGGCCCCACCCGCACCAGCATGGCTCAATTATAAGTCCACATGCAGCAAAGTACTGGAGTCAGTTACATGAGTTCCTTGTAATTACAAAATGTTGCCTCATTATGATGTACATTTAATACCACTAAATTAAAATAGGTTGCATCACATACACATCATAAACCAATAACTGAACTAACTGACTGCTGAAAGCAACAAATAGCCTGCTCTCTCTCTCTCTCTCTCTCTCTCTCTCTCTCTCACACACACACACACACACACACACACACACACACACACACAGTACATCCAGTACAGCCACTCATCTTCAGGTGGCAGAGACATGTTAAACATTTTAAACTGTCAACTGTCTACTCTTTGTTTGTCGTCTGTCCGGTTATACATATATGTGGTTACACAAATTTATTTGAGCTGGCATTATCTTGCCAATATGTCTCCTTTAGAGTCAGGAGTAAAAGAAGTATTGTGGATCTGAAACAATGCTGTTTAATGAACTGGGAAGATCAAATTTCATACTTTAAATTACAAAACAAGATCATGATGTTACCCGTAATGACAAAGTAGTGGCAGTTTGGTTAGCATAATTGGATATTTCCCACTTATTCTAAACTACATGAATAGTGCTATCGCTGGGATATTTCTCTGTCTATGTGTATATAAAAATAAACAAAGTGATATACATTTACTTAAGTAATAAGCTCTAAATAATCAATAAGAGGCCATGGTTTACAGTGAATTTAGAACATCTAGAACAGCGTTGTTAGGCATGATGTGAACTCTCCTTAGCTGTTCTAAAATCACTGTAAATCATGGTCTTACATGGGATATTGCTTTACTACATATAGCTGCCAAAGTTTCCAAAAATAAATACACAACAACAAAAATGCAATAATGTATTAATGACAAATAATCATTCTTCTGCTAAGCAATGTAGTTCTTCAGCTACATTTAACATCATGGTTACCAAGCAGAACACAGTTGGGGAGATTGTGGTGATTATTAACATTTATCTGGATATCACGATTGTAACGCTGGTTACTCTTAGCGTTAACTATAAACTTTGACTAAATTAAATTAGTTACGGGCTGTGGGTCAAGCAAACGCACGGGGACCGTTTCTTCAGAGTAGCATGAATACTTTAATGACTTGAACTTTGACTTTAATGAATAACTGAACACTCACCAACATGTGATACATTATATCACTCTGCCAATATTAACAATCACCTATTAAATGCAAGGTGTATCCTGAAATATAGTTCCTGTTCTGAATTAAGGAACAGAATACAAATACTTGAATTAATTAATTAAATTATACCAATTCTCTAATAATTTTAAATTTTAAAAATAAATCTCATCTTACACGATCATTTGTTGAAGTAGTGTTCAGTTATGGTAGCACTCCTCTTTGCCGGTACAGGTGCGTTTAAAATACACTGTGACAGAGGCAAGCACATTGCTCCAGAATCTTCTCTCGTTAGCTCCAGTAAAATTGCAGGTTCAGGTATATGTCCCGTCACTAACATGATTTCTCCTGCTTCTAGGCCAGCATGAGACTGTTTTTGTACAGTGGTGCTTCACAAGCAGTGTTTAGCGTAGACTGCAAGCAACTTTCCACAGATGGCGGGGTTAGTTTGGATCGAGATTAAAGGCCGGTGGATTGGGCAGCAGCAACGAGAGGTATTTCTCCAACGAAGCCACAGTACACAGCTGGTTCCCTGGCTGCTCAAGTCTTAAATCCCTGTAGGCTATGTGCCTCTTTCACCAGCGTCTTTTTGTTTTGTTTTTTTACATTCTTTGAATGATGCTGTTGCATACTTCTGCTTGTTTAACGGTCTTTGCTTTGTTTCTTGAATTTTCCAGGTCTTCAGTTACTCTAATTTCTTTAGTTTTTATCCTGCTCCTCCATCCTGTCCATTTCTTTCAGCCACTCACCCACCCAGTAAATCAACACAACAAAATCTGACATTCTGCAAAATGTTGTAATGCAGTCACAGAAGTGTATTTCTATATTTTACAACAGGCTTGAATGCATCTCTGCCATCATAGTCAAGCACTGGAACTAGCAGTTACGTTTAATAAAGTTTAATAAGGTAAATTAATAAGGTTTCCACTGTCATTTTTGAAAGCTATGCTTACTGCCTTTTACACAGTTAATTGTTTTTTGTGTTTAATAAATGACTTGTTTGAAACTAACTAGCTGTTTATCAAACGCCAAAGGTAAGGAAGGGAGCCTTGTAGAGGTGCAGGGGAGGATGACTGCTCTCCTGGACCCACTTGTAGCACACCTTGGCCCCATTAGTGACCCACATAGGGAAACACACTGTATGGAGCTGACGGACAAATTGTTAAAGGCCCCAGGACACAGAATCCAGCACATCAATATCACATGTGGGGCTCAGATAGGCATGTCGGCCATTTTATTCAAATGTTCTTCCACTGGGCATTCACTTCTGTCATTCATAGCACTTAGAGGCAATCAGAAACCAGAGCCTATTTCCTTTACAAGACTTGATTAAAAGCCATCCTCAGTGAGCACTAGAAGGGCACCGATCTCCACCAAGGTGTATGTTATGTTGTCACATCATTCACTTACAGTGAAATTACAACAGGTTTGAGCATGCGCAACAAATTCAGTTAAGTTTGCCATAGACATCAGTGTTATAACTGATCTATCTCATAATTTTAATGATAATCATTTTCGTATCTGACCCATGATTCAGATCCACTCCAAAATTGAATGGGTTCTACCTTGCCCTGTGCTACACCCTCAAGTTTCATGAAAATCTGGCTTGTTTTTCTGCAATCCTGACAATAAACAAACAGCACTGGCACACATAATGTCCTTGGCAGAGGTAATAGCAGTATTTACTCAGTTCATAATGGGTCTTGTATGTAGGTCAGTCTGTGTCTAGTTGTTCTTGTACAGTTTTGTCAAAGTGCTGTCTCATGTGAAAATGCAGCAGCAGGAGGACTCCAGGGCTTCAAGTGGGTCGCAGAGGGACGCTTTCAGCTCCCTTGTTCCTCCCCTCCTCTCCTCGTCTGTCATCATCCACACCCGAGTGCTTCTTTATGGTTTGGCCTTTAGTGAAGTGGTCCATTGTGCATCAGTCTATGAGCTCATGAACCCTCTGTGCACCCCCAGGAAATCTACTGTCCACACTGAAGCAACAGTAAAGCCTAATGTGTCAGTGATCAGTGGCTTTTTAATTCGGTACAATCAATCATTTAAAATCGCCTTTGTGTTTATATTTCGTTCCTCCTCAGGATGCTTAGGGCTACAAAATTGTCTGTCTTGGTCACAGATGCCTTCGTCACAAACTGAATGAAATGTGGCTCCGAGTCCTCCCTCAAGGCTATTTTTCCCCATGAAACCTGTATGTCCACAGGGCGAAACACCATGCAATCCCCCTTTCCCTAGGCACCACTAATCACCTCTAAATCAGATGCCTTTAGCAATTTCACAGGACAATAGTGTTGCCACTGTTAAACCCTCAGGCAAATCACCATACGGAACAAGAGCAGGAGGTATCTGTAGCAAAATTGGAACACCATATGTTTCAAGGGTTTTTTGATAATAGTTTTCCCTGATATGAGCGTGTCACACACACACACACACACACACACACACACACACACACACACACACACACACACACACATACACACACACAGAAGCAGGGGGAGAATGGGAGCAAGACTAAAGCCCAAAAGTCTCAGGGAGGAGGAAAGCCCTAGATTTTCTCACCAGACAGGCTTTACTGATGAAAGCCCTCTAAGTGTCACTGTCACACACACACACTCACACACAGAGAGAGAGGGAGAGAGACAGAGCCTTGGGCCAGCATGGACAGACTGCTGCTCACATTAGAGAGCTTGGCGTTCATGGTTTAGGTGCAGTGCTCTCTCTGAAGTTACATTAAATGCGATTACCTCACCAGCTCAAGTTAACTTCACTTTTTATCATTTATGTCCATTCTTTTAAAAATATTAACCCCTCCAGACATAAATACATCCTGCTTGAATGAATCATTTCACTCCGATATGTTCTTTTCCATCAAACATGTACAATTATGTTGTTTAAAATGCCATCCATGCCTTGTTATTGTTAATACTGTTGATGCTCATACATGTCTTAAAGATTTATGGTTAACACAGATAATATCTCCCCCTCTAGCAAAGCACATTTTTGAGGGGAGAGGTGCTTTAACATTAATGAAGCGACAAGGTCAGTGCCTAGAAACCAAATATTAACGCTGTACATATTCATCTTTAATCTAACCTAATTTAATCTATTCCACATGAATTGGCTGACTGAACTTTAACATAATGCAAAATGCAAACAAACATGAGTTATTTAAAGAAATAGGTTGACATTTTGGCAAATACACAAATTCTCCTGAAATCTTGTTGTCCCCATGAAGTTGCCAGGCAAACAGCAAAGACTCCAGGAAGTGACTTTACACCTCTAACCACCTTTAAAGGTGCTGGTTTCCCCTGTTCCCAGTCTTTATGCTAAGCTAAGCAGCTGCTGGCTGCATATTTATCCTAAAGACATGACAGTGGTATCATTTTTTGTCATTTAACTCTTGTAAAGAAAGAAAATAAATGTATTTCATAAAATATGAAACTATTCCAAAGTGTACAATTTGTAAGAAGGATATATTGGCAGATTATGGCACAAAAGGAAAATATAACTATGGTATAACTCATAACTATGTTTTCATTAGTGTATAATCACCTGAAAAAAAGAATTGTTTTGTTTGTGTTGTCTTAGAGTAAGTCTTTTTATATCTGCAGACACCACAGGTCCTCTGCCACAGAGTCCGCCTTCTTGAACCACCATGTTTCTACAGTAGCCCAGAAAGGACAAACTAAACACTGGCTCTAGATAGGGCCTTTCACATTTTTTGGAAGTTCCTCGAACAGCCACTTGAGGCTGGCTACAGAATGAATCAATCTCCATAAGCCCCCATGTTAAAATGTCCAACTTCACAGCAGAAATAAACATGTTTACAGCCTGGTACAAAAAACAGTTTTGGTCTCTATCGCTAATTTCCCCGAACAAAGCTAAATTAAATAGAAATACACCCTCCATGTCTGAGGGTGTATTTCTATTTAATTTAGCTTTGTTCAACAGGTGGGTGCCCTTACAGGTGGCTTGTTTTATCAATCAGGTGTCATCCAGCCGGCCTCAGATTCGCCCACGCTCCACGTCTTTGCCAATTTTTAAATTAGTTGGGAGTTGACAGAGGCTGGACTGCCAACATGGCGGCGGCCAGATCCACCACACTCTGAGCTTCACTTACGGCTCTTCAGAAAACTGTGGGAGACATCACGGATACTATGTCCATATTTACGCTATCTATAGGTGAGGCAAGCAGTATTCTTTTGGCAATCTCGCCGCTAGATGCCAACACATCCTACACACAGGACCTACAGAATCACACAGTAGCAAAATGCAGCGTCATGGACAACTGAATGCTATCAGCAACAATTGATGTGAGGTTGATGTGTTTTGACAGTTCTAACAGAGGGGATCTGCTGTCACTCTGAATGTCTCAGCTTAGGCAGCCTGAAATACAAAGAAAAGCAACACCCAGTGATCTCAGTGTGTCATTCTACCTTTAATAATGTGCCTTATTGCACAGCAGCAGAATTAATATTAAATATTAAAAGATTCATATTGACTTTACATTTCTTGGGCTCCATTATATCACAATGAATTATTCTGCCATGGCAAGTAAATCTATGGTTTGGAATCAAGAGACACTGGCTGGATCTGTAAGAGGTGAAGGTCAGAGACAGGCACATCAGTCATATCCAGACAATGGCAGCACTGGAGAACACTGCTGAGGAGGAGAAAGCCTCTAGGATCCCCTTTCAGCAGATGGGGGTGTGTGAGCAGGGCAGAGGCAATTAGGCCAGCTATAATCCTCCATCTGCTTTCCTCTACCGCCGTCCCTCAACCAGAAACAAGGCTGCCCCCAAACCCAGAAGACTGGGCATCTACCATAGCGAGAAAAACCCTGACAGAGCACGATGAAACTAAATAAACTCTGTCAGCTATTTTTCTCTTTAATTGCACTCGACCACTTTGTGTTCCGTTTTCTTCACCTGCACCTGCTTTCTTTTCAGGTTCTCTCCCTCAACACTTTCTTCTCGATTTCAATAATTTTCTTCACTTTCCAGAAGAACTGAGCCATGGGCATCTTGTAGCTTAATGGTACTTATGTGCAAGTACTGGAAATAAATAGTGCAGGATAGACACAAACATATTTTACTGCTGGTGTACACGTACTGTCACCATCAATATACTGTACTATAAATCTCTACATAAATAACATCCTACCAAAGTTCTAATTTAAAGATGCAGTGTGTAAGATTTAAAGTGCTCTATTTACAGAATATGGCAGAACTGGAATATAATATTCAGAACTATGTTTTCATTTGTGTATGATCACCTGAAAATAAAAATTGTTCAAACTCAAACTTTTATATCTACAGACACCAGACAAAACGGACAAACTACTGGCTCTAGATAGGGCCTTTCTTGTTTTTGCGTTTCACCATAGTTTCTCATGCAGGCTTATGAGGAGAAGGTTCAGCAACTGGGTTGCAATCAGTAACCACACTTCTAGATGCCACTAAATCCTACACACTGGTCCTTTAACCACATCTTGCCCAGCTCCATTACAGCAGGCTTTTTACCTTTGCAGTTGCCTAAGCTCAAATTACACTTTCCACATTTGCACGACAATGCTTCACAGGATGTACATTTTGCTATCTAACAGGGTCCATGCAGTCCCAAAGGTTAGGACAACATGAACTGTATGCGCTGATAAATGTGTGACAAGATCTTTAAACATGGCTGCGGTTAAGTGAGTTTTCTATTCATTCAATTCAAATTCCAAACTAAAAATAGCAAAAACAAACCTTTTCGATATGTCTTAGGAGAAAGAACAAAAATGATTTTCAGAGCAAAGCTTTGAATTGTGAAGAAAATTGACTTGATTGGATTAAATTGGCACTGAAATGACCTTGCGTCCAAACCGGCATCGTCACTGATGAATGTGAATGCTGCACATTCGCCTCCCGATGCTTGAATCAGGCTAACGTTGTTCTGGTTGGAAACCACTGAGCAAGAAGGAAGTCACAGTGACTGTGCACACGCTGAACATAAAGAGACCATCTGCTGGAATTTTCTGCCCGTCTGGAAGAGACATGACATTTACTGGTTCATTTGAGCTGTCTGTCATTTAAATTTTTCTTTTACTGTCAAAATGTCTGTTAGTTATTGTTATTAGAATGGATTATGGATTATAATGTGCTTTAATGCTTTAAATAGTGGCTGGTTTGGGTGCTTATTTAGCCACTGTCTATAGAATTAAAGACTTATTGCACTGAGGGGACTTGACGAAGATAATTTCACACATGGCAGCTTTATATCCACACAGTGTAGCATACTCTAGAGAATATACAGTAATAAATGCTAGACACAGTGTCTTTTGGGACTAAACATAGATACAGAATATACTGTATTATGGGACAAACATTCAGAGTTGTCAGCACAACCAGGATAGCCTATATATCATACAGGCTGCTTTCTTCACGTCTACCTGCCCCTGGGAAAGTGTTGAGCAACAATACATAAGTGTTGCCATTGCCACCAGTGGTGCATTGACCTTCTGCAGTGTTAATGGGTCACAGGCAGCACAGTTCCTGCCTCAGGACTAATCCACCAACAGCGTGACGAGTGGAAAGAACATACCAAGCATTCATGTCAATCAAATGAATTTTCACCAATTACAGCAGTTTTAGCACCTGGTATTGGGCCAACTTCCTATTTATGTTAAAACTAATTTAATCTTGATTCAGTGAACTCCAACCTGCACACTCACCAGAATGACCGATTCCCTGTGGAAATGGAATATGATTCACTCAGCTAAAAAAAAAAAGTGAGCTCTCTTATGTGTTACCATGTTTCTCCACTGAAATAAAAAGGATTATTTATTTTTTTTTGTGCTGTATGGAGGTTTGTTCCATCCAGCACTCTGTCCAGGGGCATCAGCTGTACTCTCTCAGTGGTCTGCAGGAACACAGGTTGAGGGGTCAATGCATTATTCTCCAAGTCTGCAACACAGAGGGAGCCAAGAATAAGGCTAGACATAAAAATGTTGGAGGTTTTTAGTTTGTAATGTTTCATATGATGATTTTGAGTAAAATCAAAAACAGAGCAATTATTCAGTTCAAAAAATGTTTATATAGCAAATCATGAGTCTGCTTTGTTAGTGTTAACAACATGTTAAGACCTGACTAAGGTGTGTCAATGGGCCCTTTTGATTTTTTCTCTTTTGCAGTGACTTATCGAAAGCTATAGCACAAAGCATTTATGAAATATTTACAAATGTTGAGTCACAAAAGAAGTCACAAAAATTATATGTATTTATTGTTGGCTGTCTCCATGAACTGCTGCACTAATGCAATCAGATTTGTCTGATTCTTAATATAGCAATAATTATGATTAAATTATGAATCATAAATTAATTAAATTATCACAATTTTTAATGAATGATTAAACACTATAACCTACCAATCACATGCACAACCAGCTCACATTCAGTTCTGGACGGAAGATTTTTTACTTGCTGTTCCTCAGTAGCTGAAGTCACAGGAGGTCCTTGTGTTGCAGCAAAGTCTTTTAGGCCTTTGAACTATGCCTGTCAAAATGGTGACTAATGAGGCTCAACCAACAAAATCAAAGCAAGATTTATCCCTGCTTGAAAGAAATATGTCTTTCAATTAGCAATCAACAGTTTGAAGTATTTTACTACGACAAATAAAAATCATTGTGTCAGTGTACACAAGCAAAGTCTCTTCACAATAAAAAAAATAGATATCTGATTATCTGAGTAACGTAGTGACAAAGACTTGTTTTACAGTAGAGTTTACTGATATAAAATTGTTTACATTCTCAATGTCTGATAACAGCACATATAGGCTGTATTCACAAAGCAGGTGTCAGACTTAAGATTGGTCTAGACTGACTAGTCAGATTAGTCTCCAGCCTTGCTTTGACGTCTGTCAGGCCCACATTGTAAGGCAGATAATTAGTCTGCTCATTCTACAGTGTAGAAGTATTGAAAATGATCTGCAGTCAAAAGGGCTGTGTGGAAAAATATAGTCTGATTAAAGATATAAACAAATAAGCTGTCAACATTTGGTAAATGCATTACATGGTTATGTTTTTGATATTGCTTAAATCAGCTCCATGTGGAAGCCTGTCAACGGCTTGAAAATGAATTTCATTGTATGTTATATGAATGCACTACAGCGAGCTCGAGACCATGTGAGCAAAATGCTGTCTATGTTGGTTTTTAGAGACATCCATCATTTAATGCCTCCACTGAATGTGGAGAATATTTTTAGTCCAAAAAAGGAGCCAAGCTTTCCTTTTGGCACAGACAGAGAATCATCATGTTACAAATATCAGTCTTATGTATATCTGGATTAATTACTGGCAGTGCCATTTGGGCTCCAGATAGAAAAAATTACATGCACTAGTGGCTCGGGCAATCAGCGTGCCATGGCCACACTTGATGAAATGCCTTCTGAAAAGGCCACCTCTTCACATTTGTAAAAGTCACCTTCCATTATCTTCCAATTGTGGGAGCCGGGTGTTCTTTGAGCTCTGTAATGTTATCTTTTACAAGTGTGGCAGGACCAGCCTGACATTTGTAAACAGTCTTTTTACTTCCTATTCCCTTGATTCAATGTCTTTATGACCAATCAGATACAGCCCCCGTTCTCCTGCAGCAAGCTAAGACTTACCGTAAGAAGGTTTCCAGAGCTGCACTAATTTTTCCAACTAAATGCCACAGTGTCATTGTGCTGGTATTTCACAGAACGGGTCCTCCAAATCATGTGTCTTATGCCACTCTACTAAATGTGCCTGGATTTAGACGAAATACACTGGACTGCTAATAACATAGCAGTGTGACCGGTTGGCAGTTGATTCCAGATAAAGTGCGTGGGTGAAACGCAATGTGTAATTGGCAGAGAGAATTGGAGTGTGTGAACTGGAAGTGTGAAAGACAAGCAGCAGTCCTTTGAGCATATTGGAAAATCTGCAATCTGCAGTCTGTTGTGGATTTAATGGTCAGGCAGGAATCTGAATTTACCAAATATGCTAATAATTTACATGTGCAAGAAACATCAATCTCAATGTATTCAAAGAGAGACAGTCTCCTTGGACATGTTTCTATAATCATTACCATATGATAATAGATGATCCAGCCCTCCCTCATCTGTATTTCCGCTGTTTTTCATACTTACAAGCTAATTACAAACATTTAAAGGATTGCAGACTGTTGACAGTTTAGCCTTTCCAAACTGGAGCGAGGTAAATTACTCCAGGCCTCTGGGAAATAAAGTAAAGATTTTTTATATAGTATTAATTGTCCCTTAATTATTAAATATGTTTCTTGTTTCCATGTTCACTTTGACTAGATTTGATGATTAATAAGTTACAAGTACAAAAGTCACATAGCTACAATATAATTACAGCATAATGAAAAAGAACATCAAATGGCTGGTTTAATTACATGACTTACATTTCAATCATTGTTATATGAGGAAAACAACACCAGAGCAATATGATTACAATATCATATGCATGCACCTTACGACTAAAAACCACATTAACTTCAGTAACATTATCCTTCTGGTCACCTGATGAGTCCATTATTCACTTTCCTTCCAGTGGGTTTAGCTGGGGTTTTTGTGCTAAAAACAGCTGCCTGCTGCTGCTGGGAATGAGGTCGACCAAAACATTAAAGTTGCAGCCCGTAAAACCAAAACAATACGCTGAAAGACCTTAACATTCTGAGTGCAACTGCAGGGTCAGGTAATTACTCTCTGTGGGCTTGTCACTACAATAGACCTCTCTTAATATAAAATATTGATTATAGTAGTTTTAGTTTAATATGACAAACCGTTTCCACAAAAGGATTTTGAGCTTAACGAACACCACAGAGTTCACTCCCAAAGTTTCTACATTATTAAAGGCCATGAAAGAAGAGAGTGTGATGACATGGACCCATAACCACAACATAATAAGCGCATTGTTTCGACCCCAGCTGGCTGAATCATCACAACACCTTCCACAAAGCATATTCATAAAAAATACAAGTGCAAGTATGGTCATGTTAAAGGTAGTGTAGCTGCCAAAATATGTCCTGTGGGACGTGGAGAGGAAGTGGTGCTGTGCTTCTGGCTAAACCTCCACTGGTATGTAGCTAATGTAGCATGCAGGGCCTGAGAGACATTATGCACGTGCTGTCATTCAGTTCCATTATCCCTGAGTGGGAATGCCAATGGAGATATCAATCAGTCTGTGGATACTCATGCTGAAGCTGTCATGTGCCACCACGCTGGAGTGAGCTGTGACGGATAAAGATGGATGACACATCCCGAACAAAGGAATATCCTTAATAAGAGAACAATTAGCTGAATGCAATTCGAGCATGAATTTAAATTTGGTTTGCATGGCATGCTGGGGGAAAACCCGATCCAGCTCAGAAGAACTGCAGGTAAGCGCTTATTCCTGAGGTATCTTTCAGAGTGATGCTGCAGAAAAACATGATGACGATGATAACTGTCCTCCTGTTGGTTGACTCCACACATGTTCAGGTCCACCGGCTACAGAAATGGGTCATGGTGTGGTAGACAAACACCTGAGCCAATTATTGGATGGCAAACAGGACCAAGGTACTGTCGCTGAAGCCCGACAGCTTTGATGGAGCAGCGTCAGGTGTCTTTTCAAAAGATTTATAAATAGCACGTAGCTGCTCCCCAAGCTGCAGATCTGCCTCCCTCTCAGTGTCATTAAGCCCAATTGGAGCGGTAATTGCTTATAGCGAAGCAGTCAACCACATCGCTGATGGATGGAAGGAGACGACAAGACTATTTTTGGCAAAGCTGCTATGGCGGTGAATGGCAGTAACGGGACACCTTTTTAGCAGCAAACCATTTTCTCATCAAATTTTTACCTTACAGGTGCTGCCAAACCCCAAACCTAATTTCCTCATTATAGCATTTAATGCATTTATGCATGAATAGAGAGAAAAAAAAATAGAACTGAAAGATGTGCTGTTTCTCTGTATCATTTCCTCTGCATTTATGGCGTCAATATCAGACATCACAGAGTCTTATTGTTGACCCAGCCAAGGAGCCGTCACACAATGAGCTATTATAGCTTCCCTGATTGTTTTGTCAAAAACATTACACACACACACAGACACACACACACACACACAAGCAGCAGGCCGCGGAAAAGAGAGCACCCATCAAAAAGAAACAGAACGATACACCTCTCTTTTTCAATTCATCCTCTTTACTCATGGGGATTCCTCTTTTTCTGGCTCTTCAGTGCAACCAGCCAGAAGGTTATTTTTCACCCCGCCACCTTACCTGTCCTGCAGCCTGCTCAGTGACAGATAAACCCAGTGGGTTTGCTCAGAGCTTTGTGCCTGCAGATGGCACGGTGGTGCTGATGGGGCACTCTGGTGTACTGGAGTCGTGCAAGGGGGAGGTTTTACAGAGTGTGAGTAATAGTAACACTATCTTGACTGTGAAATGCCGGGGAGAAATGTGAGGAATGGATGAGCCAGCGCCATGGCAACAAAAACAAAGGGGAGGCAGCATAGCTAAGACTCCCAAGGCGACTCTTCATGCTCTTTTTCCTGGATTTCCCTTATCACCAATAACAAGATGTTCACTGGGGTTGACAGTTCATGAATGCTGGAGGGTTCAATTGATTTCTATACAACATTTGTACATATGCTGCAAGAATAAATGAGAAAAACACAGAAGCTGCAATTCGACCATTTTTCCTCTTGCAGATAATTCCAAAATCAGATACAACTTCTTTTGGATGCAAAATTAATTAGATCCTGCCTCAATAATGAGCCACGTGTGTGTGTGTGTGTGTGTGTGTGTGTGTGTGTGCTCGCCTGAAATAGTTTTTACACTTTTTCAATTAAAAAATGCCTTTCCCCCTATCACTTTGTAACAAATGAAGCCCAGTGGAAGATATACGAGCAAAAGATTTTGGAAAAAATTGCAAATAGAAACAGAAATGGAAAAAAAAAAAAAATAGGATGACCGATTTTCAGACAGAGGTAGAGATCAGTCGTAGCAGTCCCCACCGTGTCCATGACCTCAGGGTCACACAGAGACAGATTCCCTTGGGTGTTTACAAAGGGCTCCTCAAGTTCACTTCCTACACTGCGGGAGGAATGGCTGCTTTTGGAAACCTCCTGGGGAGACACAACAAAGTGACCTCATGGCTCTGCAGTGAGCCGGCTGCAGAGCAGGATATGGCAGCTCTCTCCACTGTCCCTCTGCCAGCTGTATATTATTAATCTGCCAGCTGTATATTAATAAACCTCAAAGACCTCAACTCCTGGTGCCACTGCATGTTTGCTGTTTGCTTGTACTGCCCTTGAAACTGCCATGGCCTTAATTCATAATGTTATGATGTTGCAGACCGGACAAGGTCAGCAAGGTATGAGGACAAAATGCTGTATTTTTTCATGCTGCTGCAGATATTTGGAGGGGGTCAAAGTGAGGTACAAAGTGAGCTTTGATTCTGTCCTCAAAGCTCCTCAGAGCTTTAGAAATTGCATCAATGGACCATAAAATTAGACATGTTTATGTTTTGGGAATCTCAAAATGATAAACAGAACAGAAACAATACCGTCTCATGTATTGTTGCCGTCCTTTTTTAAAATAAATTACCGAACAATGATTAAATGTCATTGACCAAAGCAAAAGCACTAAAATCCTATTCATTTATCAGCATACATCATCATTATTCTGTTTTCTGGTCTTGTCTTTTGTCATTGTGACACACAACTTTTTTGTTAGGACTGAGACTTGAAAACAAAAAGAGTCGAAGCTCTAACTGCTCTGTGATGCTAAATGATAACTTCAGTATGCTAACATGCTCACAACGACAAAGCTAAAATGCTGATGTTAAGCAGGTATTATGTTTAGCATGTTCACTGTCTTACGTTAGCGTGTTACCATGTTAATTGAGGCTGACCTCATTAGTTCTAAAGGTATTTGGTATCAACCAAAAGTATCAGACAAATTGAAATTTTAACATAATGATGACAGTCAATGAAAAGCCCCATCATCATTCTGAACAGAACATGAATGTACCAAATTTCATTCCAACCCATTAAATAGTTGCCACGCCTCTAGCTGGTCTACAATTTACACTGATATATAGACATACACACAGTATCATATATGCATGCTATCATGCTAAGCAGCTTATTGATGGATACGTGTTGAGATCCACTCCACGCTTCCACTTATTTATTAGACACTGTGTCATTAAAGGCCCATTTAATTTGAACTATGATGCAGTAAGAACCAAGTGAAGGTTCATGTGTGTGAAATCTCCTCATATTAAACGCAGCATTCAATTATTAAGTAATTACAGATGAACATATTTAATAACATTCATGGCATAGATTCAGGAAAATATAGAAGTCAGAAGGAAACTTATTATTCAGGATAAAATGAAGGTTTTATCGGCTTGTTGGGAGATCAAACTGAATAAAGAAATCAGAACTAAACGCATCTAAATTCAGCAGCCTGTCTTCATGTTATGGCTTAAGAGAAACTCTGTATCTCCAGATGTTCCTTTTTGTTGTTAAATGTTATGTGTAATACTTAATAGGCTTTCCTTTATGAATATGCCTACATTAAAACTAGACAAAAATGGTGATAAAGGCCTTGGCTACAACAAAATAATCATTGCATGTAGTGTTTATTAAACACCTGGATTCATTTGTAAGCGTGACTGGCAACCAGTTTATGACACGGTATGTGACCATGAAGTTAAACTTGGATTAATTCAGATTATGCTGGTTTAGGATATGCATTACACACATGTGTTGCAATATATGTATTGGACTACTATAATCTATCTATAAATAATCTATATATGTTAAGTGCTACTCTATTCAATTGATTCATTCAGTGGGCACGTCTCTGTTTCCTCTGCTGACTGAGGAGGCTTTCACCTCCTCCAACAGTTCTGACAGATCACGCTAACAGTCAGTGTTTCTTTCATTTCAGTGCCCCTGTGGCTATTTATACAGCTGTGAAAGTCATTGGAGCAAACTAATATATGAAGAGGAGTCACTGCAGGACAAAAAAACACCCATGATGATTAGATTTAACTTGACTAAATTAGGTAAATAAACCTGGTTTGAAGCAACAATTCTCTTTTAGTTTTATAGCACTTGAGGTACTATATTCCTCTTTGTAAGCCATAAACTTTAAAGTTTTTCTTGGATCCCAAAGAAAAGAAAACTACCTCCAAACTAAATCCAGTGTTTCTTGAGAGTCTGCCTGAGGTGAAATCAGAGCATTCCTGTAAATATATTGAACCTCAAGCGCAAATCTCCAAACATCCACTATACATACACATTTCTTAACTTAACTGCTGTGCTTTTCTTGGTGTCATGACACAATGTACAGCTTTAATCCCCTCTCAAACTCTGTGATGAATATTGATGTTTCCATTTAAATTTATCTTGTCTCCTGTAGCTGTGAGTCTGCTTATCTAGGTTTACCACTTCCATTTCATTTGGATAATTCATACCGAGTGACTGTCACGCAGACGTAGGCAGCTGTAATTCCAAACATTTGTAGCTGTACAATATGATAAATAATACATCCAGGGACAAGTGTTCCTGTGAAACAGCAAAACATTTCAGAACTACTTCGTGTTGTTGGTGGAGCAGTGCTGCATATTCCAACAGGCATCTATTCTCTGATGTGTGTTACAGCCTGCATCTTTTATAGATATACATCCTGCCCTACAGGAATACTCACATCGCTGTCTGTTTTCTCTGTCATTGTCCATTTCTTCCTCTCTTTTTCACCCTGCATCCATTTTAAATTCCAAATGGCACTAATGTCCTTGGGCTGCTCTTCATCATCTGTTTGTTGCATTAGTGTGTTCATGTTGAAAAGGATGGGAAAGTTTAAGAGGGCCCATATAGCTACTCTTGACACATTTATTAAAATGTTGCATGACTCAAGGCTAAATTGCTATAAATAGTGTTGAGCTCTTGTCAAATTTACTGAATTTTACATGTGTGCACACTTTTGACACGAGTCTTTATCATACAAATTGGTTAGTAAGTCTTTAACTAAATATTTTTACTCACACCAAGGTAATACACTGTTCGCATTCGAGACATTTTCACTCTCCATCTTCAGATCAGCACCTAGACAGTGACTCCTTTCAGCTGGATAGGCAACATGAACCGAGTGATGTGTCAAAAGACCTCACATCAACAACATTAATACGAGGTCACAGCGGTCAGGCAAGGAGCTTATAAAAAATATGGCAGAATAGTGATGTGGGAGTATTATTATCACACAATGCAATAACATGGCCCCTACACTGATAATATATCGGTCCAATATTGACCTTTTAATATATCAAACAGGATGGAGTTTTTTGCTCCTTAGAAGGAATCTGTAAAACCTTCAATGGCATTTTATTCGTCAATAAAATTTAGCACATTTAGTTGTAAATACTTTTTATACCTGTACGATACAGTATCCACCTGTGTAGGACAGCACAAGTGCACTGCATTTAGCCATATTACAGCAAAATGATGACTGAAACTACCTCAATATAACATGTAAATGCTCAATGGAGCAGTGTAAATGTAGGTAGAGAAATAAACAGAGCTGCTTTTCATGAGGGATCAAACTACAGCAGAGGCTAAAGTTTGATAATAAATTGACTTTGGGTGGAATATCATTTTAAAGATTTGTAACTTCAGAGTATAAAAAAAAGCAGCATTAGTACAGGCCCACAAAAACCCACATGGGTCATATCCTACGTAATACAGTGGTTCAAAATCTTTCAGATCCTTAAATCTGTATTTGTGGGTTCACTAATACAACAAGTACGATTATAGTCTGAGGAAAATTTCTGGTTTCACAATTTAATGCATTAATTTATTTCACAACAGATCTCTCATGCAGGTGTTATGTCCTGAGGGGATTACATGCTTTGTTGCCAACTCTTGACTCACCTCTGCTTCACTGATTGTTAGTGACAGAAACTCTCAGTGTAGCTGAGGCGTTATGGTTACAAAACCATGACATTTATGGTTAATAGTGAAACCGGTAATGGTGTCTGGCTCTTAAACTCCTAAATGCTCCATTAGGTTATGACAGCTAGTCACTAACTTGTCTGTCTGGGGACAGGTAGCATATTATGAGTTTTAGAACTTGAAACAAGGTTGATGGGAGCCGTGATTGTTAAATAAAACAGGAAATTCGAGAACCACAGAACCAAATCAATGAGCTGAGAGTCCGTAAGGTGGATGGAAACAGCAGAATTGCTGAAATCTTTATGTGGATCCATTGCTACAAGCAACCCCTTTCACATTTGTACATTTATTGATATAAAAAATATTGATTTGTGCAGCTTTAAACATCAATCAGGACTGTTTCAGACCTGGAGCAGCCAGTGGCTACAGATCTCTTGCTCAGAAGATAAAACAACCAGCAGTCCTGGATTCAGAACCACACCCAAAACTTGAACTTCACACTGTGCTGGTATGTCCTCTCTCATGTTCCTTGTTCTCTGTGGGTGCAGACTTGTCTAGACAGACTGACAGACAGACAGCTGCTGAGAAGCAGCATCTCACATCACCACCTTTCTCCCTAGGACAGGAGCTCCTCTAAGTCTCATTAGGCCAGACTGGCAGCTCAAGTGAAAGGAAAGAGGACCCTGCGCCCAGCCTCCCATGCCAAAAACCTCCCCATCGCTCACAGGAGCTCTCATTACTTTTCTCCCCTTCCCTAAGTCCCCCAGTCCTTCTCCTAAAGGGAGCCAGCTTCATCCATCAGATCTATCGATCCTGTCTCCCCCTGGTGTGGTACCTGCCTGTTTTTGAGACTAAGTAGGAAGGATGGTAGGGCTGGCATGATATTTCAGCTTTCCAGTGACAGCCACGTCCCCTAGGAATGCTACAAGGTGAACCAGAGTCTGGGTTTCTTGGAGGAAATGCTGCCCTATAGATCTAAATAGAGGAACTCTCCCTGGAAGAATTACTAACAATATGTTTTTCCTGCTTGGACATCGAAGTAATAATCAATTCTCGGTTGTTTCCGCTGCTGGTTGCACCGCTTGCTAAAAAAAAAGGGTTTCCCATTTCTCTTGGTAGTACACTTGTGAGGTAGCACAACAAAGCACCTCTTTGCTCAAAACAAACCAAACCCTTTTTTTTTTTCAGAAACATTGTCATTACTGTTGTTTAAGGCTTGACAGTGATGTTTCACAAAGGAACATGGATACTGTAAATCTTCTTAAAGAGATTTGATGGTGTGTCACACAGAGTTCCCCTCGGCTTTGATCTTATTACTCTGACGGTTTTTGGGCAGAGAAGCAAGCTTAAGCTTTTAAAGCGATTGCCTTTGAGAAAACCATTTTAGAGCAGACTGACATGAACACTTGTTGTGAAGCTCAGCGCGAGTTCAATCAGGTAGACTGTCTTTATGCCTCATTCATTCTCAATTCTCTCTCTCTCTCCTTATTAATCAGCTGACTATAGGACAGGTACCCAACCACTTTTTGCCACATTCTCCATCAGCCGTGTCAAACTTTAAATCTGCTGCTGTCAGCTGTCACTTCAGTGCGAAATCGTTGCCGCCCTCCTCCACCCCATTCACCTCCAGTTCATCATGTGTAGTACCCAGGCTGAGCTCATCAGAAGTCTTCACATCCAGATATTCAACAACCCCTCTAGATATGATGATGTCACAGTTGGGCATTTGAAGTGTGCTGTCTTTGTCTATGTATCACAGACAATGTTGTATATTTGAATATGCATTTGTAAACTATACTATGGCCATGGCCAGTATTTTAAAGGTCATGTGTGCCTTCAAAGTTCGCTCAAACAAATTCTAAATAGACACCAAAGATAATGTCTCTGTAATGTATTTAATTATTTGTCTTTGTCATATTTAATGTATAATATATACGCTTAACGGCTTAACTACATTTCCTTTTTAGTTACATTTAGGTTGGATCTACATTTCTGCGTTAACAGGTTACAATGTAATTGACGTGTGCCTCCTCAAAAATGTAACTACATGTGGAGGCTCCAGAGATATCACGTGGGGACGGGCTGCTTGTGTTTTCTACTTTTACTATACTAAAATACTAAACTATAATAATTTCAGCATCAAAGTATCTTGTAAAGCCACCTCCACTACAAAACATCTGCTCAAAGCAATCAGAACGCTTGAACTCAGCCTGATCACTTATCACAGTGAATGAAACAATGTAAACACAGCCACTGCACTGCAGCAGTCTCCTAACTGACTCTTTTTTTTCAGTTCAACCATTTTTCGTGTGCTAAATACTCACTAATCCCTTCATTTATTCCAAACAACAAAAGGTGATACATTCTGGGCAAAAATTTTGTTTTTCATGCTGGTCACTTTTGAGATTTTGGAGTATTTTGTTTCCATAACATGTCTCCTTTCAGACTAGTGGAATGAAAATTCCTAAAATACACATTTAGGTGTTTATTTTACTACACTTTGTCTATTTGTGTCTGTAGATTTCCCCTAAATTTACCAATAGTTAGCTGCACAAACGTTCCAGTTTTATATGAACATTTGTTCGTATATCATTCATTAACTGATTTATAGAACATTTTGATAACAATTGATTTTTTACAGGTGCTGACTATATTTTATGTTTCATGGAGTGATAAAAAGATAAAATGAAACAAGGATTTCTAACCTGCTTCATCCAATGTTCAGACGTCTGTTCTAGAAATGTATGTAAATTAGCACATTGTTGATTAGATAATGCCTCACTTGTACGTTTAAACATCGCTTGTCAGAAAACATGTAATACAAGAAATAATTTATAATTATTTTATATTTTTAATGTAAGTAATCAACTGGGGAAGTTCCATGATGATATCTATTAGTTAAACATTTTACCCATTTCACCTTTAGTGTCTCCTCTGAAAACACACCACTGTGTGCTGGAGGAGTTCTCCTGGAAAAGAGCTGCACAGAAATTAGAGATAAAACATATATTGCTTCAGTCACTGTTATGATGTATTACAGTATATCAGTCCTTATCATTGTCACAGTGGCTATTAAATGGTGTGCTCTTCAGCGGTCTTCTGCAGTGTTATCTCTCTCAGTGGTTCACAGTACTTGCACAGACTCTCTCATTATGAAGGTATATTAGATATCAGATGCTTGAATCATGAGAGATTTAAATATCTTTTAATGTGGCTTTCTGTTATTTTTTCCTCGGGGGTCTCACTGCTCAGATGGATCACATGCAGACTAATTATTCCAAGTTCTGTCTGAGTGATTAAACATGTAAAAGAGTAATATTTCTGATTGGGTTCCTGCAGGATTAGTAAATCTCTCTCCACTAGCACAGACACGTGTTGCGCACACACCTTCCACTTCTTCTCGCTCAAACTCGTGTGTTTCCTCAGAAAGGCTCGCAGTTTTTTCACGTGTAATTTCTGAAAGGGCCAGCCTTCAAATGAGACATCAAAATAATGATGAAAATAGACGTGTACTTGTGTCTCTGTGTGCATTTCCTCCAATCCTGTGATTTCTCATACAGCCATAAGTGATAGAAATAGGTCTGTTTCTGAGGAGACTGCAGCTCCCACTGGTACAGTGTTAATAATTAAGTGTGATTTTCAACGTCAGACCACAGGAAAATGAATAAGGCTGGTTTTGGCACAGGCTGTTGTTCATTTGTGCCATACTTCCTTTCCTAGTTTGACAGAAATATGCAGATTTTGAGTTGGGAGAACTTGCAATTAAATAACTTAAAATGCTTATTAATTCCACTGGAATTTCCCTCCTATTTAATTGCTCAAATTGTTGAATTTATTCAGTAGTTGAGTAAAGAGCAGAGTGAATTTGAATGAGCTCCTAAAACCATCAACCAAAGAGACGAAATAAAAGGGCACTTGCAGACAATGCTAAGTTCAGTGTCCAGTTTTGCTCTGTACAAACACCTCTCGAGAGAGTTAACTTCAGACTCAATGACCAGAACTGACACACAGTCACTCACACGTAACAAGAGTTGTCAGTTGCAGAGGAGCATGCAGAAATCTTGGAGGATGTGGGGGGAAAAAAAGCAGAATTTGCATTCATTAGTGGTGTGTGTGACACTGGTTGAAGCAGTGTGAGAGGGAAATCTGCAACACCATCTATGATTCTCCCATGGTTCAGAGAGTTTGTACATGTACCTGTCAGACAACATAACAACTCAGCGGGGAATCAAATAAACAAATCCAAATCCCGGACCCAAATCCCCTGATACAGACACGCTGACACTAAAATTATTCATTCATATTCAGTCATGAAATATTCTTCATGAATCCAGAGAAACATTCCAACAAGGAGAAGAACAACATCACTTGCATTTGCATGTCATTTTCAGACGCTTAATGATTGTTTCACCTGTCTTTCTTTTATTGTTTATCTTCTTCATTACTTTGAACGCAGATTCAGACGGACTCCTGTGTGTATGAACAAAGTGACACATGAACATTCTTAAAATGAATCTATTTGTATTGGAAACAACCCAATTTATCTCACGTCACTGGCAAATTTTCCATCACTATATTTATTGATTTATTTATTTATTCAATGTAGAAAAGTCCCATGATGCCTGGACAGAAAAACTGCCAAGAGAATATCCAATTGACCCCCTTCCTCTGAATAGCAATTGTCCAATCATAGCTTAGCAACCGTAACTAGGCACGACAGGTCTGTCAAGTGGGGCTGTAGTAAGAGTGATACTCTGTTCCGTTCAAAGGTATTAAAGGGTGTTTGACTACTCTATCCTAAGCTGCAAACATTAGCATGTCTGGCTAACTAGATGACTACCAACCATACCATCAAGTGTATATTACAGTCTGTTAAGAGGGAACTTGTCTGGTTTTAAGTCATCAAAAAGGTAGTTGGAGATTGTTTTACATCAGCTTATAAAGGTAATGTTGCATTAATTAGCTAAACAGTAAGGGACAGCTTTGCCAGCTGACAAATAGATGATATGGGCTACAAGTGTAAAGCTAACTTTTGTCTACCTCTGTCTAAAACCTTTCAACAGAGGTTCATCTGACTGGATTGTATTGAAAAAGTGTGAAAAGAAAACAGATTAGAATTCTGTATAACATCAAACAATATCATAGCTGGAGAATTACAGGGACAAAGGACTTACACTGCGTGGTGCTTCATTGTACATTAGGAAACATCTCACCCTACTATATCTGCCTGCTGAAAACCATCTGGGTTTTTCTCCGTGGCCATTTTATGAGCAGAGCTGCCACGCGGGGCACAGTATGGTGCAAGAGCAGATTCAATTATGAGGTGGGGGTGTTTGGCAGGAAGGTGTGTGTGCCAAGCTCTGTCTGTATGCTTGCCTGAAGCTGATAGATGTGGAGATTTCTGGCCTGGCAAGTGGTTTGCAACCTGTCTGTAATGTCAGAACGGCCCATTGTGCTGCTGCGGAAAAACCCTGAGCACTCAGCTGTGTTTACAGCCCAAAGCGTGGGACTGCAAACACGCCTCTGAGGATCCCTTAACAGCCTCCTGCTCCAAAAACACAAGGCAGAATCAGATGGAGACAGAGCAACATCCCATTTTCCCCGCCATGTCCTCTGTGTGTCTGCCTCCCAATTAGCCACACCGCCGCTGCTGTGGCAAGATAACAATAGAAGCCCATGTATCCCCTAAAGACCTCACTAGAGGACCTTTATTACCGTATTGATATCTCCTACATGTCACTACTGTCCTCACTTGCCTGGCAGCATGCCCGCGCATCTTATATGAGGGAAAACACCAGAGGGGCTGTAACTCAATACAAGAAGAAAACAGCAGGACACAACATTAGACTGAATGGTACATGCTGTAATTAGTGAGATGCTGAAAGGAATAAATATAAAATATGATACAGCAAGTTCAAGCTGCTCAGTAAATTTAAAAAACTGATTAATAGGAGAAAGTACAAAAAAAAAGTGACACCCAGTGGAATGAACAGAAGATATTCTGAGCGGACATAAAATAAAAACAAAACATAATCAGTGGCAGATTTTAGAAAACAGCAGTTGCAAACACTTATCTTATGT
The DNA here is from genome assembly GCA_946959425.1 of Argyrosomus regius. Taxonomy (NCBI): domain Eukaryota; kingdom Metazoa; phylum Chordata; class Actinopteri; family Sciaenidae; genus Argyrosomus; species Argyrosomus regius. The sequence goes on from OX336894.1 coordinate 20,134,540, forward strand.
CCACAGATATTATATACTTCAATATTCCTGACATGCATAAAACACAATTTTACTATTGTGACACATGTATTGTAAAGTACAGAGCATCTCTACAAGCATATGCTGCTTTAAGACAGGGAGAAAAAAAACCCATTACAAGTGCATTTTCCACACAAAGAAAATAAAGTGTTCAAGTTAGCTCACATTCTGTAGCACCACAAATGAGTTATTTCATGGACAGAATTACATTTAAAATAAGTCCAATCGTACAAAATTACACACACAGAAGTGGCTTGCTGACTTAAAAATGAAGCATACGTTTTAGTTTATGTGCAAGACTGTTACCAGTAAAAGACGTCTAGATTGTCCACTTTGTCCTGGTGATAATTCAAACAGGTGGTTGTGGTGAGCGATTGGTGATTTTTCTTTTTTGTGGTTTGGTTTCAGGCTGGATGTTTTTATGTTTTGTGTCATTGAATTTGAAAGCGAGACTGTAAATTTTGAAAGCAGATATATCCCATTATAACACCCTTCATCATCAATTCGATACACTTATTACAGATTTTGGTGACACAGCTTTACTGTAACTTATGGTGGCTAATGTTAACTAATATTAGCAAACACTGTATACATATTACTGTGTATAACTCTGTTAGTTCACTCACTGTATGACTCTTCTCTTCTTGTACCACTGTTCCGTTATTTTAACACTTTAGTCATCAACCAACTCACTCTTGGTGTGTTGTTCAGCAAAGGTTACACAGTCTCGCTTTAAGGCTGAACATTTCTAACTTCTGAAACTCAGCAAATGGCTAGTGAAACCTCTTCATTAACCAAGTAATCACCTAAAATTGTGGTAGTTTTACAGTTTAGTGCTTACAGCTCAGCACTACTAAGACATGACATGAAAACCTGCATCCAAAAACATCTTGATTGGAAAAATAATCACTATGTCGGCTCAGTGGTCTAAGGCACTCTTTACCTGGTTAAACTTAGGCTGGCAAGATTTGAGGAACTTCTACAATTTGCATTAAAGTGTCTTATATTTTGCATTTATATCAAAATCCTTCATTTTTTTTTTTTTTTTCATTTGGAGTTGGATGAAATGATCCACAGACTTTCTAAGGCTCCGTATTGGAAACCTTCAGCAGTACCACAGAGGCTGGTTGTCAAGCCCTTTGAGTATGGCTTTACAGTGAATGGATATGGGGTCATTCCTACTGCAAAGCTGAGGTCAGGCTCTCAGAGAGCTGGTCTGTGTGTGAGTGGTCATAAAGCACTACAAACATCCATTTCAAATGCCCCAGCTGTCACTGAAGTATTGGTCCTCGTCTTCCTCCTCTTCCTCTTCCTCTTCTTCTTCCTCAGTCTCATTTTTCATGAGGTCATCATCTTGTAACTCACTTGCTTCCTCTTCCTCTTCCTCCTCCTCTTTGAGCTGTGCGAGCATGGTTTGTAAAGTGGCTTTTACTTCCTGGACCTCCTTTTCTAATGACTGTGCGGTGTGAGTTAAGGAAGAATTCGATGTTGCAGACACAAAGTTGGAATTAAAATGTAAATAAAAAGCATCCCAGCAGACAAATATCAGAGGAAACGTGACACTTGTGGCCCTCCATGGTTAATGGTAACAGGATTGGACACCCATAACCTGATGAAGTCATCAATCTCCAATTTGGCCACCGAATGGATTACTGGGACAGATCATCAAGTCATACCCAATTTAACCCCATCCGATTCACTATTCATGAGCTCATCTCGTCTGTGAAGCTGTGTGGCAGTATGGGGACCCAAGCAAACACACTGCCGATTTAAATTATTCATAAACCATCAATGAAACGGGATAGAGGCTGTCATCAGTGGGAGGATTGTTTAACCTGCTTAGAAACTCAAATTAATCGTGTGAGTGTCCAGCTTAAGTGGCAAATCAAAGGGAGGCTTTGATGGCAGATGGGGCCTGATGGCTCGTTTTACTGTCTGAATGGACACAGATTGTCCTCATTCATAATTAACCAGCTTTTAAAGAGCTTTTCATGAATACTGCAGAGGGTTCGACGAGACTTTTAAGGTAACATGGTCCAAATGGGACCATGTAGTTCAGAATTATGTGGAGCTCTGGATCATTTTGCCTGTCCATCTCTTCTTTTTCAATTCCAGTCTCTGTGGTCGTCCATCCACCTCCTTATATTGAGAGCAAGGACTCAATTAAGACCCTTAGAGACTGGAGGTTTGATCTTCCTGTCACTATGGCAACAGTGGCGCCATCCCGAGTTCAGTTTCTGTTCAATTTCTGCAACCCCACAATACTGTCCTGCATCTTCAGTGTCCTCAAATGTCCACGGCACTTTTGCATGAGTGCATTGACTTCAAAAGGCCCGAAATGAATGACGTGTAAGGACACAAAAACAGAAAGGTGGAGAGAAGCGGGCCAATCTGTGTCTATCTCTGACTGCCAGGCTGCATTGATATCATGCAAACAGCGGAGAAGCCCTGTACTAACCCCTGACAGCACAGCAGGGGAGGTGAATCCCTAATCAGATGTGAAAACAGTCCGGCCCCACATCAACTGAGACTGAAGGATGTACTTTAGGAACATGCAGCTTTTAGGGATCATAAAACTAAGTAAACATCTTCATCAGATTAGGAAATTATTTCTGGCAGCTCGTGTACAAAGAAGAGAAATGAGGCGTGACACAAAATAAATAAATAAATTTGAAAAAAACATCAGGTTAGGTGGCAAATTCTCCTCATCGGCATGTTGAAATATTGCCTTTTCTATCTGTCTTAATAAGCCCACAGTGCAGAGTGGAAAAGTGGAGCGAGAAAAACACACTAATCTATTTCCAATCAGCTTTCTAATTAGCGCGGAAAATGATGTATTGTGACCTGTAATCAGCTTCAACAGTTCCATTTGAGTCATTATCATGGATATTGTAATTTCCTCTGAGCCAGATACCAGCAAGTGGAAGTGGGCAGACGGAGGAGTGGAGGGGGAAGGCAGGGAGGGGTCAGCAGGAGGATGGACATTAAGATATGACGGGAGCGCAGTCATTACAGTGACATTCCTCTACCCGCCGCGGCATTGGCCCTGTCGGCCGACTTTAATCTCAGCCCGTGGTGACTGGCAGCCCACATCAAGGACCCTCTAATAACCTCGCTTGGACTTTTACCATTTCATTTTCCAGTTGGCACGTCCAGCCTGTCAAGAAAAATCCTCCCATCCCAGTTTATCTTCAATTCCCTTCCTGAATGAACCCATAATGTCAGATAAAGAAGGTTGATTTTTTTCTTCCTCAAAAGGTAAAGTCACCGAACATCAGTCAGCCTAAAGGTAGTTTGGATGTGTACTTTTGAGAGTTGGAAGGCCTCGAGGAAAACTAGGTCCTTAAGATGGATGGACAGAGACAGCACCCCACACACACACATACACACACACACAGTTAGCATGCAGTTCATATGATGTATGTATATTTAGAGAGCAGTGAAAGGATATGAGTGAGGGCCTGATCCCGGTTCAGTATAGCCGTCTGTAATTCATCTTCCAAGGTCATTAGTCTGTCACTGATCAGCTCGCAGCGCTCCGTCAGGTCTGCAGCCTCAGCCTCGCTGCACCCGTCCTGACAGGAAAAAGAAAACAAAGGATGAAATGATGGGTCAGGAAAGGAAGGGAGGATCAACAAGTACAGCTGCAGTGATTCAAATATATGGGTCTGATACAGAAAATGAATAACACAAAAGTAGAGTATCTAACAACAGAGTAACATAAGTGCCATCATCTGGCCAAACACTGTGGGAGCCTTTGCTGTTTTGAAGCAACATTAGCTTCATTAATTTTTGCACAAGATGACATGCAGGTATTAAGTGATACAACAAACACCTCCAATGCTAATTTAATTAGAAAAAAACAGTCATGTTGTTAATTAATGCCACAAATGAAGCTGAAGGCGGACCCTTTGTGACTACAGAATGACTTTACCTTAATATAGTACTTAAAGGGGTACACCAGCAATTTCATATTTCATCTCCATAAAGTTGGGGTGAGATTTTAAAAAGAATGGTCAAAACTGAAACAGACTTTTAGACTCAAGCTCTAAATGGATTCTACATTTCCCTTTATGCATAGAGTTGACTGCGGTTGTGAGGCATTGTAGCTATCGGTGTTAACTCATCAGTGTATTTTTCACAGATGGTCTGAAAAGTGTAATGATATATTATTATACAGTATCTTTTTATTCAATTTGAGGTTCATTAGTCATCATAACTGCACAGATATCTAAGATCTGAGCAGTAAAATATCGTATTTCCAACGACAAAAGACAATATATTATAAGAGAATAAGCCAAACCATAAACCATTTGTGCTTTTAAATAGCTTCTTGCTGAACAGTGCTACAGAGTTAACTGTCCAACAATACCTGCAGCATTATTGTGTTTGCTGTATGCTATAATATTTCAATATATCATTGATTAAGGTTACTTCAATTACTGTCAATTATTGCAGTTATACAGCATCATAGAACACTTGAGTTGAGTTGTTTTGTTCTCTCTTTAATCATAGTTTTAACGATGATTGTGCTCTTATAACCATGAGTCAGAGCTCAACATGGAGCTCTTCAGAGTTTTCCAAGACTCATTAAATCTCTTTCACACTAAATCCTTCAAGGTGTTTCAACCAGATACAAGAAGAATGGAAGGAGAACAGACAAAAAACACAAGGCTGTGTTTGGTAACCGCCAAGGTCACAATGTACACAATACACACCGGGGGGCTGTGTACACAACATATTTGCTGATCACCTGAGGATGCTGCGAGGCTGACTGTGTATTGGCGGGTGGTGGAGATGTCAGGTTGGTGTGAGGAGTGGAGTGCAGTGGGGCAGAGCGTTCAGAGAGCAGAGCTGGCCATAATTAGAACAGGCCCCTTTGCAGACATCGTGTCCTAGTTTCTTCACACTTATCAAGCATAGAGAACACAAACACACACGTACACGTACACACAGACGCACTTTAAGCAAATAGACACACATGCACACACACATACATGCATGCAGACCCGGTGTTGTCACAAAACAACACGTAGAAATCTGACTCATAGCTGGCAGGTAGGAAATATCAACTCCCTGCAGCTCAGAAGTGTCAGAACAATCACTTGAAAGTCGTGTCTCTGTCCTGGAATAGCTCTCCTTCTCTGGATGATGTAACACCCAACAAGATGTGTACAATAACAGCAGGCCCGGGGCGCAACAATATGTACAAGTCATCCCTGATGCAATTATGGAATTAAGTAAGACTCACACAACCCACAGGACAAAAGACTTAAAGAAAACATTGTGTTTTTGTGTGTGGGACACTGACACAGGTCTGTCCTCAGGCGTCATCTTATGTGACGCTGGGAACCCTGAGATTCACTGAGCTGTTTGTTTGTCAAGCTTAGGGGCCTCTTTAGCAGATAAGAGCTCTGTGTTTGTGTAGCTGATTGATTCTATAGATCAGACTCCAGACAGTATTCATAAAATCAAAACAGCCACAGGGTAGAAAACAAAAGCTTACCGGTCAGGATGACGCTGACAGTTTGTTAGCAACTTTGTACACAAATCTTCTAAGAAACCGTTCCGACTATTCAAAAGCCGTTGCTTGCTCATGGTAAACAATACAAATTACCTATAGTTACCATAGTAACCTCTGCCTTTGACAAACAGGGAGCCATGGGAAATGAGCAACATGTCAATTTGCATAATAGAATCCCAGGCATACATGCACTGACGTGTTGATGCCTGATGCACATTAGTGTTAATTTTGTTAGACCAAAAGTAAACAAAGCAGACTGCAGAAGCATGAACTTGAGCAAATTATTTAGAAATTCAATTCAGACACATGTATGTGCTGGTATGATTATTTAAGCAATAATGAGTGAGAGGCAGCAGGTAATTGTGCACGTTCCCATGGGTGCTGTTAGGCGCCATACTTTGTGCTGAGCGGGCAATATAAGGCAATAATATTGCACTGGTATTACACTCAAGGTCATAATTGCTTTTACAAACAATAAAGTAGGTGAATTCATTTCAAACTAAAAAAGGAAATTAACTAGCTTATGATTAACATGTATCTTTGTTATGCCTTGTTATGCCGTGTTAATAAGTTACTGGGTTTCCAAAATCGTCTACAAAGATATGCAGTGACAGTATGAGGTGTTAGTCTGAGGCTGTGTCCCAGTTCCACACTAGACACTAAGGTTTCACACACAAAGTGCAACATCAAGTGTACTCTAAAAGTAGTATGTTTACTTTCTTTTGTGTTAACAGGGGGTCAGACCACCACAGTTTCTACTCTATTAGTTTTTATAGTATATGGTTTACATACATTTTATTCTAAGAGTAAAAATGATACGACATGATAAAATACTTTAGACATCAATCACATTGCCACAAATGTCACTGATATTTCAGAGAGCATAATGATTTTCAAACATTTAATGCTTTTATTTCATCCTTTTTCTGCTTTTTTGTTCAAACTGTCACTATTATTCACAACTGATTTTATTGTTTTGCATTTCATTGTGGGACAACAGTGTCGATCAACAGTACTCTCAAAAATCGACACATTTTTTGTCTGCATAATGGTAGTTTTGAGTATACTTCATTTTGTCACTATTCAAGTGTGAAATGGAAGAAAATGGAACTGGGATGCAGCTTTGGTTTTTGAGTATGCTGTCTGTGCCCACTTCTGTCCCACAATAGATAATTGTCCACAATTTTTGGAAAAATATCAAGTTTTCTCTTTGTGACGTTTGATTGACAGCTCCTGAACTATACCTAATTACTTAATTTTACTGATACTTACTACAAAAACAGTACACTGTAGGCTATTTGAAGATAGCCTGCAATTAGTATGACATATGGAACTGTGGCACAGCCTGCAAAAAAAACAAAAGCTCTTATAAAATAAGCATTAAATCTTTGAAAAAACTTTAAAAGTTGTATTTCCTTGTTAAATTTGGAGTAGTACTTCTGAGTTACAGTTTGATTGAATGGAAAATACATATACTTACTGCATTAAATGCAGTATTGTGACAGAGCAATAATCTCTTGTCAACACAATTCTTACAGGGCTGGTGTAAACAAAAGCTACCTGATTAATAAATCTAATTAAAAGCCATCACCATTTCAATTTAATAATATCTCTATTCTTGTTCAGTACTGTAGGTCAGTATGAAGACGGGATGTAAAGACCTTGAGAGGATAAAAGAACAATTAGTAGAGATTAGAAGGAAAAAACGAATAGGGCTAAAACACACACTTGCACACATGCACACACACCAATCAATCTCCATTGTGGCGGCAGGGCAGCAGCTTGGCAGCAGCTAAGTGGAAATCATTTACTTAAAGTCATTATGGAAAGGAGAAAGAGGTCAGACGCTCTGAGAGGCAGAGAATCCAGCTCTTCAACAGTGCTATCACAACATCATCAAGACAAAGATACCAATACCATTTAACAGCCATCATACTATTTGACTGAGTGATACATCATACTTTATTGTGATTGAGGCATTTTATGTCAGCTCAGTTTGCAATAATTCAATGTGATTCAAAATTGCATATGCAAGTCACTCTCCTATAGCTACTGTGCATGAGCATGAACTGACTGATCCGGCTTCATTAACTGTTATTAAGCCTGTCAAGTTTTCAATTCTCTCACATCATGTATGCAGTTATAATAACTGTAACAAAATTCTTTCAATTCTTTTAAAACGTTCACAGAGAAAAAGAAAAAGAGAAAAGCAGGCTTCTCATTTTTAGGCGGCGTCCATATTTTGATGGCTGAACTGTCACAAGTTAACTTGTTGTTGTTAACTTGCTAACTGGCTAATTAAGCTAGCATAAGCTCAGTGAGTTGGGTTAAAATGCTGTCTCATGACTGACGTTTTCAGCTGATTTGTTTTAAAACCTGTAGGAGCATAACATATATTATAATAATGGCTACCAATGCATATTGTGCTAAAAGACTGGGGCATTACATGTCGCAGACGCAAAGTTAGCATCCTAGCCTGTTTCTAAGATGACGCAGAAAAAGAGTTTTATAGTTGTAACATTATTCTGTTTGGCTACTAGCTGTTCGATTTATGCTTCACTGTTCTGATTTTCATTGTATGTTTTCATTTTTAATGTTACATTAGGAAAAGCTTTGATGATGAGAACTAACTGATGAGTTTGACAAATGTAACTCGGATAATGAGTTTCCTGGGGTTGCTGGAGTAACATTAAAAGTATTGTTTAGTTAGGTAGTGTAGGTAGTAAGCTAGATGCTAATGTTTACAGCTTAAACTAGAAGAGATAAACACACTGTTTAATCCATTGCTCACAGTTTAGCTCTTGTATTTTTGGTTTTGAAAAGGCACCACCCAGGCTCTTAGACTCATGTACATCAATATATGGAGGAATCCAAAGTTTGTCATGCCAGACATGATTCTGAGATATTGCAGTCATCATGTTTTGACAATTTAAGTCTTGACAAGTTTTAGGTGCTAGATTAAGATCTATTAGACATACAGAGGAATTCCAAATATGAAACCGGGACAAAACATGCATACTCGACATGCATAGTATGATACTAATTATCAGACTCATGACAGTTCGTCTTGGTTTGAAATCCTGCATACGGCACTTACCACGTTTGTACTATTTGGCTGTGAATGAGTATAAATGTGTGAATTTAAAGCAGGGGGCTGCTGGAGGAGGAGAATACATGCTCAGCAAAACCTTCCCTTGTGTAAATAAAGGTCTGGTAAATTGTCAGACAGTCAGCGACACCAACCGAGGCTTCTCATGTAGATCAGTATTGATCAGAGTCAGACGGGCGACAGAGGTCATGTTTAAGTTAAGGTCAACTAATTGATTCTTCTGTCTCTCAGTAAGCCCAGCGTCAATGTAACTGACACTTCAAATAACATTCAACCATACAGTGAAAGAGTTAGCATTACCAACCTCCGGGTGATTTTCCTCCATGCAGAACAAAAACTCCTCCAATTTCTGCAATAAAAAAGGGAAATATTTGTTAAGGCCACACAGTCATAAACCTTCTCATGAATTATTGAAAATGCAATTATGTTGGTTGTGTACTGTATGTATGCAGCATCATCATAATGAGAATACATTGTAATTATTCATCACCAAAACTGACAAGGAGAAAATAGATTAACTGGTTCATCTGTACCGCAGGTTTCCTTTGTTAGTATTCAAAGTGTGTAATTGTACATTCTTCACTAAGGACGGAGGTAATTACTGTACCTATTGGACGATAACATATTGTCTGTGGCTTCAGGGTAAGTACATAAGAAGGCTGAGTAACAACAAATAATAATCAGGAATGTTTTAATAATTATTTCTTAATTAAAAATTGTGTAAGGTGTTACAGCCTTCATTATTTTGCTCTCGATGTAAACACAGGTGATGCTGACCATCTTATCGTAAACGCAACAATTTTGAACCAGTCACACAAACTGGATTGTCTTTGCTCTCTCCAATTACATCCACCTCACAGCAACATATAATCTGTCACATGCAGTTTTCAAGGTATCGACTGTAAAGGTTTTCTGGTATCCAACTGATAAAATACTTGTCTATTGTGTGTTGCCTTGAGATGAAAACACTCAACACAATCTAACAAATGCAAACTGGAGGACCTTTTTGATATGTGGGTCCTTAAATATTCATAAAAGTAAAGTAGAAACAAAACATATACAGGAAGATATTAAAAGGCTGAAATATAATTTTTCTGGTCTTTGTTTCCCCCAAGAAAAAGCCAGAGCTGCAGGACAAAAAGCATGCTGCAATTCATCTGTTCTCTTTGATAAGCGATTGCAAGGTGCTTATGAAAAACACGTTAGCTGGTTAGTTTGGGGCATTAATATTGTCATTCATGTTAAATGTTGCAAAGACAATCTACAGTACATGCCCATGACGTCAGAGATCTTTTTATTGCATATCTACATTGAGAAGGTTTCTTAAACATTCATGGATCAACACGACATCCTAAAGCTTCTAAAATGTATTTTTGCAGCCTAAGGTGAATTCAGAGAACAGAGCTGAGCTCCGGTGTTTCTGGCTTAGAGGACACAGAAAATAGAGTGCACAGGACGGAGACAAAAGAGAGAAATGGTTGGCTGTCTCACCTTTTAGTTCTTGGAGAAATGTTAGGAGGGGCCAGGCTTTAGGTGGAGAAGGAAAAGCAGAGAAGAACAAAGGGAAAGCAGAAAATAGAACCATGCAGTTTGTGAAATGCAGTCAGGCAGAGCAGGAAAAGACGACATCAATGCAAAGTGTATATTTATGGTTGCACGGAGCAAGACTGTGAGAGCAGGTAAAGAGGAGTTATTGAACATAACAATGAAATGCCACAGCGTCCAGTTTTAATATTCATTGACAAATATTTGCTCATGGCTACAGTTCAGCAGATTCATACTGTATACAAATGCAAATTTACAGTATAAACTACTATACTACAGAAAATATATTAAATCACAACCTGTGAGTCAAACTAACAAAATAAAGTCTTACAAAAACATCTCTGGCAAGTGTGCTATTTTGTTTTTCTATCAATTCTGTTGGCTTTGTTTCAGCCTCAGACGAGTCTGTCAGATTACGTGGGTGGAGGAAAGTGTGAGGAGAGAATGAGTCGGACTCTGCCTTGAGGCAGTGGACCTCAACTCACTGTGGGATAGACCAGCACAAAGCGCTCACACACACACATACACACACACACACACACACACACACACACCACAGACATGCATTCCCACTAAACGCATGTAATTGTGCAGAAACAGACTCTTCAGTCTGCGCTCTGTAGATTGAAACTCTTCAAGAAGGCCAAAATATTTCCAAATGGTTGCCTCCCTCACGCCCACATTTTCCTCGTTTAGAAATACCTTCGAGCGGACTGCTGCTCATCTAACTGTAGTCGACAGACAAAGAACAGCTGAATGTACGGACTGAGAATGTCCTCTCCAGTCAAGTGGTAAGACTGACCGAGCAGGAACATTTTATTTGAGGTCACATTTCACACCAAAGTAACGAATAAAAGACAAAAGCAAGTCTGAAAAAGTGGCAGGAATGGGTTGTGTGTAGTAAATAAGTAAGACAAAGCTCTGCACTCTGGTATGAATTTATAGGCGTTTTAATGAATAATATATTGTGTGTCGTTCACAAGACACTGCTATGTTACCTTAGTGAACTCTGAGTTCTGTAAGTTGGCCTCAGGACACCAGCGCCCTCCTAACGCAGTCAGCATAGCACAGTCTTCTTCTTCTTTGGTGCACGGCTGTGTTGGAAGATAAGCCATTGCAGTGGGGAGGTCTTCGATGTCGGCTCCACTGCAGCTGGGAGTCCGTAACTGGAGGCCCCGCAGGAATAGGTGACACGCTTCCAGGTCGGCTTCCCAGATCCGCTCCAGGCCTGGACAGCCACAGCTACAGAGAGGAACAGACCAATGAGTTATACACTATATACCATACCACATGAGGCAATATATAAATATAAACTATTTAATTAATGTATAAACTCTCTGCTATAAGGTTCAATGTGGCACCAGAGAGTAAATTAATAATATGGCACATTTAAAAATGATGTGATAACTGTACTATATAGCAGTAGATATATTACTTATTATTTATTTATACAGTCACATTTTGTTTCTGTACTATAAAACATTTAGACACAACAAAGTAAACACAAGGAAATGCAAATGTACATACTTGATGTGGAATGTATTTAACATTTTCGGAAAGGCATATTGCAAAGAGTTAGATGAGGTCGTTGCCACTCGTATGTCTGTTAAGTATCAACTTGGAGCCAGGAGACGATTAGCTTAGCTTAGCATAAAGAAGCAGGCAGAAATAGCATGTAACCCCTTCTATAACGACAACTTAAACCACGTATGTAATGTTTGTTTTTGTTTGTTTATTGTTTATTATTAATGTTTTAATTTGTGACCTTTTGAGGTGTTTAAAGGTGTATTTTCAGAGAGAACCAGGCAGCTGTTTCCCCATGCATCCTGTTTTTGCTAAGCTATGCTAATTGCCTGGCTGTAGCTCAACAGAAAACAAATAGACATGAGAGTGGTGTTGAAATGTATTTCCCGAAATGCCAAACATTCTGTTCTGTTTTGATCTGTAAACAGTCTTTATCAGTAATTATTCATATATTTACTAAAATAAATCACATTTATGAGGCTATACGATGCTAAACATAGAGTATGTTGTGACTGCAGTCATATAATCACACTAATATAAGTACAACAGCACATACAAAATCATACATTGAGGTACAGTATGCATGTCATGACTGAACTGCTGCATGATATCTGAACACTGTAGTTGTACAGGCACAGTAAAGGACATCATTATTAACATCTCTATAATAAAGCACTGACAACAGAGTGACAGGGGGGGAAATGAATCATTCAAAGATTGCAATGTCATTGACAAAACGTAATGAGGGTGAATGTCTTCCTGACAGGCTGAGCTCTTCTACAAAGAGCTGCAGCAGAAAGACAAAGGGGGAGCCTGGATGTGTTCATCTCTGCTGGGGTCACTGAGCAGGAGTTCAGGGTGAGGCCAGGAAGATTGCTTTTTGTTTATCTGCTCATTGAGTTACAGTCAGTCATCCCTCTTCACTCTCCCTCGCCTCACCTTGGTGACATCCAAGACGCCCCGTGTAAAAACAGGGGAGAACAATTAAACCAACCACATCTGATTGAATATATTATTGGACAATGAGCAGTATGATCACTGACCTGTGGAGGTCTCTGTTCATTCTTAGGATGAGTTGGTGTGAAAGTTAGAGTTTCACAGGAATAACAAACACTTCATTGTATCTGGTCTTTCTGGCATTCCAAAAAAAGACTTTCTGTTTCTGAAATACTCCTCCACTGACTCGCATTTGAGACCTCTGACCTTTAAAATATCTGTATTTATTACTCTTCTTCTCTCAATGACCTTTAGATAACAAGTCATTCCCAAATAATTGTGGTGCCAGGTGACATTTTAGGAACTAAATCCATTGATCTTGTTAGAAATTCTACCTTTACTATGACTTAAGAGGCACACAAAAATGCAAAACCTCCACTAAAGAGCACTAAATATTTCAAAGTAAGAAATAAAATCTACCCATACTTCACTCAATAACCTCAATAACAACTCTGTTTCCAGGAATCCATCTTATGTAGAAAACAAACTAAAGCTGACAGGATGCAGGGACAGAGATGTGGGCTTTATACACGCAGTATGAGATGAATCAAACATCTTAAAGGAATAAATGTCCTCATCTCTCCGTATGTGCCGATTCCCAACCCAGGAGGACACTCTCTGTCACAAACACTCATTCTCACATTGACTGACTTGGGATGATAAAAACACAACAATTCAGACTCTAAGCCCAAATATACTTACATATAAGCCTCTATAATATATTCAGTATTTTCACCTAGCGAGTGCCTCCCCACTGTGCCGTTAGATTTGAGGAGAATGGCTCATTCTCCATCATACATAAACAAACTCAAAGGCAAAATGCAGCCAGACAATATTGTTTAATCTGTCGCTCTGTTCTTTCTTCTCTCTCAGTGATGAGGCCGCCTGAAAATTGAATGCCACTTGTTTTCCAGCCCATCTCCTGCCTGAAAAGGCTGCCAACCTCTGTACCCTGCCAGCGCACGCCTCTCAGCCGTTCTCTAACCTTCATTTGGCACACAGACAATAGAAAAATTGCTCGGCCCAGCCCCCTCCTGCCCTCGCCAATTCGCTACTCAACGCTGCTGCTTCTGAATCCTGCTATAGTGGGGACGCACCCAGTGAGCCATGCCATTGTTATTTGTCTCTTCTGAAGTGGAGAGGGACACACACACAGGCAGATATGGGTGGGCACACATGTGTTAACGCACACACATAACCCATAAATCATTCTCTGTGGGGATTTAGTGTTGTACAATCATAAATTCCTCTAAAAATGTCAAAGCTGGCCTCATCTATCACAAAAAGCTTCTCTTCAATGACACCCACAATTCATTACAAGCAACTGGCATCGGCACTTTTGTGCTGCACTGAAAATCCAGACAACACGTCAGCGCCTAAACATCCCTGTGATGTTGGCGTCCTGGTGCCCTTCGGTATGAACTTCTCGTCCGGGGGGTTAATTGGTGGCAGCCGCTCGGCCTGCCATCTGACAGTGGCAGGGTGTGGGTGTGCTGCTCCGCTGATGGCCCAGTAATAAGAAGGAGAGACAGGCAGGCACACTCCTTCTACAGTCTCACAGCACCGCTGTGGGACTGCTGACTGACAGGACTGCTCTTTCTCCTTAAGGCATTATGTATGCACACAGACAGCTACGGAGGAAGGATTATAAATATAACTGTTGAACAACGGATGGGCAGTCCGATGCTGCTGGTACCAGTAGGTTCTGTTAGACCTCTCGGGGGTTCACACACTCTCTGGCCAATATTCTGAACTCTACCCAGCATCAGGCCATATGTTCAGCCAAGAACAGACAGAGTGTGAAAAACAGCCCTTATCCTCAGTCACAGCTGGGATCTAAAAATCAGGCTATGTGTGTATTTGGATAAAGTGAGCACCAACTCCCCAAGAAATGACTATTGTGAATAAATTAAAATGAATGTGACTTTCACCTACAGTCTCATGTCAGCGTCTGTGATGTTTAAGATCCCCAAAAGCCGTAAACACAATGAGGATTCGCACATTACGAAGAAAAAAATGGAGATAGACGATAACGATTCAACTTAATCATGCAGCAATGTCTCAAATCACACCAGCAGAGGAGAGGTGCTAATAATATGATGAAGTACAAGGTGGTGACTATTGGATGAGGTGTGATGGATATGGATGAACTGAACTGTTTGTGAGGTGGGTGGCTCGTTGTCTGAGGAGGTTTTTACAACAGACAGCTGAGCAACAAAGGCCCCTTTGTTCCAGACATTTTAAGTTTCGCCTTCGTCTTATGTACGATCAGGATTTTGTACCACTGCGTAGATGCTCTCAGTGTGTCCTCTATTTTAACAAGAGAACATGTCTCGTCTGAGTATTTTAATGCCTGCTACACCAGTTGCATTGTGTCCCTTAAATATGATAAATGACATCCAAATCTCGACAGAAGAATGCACAAATGTAGGAAAAGTACGAGAGGCATCTCCTAATGAAACATCTACATAATGTATTAAACAACTGTGCCGAGTGCTAATCTGAATAAAATGTTTTTTGTTCTGGTGACACACTTACAGCATCTGTGCGGCTCCAACATCCTGTTCTAGTCTTTAGCAAGGAAGAGATAATTGGTTTTTTCAACACCATCCGTCTCCACGGAGACCAGACATCTCACCAGTACTAATCTGCCTCTCTCCTCCCCTCCCCCCCTCTTCCTCTCCTCGCCTCCCATCACCAACTGCGCACTCCATCAACAGTAATGTACATTAGAGCTGACTGATAAAATTTACAGTGGATGATGGGTGCATGTGTGTGTGTGTGTGTGTGTGTGTGTGCGTGTATATGCGCGTGTGGAGACAACTGCCCATTCAATCAAGGCAAATATGTGTCACTGTGCCAAACTGGAGCTGGTAGAAGCTACTGGGCCTCGCCTAAAGCCAGAGCTGTGCTTGTGATTTGATCTGGACCGCCTCTGGTTATGGAAACTGATGCAGGGCTGAGAGTCAATCAATTAATACAGACCGTGATGAGCAGGGAAATTAGTTTACAGTACCCAATACTCAACAAGGTGTCCTTTAATGTGATTTTTCTTTCAATGGTGATGTGGTTAAGATACATGTAATCTATATAATCAGCTTTCCATGCAATAAAATATCTATTGATGAAACTAAAAGATAGGATCAGCAAACATAGGAGCTCCATTAAAGGGGGAATACAGGGCACCAATAGACTAGACTTTTCTGGAGGACAATTCATTTATATAGTTATTTTTAGAGTTATTTAAAGGTGCAGTCCTCTGATTTATACACAAGGTTCAGTTTACTCATGACGAGTACTCAGCATGTCAAAATCTGCAGTGCCTCTGGAAAAATAAAATAAAGTGTAAAATTATGCTGTTGAGTTGCATTATGGGAATTGTAGGATCCAGCATTTTTAGATCTTGGCCCATAGTCAAACTTAAGGTTTGTTGGTTTGCATCATATTAGTAGTTTTTAAATGTTTACTTAGGTCTTAAATTGTGTTCTTGTTTCTGGGATGGTATTTTGTGACTGTCGTGATTTTTGCTGTTTATGTAACTTTTGGTTGTGCACATTTATTTTGAAGTTGGAGATTCAGCATTCTTTAGAGGTTTGACATCTGCTTTATATGCCTAGTTCTGCCTTCATGTAGTGTATATATAGTATATAAAGCCTGTGCTTACCCATTTTGTAAAATACCCTGACAAATGCCTCTTTCAGTAAGTCAGCTAGTGTTGCCAAGTTGATTTTTTCCACACTTTTCACTTTAGATACGGCACAGACAGGTGCTCTCTCTCTTTCTCTCTCAAACTCTCTCTCTCTCATGTCTCTTTAAAATCAAACAAACAAAACACAAAGCAGCCATCTGCCCTATTGACAGAAAAGGTCCAGAGGCATGCTTCCCTGCTGGGCACTGAGATCGCAGCCATGTTGCTCCTTGACCACACAGAGCCCCAGCCTGTGCATCCTTCAACAACAAACAGCCATGCAGTGTGTGACTGACTCTTGGCTCTCATCCAAAAAGGTGACCCTGCCTCTCCAAGGATGCAACACAGACAAAACTACCCTGTCTCACACACCACACATACAGAGATAAGGGTCAGGTAGACACACAGTGTCTCTGACAACATAGGCTTTTCCTGGCTCTAACTAAGCCCGAGAGGCCTAACCTTCCTCCTCTGAACACTTAAAAAAAGAGACTGTGCTGAGTGGAGAGCACAGCTCATATGGTGTACACAAAAACACGACCAGCTCTATTCATCCATCTGTAAAACACAAATGGTTCCAAAACGCTGCAGAGCCGATCACATCGCAGCTGCTCGATGCTGTCTGTGTGCTGAGGAGACGAGCTCTAATCTCCATACGGAAGCATAAACAGGCGTATGGTGTCGACACTTGACTGGGTCCCACACCCTCAGCCCGGAAAAAGTCAGCCACTCAGCACATCACAATCCTGTTGTGTAACCGTCAGGCAAGGCAGGGCGACCACCGGCAACATAACAGACCTGTCTTCAGTGATTTAGGAGCTCCGAGACACAGACAGAAAGAGTGAAACAGACAGAAAAAGATATTGTTTTGTCTAAAATGGTTTACACAGAGCAGAAAGAAGTTGGAAACGGAGCTATAAAAAAAAAGGAAGGTATAGAAAATATGTGAGAAGGTGGGAAAAGAAAGACAAATTGCGCAGGTGAGAGACAGAGTGAAATGTGAGAAAGGGGCTCTGGGAGACAAGAGCATAAGAAAAAAGGTGTGAGTGCATGATGTGGTGGGTGAGGTGATGTATTGGGGAGACGGTGCTCTGGTTAGAGGACGACAGAGGTGAGAGGAAATTCCTTGGAGGCTGCTGTTCTGTTTATGTCTCTTTGTTTTGTTTCACTCCTGTGGAATATTGAGCTGTCGTGTCTGCACTAAAAAAAACGAGAGACAGCACAAAACACTCTTACCTGTGCAATCTGTCCTCCAATAACTTGATATACTTTGTAGTGTTCTCCTTCAGACAGCTTTCTGTAGAGAGAAAACAACAGCTTGTTACTTGCATTTCATTCACTACATTTATTAGCCATGATGGGGTATCCTAGCAACGAATTACAGCTCTAATATCATTAAGACTTACTTGTTATAAGTCTATATTGTACATGGGCTCTGTAAGGAAAGGTAGCAGTGATGTTGGTGTGGCATTGTGCTGTAAAACTGTAACAGTACAGTTCAGACTGAAGGCCCAGCTGGCTCTTT
Organism: Argyrosomus regius; assembly: GCA_946959425.1. Taxonomy (NCBI): domain Eukaryota; kingdom Metazoa; phylum Chordata; class Actinopteri; family Sciaenidae; genus Argyrosomus; species Argyrosomus regius. The sequence continues at coordinate 20,152,469 of OX336894.1, forward strand.
CTTAAGACAAACAAACAATAGAGGAAAGATCATTCCCGCCGCATTAAGAAGGGATAAAACTGGAGACGGCCTGAGGATAAAAGGGGATTTTATCATGGCATAGGACCTTATATCATGCCAGATTTTCTGTGGGGCATAAAGTTGGATAGATAGCTTATGTTGCTTCCTGTGCCCTTCTGCCAGTAGTGAGCTGCCTGAGGAGACAGACGCAGGCTGGCTGAGCGTTAGTCAGGATGGAGAGGAGGGCAGTCTGAGAGCCGTTAATGAGCTCATGTATGAAACATGAGAATATGCCCCCCGCAGCAGCAGATCTTTGAACACAATAGGATGCACTTATATCAAATTGCACCGCATACATATATGTGCACACCAACTATAACGGTCAATACAACCCCCCTCCTCCCCAACTGAAACACACACTACAAAGCTGGCCTCATAAATCTGACAATCCTAACATCTGTGCAACTCAACAACCAGTAAGAATAACTGGTTTTCCACAGGCTGGTGCAGCGGATCCCAGCTTGGGGTCAAGACCCCCAAAGAGGTCAGAAGTTAAATCAGAGAGGTCATGAAACGATTAACAGGAGGAAAAAAAACAAAAACATAATGCAGTCCTGATTTCGACTTTTCTATTGCTTTTCTCTGACGGATACTACTAACATTTACTTGTTAAGACCTGTAAAAAATATTAATACTATTTATTAATACATAAAGACTGAAAACAGGGGGAAACAGCTAGCCTTGTTCTGTCCAAACAAAATCCACCTACCAGCACTCCTCAAGCTCACTAATTGACACGTTATATCTTGTTTGCTCAACTTGTATAAAAATGTAAGTGTTTCTAAGTGACTCCAGTAATTTTCCATGAACATGAGCAAACAAGTTAATCAGTGAGCTTTAGCTGTGGTGGCTGGCTAAGCTAGGCTAGCTGCTTCCCATGTTTCCAGTCTTTATGCTAAGCTAAGCTAACTGGCTGCTGGTGGTGTAATTTCACATAGATATGAGAGTCTTTTCAAACTTCTCAATTAATTCTAGGCAAGATAACACAAAACATATTTTCCAAAACATAAAATTGATACATTAATAGTATACATATCACATGAAAAACCTAGAAAAAAAGAGTAGATACTGCTTCATTTTAAAGAAGCACAAATCAAAAATGGTTGGAGAATACTCTAATGTAATTCCACTTATCTTGCTCACATTGAGTAGGACTCACACAGAGAGAAAGTCGCCTAATTGGGTGTTCTGAATCACACTGAAGTTTGAATTATAATTTGTATCATTGTCTTGATGGTGGTTATTAGACAGCATCAGCTCCAGGATGAGACGAGCTGGGGGCTGGCACAGCGGGGAGAAAGGGAAAATGTCTGAGACTAAGTGGCTGTGACACGCACACAAAATTACACACACATACACACGCATTCCTGTCCATACTCTGGGAAAGAAATGAGATGGAGATAGTTTGGCTATATTTATGGGGGTTGCATGTGCGAGTCACAGAAAGAGAAATCTTGCCCGAGAGTCATTTTCATTCAAAGTGGCCAAATCTTCTCAATCAGAGGGAAGAGGGAAGAGGGAGTCCGCTGGAGTAGCTATCACATATCTGGTGAGCTGATCTAGTGTACGTGGACCAGACAGCTCACTTACCACCCCTCTAATTGCTATGTGAGATCCTATCCTACCTGACAGAGTTTCCCTTGTCAACTTCCATTCATGCCGGCTCCGTTAAGCAGCGTGCAAGGAGATAGCCGCTGAATAATACATGGGGGGCATTAAGCATGACTTTAGATGGCATAGAGCATGTACAGATGCAAGATGACTAAGTAGGCTAGAGCTCGAACAAGAGCAAGAGCCAGATTTAGAGATAATACACTGTGAGGAATAGAAACAGTCAATATAAAAGGCAGATGAAGGGAGATAAAGACATGAGCATATTAACTTAATATGTCTTTCTTTGCTGATACTGTCATAGGCAGAGGAGAGTCAGTGTGCCATCCTGTCGCCATGCCAACCAGTGGCAAAACTAGTGAGCCTTTTCAGGCGTGACAGATGAAAATAATCTTCTCTTTATAGAATAGGACAAGACATCAAGCAGCAGAGCCTCCTCCTGAGCCGAGTGGAACCAGAGCACCGGGTGATATTACCACTTCCTGTAAGTCTGCGGGAGGCTGCTGTCATTGGCAGGCCATGCGAATAAAATCAGCACTAAAAAAGCCATAAAGAAGAGAGAGCCACTCTGTTAGTTCCTGATACAAGCGGCAGTATATTTGGTGTTGAAGGAACCTCACAAAGGCGTTCACAGAGACGCCATTGGAAAATTCATGAGCTCAGGCTCCCGTCACACCAGTGATCTCAGCAGGCGCTAAACATCACTGATTGCTGCCAAGGTCCCCGGCCAAAATCGAAGAGGCCATTCATTCATGATACAAACAGAAGTGAGACACTCTTGACAGAGGATGAGAATGTGCAGTTTGCTTCATATAGGTCAAAATACTCATTCATAAGTCTAAGGAAGATATAATTACTTCAGCTAAATAGATGTAAAGTTGATAAAAAAAATGATTAATTTGATGATTATAATCAGTAGTGTAGGCAGTCAAAACAAACAGTGAAGACATATCGTGCGGTGATGAATTTCCAATGATGAAGTTATGGGCTTTAATGAGCCAGCAGAAGTTAACGATGGCAAGGTGTTTGGATTTGCTGCTGCATTATGAGCATTTGAGCAGCTCTCTAATTGAAAGTGAATAATGCAGTCGTTTCTTGATCGGCTTGTAACAATAAAAGCACCCAACATCTGTGGGGCCTTCGAGTTGTCAAACAAATTAGAGGCGGCTCCGTGCTAACGCAGCGCCACCGATACGCGTGTTCTAAAAGCCTGCGCATAATAAGGCAGAAGAGAAATTGTGTGTCTTTGTAATTGAGTTGAAGGCACCGACTGTGATTAATGTGTTTAAGCTCAGCTCGGGCTGTTTGAGTGCAACGGCACTGCAGGTAACACAAACACACAGTCAGCATATGTAGGCGCTCACATTGTACGAATGTATCTGAACCTAACAGCAGCCCAGCAGCATAGCTAATGAGGGAAGAGGGACAGGCTGATATCTCAGACAGACACTCAATAACCCATGATGCTTTACGGCTGTGGGATCACAAAGCATAGCAGTACACAGATTGCAGCTGGCATGGCGTAACATATTGTGGAGCTGCAAGAGCGAGCAACAAAAGGAATCATTTAACAAAAAAATGGCTGTGTACAAAATCTATTAATCTATGCTTGAGTGGATAAATATATCTATCTATACATATACATACATGTGCATCTAAGCAGAGAGAGAGAGAGTTTATATATATGTCTGTTCTGGGTGTTGAATTGCCCTTACTGAAATGTTAGACATGCTCACTGTCATTCTAACTCATGTCAAACTCGGTTTGTTTAGAGGAGACTCTACACTGACTTGGGCTGCAAAATATTTTTTTCCTGATTTTCTAAAGTACTAAGATGTCCAACAAAGAGCAACTCAGCCAAAATATGCACTCATAAAAGCTCTAAAACAGCTCAACTCCTCACATTCCTGCTCCATTAAGCTGGGATCATATTATTTCCTCTGTATCCTTTGGGAAAGTCCATTAGCAGCAGGCTAATATATCCTCCAAATCCTTCAGAAAAACCCAACAGTTCTTAATTTATCGCCTCCCTCCACAGACGAGTTTTGTATAAATAAAACAAATCTTTTATAGCAGATAGCAGAACCCATCACAGGACACAGTGGTGCTTCAAGCAAATGCCAATGTCAGCATGCTAACATGCTCACAGTGATCATGCTATCAATAATATAAGTTAAATGCTAACACAAGCTAAATGCTAATGTCAGCATGCTAACATGCTCACAGTGAGTGTTAGCATTATGAGTATGGCAGGTATAATGTTTACCATATTTGCCATTTTAGTTTAGTATATTAGCATGCTAACATTTGCTAATTGGCATGAAACACAAAGTACGGTACAGCCGAGACTGATGGTCATTTTGTTTTGCAGATATTTGGTCATTAACTTGAAGTATTGGACTACCAGATGATGACACGAGATGGAAAGTTATTTGGTAATCCATCCAGTAGTTGTTGAGTTATTTCAGTCTGTACTAGTGTCAGACTGAAAGACCAACATGGCCACCTATAGTCATGCTGTTGGCAGGGGTAAAAACAGACAAAATCTTTGAGCTTTATTTTGTGTGCAGTGCACCTAGAGGTGATAAAACTATAAATCTGAACCTCCTTTTGTGTATGGATTGAAAGAAAGGAAATTGATTGATGTGGTGCTGGGAGCTATTGCAGTGGTACCTCAATCAACTTCCCTTTGTTTTTGCAGTAATTCTTATGGGTATGGGCGCTATAATACTCCTGACAAACTCACAATGGAATGACATCCTCTACTGTATCACAGGAAAAATGAATACCGCCCAAACTTCAGAGACAAAAACCAGGAAACATTCTCCCGGGCCCACTTAACCACTACACCCCTCTCAATCATTCAGACACTCTTCAGGAGAAAAGCTGTCATGCGTTCCATCATGTTCTCAACAGAAGCACCATGAAAGAGGCAGCATCATGAATAAATCATATATGTCCTAACCTTTACTATTGGCACTCCATTAAGAGGAAATTGCATTTGTTTAATAACACAGAGTGACAGTATTTTTTGATGTGGCGACACTTCAGCTGCTGGACTGGTATGCAGAGTTGAGTTTGGCCTGGACGAGCTCCCAAATCCTGTCAAAGAAGAGCTGACACTGGAGTGGGAGCTGTATGAGGAAAAAAATAGATGGTGGAGATTCAAGAAAAGAGGAAAATAAAACTAATTAAATGTGTTCCAGTGGAACCATGCAGAGAAGACAACCTACTGTCTTTATCACAGATAGTCAAATTACCTGAGTTCTACAGAATATACCACCTGCATACTAACAATAGCATTAAATAAGCATTACGAGAATACTTGGATAAATCAAGAGGGACACACACTGACACTGCCTCCACATTTGAATGTCCTCACTCCTGGGGGTCATTTACTCACGTTATTCAGCTCTTCAATTATTTATTTGTAAATTTAGTATCACTCCAGATCTCTCTTGGGGACAAAATTATACTCTCAGCAGGGAATCAAACCTCCGGCTATAATGGGTTTGGTATTCATCAGCACTCGTGCCAATAGCAATTAGGGATCTAATGGCTCCCAGGCCAAAACCCCCTCACACCACAACGTATGTTGGGTGGAGATGCTCAACAAGCTGAAGCTCTGTAGTTTAAATGAACGTACAGTATGTGTATAGATTTTGTCAAAGTGTCAGCTGAACTGTGTGTTGCTTTAGAGCTCATGCCATGACAATAGGCCTTTTCAAGAACAGGCATATGGTTTTCTTGTTATAAGATGACACTAGTGTCATTAGCATGTACTGGAGATGTCTCAGAAACCAAAAGGATGGCCATCTTGACTTTGAAGTAGACTGTAATTTCTAATCCCCTCCAGCTAAAGAAATGGTAATGTGCTGTTTGTGGGCTATCAGTTTCCAAGCTAGCATGTGCCAGCCCCTTATTACCAAATAGGATGACAGTTTAATGAGCCCCTTGCTTGGTGTCAGCAACACATTGTGAAATTGCGCCTGCTGCCATATTGTGTGCGCCCACTTGAGCATTTGAGCAAGCCGCACAACCAATCATTAACTTGCCGTCTCTTCCCACATTTGTGACGTGTTACACACCTGATTCCCGTTCCTTTGTTTAGCCCGAGCATTTGCATGTCACTGGTTTCTCAGCCTCCGTGCCCCTGAGAGCTGCTTTATTCCATGTGAGGCACGCACTGTACTTAGGATACTGAGGTGAACTTGAACATGTCTTTGGCGGTTGTCAGGGGAGAGATTAATGCTATCCCTGGCTGTTTAGTCAAGGTGTTCAGGACTGTATTTCAGCAACAAAAATCAGGTAGGTGAATGAGTTTCACAGTCGTAGGTGAAAGGAGAAGAAACATAATTGCTTTTGCAAGTAAAAGGAATTGGTTTCTACCACAATAATATAAAATCATGGACCTTACATGAACAAAAATGCCATGCATTACCATACCATTATCATTACCAAAACTCAATGCAGCTCAGCCTGACTGCAACAATGAAAGGGTGCCCCCTAGTGACAACAGAGGGTGCATTCAGGATAAGACAATGGGTCGACACTTATGGTGACACTGCAGCCACAGGCCGTAATGATCTATATTACAGTGTATGTTAGACGGCTGATTTCACGCCTTGGGGTTGCAGCAGGAGCCTGATCCAGAGCTCTCTGGTCTCTCACTACCTGCTCTGGCCTCGTCACTTCACCGCTCCCCTTTCCTCTTTTGCGCGCCCGTCTCAGTGCCTCAGAGAGTGAAGTGACCTTTTTTAGAAATCTCCCTGTGACTGATGGACTGGAGAGAGTTGCACTGCAGGTGGTGCCGTCAAAATCCATTTATCTCTCTGCCAGGGCCAGAAGCCCAAACCGATCTAACTCCCCCTTCTACCCTAAAAAAAGCAAGCCTCTTCTTTAAGCAGCATTCACATCTCCTCTAGTTGTAGAGTGTGCGAGCCCTGATACATCATGTCTGCACTGAGTGGCTTGGAGGTAATTGGCTACTTCACACAATCTAAAGCTCATTTCCCCTGCACTCCCCCCCGTCTCCCCTCACCCTCCTCTTAACAACTGCCAATCCCGCTGGTAACTCATTTGATGCCAAGTCCCTACTGACAGAAAATCACTTCTCCTTCATTTGGGAGGAAAGTCATCGTCCATTGATGTCCTCCCAGTGTGAAGCAACATCAAGAGAGGACTTCTCTTTCAAAGAGCTCTCATGTTTCATATTTGAATTGATATTTAAAAAGGTGTATTCAAAGAGAGAGAGAGAGAGAGAGAGGTACCTTTCAAAAATACAACGTTTTCTTGTCTCGGGTAGGTGAGTGTTCTTTCAGACAGTGTTGCATTTATTGAATTTGATATTTTTCATATAGTTATTTAAAGCTGCTGTAATGAAAATCCTTATATGAATAATGGTGCAAATGATTATATGTGATGTGACAGGGGTCACTTGAAGTGATGAACCCACACAGAGTTCTTACAGGATTGTGCAGTTCTCCTCAGCTCCATGGAGCATTTTAGTATCACTAGCTTGATAAACTAGCTTGATCAGCTTTAATAAACCCGCTGTAACACGACCTGCTCAGCGCCAAATGGCGGGTTTAAAGGATGACCTCTCCAGCCCATTAAATGGCTAGAAACTTCTGTGCAGTTTTTGGGCAGGTGAAATAAACAAAAGCATACAAATTATTTCCTATGACTATCTCCTATACCTCTATCACTATGTTACCAGATAAATTAGAAGTAGAAAATAGAAGAAATCCAGTCATAAATGATCATGTTTTTACAAACTTGAATTGGATTTAGGTCTGGACCTAACTATGGTTAACTATGCTGAGTTAAATCACACTTGTTAAAATAGCTTTGATATGCAAATATGTTCATGCAAATAACTATAAAGAGTGTATTGTGATTTTATGTGCTGGACTACTCTAACCTGACTGTGCCAGATGGTTTGTTGCATAGAACCATCTGGTAAGTCGTTGTTGGAAAAGGGCCGACGCTTTCCAAAAATACAGACCAGGTGATTGGATGAACCATCTGTCTATCATCAGCTATCATGGGCGAACTTCAGATCAACAAACCCCTTTCTGTGTCCCCTTTCTGACCCTAACTCTAACCCCCAGCATTAGAGATGTCACTAGGTAGAGGTTTGTTACCTTTCAACAACACCTGGCTAGCTGCTAGCTGTCCCCGCATTCGTAGTTTTTTAAAGCTCCGCTAGTGGTAGCTTCATTTCTAGAGTGGTAGTGAAGTCTACCTCTCAGCAAAACCACAAATAAGCATATTTTTCCCAAAATGTCAAGCTACTCAAATTTAACTACAAACATCTTTAAGGCTGTTGATGGTCATTAGTGAGAATTATTTATGACCCTTAGAAAGTTTTTATGGCAGTAATAAGGATGATTTGTTGGTTTTAGTTCTATCATTTTGCCCACAGCAGCCCCAACCAGGGCTGAGGACAATCTTGGATTTTTCATTGTTAAAACTGGGTGGAAACAATTAGAGAGTCTCCAGTCATCTGGTATCTCGAGACCAACGTTATCTTGATGTAGACTGGCCTCATGCAGTGACTCACCGTGCTGAGCCTCCTTCTGCTCCAGCTCCTGTCTGAGCTGCTGCCGCTGCTCCTTCATCCTGGCCAGCTCCTGGCTGCTCCCCGAGCTGAGACTGTTCAGCCTCTTGGCCAAAGCCTCCAGCCTGTCCCGCTCCAGGTACACCGCCTTCATCTCTGCCTTCAGCTCCTTGGCACTGCTGAAGTCATTACCTGCACCGGTGCACCACAGGGGGACATTAAGCTTACACCATTCATTAATGAGCACCTCGATCATTAATAGCGTAATTACGTGAGGCTAATTGTGAGCGATTCAAGTAAAGGAGGAAAATAAAAAAGATGTGAAGTACAGTATAGAAAGGGCTGCGTTAGGGTGCGGTTGATTGGAGAGTTACCTGAGATGGCTGCCAGCTTGGCCTCATGCAGTGCTAAAAGCTGGGTTTCAGTCTCGCTGACTTTCCTCCTCAGGCTGCTGCCCAGCCTCTGACTCATGACCACCTGGGGAAAAGAAGGAGAAGAAGAGGCAGAGGAGAAAAAGGGGGGAGGGTGGTAACTAACAAAACCTTTGCAGACACATGGATCCCACAGGATGCATAGCTCATTTCCAATTCCGCTTTCATTTTCTTTTTGACACTCATACTTACAAGACCTTACAGATTCATTTCCGTCCTTCTGTGTTCGCCCTGCTTTGAATACACAGCAGAGCATCAACGCTGCGATGTGTTACCTTGTCTATAACCTTTAGAAAGAAAGAGAGTGCGTCTCCTTTCACGTGGACAGACAGGGAAATGTGAAATCTCCATAAAAGATGTCATTAGAATGTCAGAGAGGAAAAAGGCCCCTGAATGTCACGGGCCTGATGGGGATTCAGCACCTCAGCTCTGCAGTATTCACAGAGGAGATGATGGCTTCAGATACAGCCTGTCTGGCCTCCATCTGCCCTCACTCTGCCCTTTAACCCTCTGTTCTTTCCAGTGTATTCACTTTGAGTTATAGCCAGACACAATCCCCATGCTTCCTTCTTTTGAAAAACTCAAAGGCGGATTTTCTGATGCATTTTCGTCTCGAATCTGACACAGTTTTGTGCAACACTTTGAAAGGGCTGTCAAATAGGTTGGTATTTCTGAGACAGAACATCTCCAGGGAGTTTTCTTCCAACAGAAATATAAAAAGCAGGCTTGCATAATTTTATTTCACACATTACATGAACTGAAAAAACTTCTCTGGAGTGCTTTTTAAACTCTAGAAATTCAGACATTGCTGATTTAATTTCAAACCGACAGGTTTTTGCCAATTTTGAAAAAGTCAATAGAGAAAGTGAAAGTTTCTTTCATGCCAGCAATCATTCTGTCACAGCAGGTGTGCCATTTACCACATATTGGAGATCTCACTTAGGAACAGAACTTTCCATTTCAACTTACATTGGACAATCTTGTGATGGAAGCCTATATTCCTTTTGAGGTGCTGTTGTAGCATCAACCAACCGTTTGATGATGGGTTTCTAAAGGACACAGTAACAGTAAAGAGGTCTTTTCTGAGCCTCCCTTGTCCCCTGCTGTGCCTCTCTCCCTCCATCCTTAAACCACCAATTCTTACAGCTGCTTCTGTTGTTTTTTTCTGCTGCACAAATCCATGTATAAAGATTACTGAGAGGGAAAAGCAAACCCCTCAGATGCAAAGGAGTACCTCCAGAGACACAGCACATACAAAGGGAAGCACGCAAAGCCTTTCACATCCAGGGCTATACACCGATGACACGGATAGAAAATCCACAAAATCCATGTTAGCTCACAGATATTTGACATAGTATTGATCTATACTATGAATTTCACTGGTCATAGCCAGTAAAACAAAGACTGCTACTATTAAACCACTAACTAAAGTTAGCAAACTCTCGTCAAAAATACACAGAAAATCAGAGTTTTGTTTTTTTACAGCCTCAACAATGTCGTGATTCGACTGAGCTATGGAGAGTTCACTGTTTTGTCAAATAGAAATAAGCACATGAATACAGACACTGACATTAAGTATGCATGTTTGACACACTAGCGCAGCACATTCTTTCGATTTTGATTTGTTACTCAATACATCTTCATACACATTCAGTCATTGTTGGCATGCTGATGGGAGGCCGAGCTACAATAGACTACATCGGGTCAGTGGCTTACTTTAGCAGTCGCTTCCTTGATGGACAGGTTCAACGCCTGCTCCTGTTCCTGGAGTCTGCAAAAAGGAAATACAAATGTTACAGAGCAGTACTGAAAGTCATTTCTCTCTTTTGAGGGCTTCAAGTGAAATCAATAAACGTCAATGAGAGGATGAGAGTTAGTCCACCAGTTCTCAAGAGAGTTGATGAATTTTTTATAAGTTTTGTAAAGGAATGTCTTAAAAGATCTTGCTCAGTGGACGAGAGCCAAAGAGTAGGCGCTAATTATTCACTGATAAGTAGAGATCCTTGCATTTGCAGTTGACATAAACTTCAAGCAAAAACTTCAAGCTGACATCCAGAACCAGAACAGGCTGTCTAGAAGGATGTAAAAAGTTGAATTTAGACTGATCGTGTGTGCAAATATGAAAAGCATAGGGTCTGTATTTTTAAAACTAATGTTGTCTTGGAAAGTTTTGCTTAAAAATTACAAATCAAAATCGTTCAACAAAATTGTTACTTATTTCATTAAAGGGATAGTTTAATACTTTGGGAAATATGATTTCTTGCCAAGAGAAATACCACTCGTATAACTTCCCGCTTAATATGAAGCTCATGTCAGAAGCCAGTTAGTTTAGCTTAGCAAAAAGACTGTAAACAAGTGGAAATAGCTAGCCTCACTCTGTCCAGAAACATGTCAAAAGCTCACATATTTAAGCATCATCTTTGTTTAATCTATACAAAAACTGAAGTGTACAAGTGACTTGGATTTGGGGTTTTATGGGGGTTATATGCTGTACTATTTCTTGGCCAGGTGCAGTGACTTCCTACCAGCGGCTGGCTGTTGTTTTCTATTGAAGGGGCTCTGATATATGAGAGTGGTATTGATCTTCTCATCTAACTCTTGGAAAGAAAGTGAATGAGTTTATTTCCCAAAATGTCAAACTATTCTTCCCTACAGGTGTTAAAAACTGAGAAGTCCTGCGTGTTCTCCAGTAAGTGCTGTAGTTTAGACGCCTAATAAATCTCAGCTTAAACAGCTTAAATCTGTCAAACATACAGTATTTGGTTGGTTAAAATCTGTATTGTTCTTACAATGATGACGACAAAAATGGAAATATGGATTAATATTTCAGATATCAAGGGTAAATATCACATCAGTAATGTAATGACTGTTCATGTTTGTGAACATGCAACCAGAACAAACCATTTGCATCATATTAGTTGGTGACAGAAAAATAAATCAATTAGGAGATGGAAAAAAAGGAGCATAAAATCCATTATCCACAACACAGTCACCTTGAGACAGTCTCAATCGTCTCATATTACAAAAATCATTATGCCCTTTTCATGTTATTCAAGCTGATGTTCAGGGTGAGTCAAGAGTAAAACGTTGTCTCTGAACATCAGTGTTACAACACCCTTTTTTAAAGGATGCAGCTCCTCTGGATGGATTTCTTTAATGCAGTAACCATAAAGAAACCTCAATATGAGAAAGATATGTCCTGTTTTATTTAGAGAGGGAACTGTAACACAACGACCCAAAGCCCACCACCCGGAGATATGCAGCTGAATATCCAATCTGAGGTCGCAATTTCAATCAGTAGCGGGTAGAAATGCGTTCCAGTTGGGGTGAGAATGTGTCAGATATCAAATTATGCTAGTGATGGTGGGTCATGCCACCGAGAAGGCGATAAGTACAATTTACATGTCTTTCTAACGAGTGGCAAGACAGAGAGAGTTTCCACAGCGCTCCCTCACAAGCTATTAACTTCAGAGGATATGATGCAAAATAATCATTTGCATCTGAGAAAAACCATTAAAATTCAAAGCAGGTTCAAGCAGGTGTGAGAGAAGAGGATTGAGGGCGCGGGGGATGCAGGGAATAAAGAAAAAGTAGTTGTGGCTGTTTGATACATCATCTCTGAAGCTGCAAATAAATAAATCATTCCTCATAAAGTCTCATAAATTATTGCATTACATTAAATTCTTTTGTCCAATGTGACTTGTAATACATTCAAACTTCACAGGCACAAGAGCTAAATGTCAAAACAAACAAAAGCTTGAGCGATTTTTCCTTCTTTTTTTTTGTATCCCTCAGATGTCAAGCTCCTCTAAGCAGTTATTTGAGATGTTAATTAGGCTGGAACACGATGGTGTGATTTTGACTCAGTTGTACTTTTTTTGGCACCAGATTAAACGATCCTGCTGATTTATTCAAAATGCCAATTTGTTTGTCAGAGGACGAATGAAGCTGGGAGGCAAAGATTTACAGAAATAGAAGATCTGCAATGACGCATCCTCTTCCAAACGAGCTCATTTAATGATAAGAAAATACGTGACATGAGACAGGGAAAACCTTCCTGGGCTAGTGATTGTTACTGTCACTCACAGCTCTCCAGCAGCCCCACCTGGTCACTGACAGTACTGCAGGTACTGTGACTGAGCCACTGTATGATACGGTTTTATTTTTGTAAACTTGTTTTTGTATGTCTGGACCACTCTGCTATTATGAGTATGAGTACAAGTAGGTATTCAGAACACAGCTGTTGTCTGCCTCTATAATAAATAAATCAGAAATAGAGAGGGAAGGAACAGGAACTGTGCTGCTCACTAATGAAAAAGAATATTTTTTTTGGACAGTTTTTGTCCAAGCATCATTGAATGTTTTATGTACCACAGAGTTTGTGTAATTCACTGTAGATAGATAAATGTTTACATGTATTTTATATTACAATATTATTAAAATCAATATTGCTCTCTAATATGTCTCTCTTTCAGAGTGAACTAAAAATCACATACTTAAAATCCCCTGGAGTTCTGATGTTTTTTGTGCTTTTTGTATCACCTGAATTGAATGTGTGTCCTTCAGATTACAATAGAATTGCCGTCTTCTTTCAAGGTAACGACTTGGTCATTAATAACTGATAATACAAATAGCTGCATTTTGTTTTCACGGTACAACGTCAGTCATAAATGGACTGCTGCTCTTTAATGTATTGTAGATATTAAAGAATTTTCTGTTGTCAATGTTGTTACTTTTGTTGTTGTTGTTTGATAAATATATGACATGATTTATAAGTTTCTATTCATTTACAAACTGCCAAAACATCCCTGAGCATATGTTTGAGGTTTGTCATGATCTATGTTGTATATAATAGATATTGATACATAAATAGCATAGAATAATAATCTTTATTCATTATAATTATAAATTATACTCATTAATTAGTATAATACTAAGTGTAACAGTAAATTCTTTTCACAGTTGTGGTGTTGGGCAATGTTTAGACAACCAATCAAAGTTTGTCTCCAGCGGGCCAGTAGGAAGAACCATTTCAATAAGGTGTAAAATGCAAATGTATAAGGTGTGAAAATATTTCCCCACAGAGCACTCCAAGGTGCAATTTGAATTTACATTTTTCACATATATTTGCACATTTTCTCAAATATATTGGACTATGAGCAGAGACATATACACCTTCTGGACAGCAGTAATATGTGTGAATGCTTTTTTGATTTTCTAATCTAGATTAGACTCTTTATGTGCTTATCACCTAAAAATGACATGAGTACATTTCCCTGGATTGTGTCTGATGCCAGGGAACAGTATGGTTAATTCACTAATTACCTGGAGCTTGTTAATGGAGCCTAATATTTCATTAATAATAAACAGAATCATCTACATCTGAAAATGTCTCATGCAATCATTCTAATGAAAATAAAGTGCTTCTATGATGTGATTCAAAGGAAAAACTTGAAAAACGTGATTGTCTAAATCACTGTAAGAAGAAACTGGTCAAATATTCTACACGTGTGTGACGCTGACCTCAGCGTGGAGGGCGGAGGAGAGACTGAGATCTGCGTGCGGTTTTCAGAGGTGACAAGGTCCTGCAAGGTTCGGCTCATGTCCCGGAGCTGGGCCACGGTGCAGCTCCGCAGAACCGAGCCCTCCAGCTCCTCAGCCTCCACCTGCTGCTCCTCCTGCTGGATCTGCTGCTCCAAGCAACGACTGCGATCCTTCAGCTCCGCCAACCTCTGCTGAAGCTCTGCTATCTCCTCCTGCAGGCGTTTCAGTTTTATTTATGATCCTTGCATTTATTTTTCAGGTGTTAATCATCAATTTTAGATATTGATCTGCTCTATATTTAAATTAAGCTAATTGGCATACTAATAAGTTAATTATCCAAACAAGAACAAACTTCTCTACTTCTGTCTGTGTTTATCTATAAATTATAATAATACTGGTAATATTAGTTTCATATCAGAAGTATTCACGATGACACAATCTATTTAACAATAAAGCTATTGTAACTTAAATATTGAGTACAGCTCCAGATATTTTAGAAATGTCCTTCATCTTTCATGAGTAAGGAAATAAAATGCAGCAGCAGTACTCACATCAGACAGGTCAGGGACACACATGTGACACAATATGCCAGAAATTACGACTGTAAGCCTTTATGATATCATAATTATCATAATATGAGCTGAATTTACCTCCACCAGCCGCTTCTCTTGGATCAGACGATCTCTTCGATGCAGTGGACCCTGCAATGAGTCGCACCGCTCCCCCGCATCAGGCTCGACACACTCCCTGACAAGCAGTGGCAAAAAAAAAAACACACAGTCACTACAATAGCCTCAGCAGTGTCAAACCAACATGACGTTAATACCTTAACCATTAGGGGCATGTTTGTTCCTGTTTTTTTTTTTAAAAACTGACACTCTGAGATTTATGAGGTATGAATGGAAAACACAACAACACATGAACACAGTGCTGCGTGAGCTTTAGATTTGTTCAGGATACCCTCTGGACAGAGAGGCCCCACCTGATTTCCTTCCTGTTGCAGGAGCTATTTTTGACATCCATTTTTAACCGCACCATCCTATAACATTAATGGAACATAGACCATGATCACAGGACAAAGCTTATGAATTCCAATTCACCACATGAAGCTGTGAAAATGCAAATTTCACCAAGAGCTGAACAGCTTGTCAGCTTCAATACTGCAAAAACTCAGTAGGATTGCTCTGTTGTTAACCACCATGAAATAGTATTGTGATCAAATTACAATGTAATGTTATTTCAGTAGACAATTCTGTTGTCTGAAACCAGCAATAATTCAAGTCTGTCAAAAAGGGAAATATTTTGAATTCAACCGTATTGTTTTCATATTTTATATTGTCCTTCACTTTACTGCAATTAATCATTGTACATTAATAAACATGTGATTCTCCATACATCACTAAGGAGAATCAAGACTTGAGTGTCAAAACAATAGGTTATGATTACAGTGATTAATCATTTTGATAATATCAGAATAATAGCACAGTTGTCTGTTGTGTATACACTAGTAATGCATCATGAAATCATTGTTGCCGTCGTTGTGTGACTGACCTGCACTGACTGCAGTCCGCCCTCTGGAGGGCACTGTGCACCACCTGACTGAGCCGCTGGAGGAACAGAGCCACGCTGGGCTGTCTGGAGGGTAAACCCAGCTTCAGTGCACCACGCTCCCTGCACAGCTCCTCCAGCTTTTTACCAAAACGCTCAGCTGAAAGCACACATGCACATATACTGAATCATGAAACATGCTGGAAAGTTGGGTTATTGGCAGTTAGGTTCAAGTCAGAAAACCAGTGTAGAAACAGCAAGGACTGCTGTGAGCAGTCTTTGAGTACAGAAAACAGATAACTCTCTAGGTCATAACGTCAACAGTGTGTAGCCTGCATTTAATGAATTAAGAAGACTGCACACACATCAATCCTTATTCAATTACCATATTTAACCCCTAACTAGAAGGCACTGAAAGAGAGCACATTTCAAACTAAACCATTATCAGTTTGCTGTTTCCAAGAATTCACTGAAATCTTACAAATCATTCATTTCTTGACCCTGTAAACACACATGGAGGTTTTTCAATCAACCCTCTTAAATGGGTTCACGGTTAAGTTTAAAAATGCGAAGCATATCAGGCTAAAACATCACAAAACTGTCTTTTTACAACATTTCATGGAAAGCTTTTCTTAAGCTTTTCAGGAGTCAACAGGGGTGGAAAATCAGTTTGTGATTCACAATATCAAAAGGCAAACAGAAAGCCTGACAAGACATGCTGACCCAAATCACTCTGCTTAAATAGTTCAAGGTCTACAGGACACCAACAGCAGATGCTGACATTTATTTCTGTCACAAGGTCCATGAAATGGGTCAGAATACAGTCCTCTTTTGAAAACAAACTTTCCTCAGGCCAGCTTGTAAAAATATTTAGGTCAAACAGGGTTTTAAATGAATGTAGTTTCTTTCTGGAGACAGAGTTAAAATAAAGTCTTGATTAGATTTGTTAGGTTTGAGGACTCGGTTCTTTCCCATGTTGTCTTCAAAGTTAAAAGATCAAAAGCAAAATGTGGAAACATGAATTAGTGTTCAAAAAAACCACAAAAGCCCCGGGTTTTTGTCTTGTAAATGTGGAGTTTGATTCAGCTATACCTACTCTCTGTGCTACTTTCAGGAGTTCCACAATGTCCAGTTTTAGTTTTACTTGGCTGGCTGATCTGATGTGGTGAGCACTAACATGTACACAGAGAGAACAATGGCACTATTTGTACTTATCTTCCAAAAGCAGACACATGTGTACAGGCCACATTGTTAAATAGAAAGGATTTTTATCAATCACTGGGAAGTTTCAGTAAAAATCACCAAACTTTCCAGTGAGTTCGATGTGAAATGTATGTCAGAGTCAGTAAACAACAAACTATTTGATCAGCTCTAATTAAAGGGCAGCCTTCTGCCCTCACGTGCTTTATCAAACTTGTCAGTATGATCCATAACTAATTCAATTAGCAAGTAATCTAATAAAGGAAACTGGGCAAGTTCCCATATCTTGCCTCATCTTAAATACAAGCGCCAAACTGATTAATGTCTGGATCCTGACTAAACATCCCAGTGAAACCTCAGTGTAAACAGAGAATCCCACAGAGTTACTATGTTGTCTGCTGCAGCTTTTTGTCCACTCAGTCTCCCTTCACCATTTACTGTCCTCTTTCCATTATACTAAATAAACAAGACTCATCATAATCATATAAAAGGCATGGCACGTGTCAGACATTTTCTTTAGTTCCAGGTAAGCTCTCTACAGTCCATCCACAACTCCACTATCTCTTCAACAAAAACTGAAATGACCCACTTATTAACCCAAAGTTCACCTGCGTCATAGTCGTCATCCAAAATGGCTTTCTGCTGGAGTCTCTGCAGCTTCAACATCATGGACTCAATCTGAGAGGGAGACACAATAGACAGAAGACAGAACAAGTTACACAGCAAACAGTCCAGAGGGCAATGCTCTTTAAACAGTCACTACAGCCCAAACAACAAAAAATGTGTGTGGGTGCAATGACCGTCATTTCAAAGTGACACTGGGTCAGCAAAATGAGGACATGCTATGAAGTTTAAAACCTCTTTATCATCACTAAGTATTGCTGCTCTCACTGCATCTCAACAAGGAAGACTTGTCGACTAACCAGCCTAAATGTTGTTAAGTTATGTTTTTCTACATGTCAGTCGATAATTTAAGGGATTTCACCTGTTTAGTACATAAACTCAATAAAAGAGAAGTGACTAAGGTTTTTCAATAATTACAACTATTCAAAAGAGATGCTTTTGGACCCTGAACTTGGTGTTGGAATTGACTCAAAAGTGATTGTGACTACGGCCCTGCATCACATCAGGAGCCAATCATGCCCACCTTCGTGTGAGTGCGGTTGTTTTGGAGGCAGTCCTGCAGCACGCCCTCGTACTTCTTCACCAGGTTGTCCCAGCCGTGGTCTGAGGCAGGCGTTGCACTCTCGTAGCCGGAGGTGACAGAAGAGGCGGAGGCGGTGTCCGAGTCCACAGACAGTGAGGATGTGATCTCTATGTCCACGGAGTCACAGTCAGGCAGGTCCGACGTGACCTCCCTGCCACCCCACAGACATTCCCGCCAAAACCTCCCACCTAATGGCAGCTCCTCTCTGTCCGCCTGGCTGCCTGGGGCAGATGAGGGCAGTGTCTGGGCAGGAGTTGAATGCTTTGAGACATTGTGCTCAATGGACAAGGTTGCTGGTTTTGTTTGAGGCAAACTATGTGCTTTAGTTAACTGATTTAGTGGTTCTGGTTCTCGGGATGGTGTGGCAGTGGTTGTGTCTGTCCTCTGGATGGAGTTGAGAGACTGCTGGATGAAACTGAAGCTTGAGTTAAAAGAGTCCTGTGGTGAGGACTGGCTTGGGCTGAAGATGAGTTCATTCTGTGGCGGAGAGGACGGACCATGGTGGCTGGATGCACCATTAATGGCGTTGCAGTCCACAGGGGTAAGAGGACGGGTAACAGAGCAGAGAAAACTCTTACTCTTCCAAGAGCTACATGTGAGTTTGTCAGGCTGTTGCTGATTTATTAGGGATACTTTGACAGCAGGCGTTAAAATCATCCTCTGAGCGCTGGTTGCTTCAGTGATGTCAGTGTGACGTCCAGATTTTCCATTTCTTATGCAAGTGGTTCTCCCCTCCTCCTCCTCCTCGTCTTCCTCCTCCTCCTCTTGCCCATGGGTAGTGCTCTGTAGTCTGGACTGCTCTCCTCTCATGTACCCTGGTCTTCTGTGGAGCCTCTTACGACCGGAGCTGCCAGCTGTCCCTGATGCTCTGCCACCACCTGTCGATAGAGAGATTAACCATTAAGCTGGACAACACGGTCATGAGGTAGATAAAGAGTGAGCTCATAGGATTAACTGTGCAATCATGGAGTACATCAGGAGAATCTGACGCTAAATGTGCCAATTACACAAGAATGTAAAACAGCATGACATTAATTCTCTAAACCAAAACGCCCCTCTGCCACGAAAGCTAGCTTCGCTAACTGGATGAAAAGCAACTTGGGCAGCTGTCTGACATTTCCCAGAGTTCTGCTCCAGCTGTTGGGAAATACCAAAGCCACACAGTCATTTTGAGCTAAGACACGCCTCTCTGTGGAAGAGTGTGAGACATGAACAATTTCCTGGAGTTACATTTGAATTAGTTTGACTTTAAAAACACAGCTATGTTGCCCACAGACTTTGAGGCAGTGCCTTGCTGGCAATCAACCATTTCAGGTATGGAGTGGACGTAAAGCTTAATGTTGAAACAAAAAAACAATAACTGCTCTGATGCCTCATTCAGATTCATTTAGACGACAAAATGAAGCTCTATTTGTTGTGGGGCACTAAGACATGTTAGCACACACCTCATACAAAATCAGTAAATAAGCATTATTTAATTTGGCCTGTGGAAAAAAACACAGTTGCCTATTTACACATCCAGCAGATACCATGCGGTATCGGCAACCTCTGTGGCTGTGATGAAGACAATGAAGACAATGTGGAAGTGGCTACTTGTGGCCGGCTACAGAACAAGTCAGTCTCCATAAGCCCCCGTATTAAAATGTCCAACTTCAGAGCAGAAATAAACATGTTTACAGCCTGGTACAAAAAACGGTTTTCGTCTCTTTAGCCAATTTCCCCGTTCATGACAACTGTACTGAGTCTGAATTTTTATACAACGAATTAAAAGCGTGGTTGCTTTAATTGACAGGTGTGTGCCATTACAGGTGACTTGTTTGAGCAACCAGGCTCCATTCAGCCCACCTCAGCTCCACACACATTCCATGTCTTTGTGCATGTTTGTATAAGCAGGAGGCAGCAGAGGCAGGACTGCAAAAATGGTGGCGGCCAGAGCCTCCAGATTGTAAGCTTTACAATGGCTACAATGATACAACGTCCATGTTTTTGATGTCTATGGCAGATATGGAGTAACATAAGCATTCATTTGTAGTTGTGTTTGTCCTGATATTCACTCTCATTTGTGCTTTAGTCTGACCTCCACTAACTCTTGAAGAAAATCTTTAGCAGCTAAATGTTTCATTAGTTGCATTGCTTAGCTAGTTGCTAGCTATGTCAGACTATTGTTTGGTAATAAGCAGGATGTGATCAGTGGGTTTATCAGAGCTCTTTTGCTAAAGATTAGAGAATAAGATCAACACCAGGCAGACAGATCTCTCTCTCTCCAAATCAGACCAAATCAGTAAAGTTGCAGGCCGTAAAACATAAACAACGAGCAAAAAGATGCGAAAACGCTTCATATGCAGAGAGCTGCATAATCAGGTGATAATTATCTTTGTGTAACTTGTGACTAGTAGCAACTTCTTTCACATACGTACATCGTAATTCATCTGATACATGGTATTGAATAGGGAGCCTTTAAATAAAAGACGGACAGATTTGTAATAGAGAAAAATTGACCAAGCTAATCAACCAAAGCATCATTTAAAAGCAATATCTTGCTCTTAGGTTCACTATCAACATTGTAGAAATGTTCTTTAACTTTCATGCAGTTCATTAATAATGTTACTAATTTCCCTAATTTTGATGATGAATGACATTAAATAGGTTTAGGCTAGAGTCCATGACAGAAATAGATCCACAGCAGACAACCCAAGCAATTAAAAAGTAATAAATGTCAGTCTAAACAGTGTTTGGTCTGAAAGCGGATCACGATGATAAAGACCAGTTTGTGTTCAGACACCTGCTGCAGCTTCACGTGATCGATACATAGACTATAATGTGTAGAGTTCAGAGGAGGAGGAGGCTGATATGTTGGGAATCAACAGCGCCTTTGTGTACAGCTGTGCTGCTCGTCCACTTCTGCCTCTCAATTTTCTCTTCCCACTCACACACACACTCAAGTCACACAGAAACACACTGACACACAGACTTTTGTACTGAAAACAGTGGGTGCATTCATGCCACTGTCATTGTAAAACCCTGTTACAGTTTTTAAAAAAAGCTTAACATCACATCTATCATTAGTAACAATAAAACACATCTGTGCCTCATATTGTATTCATTTTAATTTTATTGTCTAACAGACAACAAATCTGTGAATATTTTTTCAACAGCTAGAGCACATTTATACGTTTCTGTGTCTGCCTGTATGTTAAGACAGGAATTCAGTGCAAGAAACAAACCATGAGCACCACAAAGCAACCACAGCTCCATGCTCAACCCCCCATGACCTCCAGTGATGTCACTCCTAAACCATCCCATGTGACTGGACAGGAAGACAAAAAAAAGACACCACTTAAGGGAGAGTTGGGATGTTGGGAAGTCAGGATTTGTAGTGAGAGTAACATAGGACTCTTCCCATTGTACCCAGGCTGTGTATGTATGAGTGAGTATAGCAGAGGAGGGTCCTCAATAAGAGCCCTCTGTCCGCTGGGACCACCACACTAAGGCTCAGGTTACATACAACTCCATTAGTGTTTCTTTGCAGACGTGGCCACTGTTCCATAACCAATTTAAGAAACCCAACACTCACCGTCGGCACCAAGTACAACCGCACACCACCATCCACCATCTGGTGTGGTCCAGATATAATATAGAGCCCACTTCAAGTCAAAGAGAGAGCTGAAAGAGGGAGGACTTGCTGATAGAAAGTGTTACAGTATCCTCGCCGTGCTTCGATTACACAAAGACGGCTCTTCTCAGTAAAGGGGAAGGAAATGCCTCAGGGCCCATTGTGTGTGTGTGTGTGTGTGTGTGTGTGTGTGTGTGTGTGTGTGTGTGTGTGTGTGTGTGTGTGTGTGTGTGTGTGTGTGTCTGTGTGTGTGTTGGGGGGCATCTACATCTCGGGTTGAAGCCCATCAGAGGTATGTCATTTGCTGCTTCCTGCCTGGCTTTGTGCTAAAACAGTTTGCCAGGAATTCCGGCAGAAGCAGCGAATAATCAAAAGGAGACCTGAAGTGCTTCAACAGCGAGGACCGAATGATCCCACTTGCAACAGCAGCAGCAGCAGCAGCTATCTCACTGCAACTCGTCGCTAACGTTAAAGAAAGTCTGCACAAAGTCTGAGAAGCGTCTGGGCCAGAGGAGGCCAGATTATTTACCTTTGGAGATTAAAAGAGGCCCTCCTCGGAGCCCTTAGGTTAAACACTGCGTCCCATTGGCTGCTGAAAGTGTTTCAGCCAAAAAGCAGAGGAATGCAGAGGATCTCATAAAAACACAAATGTTTGAGGAACAAGCTCAGCACATCAGCACACACACACACACACACACACACACACACACACACCAGCAGATCTGCATGTCAGCAGCCTCCTGAGAAGCTGCTCGGATGTGCAACAGTTCATTACTTGTGACCAATAACAGCAACAGAAAATGGGAAGTGAAAGTCAGCGATGAGTGTTTAAAAGTGGTGGTGACAAATGGGGACCACGAAGTCTATCTATCTATCTATCTATCTATCTATCTATCTATCTATCTATCTATCTATCTATCTGATTTGAATCGCTGTATTGAATCTCTGCTCTGATGAGACTTTTTTTTAAGAAAGCAGCTCCACACTTCCTGTACGGTCACATGAGGATCATAAATCAGCTGAATATAGTTGAGCTGAGTGGAGTGAAGATACAGCAGTGAGTGCCCACCACAAAAACCTACATTTAACTTGCTCACGCAGTTAAACGCTAACATTGCTCAGCTAACTAACTATTTTGACGATGACCTCCATTATACTGAATGACCAAACGAGTTACTGTCAGTTAGGACTAGTGTCTATAACTTAAAGAACTCATCATTCGATATATGGATTTATTAGATGATTCAAATAGTCTAGATGTGTAAACACAAGTAATCTGATGGCAGTGTGTGGCACATTGAATGGGCTGCTACTCTAATCACAGTAATCTCACCAGCTGCCATAGTGAGAGCTAAGTAGGTACATAAATCACTGGCTATCTGTCTGATATGAATGTGTGCTCTAAAAATGTGTCACATCTCTTCACTTTTAGATGATTTGAAGCTGAAATTGTAAAGAATCAAACTTACCTAATAAGTAACCTGATAACAGAGACTTTAAACCCAGATTTGAATGAAGACTAGGCCATCCTAAGAAGAAAATACTTCACAGGCCAAATATGCAAGTAAGTTATGCAGGATAGATAATATACAAGGAAGTGCCTTCATATGACTCCACACTAAAGAATAAAAATCTTCCACTTGCACTTCATTACCCATCATCACTTATAAGCGGGTTTTGACCTCTATGACGTGACTGAGGCAAACATGAACTCCACACACAGTGTGGAGGACCAGCTGAAGGAACACACAGATCCTCCTCTTCTGTCAGTCAGATAGTGACAGCGAGCATCACAGTGCAAACCAGCATGTTGACTTACAGGTCCTGTTTAGGATGAGTTGGTGCAGCACTGTTTACAGGAGTGATTATAATATTTAGAGCCCGCTGCTGTCATGTGAGGACCCTCTGATGCTGCTAATGTGTTTTCTTCTGTTTATTGTCATCACCAATAAGAGGACTTATCTCTTATTTAATTGTATTTTAAAGTAATGTGAAGCTCTTGGTGAGAATTCAAACCCAGCCTACTGGTCCCTTAAGCAGCAGATCTACAGGTTACTGTTTGGTTGGTGTTAGAAAAACAGATGTGTTTTTTACCTTCCATGGCTTCGCAGTGGTGAAGCAGAGAGTTGCTGTGACATTCCAGCCCCATCAGTCCAGCAAACATCTTTCCATTAACAACAAGCTGCCAGTGTCCACAAATCAAGTAGTGTCAGATCCCGGGTCTTCATGGGCTTACATCGACCATGTTTTAGAAGAAGTGGAGCAAGGCAGCGGGACTGATCTCATTTCCGTTGTGGAAAAGTGAACACAGACTGTTATTTTTTCCCCGCGCGTCAGACTAACGTGTGAAACCGGCTTTTTACACGCGCTCCTTTGTCCATAATAAACATTTCCTGACACAAGTATTGATGCCTGTACTTCAGATTCTTACATTTCTCCTCTTCGGCAAACAAGTGGGTCCAGTTGCGCATGAACAGACGGTGTGGAGAGCAAAGCTTGTGTTCATGTCATGTTCCTGGTGGGAAAAGAAAAGTCTTGAAGAAAAGAAAACATCCTTCAGTGTTGCGGTGATGGCAGAAGTAATAGCCGGGACAAATCTGTGTGTCATCGATGTGTTGATCAGCAGTCCGTTATTCGCTGCGCCCCTGCGTCGTGCGTCGTCGTGTTGGATCAACGTGAGGAGCTCCTACGTGTTCAGGAATTTGACTCCAGACTCTTTCAGACCGCCTCATAACCACAGCAGGCAGCCTGTGGATACTGCAGCCGACACATCACCCACTTCAACCCCTCATGTTTGTACATGAGATTTACTTCAAAGGCATTAGAACTGTGATTATTATGATTAATGATTAATATTAGTTAGAAATACAGACACTTAGGATCACGTAATGACCATTGTTATTATCATTTATGTTGCTATTGGGTTTTTAAATAGCAGTTTGGGGCATTAAGGGCAGTCACATTTAAATTAAATGCACATTACACTAAAAACTCATTTTAAATTGGCAAATAAATAAATAAGAATACGGATAATAATAATAACAATGATAATAATGATAATAATAATAATAATAATAATAACAGTAACTGTTGTAGACATTTATGATGTTTCCATAATAAATAAAATATTTATTGTGCTATTGGGTTGTGTCAAATACAGACTATTATTGTTATTATATGTGGTCAGATTATCCAAGTGTTATTTTGACCATATTTGAATATGTAGGTCAAATAACTGTGTGTGTGCATGTTATTTTTGCATATTTTTAGCCAGCCCGAACACATCCTGGTGTAAAGACAAAAGTGTCCCTTTGTTTGTGCAGTGAGGGGATGAATGAGAAGAGACCCCACATAGAGCAGAGTCTTTTCATCCTCCTTCCCACACATCCCCAATGGTCCTTTCATTCAGCTGGGCTGGCTGATGGACAAGAAGAGTTCAGCCACAACACAACAGAGTGCAGCCGTCACTGCTACTGAGTTCACACTACGGAGGGTAAAGAGCTGTGAGGCAGAAGAAATGAAATCTACTGCGTGTAATGTAGAGTGAGTTCATTTGTCCAGTACTAAAGATTAGAAGCTCTTCATGTCTCTGAACAGTGTTCAGTGTTGAACAGTGTTGGCCTCCAGCTAAAGCTTCTCTCTGCTCTCTGTCCTCATCTAAAGAAGTCAACTTTGCATACATTAATAAAAAATAACATGTATTCACTTTTAAATTCTTTTAATTATTCATTTCACTGGAGCTTTTCCCACATGTCTGCTGTCACTGAAGTGTGTGTGCACCATGCTTGTGCTCCTCATGTGTTGATAGTGTACCCTGCTTTCACCAGCAGATGTCAGGCTTCACACAGATTTAGGTTTGATTCCACACACTGTGTTCATCCAGTTACCTTTAAAGATTATAGTGGTGTTTCTTATTTTTTCATTTGTTTACATTATACCTGCTGGATTGTACATGTTATTCACTTTTAGATGATAGAATTTGCTATAAATATCTATTTAAGAGAGAAAAAACTGTGATTCATTTTATAATTTGATGATTTCTACACGTCCATGTTGCTGCTCCATCACTACACCTCTATGTAAGTCATGAAGACTTCTTAAATATTCTTTATATACAGTCTGTGTTAAAAACACTGGTAGAGGTGATGTTTTACATCTGTACTTTGAAATGAAATGAAAGTACTGAGTAGTCAGCATGAGCACAGAACCTTTTTAAGACCCCAATCGTGGGTTGATTATGATAAAATATACAAATTATATAACTTCAAATGTTTATTTTTGTCTGTTTGATTGCGTAATTGATAGAGGAAAAGAAACAACAAAAACAGCTGTCTGTCTCCCAGACTCCCTCAATAAAATGCAACAGGCCCATAAAGGGTTAAAAGGTTGAGCAAATAAAATTAAAGGCGCAAAAGACTAAAATATAAAAGATCTATACTTTTTCGACATCTGTGTATAATAGTTTTGTTTCATTAAAAGAAGATCCTCTCGTGTAACACAGGAGTCACAGGAGTCAGGTGTCCATGTGTAGCACTGATATTGACCACAGGGTGGCAGAATTAAATTACATTCAGACCCTGTCTCTCACAGTCTGCACAGAAATCCAAAGAAATGAGCTAATGGATGATGTTATTTGTGGATGGATACAAAACTATTAAAAAATACCAAATGTCTTAGATTTTAATACACAAATCAGACTCAATTAGACAGAAAGATTTCATCCTAAAGCTCCAGATGTTCTCAGAGATTTCACATTGTACAGCTGCAGCTCCAGGATAGAAACACTACTGAGGCCGTCTTGTTGTTTGTGTCTGAATAATCAGACTCACAAGTAACCATTTCTTTCAAGACAAATCCTGTTTCCTGAAACATGAATTAGTGCCCGTTACTGATTATGGATTACTCATTCTGTGGCCATCCAAAGACACAGCTGAATTGTTCCCCCACTGCGTCAAACACCCATCTGGATGATAATAATTGACACCATCAGGTGATGATCCAACAGCAAGACGATACCCGTTTTCTGCCAGGAATATGTCTAAGCGTGCTCCAAACCTTATTATAAATGAATGTGATGGTGAGGATTGTTTAAAGATGGTAGAACAAGGAGGTAAAAGGTTTTTGTGTGTGTGTGTGTGTGTGTGTGTGTGTGTGTGTGTGTGTGTGTGTGTGTGTGTGTGGCGTACGTGCCAGCAGGCCTACCAGAGAATAGGCACGTACAATGTGCAAAGGTCACATGATCCTCCTCTACACAGTATGCAGTGAGTGCAGGCAGCCAATGGTTCTACCTTAGATTATCTGTGCGTGATAGAGAGAGGGAAGGGCAGAGCGAGGAAAATAAAATAAAACACACACACACACACACACACACACAGACACATACACACACACACAAAGACTGGCATGGCATATTTGGCACAGAACTTTTATTCATGCAAAACAAGTGAAGTCATCAAAAACCTCAAAGAGAAAAAAAAAGCATTGTCTATTGTAACACTGCTTTTATTGCAACAATAACAATCATGAAACATTTAGCGTGTCAAGTTCCATTAAAAATACAAATAATCCTCAAACTGAAGCAGACAATGACACCATAGAGAACATAATGATGAAATGTGCAGGACCTAAACCACTCCTTCCTCGGGGTCCATGAGCGTGGTCCTGCTGGAGAACACGTCTGCCAGCATGTGTTTGGGGATCTCCGAGCCGCGGACACGCAGGGTGTAGCAGGCGTCCTCCACTTTGCCCAAGCTCTGTCGCAGCGTGTGCAGCTTCTTGGACACCTCGTACGGTCCCGTGTTCCCGATGTAGGAGAAACCGTCGTGGATCTGCCGCAGGAACTGGCTCAGCTGGAAGGGGGTGTCGATGTCGCCGTTGCCCACGCTGCTGATGCACATCCGCATCAGCTCGCCGGTGAGGTCGGCCACGCCGAGCAGGTAGTCTGAGGGCGTCACCTGGAAGGTCAGGACCTGAGATCCTGCTGGCTGAGCTTCAGCCAAGCCCTGAGGTCAAAACAGGACGAGATCATATTTAAGTGCACAGAAACTCCTTATCCCTGCAGAATATACACACAAGATTGATGGTGCTAAAAGTATTTATTACAAAATGTGATGTGTGGGCGTGATTATAATAGAAGCCATGTGCCACAAAAAGCAAAAGTGCAATTTTCCTCAAGCATGATGATGCTTTTATCAAAAAATATCGAGACTCGGGCACTTATGTGTGCATCTACAGGCACCCATCATCTCTGAAAATATGAGGCAGAGTGGCAAAAATGACATAATGACACATAATGCTTAGAAATGTGTGCGTGTGCATGAATGTGCCATTACTGCTGCTTTGAGAGGAAATGTAAAATCATGTAAAATGAACATGAACAACAACACTCTGATGTTTCATGATGATTCACAAAAATAGTTTAGACAGTTTGGAGAATACACTTAAATGTGTTCTTGCTGAGAGTTTGATGAGAGGATCGCCAAATATGAAGCTACCGAGTTTACCTTTGGATGAAGCCAGGCTTTCATCTAAGCTGGGCTAAGTGCCTGCTGGCTGTAGCTTCGTATTTAAGCGTACAGACACGAGAGTGGTATCAAACAAACTCGTGGCAACAAAGTCGATAAGTGCATTTCCAAAAATGTCAAATTTCTCCTTTGAAACACGGAGAGCACGGTACGAGGCGACAAAACAGTGCAGTGAACTTTACCTTCTCTGTTCTCATGAACACCAGTCTGGCGTTGATCTCTTCCAGGCTGATGAGGCTGCGGTGGCGGATATAGTGCAGGAAAGAGACGGCCTCCACATACTCCTGGATTCCTGATGCATGAAAATACATTGAAATGGCAAGACACTCAAAATATTTCACTGCTTTCCACCGCTCCAGCTGTTGAATCTAAACAGGATTCAGCAGTGCTGAGTGCCTTTATTTTCTCCTTTAATTTGCATTCGTCATTCCCCTAAAAAATACCGCTCTTACTAAAAAGAAGGTCAAGCATGTATCAAATGAGCGCAGCACGTAGAGTGTGTATAAACACTACACGGTATCTGCACAGTTTAGATCACACACGTAGATAATAAGATTCAAATAAAACCTGTTTCCTGTCGCTGTCTTTTGGTTTGGAACAACAGTGGCCACTTTCTGTGGCCGGCTGAGATGACCCACTCATTTGTTTTCTGGCCCTGTGTAAACAACAATCAAATAATCACAGGACGGAAGACTTTGTGTCTGAAGTTTACTTTTGGAGCGGCAATTGAACTTCAAAGAGGCCTCGTATCTCCGTGTAGCTAACCGCAGCGTGCGACGGGGAGAGGCGGGAGGAGAAAACGTGGTCCATCTCCACTTCACTCTGAATTACTTAAAGCCAGAAACCCGAGCGGCTGCACCGCATTCAGAACAGTTGGTACGGGGGTCAAATATCACAGATTTATAAATGTGCTTCCATGATGACCTCCTGCCATTTCACGTTTGGATTTTCCACAATCACAACCCTAACCCTAACAAGAAGGAAGGCGAATGTTCACGGCACTTTGAATGCAGTGATGACCTGCTGACCATCTAACCACAAACCTCTGCTGTCTACAGAAGCTCCTATCCCATAATCATACATATTATTCAAGTTTAACCTTGATTTGATTTCTAGAAGTTTATGCATTATAACGAATTCACCCCAAAATGTGGTCATTTCAGATGAGAGATTTCTGTAATTATTAACATTATAATTATTATTAATAGATTCTCTTTTTTTTAACAGTTTCTTGTGCTATTTGTGGCTCAGAGATATCAAAATGCAGCTCTGTGCACGATCAGTCATACTGTTTGGCAAATGTTGCAGATGATAATAGAGTGGCACTAAATCATTCATAAGTCATTTATGTCATTTAAGATGCTGTGTACAGATGTGTGGAATATTACGTAACTTTTTACGTAAATGAAAATCCTAGCAAGCATAAACTTTTTTGTTTCTGTTTTAGTTTTGTAACGCTGCTCACAGTGAAGCCAGAGGAATAATTTGATTGCATCCGTTCAAGACTCAACATACTTCTGTGCACCAATCAGAACGTTGTAATATTTGTGACAGTAATACTTGCATTGTCGGGGATTTAAATTAACTGCTTATAGAACGGAAGACTTTATTGTCATGTTTTGCTGCTCCTGATCAGTCCTCAGCCAACATCACAGCCTAAAATAACAATAAATAATAAATGTAGTTACACTATAGTAGGTGTAGTTGTTGTGCAAGATAATTATAATTATTGCACTCATATGAGGTCATTTTTGAATAAATATCATTTTTGCACTTGCATGGGTGTAGTTATTAGCGGGACCATATCTCATGTAGTAGTAGTAGCCTTATGTTTTAAGTCCCCAGTCTTTATTTGTCAGATTCTTTTTCATCTTTATCTATGAAAAAAACAAAAACACTACAAACATATAAACATGTGACCCCACAGCTGTGACACTGGCTTCCAGAGAATTCAACACAATCCGAGGCGGACAGGATATGACATGAAAAGGTTACTCTGGCTTTGAGGCAGGCGGTTCAGTTCCTGAGTTTACTGCCAGGAGCTGTTCGAGTTATTTACTCTGAAGCAACAGTCACCTTTGGTCACTGAGACCCAGAAAAAAAAAATCAAAATATTACTGTAGATGATGTCTAAACAATGACTCGAGGAAAACCAGCTGGAAATTAGAGAGCGTTTACTGGCACAGCTGTTGGAAAAGTTGAAGGCCGTGGACGTGCACCGCCTCACTGGGTCAGACGTTTTGAAACGCTTTCATTAAAAAGATGTATGAATTTCCACAGATGATTAATGGAGATTAATGTTTGACCACAGAACGGTTCAATGCATTGGAGGTGAACCCTGGGAAATACCCAACAGTGCACTTGTGTTTGCACTGTCTCATAGCTTCTGGCTGGTTCAAACTAAAGAGCTTATCAAAGAGCCGCTCTGCCCTGTTATCAGCGGCAATTATGGTCAGATTTAGCCCACAAAATCTTTAATGGTCCTTATATAAAAAGAGCAGACCCATTACACATGCCTGGAGACTTCACGTCCAGCCAAGATTATCTGGAGAGCCCGTGCAGCGAGCCTAGTCTCAATCTAATAAAGACGATAAAAACTGGGAAAAAAATGAAGTGTCTAATTGGTGGGAACTGCCACTGGTCACGTCGCGGAGGATGCAGCGGTGATTCCTGAGTGACCACAATCTAAAAATGACTTCCCCAGCTGCTAGATAACAGCTCACCCTCGCTCCCAGTAATGTTTTTGTCCAAACTCTGCAGACATTTTGGCTACGCTGACAAAAACAGATATTGATACTAGTGGGATAACAAGTTTATCAGAGGGTGTGTCTATCATATCCAGGCCTGCATCAAGGTCACGCTCTCACACTATCAGCCACTTTACAATAAACCTCGAGCACAAATAGGAAGAGTGAGGTGATAGCAGCAAGACATAGACCTTTTTCTCATGAAATCTCCTGTGTAATTAAGTTAGCTCGTGCCCTTTGCTGAGGCCTGTTTCTTTAGTCAGGAAAGTGTTATTATAATAAAAGAAATGCATCCAGACTATATATTTTAGGTGACTACCCACTAATTGTGGCTGAGTGTCGAGGATTAGAACCCAGACTACTATAACAGTGTGGAGACAGATTTTATTGCGGGGCTGGAAGATTCCAGTGGAACCATCTTTTCATGAATGGATTATTCAGCTGGGGCCTCGTTTGACAAAATGTCATTCAGCATGAGAGACAGATGACATCGATTGATCAGTGTGTGATTATTGTGTGATGGGGTATTTGAAGTATATCAATGAAATGAATTGATGTGCTGCTGGGAGGGATTGGAATGCAGGATAATTAGGTAAGTAAACAAGCGAACATTCACAACGACTGCAACTACATCCACACATGCTTTCATAAGTTCACACATTTGTATACACGCAACCTCAAAAATATTTGATCTCCATGGCAAATTTCAGCCTTTTTTTTTTTTATTATTTAACTCACCCATTCAAATTATATTAAGGCTTAAAGTTATGCATAATTAAGAGCGTGGCCGCTTCGACGACAGGTGGGTGCCATCACAGGTGGCTGGTTGAGCGACTGACTCAGCTCCACTCATTTTTGGATTTGCGGGGAGGCATGACTGCCAAGATGGTAACGGCCAAAGCCACCACACTCTGTGCTTCACAACGGCTCTTCAGAAACCTGTGGGTGACGTCACTGAGACTACATCCATTTTTTAAGGCAGTCTATGGTCGCAGCTAAACAAATAATAATTACTACATAATATTGACAGATAGATTTACGGGAAGAATATAAAAGAAAATAGATTTGTATGCAGCTTTGTAGCTACATAGGTACTGTATATGTACTGTATACTGTATACTGTATACTGTACATGTGGGTTGATATGTATACTATGTATGCATACTGTCTGTACTTACATGCATATACTGTATTATGTATGCTGCATATTTTTCTGTATTTGTACTTGTATTGTTGTTTTAATTGAGTTTCTTAGTAGAGAATGTTCGTGTTTGTTTGTAAAATGTGTCTCTAGTTCATGTGGAAAGGTAAAATGTGGTTATCTTATCTTATATTAAGTGAGAAGGAATAAAGAGACATTAGCATATAGCGCAATTTATGTCAGACTTAACATGATTTAGCCATTTACTGTAGATAAATCTGCTACATCAAGCCTGATTAGAAATATTTTGATTTTACAACAATATACAGAATATTTTGATCACTATGTGAATACAACCACAAAATCAATATATGCGATATGGTGACATATGACTCTATGTTCTTGATACTAACTGCATATTCATGTTAGAATACTCATGTTTCCTTTTAACTGGATGAGTATATCAAATAATGTTTAGTTAAATGCAAACACTGTCTCTGGGATCCTCATTGGCGTATGAGATTGATTCATCACACATATT
The DNA here is from genome assembly GCA_946959425.1 of Argyrosomus regius. NCBI lineage: Eukaryota > Metazoa > Chordata > Actinopteri > Sciaenidae > Argyrosomus > Argyrosomus regius. Next base: position 20,185,198 of record OX336894.1, read on the forward strand.
GATTATTGTTACTATTGTGAATGTTATAAAGGATCAAGACTTTAACCTTGTCTCTTGGGACTTTAATAAATTCAGGATCATCATAACTTATTTTAAGTTTAAGTTGCCACTTTCACAGTTCCTCTGATATCTGCCAGAACATCTTTCAACGCAACAATACAGTCACTGATCTGGGAAATTAAAAATGTCAACTTTGTAATGAAATGCCTCGTGCTTTGCTTAATGACTGATGGGAGAAAAAAAAACTTCACCTTGAATATTTTCACACAGAGAATTTATTTACAGGCTTGTTTGCCTTCTTGAACAAAAAAAAAACTGTTGTAACTCACCTGGCGTGAACGCTCTGTGAAACTGAAAGATGTCTTCTCCTCTGAGCTCTTCGGCAATCTGACCGATTTTCTGCCTGACTGCATCCAGTTTCGTCTCGGCTTCATTTAGAATATCCTCTGCATCTGGTACGCTTCCAACCCAGAGACAAACACAGAATTAAAGGTATGCAAAAGCTTCAACTTTCTCTAAAACAGGACATTACATTTGGGTCATTCCAATGCCTTTGGACAGTCTGTATGTACGAACTGAAACTCTCCTGAGACTAGAAACAAAAGCACAAAGATCTTAATTGATGAGATCTTCAGGTGACACTTTTTGGAGTTGACAATTAATCAACTTTTTCTTCACAGTGGTGATTTTAATTCCACAACTGATCTTCTGCATCATTACGGTGCTTCAAAAACAATACCTGAAGGCAGATGTAGACTGATCAAAATGTGAAAGATTTAAGAAATGCTTTAATATTGTTACAGAACAAATCAAGACACTGTAATAACATGTAAATCCTCACAGTAAGGAGGTGATTAAAGTAAACAAAATGATCCTTCCCAAATTAAACTGCACTAATTAACATAGTATATACCTGGTCACTCTGTGTAAAAGAAAAATAGTCCTCTTGCTCTCGATGGTGACATCTCGACTGATCTTAACAAGGCGCTCATATTTGTCGTGTTTGGTATCAAGCTCTTGCTGGAAAACTAAAAAGACAGGAAAAAAAGATTAGTTTCAGTCCAAATATCTAAACACATAATGATATACGGCAACCATGTGGCTGAAAAATGCCATCAAAATGCTGAGGATGCAGTTACCTTTGAAAACAGAGATGACAGGCGAGGACGGGTTGCCGCTCCCGTCTCGATCCTGCAGCGCATCAGCATTTTTCCGGGGACATCCTTCACCTGACATGAGGCAGGAAAAGTCTGGTGATTCTGCAGTTTGTGTTCAGTAATAAAAGGCCTCTAGTCGCTGTCATTTTTTTAAAATGCCCTGTTGAGTTAGAGAGATACTCCAACCATTTTGCACACGAAGATTGCAGTTTCGTCTTTTTTCCTGATGACATCAAGGTAATTTTGATTTAAGCCAAAGACTTCAAATATTTAATCGAAAGTCTGTGTTACAAACAGATGTGGAGCTTTAAGACATGGGTGTTTGTACAGCATGGGGGACTAACTAAAGACACTATGAAGTAACGTTTTAAGAATCAAGGATTTGGCATTTTTTAGGGTTCAATCTAAAAATCAAGCTGCTGATATAATCTTGTCCTCTGCAGGATTGATTCATTTTTTTTATCCGTCTCTTGCAGGTTAACCACCTTAATGGAAATGCAATACTAAGTCACTGGTAGCGTTGCAATGGTATGAGATTTTTACAGTACAATAACTACCTCAGAAAACAGCAGCCTTTCACTGTATCATGGTATTGCACAATTATTATTATCAGTTACAATAACCCTTAAGGCTTTTTATTTTTGGTTGAACAAACACTTCATTATAACTTCACCAAATATTAATATTACAAATAATAATAATAACACAGTAGTATTCACAGATAAGCAAATATAGGGTAAGCAAGCGTGAACCATTTATTTTAAAACCGCAGAAAAGCATGGTACCATCAGTAAACTGCTGTCGAATAGAATAAATAATTGATAGTTGAGCTTCTGTGTATTGTGAAGGAGAAATGGATAAATGCTTCTGCTGTCATATAACAATATACTGGACGTGAGTGACAGTGTGATGTTTGTAAACAATGTTGTAGTAAGAGTAGTTTGTACGTTTGTATCGTAACGTTAGCTAACTAGTTACTGACATAGCTAGCTGAGTTACAGCTCTTGCTCGTGACAACGACCGACAATACAACTTAAATGAAGACGTTACTATAAAGAAGCTGGACTTACCTTCTCGCTTACTCATGCCTTCAACGCTGTTTAATAGGTTTAAATGTGTTAAGCTCGGTTATGGTTAAATTTGAACTGTTTGAGCGTGAAGTCCGTGCTGCCGACCAAATGTAACGAGGCACTTTGCATCTATCAGGGATTATCAGGGTCACAGGACAAAACAGCTCCGTTTACACATCAATGTTAGCATCTCTGACCAACACTGAACATAAAACACAAAGTCTACACGCACTACAATACGACAGAAACCGCGTTGACTTGTTTTTAATCACAGGCATTCATGTGGACCTCATTTCTCGCGGGGCTTTTGCGCTATTTACAAGCGTAGCAGGAAATGACGAGAGGTGCATCATGGGAGATGTAGTAAACACAGCTAAATGTGGCATTTGTTTTTATTACAGTGGTTTGCCGCTTTATTTAAGTTATATTTGCAGGTTTTTATTTTTATATAGTTGAAACCTGGTTCAAACTTTTTAAATTATGGACCGAACACAGTTTGTTTTGAGATGTAGAGCTCGTCCTGGAATACATCAAATGCCATGTTTGCACTTGAGATTGATTTTTTTTTTTTTTTATTTTTTATTTTATGACGCCTATAGTGTCATGCATGGATGATTGTTGAGACTTTATGTACAGCCATGTTCGCACATACTCCTGTGTTAAATGCATTCAATAGGGGCTGACACAGGCGCGCCCTTGCAGCCAAAACTCTTTCTGTTTCCAGTGAAAATCCAGATTGAGGAACCGGTCATCTCCAGACTGCCACCCTTGATTGGCCTGTGTCATTTGCTGCTATTAAAGTATGTTTCATCCAACCTTTCTTGATCAGATTACTCGCTTCTCTCCACTAACCCCTCCTCCAGGGACTCCTGCAGACTGTGTACGTGCCACATAACGGGTGCCAACTTGAGCTTGCGGTTTGCCTCCACACAGAACACTCCCTGTCATTCACATGCGTTTCACTTATTTGTGTAATGAGCGATAGACCAAAACATATACATACTCACATATTTAGCCAAACATGAGATTATAATTCATAAAAACCCAATGTTTGCTGCTTTTTATAATATGCATTCCGATAGTTCAATTGATTCTTTCTCAACCGCAATCATGAGCTTCATAAACCACCTGCTAAAAACTAATTATTCTATAATAACAGTAGCGATGTCTTTGTGCAAAATATTCTTTTGTTGTGTGAAAGGAATTTCACACACGCAAGCCAGGAATGAGGGCAAAACACACTGGCGTTGACGTTGAGTGATGATGCCTTCAGGTGCTTCCTCCAAGCTCCTACATCAGGACACTCCCTTTCAGATTGTTGTTTAAATTTGATTATGCTATTAATATCATTTTATATTATTGGATAAATTCCGATGAATTCATGTGTAAGCAGCGTTGTAATGACGCAGGTAGTCGGTGAGATAATTTTATAGATTGTGTAGTGTTAGAATTACGTTTGTTGTTAGTTTAATCAAGCAATAAATTTAGAATTTATGAGCATAAATAAAGATAAAAAAAATACAATAAAGTAAATATATATATGTAAATATACTATAAGTAAATAAAAGAATAAAGTAGCATAAAATTGAAATGCTCAAGTGCAATATTCAATATTCAAATCATTATAGAGAATAATCACTGAGGCTGCACGACTGGAGCCGACCGGTCTAGTCAAGATGACATACATTACTATGTTATTGACTGGCCAGAGGCGGACTTTATCATACACGGACAGGGACAAGCTCCCTGTTGACCTGCGGTGACATCGATTATTTATTTCCACGTGTTTAGCGCTGACACTTGTCTGTCCGACAGTCAGTTAAGGCCACTGGAGAGGGGACGGTGCTTGTGTGTGTACGTCAGAGCAGGCTGGACCACAGAGAGGCTGGCTGAACACACACCGAGCGGCGCCATGCACTACCCTCGGACCGACAGCTAGCGAGCAGAAATGCCTCCTGAAAAGCTCAGCCCGGCGTACACGTTGTCGTATTATTTCACTTATACAAGATGTGAAAAGAGAGTGTGAAGAAATGGCGATGTATTGAGTGTTACTTTTCCGTCTCGCGCGGTGTAGCGTGGCAGAGACAGTGGATCGTTTCCAAAGTTGTCGGTTAGCTGGGCGCGTGTGAAGGATCGGACTTAAAGGCGCAGCGCACCCGCTGTAGCAGCAAACATGGAGAAGCAGCAGCAACAGCAACAGCAACAGCAACAGCAGAGCGATTTGGAGAGAGACCGACAGTACTGTGAACTTTGTGGGAAAATGGAGAACCTCCTCAAGTGTGGCAGGTGCCGGAGCTCCTTCTACTGCAGCAAGGAGCACCAGAAACAGCACTGGAAGAAACACAAGCTCATATGTAAGGAGGCGGAGAAGGGGCAGCTTCCCAAAGAGACGCCCGAGGAGACTCCGTCGGGGAGCGACAAGGATACGGAGCAGTACCGAGAAAAGATAAGCCCCGAGCAGGCGGACAGTGCGTCTGTACCACAAACCACAAATACAGAACCACCTGAGGTCGGCGACAAACAGGGAGAGGACTCGTCCTCCAACGACACCTCCAAACCTAACGGACAAACTAGCTCATCCCCTCAGAAACTTGCCACGGAGTACATAGTCCCCTGTATGGACAAGCACGGTATCTGTGTGGTGGACAACTTTTTAGGACAAGAGATTGGACTGGGCATTTTGGAGAATGTCAAAGCCCTTCACAAAACGGGCAAATTCACAGACGGACAACTAGTCAGTCAAAAAAGCGACTCCACTAAAGACATCCGAGGTGACAAAATCACGTGGATAGAGGGGCGAGAGGCCGGCTGCGAGAAGATCCGCTTCCTAATGGGTCGCATGGACGACCTGATTAGACATTGTAACGGCAAACTGGGAAACTACACAATCAATGGAAGGACAAAAGTAAGTACCTCAGCAGGTGGAAACACACAGGCAACAATGAATCCAGTGTTATTCATGCTTTAAAGCGAATGGTTTGCAGTGCGTAGCCCCTTAAAAGCCCCTAAAAACCTCCAAATTACTGCATGGGAACATACAAAAACTAAGTTTTGCAGCTATATGATAATGTTGCAGAAGTCACAACAAGGCTGGTTAGACCTTTACATTTCAGACACATCCATTATGTCATGATGCACCGTTACTTTCAATATCTTGGTCCTGCAAGACTGCATCCTCTGTCACGCCAGCTTAATGCCCTGAGTCAGAAAGGTGTATTATTTCTTCAATACTAGGTATTAAGCATGGAAGAATTCCTGCTTTTGCTGTAATGCAGCTGCAGGTACGTACAGGTACACAGAGGTGTTACATCTGGAGTATGAATCATTGCTTGATTTAAGACAAAAAAACAAACAAGATAAATCAATATGTGCTGCTTTCCTTTCTCCAGGGATCAGAATAGGATATGACTGAATGCATACAGGATGCATTACTTTTGTAATCCCAGGGTCTGCGCTCAGTTTTCAGTTTAAAACAAATGCATACGATACTCCTGTGTTAAATCCCACCTTCAGGGTGGGAGGTTGTTGTAACGTTCAGGTTTTGTCGTAACCATTTTAGAGAGGTGACTCAACTGTTTAGTTTCAAGCTTTAGTGTGAGAGGCGTTTATGATAATCAGTGAATACTCAGATAGAAACTGGCGTGGACAAATGTTGAATCAACACCCCTCTGAAACAGAATCTGAACATTATATCATTCATGACAGCAGGTTTATCGCAGGGCTGATGGGTTCAACGCCTTTCACAAGTCTTCAGCCTGTTTGTTCACAAAAGAAAGCAAAAGCAGCAAATCTCCACATTCAACTGAGCGTATACTTGCAGCGAGCACGGGCATAATGACCCAGCTGGACTGTATAATCCACTGCTCATGTTCTCCACATCATACAGTGCTAATGGACACATGCTGCTGATAAATGCGTGCACAGAAACGAGGAAAGTGCACATGCGAGATGACACATTTGTGCTTTCATTCTTCTGAGAGTAAAACAGGATGTGAGTGTGTGAAGGTGGAGGAACGTAACCATCTCAGGCTGTATGAAGTCTTAACTGTGCTGACCAGTCACCCACAGGGAGGCTGTTCTGTAGCCGACTGCAGCCTCTGACCTCGCTGTGGAGAGGCGGCAAACTAAAAGTTTTGCTGCAGTGATGAATTCAGTTCAGTATTCTCTCTCTCTCTCTCTCTCTCTCTCTCTCTCTCTCTCTCTCTCTCTCTCACACACACTCTGTAGGTAAGACAGGACATTCCTACAATATGTTCATCAGAAAATGTGCATGTTTCAAGGTTGGCAGTGCAAAGGAGAGGAAACTGTGGGCAGCTTCTGTTTCACTGAGCCATGTTTTCTAAGAAAACGTCTCAAGTGATGTTTTTTTTTTCTCAGACAATGAGCAAGTTGTCCCTCTGCGCACCTTAGCAATCACTTCTGTTACCATTCTCCAACTGCTGTGTGCTGTTTTTTTTTTTTTTAAAGAAAGTGACCTACGTCAGCTCGCAGCAATATCAGCCTTCCTCCAGCGTGGCTGCTGGGTCGTGCGTCACCTGCGACTCTTCTTTTGAACCAGATCTGGGCATCGTGACCTTGTGACATGAGACTGACCCATGAGCTGCTCTCAGCCTCCCCCCTCTTCCTCCTCTCCTGAGGGGAAATACTCTGAAGGAGGCTTATCGCTGTTTCATTGAATTGAAGTTAGGCTGAAATCTTGTTCCAGTGCAAACCATTTTATTAGGTACGATGAGATAAAAATGAATGCAGTCCCGTGTCATGAAGGTCATAGTCATCAGTTTTTGTAGAGACTGTTTTAGTGAGTTGGAGGCTGCAGTCTGTTTGTATATATCAATAAGGAAAGACTAGCTATTAAAATCAGTATAACACAATCCAACTGCAGCCTACATGATGATCGTAAAGTTGAACCCCACACCTCTTTATTATAGTTTGAACAAAGACTGAACGGGAAAACCTTCACAAAGGTACAATTTATTGCAGGACTGTTGATGTTAATAACCTGAAGCGTCTGTCATATCTCAGGTAACTTTGCCGCAAGGTCTTTTGTTTCGATTTTAGAGGATTGTTTTTATTTTTATTTGCTTTATTTATCCAGGACGTCCGTTGAGATTGAAATCTGTTTTTCAAAGGAGACCTGGCCAAGACAGCACACAGTTCACCAGTTACAGTATAAATAGAAATAAAACACATGATTTAAAATAGTTAAAACTTAATGTGCCGTTATTTTTTTAATTTAGTGTTTCTACATTTTCTTAATAACTTTTGTTTCATTTGGTGTGTAAAGATAAAAGACACCCTGGGATATGCAGTTTTTTGAAGATCTCCATAGCTTTGACACATGAGACACAGTGAGTGTAGAAGGTCAATGCAGAGCGCATTAAAGTCAGACCATAAAAGGATCAGCACATAGAAAAACAATACTCCTAAACACCATCTATGAGTCACTGTTTTACACTTGTCACCTGTGACAACAGAACATGATAAGGTAGTATCATCTTCTGTCAGCATAGTGTTTGACATTTAAGGGGTCCAGCGGTGAAAGCGCATACACTGGATTGAAGCCTGTGGCCTTCGCTTGCTATAGGTACTCTGTTTTCTGAGCCGGCACTCGGCTCTGATTGTCGTCAACTGTTATTTTTAGACAGCTCCTCCTGTCCAGTTGTGTTTTTTCCCTCGCTGGTTCTTAGTAGACGTTAAAAGTTTTCAGAAACTCACTATCTGATTGTGCTGTGGATCCACACAGCTGGCCAATCTCAGTCAAACTCTGTGGAGAACTTGACTTCCTCACCCACTGCCCTAGTTGCCTTGGCAAACACACGCCTGGACTGTGACCAGCAAAAATCAGCATGACTTGCACAAATGGAAGGCTGCCAGTATCAATGGCTCAAAGGGATACAACACAATGTAAGCACAATTCACATTGGGAGAGATAGAGGGAAAAGATTTTGCCCAAATAGTTATTTAATGCCATTGTTTCCATTTCCCCTTTTTCACTTGATAACATTGTGGGAAGTCGCAGGCAGCAGGACGTGTTTGTTTCTCCACAGCTCCAGCATGTCGAAGGCTCGCTGATGCCATTATAGCATTATCAGGGAACACAGCAGCAACATGATTGTCCCGCCACTGACTTACTGATCCCCACTGAATGTTAGTATGTCCAGCATGGTAAAGCAGACAGCTTACTAAGTCAAGGCTGCATTCTAAACATTCTTACTCGCATGTATACATGTTGAACATGTTAAACGCTGTTGTGAAGCTTAGTATAGAATTAAATGCCAGACTTAGATATACTATTGTTTGGCCCTCAGGGACAGGGCGCCTGCCAATAAAATGCAATCCATTACAATAGTCAGATGTTTATGACAGTATGCTCACTCTAATAAGACAACACTGCACACATTTAGATGGCATCTGCCTGATTGTCTCAAACACAGATCTGCAAGACAACAAAACAAAAGAACATGCATAGGAAGATACATTTTTAATAAACAGAACAATACATTTAGATTAGTATGGCATGTTGCCAGATCCCTTCATAGTTACAAAGACATAAAAAAAAATACAAAAATAACAAGTTGTTAGCAAAGACTCTCCACCAGTGGCTTAGATTAATGTATATTAATAATACCCCAAATATTCCCCAGCTTCTCAATTGTGAGGATTTCATGGTTTTCTTTGTATTATGCTATAGGAAATTAATTAACAAATTGATAAATAATTTTTCTTTATTGTTGAGTGTTATTTGAGTTGTTTGTCAGCTGTTGTCACAGAGCGTCTGTGGACATGTGCTTACACAGGGAACTTGACCGTTGACCTAAATCTTAAAGCTCTATAGAGTAAGTAGGCTAGAGGAAGTCATGTGGTGGCAGCAGTGGCGGCCCTCTGTGCCTTGGAGCCGGCTGTACATTATCCTATAGGCTGTGCGAGACGATTGTTCTTTCCGCCTACAGTACCAGCATGCCGGAGGCTGCACCATGCATGCCACCTTTTTCCTGCTTATTGTTTTTCCATCACACAGTAAACAATAAATGTAATAATTTTAGAGTTAGGCGTCATGGAGCATGAGCTGACATGGAACCAGTTCTTTCGAGAGCCTCCTTGTAATCAATCTGTGAGTTTCTAATGAGGCTCCTAATACCTTTTAATTATTATATTATTATAAGACAAATTGATGTCGTTAGTTGGGTGTGACTTGCTGTATGGTTGTAATATGTTTAAGATTACTTAATTTACTCTGAGCACATGTTTATCTCTCCGTTTACTATGCCGTGACTGTTCTGAGCAGGACCTGGCTGTGATCCAAGTGGAGCTTTGAGAAAGAGGTCTTCTGTTTTTGACGGTTCGCAGCTGTAGAGCTGAAGATGGGGAAGATTTGTGGTGGGTAGTAAGGTGATCAAGATACCAGCAAAAAAGATGCACAAACCTACCTGCACAGTGAACACACCGAGGACCATTTGCAGTGTTTCCCACAGAATGACAGACAAGCTGGGGTGGGTTTTATATTTTATTTGAATGCATTGCCATATTTCTCGTAGGTTATTTCTCGTGTCACCATTTTAATTCTCCATCTTATATCCGTGTTTGCTCACAAACTGCGTTGCATTTTCCTCACACCCACACGCCTACATCTTTCTCTTACTGCTCACACACACCTGCTCGGCCGTGAAGACAAAATTCAGATTTTGGATTTCGTAGCAGCAGGTGAGCCACGCGCAGAGGAGGAGGCTTGTTGTTAGTGACGCAGTCGATCCAAACAATCGCGGTACCGAATGACGTCAGCACCAACCAGGTGTGTTCACTGTCACTTTGGTCCGTGATTGTAAAATAAATGTTGTGTTCACATCTTCAACATAATACCAGATAGCATCTCTCTCGCTGTGTGATTGTCAGCAGACCGCACCGCAGATTGTCTACTAGTTGATCGTTTGCAGATGGCGTCAGTCCGATTGTTTTTTTAATGACTTTGGTACTTCAGATACTTTTTAATGTGTAAATAACAAAGAACATGTAGTATTGAAAAAGTATTTAGTACTTCAAGCATGACAACAAAATAAAAACAGTTAAAACATAGTTTATAGTGTTCATGACAGTTTGAATTAGCCACTTTGATAAGTATAATTCTACCTGTCCCTCAATACAGAATAAGAGGGAGCTATACGCTGATGGTTCATATAGAGCTTATATAGTTACCTGTCTGTAGTACTTGACTGACTCAAAATGGCGTCTTTTTATTCCGTTTTTTTCAGCTGATATTTCTTGCTGTGCTCAATCTTCAACCACTGGCAACAAGAAAGTATCAGTGACTGATCCAATTACAGAATGAGCTCACTTGGCTCCCACACAGGCACGGTGGAGTCCGACTGCACAAAACAGACACAGTACTGTAGATATGTGTCCCATGTTGTAGTTATCTGCACAGTGCTGTAGACACCACCTAACTGACTGCAGGACAGTTTTTTTAACTGAAAGTTTTGATCTCATGCGCCCAGATTGTGCCCCAGATTCTGCCATCCTCAACGTGGCAGCCTATCATGTGTGATTCCCCAGTGATGACTAGTAGAAAGTAGAAACAGTAGACCTGAGTTTATTCCCGTTAAAGCTGCTTTAAGCAGGTCACAAAGTGTAGCCTATGTGTTTATCTTTTGTTTGTCAATGGGTGATACCAGCCGAGTGTACTAAAACACTATAGGGCCGTAGACTTTACACAACCCCCTTTAGAGTATTTGCACACCGATACCATAAACGGGTTGTGTTTCCGCTGCAACATGTTGAGGGTGAAGGGTAGTGCCGCTGCTGCATACGTCCCTCTATTGTTCACTGCCGACAGTAAAGAAGAAAAGAATAAACTAGGTCATTACTTTAAACAGGGATTTCCTCTGGACGCAGCACCACTGTCTGACAGATAAAACAGTGAGCCACCCCAGGCTAGGGCCCAAACCGTCTCGGTTCCCACACTCCCCTGCACTGCAAGGTCTCCATCCCGACTGTTTGTACTCGTGTTTGGATAAGCATCTCTTCTGTGAAGTGAGCAGACCCCTCGCAGCTTTTTCCTTTTTCGCTCCACCCCAGTTCATGGCTCACACCAATCACATCACAGTGATCAGTGTATCCGTCCAAGTGATTAGGTCAACGCGACGTTTAAATAATCATAAATTCTGTTGTCTGATGGAGCAACTTTGGTCTTACAAAATCTCAGCGGTGACGTGCAATTTTTAGGAGAAATGTCTGGTCAAGTTCTTCTATTGTCATTACACAACAATTACAGTGACGCAATCACTGCTAATGAAATTGTTTGGTCTGAGGCTCCCTCCTCTGTGCTCTTTCAGCTATACTAATACTCATAGTATTGAATATATTATATGTATAGAAAGAAAATTCATGTCAGTGGAACAAAATCATAGATACAATAATACAACGACATAAAATAGTGCAACAGCTAAAATATAGGACTAAAATATTACTAGAAGTACAATATAATTCTGTAGTAGAGTAACAGAAAGATGTAATAAACTGCTTTTAAATATATATGCTGTGATGGATAAAGGAATTTATAACAGGTGTATATATAGTAAAATAATTAATATTTACTTTTATATAAATCCAGTCACATAGAGCGGCCTGTATGCAAGTGAGTCAGGAGGTGATGAAGGTTTGACTAGCCGCTCAAAGCACTTCATGATGGCTGAGGTGAGCCCCACTGGACATTCTTTTTAAATATAACAGTGCCGCTGACACTTTATCATTATTATTATTATTATATATTATTCTGTCATTCTATTGGTCAGTCAGCATAAAATGAATCAAACTATTTTGATTGTGCTTATCAGCCTTTTGGTGAACGTTGTGGAACATTCTTGATTTTGTCTGCTTAATTTAATTACTGATGATGAAGATAACATTGATTGAAACTGAATTAAATTAGAATTAAAATAAATAGATAAAAATAAAATGATTGTCTAAAACAGGCGCATTTACTGAAAAACATTTCTTTAACCTCTCACGTCTCTCTGGAGAGGGGCGATAAGAAATGGTTTTGAAGCACGCCCCGTCTGTCTGGTTAAATTCCTTTTCACCCACATGAGAGACAACAGGACTGTTTCTTCACTTGCACACCACTTGGCTGATCTTTATAAAACCATTCGATTTATATAATGGAATTTTCATTATTTATGACTCTGTGGCGGTCATGACAAAACTGCAGGCGTACCACAAATGGCTCTATGAAGCCACGGGTTCTCTCTCGGCTCCACCGAATCATTCACGCTCTTTCACTTTTTCTTCTACCTGCAACTGTAAACATGTGGTAGAGTTTGACATTTTGGGCAAGCAGCGGAAAGCCTTCGGCGACAGCCGTAGTAGACATCAAAAACACTAATAGTGTAAAAATTATGTGATGCTATGGGAGTTGGCCTTGAGTTATTGTGCATGCCTGCTGAGCGGCATTTTTTCTGCTGCTTTTTCCACTGACTGCACTTTTAACAGAAGGTGCTGTGTTCTAACATGTAACAAGGTGACATGGTTACTGTTATTCAGTATTAATACTGCTTAATGATCTTAACTTAATTAATCAACTCAGTTATTTAATATAAGCTTTTGGTTTACATTTTGTTTTACTTCAATAGACACCTGAACACGTCATATCCTTGAACTGAACTAGGAATACACGAAGAAAAATAGTAAGAGTGTGTGTGTGTGTGTGTGTGTGCGCGTGTGTGTGCGTACGTGCATGTGTGTCTGTGTGTGTGTTAGTTTACAGTAAATCAGCAGGTCTAACCTCAAATAAATAATGGTAATCTTGCTTGTGTTTGTTGCGTCCCAGATGTTTGATTAATTTGAGTTGAGTTGCAGTTGTCTGAGACAAATTGATGAGGAAGAAAAATAAACAGTAGCACATGACTTTCATGGAACAGATTAGTCTCTGCCACAAAGAGGGATCCTCCATCTATAATCTCCACCTCACATATAAAGGGATTAAGTCAACCTTTTGTTTTTTCAATTATAGACTTCTTGAATTGTTGTAGATGACCAGCAAAAGCGGATTACAGTCAAGAATATTACTGTGACCTCAGATTATATAAATGACATTTTGAACGTTAATATAGCAGCAAATGACTATTTGCTATGTGAAGATGAAGTAATGGCGTCATGAGCAGAGTATGAAATTGCACTCCTCTCTGTGTGTGTGTGTGTGTGTGTGTGTGTGTGTGTGTGTGTGTGTGTGTGTGTGTGTGTTACAATCTGAGCTTCGCTGCTTTTAACTGAGCCGGACCAGCCACGCATGCATGTTTATGAGTCCCTCCCTGTGAAGCTGCTGGCTTTGAGGACAGAGATATGCTGCCTTTTTGTTTTCCCAACTAACTCTGAGAAATCTAGGTTTATTTCTACTAAATCTGGAAATTTTGTTTCTGTCAAGTTTTTAAAAAAGTTTATAAAATGACTGTTTTTATCAATGGAGTCTGGTGGCCGGAGATAACGGCTGTTTCTGATTAAACAAATAGGATTTTATGCTTTAACAAAAAGGTCCATTACTGTCGGGACTTTCCATTGTGCCGTCAGACACATGCAATAACAATCTGAACCTGTGGCAAAAATTAGCACTTTTAGTGGACGTATGGTCTAAAATGACAAACGCCCATTTTGTGGCTGCTGACTGAGGTATACAGCCAGAATAATTGTACATCTAACTCAGTGAATTAATGGTTTGTTTCAACCAAACCACAGTTGATGATGGACGTTGTGGACAACAGTGGAAAGACGAACATAGTTTTGGTGAGTTTAAATTTATTTATGTTCAGTATGTTGTCCAGTTTGTGTTTTTGATGATCTACGAAGCTAAATTTCTGTTTTTGTCAATAGAGTCTGGTGTGGTCGTGCCTAGACGGTAACGCTACGTTTGCTGTAAAACTGTCTTGAGATATCCAGGCGTTGTTTCCACTTTTGGGCTTGCTGAGTTTTGAAGCACATCTGCTGCTGGAGAAAACAAAGACACAAGTCCACATATCGTGGTGGTGGTTGTGTTGGATGAACGGATCACACATTGGACCTTTACCATGGTACATGTACCGCATGAAACCATAAGTTGATGTTGATTATATTTTCTTATATGACTTATTTGCGGTTTTCAGGTGCAGTTTGGTTTGCTTTAGTCACCAAAACTCTTTGGTTTAGGTTTATGAAAACATCTTGGTTTGGGTTAAAACAATAAGTCAACAGAACATGAACAGCGACTTTCCAAGAGAATGCCTTGAAAACGAACGAAACATCAGCTACAAAGTCAGTAAGTAGAGATTAAATTTTCTCTGCCAGTATCATTCCTTTAATTGGCTACATCAATGACACTGAAATGGCTCTTCAGTGTTCCACTTGACTCATGGTGTTCATGACGTTATGATGCTCACTTAATATGCATCTGTAGCATTTCATTCAGCCTTACTGACGGCTCCTGTAATCTAGTTTGATGACCTCAGCTTCTCACTCGCTCATTCTTTGCCTGTAAATGCCAGTCGGCCTCCGAAGGCATGGAATGTAAATAAGCGGCATGACGAGCGAGGTCAACCTCTTAATGAGTGCCACAGAGGAACGCGGAAGAATGAGCGGCTGACAAGAAAGAAGGATAAAGCTCAGAGGTGAAGATGACAAGGAAGGAAAGCCTGTATAAATGATTTTATATATGAAATGATTCCGTTTTGTCAGAACTATATCACATTTATAGTGGTGCAGTCGGAGAGAGTGTAGACTCGAATACATATCTTATAGAGGAGAATCAGTGTTTTTCCACTACATTTTTGCCAGTACAAACTGCTCCTCTCTGGTGCTGCGTGTGCTACTGCTGCATGTTGCATTTTCAAGGCTTTAGCTCCGAGCTATCTGCGGTTCAGTGACTGAGAATGTGAAATTTTTAAAAACAGTGCCTCTTCTACCGTTAGTCAGCTTGCTGGGTCGTCGTGACCAGATCACATGAATGACAAACAGCACTTCTTTTTTGTGCACCATGAATGTGATATGTTTTTCTATGTATGTATTATATGTATTTCTACTTTATTTAGCTTTCATTCTTATTTTTTGTTTTACTGTAAACCATACTCTGCGACTCTGTTTTAATACTTTCTAATGAGGTTTTGTGCCCATTGGCTGAATGGCATATTCATCAGGAAATTAAACTCTCTTATTAACAAATTGTATATTTTAGTAGGATCCTACTTTGCATGCTCACAGGTGCATTATTGAGCATGTGTTGGAGTTAATCTTCCCCTGCAGCAGATGAAGCTGTATAGCGTTTCAACAGCTGTCCAGTCTGAAGAAATGAAAGGCGAAACTGCTGTGTCCGAGTTTTTGCCATGTGCCAAGACTCTCACACCTTCAGTCAGCCCACACACACACACACACACCCAACCCCCGCACATCTGAATCCGCACAAACACACTTTTCCTAGCAGGGACTGTTTACCCATCTCCAGCCTTGCAGCGTGAGCCAAGCAGTTAAGGGTGGGAGGGGTGACACAGCCGAGGATCGGCCAACCTTCCTCACGCTCTGCACGTAGCACAACCATTAAAATACTGCTCCCGCTGGAGGGGGGCCAGGAGTCAAAGTTTACAGCAGTTCAGTTCAGTCTTCTCTTCTGCCCCAGCCCCACCCCTCTGCTTTCTCTGTCTGTGTCCCTCTCTCCCTCTCTTTTTACACACACACAGAAAAGCTTTACTGTATTGCCTTTTTACTGACAGGAAACTCTTTGTCAGTTTGCGTGCCCCTCACCCGCCTTGAATTCCCAGCAGCCGTTTCTTCCAAGACGCGCCCGCCCCCCCTTTTTTAAGAAAAACCAAAAAAAAAAATCGATAAAGTAGTTTGTCAGTCCGTGGAGCCGGAACAAGACTCACCACCCCCTCCTCATCTTTATGTTGGAGTTTTGTTGTTTTTTGGCTTTGAAGGCCCTGATATTGTGCATTCCAGTGGTAACCTGCATCACTCAAAAGATGTGAGCACAATGTGGACTGACGCAAGCAACTATGGTCAGATGCACAAGAAAATAAGATTCAAACGTATGAGTGATGCAGATTTTTTTTTAATTCTCACTCAGCGTTGCAAGATTTTGCACGTACAGATTTTCAATGCACGATATAATTAATCCCTACAGATGTTTGTGGACCAGCAGGCTTGCATAATCTTCAGAATTCTTTGAAGTCTAAATATTTTGAAATATAGCATATCCTATCGTTTCTCTGCGGTCAGGATAGCTGGACAAGATTAGAGAATTTCACATCATTTCACTTGGCATGAGACCAACTGAAGGAGTTTAGTCTGCCGCGAGTGTTTATAATAATGTTGCTATGGTTTATGTTGATCCAAGTGCATGAAAGAATGCGGAGGAACTTGCCTTTTGTTTGCCATATCACTGCTTAGACACGGTGTATGAGGGCTGGATCTGCCCTCTGCATTTATGCACGTTCGCTGCTCACCTTGGCTCTTCTTTCAAGTCACAAAACACGCAGTTGCATTGTGTCCCACAAGAGTTGGTTTTGATTTCCAGTGCTTATGGTCTGGTTATCTGATACACTGTATGCTGTTTGATATCACAGGCAGTGTAAGAATGTTTGAAGATGAGTAAGACAGATGAATTTTTTTGTTGTCATAAGTCTTATTTCTAGCGTATCTGTCACAGTCCTCCCGGCAGTGTGCGAGTCACCACTTGTGTGCGTCTTATTCCCGAGAGACTTTCAGTGCTGTATGAGTGTGTTCGCTCGCTGTTTACACCAAGAAGTTTACAAGAGCTCATAGGGGTTCACTGCCAACACCCAAGCAGATCATGCGAGTCTTAATAGAGCAGGAAAAGGCAAGGGGAAGTTGACGTGCGGCACGATATCTCCGGTTTATTTCCTCGCTAGTTTAAAGTTTATAATGAGCCAGCTGTGTTGTCAGCGGCCAGGGCTTGCAACAGTCTTGCTGCAGGTGAGACAAGAACAATATGATCTGACCATGCCAAGACCGTCTATTGCATCCACATCACAGGCCAATAAAAGCAGTCAGCTGCTCCCACAGGTTCTGACTGGATCCACGCCGGCACCAGCACACATAATTTGAACGCAACGTTGACAGTTTCTTCTCTGTGCTCGTGCTGTACTTCCATTGACTTGTTTAATTACACGTAGGCGATCTGGACATTGCATGTGTACATTTGTGCTTTCGTCACAGCCTATCTGCTTTGACTAATCAAGCTTTTTCATCTTCCTGTCTTAAGGCAATGGTGGCGTGTTACCCTGGAAACGGAACAGGATACGTGCGACATGTGGATAACCCGAACGGCGATGGACGGTGTGTCACGTGCATATATTACCTTAATAAAGATTGGACTGCCAAGGTGAGTGACGTGTGCCAGGATATCTGTTCATTAAGCGCTAAATGATTTTGAATTTGAACTTTATTAAATTGTCTTGTTTCTAATTTTGCCCGATTGATTTGAAATCATCTGACGTCACCATCAAACTAAATAATTAGCAAAAAGCTCATGTGTCTAGTCCTTACATTGCACTTGGACCTTAAGTCTTATGCAAATGACAAGTCAGCGTAGATCTTGTCAAAGTGGCAGAGTCATCGCACTTCATCCTGCTTTATTCCACACCCAGCAGAGCTGGCAGTAGAGGTTATGTGTCAGTACGTGCTGTTCGGCCGATCTCTCCATTTATAATCCCATTAAAACGCAGAGAATCCTACTAATCCTGCCACACCCAATCAGGAAGAGGAACCACCCCCATGTTACCATCCAGACGTCTATTGTTCCTCCTGCAGGAAAGTAGATTCACAGGCAGACAAAAGGAAGAGATTTAGATGCTACGGTAGTTTATTACTTACATCATGGCTGAAAAGTGCTATAGATGAATCAATTAAGCATTTTAAATATTTCTGGTGTTTTGATGAACATTATTTATATAAATAGCCCTTCTGTCACTGACAGTATTGCCCTGTGTGGCAGAGCTTACTCACCTGACCCATGTGTGACAGGAATGCATTCAGATGAGATTCAATCATTTTAAAAATATTTTTAGAAGCTCAGCAGGTGTCATGGTGGGACACTTGCGCAAAATGTGCTCAAACTACTTAATTCATGCATGCAAATGAGTAGAACACAATAGCAGTCTACCATATATTCCACTATATATTTAAAGGATGTCAAAGATATTATTCTATTTGTTTAACCCCTAAATTCCAGCAGGTGCAGCTGTGACACGTTCCAGCTGCACGATGATTGGAAGATAAGAAAAAATGACCAAATGTGAGCAAATTAACAAAATATGGCGGGCTGCGCTTCTGAAACGCTCCTGGTGGGCTATGAAGCTGCTTGGAGAACTGACCAAAACAGTGCCTTCGGAAGTATTTCTATGTATGTCCATCCAACATCAGTACAAAACTGCATTACATCCATTCATTTCATTAAATGATATTGTCCATAGCCTGACAACTCTCACAATTTATTTTGAACTGTGTGTATCTGTAGCTAACTGAGAGCTGCCACAGCGAGCCAGTATTGCTGAAATGGCATCCAGTGTAGCATCACAGCTGTATTAGAAGGGTGCGCAGGGGAATCCAATAACCTAATGCAACCCTACCAATGTTAATGTGAGGGGATGAGTTCAGTATTTAAAGGCATGTCAATGCCAAAATGCAGCTGCTAGCCTGCTGCTAACGCGCCGGCTGCTCCTCCCTGATTGACCTGACAACAACCTGTACCTTCAGTTCCTTCTGCCACACTAAGTTAGCATACTTAGCATAGTTTATTCCTACAAATGAGTTTTTATCTCACAACTCCACATTTTTGTCACACTGCAAAGTGTTTAGCAGTAAGCGTTAGTGGGCAAGTCATTAAGGAACTCACCTCTTGAATATGAGACAGATAAACAGGATGCTGTACACCAGGAAGTAACAACAGACAGAGAGCAGCAATTGTGGAAGGATGTCTTTTATGCTTCTCTGAGGACATCAGTTGCAATCAAAATTATTCAACCCCCATTGTAAATTAGGTAAAATGTAAATTGTTTAATCTTTGTGCAGTACATAAATGACACAAGAACAGTTTAAATAGTTCATGAAAACTAATATTACAAGAGTTTTATCCAAATTAAACACAAAATGCCACTTTTAATGTGCACTGCAGTCTCAAAATTATTCAACCCTCTGAATAGAATCCCTCATAAGAGCACACATTTGAAAATCAGGTGTTGTCTCAAGCACATCTGGTAAATAATCAAGGGCTTTTATTGGTTGCATCAGGTGTGCTTGAGATACAACACATCAAATACCTGGACTGGGGTTTATTGATGGTGATGTTTGATTGCATGTTAGAGATATGTTAGAGCTAAGTCCAGAGAATTGTCCAAAGAGTGAGAGAGAAGAGATCATTGCTTTGCACAAACAAGGAAAAGGATACAAAAAGATAGAAAATGCAATGAATGTTCCTAGAGATGCAGTTTGAAGCATAGTTCACAAGTTCAAAGTTAAAGTGGTTACACTACCTGGATGTGGCAGAAGGAGGAAGCTATCAACGGCTGCCACCAGATTCCTGAGGAGGCATCTGGTCAAAAACACTCCAGTGACTACAAAAGACCTACAGCAAGTCTTGGTGGCAGCAGGCAATGAAGTTTCAGTTTGTACAGTATACTAAACGCTGAAGGGCTCCATGCCCGGACACCAAGACCTACACCACTACTGACCCAAAAGTCGGCTCCAATATGCTCAAAAACATGTAAATAAGCCACAGAAGTTTTAAGATTCTGTTCTGTGGAGAAATGAAACAAAACCGGAACTTTTCGGGCCCATGGCTCAGTGTCATGTCTGGAGGAGGACAAATGAAGAATGTCCTGAATAGAACACCCTGCCTACAGTGAAGCATGGCGGTGGCTCTGTGATGCTCCGGGGCTGCTTTGCTTCCTCTATGACCGGAAACCTGCACTGTGTGGAGGGCAAGATGTATTCAGTCAAGTATCATGAAACACTAGGAGGAAATGTCATGCCATCTGTGAGGAAGCTGAAGCTTGGGTGTCAATGGACCTTCCAACAGGACCATAATCCTAAGCATACCTCAAAGTCCATCAAGGCTTAGTTTCAGAAGAAGTCCTGGAAGATTCTAGAGTGGCCGTCACAGTCGCCTGACTTGAACCCCATCAAAAATCTCTGGTGGGATTTGAAAAAGGCAGTCGCAGCATGCAAACCCAAGAACATTAGTGAACTGGAGGCCACTGCCCATGAGGAATGGGCTAAGATTCCTCAGGAACGCTGCCAGAAGCTGGTGTCTGGCTATGCTTCACGTTTGCAGCAGGTCATATCAGCAAACGGGTGCTCTACTAAGTACTAAAGACGCTAGTTGTGAAGGGGTTGAATAATTTTAAACTGCAGTAGTCATTAAAAGTGGCATTTTGTGTTGAATTTGGACAAACCACTTGTAATATTAGTTTTCTTGAGCTATTTAAATTGTTCTTGTTTGATTTGTTTATTGCAAACAACTGAAAGCTTGTAAATTTTGTCAATAAACCTAATTTTCAATGGGGGTTGAATACTTTTGATTGCAACTGTAAGTAGACGGTAGATTGTCTTCCAGACTTCCTCACATACTTGACCTCCAGACCTGCATATGAAAATTATGTAATTACAGGAAGCTGTTTGCCTCTGGATGCTAGTTTGTGATAGAATGCAGGCCGTGAACGAGTCTGTCTTGTGACTAAGAGTGCTAGTAAACATATTCTGACCATTATTTTTTGTCATCAAACAAGCAACTAGGCAAGTAGAATGTATAGGTATTGGGGACCTGTCTTCTGCCATGGGAGAGTAGCCAAGTTAACATCATGTCCTGGTCGACTAGCTTCAACCTTTGACTTTGGTTCCTCTTTGTTGATTCAGTGGTTTGTTTTGCATTTGTTATCACGAGTTTCAAGATGATTTCCCTTGACATATTACACAACCGGCATCACGCAGTGGTTAGTATCTCACAGCAAGTAGATTGTGGTTTCAAACCCATCAGCCAGCTGGGGCCTTTCTGGGACTGGGGAGTTTTTGGCTGGGACCTTTCTGTTAGGAGATAGGATGTTCCCCTGCTTCAGCTTCCTCCTACAATCCAAAGACATGCAGGATTATAGGTGAATCGATGATACTAATTTGTCCATAGGGTAATGCATGAATATGAGTGTGAAGGTTGTTTGTCTCTATGTGTGAGCCCTGTGATGAACTAGCAACCTGTTGGAGGTGTACCCAGCCTCTTGCCCAGCTCTCACCTCAGCTGGGATGGGCTCCAGCCTAGTCATGGAAAATGAATGAATGAATGTAGCCAGCATAAGTGGGTCTAACCCATGTTTGTTGCAGTGTTTTGCATTTAATCACTTCAAGTTTTTGTTGATGTGTTTACTAAATCCTTTCCTGTTGATACTACATCAGGTGGGACGTGCTGTCCCTCTGTTAATTAACTAGTCTGCTGCATATAGGTGTCATGTTAGCTGTATGTAGGAGAGGAGATACCCAATTCTCTGTTATATTTGTAAATCCCCTGAAAATCACTGTGTGGTACATCATGTACTTCACTAATGCATGACCAGTCAGAACTTTTAAATGTTCTCTGTGCACCCATGAGATGAAAATAAAAGAAACAAGCTGTGCTGGTGGGTGGAAAAATACATGGTGCAAGCACAAATCAGAGTGGAACGAAAGACACTGAAAAGACTCTGCTTTCTGTTCCAAGCATAGACTGTATAAAACATGGACGTAGTCTCTGTGGTGTCACCCACAGCTTTCTGAAGAGCCATGGTGAAGCTCAAATTGCGGTGCCTCTGGCCATCACCATCTTGGCAACCACCCCACTAATCCAAAAATAGGCAAAAAACGTGGATCGTAAGTGGAGCTGAGGCGGGCTGAATGAAGCCTGGTTGCTCAAACGAGCCACCTGTAATAGCACCCACATGTCAGTCAAAGAGGCCACACTGTATTTAGCCATAACTTTAATCTTTAATATAATTTGAGCAGGTGAGTTCTATAAAAAATCAGACTCAGTACAGTTGTCATGAACGGGGAAATTTGCTATAGAGACCAAAACTTTTTTTTGTACCACGCTGTAAACATGTTTATTTCTGCTGTGAAGTGGGACATTTTAACATGGGGACTTTTTAACATGGGGACTTTTGGAGAATGACTCATTCTGTGGTCAGCCTCAAGTGGACGTTTGATGAACTGCAGTTTTTGGCACATCCGTGTTGCCTTCACAGCCACGGAGGTTGCCGCTTGGTAAAGTACAGATTCTATGCTAATAAGTATTGTTCAGGATTTGCACCAGAAAAAAAAATGTACTCAATATTTGAAGATAAGATGGAGTGACTGGTACTATTTTGAGAAACACTGCACCTAAAAAAATGGAATAAAATACTGTATGTTGTGATGCAAAAGTGCTGTACAGTAACATTTTTTGCAAGATGCATAATATCCATCCATCTATTTTCTAAACTGCTCACTGGGCTCGAGGTTGCAGAGGGCTGGAGTGTTTCCCAGCATGCATTAAAGGAGTGGCACAGACTGGTCACCAGTCTGTCACAGCTGGCACATACTGTTGAGCGTAACATTACTTTTACAGGTTACATTCACCAACAGTTTGACCAAGTTTCAACAGAGATGACACCAGTATGGGAAAATTTGTTTTGTGATTGATAAACAGTCTTACTGGTATCTGTGGGTGCATCATGTGACTTCCTCTTGTGAAAAGTTCTCTCAGCGGGCATGTGGGTGTCAGGTTTGGCTAGATTTTATTTGTTTAACCTGGACAGGGTGTCAGACATCAGAAACATCTACACCCATAGAATCAAAACTCTGAAACGATCATGATATTGGTGCTTTCATAACATTTCACCACCCAAAGGTTCTGTGTGAGGGCAGTGGTACTTTGTAGAACCTTCACACTATACTACTACTCAAGTAAAGTTACTTGAATATGAATACTTACTTGTCTTCCAGAAGAGGTGCATGTGGTACTTAAGATTTCAGTGCACTTCAGAGAATCAGAGAGTTTGCTGTCATGGTGTGACTTTGTTGAAGCATGCAGGCACACTGGTGAACTCAGAGAGGCAGAGTGGATCTGAACCAGGGAGCTGACCCGGAATAAATAAGATGGAGCACTTAGTAAAACTGCCGTGATCGACAGTATGTAAATAGGGAGAGAACAAATGGTAAGGGGAGGTACTATAAGGTAGGTAACAAAGGGCAGGAAGGGGTGGGGGGCACCTAAAAGGGTCAAATTAGCAAGGGGGGCAAGAGGCAGGAAGGACACACATTTGGCATATCACAAGATCAAGGGGCCAAACCAGTGGGCTTCACTCAGACTCAGTCACTTGATTAGCAAGTCTACACAATGCCAAATGTGTGTTGTTTTTATTAAGGACAAGTGGGTAGAATTTAATGGCATCTAGCGGTGTAGATGCAGGTTGCAGTTCCCTTCACTCACCCGCCCGCTCCAACAGCAAAGAAAAGAAACTATGGTGGCTGCAAGATGCACAAAAACTGGAAAATCTAGAGCCAGCATTAAGTTTGTCTCCGTTCCACACATGGCGGTTCAACATGGTGGACTCCATTGGAGAGTCCCCACAGCATCTGTAGACATAAAAAGCTCAATTTAAGGTTTAAAAAAAAACATCGGTCGAAGATGATTATACACTAATAAAAACAGTTATGCAGTTATGCATATTACATTCAATTTCTGCCATATTCTGTGAATAGAGAGCCCTAAATCTGACTTTAATTTCACATTAAATGTATTTGTTGAAATTGTAAATTATACTTGACACTCAGTTACTGTGGTCAAAGTGTGGTTTAATATTACAGTGAACAGAAATCCAACAGAACAACAGGCGTATCTGTTTACAGTGCAGCCAGATAAACCGTTGTTTTAATAAAAAGTCAGTCTGTAATAACTGTATAAGTGTGATCTGATTTCATGCTGCACATGACACACGTGCTTTTCCAACCAACCGGACACAGAAACAGGAGTTAATTATCTTGCTGAAGAGTTGGAGGTTTAGCTGCCTGCTTCTTGTATCATTACCACTGACAAAAAAAATGCAATAAATGAGCCTGTAATCAGCACTAACCATCCACAAATACGCTGCATTTCCTGTGGCTTCTTCACAATAAAAGTCGCCCTGTGTCTTGTCAGTTGAGTGCTTTTAACCAGCAGCAGTACGACATGTTGCATTAGCGGTAACTTGATCCAACTGGCTGTAGAGGAGTGAACAGGAGAGAGTGAGGCTGATACCAGTAAGATGATAAACAGGAATGGTGGACTGTAAATGAACAATGAAAATTTGATAAGAGTTAATTGTTGAAAATAGATTGAATAATTATTGCAGGAAAAATTGATAAATTTCATATGTCTAAAGGACTATAACTTTAAAAGATTAAAAATAAATACATCAGCAAATCCATGGAGTGGATTATAGTTAAATATTGCAGTTTATAGAACTTTATATTAATGTGCTCTGCATCCAGTGCACACAGTATGTAAATGACAGTAAATGATGGCATGGTCTGCATTACAGATCAACAGAATCAGAAAGAATTTCTACTTTGTTGAAGTTTTTACATCTGTACATCATGCATGGCAGTAGGCGGACAAGCTCAGTGATGGCAGGTGTGATTAACTATCCAAACTACCAACGGTGATAAATGAATCCATAAAAAGGTTAGTGTCCATTTTGGGTTACAGCATAGTTTGACACATCCACAGTTTGCTTGAGCGCCTTGATGTAGGTCAGAAGGTCGTGTCCTGCGGGGCGAGGGTCATCCTGTGTTCACTCTACTCCATACACACATCACACACAGGCCTTTACTCTGAATGTCACCACCAGTGTGGGCATACGTGCAGTCAAACAATTAAAATCAGTCATGTGTGGCAGAAAAAAACATTTCTCCTGTCTTCTTTGACCCTATTGTGCTTTATTTAGGTTTGTCACACCACCGGCATTCCCCTTCATTCAAAGTAGTCTAAATGGAAATAGCATTACTCTTCCAACAAAGGGTGTGAACTTTTTCTTTCTGCTAGTTTGCGTGTGAAGAGAGGGGCCTATCATATCAGCTATGTGAGAGTTTAAGCGGCACGCTTGCAGCAATCTGCTTTTTCACTCCCCAGGTCCTTTATCCAGCCAGAGCAGTTTTCCTGTGAGTTATTCTTCCTATCCCTCCACAGGAAAGCCGCCCCCCGCTGCTGTTTCCGATCCTGAGCTTTCCTCCTAGCCCTTGGAGTCGGACAACCCTTAACATTGTCGTGATCATTTGAAAAGCCTCACACGAGATATATTTAAAAGGATGTTTTGTATTGGTAATAAATGCCATTTTTAAGGGACATCTCCTTTCCCTGAATGTTTACCTTTTTAACGTGGATGGAATCAAACCCGCAAATGTGATCACTTAGTGTTTGCTTCCTACAGCCTCTTTTTACCTTCCTGCTATTGCTTTGTCCTGATTTGTATACATAACAGGGTTGTTTCTTCTTGTTCTGCTCTTCCAGGAACATGGTGGCCTTCTTCGAATCTTCCCAGAAGGAAAGGCCCAGTTTGCCGACATAGAGCCCAAATTTGACCGTCTGCTGCTGTTCTGGTCGGACAGGCGAAACCCTCACGAGGTTCAGCCCGCCTTCGCCACCAGGTCAGCGTCCAAGTCCGTCTACCGCACACACACACACACACACACTTGCATTATCCGGTGTGTTTCGCGGTGACTTACTGTTCTCAGTCTCCACAGGTATGCCATCACGGTGTGGTATTTTGACGCAGATGAGCGAGCCAGAGCTAAAGAAAAGTACTTAACGGGTGAGATTTGACATACAAACCGCGCAATCCTGTTCCTATTGTTTCTTCTGCCCTCTAACATCGCTGCTTGTTTGTTTGTGTTTCCTTTGTGTGCAGGTGCAGGAGAAAAAGGAGTAAAGGTTGAACTCGACAAATCATCAGATCCCAGCTAGTGGGAAACCTGCGCCCCACTACAAACAGCCATTAAGTGCTCTGTCCTAAGAAAGTGGCCTATAGAGAGCATGTGTGTGTGTTTTACATGGCAAAACGGCAGACTTTTTGCTCGACTGGGTGGAAGATCCATGCTTATGGAGACAAAAACAAATACACAGTGATTTCTGTTCATTTTCAGCAAATCTGGGCTACCCAGCAGACCTTGAATGTCATGACATTGTACTGAAAGGGATTGTATGGATTCTTTTTGTTTTCTTTTCACCTCTTTGGTGGAGAGCGCTTACGTTACATTTTCAGAAAATTTCACTTCAAAGAAATTAAGCTCAGAGAATCGACATCTTTTGCATATTTGTTTTTGCAGGTAATTCCTTAAAGGTACAGTGTTCTGCATATGCTTTATGTGTTATGCTTTTCACATGGAATCAGCTGTTATAAGCTACTGTATGGCAAAAATGTGCTTGAGTTTGCAATAATATGAGGAATGATCTGAATTAAAAACACCCTTTTTCTGACAGAAATGCATTGGTCTTCTATTGGTCTATCTATTTTCTCTAAATACAACTGTGGATTAAGGACACACTGCAGTGTGTTATCTGCTCCTTATCCTGGCCTGTTTGCAGTATATGCAGTCTCGTGCTGCCCTCTGCAGCCCTACAGTGTATTACAGCTCTTATATTTTTTTCATTTTCTGGACCTGAGAATAAATATGATTCAAAATTTACCCATTTAATGAGAAGAAGCTTTACCTCTGTGAAAACTCGTCAGTGACTACTGACTGTAAATAACCTAATGAGACCAGAATATTATACTATGGCACTGATTTGGACATAATTTAAATTTTAGTATACTGATCAAATAATAAATGACACTACCAATAAGTCAAACGATAGTGTAAATTGATTTTTCTAGGGTTATCTAATGTTCTGCACTATGTACCAGAGTTGCCTATTTGTTTTCAGTCTTTCAGTTTTATATTTACGCTTTCTGCATTACATGACAAGAATCAGTGTTCTGATATAAAATGTCGCTAATCTAATCTGTAATATTTTAAAACTGAACTTAAACCTCACAAGTACATTGTGAAAATGTTCCTTTTTTGTAAATGAACAATTGATTACTTGCTAAATTTTAAACTATTGTGTAAATTTCCATGGTACATAATGTATTACGTAATGCAACCATCTTTGAAAACAGCTCAATAAAAAAGGGAGAAGTGCAAAACAAATCTGGCCTGCTGGTCTGCTTTTTGTTCTGACACTCTGCTGACGTCTGATAAATGTTCCTGTAATGTTCAAATCTGAACCACTTTTAGCTGCCCTCATTTACAACCGGCGGTTTAAGTCGGTGAACTGCTGCTTTATTGTGCTTCCACTGCTTGTTTCCTGTCTAACTGGAACAAGTTGGAAAATAGTTACCACCCAGCTCTACTGAAAGGGAGAGTATACTTCTATCAGCTGCTGTAGGTTCATCTGGTTCTGCTCAAAGAGCTCAAATTACCACCTAAATGCCTCTGGGCTCCAAAACCTGTATTTTTATTATGCAGAAATCACTATCATTAGACAGTAAGCATTTTATTATCCTTTAATTATGTAATATAAAACTTTTATGTAAACATATTTGTGGTGTGATTCAGGTTTATTTGTCCCGTAGCAATGTGCATAGTAACATGCAATGTGGCGCACTACTAAAGGTATAAAAAAATAAGGATTAGAATAATAATATGAAGGATAAAATGAATAAATATATTTTAAAAAGTGTGTAAATCTGATCCTGTACTTGCTATCTCACAGGATGCAGGAAAAACTCACCGAAAAATGGCTTTTCTACACCAATATTAACCGTTTAATCCTCCCCTGCTCTTGAGCAAGCCAGGTTAGTTAGATTTACATTAATGAATATAACAGAAGGTTTTGATGGTCACGTTTGTTTAAAAGTTGTCTTCATAAACAGAACCAACAGCAGAGGGCACCAAAGTGTAGTGACTGCGCATTTAAATCTTTAAATTTAACCATTCAAAGATCATGTGGAAATATATAATGAACATGTATCAGTGTGATATTAAAACACAAGCTGCGTTTTCACAGCATTTAAACTTTTTTAATATGAATTAAATGAATATCTCATCTATATAAACAACATCGGTATGAAAAAGATCATAGATAGTACATAAAATAGTCATACAGTACATATCACAAAAGTCAGGAAATATATTAAGCAGTATTCAATATAAACTATACAATGAAAAGGTTTAAGAGCACTCAAAATTAGATCATAGTTTGTACAAGGAGTGTGCAAAATTAATGTCCCACTAGTGGACTTTCATATACTGGCAGAGAGAAAAATCTGTTAGTTCTTCTCTAGACAAAGTAGAAAAGTATATGTATCGAGTAGAGGGAGGCTTTCACCCCCATGTGCCTCGGTTACAAGAGAGACTGTGCAAAAATATACATATATAAAAACAATGCCACAGGTCAGCAGGAGTCACTGTGAACTCCGGTCAGTAATGGCTGAGCTCCTCTGGAGGAGGAGGGAGGTGGTAACTGTCGTCCCCTCCGATGTAGGCACCGATGCCGCTGCTTTGGCTCCCCCACTCGTAGCTGTCAGCAGCCAGACTGGAGAAACGATCAACAAACATCCGTTAAACTCTGCTGTTTGACCTCTCTACCTTTAATCACATTCTTGCTTTGTGTACAGCGTTTAGGTGATTACCTGGCTTGGATGTTCTGAGGCATGACGCTCCACGCCAGGTCGTCGTCACTGTCATAACGCCGCGGGTTGTCGAAGAAATAAGACCTAGAGGAGAAGACGTGACCAGGAAGCCCAGAACCACTCTGCAGGACAAGCAAACAAGACAAAAGATATCATAGTGAGCAAAAATTTTAAGTAACCTATTTTCTTACATTATTAAAGTGTATTTCCTATCATTTGCTTACGCCCCCTTAAAGCAATATCTAATAAATTTGCATCGCTGGACTACAGTATGTTTTTAATCTGCCTTTCTATTAATAATCTCACAACCCATCAGATTTATCATGTGACCTCAAGGAGGATTCCTGACCCCCATGTTGGAAGCCACTGGCTGAGGGTCATCAGTGACTTACCCTGTCTTGGTTGGGTTGCCGCACTCTGAAGAAGAACACTACGAGGGAAGTGGGAAGCAGCTCCCACACGAACAAGATCACTCCAAAGACGATGTAGCCAGTGTCGCCCAGAGTTGACTGTAAGTCTGCCTGAAAAACAAACAGAAAAACAATTCTTTCACTTTTACGACAACTTTCTGTTTCACACAGAGACTCACATAAATCTCGATCAAATGACATCCGATCACCTGGTCTAAACAGTCAACCACTGCTCCCGGAAAAAGCAATATTTTTTCATGTTAATGATCAAAATACTTCAAAGGAATAGTTGAATATTTTAGGAAATGTGGCTAGCTGTTTCCAGTCTTTATGCTAAGCTAAGCTATAATCGGCTGCTGGCGGTAGCTTCATGTTTACCATACATATATGTGTGTGGTATCAATCTTCTCATCTAATCCTCAGAAAGAAATCAAATATGCACATTTATCAAAATGTCAAACTATTCCTTTAAGGCATTGTGACTTCTGGTGGCTCACCTGGTCTGAAACGTTGTACCAGTCGTAGTCAAAGGAGTTAATACTCTTGTTTGAGAGTCCCAGGACGACCAGATTGTAGCAGGCCCTGGACGTGTACAGGAGGATGACGATGGCTCCTATAACTGTCACCTGGCACACCGACGTCCCCTGCACACAAGAGTTGTATTAAGAAATTCAATACATAACTTTACATCTATCCTTTAGGATGAAATGAGACATAATCTAATTAAAACATTAGTGAAATTATTTTATGAAGCAACACAGAGTTTCAGGTATGACTTCTTCACACACAGTACCTGACATTTTGTGATTTTTGTGATCAGTGTGAAATAAAATACGACCCACCTGTTAATGCACCACAGTACAGCCAATCATGCATAAGAACGACATAGTGTTGCTAGGAAACAATCACTATGTACAAAGCATAAACTGCGTGGAGGAGTGCATCTTCACACAAGGGTGCTATATGCAGCACACAATACCTTTTGATGTCACTTACACAAATCACGGTGAAACAAAACACGACCCACTTGTATCCTGCTGATCCTCCATTCATACTGGATATCTACCTCCAATAGTTTCTTACCTTGGATTCCAGGTAAATGTTGGCCAGTGACATCTTGGCGATCTTGTAAAGACACAGGGAGAGCGAGATGGCACACAGGACAAAAAGCGAGTCATTGATTGCAACCCTGACGAGCACGATGGTATGGGCTTCAGCAGAGGACATCCTCACCAGCAGGGCACATACTAAATTCACAACTAAAAACACCAGGCTGATAAACAGGAAGACCAGGTACAATGGCAGCCTGTGGGCCAGGAAAGGAAATATATTAGAAACCCCAAAAACCCAATATCATTTGATGGAAAATGAAATCTGAAACTGAATCTTACCTGTATTTCACAAGCTCTGGTGCATATTTCGACTTTGCCTTGAAAACAACCTGTGAGAAGCAAAGAAAATCTGCATCACGCAAATGTGTCACGCTCTTTGGGCAGCACATTTTCACTTCTGTATTCTCACTCTTTGACATTGTTTAAAACAGGAACTTCACAGCTTTAAACAGCAGAGTTTTGAACTTTAGATTCGCAATGGTCACACAGTACAGATCCACATGTAATGCTTTTTGTCTCACACCGTCAACTTGGAACTGTGACTCAAAGCAGCACAAGAGGATTATACTAAGAATAACCTTTATGTAGAAGCCAGAGATGCTATTATTTGATATTTGGATCAAGTGAGCAGATGGAAGAATGATTCACTGCACTGCACTTTGTAGCTCATCTGAAAGAGAGTTTTACACAGCAACAGGTTAGATTGGACTGGACAGTCCTCTGATGGTCCTGACGGTCCCAATTTAACATTGATATCTATATTATCATACTGTGTTAATGATTCACAAAATTTTACTTGCTTACTTAACTTTAAATTTATAATTCAGATTTAAGGCAAACTGTAATTTCAAAGTCACAAAATGAGAAACCTTTTTGTGAAGTGAACGGATGGCAACACAGTTCATTGCTCTGAACATCAGTTAGATCATGGATTATATGTAATCAATACATGTCTTGATATGTATTGCTATTGGAAAAAATATTCACATTTAGATCTGAAATGATTAGCTGATTAATTAATTATAAAAAAAGTAATCTTTTCTCAAGCAAACATGTGAAACACTTGCTGGTCGTCTGGTAAATAATGAACTGTTGCTATGACAAAGTACAACGCGGAGATCAGGGAACTTGTTATGTGTGTCTTGTGACTATTGACATCATTTGTTAGTAATATAAGGATCATCAATTCATTTATTTATACAAAACAGAGTGTTAAAGATCCCCTCCACACTGTTTGATGACATAAAAATATTAATTTATGTCTAATAAGTACATTTCTACACAAGTTCAATCACCTTGTTAAAAAAAAGTCTTAAAATTACATCTATGTTTTGGGCCTTGCCTAAATCCATAATCCATAATCTATGAGTAATATGTTGTTTAAAGGACCAGTGTGTCAATCAGGATTTATTTTCATAGAGTGGTGCAGTTGCTGACCACCAACACCCTTGTTTCACTTGCTCCTTCCTAGTATGAAGGAAAAACTACGGAGGTCATGAAACATGCAATAAAACCCAATAATGAGACCAGATGTAGAGCCAGTGTTTAGTTTGTCTGTTCTGGGCTACTGTAGAAACACGGAGGTTCAACATGGACTCCATGAAAGAGGACCTGTGGTGTCTGTAGATATAAAAGGCTCGCTCTAAGGTAACAGTTATTGTTTTAATATAGTTTTACACTAATGAAAACAAAGTTGTGCATATTATATTCCCTTTCTGCCATGTTCTGTAAAGCCCCTTTAATCTTACACACTTGATTGGTCCAATCTGGTTGTGATGTCACATTATCCTGCTCTACCTATATGACTTAAACAGCCTTCAAGTGTCATTCTGCGCAGTGAGTCTCAAATATTCAAGTGAAGTAATATTAAAGGTGTTAGATTTGGGGCCTTTATTTTCAGAATAAGGCAGACATGGAATATAATATTCATAACTCTGTTTTCATGCATGTATAAGCACCTTAAAATAAGAATCTTTTTGTTTTTGTTACTTAAAAATGATCCTTTTATATTTATAGTGGGAGTGGGTCCTCTTTCATGGAGGCCGCCATATTGAAACACCATGTTTCTACAGACTAAACTAAATACTGAGTCTACTGACTCCTTTACACTAAGAAGGTGAGGGTGATGTGAGGAGATTGCAATGCAGCGATTAGATTCTAAATTCTACACACTGGACCTGGACTTAAACACATTTCTGAGTGGATGGGGTCTTTAAATCAGATCTCTTCAGACTCACTAATCAAAATACTCTTCTCACATCAGGAGCAAACATTTTATGAAACCCCATCATGGTATGAACAACACACACGCCTGCTAAACTCACCTGTGCAAAGTAAAGGTTCATGAGGCTGAGAGTGAAGAACTGGAGGCAGACAGGGAAACAGTAGAGCAGCCAGAAGGGAAATGGCCCCAAAGTGTTGGCTGTGACAAAGTTTTTGAAGTAGAAGGAGAAGAGCACGGTGCGCAGGGCCGACCATAGCAGGCACAGGGAAAGGAAGACGGTCTGGTAGCTGAAGCGCTTGTGCCGGTACCGCAGGACCAGCCAGAGCTGGACGTAGATGAAGATGAAGAGGAGGGAGTAGAAGACGGTGTACACCACCGTCAGGCCCAGAGTGACGTAGGGGGGTACGGCTGGGCTCAAGGTAGGCGGAGGCATGGACTTGTCCATCGGCGACGGCTCCTTCTCCTTCATCGGGGCCTCCATGACCTGCTCTCCCTGGCCGGGGGAGGAGGGAGCCGGGGCGGAGGGGCCTCTGCCGGTGTTCGCCGCCGGTCTCTCTCGGCTCTCACGCCCGGCAGAGGAGAGGTGAGAGCCGCAGCAAACAAGCGGAAAGCGCGGCTGTGCGCGGTGCTGTCAAGAAGAGGGAGAAAGGAAAAGCAGGGGGAAGAAAACAAGGCGAACTTCCTGCTGCAGAGCCAGAGACAGGCAGAGAGTGAGGCACATGATCAGTGATGAGAAAGAGGCGTTTGTCAGGAGCAGCAGCGGGCAGGAAGCTGCTGAATGAGAGCTGCAGCTAGGAGCTCAGACACACCGAGGACCAGCCTCCCTCCGCCCGCACTCGGTCCAACCCCACCCCCCCCGCACTCATTACGTGACGCTACGCATCAGCTGACGCACGCTACTGTACCTTTAACCCTGTGATGGAGCTTCCCACCGCTGCACTGATCCCAGGAGAGCAGCTCAGAGCTGTTAGATGGATTTACTTTGATTTTATAAAGGTGCATTAAAAAATATCACGTATGAAATAATGGAACAAAATGGACAACATCATAGTAAAATCATTTTAAAAGACACCAGTAAGAAAATGTTACATTACATTATAGAGTTATGGCTTTATTGAACTGATAAATATATATTAAAGGTCCAGTGTGTAAGATTTTGAGGGCTCTGTTTACAGAATATGGCAGAAACTTAATACAATATTCATAACTTTGTTCTCATTAGTGTATAATCACCTGAAAATAAAAATCATTGTGCTTTTGTCACCTTAGAATGAGACTTTTATATCTACAGTTGCTGCGGGTCCTCTTTTTACGGAGTTTGCCATGTGGAACCGCCATGTTGTACAGTAGCCCTTCACGGTAGGATATAGGGGGCAAGACGAGAGTGTTGCACTTGGCCACTACACTGCTAGATACACACACTGGTTCTTTAAAGGAGTATTCCACCTAGATGCACTATAATAAAGTTAGGGGACGTACAAGAGACAGGGCTGGCCCCTATTCATTATATTCATTGTATTATCATATTTGGTCTGACAAACTCAGAACACATTTATTCTTACTTTACACTGACTAAAAAAGAACACATAGACAGAAAAGACAAACCAGAACTTATTCATTACACCAATGATTTAATATAATCTCCATAAACTAACTTTTTATCAATGTATTAACTGGCAATTGATTTATTAATCAAAAGACACAATGCAACAAAGTGAACCTGGAGTCTTTAGGGCTCATGAGGGTCAAAGGTTCAGCACATTAGTTCAGTGTGGTGAGAAGGAGCGAGCACAGTATGCCTGAGCAGTGACTGGAAAAAGAGGCCTGCTTTGCCCAATTGGTAATCCAGCCTTGACAAGATGTTAATGTTCTGATTAATACAGCAGATGCCAACACATTCTGCCTTTTTGACCCAAATACGAGTCAAGCTACAAAAACACTCCTCCCTTCATCTCTACCTGGAAAATATGTACAGCTTTCAAACTTCACACCCACAACACAGTCTTGTGAGGTCTCAAGCTCAAGGCTGTTTTCTTGGAATTTAGACAACTTCTCCAGGGCCCATTGAGACGGAAGAAGGAAGATGCGAGTCTTTTAACAGAGTCGCTGAGTCGTTCTCCTCATGACGAATAAACTGATGGTTATGTGTAAATTCACTGGAGTTCCCCTTTAATTACAACCAGGAGTATTTCAGGCCTGGTCAGAGTGGCAGGATTTGCTTCATGATCCAAGAAGAAACAGACCTCAGTGATGTTTGTTATGGTTAGTAGTAGCCTGTTTTTTTGTTTCACAGGACTGGGTCATGTGAACATGAGAAAGGCCAAGGACAGAGGTCACTCTAAATTCACCTTTGACTGTTGTAATACATTCATCTTTTCACACACAGGATGCTGTCAGCTACAGTCTTTCCCTATTGGCTGTTAAACTTCACTTTGAAGAGCCACATTACCAAAGATTTAAGAAATATGGTCTCTAATGTGTAAAATCGCCGTCATGTGGTTTGTTTCACATTTGTTTTGAGTTGAAGACATGATAATTGTGTTATAATGAAGCTGAGAACTACCTGAAAGCCTTTTAGAGTGTCCAACAAGGGCCTAATGTATATCACCATTGAAGTTCAGTGAATATTGACAGTGTTATAAAAGAATGTATATTTTGTCAGTATATAGTCAGCATTATAGTTAAGTTAGTTAGTATAAAGAATAATACAGCAATATAACATATAATATACTATCAAATATGATATGGTATAGTATGGATGTACAAATATAGTAAAGTATAAAGAAAAATGGAGAATGAAGTGTGTTGTGTTACAGACTGTGCTGTCCACTGCTGTTGTACAGTCTATCTCTATCACAGGTTCCACTGCTACTGTAATCATTTTATCATTCATTGTAATCCATTTTTATTTTTTTTTTTAATTGTCAAATGTGTTGACTTGTTAAATGAACAAAGTAGACATCTGTTGCACGTCTGTCCCTCCTGGGAGAGGGACCCCTCTTTTTGGTCTTTTCTTTGTTTTTTTTTTTTTTTTTTTTTTTAAAAGTTTTTTTGGCTTCACACGAGGGTCTAGGACGAGGGTGTCACTCCCTGTACAGATTCTGAAGCCCTCGAGGCATGTTTTTGCCCTTGCATAAATTAAATTTGTCAGCAGTACAAATGAACAAAGTAGACTCTGTTTGGCACACAGGTGGGACGATCTGGCTGAGTGAGCTGCCCTTCTGTCACAGCTCATCATGGAGGAGATGAGAGGAGGTTTTCCAGGAGTTCTTTGATCTTGTCCTTCATCCTCCTGACTCCATCTTGTTCAGTTCCAGCTCAACCACAGAAATCTTCTTATGAATTGATATTCTCTTACACTTTCTACTAAGACAGAGGCCCTTTTCACAGCAGACATTTTGAGTTAACACAGAAGGAAAAGCACCATCAGACACAGCACAACGTACAGTGAAAATCTTTGACTTACTCCAAAATGAATCTAACAAATAAAAAAGATGACTGTAATGATAGAACATAAAATAATCCCGCAGATGGAGATACATTTATCAAAAGATGCTCATTGCTCCTCTCCTCCAGGTGGAGGCGCTGTAGGACAAACACACACAGCTGGTTTTTGGGGTTTTTTTCCATGGCAACAAGAAAAGAAATGTGCAGTGATGAAGCTGTTGAACATAGACAGAGCTTGTTGTTGACCGTGTGTGTTGTCCCAGCTGTTTGTTGTTCTGTACAAAGAGTGTAAAAAGACTGGGTCCCGCTGTATTACTCAGGCTGCACTACAGTGTCTATTCACAGGCGCGATCCCACTACTGAGCGGCACGGGGGCTTTGACCTGCTCCGTTTCCGACCTGGGCCGGTGCACCCCTCCTTAGACGACCTGGTGGTCCCGGGCTCCCCCAGGAGCACCATATCGATACCGAACTTAGTGCGGACACCCGATCGACATAGTCCGCTGCAGCTCAGAGCTCCTGAGCTCAAGCGATCCGCCAGCCTCAGCCTCCCGGTAACTTGGATTACAGGCGCGCGCCACCGCACCCGGCAGCATCTGTCCTCGTGCATGGGGGGTTTGAGTTTTTAAAACGTGACGTCATCACGCTCAGGTAGCATTTGGTGACGTAAAAAAAAAACAACTCAGAGAAAAAGTGTAGGGATAAATGTAACTCTACAGAGCAAAATAGAATGTAACTGACATTAAAGTGAGTTGTGACATCATCAGGTCTGTATATATAAGGCCACGGCTCTTCAGTCAGTCAGATCATTTCAGACCTTTCAATACGTGACACCACGGTGAGAAAGTGCGAGAAAAGAAAAAAAAAAATTTCAAGAGACAAACGACTGATACAGAATACATCTGTTCGTTAGAAACATACATCTGCAATCTACAGCATTTCTTTGTGACTGATTCTACCAGCCAAAGAAAATGCAGCGCCCGAGGAACCCCAGAGGTGACCAGAGGAGCGATGAAGAGCAGACAGTACGCGGCTGCTTTTGTGAGACCAGCTGCCAACTCAACCAAGAGTTAGAGGAGACAAAAGCACAGCTGCAGAGACAGAAATCCTTTAAAGAGATGTTCATCAACAAGGAAAAAGAGACAAGGCGAGAACTAGAGAGACTGAAGAAGTACACCGATCCATATATATATGATGAGATAACGAGATCTTGCAGAAGAATCGCTTGCAATCTGACTTTGATGAAGCCACTGCTGCACTCCAGGTGGAGAGAGAGAAGAACAAGACTCTCCAAGACCAACAGGACAAGGTCAATGTGTCACTCCGTGAGGTCAACCTAAGTTATCAAGCTCATGTAATTGTTGTCAGACAGCAGGCTGACACCCTTAGGTCTGACCTCGAGAGGGAACTCGAGCAGAAGAAACTCCTGCAAACAAAGTATGAGGAGCTGCAAGAGGCGCACAAAGTGAACCAGGAGAAGTTCTCTGCTGAGCTGGATGCAGAGAAGGACAAGAACAAGATTATCCAGCAAGAAATGGACAAGATCTGCATTTCACATGGTGAGATTACCAAGAAGTATGAAACCGATGTCATCACGGTCAGACAGCAGGCCGACACCCTCCAGTGTGAGCTTGACAAGGAAGTCAAGTCTCATGTGGTCTCAGTGTCAGAGGCCTGGCGTGTGAACCGCAACTTGAGGGCTGAGCAGGAAGCCCTCCGTCAAAAGATGGCAGAGGAGATCACTGTCCTGCAGCAAAATGCCCTTGACAGAGAGAAGATTTTTGGGAGAGAGCTGGAAGAGATGAAAACTCAGCTCAGTGTTCAGATCTCACTGAACCTGAAGCTATCCACTGAGCTCAGAGGCTGAGAGAGAGGCTCTCCAAAAAATCACCGGCCGTGATGACAACCAACCACCAAAGGAGGCTGAAGTCGCTGAAGAGAAGCAGTGCGAGCAGCAGGAGACCATCAATCCTGCACTGGCCCCCGAATCCCAGAGAGAGGCTCAGGGAAATCTTCCAGGCAGGACAGCACGACCACCTTCTGTCTGGAAGACAACCCGTCACTTTCTGGGGTTGAGGAAACCAGAGAGGTGGAAGAGGAGGAGGGAGGACTAAAGTAACATCAAGTTTTGTGGGTTTTCTCCAGGTGCTCTGGTTCCCCCACACGTTGAAGGACGAAAAAAAAAAAAAAGTCTTAGTCCCCCACCTCAAAAACAAAAAAGCAAGCAAAAAAAAAAATTCAAGGTTCAGATATTGTTATATTTTGCAGAAACTTCATCTGTCTGTGTCTTATCTCGATTTAGGATGACATTACAGAAACATGTCTCCTAAAATTATTATAGGATTTGAATTTAGCTGTTATATCCTAACTGAAGATTAAAATTTAATATTCATTCAAATATTTAATTATTTCCACAATCAATTGTTTATGCTAAATTAATTTTTGTCCTTCACGGTCATCTGCAACTGAGAAATTCATGGAAGGGTAAATTTTTTAAGCTACATTACAACTAGTTCACCCATTAACAATAAAGCCTGATTAAAACATGAAATGAATACGTAGAATGCCTCAGAATCTCCTACAAAGGCATAGTTGTGGTATTATGAAGTGGGGCTGTATGAGGTACTTCTAGCTACAGTAGAGAAGTAGAGCTATGCACTGCTGTGGACAGGGTCAGCAGAAAAACACATTTTTGCCACATGAAAAGGTTCATCTCCAAAAAATCAATATCTGTTTAAGTCTACACCATATTACGAATATTTTCAATGTTTAACCTTGCTGTCAGACAAACTTTTAATTTGGTGCTAACTTTAGAACTTCCAACAGCTGTCTGACGGCAAAGCAAATATTACAAGCAATCACTGAGGGGTCACAGACCTCGTGGAAAAGACAACTTTCCCAGTAAAACATGTTTGGTATCAATAGATTCACTGCAATCTTAAAATCCATATAACACCGGCTTCACCACTAACTTAAAAACTAGACTAACACCAGATGATCCACCGTCATTTTCAGAGGGTTAAAAGTAGGCCAAATAAACAAAGAACTGTGGAGGAGAATAATTCCAATATTTACATCATAGTGCTTGATAGATCGGTAGAGTCTAATTCAAATCAAACCTTTGCTTCTATTTTTCACTTCCAGATGAAGTGACTTTTGTTGTTCTGACTCAACCCAGTTAAATTAGTTATTATCTTCATTACAGACTAACTACAACTAACTCACTACAGCCTAATTACGCAGATGCCTTCTCCTCTTAGGCTTCAATCACGTTAACACAGGGATGAAATCTAACACAGCAGGACAGACACAAAATCCCTCAGAAATCATTTACCATGTCCTATTTTGAGTAAAAAATATATATAAAGAAAAAAATTGCCTCATCTAGTGGTTATCTTCTTATTATTGTCTTTGTACAGAATGACAGACTAAAATAAGCATTCATGGAGCACTCAGTCATTTGAAAAATACAATTATTCTCCTTCTCTTTGTGGTAATCTGTGAAATTCCTGCAACTCCTCTGTTGTCTTCCCGCTGCTCCACACCAACTCTCTGGATGAAGTTCACTGAATCACTGACAGAAAAACCTGTTAGTTTACTGAACGTGTGCTGTTCCATTGACTGCTGTGACTGCTGCTCATTGCTCCTCTCCTCCAGGTGGAGGCGCTGTAGGACAAACAAACACTAGTGGTTTCTGGAGGTTTTTCATGGCAACAAGAAAATCCAAAGCAGTGATGAAGCTGTTGAACATAGACAGAGCTTGTTGTTGACCGTGTGTGTTGTCCCAGCTGTTTGTTGAACAGTACAAAGAGTGTAAAAAGACTGGGTCCCGCTGTATTACTCAGGCTGCACTACAGCGTCTATTCACAGGCGCGATCCCACTACTGAGCGGCACGGGGGCTTTGACCTGCTCCGTTTCCGACCTGGGCCGGTGCACCCCTCCTTAGACGACCTGGTGGTCCCGGGCTCCCCCAGGAGCACCATATCGATACCGAACTTAGTGCGGACACCCGATCGACATAGTCCGCTGCAGCTCAGAGCTCCTGAGCTCAAACGATCCGCCAGCCTCAGCCTCCCGGTAACTTGGATTACAGGCGCGCGCCACCGCACCCGGCAGCATCTGTCCTCTTGCATAGGGGGTTTGAGTTTTTAAAACGTGACGTCATCACGCTCAGGTAGCATTTGGTGACGTTAAAAAAAAGCAGCTGTAGTGTTGGAGGCTGGTCAGTACTCATTTTCCTGAAGCTCCCTCACTAATAAAACCTGATTTCAGTCAATAATAATTTTTTTTCATTGCAACACAGTTTAACAACAGAACATGGCACAAGAAATTAATCACAGTAACTGTTCTGAGGTCAGTATGGTTCCCTCTGTTTGGCATACATCTATAATAAATCCAGCCACTAAGTCCCAAAATAACAATCCCAGAGTTCCTTTGAATTGTTGTGGGATTCATATTTTCAGCAACAGAATTCTTGTATATATACACTCTGTATACATGTATGTTTGTGTTCAGGAAGGCTCATATTCACTTTGACAGTTATGGTTCCTATACTTGGAGAAGCAGTGCTCCTTTGGGATGTTGTAGCAGTCCTCCACCACCTGAGGGCGCAGCGAGACAAAACATGCCAGGGATGAGAATCAGAGTTGGGAGGTTGAATAAAATAAGCTGAGTGAAAGAGAAGATAATGATGTGTGTGCTTTTGTTTGCATGCGTACCAACATTCATAATGTGTTCATACACATGTTGATGTTTCCTGTTACAACAGTGGACTAATGAAAACTACATTTACCCCAGATGCAGCAAAACAAACACATCTGGACCTTCATGAAAGCAGATACATCCCTAACATGAGTCATTCTTTGGGTGGAATAACCCTTTAATGATTCACTAACATTTGTTTCAGTCAGACAACTCACGACTGGAATGTTTTATTGCAGCAGCAGAGTACAGTTAGTGTTTGGCGTCAAGGCTCAGACTTCATCACTCCCCGCAGATATGTATACATGAGATATTGAGGAGTGACGGTGACAGTGAGCCATCATTCACTGAATTATTTACACATTAAAAGGTTGATGTTGTTCTGTTACATGTTACATGTTGGTGTGGACACTGTGCAGCTCCTTTTCAGCAGGTCAGAGGTTGAACTGCGCATTGAAGGGGTCTCTCTGATGAATGAAGGAAAATAAGCATGTTATGTCGATGAGAGAGATTTACACCAAACAGTCCTGAATGCCTTATGACGATGGCACTGTTGCCTCGCAGCAAGAGAGTTTCTGGTTTGAACCCCACGTTGGGCCTTTCTGTGTAGAATTTGCACGTCCTCCTCATGTCTGCACGGGTTCTCCCCACTTTCCTCCCACAGTCCAAAGACATTCAGGTGAATAGATGACTCCAAATGAATCCAAATTCAGGCTCATCTATATCCACACCTGAAGAGATCCAAAGTGGTCAGTTGAAAGATGGCTCAATATTCTGAGTGCTTTTGTGAGTAATTTGCTTCATTCACAACTCTTACTGTCACTCTCACTGCGACTGTTTTAGGCTGTTGTTTATATTTTTCCTATTTATATGTTTTGTGTGTTTTCCTGTAAGACTTTGACACACATACAATATGTAGCAATGACATTTGAATATTAACTGTTGAAAAGGATACAAAAGAAACTCAAAATAAATTTAAACATTTATTCCAGGGCTGTTGTATTGTATTTCATCCCATCAACCTCTCCATGTTTGTGTTTTTGTAGCCACTCAGTGTATCTTACCCACAAGCTGCAGTCATGGTCCAGAAACACTCAACTTCTCTTGGATTGTTCCTTCATCTTGAGGCCTATATATATATATATATATATATATATTACATTTTGTGAATTACAGTGTGCCTGGGATGTGTTTAGCTGAGCATAGCAAAAAACACTTGAAGCAGGAGGAAATCAACTGAACCATGCGAAGCAGAAATGTACACTTGACAGAAGCTTGACAATAGTAATATTGTTTTATTCTAGTAATATTGTTTCTGATAAAGACAAATGTTCATGCAAGATTTTGGATAAAACATTACCTAACAAAAAAAAAGAAAAGAAAACACAGCACAGACATCCATCTGAATATGAGTCTTGTTTTTAGATCATGTTGGCCTGTTGATGTGATAATATCCAGATTACAGCAACTACAAAACATCATTTGACACTGAAAACACAGCATGAATTGGATCTTTGGTAAAGATGAGGAAATCCAGGAGAGATATGATGAGTCAGACGTGCAAAGAAACTCTGAATAGGAGGAAATGACATCATAATATTTAAAAGAGGTCTAATAATGAATGAGGAAGATTCACTTCAATACAAACATACAGATGAAGGTGCGTTTAAATGCTGGAGGTCCATTGCTTCTTGTCATAAATATGCAATTCCCTCTAAGGCACCCTTCCCTTTGATGGAAAGACATTTCCCTACAAACTGAATAAAAGCAAATACTGATAGTTTGTTTTTGATGCTTCAAAAGTCAGCAAACATTTTTAACTCATTTGCCAACACAATCATGAAATGAATAACCATTTTCTGCTAATATCTTTCCAAACTTTCAAACACCATTTCAGCTGATGTAATACATCACAGAAATAGATACGTCATATCTTCTTAGTGACTTGTGACTCGTGCCCCGTTTCTTTAAAAGAACAAGGTTGAATTCATCAGCATCACCTGCTCGAACTCCTCCATCTTTCTGACCTTCCACCACGTACATATCCTTCATTTATCCTTCAGTCATCTTGTAAACACAAATACACAGTGATTAAAAACATAAATAAATGCTGATGGTGTCCCTTAACTCACAACATTGGAAGCAAAGCCTTACACATTTGAACTAAAAAGAGGAACAGCAGGGTTTATAACATTATAGTGACTTATGGTGTGTTTAAATGAGCCCCTGGACACACAGCAGTTGAATAAACTACCCAGCGTGCAGCTGTCATAAATTTTGAGCTAATTTTAAGTCTCACCTCTAAAGAAAAACTAAACACTCCTTTCTAACAAACAGTAACATAACATACATTTTACACAAGTTAAACCTCTAATGTCTCATCTATTCACAAAGAGGTTTTAGTCAAAGTAAAAGAACTGAAATATTTTAAAGGACCCCATGAAACAAAAACAGAAAAAGTTGATCATGAAATGCTGCTATGATAAAAACAAGAGTGTAGAGAGCATGTCAGACAGTGACATGACCAAACACAGCAGTAACTGAAGGAGAGGCAGTGACGAGATGAACACCTGTGTCTGTACACTGTGACCTCCTCACAGCCGCTGGCTGTCCGCTGACTTTTCTTTGGTAGCAACACGAGACAAAGTATGAAGTAAGCTTGTGTGTTTTTGGTCTCCATCGGCTCTTTTATCTTACAAGCAAATATGTTCAGTTTCATGGGGCCTTTAAATACTTTTAATAATCAATAACACTCTTTGTACAGTCTACTCTACTTCCATGTCAACAGTTCAAAAACATAATCCACATACACACTTATTGACAACACTTTACAATGACAGTCTAGCTTTTCATCCGTCAGAAATAAAACACTGACACTGGGGCAGCTCTGTACAAACTGGGGCAAAAGGTGCTGTTTGGGGGGCTTGTA
Source organism: Argyrosomus regius (assembly GCA_946959425.1). Lineage (NCBI taxonomy): Eukaryota > Metazoa > Chordata > Actinopteri > Sciaenidae > Argyrosomus > Argyrosomus regius. Next base: position 20,228,929 of record OX336894.1, read on the forward strand.
TGAGGATGCATACTACTACATGCTTTCACACAAACATGCTTTCTTCAAATGACAAATAAAACATCTTCAGTTGGACTATTTTGTTAAGAATTTGTTGAAAACAGCTAATACTTTTCCTCTCCTTCTCTTTCCTCTGTGTCATACAGAGGTCAAAGGTCAAGGAGACTCCAGCAGAACTTAACTGAACTTAACCTGGGTTAACCAGATCAAGGACAGCGTCCCTGTTTATTTAGGCCACCCTCAATGTGAATATTCTGTGGCCACACGGTCAAGTTAAGAGTTTAGCTCATCAGACACATTTCTTTAGTGTTAGTCTTTTTATGTTTAAACATATTTAGCTCTATTCTTGATCACATTCCTCACTGAAACTGAAACAATAACTAATAAAAAAAAAAGATTAAAAATGAGAAACATGTCTGATGTCATCCAAAATGTAACATATTTAATAAGATCTGAAATATCGAGGAATCTGTTTTATGCTAATTCTTGTGGACTGATCATGACCGCATTGACTTTACAGAGCAACAGTGCAAAGGCTTATAGAACAAATACATGTCACAGTAACAGAGCAAGCTAACTGGCAGTCTTTTTAAGGGAGCGTGGCTGGAAATGTAAGGCACTACAGTCTCAGTTGGAGCGTCTCTGCATCCTTCAGTACTCCATTAATCTGCTTGGGGAGAAACCGGTGGTGGAACTGAGATGGAAGAGCGTCTGTCCTCATTCACAAACTCCCAGAAAGTTTGTTGATCCATTCAGAACCGTCCTCACATTCATAATATGCATAATCAGAAGAGCAGACGTTATTTCTGCGGTGAGACTCCCTCCAGGTACGACAGACAAGGTACAATTCGAGGTTCGGCTCGCTGGCATGTGCTACTCTTCAGGTAGAGTTTGGGAGTGAGGACAGAGCATGAAGAAGCTTCTAGTACGGAGGAGACGAGGGGAATATTTGTGTGCTTACAGTCGAGTGAAAGGACCCACGTTAAGAGGCCCTCGCAGTTTGGGAGAGGAGCAGGAGTTGGTGCTGAACGTGGAAGAGGGGGAGGAGGAATAAGGAGAAGAGGAAGCAGATGAAGAGTCACCGCTGCTGTTCAGGGTGAAGACACTGGAAACGGCCACATCCACGATACCTTGACATAGCTCTGGATACAGTTTCCTGGCGGGGGAGGGATAATAAAGTGTCAGCTTCCCCTCACAGTCGTGTTATCGATTGAGTTCAAATAAAGTCTAATGGAAACACACAGCTAGCTGTGACTGATTTAATATCTAGCATGGGAAAATAATGACACTTTTACTTTGAAAAACTTCACTGAAGAGTCAAAGATCCAAAAATATAAATTCAGGAGTAATGAGTCAAATATTTAGCGATAAAACAGTTTATATATTTTTAAAGATTTCCTATTCTTTAATCCGACCCTCCATGGAAGAAAAACGACAAACACACAAACAAATATTCCAACATTTCAGCCAGGACATTTATAGATAATTAGGAAAATAGATGAAACGCTTGTCTTCCCCATATTCTAAACAGAAGCCAAAAAAGTCTGTCTAAATGGAGCCTGGAGGAACAGATGTGGATAACAGAAAAAGTACAAAGTTGCAAGATTCACAGCCGGGGAAGTAAAACTGAAAAACATGAATGATCCATTGAATGTTACTGACTGTGCGCAGGCTGGAGCTCCGTTGATCTCGATGAGCCACACTTTGAAGCTCTCGTCCACCATGAAGTCAAATCCAAAGAGCTGGAAGCTCTGGTAGGACAGGTGCTTGGTGCTGATTGTCGGCTCAATACATGTCAGACAGCTCCTGTAAAACCAGACAGTGAAATCATTCTCAGTCATCTGACTGCTGATAACAAAGACCTAGACAACCTCATGCTGTGTGCTAATTCATCAGGAACATTTCAGGTCAGTGACCTTTAGAGACCTTGACTGAATTTAAACGAAATGCACAATAAAGAAGCTTCTTTTTGATGATGGTGATGGTAGCAGCTATTTGACATCATAGTCAGATTTTCACAGTAATAATAATTAAAGAAGAGATGCAACTTAAATGTCTAACTAAGATGTAACACACCACAATAACTAATACTAAATACTACATGTGTACTAATAATACTGCTCTGTGATTTTTTTCTTACTTAATAATAAAACTTTGGAGCTTCAGAGGCTGAAATGTTTTAAAAGAAAGATGAATAACTTTACTGTCACTCATATTTTACTCATTATTAACAAGACTAAGGATCTATAGCCATATCTGTGAGGCTGCACCTGAGCTAAATGCTCACAATGATCATGCTTGCATGTTGGTTGCAATGTTCACTGTGTTAGTTTAGCATATTTGCTATCTACCTGCTAACATTTGCTAATTAGCAACCAACACGAAGGTAGCAGAGGCTGATGTGAATGTCATTAGTTTTGCACGTATCTGGTAATAAACCCAGGTAACTGACAAAATAAAATGTTGACCTGATGATGGTGCTAGAAGGACTTATTGAAAAGGGGCCTTAAATATCTGCAGCAAATTTCAAGGCAAAAATCAAATATTTGTCGAGATATTCCAGTGAACTACAAATGTCGACCTCATAGTGGTATTAAGGGGAAAGTTTAGGGGGTCATCAAGGTCAGCCGGCTTCATCCTCTGAGGAACATTCATGTCTGTACGACGTGGTCGACCAAAAGCCTTTCCTAGAGCGATGCCACTAGCATGCCTCAAAATGCTGTATCTGCCTAAAGGGTGACTTTGAAAGCTGAAGTACCTGGCAAATTAATTTTGTGGTTTTATTTTTAGTCAACAATCCTATCAGAGTTCCACAAAGATAATATGATGTGATGCTGTGGAGCAGACATGCCCTCAAACTACAACTAAATTGTCTCATCTCATTTCTCTTGTTTGTATCCAGCTATCCAAAAGAGTCAAATGTATCCGAGCACCCGAGTTTCTTGAACATGTATTTACTTACACTGTCATCTAGGACAGATCTGACTTGACAACTCAGTCGGCATTTTTAGCATTTGGGTCTGGAAAATGTCTCCAACCACACAAATATGCCAGTCTTGTCTCAGTGATATAGTATAACACTGATATATGTAAATATATGCTTCCTATGAGAGGAGATCTAAAAACAGCAGCACAAAACATGAAGGACCTACTTTATGATCTGCTTGATCTGAGGTAATATGGTGGTCTCCAGGGTGACATTGTGAGTGTTCAGCAGGTACAGTCTGAACTCATCAAAGAACATCTCGTTCCCCTCCTCATATCGTCCGTAGTTCTGGGAGTGCTCCTTCTGGATGCAGTGATTGGTCAGGTGGCTTGTCATATCCTGTAGGTCAGAGCTGTTGTAGGGCTCTGAGGAGGTCCGCAGCACACCCTCCCGGTATAAATAGATGTTGTACTGATGGTCCACTAACACCCAGCTCCTAGCAATAGTATGACACAAAAGACTCACTTATAAAGTCCAGACAGACTAACATCTCTGTGGATTTGGGATAAACATAAAAGACTTGCCTGATGTCAAACTTCCGATGTCCCGGCTCCAGAAGCAGAGGTTTCTCCAGATACTTCTGAATAACATGAACCTGTCCCTGATTATCAATGTACTCCAGCAGCTGATTAGCATCATGGGATATCAAGATACCAGCACCTGTTGCGATAAAACCAGATATGTTAATGTGTTATAAACACCATCTGCCTCACGCTCAATCAAAACAGCAGACAATACAAGCAGTAATCACGTCAGGGAGAAAACAGCTGCTTTTAACAGAGCTAAACTTTTCTGAATAGCTCTTTGATTCAAGTTAATATAATTTAAGAAGACATGAGATTCTTCAAGACGAGAAGAAGAGGCTAACTTGGATTAAAGCAGTGAAACGTGGCTCATGGATTTCACCTTTAGCTCCAGCAGATGACTTGGCTATCCACACTGTGCCTTCTCCACTTTCTTTTTTAGAGTGATAGGAGGCCAAGAAAACTTCCCGCTCATCCGTCTTGGGATTGTTCTTCAGATGGCTAATGCCATTTGTAGCTGGAGCAACCGGGGTGTTGAGGTTAGTCGGATATATAATGTAAGATTCCGGGAACCAGTTAGAGGAGTCGGACAGCTCTGGGCTGGTCTTTATTAGCCTGATGGTAAAGAGGGGAAATGGTCAGCTAATTGCAATTTCAATAATTCATATGCAGAAAAAGTACATCAGTAACATGAGTCAAGACAGAACATATGGATTTTTAATTTAAAAAGACAGATACACACTTGACCAAAGACGCCTTCCTGCAGAGCTTGTCTGCTCCTCTGTAGTAATTCACCAACTGCATCAGTCCTGGCTCGTGACCTGTAAAGTCCACAGTATTATAAAATGCATCAAAATAGCCACATGTGCACATCTAAATGAGAGACGCACTCTTTCCACATGATGCCGGAGCAAGACAAGGCTGCACAGTCACAGCAGCTGTCTCCTCCTGAGTGGGTGTACGCTAAATATAGCACTAACATACTCTTCTGTCTGCTGTCAGCATCATGAGAAATAACAAAGAGCATCCTTTACCTAGACGTCCAAAGGGCAGTCTGTTCCGTTCACCAAGCATTAAGTTGAATCTGGGATTGTCTCTTTTCAGCCTCTTCCATTGTCCAGTGGAGACGAGGATTTTGGAAACTTCTGCATAAACAGAGCTGTTGTCGTCGCGGGTGACAAAGGTGTACATCGGGGAAGTCATAATGCCACGTTAACTGCGAGGGGGAGTATATAATAGAAACGACTGGGTGTGTAAATAACTTAGCTGTTTGGCTAGTTACGAGGCTATCTGGTTGGCACTGCAGCAGACAGACCGTTCAGGGTTATCTCCTCTGTCCGTGCCATGAGTCAGTCATATCCTCTCCACTCTTCCCTGTTAACTCACACTATTTTTTCTGAAGCCCCTATTCAGAAGTCTGAAGCTAACATGTATTTATATAAAACATAACAACACGTGAAGGATAGCAAGTTAATGTTGCTCAGCATACAGGGTTCCCTCAGTAACCCCCAGACAAGGGTGTGACTGACTGCTGCTGCCGGCTCCTGGGGCTGGTCCCGTCTGGATTCATTTACATCCCGTCTCCGGTTTAGCTACAGCTAACGGACTGCGATCACTATGAGCAGCTATCCGGGAAACTTTTCCGGTCTCCCCCTCAAACACAAAGACTTTAATATTAAATACAGCCAAATATTAACTAACTGCCTAGTTGGCTACACAATATAACAAACGCAGCTTATTTTCCCACCGGCGGCGTACGCTCCTCTGAACCTCCGCAGCCGCTGTCATCCACTGTCGACGGCATAAACAAAAAGCTCCACGGTTGTGGTAAGTGTAGTTTACGCGAACACTGATACCACGGGTAATTGATACTTAACTGTCTCTTATATATTATAAAAGTAAATTAACATGACCTCGAGTATAATTTCTGCATAATAATTATTCTTTAAAGGACAATTTATGTCGAAATTCAGTGCGCGAGTGAATTTCAACAACGTTCGTACTGCATTTCCCAGAATACAACACGATAAAGCGACTGTCTCATCGTCTATACAGAGTGGCCACAAGATGGCGTCGTAGACCTCACAACAAGTGAGCAGCTCGGAGTTTAATGTTGAAACCAAAGTTCAGAGGAAATAAGTTTTAAACTAAAGAAAAGGCTCTCTCTCTGGGGGAGACTGCGTCGTAGTTTTTAATTCATTATCCTCAGTCGAAAGGTTTTACGTGGAAATTGATGGAGTGATAGTAACACATTAACAGATAGTGAGCAGTCTCTGGGCGAACCTGGAGGATAAATGGAGCACTCCCTAGTCGTGACAAGTTTTGGGTCCCATTCCAATATTTTCAAATAAGTTATTTGCTTCCGCTTACTCTCTATTATTTGTATATTTTCATTTAAAAATCGACGTGTTGTCGATTAAATCAAGACAAAGTAAGGTCAGTTTTGGTTTTGTTTCTACATTCGGTGAAAGCGATGATGAGAGACAAATTTAGGTTTTGGATGAACGAATTGGAACGTGGCAGGAAGTGGTAAGAAACTCGGGGCGCGAAAAACTACACGGCAAGTGATAATACAGCAAGTTTCAACAAGTCGACGGTATAAAACTTGTGTTTGTAGTGTAGCACACATTTATATTTGTCATATTATCATAAGAAGATATCACTAAGAGTAAGTGACATCATTCACCCTCAGTATTGTGGCCTGTTGTGTGTCGCGGGGTATTTTCAGTGCCTGTTTGTCAGTAGTAGGTGCTGTCCACAGACTGTTTATATCTGCATGTCATGGAGGATAGGCTTGATTTCCCACAGTGAATGATAACTTAAAGTTAAAGGACACCAGAGCAGCTTTGTCAGTGAACTTCCCTCCACCACAGGTACATAACCTTTAAATTAACTAGATATTTATCGGAGTTGTCCACCACACAGCAGGTGTATATTGTTCTCTCTTGTCTTTGTGTTTAGAGGTCATCCCAGCATGGAGTCTAACAGAGCATGTTTTTAAAATTGAAGTGTTTCAAAGACATGGACATTTACCAGGCAGGGATGCTAATGAAGGACATCCAGCCCTCTTGGAGCTCGACACATACTATTGATGAAATGTCAGAATATCTCAGCTTCTGCAGCTTTTAACCATGCTTGTTCAAAATATGCTCTTCTGTGAAAGTTATCAGAGTTCAATAGAGAGAGTTCAGAGTTCTATATCAGTGGATCCCTGTGTCATATGGCCATACATGTCACAGAACTGTAACCTTTTTGTGTGGGTATGGGTCAGGGGTGATGTGTGCCTTGGCTTGTACTGAGGTCATGTATTTTTAATAAGTTTTGTCTCCTCTCCCTCACCAGACTGGAGCAGGCCAGGCATGAGTGGAGCACACCTGGACGAATGGCAGAGGAGGTCCTTTGACATTTCATCTGGCAACTGTACACCTGAACAGACGGCTGATGCGTACCGGGCCCACATCCTCTCCATTCAGTATGCATGGGCAAGTTCCCAGCTCTCTCAGGCCGGCATGGCCAGCCTGCTCAGGACCTACTCGGAGCGCTATGCCGCAGTGCTGGACTCAGATGACCCCCGCACAGGGCTTAACAACTATGCAGAGAGTGCTCTGCATCTGGCCCGCAGTCAGAGGAACTACAGTGACAAATGGGAGTCCTCCCTGACCATGGAGAGTGTGCTGGAGCTGCCTTGCGTGCAGAAGATGATTCAAGCAGGGACAGGTGGAGGAGGCTCCCTTGTGGCACCAGGAGATGTTGACATATCTGTGGGGCAAGAGAACAGAGGCAGCTCCCTGTCTGCTGCCTTTACTGGAGTCAGGTCAGAGGCTGCTTTGTTCAAACCTATAGGACCACCACAACCTAAAACAGAGGTTAACATTACTGCCAGTAATCCTGCTACTAATATAACGTCAGAGAGGCCCAGAGGTTGTGATGGGATCTCAGGTAATCCAAACTCCTTCTCCCGACCTCCAGCCCGACCACAGTCTGTGTTTAGTCATCCTTCTTCAGTTCCACCACAGGGAAACCCTGGCCCTGCAGCAGGCGCACAAAACTATCAGTCGTCCTTCTTCTCCACCTCCAACCCATCTAAGCGCAAGAATTTTTACAACACAGATGGAGGGGATGTGGGCAGGGGACAACACGGAGGTCATGCAGGTACTGACCCACGAGCAGGAAGCAACTTCAAAACTGCACGCGAGCAGTTCATCGTTGATCAACATAAAAAACATTCCCATCAGTCCCAGAGAGGTCAGACCGCTGGGATGGCTGCAACTGTGAAGAAATCTCTGGGTGCTAACAGACCTCGAGGTACATTCTCTAAATTTGTGTCACCTGTTCCACGACAGGAGGAGGAGGAAGGTGGGACGAGTCATAATTCTAATCAGGAGCCTCAGATCCTGGATGAGCGTCTTAAAAACTTTGAGCCAAAGATAATCGAGCTCATCATGAGTGAGATCATGGACCACGGGCCTCCTATTACCTGGGATGACATAGCAGGCCTGGAGTTTGCTAAAACCACCATAAAGGAGATCGTGGTTTGGCCAATGCTGCGACCTGACATCTTTACTGGCCTCCGTGGTCCACCCAAAGGCATCCTGTTGTTCGGACCCCCAGGCACTGGAAAAACTCTGATAGGAAAATGCATAGCTTGCCAATCAGGTGCCACCTTCTTTAGCATCAGTGCTTCATCGCTCACATCTAAGTGGGTGGGTGAAGGAGAAAAAATGGTGCGAGCCCTGTTCGCCATTGCCCGCTGCCACCAGCCTGCTGTCATTTTCATTGATGAAATTGACTCACTGTTGTCCCAGCGGACAGACGGGGAGCACGACTCATCACGTAGAATAAAGACAGAGTTCTTGGTTCAGCTGGATGGGGCAGCCACAGCAGCCGAGGACCGCATCCTAGTGGTGGGCGCCACCAACCGGCCTCAAGAGATAGACGAGGCTGCCCGACGACGCCTGGCAAAGCGGTTATACATCCCCCTGCCTGAGGCAGCCGCCCGATGGCAGATAGTTACTAACCTCATGTCACGAGAGAAGAATCAGCTGAGGGAGCAAGAGCTGGAGAGCGTGGTGACAGCGACTGAAGGCTTCTCAGGGGCTGATATGACTCAGCTGTGCAGAGAGGCAGCGCTGGGGCCCATCCGCAGCATCCAGCTCAGTGACATCGCCACTATCACTGCAGATCAGGTGCGACCAATCCTGTACACTGACTTCCAGGAAGCTCTGAAGACAGTACGACCCAGTGTCTCATCAAAAGACTTGGAGTTGTATGAAGAGTGGAATAAGACATTTGGATGTGGACGTTAAACCTGACTCCTTATCGTCATTATCCTCTACCTCTATTAAAGTTATGGATGTTATGTTATTCTCAACTTGGAGTTTAGATAAACAAATCTTAAATACTGTCTTTATTGAACACAAAGCACACAGAGTTCCTGGATCAACATCACTGTGACAGTCTCATCAAAAAGCTCCACAAATATTGTTTTCTAAATGCAGAGATGTGTGTTAGATACTGAGCAGGTGTATCTGTTATTTTGTCCACCCCCTCTGTGTCCAATTGGTCGTTTTAGTTTATCTCTTTACAGCCAGGCTGCTGTTTTGTGATTCATTAACACCAGTCTTATATAGGCTATTGTAAGTACACTTGGAATAGAAATACAAACACATCAGCTGAAATAAGTGAACTGTGGGTTAACTCAGTTTTGAAGATGTCTAAAATGTGGATATATCCTTGTTATCTTTATTCTTATTCACAGTAATCTTTGTGGTGAGAGCTGTGTAAATAGCTCCCAGCTGTTTGCATTATGAACTCATTTTCAGGAGTTTGTTATGGCCAGACTGATTTGTTTAGATGTTAATTTTACTGTAGCTTTGTGGTTTGGTGTAAGCGTGAGGCACCATGTTGTGTTCCAGATGAATCAGTGATATCTGTTTAAATTCATTCATAGCTGTTGGCATCCTTTTTGTAATATTTTGAGCATAAACAAGACATTCTCACCTATATCATATACGGTTCATGTACAGACTGAGTTATTGCTTCAGTTTGTTTCCATTAATTACATCCCTAAAATTGTATTTTTTTCCTAATAATAATAAAATAAAACTTGATTTAAACGTCTGTGTTTGTGTCAAAATTGAAACAAATCATTAGTAAGTTTATCTCCAGAGTGTTGTGGTATTTTCCCACCCGGTCCTCCTCCCCGTCTAATCCACAGAGGGCAGTATGATCACTTTGTTAAAAACTCTTATTTGCACAGCTCTGTAACATTTCGCCTGAAGTCTGGTTGTCCTGAAATGTTCCCGAGGCTGGATGTGTTAATCATATCCGAGGAAGTTGGGCAACACCGAGAGGATTCATGGCCTCATGCTTAAAAAACGCTCCGAAAACTTCACTTTTGCTTTGCCTCCCTTCCTGTTTGTGATCAAGACAGTCGTGGACTCAACAGGAAAGTCTGTTACTGCAATACATCCCTTTTATTAGACAATAAGCGTGAGCACAATACCTTTTATTTTAGTACTGATCTTAATCCACAGGGTTCATGGCTGGTCTAGATGTATATATTTCAAACTGTCCAGTGTATTTCTCGGCAATCATTAATAAATAAGACGGCCACTTGCTTTCTTCACACAGCAGAAACTTTGTTACTCCATTGCCAAGTGGTCATCTGAGATTCTTAACATTGTTGATATGTTTTGAGCTGAATGCCTCACTGGTCAGACATACACTGCCAGTGAAGAGGACCATTATAGATTGTGCACACACTAAATGAAATTCTCATGTAAAATTAATGAAGCAATCTTTGAAAATCTGGAAGACCATGAAAAAAGACTTTCATTTATTTTTCATCTTTTTGTCAAGTTGCTGATAAATATTTCAGATGTGTGGTTGGCCTCTGTGTCCAAACTTTGTTGAATTAGCCAGCGCTGAAAGTAGTCACACAACCCCCCCACCCCACCCCACCCCCTCGGGCATCTCTGTACACCGAGACTCCTCACAGCTGGACTGGGACAGATGCACAGAATTCCTCTGGTGCCGGTGAGATCCATAGAGTATGAGCTGAAAACGGTGCCATATGGTGTAAGCTTGTAGCTCAATTTGACAGTGGCTACGGTCACATCTGGGGTTAGACAGTACATTTATTTAGACAGTACATGTATTGAAAAAAACAAGAATAGATACTACCTATATGCTTGTCATTGAAATTTGGAATTGAGGTAGAAATGTATGATGATGGACTAAGTAACCTGTGGAAGTTTAATGTCTAAATGTGATATGCTGATCAGGCATAGACAGTGGTGGAAGAAGCACCTTTTAAATATCCATTACAAATAGAAGTCTTGCATTAAAAATGTACCAGAATAAAAGTATAGAATTATTTTGAGAAAAATGTAGGAATAATCTTTTTTATATATATTATTTATCATCAGCATTATTTTGAAAATAGCCATTCATAGCATTCAAATTCTGTAATAACTTCTTCTACTCGAGCTGTACGCATCACAGAGTCATATTGTGTTTGCAATTATTATTGACACCTCTATTATTATTAGTAAAACAACATGGCTTTGTTTGGCTGCATTGTAAAAGCCTCCTGAGTCTTTTACTACTATATATAACATGGTCCGTTAATACTAATTCACCCGGGCATACGTAGCATTTCACTGGTTTTAACTATGCAGTTCTGTCCAATGTTTCCAAGTGGGTCACAAGATAAATGTGAGGGTCTGTAAGGTGATTCACGTTGCAGAAAAGAAAGAAAGAAAGAAAGAAAGAAAGAAAGAAAGAAAGAAAGAAAAACAAGGTCTGCAGCAAAAATGTATATGTATTCTCTAATCTTTCCTTTTGTGATCTAATCTTTTCCTTTTGGGAAAATCTACCTTTTTGGGCCTCAAACACTTCAAATGAAACTATGTGAGAAGTTTAGGGGAGAAATGTCTTTATTGGAACTGCAACAGCTTATAGACATGTGCGGGACAAAGAGACACTGACACTTTTTTGTAACTCGTCATGTGACATGTTGGAAACCACTGGCTTAATCTGTAATCCTTTATAAAAACAATCAAATGTTTTCAATATATATATATAAAATCTTAATCTGAGAAGTATCTAAAGCTGTTAAATACATATAAGTGTAAAAAGAAAATTTCTCTCTGACATATGGTCAAGTAAAGTAGCAAAAAAATAGAAATACTGAAGGACAAATGCCTCAAAGTATGCCCATTCCCGAATAGACATCCAGTCGTGAAGAAAAGCCAAGAGAGACAATCAAATGTGATATTTAATTGTGCGGTCATTCCCAAATTTGAAGTTGAAACAGTGACCAAATTGACAAAGTTTGCAGTCAAGTATCTATTTTGGCCCTTCATTAATGGGACACAGTCATGTAAAGTGTGAAACTAAACTAACATCTTGTTGGATCCTGTTAACAGTACAATTGGATGTGGTTAAGTCTGATTCTTAAAGGAGTATTTCAGTCAGCTGGCTGAAAGAGGAAGTGAGATTTGGGATTCTGGCAGGGCCAGAGTTGGTTGGCCAGATTATCCCTCTCATGCAAATACCCTCCCTCCCCTGTTGGGTCCCAGTCAAGCGTGGGGGGGCTCAGCGTTGGCCACAGCTGCTTCCCGTTTCTGCTAAATCACACAGCAGCCATCTGGATGAGGCTGCCACCGCACAACGCCACTGAGCTCCTCTGCCGGCCTCGGCTGGGTCTCTCCAGACGGGCCTGGCCCTCAGAGCCTCGGCCCCTACCTTCTGCTCCAGTGCCTGATCCTCTCTGTCCCAGCTCTCTGCTGCTGCCACTCCTCAGAAGACCAGCGGGACTCTTCAGGTCCTGGACACAGCACATGACGACATGCTGGTGTGTGTGTGTGTGTGTGTGTGTGTGTGTGTGTGTGTGTGTGTGTGTGCATGGAGGGTCTCTACATTCATACACACCCTTAATGTGTGTGTGCTACGTATGCTCCCAGTACTCCCTTGATGTCACAGTTTTAACACGAGGGTCTCTGTGCAGACAAATGCCACCATGATGTGTCAGCCTTGGGTTCTCTGTCTGTTTAGCATCCACTGATAAAAAGATCAGTATTTGTTGGGAGAAACTGAACTTTGCAACCACACATGGTAATTGTTCGGCATGTGAGGTGTTTATTTATTCACTTCTTGCTATAAATGTTCTTTTAGTGTTCAGTGTTTTTCTATTTTGAACTCAAATGTCAGTCATTCATTCTTCCTCGGCTCTTCCCTGACAGCTAGGAGTGAGTAGCGTCTTGAATGACATCTAAACTTAATTATTTCAGCAGGTTCCAGAGTCTGAAATAAAAATCTCCATATTTCTTTAGACGGTAAAATGATAAAGTAAAAAGTAGCATGGTCCTAATTTACTGCAAACTTCAAACTGTCATGTCGTGGTAAACATAGTCCAGTAAAGGAAAACTATCCTATTAAAATGATTTGCTATAAAATATCCATTTAAGAATATATAAATATGATCCCAAGTATCTACAGGTCTTTTAGTAAGCCTCCATTCATTTGACAATTTCATCATCAAGCATAAGCTCTGCTTTCTCCTCATTTTTTCACTCATTCACTGGAAAATAAAACACGTCCTCACTCTTTGTGCATATATAAAATATCCTTTATTGATATTTTGCAAGCATAAAGCTCCTTCAAACCTCAAATGGCTCCTTTTCATTTTGTGACTAAAACAATTTGTAGCCATCAGGTATAAAACAACAACAAAAAAAAGGCCAAGATAACATTTTTCCTTTAATAAAACTAAAAATAGCTTCCAGCAGCAGTCATGTTTTTACCTCAAACACATTTAGTACAATTGGACAGAAAGAGATGCAGCTTTTATTCACTACTCTACAGACAAACATCGATCACTGTAATAAATACAAAAACAGACAGGCGTGTACATGTGATATAAATAATATGTAGGTTGGTAACAAGTACAAGAACAGGTTTTGGAAGTCTTTGGAAGGAAATGTAGGGTTATCTACACTGACTGAAATTTGTATTGATTGTATTTAATATTGATATTTAAATGGTGTTTTCCTTTCAGACACTTCAGTACAGAGACTTGTAAGGGTGGAAATATTTTCTATTTTAAATAAAGAAACAGAATTGCTGCCTGGTTTTCCAAAAGAAAAGACAAGTTTATACATTTTATACATGTGGCAACTGTAAATACATGATTTAAAACCTATGTAGGATGTGACAGTAACTCTGCTGTGTTATTATTTTGTTTCTTTCATACAGACAGATGGACTAGTCTTCCTCTTGATGATATTTGAAATGAAAACAAATGCATTTTTTAATAGTTGTGTCCAACAAACATGCATACTTTGTATAAAAAAACACAACTTTCAGACATCAACAGTGTATTTTACATTTTATATTTCTATGCATTTATTGAGTGACTGTGGTTTTCCATATGTACACCTGTTTGTCTGTGTGTGTGTGTGTGTGTGTGTGTGTGTGTGTGTGTGTGTGTGTGTGTGTGTGTTCTCTGGTCGATGGCACTCAGTAGCGATGCTCCCCTCGCGTTATGTGAGAGGAGAACTCGTATCGGTCTTGACTCCGGTGACCACAGAGGTTGCACTCGAAGGGGTCTCTGAAGCCATGGCAGCCCATGTGAATGGTGTACATGACGTGGTCCAGGAAGAGAACGCGGCAGTGTTCGCACCGGTACGCCCTCACCTGCTCCCCGTCTGCCGTCACCACCTTGAAGCCCTCGGAGGCCATCTCAATGCTGGCCCGGATGGCATCGTACTGCCTCTGCTGCTCCTCCTTCACCAGAGGGAGCACGCCGTTCCTCACCCCGGATGTGATGTGGTTGGTCAGGTAGATGAGGCCCGAGGCCGTCCCTCCTGAGCGATCCTCATTGTTGCTCTCGGTGTCTGTGGAGTCTTGGCCGCTGTGGCTGGGCGAGCCGTCCTTCTCGCTGGAGGCAGACTTGGAGTTGGAGAGCAGCAGCAGGTTCTCTGCTGCGCTGTCTTTGGCTGACAGGCCCGTCCCCGTGTGGCCCTCAGAAGCCGGCTTGTGGAGGGGGAACATGGAGCTGAGGCCCACATCGGAAGAGGAGGCCGGGGATGTCTGGACCAGAGGCCGGAGTGACTCGGCGCCAAGGTAGCTGATGGCACTGTTGATGGCCTGGTCGATGACGTGGGGCTGAATCATCTCACCTGCTCCTCCGTCGTAGGAGAGGTCTGACAGACGTTTGTCACCTGTGAGGCCAGACAGAGAAAAACAGTCAATGTGAAGGTTATACTTCACTGACATCCTGTGATTTCTCCATCTTAATACAGAGCCTACTTCTCTCGAGTCTTAAAATGACTCACTCTTTTTGTTTTCTTCTCTGATCTCATAGTTTCCTCTTGTTATTTCTAGTCTGAGCATTTCTCAACATTTTATTTGTTTACCTCTTTTGTTATCATCTTCTTAATTGTAAATTAAATTACATTGAACATTCAGTAAATATCAAATCAAAGTCTTAATTAAACAAGTTAAAGGCATATTTCATGATCCGGCTGAACTGCAAAAATAGACTTGTCTGTCACACTGCATGCACTCTGCAGAGCCGAGGTAGCAAAGAAAATTGCAAAACTGAAAGAACACAAAACACACTGCAGCTTCCATAGGTGCAGCAGTCACACTGATTTTTCAGCAAAAGTAGCGACATTGTATTTACACAAAGGAAGCAGATTTTGGCCCTTACCCACAAACTTCTGTGGCATAGTGCTCTTACGTTTAGCTACATTATTAGCTAGTCTGTCTAGCACCAAGGCTCTGTCAGATCCGGTCTGGCTTAAGTCTTCCCTCTGCTCATTCTGGTTGCTTTCTTCCTTTATTACTGGAAAGCAAGACAGAAAAGTAGATTTCAGAGTCATAGTAATTTGTGATGAACTGGCGCCTGATAACACATGATGGTATTTTTCTCATTGAGCACAGAGCGGACTATTCTGACACATGTGAAGCACTTGGTCTATAAATACAATATTTGTTCATGCTCAGAGATGAGGTGTAGATGCGTTTCTTAAGAATTGTATAGTGTGTTCATTCAATGTATGACTGCTGGGTATATATGGACAAACACAGAACTTTATACTGACATTACACAGACAGCTCTGCAGATATTTTGCATAGCACTTACTAACTGCATTAGCCTACATTCAAACAGAAATGACAGTAGTTTAACCTGACCTGTTGGAGCATTTAGTAATAGCAACATTGTCGCCGTGGTACACTGCTGTTGCATGCATAGTGAGTCCTGCACTCTGGGTAAAGTAGGCCATCAGATTTGGGTGAAGGTGTACGTCCTGTGAAGCACAAACCTGTGTAGATGCTGTTCTGCAGCCCCATGCACTGGAGGTAGTTGTGACATCTCTCTTTGTGCTCCTCAAGAGAGCTACGCTGCTTGTAGCTCCGCCCACAGTAAGCACACTTGTGGGGTTTTCCGACTGTGAAAAAAATAACATCATGTCAGTGAACAGAGCAGAGCAATATTCTATGAGATGGCCAATATTAAAGTGATAAACAATGGCATTTGTAATGAGTACATTTTGGTTTGGTCAAACAATAGTGATTCAAACTGTCGTTATAGTTAATCTGCTCTTCTAAATGTCCCTTTTGTTTCTTATAAAAAACAGGAAGTGATGGATTTCAGTTTCCCTGGAATAAACAGAATAAACACAAACTGGGTATTTAGCATGAACAATGGTCAGACCAAAAAAAAAAAAAAAAAAAAAAAGAGAGCACCAACTACAATAACTTCATCAGCAGAAAAAAAACAAGGAAAAGACCAGGCACACTGTTTGACTGACAGGTGATCTTTGGGAAGTCCAGTGCAAAATCCTCACAAGTGGATCACAAGCAGAGTTGTAGCTACTGTTGAGGTCATGTCCTCTGTATTTTTGGGGGAATTCAGGAGCAAACTTGGGGGAGTTTTTATTCTGCAAATTAAAAGTTACCCATGGGGGAAATTTTATCAAATGATCCCTGTACAGACTAAATTTAAAATAAATAAATAAATAAATAAGGGATTGACTAGTTTACCACCAGAAATGTTTTTCTGGCCTTGTAGAGAGGGCTTTTAAAAGCCTACACAATTCCACAGTAGATCTGTGGATTATAATCTTTTAAATTACAAAATAAAATAGTTAAAATACAAATAGTAAAATAAATATATCAGTATTTCTAAAATTCAGACTACAGCCCTGAGCATGAGCTACTGCTACAGCTTATTCCTCTTTGGTGTAGACCACAAACTATAGAAAAACATTGAAATGAACCATTTTGTTTGTTTTGTTGTTTTGTTTTTATAAATGTAGAATCCCTTCCAAAGTCCTGCTAAATACTTGATGTACTAAATGTGTATTAATCCTCAGCTGAAAATAGTTCCCAACAAATGCACAACTGACTCAAGTCTGAGCCACGTGTGTCTAAAACTACAGTGCTGTTTTAAGGAACTGCTCAGCCAATATAAAAAAAAAAATGAAAATATACTTATTGAAATATTTATTCAAAACTGGTTTCAGTGGAAATGACTGGGCTTGAAGCTGAGTCAAAACCATAGTAGGGAAGTCGGAAAGTCCTGATAGATGGACCAATACACTGTTGGTTTTGAGTTTTTCTTGGGATTTGATGATTTGATGACACTCAAGAAATGTTAAATAATTCCAGTCGTATTATTTAAGCATAGCTGCCCCTACTTTGAAGCTTTTTTTTACTGCACCATCCATACAGCCTTTAAGGCAGCTGAATGAGCAAATTGTTTTAAGTTGACAGTGGTGTGCAGGAATAATTTTGCAGGTTATCTTTTCTACTATTCAGAGCAGGCTTTATTAAGTCTACTTTTTAAACATAAACATTCACATTTCATTAACACTTCTGCAAAACATTTGCAAAAAAAAAAAAAAAAAAAAGTGACACCATATCTACACCCTGTCAACTTCCCCTTATAGAGTCCTGAGCTCTCACTGTATGCACTTCCACCCAGCGTTCCTATTTCCACGAATGCAGCAGTGTGGTTGAGCTGTGCATACTCACCCGAGTGGGTGCGTAAATGGCCGGTGAGGGCGTCCCTCCTGCGACAGGCGTAGCTGCACAGATGACACTTGAAGGGTTTCTCCCCTGAATGAAGCTTGATGTGACGCAGTAGGTTGCCCTTCTGGGTGAAAGAGGCACCACACTGGCTGCACTGGAAAGGGCGTTCTCCTGAGGACAAGAACACAACAGACACACATCACTGAAAAGAGATGCAGATAAAACAAACAGAAAAAAAAAACAGGAAGAAAAGTAACTTGCATGTTTTACTGGCACCCAATTTTGTATGTTTTTTATGTACCCTACCAAGCAGTTCATGATTTTTAATGTTTTTCATGATTGCACTCCTCTCCCTAATCTCACTATGTTTGATCCCTCCACTGACAGCAATAAAAGCGCAAAGTCTTTGTCTTTTATATGTGGATGAAGAAGCGTGTTGCTGCTGTGGGAATGTGGGGTCACTGCACTACAAGCATCCCGAGCGCCGGAACAAGGCGGATGATGGAGCGTCTCCGGGGCAGAGAGCGATCCAGCAGCCTGTGGGAGGGTTTCACAGCAGAGTGACACTCCATCTCTCCATGCTCCCCCTGCCCCACCGACTTCTGGCGCTCTGATCGAACAAGAGCCTTTCAGACTCAGCCTGCCAGTTCCGTAATGCACCATTGCCTAGGTCAATTTGATCTGAAAATCTCATTTTTTCCTCTTCTTCGTCTCTAAAATAAGAGCGGCACATCACAATGCAAATTCAGCCTCATTTGAATAAAGCGAAGGAAACACTTTGTGTTGAGAGCCAGTCTTCCTGATCAGCGCTTCTGGAATAAACCAATATCCAGCCTCTCCGAGTGTTGTGGCATTCTGTGAGAACGTTTTAATATGGCTTTTTTTTTTCAAAGGCCCCCCATAAAATAAGAGTCACCAGTGAAGCAGCAAAAATATATAAAAAAGAAATTCATTAAAAATGCATTTCAGGAGCAAAGACTCACCACAGAATATTTTCTATTTAAATAGGAGGCACTTCATTATATCTTTTATTGTACTTTCTTTTGCATTTACATTAGTCAAGTGTTCCTTTCTTCCATTTTGAGTTTCATTAGTTTCTAAAGCTTGACAGTTAAGTGCCTTTTTCAAAAATGTTCCCCACCACTGGTTGGCTTCATTACAATAGAATATCAATTTTGAAATTTGAAAAACTTTTAATAGCCAGATAATTGTCAGTTCATAGAGATCCCATTTAATTGCAGCAGATATCCTGTTTCTCAACTGAGGGCATGTTTTTTTTTTTTTTTTTCGGACCAAGTTCTTCTCTTCTGCTACTTTATCGCACAATAATTTGATCAGTTACTGTTGCTTGTCATGTGGTAATTCAGAGTCATTTAGACGAACAATAATGAATGCTAATGGTGTGCTCAAAGTCTATTTCACGCACGATAGGAAGGTCTACATGCATACAGCCAAACGCAAGGATGCCATTGCAACTACTGCTGTGTATAAGGGTGACTGCAAACATAAGAACAGTTTATTTAGCTCTGCTCTATCACTAGAGTTTGTGTGTAGGCAAAGAAGACACAGCATATACACTGTGATACAGCTTGTGTTAATGCCAAAATATAGCAGGAGTCAACTAATTATCTCATTTCTGCCATTTAGGTCTAAAGAAATGCTCTACACATGAGGGAGAGCCACAGCAGACACCTTTCTACCCCTGATCCATCCTCTCATACTAACAGTGAACATGGGTGCAAAGGAAGGGCAAGAAGTATTGCAGACGGCTTACCAGTGTGGCTTCGCTTGTGCACCATCAACACATTGGGGCCAATGCAAACTATCCCACAGATATCGCACTTGAGCTTCCCGTTGGGCAGCCGGATACCGCCGGCCGAGGAGAAGGCCTTGGCTTCGGGGCTCGGCTGTGAGCCGTTCACCTTGGCCCCAGAGGCATCGATCACGCGCAAGTCTTCCGCGCACTCCTCCTCCTCCACGCCATTCATGTCACAGGCCAGCCCATTCTCCTCATCACTGCGAGCCTCAACTTTAATGTTACAGGCTGGAAAAGAGGGCAAGGGAGGGGGGCCACGGTTTAGAATACGAGCATGATTCTTTCATGATGTTGTATGCTAAAGATGGGCAGTTTATCAGTGTGATATTGATGCTGTGACAGGAGAATAGAGAGAGCTGCTTATTGTAACATTGTGATGTAGCTTTAAAGTTGCCTCTGTTCTGGTCTGAAAGGCTTTATAACAGGAGAGTGAAACCTTTTTGACTGTCCTCACTGAATGATTGAATGAAGGATGTTTGGTCATTATATCTACTTTGATTTTGGCTTTGACTATTAATTTATTTTAGTTTTTATTTCATTTTAAACTTTCATAATTTACCTGGCCAGTTGTCTTTGTATTTTTTGACCTTTTATTTTGGTGGGAGGTTCATTCTTTTCCCTGAATGAGACATGGCATTATGTGTAATATTAATTTTAGTTTCTTGTTTAATTAAAGACTAATTTTCTAAAGACTACAGCATATTGATGAACTCAACTGTGTTTTTCACAGCTATGAGACTGAACTTTAATATCTGAATTTATTCAGTATTGTCCTGTTCATTCCCTCTTTTATCTGTTGTGTGTACGAGCACTGCAACTGCAGTGTAATACAACTATAGCAACAACGGCTTAGTGATGACAAACTTCCTTTAGTGCACAATACGACATTTTTATGTTTACCGGGATGCTGCATCAAAACTTCAAAAACTTCCCCTTATTTCAAGCATTTTTTTTTTTTCTTTTGAGAAAAGTCAACAAACAGCAGATAAGATCAACCCACAGCCCACCCATTTAAACTGTAGACTCTACTGCGTACTCTTTTCAGAGCAGCTTAGTCTATATCATAAGGATACACAGGTGGAGAGCTTGCCTGCTGTTTGAGTCAGTGATGAGATGAAGAAACTCACAGATCATCTCACACCATCACTCTTTGGTGAAACAAATGACAGCAAGATAAACAGGAAACAGAGACACAGGAAGCAGTGTGAAACTAGGGACGACAGCGGTGTCTATCAGAGCAACGGAGTACGATGAACACACACAGGCAGGCACGCACAACACACACTCGCGTTTGGCCTTTTTACCATTTAGTGGTAAAATGTGTCTTAACGCGTCTTATTCCTGAAATTGGAAGCTTCTCACAGTACTGAAAGTAAAATGAATCATCATTTTCATGAATCATGAATTCTAAGTATTATTTGCATAACATTTACAAAGTATATTTCAAGTCTGATGTTCCCAAAGTGATCAAAAAAGGAGAAGTGTCCTCTGCGTGGAACAATCAGCTCCTTCTTTTCCCACCAGAGAGCTTTAGAAACAACTGACAGATCATGCAAGTCCCACAGCTACCAGCCTGTGGTTTTCATGTCACAGTGGCAGCCTGATTTCCCCATGCCTCTACCTCTGTTTGTACAACTGAAGAGGAAGAAGTGGAAATCATGAAATATAGGAATCTATGGAAAAGGGGAAGCTTCAGAAAGAGGGCCTGTCTAACTGAAATACCAAGAATTATGGAGAAGTGACAGAAAGGGAAGCACGGGAAAGGAATTGTAAAACAGCCTGTAACTGAAACATGTTTTTTTTTCTTTACAGGAGTCTCGTTTTCACCGAGAGACACCATGGGAACATAAATCCCCTAATGTACAGAATTAACAGCGTTAGGATCATGTGATGTTTTCATTGCTTTTCCGATCACACAATCCGATTGTTCATCTCCAGAGTAAATTTGCTGCTGCGTGACAGACAATCTGCTCATCTGCTCGACTGCTGAAATTTTTTGGACAAACTCTCTTGTCTTTTTGCTGAGCAGATGAGATAAGAGAGTCACCAGGCACGCACGCAAAGGGAAGGAAAAGCTTCACTTCACGAAAGGGTTATTAAAGTATATCAAAGTGCAAAAGCTGAGGATGAGTTATGGTACAGAACTGTGTATGAATTAGTTACCAAACATGCTACATGTGCAACCAAAATGTAGTTACAATTAAACAAGGCTAACAAGGCATGTAAATGAGGATCTACTATATTCCAGCACAAAACTAACAGAACTATTACTGCCATGTTGATTTTAATGTCACTCGGGAGTTCCTCTGGCTTTATTTACATTAATAGATAACCTGTCAGATGAAATGTAGCACTCCTTTTTACATTACTTTTATCAAGCCAAATTGTTTTGCCCTTAATTGGAGTGACCCATTTTCACTATTTATCCATTATTAACTATTTCAACACCCTCAACATGTGGTGTTTTTGTCCTCCTTCTTTTTTTTATTCCACTTTCTTCACTTTAGCTACTCCACAATCCTTCCACGCCCCTCCATGCAACTGCTTGGTTGGGAGTCCCTGATATGTTTACACCTTCTGTGACATTTTGTGTAACGCAGTCAAGCTGTGCACGTGACCAACTCACCGTGTTTGCGGAGGTGGAAAGGGAATTACAACCTGCACCGCACAGCCGGAGTCTTCTTCTCTCTTTTCTTTTTTTTTTTTTTTTTTTTTTTTTGGAGGGCGATTTTACATCGCAAATGTTGTATAATATGTGTGTGAGTTTCTCACTTGAACCACCAAGGTTTTTCAGTAAAGCATAAGCACTTTAATGGTGACGTAAGTGTCAGAAAATATTATGCTGGAGGGATTTTCTGCAAGTGATCGAGTTCGTCCCATTTGCATATCACAGAGCTCGAAAGCAAAACAAAAAGGTTGAAGTGGCTGCACCACTTCAACCTTCTTAATTCAATTTATGGTTTTCGCCACAAAACCTCTGATTTCCACAGTTTTCTGGGTAACTGAGGTACTTTTCTAATGTCAACAGGGAGTTGTAGAATTATACAACAATGAAAAGGCATAATTAGACTATTGCCTGATTGTATTGGCAAATAAGGCACATGGGAATGTAGCCACTGATCCAGGAATAATTCTTTAACTTTATTTCAGAATTGTTGGAACAATGTGCTAAAAGCTCTTTATGCTTATCTGTAGCTGTCAGTTGCTGCAACATCTCTTACAGCAGCAGGGCTCTCAGGTTATCAGCCGGTTAAAGCAGACAGAAGGGAACCATGAACATTGGGCTGCCACTTCTCATGGATATGGGGAAGTTGTGACTGAATTGGGAATAGGAAGAAGGCGTTTTACTATATATAATGTTTGTCACGGTCACACATCCTGATTTGCTCGTTTTGGGAAGCAAGTGTCAGATTACATCGTCGACAAACAAAACAGGTCGCAATAAACTGGTTATAACCTGATGTGGATCTAATGCTCAGATAACAGACACGGCCTGTAGCAGGGAATGAAACAGTGACAACTGCTGATGCACGGGACTAACTAAAAAGATATAGCATGTGTGTTAAAGAAGTATTTTTGGCATAAAAAGAACAAATAATCAAGCTATATTGACAGAGGTCGATAGCAGATAGGAAGCAACTTAGCAAGTGTGTTAGTTCTGCAGTGTGGAAACACAGGGAGCCTGCTGGAGGTTCCTGTTACTGACTTGTGCTGCTCTCACTGCCTGAAAATAACCCTGTGTGCAAGATAGTGGAACCACATGTGTTAAACCACGCTAGCAACACACTCAACACGACTTGCAGGAACACCGAAAACAGCCTGCTTTTCCCCTCACACTTTTTTTTTTTTAAACAAAAAAACTCGCCTCCATGTTTTCGGGAACTAGACTCAGCTCAGTCTCCCTCTTAGTCTCAGGTCTCTGAAATAGCAAAGGCTCCGTCTGAATCACTGAAAGTGAAAGAGAAATCATTTTGCTGGGATGTCGAGAAGGTCATTGTACCGCCTTGTGACTTTAACCAAATATGTCTCCATGCTTATTTTCAGTTTAAGCCACACGATGGTAATAAAATTAACTTGCATTTTTGTGACAATTTACTAGACACACTGAGCCGGAAGAACGGAATCAGCTTCACTTCGACCTATTAACTTCCCTCATGCTCTGAGTCATATACTATGTGAGGATTGCAGCATTGTGAATGTGCAACAACAATGACGATCCAAGGCTGTGAAGACTATTTGCAACAGGAAATCACCTAGGTTTTGAGGTTTTGAGCTTTCGATACTTTGAGGTCCCATGTCCCACATATAGTCCCCTTGCTTTTTGCCTCTTCTTTTTTTCACGACAGAGAACTGAGCAGCACATGATCCTGTGATAATTATAACTCATTCTGGCTTTTATCACAGAGGCAGCGATGCATAGATGTACCAGATACTTGCACTTCCCTTCTTTTGCTGTTCGGGCTCTTTCTCTCTGTCCCTATATAGACACATTCGAAGCGATCACACTGTATAGGGAATGAACAGAAACTGACATGAACTCACATCCACGCCGCCAGCTCTCTTTACCACTACTGATAAACTTCAAACGTTTAAATCATCTGCTTTCTGACTATTTTTCTGTCTTTATTCCACATTTTACTAAACGTCTATCAGTCGACTGATATGAGATAAATAAAACCGTCAGACGCTCCCTAACTCAATTTGACGTGTTTTAATTGTTCAGATGGCATCGCAGCACTTGTTCAGAAATGTTCAGAGATTCCTGCCTGTGTTGAGCTCACACAGCCCTGACAGCTCAACAGTTGTAAAGTCAAACAGAGAGTCTTTGTGAGCAAGCGTGTGTGTGTGTGTCTGTGTGTGCAGGTGTGTGACCTATGTGGTGTAGTGATGTGCTGATCTCTTGAGCTTGGCCTTGTTCCTGAACTCTTTATCTCCAGGAGTGTTGAAACTGTCTGATGGCAAGTTCTTCTTAGGAAACTCTTACACATCCTATTTCAGTTTCCTCTCACATTTTTATTTTTTGACTCTGTGCTGTTAATCTTTGCCGTTATCTGGATAAGTGGAAGAACACAGATAGGATGGTCAGCTGTCACGCTTGTTTTTTGGGGTTTTTTTTTTTTTTTTGGCATCATGTCAAATTATTTGTAATGATGAAAACAAAAAATAAATAACCCACATCTTCCTGAGTTGCACACTTTTTTTCTGAAACATTTCCTCAAACTTTTTGATTCTTTCTCTTTTCTATTTATTTGTGATTGGTAAAGATGTGATAAATTAATTCAATATTCAATGACAATGTGGATTCACTTGTTCTTGAAACTTGAAGGCTGTGACGGTCCCTAACATTTTGGACATTCATGCGAAAGTGTGAATTTCATGAATAAACTGTAACAAAAAGCAAAATAATACTTATATTACTTATCCTATAAAAACGGTGTGTTATGTCTGATTCATCGTGCTCTCCTGTAAACCGATTAGCTATTAATGACCAATAATGAGTCCACCTTGAACATTTCCTGTTTTTTTCACAAGCCCCCCATGTTGGGAGACTTGAGATAAATATACGTCGCCGTTGTGAATCCCCCTAGCACACTTCCTCCTTATTTTCACCATGATATTCCCTGGCTTGATGTTCACAAACTCAAATCAAGGCCACATTAGCTATTCCTTAAGATTCGGCTTATTAATGACATGCCATGGATCAAAGGGATTTTTTTAACCTTTTCTGCCAATGACCTAAATGTGTCTCTTTGCAGCTTTAAATTAATTTTTCCAAGGGATTTGGAACGGCAAATATCTCCCACTGGATGTGTATGGGATTAAGTTATAAAAACATTTTTATGCTTTTTTTATATATATGTTATGCTTTTGATGCTGACATTACTTTAATTTAACCATTTTACTCTGATTTGGATGCTCTGGGAATGAATACATTACTGTTGGGAAAGGCACTGCAGTGGTTTTGACTCATTTTGATTGCTGCTTCATGGAATACACTTAACTTAATCAGTCACACACTTAGATTCATTTAGTCCTAATTTACACAAGCATCAGTGATGTTCTGACTGGCTGTGGGCGCGTTTGGTGAGATGCTGCCTCGTACCTTTGTCCCCTCTGTTGTTCTGCTGGTGGGTGGAGCTGGCTGACAGGTCCTCGGGGACGGCCATGGGTTCCTCTGCCTCCTCGGACGCTTCGTTGGCAGGGGGGCTGTCCCTGCCTGCGGAGACACACACCAGCAAACACCCATCACTCACCAACGCAACCCCACGACATGTCTCATTCAGGAGAAGCAGAATTACCTCTGGCTGGTGTAAGAGCCTGTCTGTGGGCCTATTGTATCTACCTTTTGCACTTTACGGCTCAATCATGCAGTAGATAGTCTTTTACCTGGCATCTGGGCCATTTCCTGGGCCTCCTCTGTCTCCATGCGGTGCAAGTACTCTAATGGGAGAGAGATGGAGATGTAGATGCGTGTAAGTTTAATCAAGTGCAGGCTGAAGAAACAACATTATAAAAAGCTAGAGTGGAGTAAAGGGTGTACTTCTCTGCGTGACTTTGTCACCTCAGTGAGATCACTCTTGTCACAGCCGCAGACACACCACTGTCCCCCGCATTACATTACAAAGAATTACAGACATTTTCATTACAAGTCTGACAGAGAGACTGAGCTTGGAGAGCGGCTTGGCTCCGGCTGATTGGGGCCCGCTGGTAGCTCAGGGTTGCCGGGAATGGGCTTTCAGACCACATTTGTTATTTATTGTTAATTTCCTGCCACGTAATCATCCAAAAATGCAAACTGACTGCCGCAAAATTAAGCAGAAAATTAACTGGCCCTGGGTCATGAGGATGCGGGTGTTCACCGTGCCCAGCTGATCGACGCTCATGTTCTCTCTAATTTACTGAGCATGCATCGCTGAGCCCGCGGCCTGAGCAGAGACGTATGGAAGCCACAATGAGAAACAAAGAGAGGGAGAGTAAGAGAGAGATGGAGGAGACAGAAAAAGCAGCGAGATAGACTTTGTGGCAGAGAAGTAGATAGCTACCAACGAGGGGGGGGCCAAGAAGTCAGAGGAGCAAATGCAACAGGAATGGGCAAAGAAAAGAAGAGAGGCAGAAAAGCAGGCCGAAGGACAGAGAAGTTCTCTTTATTTATTTTTTAGAAGCGATCCTTCGGCCAGGGCTGAATATCTGAGGAGTCACCAGTGCTCGTGGCCCCATTAATAATGGATGGCCCTCAAGCCTGCAGCAGATGGGCCCGACAGCCTCAGCCCCAGCTCCGCCACTTCAAGAAGCCCTTGGTGGGGCCGCTGCCCAGTCCAAGCAGCCACTCAGGGAGAAGTGAAGCTCCCGAAAATAGCGAAACGAGCCCAAGGGAGAAGGGGAACCTAGGCCTTCCTGTTTTACTGACAGATGGCTCCACACATTTGGAACAAATAGTGGGAAGCGACCGGGCCGCTCTGTCGCAACGCACAGTTTTCTGCGGAGTCAAGTCAGGAGCTCAAAGACGCCCAGAATGCAAGTGTGAGGGAAAGAAGAAGAGGAGGTGGTGGAGGAGGAGCGGGGGGGCAAAGGTCACTGGTGCAGATGATTTGTTCAGCACAACACGGGGGTGTTGCGTGTTACTCTGCGACGAGTCTGCAGTGCCGTTCTTCAGCATCTGGAGTTTGGAGGTCGGGGGCAGAGGGGGGTATATTCTCATGTGCCCTTTTTTTTCTGGGCAGATGGTGCGAGGGGAAACACGGATGTGTTGGTGGGGGGGCTTCGACAGAAATAAAAAAGAGAGTTCCTACATTCACCCACAACCCACTTGCGTAGGCATGTGGAAAGTAAGGTGCACGGAGAATATTCAGGAAGTAGCTATTTTGTTTGAGCACAACGTGCTGTTTTTATTTTCTACATGTCACGACACTGTTGCTATTTTAACTTTTCGCATATTGTTTTTAGTTTGATCTCAATCTTTACACACTGTGCCTCAATTTCCCTTTGCCAAAGTTTAAGTCCTACTTTGAGAACAGACTTTTTGATAAGAGCAATTAAAATGTTAGTCTTAACATTGTTCCCATTTACAGTATGTAATCAAATCAAATTAAAGTTATGAAAATAGGAGGAACGTATTGCTCATGTTCTGGGTGTAACCAGGAGATGTGTGCGTGTTGGTGTGTGTGTGTGCGTGTTGGTGTATGTGTGTGTGTGTGTGCGTGCGTGTGTGTGTGTGTATGAACTGGGGGCAGGTGGAATCTTTCAGCCGGTGAAATGGAAGTCACAGAAAAGACTTCTGACACACAGCGAAGGGGGACTGGAAAAGTTTTGGTCTTACTACGTCAAGTGAGGAGAGGCAGGAAGAGGCTTGTGGGTTGACAGAATTCTCGGTCCTCCTCCTGTGTGTGTGTGTGTGTGTGTGTGTGTGTGTATGTGTGTTTGTGTGTTTGGTGCATGGCGGTGGTGTGTTGGGGGGGGGGAGGAGGAGGGTGGTGGTGGTGGGGGGGGGGGGGGGGGGTGTTAGAGGCGTCTGCTCATAGTGAGATGCAAAAGCTACACCAGGGAGCAGGGTGGAGATGAGAAACAACGAAACCGTTAACAGATACTGAGGACCACACCAGCAAAGTTTGGATACTCAGGAGGAAGCTTCAAACGCTGGTGTGCGTGTGTGTGTATGTGTGTGAATAAGATACATAAAACACAATTAAAACGAACACCTGGAATACATAAAGCAACATGTGGAGGAATGGGAACAAAATTAACATTTTTTAGGGGTTTCAGGTAGAATTAAATTAAGTTTTGTGTCATTAAAATTCATTAAGTTTACATTTTTAAAATAATCCAACATTATGGCCTAATTTAATAACACTTGTTATCTTTAATGGATGATTAGGCATTACAAAAACAAATTTAAGGCGTGTTAAAAATATCTTTATATGTTTCTGCTTATGACAGTTAGATTTCTGGCTGCAATAAAACAGACATTTAAATAAGACATTTAAATACATCATTATATAAATAACTGTGCTCACTTTATGAGTCCAATTTCGTCACACGCTAATGCCGAGCTCACTGATTTTACACACAAATATGAATCATAATTCAAATATTTCATATTTGCACTCTCTGCTTAAAGTTTCCACTTAAGACAAAAACTCACTGACAATTAATGAAAATATCTCAATTCATAATTTTCACTGTTGTGGCTTTTGTGAGAAGTAATGAAGCCGTGGGCCTTTTCTTATCAACCATTAGGAGAAGAGATTATCCTACACTGCCAAGCAATGCGGTGCATGGTCACCTTTATTCATATGCACATGGAGATTCTCATCAGTAATTCATGAAATGTATGGGTGTAAGTGGGTAGATAGTGTTAGCGGATGTGTTCTGGGAGCCTATCGAGGGGGTGAGGGGAGAGTAAAGGTGCACTGAAGAGAAGTTTCCTTCATTTGCATCTGACACACTTCACTACTCTGCTATTCAGACAGTACAATCATTTTAATAACTGTCTGCCTTCCTCTGCGCCCCCCCTTCTGCACCTCCTCCACCCTCCCCTACCTACTTCTGTTTCTACTGACAAGAAAGATGATGTATCTGCAGACAGATTTGCAGTACTTTCAGCACTTCTCTTTCCAACCGAGCTATGAAAAAGTCCTGTTTGTGCAGGTACTGGGGTTCCTTTTAAATAGATTTAACACCAGAATTTTATATTTTTCTAATAGTTGTTTTTTTTTTTTTAAGTATTAGTTTTGTTGTTGGATGTTTGAATTTAGTCTAGTTTAAGTGAATTTACAGAATTATTAACTTCCCTGAAATGTTTCAAACTCAGAAAAATACTTTAAAGTAAACTTTAAATGCTAAAATTAAAATTAAAGTACAGATACATCAAATTAAGATGCTCTTTCACAGTTTAAGCTCAGCTCAAACTCATCGACTTTACATCACACATATCTCACTTTAAAGACACAATTATGACATAAATTAAGTCTTAATTTGATCAAAATTCATAAGGGATAAATATATATATTTTTTGTCTTGTTTTCAGAGGCTCAACTTCAACAACAGGAACTTCTCGGTTTTGCAAACTGTTCAAAAGATGAAAACACTTTATTTCCTCAACAGTTTGGCAGTGTATCAGTCTGGTTTTTCGTCTGGGCGTTGATGAACAACTTTCCACCTCGTTGTCAGCAGTGTAAAAAGTTTCAGCAGTCCTGCCTACATATGTGTTTTTCTTCTTCCCTTCACACAGACGTTTAACAACTAACTGAGACTGTGGTTCGATCAGGTGAATTCAAAGATTAACGGTATGAGAAACTATCAGATTTATCGATTATTAACTTAAAGGAAACATTAGATAGATGTTAGTCTGTGCGTACTGATTTCCTGTTTAAGCAGCGCTAAAATATTTTCACATAGGCTGCGGTTTGGTGCTTGGCCCCGATACATTTACATTTTATTTAAAATGTTTTTTTTTTCTTTCCTGTAAATGTGTTTTTTAATATTTGATAAATACTTTCCTCACACACACACAGAGGAGACTTAACATCTCAAGTTTATTGCGTGCGCACATCTGTTGCAACAGGTGCCACAACAGGAGTGTAAAAACATGTTTTAAACATGTTAAAATCCAAACGAAATCGGCAGATAATTTGTAAGAAATGTTAAAAATCAGATCATTATTTTTATATAAATCTAAGGAATTGAGAAATAATTTATCCATATGTTCCCAAAAGAAAAAGACACATGGAAAACGGGGAACAATCCACTGTTTCCGTCAAATCGTTGACATTTAGAAGCAAATGGCGGTTAGAAAATGAAAATACTTTTCTGTATTTTATTTTAAAAGCTGCTCTTGTTTGTTAATCCGTTACTTGTCCTCTATCAGCAAAGAATAACGCGCACTAAACGGGATCTGATGCTGCGGCGCACCTGCACCGAAACTATAAGGAGTCTTTTCCAGTCAGGTGCAAATGTCTCCAAATAATCTTCAGAAGAAACCAAATCAATTTAGAGGTCTTGAACAAGCCTTTAAGATTAGTTTCGAGTTTTAAAAATCGCGGTGGAAGTCACTTTACCTGCTATTCCTTGAGTTTGCAGTATGAAGTTCTTCCAACTCTCCCCGGCTCCATGTGCAGAAGGTCGCAGCGCCGCGGCGGCCCCATGGAGCTGCGCCCTGAGTCCCTCCCCTCTCCACTGCACTTCCTCGTTCCAGCCCAACATGACTATGTCTCTGAGCTCGACTGGGGCATTTTGCTTGCTTTTATCCACAGGCCGAGTCTGCGACGGGGAGTCGAGGCACCGAGCCCTTGGCACTTGCTTTGTGCCGTGCCAATAAAAGCTGACACCCAGTAGACCATTACTGGCAGCCATGCATGAGATGGGATGAGGCGCGCGAGGAGAGTGGACCATTCATTGTTTATTTATTTCATTCTCACCGAGGAAGGGGGGGTCTCCTTACTTGCATATTGGACAGCTCCCCTTCTGTCACCTGTTCTGGCACGCTGAAGCAGTCCATGAAATTAACACAACTGTTTTCTTTCCTATGTAATGAGGTTTTTTTTCTCTCTTCACTGTTTCATCCATTTTCTCTTTCTCTCCAGTGAGTGTCCCCTCAGAGTCAAAGCCTCCTGTCCTGCCTCATCACATCAGCGCAAGTGTCCAAATTATGCATGAAACTAAGCAAATTGTTTATTTTGTCTTACTTTCTGTTTGAGGATGCATCTTCACCGAGTCACTGACTCAATCCTGCAGAAGATCATCGTGCAGATATGCATTATAGTCACTGAAATGTGGTTTTCCCTCTGGTTTTGTGTGCTCACAAGGCTACAAACCAACACCATGCCACTGGTCCAAACCCAATCACAGATATTTTAGTTTCAGATGTCTCCATAAATATGAGCTCAGAGACTCTCTCTAACTTTAGCACCAAAAGTGAATCTAAACTCAAAAGTGCTTGGAAGTAACTCGAAACTGAGAAATCGAATGTAAATAAGTGAACCGTCACCACGCTCTGTGCCTGCTGTTTGCAGAACGTATAACTGGATCGGCTTCTTCCCTTCTGTTGTCATCCATGCTGGAGAATGCACATTACATATTACAGCGCAGCTGCAGCCACATATCACCACACAGACGCCTTTAGGATAACTACTCTCTAATTTTCTTATAATGCCAACCTAAGTGTCAATCTCACAGTGGTGTAGTTGAAGCCACAGAGTGGTGGGTGACTGTGAACTGTCTGAAATCATCCAAAGAAATATAAATTGAGGATTAATATTGATGGAAATTAAATAAATTATGAGTTACACCTCTCATTTTCAGATATGTCCCGTCATTATTATCTCATGGGTATCTGCTGAAGTGGATGTTTGCAGTGATTACTGTATTTCAAATTACTGATAGACTCAAATGCTATTAGACGTGTGTTTTTTTGCCATTCATAAATGTATATATTCACTGCTAATTAAGTTATACAAGTATATTCTCAATTTTCCTGAATAAGTGGTTGTTACACTGAACTTACTGTCCCCTGTTCTCTCTGCTTGTAACTGTTTTTCCCAGTATCCCGCTGTCGCCAGGCCCCACGCAGCTACTCTTATCTCAGGAGAGGCTGTGTGCTGGATTGCTGAGTCACCTTTTGTGGGAGGCTGCTCTTATCTCCTAAGAAGCACAACATTCAGGCAGTTGGTTGCAAAAGGAGGAACTTTGGGCAGGAGCACTGTGGCCTACTGTGTCTTCACGGCAGTAATACGGATTGCAGCAACGCTTGCCGACTTCCTCAAAGCCTCTGGGCCGGCGCTGCTTTGTGTGTGAGGTCAGAAGGTGCAGCTTTTGGACACGAGCAGGTATGAAAAAAAGGCTGCAAGATGAGCAGCTCCTGGGGCCACAAAAAGGGAATGCTGGGACTGAAATGTGTGACTCAACGCTATCAGTGAACGCAGAGGGGTCCAATCATAACGGTGGTCTTCCATAACCCAGAGATACTGTCCTGTCCCAGTGACACAGCAGCTTCCACACACTGTGGGTCTGAGAGCCAAAATACTAGGACAATGATTCAGGTTACTGCAGAGGTGGCATCAATACGCAGTGCTGGCCAAGTTGCTGATAATCTTCCCAACGTCTGATTTCTAGAAAACGTGTAAATTCTTCTTGGACATGTGAAAATGTCTACAAATTATATTAATATAAGATTACTTAATTCTGCCGCATTTAAGATTATACCACATGTACGGACTGTAATCCATGGCTGCAAATCAAACTAAACATAACCCCCTGCTCCTTCGGGTTAATCCACAACCTGAAGCAAGCCATGTTGCTGTAATTAATATCATTACCTGGCAAGTCTCAAAACATCATCAGGCAATGTAGGCGCTTGACTACCGAACAAAAGGCTCCGGCTGGTTCTTATTTCATGGATCTTTAAGCAGTATTCACTGTTTCACATTTGGAAGCATGAGCAGCATGTAACCCTTAATTGGTTTCAACACCTTAATAAGTCAAAGACGTTCAAGGCTGATAATCACATTAAATAGTCCAATTTATCTAAAAAGTCAATTGCAAACTGAGAAACTCTTTCTTTAGGAATGCATTATGCTGTGAGGATGTCAGAGTAAATTAAATTCCCCTCTGCACACTAAAGCATCTATTTCCTTATGGTAATTATCTGCTGGAATAGACGTGTCACTAGAAGGAGTCAGGCATGCTTGACATTTAGCCTTTTTATGGAGAGGCGATGAGTAAAAATTAAGATGAGGAAAAGGAAATTAATCTCCAGCCCAGGCAGGCACTGAGAGATCCTGAAGGATAGTGGCTGAATCAATCATGATGTTTGTGAGCCTGTTTTGAAAAGGAGCCAGTGATGAGATTCAGACCACAGGCTGGAAAATCTGTGTGTGTGGGTGGGGGTGGCAATTCTTTAGTAAATAGAGTTATGATTACTAGAAGAAGGTTTCACAGTTTTATTGGTTTTAAACACAACCGCAAACACACATACCTCGGTACAATACCAATCTTTAAGAAAACAATTAAATGTTTGAGAGTTAGGTGAGAAGATTTATGACAAGACGGATACAAGAAGTCAAAAGTGCTATTCTTAGCCTTAGAGGTGCTGCTAGGGAGATTTTGTCACCTTTACACAGAGCTAAGCTAACCATTTCTTGGCTGTAGCTTCATATTTAGCCTACAGATATAAGAGTGGTATCCACAAAGTCTAGAACATGCTAAATAGGTGAGATAATGATCACTAATTAAAACGGTTTAGCTCTCTGCGTCATTTATGATCACTGTTAATGGGAAATCCCAGCTATCTAAATGTAAGCTTTAAGTCAACATTGTCTAGTGCATTAATTGGTGGTTACTCAACGTCAATCACTAGCAGAGCTGTTAGTTGATATGACGCCAAAAGGAAGAGTGCACTGTCTAGATGATTGTGGATTTACTGCAGTGCAAAGGAAAGAGTAAATCTTAACAAATCTACAGAGTATGTTGGTATGTTTAATAACTCTGAACTGTTAAAGGTGGAGTTTTAAGTTCAGTTTACTTGTCACCTTCATGGGTAGAGATACAGTAATTCGGGACACAACACAGCGCTGAAACTCTTTTTCAGTGACTTGCATCGGGCTACAAGTTATTGTTGTTTTCTTACTGCATTGAGAAAACTGTGGCACTGAGAATAAACAGGAGGAATCATGTATATCAGCATACCGGATGTAGCTTGTAGGTAGGCAATATGTGTAGCCTATATGATAAACTTAGCTTATGGTTTACAAACCCTGACTTTGGTGTGCTGAACCCAGCAGTGAGCACAGCACAAATCACAATGTGTCTGAAAGGGCTCTTAGAGTCAACATGTGCAATGTTTCACTGGCAGTTTGATGGTATGTTGATATCAGTTTGCG
The DNA here is from genome assembly GCA_946959425.1 of Argyrosomus regius. Lineage (NCBI taxonomy): Eukaryota > Metazoa > Chordata > Actinopteri > Sciaenidae > Argyrosomus > Argyrosomus regius. The sequence continues at coordinate 20,263,174 of OX336894.1, forward strand.
TCTCTGTCATTTGCATTTGCCATCTTACAAATAAGGAGAAATGTGATACGTGGTAACTCCAAATTTGCTGATGAGTGTTCTTAGCTGGCTTGCTAACATTATTCGTCAGATTACATTTGGGAGTCAGCAGGGTTTGTTAAGAATGAAGAGGATGTGACTGTGGCCTCACTGTGAGGAGCTGTGGGCTAAGCTAGCTATTGATGGTCAGTTAATACCTCTAAAACATAGGCAGGCTGCTTATTAAAAACATGTTTAATTTTCTACAGAATATGTGACATGTAGGTGGAGAAGATTTCAAGTTGTTTATAGGTGCAATATGTAAGAGCTGGCCATATGTCGAACTCTAAAGAAATAGGGAGGGCGGCATCTCACCAGAGTAACTGTTAACTGTAGCTGCCGTTAGCTAGTTAGCCAGGGTGTGGGATGGTCAAGAGGGGGATGCTGTTTGGGAGCTGTGCCTGAATGGGCACCACAATCGCACCTGGGAGAGCGGAACCTGGTCTGAACACAGCCTCTGAGACAACAGACAGTAGTGAGGTGATTTTTAATGGGTCCCACCAAGACTCTGACTCCAGGGACGACAGGAGTGGGAGAAGAGCAAGAGGCAGGTTGGGCATCAGTCAGTGCCCATTTCCGCACACCTGAAAAGGGGTTACAGCGGGGTCAGCCACAGGGTGTCAGGAGATAAGAAAACCACTTTGGTGTGGTTTGAGGGATGGCAGAGTGGCTACTACAGTAGCTCATTATGGCCTCTTGAGGTACAAAGAGGTATTACAAGATAGGATAGGCTGGGACTAGCTAGTTAGCAGATATGTCTGAAACACAATACATAAACATCTTTGACATAATATCAAAACAGTTATTTCTTCACATCCTGTGGATAAATTTAGTTTAGTTCATTTTTGAATGTTTCAAACTAACGTGCGTCATAATTCGACTGCGCACTGCTTAATGATTTATGTTTCTCGCACGGGTAAGTAGGTAGGCTAGATTGGTAAATTCTTTTTTGTCTGTCTACGACCAGGAGTCTACACAGGGCATTTCATTTTAAAAAATTGGCTGTTTCTGTGTCTGAGCTCAATCCACTTTGTGTTGCTTAACACAGCTGGTCACGGCCTCTGTCTTAAATAGACCAGCCATGTATTTTCCATGTAGCAGAGCAGAGAGCAGCTTCTGCGGCACTTAAAACACACTGTGCTGCTTCTGGTGGAATCATAAGCATTGTGTAGAACGGCTGCCAGAACATGTCGCAGCCGTCACATGCTGCACCTTTAGAGGCACCCTTGGTGCAGCCATGCTGAGTAATGGAATAAAGAGCTGTTGAGTAAATTGTTGAGCAGTATTGCTCTTTATGAAGAGTACTACACAGCCTTTGAAAACAGGTGTACCGTGTGTCCTGTAGTTCTGAGGGGAACTTTCTAAAGTTTGAAAGAATGATGGTGTCTAAGAAAGATGATATAGAGCTGCATTATGGGAAATGTAGTGAGACTAAAGTCTCTAAACTAAAAGTCAGAACATCTCGGCCTCTGCTGCCACAAGTTTGATCTTTCTTTTTTAAATCTGTCTCTTATGAGACCCCCCCCCCCCCCAACTTTACAGAAGTGCAATACGTAATCACTGAAGTGCCTCTTTAATGACAATAAATGTGAGATGTCATTGGTTGATGTGAATTAGAATTGTAATGCATTAGTGATTAGTGAAGCAGCAGTGTGTTCAAGTAAAAAATCCTTGTGAAATGTAAATCTAAACAAAGTATAGATGAAGAGAAACAGGAAAACCAGCTCATCCCTATTTCCTGTGTAAGCGCGAAGCTGCACAAACCACAGACATAAAGCTATAGCTGGCAGACACTTAATAATGTTGATTCGCATTACAGTCACATATACAGAAAAAAAAAACTAACACCTCTAACTGCTGTGTGCAGCATAGACTGCACACTGCATTTAATATGTACTTTCTGAGCACATTAGCTTATGAGTAATACTAAAATGTTACTCATAAGGGATCTGTTGTACATGTCATGTTTTCTATACTGCTAAATATGTAACATTAGTGCAGAAAACCTTTAACTTCCCTAAATATTTTCCCTGTTTGGTCCCCTTACTTTGCCCTTCATGAAACACAGTGTGTGTGGACTGAAATACACACACACACACACACACACACACACACACACAGTGAGCAAGTGAGTGAGTCAGTGAGAGAGTGAATGTTTAAAAGGACAATGCAAGAGCTCACTACCCAGAGTTAGAAAACCACTCATCTAAATCAGGGAAATTATGATAATGGGGCATCTCATTATTCTCCAACTCACTCCGAATCAGTCACTGACATCACATCATTATAGACACAGTCATATAAACAGATTGGATAGCATAAAATGAAGCCTGACACCTTCAAAACTTTCTCATCTGCTTTGTCTAATGTCTTCCTCGTGTGTTTTTGTGTGAGGCAGGAAGTGCAGGTCTGAGGAAGGGGTTGCAGGGGGTCGTGGTGGTCACAGCTCGGGACAGAGGTGCCCGATGGCCAAAAGTGGGACTCCCCGATTCTTTGATTGTCCTGTGAAAATATTTTATTATTTTACAAATTATTTCAGATCAAATATAAATCTAAGAACCCAAGTGGTAACCTCATAGTGAAACACCAAAGACTGCTACAGACTACAACTTAAAAATACCCATAGACACTTGTGTAATGTGTGAGCTTTGGCAAGCAAAAATCCTGAGAACGTCTGACCGTTGCAGCAGACAGTTAATCAATCCAAGTGCTTGTCTTTTTTCTGTTTTGGGGGAAAAATATGGGAGGCCAGCCTAATCAGCAGAGGAAACAGATCTCAGGGGGTGTCGGGCACCAGGAAAATGGATCTAGGTTGTAAAAAACCACGATTACCACGAGCTGCTCTGGATTCAGCCATCTGGAGATGCCTGCTCCAAAAGCCGGTAAAGTTCGCTCAACTGGGGCCCAACTAGGAAACAGGTTTCCACCTCCTTAACAGACAGCCAACACTCCCAGAGCGGAGGGATGTTTGCTCTACACAGTGAGATGTGTTAAAGTGCTTATCATGTAAATTGACATTATTAGAGTTAGGCTGTTAAAGACATTTTCTGAAATGAAATATTTTCTTTTGATGCCACGTGTGAAAATCAGATATCTGCTGTGAAATCTCCTTGACGCGAGAATGTTTTTTTTGCCCTCAAATTAACCTTCTTGTCATTTTCTCCCCAGTTTTCCAAGACTTCCAATTTCCTTCCTGTCTGTCTTCAGGAATGACATCCACTGTTTTTTAATCTCTGTTCTTAACATTTCCAATTACTGTAGTCTTTACCAGCTGACCATTAACTTGTATGTCACCGGCCCACTCATCCAAAAAAAATAAGATGCACGTTTAGCTGATGCAAATACTTCAAGTGATGCCACTCAAACACGTGCAGGCACAAAAAAGAAAGAAAGCTAAAAAGTCTGAATAAAATTCAACATTCATTATTTATTATTTTTATATGAATTTTCATATGAATTATAGTCATTCTTCTAACACTGTATTAATCTCCATTCACCAACAACACAGTGCATGTTCCTATTCATTCTCAGTTTCTGCCCCTATTTCTCAAAACAAAACAACAGATATGATGTATTCTTTTGAAATCATATTTAATTATTGTACTTTGGTTAGACCTGAATTAAGCAGATGTGCCACTGTCCCCCCCCCCTTCCTCTCGTGACTTGTAGCAAAATGATTCAGGCCTATAGACATTTTTCGTGGCGAGGATAAATTGTGAACGATCACTGAATGAACGATCACTGTGAGGAGTTGCCTGTGCCTTGTTCAGTCACGATATGCTGGTCTGACATCAGTCACCTGCCTTATTTTGTGCAGTGAAAAAAATGATCCGACGTTGCCTTTGCATTTAAACCTGTATTACTAATGTGTTCTTGTGATATTCTGACAGAGAACAGCTCTCAGACTCCCTTAAAAATGTCTGTTTGTGTTCTGTGAGTTGTTGAGTTAAGGGAAATTTTGTCAAACACTGTCTTCATTATTTGTCCCCTCTTGTAAATTCAGTAAATGTAGCACATGAAGTTTTCCCTTTCTTTGTATAAAAAATATAATATCGGTTTGTCGGTGTGTTGCAGCATCGGCGCATGGCCTACTCTGTGATTAGATCAATTATACGCCTTGTAACAGCAGACCAGCTGCACAGATGACTGCAACACAGTTATTTCTTACTATATGTCCTTCAAGTCCCACCTCAGTGTTGCTTTCATTTTTCATTCAGTTCTGTTGAATAACATGTTTTTGTGCTCTAATGGCACACAATAGATTTCTCATTTCTCGCTCTTGAAATTTGAACAACAACATATATTTAATGTCAGCTAAAAACATCTTACATGTGTAAAAACAACATGTTAGGTTGTGTACGGATGCCAACCTAAGATCTGAACACATTGTCAGCCAGACTATCACTACATGTGGTCAGACAGATCAGACATATTCTGATCATGACACATTTACAATGTGCATTGACATATTTTTTCAGGTGTTTATGAGGTAAGGTTTGTAAAATGACTACTGGTTTTCTTTTTTTTTTAAAAAAAGCACCATGTAGAGAGAGAGAAAAAAACTTAATATGCCTGTTAAATTAAATACTGGCTGAAAAATGTCTCAAACATTTTTAATTATTGATCCACTCAGTTTAAGCCTCTGTAGTCTGTTCATTAATGATGATTACTCTGAGTTGTATTTCATTTTAACGGGTAGCAATGAAATATGACCACATCTGTACGCTGAAGTCAGAATATAACCTGAGGCATGATATCAGTGGAGTGCATTAGATCGCCATCCAGTGGACGTTCAACGTTTTACACTCATAAAAATCATGTGTCGAGGTGGCATGGGGCCTGTTTCTCCTTCTCCTTTTATTTTTTTTTTATTAGCATAATTCCCACACAAATATGTATGTCTGCATTCAAATGTATGTTGTGATAGATGTGTGTGTCTTAGCAGTAAATATCTATTTTCGTGTATCTTTGTTTATATTGCCCAGTGCAAAGGGGTGGCAAATTTCTGGTAAATTTCCAGAAACTTTCCATGGGAAGTTCAGCTGAGGGATTTTGGAAATAGTCCAAATCAGAAACTTTCCATGGGAATTGTGGAAATGTATGGGAGTTAATGGGATTTTATGGGAATTAACTAGAAATTGGGGGTAATTTAATAATTGGGGATAAGCTAGCATCATGATAAGATAGCATAATGGTCATTGAAATGATGCGAGCTATAGCTTATTCAGCATCTAACCTATCAGCTAGCTATCTACTGCATGAATACATTTTCATGTGCTATTGGCAAGTTAAACATTAATACCATACATCAAATATATTTACCCCATAATATCATCAAAACTTACTTCACTTTATGTAGTCCACGAGCTCAAATGTGTGGCTTCAATAGTCTTGTGCTCTGGGCTCTAAAGTGTGGTCCAGGGTTCTCTCATGTGTGCATGTGATGGAGGAATGCACAGAGCATGTAGGGGGCGTGGCCTCAACAGCCCTGCAGTAAGCAGTGAGCTATGTGCATGTGATTGAGGAATAGCAGATATTCAAGTGTGCTTGCATGAAATCTGGTTATGCTAAAATATATTTTCCCCAACTATATCTAAGTTTCCTGTTAAGGACCATCCTTCAATTTTGTAAATTCCTGTTTATTCCCATAAATAATTCCCATTAATTCTCCCTTACAACGCCCAATGCCAGCTGGGATAAGCTCCAGCGACCTGCAACCCTGATAAGGATAAACAGTTACAGAAAATGGATGGATTGATGTAATTGATGGATGCAAAGAGAGTTGGTATTTAATATTTGTTTGTTTTGTTTCATATTTTCTCTCTTGTGTGTTTTTCGCTCTGTACCTTGATGACTTTTGCTTGTACATGCCTGTAATATAGTTACTAAAACAAACCTACAAATAAAGTATTAATAAATAAAAATCAGTGTATTGAGGATATGAGTAATGATGGGAGAGTGTGCAACAGTGGATACAACAAACAAATAATGACAGATTAAATAAATAATTTTACACGCTAAAAGCACACTATATCTCTGAAGTATGCTTTAAGGCCAACTCAGTGACAAACAACTGGTGATGATATTTTATTTTATTTAGATGCTTAAAGGCCCTCATAAAAGTTACTGTGAAGACTCACCCAGAGGAGTGTGCAGGGCTGCAGACTGCAGCCTCAGCAGCAGAGTTATAGACAGCCTTGCCTGTATATCCAGGGATGGTGGTTCGACTGGCACAAATCAGAGGTTTACACGTTATTTATCAGAATCTCTTTCAGGATGTTAAACATCACTGTGTGAGAGGAGTTTCAAAGGTAACAGCTGTTTCACAATCTCCAGAGTGTAATAAGAAATATTTCAAATGCACAATAAATTTGATGCTGAGAGTAAATAGAGCTCTGGAGAGCTGCAGAAAATGTAAGTGTGTGTGTGTGTGTGTGTGTGTGTGTGTGTGTGTGTGTGTGTGTGTGTGTGATAATGCCATGTCTCACCGTGCCGTAGGCGTGTACGGGGGCACAACACTCCTCTTCAAGGTCAGCGGGTGAAAGTCTTCATTCATGTTGTCAATGTTATGCATGTTCTCAGAGCCGATTGTACCACTGCAAATACATGACATGCATGAGCTCCTGCTAACATACTGTATACACCAGAAGTACAGTGGGAGGCAGGCCTCCCCAGGGGGCCTTTCAAGCAGTGTCGGGGGAGGCTCAGTGAATTAAAGTGAAAATATGACATTAGTTATCAAAAAGAGATCACAGAGAATGATTTAATCATACTTCAGAGATAGGTAGTTTTGGGGAATTTTACCTTTTTTCCCACTCTCCCAGAGTCAGAAACTAATAAATGCCTCAGGACAGACTTTTTTTAATGTATTTGCTGTTGCCTGAAGTTATATCAAACAGCAATTAGGCTGTCTTGGCTCAAATGCTGAGTGTCTGAGTGATAAAATAATAAATACATTTTTTTCCAGGAATTGAGGGAAACTAAGCAAGTAAACTAAGTGATGATGAGGGGAGGCCCACAGACTTTAGAAAAAAACCTGGTATACACTGTGCTGTTCAAAAGTCTGGAATCACCTGATATACTTCTCCTGTCTTCCAGACATACAATAAAAAACAATATAAGTCAGACACCGTATGTATTATTTATATCAGAAATAGTTTTGGCCCAAAAAGAGGAAGAGTTAAATGATTAAAACTTACACATTCAGTCAATGTCTCCACAGTGTTGCATGACAGGAGAGATATTTCGTCATTTTTTTCCCAAATACTCTTCAATTGTGAATTTATTTTCCAGTCCAAAAAAGCGCATGTGACTCGAGATCAATATTGAACCACAAAAGTGTCTCTGTAGTCTACTCAGTGGTAACACTGAACAGGTTCAAACTGATTTGTCAGTCCATATTATGATGATGTTCTGTGCTAACTCCCGGAATAACCATCTCTATTTTTAAGTAGTGTTTTTCTGAAGCAAAACACCTGGTAATAACAGTCTGTTACAGGCATTATAGTGCACTTGACACTTGTACAGGTTTTGATGCTACCAGCATACAATTTATTGTACCAGTGACTCATGATTTTTTTAATTTAACTGTTGCTCAGAGGGATCTTTGTCTCTTTCTGCCCTTTCAGTTGTCATTGAGGTTGAACCATTATACAGTGTTTATTCTCTGTGTGCAAAACATTTTTGCACATCATTCATACAAAATAACATCTATTTCTACTAAATAAAGCATGAAAGCAAATTCAAAAAGCCTCTCAGCTGTCTGTGCCAAATCAAGCTTTTGTAGCAAATGTAAACACTAGAGTAAGTAAGACTGTACGCACTTACGTGTACAGAGGGATTTGACCTGACCTCGGACATCCACTGCAGCTGGAAGGAGGAGGAAGAAGAGAAGATGTTGAATTCTAGTTGGTGACTAATGTAACTGTTTTTTAAAGACAGAAGTCAGTGTTTGTTGAAAACTTACAATGAGATGGGTTTCTTGGCATCATTCCTCGACCGAAGCTGCCGTCTGTTCCACTCAGCTCCGACAGACTTGGAAAGGACAGAAACAGCAGATTTGTTAGCAGAATTTATCAGCCACCTTTGATCTACACAAGATAAAAAAGAAACTGAAATAATCGAGGTTTGGTTCGCAGTATGGTGTTATTGGCTCTGTTTTTTAGCTCTGGTTTGAAAACTTCATTTTTATTCCCTCTTCACTCCTGATAAGCGATATCAGACTTTGGATACACAGACTCGCTCAATACAATACAAGAATATAAAATATCACCAACATGTCCTTTATCTGCCTTCTTCAGTCTTTTATATTGCGTTCCAACAAACTAAATATAAATCACACTTCTGTGCATGGGTTGGTAGGAAAAGTGGTTTTCATTTTCAAAGAGATTTTCTTCTATTTTTACAGTAATTATGTTCAGGTAACCCAATTAGACTGATTTTTCTTCACAGCAAATGACTCCCTTGAAAACCAACAATGATTAATTACTTTAGCACAGCAGTTCTATTTCTTTCAGTCAGTTGTGTGGATGAGTGTTGACCTCTGGCAGCTACAGCTGGAGAAAAAGACAACAACTGAACTCCAGTGTTGGCCGTGATGTTGTTGTTACTGGTTGCTCTCCAAGGCTCACCTGCCACAGCTGAGGTCGACTGTAGTAGCGCTTCGATGAGGGACGCTCACTAACTAGGTCTGCCTTGTCCTCCAGGGTCGTTTCTGGTGCCTTCAAACGCCGTGGTAACTTTGTATCCCATCCAACTTCCTCATAACTCCTGCACATGGACGACAAATTGCAGCCATTAAACATCTGAACCAAAGTGCCTGGAGTGTAACTGATTCCCTTGATTCCAAAAGTTATTTGCTTTAATTTGGATTCTTAAACAGCCTCTTTCATTGCTCGAAGTACACTCGACAGCTTATTAACTGGGGAGCTAATTCTTCCCCGAGGCTTTAAGCGAGGCAACAGTTCATCTACATCATTTCATTGAGCAGCAATTAACACAACAAGAGGACACAGTGTTCCCTGATGACATCACTGAAGCACAAAATCAAACCTATTCACTCTCAATAACCCTCAAAGCAAAATGATAGTGCGTGTGTGGATTGTGCATAATGAATTATGTGGGAGGTGAGCTTTGTTTGGTTTTATTATTATTGAAATGAAACAATTAAAGGTCCCCGTGTTCTGACCTTTGTGTTGCAGAAGTGTATCTGAAGTGTTTAATGGCCTGTGAGTTGTCCGTCCACAGTCTCAGGTCAGAAGGGAAGACAACCTTTAAAAAAAGACATTCATACTTTTATTATTATTATAAATTCAATGGGTTTATGTTGTGTCCATTTGAAAAGGAAGTAACTGTGGAAACTCTCTTTCTTTATGTCTTAATACTTTGTTATTCAACATTAAGATTATGTATTTTGAATATCTGTTTGTCTGTTTATGTTCCTGTGTGTCATGTGTTTGTGTGTAAAAATAAAACCTAATTTCTCGGTTCTTAAATAAGTAGATTTCTTGTTTTTAATGTAAACAGCATTATGCCGCTTACATCAGCCTAATGAGTTCACAGATGATCTGATGATACTTGCAGGTCTGTAATGACACCACTCTGCACAGTTCAAATCCCTGCAGTAAATGTATAATGAGATCAAGATAGAGGATTGAAAATATCTAATAGATATCAGGGCATAGAATAAAACGATAAAAAGTGGCTCTGTGAGCTGAACACAACATGCAACAATGCTGCACCATTTTAGTTTAGCAGGTTGTTAGCGTTTGCACATTTGCACTAAGTACAGCCGGGGCTGATGGGAATGTAATTTTGTTTTCATCAACCAAAGTATTATTACTACTGGTGCTCGATGAAAAGAAGAGATCACCAATGGTATTCAGACTAATCCCCAGAGAGGCCTGAACATCTGCAGCAGATTTCATAACAATCCATCGAATATTTGTTGAGATACTTCCCTGTCCCTGGAGAGATGCTGCTAGTGTGCCTAAAAGCACAAAATGTCAGGATGTTGTCTAAATGACTGGTGCAACACAAAAGTAAAGCCAAAACTCCATATATATACTCCCTTAAGTGAATCTGAATGAGCCCATCAAACAATGTTTATGCACCCCAACAAGCAGCACTGTGTTCACCACTCTCCTTCATCTCAAACCGCGTAAATGGGCACCAATTAAGCCTCCATTCACCAGAAAACACTTACAGCTCTTCCCTACAATATTGTAAAGCTTCTCCATGATAATGTCTGTCATGTTTATGATGATTACTTCAATTAACAGACTCACAAACATTATAATCGTAATAATAATAAAGCATGATTACATCCTCGCGGTGAACACCTGCCCACAGAACAGTGGGATAATGTAATGCTTTAACATGTGTGGTGAGACCCAGTGAACAGAGTTAAGTAATGCATTACTCTTTCATATTTAATACGTGTTTGTGTTATGATAGTGAAGTGATTGATTCACCAGTGATGTGATGAAATGTAATAATAACTCATTTGTTTAGAAAACAAGGCAGCATTAGTTCAACCAAATGTTTTGAGTGTCAGTGCAGCAGTAAATTGAACGTATAAATCAATGAGGGTTTATGTGCTCAGAGAGTAAAACAGGACAAATGAAGGAAAATGAAAACAAAACCCGTTGGGGTTCACGTATATGGTGTAAATATACTGTATGGAATATGAATACTGATATGAATACTATTAAGTGTTGCATTGCAGAGCACCTCAGCAGGAAAGCCAATTTAAACGTCACCCACCTGAGGTCCAGTGTGTTTATCAGGGAAGCTGCTGTGCAGAGTTGCTTTAGTTGATGTCCTCAGTGAGTGTGGTTGAACTGTAACAGGAGTGGTTGAACCTTAGGATGACATGATAACAATAAAGTCTCTGGAAAGCAGGCAACTTGTGAACTGTAACTATGCGGAGTACTGCTCTCAAGGCCTGATCACCACAGGCCCTGGGGCAAAAACTCAGCCATGGGCCCCTATAAGGCTCCTATTCTACCACTCTCTGTGAATTGTTTATGAATCCTTTTGCCTCTGAGCGCCCATCAGGTACAGAGGACACAGCAGACTACAAATGGAGGCTTAATAATTCAGTGTTTGCCTACAGACGCAGATGCCAACTAACACTCCTGTTGATTATCACTTGCCCCAGGTTTCTTGTGTCGCAGTTTGTTTGTGATGATTTGATAAGATAGAAATATATGCAACATGTATGAAAGAGTAAATATTCTCTCTTTGCAATAACTTTTCCTATCAAAGTTAGACAATTAGCCAACAGTGTGAGGTCCTCCATTAAACACAAGGCCAGAGCATCCTTGGATATTTAATAAAGCTTCACATCTGTTGCAATAATGAATGGCAAAAATACAGAGTCACATGGCCAGCAGCACTGCATCATTTACTAGCTTACTGCTGTGCTAGCTATCAACTAGCTCAAATTGAGAGAAAGTTTTCTACAATGTGTTTCGGCTTAACGAGTAACCATGTTAACTGGTGACCCTTAGCCGAATGCGTCTGTCGTCTACACACGTAGCTGTCCTCGTGAAGCCTTCTTTGTTTAGTTTTTTTTTTAGTTTTTTTATTAATGTTAAATGTCAAAAAACATAGCTGATTGGTCTTGGTGTTTTGTTTGACAGCTACGTATTCTCGTCCTGTTTCAACAGCTGTCGTAACTATGACAACCATAGACATATTCAGCTAATGGTCACCAGTTAACAGGGTCACTCGTTAAACCGAAACACCTGTACTAGTACTACTGCTGTCCATCGACCAGTAGGGGGCACTGCAGCAAAATCTTATATGACAGTTTTAAATGCACTCATTGACTCAAACACAGCAGAACAATAAAGGCAATAAAACTAGATTATAACACAAGGCATCTATTAACAACATGTTGGCTGCGAAAGATGAAAAAACTATCTCAACTGTGTAGTTTGTCTGTTCTGGGCTACTGTAGAAACATGGCAGACTCAATGGAAGAGGACCCCCAGTGTCTGTAGATATAAAAGGCTCATTCTTAGGTAACAAAAATGAGAGTTATGAATGTTATAGTCCATTTTAATTCCAGTTACTTTCTTGATTCATTGATGAATTCTTTGGTTCAACTCTTTCAACAAATTTGTCAAAAACAACAGTCCAATGTCAAAAATATTCAATTTACTTTCATATAATACAAATGAAAACTGGAAATCTTCACATCTGAGAATCAGGAGAAAAATTATTGAAATTAAATAATTCAATAATTGCCAATTCGTTTTCTCTCAATCAACTAATCATTTAATCATATCAGCTCTAGTGTATTTTGTGCCCCTTAGTGTCTGGAGCCATGGGGCAGTGCCAGCTTTGATTTCTCTAGAATAGATACACTGTCCTACCTCATAACTCTGACCTGCACAGCATCTGATATGAATTCTGATAGACAATAGATAAGTATATATACTAGGTATACTGTATATGTAAAAGCTGTTATTTGGAACAAAGATAAATATAATTTCCTGTTATTTTACCACTCAGCCTCGCTCTCAAGGCTCCATCAGGGATCCTCCTTGAGTTCCAGGCCTTGTCTTCGCTCAGGTCTACACAGATAGAGGTATTTGAGGCTGTTTGTGGCCTCTCTCTCAAACCTGGAGGGACCCACAGAGCTGAGGGCACGTGATGGAAATCTATGAATTTCTGTCGACCTTTGACCCCAAGGACCACCTCAGCTCCAGCACTCAGCTGACCGCAGCAGGGATCCATCAAGGGGACGTCATGTCGTAAAGGAGCCAGGCTGAGGTTCTCAGCAGGGGGGTGAAATCTAGCAAAAGGAGAGTCTGCACGTCCAGGTCCTAATCCATCTCTACCACCGGTCCCGTACAGACTGGAGTTCAGCCGACTGATGACTTGTAGCTCTGCAGAGTACGGCCTGAAGGGGTCCAAAACTGCAGTCATTATTGCCAGGGGAGAAACTCACTGTGTGTGTGTCTATGTGTGTGGTTGACAGAGCAGGTCATAGATCTGCTGTTAGGCATAATGATGCAGTGAGCAATGGTTGCCCAGAGACTGTCTTTGTTTGCTGTTTGGATCAAATAACCGATGTGCAGAGAGGCAACATGACCTGCAGTGCTGTGGAGGTGTGTAGCTCCACATACCTCAACAAAACATTCATGTGTTAACATTTACTCTGTATTTGTTAGAATAATGGGGCAGAACGATACAATAAACAACCTGTGTATCTATTTTGGATGCCATACACCAATAATTCACCTCAGGGGAGCATTCAAAAGCAATATCATTTCCTATGAACTGCTATATTTTGGCAACCTACAACTACTAATTTGTCACGCTGACCAAATAACAATGTTTTGTCAGTTGTCAGGGGCAGATACTGTCCCTTGGAAATTACTCCACTCAAATGTGTTTTGGTGGCAAATAATAATGAGAAGACTTGGCCCTGCCTCAGGGTTTAGAGAACTGATCCTCCTGAGAAAATGAGACATTACTTCTTGTGGTGGGTTAGGAACTGTTTATTTTCTATAAAAATCAACAGTTTTACAGAAGATAGTTGTCTGTTTTCCCTCAAAGTCACCACTAGATGGAGTAATAGAGCCTGTATTGTCTGATGGTAACAGCCCTGTGCATACTGTCCTGTCTCCTGTGAATTAAATGACAGTCCACAAATATCACAGCAAAAACTGTAAGCCCCAGTTGTAATATTATGATGATACACGATGGCATTAAAAATGCCATTATAGCACAACATGGTGACCATAAACCTAATACTAAATACTTTAGACGCACTTAAAATCCCTGAAGAAATATTAAAATGATGTTTTCTTTTGCATATGCAGGCTAAACAAGGTCTTTTCTCACCCAGCGGTGTTAGTTGATGGAGGAACTTCAAATATAAGCTGTGTTTTTAATGTTGACAGTAAACTAAATGAAAATTATGTAAATTATATGGATGTAAAAAAGAAAAGAAAGGAGTGCTCTTACAAAGGGTGTAATCTGGTGAATGCGCTGGCTTGAAAGAGCTGTCTTATATTCACTGGAGCAAAAAAACACCAAATACTACGTGCCTCAGTGCCTATTAATTAGTTTGCTTGGTTTGTTTGAGATGTAATGTGCAAATGTAAATCTGTCGCATAAATATATAGGCACAAATACTGCAGCTACATATGCATGCTTTATATAAATAGTGACAGCGCCCTGGCTTGGTGGCATTTTTCTTGGGAAAGGATCCATGTTAATGTGTCAGTGGCGGTGATGGTGATGCTTGCTGATAGATGATTTTTACTCAGGCTGTCATTAGCAAATGTAAACACCCAAGAGCTGTTGAAAAGGATGTGTTAAAAATAGCCTAATTAGAGTTATTCTGATAACTGAGTGGTGAATATGCCCGACTCCCACACAATGTTCCTCCACAAAGGGAGAGCATTAAATGACACTTGTGAGATCTGATGCAGGCTTCTTTTAAAAACACTCTGCGGATAAAAAAAAACAAAACATGCCATTTGTTGCATCAGTTGCATGAGGGCTGTGCTGATTGTATATTCATGTTCATTTCTAATGAATAAGGTTATAGGTCCAGAAGTCCACATGATTTATTGCATTTGGAGTCCATTAATTATTCCCATATCATAAATTCATCCATACACCTTATGATAGTCCCCCAAAGCTTTGTTATCCCAATTATTTCAAGGTTTTTTTTTCTTTTGTTGCAGGAATTTAAATACCAACCTCCGTCTGACATGACTGTATTTTTCGGAGGGAATCAGATATTTCTGGAGTGAGGAGTCATTACCATCGGAGCAGCCCTTGTTACTGAATCCTGTGTTATTAGTCAGCTTGTCTGCCACTCTCTAGACTCCTCCACAGTCTCAGAAATTATTTAAATCTCACATTTTGCCCATGGTGCTAGGCCCAGTGCTACAGCACAGAAGCCATTAATTTGTGCAGTCTGCATTCATCTGAGGGAAACTGTTGCTCTGGATTAAGAGGCATTGTTGTTGCCGCTGTTGCTGCTGCTGCTGCTGCTGCTAGTTGAGGGTCATTAAAAGCAAAGTCACAATTGTAGTGTTGTGGCTGAAGACATAATAGGCTGATGCTGCTCTGGGCAGGGCATTATTTTTGTTAATCAGAGAAACATGGCTGAGGGTGACCCAGGATGACACCTCAGGATCAGACAGGCAGGGCTGGGAGGAAATATGGCTGCCGGGCGCAGGGAATGGATCATCCCAGAGCGGAGAGGCTGCTCCAGAATATAGACAGACAGCATCCTTCATCGCTGACAGGCAGGAAATCAGCACTTCAAGAAATTAAACAGATAAATAGGAACAGATGATTGACAGATATTAACGTTCAGTATTATTTCTGTGTAAAGTTGTGATGGATGAGGCACCTGCGGATACATGTAGGGCCATATCTCATGAAATTCATGCCCATATAAAGCCTTGTCTTTGATATACAATACAGTTCAGACAAACAGCCACATCGATATCTGATGCTTAATGCATCCACTTTTGGGATTATATCTGTGTGTCTTAAAGAGTGATGAAAATGCATCACCATATTTATAGAATAAGGGCCTAAGTCATAGCTCACAGGTCATATTCATCACACTGCAAAGGCATCGAATTGATTACCGCTAGATGACCATGACTACATTAGATTCGAGGGCAAATTGGCCGATGTGAACTCTGTCTCATGTTGTGTGCGGCACCCTCAGCCATTTGTAAAAATCCAAACAGAGTGCAGAGATGAAGCTCCCATGAGCGGCGGAGGGTAGCCATGTCCTCACAGAGTGGCCGAAGGCTTCATTGTAGTGCTGCTTCCCTGCCCTTGGTTGCCGCAGCTCTCCGCTTGTCACACTCAGTTAGCTCAATGAAGTAATGAATATGCCGCTGTACATTTTTCATGAGGGTGGTGGGAGTAAAAACTCTGCTCCTTATAATGCTTTTAATATGGAACTTTTCACACACACTCTTCCCCCTGCAAAGCACCCTCTGGGCTATCATGATGCTGCATGAGCATGATGTTTCATGTTAGCATTTCCCAGGGGAGAGTCAGCAAAATGCAATGTCACTTTGAGTGATGAATATGTTGACTACAGCAGGTATACAAGCAGCTGTAAATCAGGAGTAGGCCTAAGTTAGGATAACAGTGCTTGTCCTCCTTGTAAAGAAGACAGGGGCTGCACAGGTGGAGGGGAAACAACTCTGTTTGTTACTGTACTGTGAGTCACCTTATTCATGGCTTACATCATTACGGTAATTAATTAGTTTACAAGGAAGCACACCCATGAGGTTCCAGAAATGGAGGACTATTAAGTATGAAAGGGAGGCATAACGATCCAGAGATAAATGCAAATGAGCAGTTCAAAAAGAATCAAAAGAAAGTCATGACATAACATAACAGAGAGGCAAAAATATAAATTAGGATTCAATTAAAACAACATTCAAATATTTGTGTTTAGGAGGAAACCAGCCATGACAGTCTGAAGAAAATGCATGAAAACAAGATAACATGCAAGATAATTAAAATAAATAGCTAAAACTAACTTAAATGCTTAAGTGCAATTAATGTATAAACAATAATTGCCTAAGATTAATGAGTCAACAGTTGAAATAGCATGATATAACAGCAAACAGGAGGAATGACTGGATAAAAGTGGTCTAAGCGTCCAGCCTCTCTCTCCAGCTGGTCATTGAAAGCAAACTTCACCAAACCAACCTAAAAATAGACAATTCGTTTGTATGAAAAATGATATTGTAATATCCACTTTTACTTAACATCCACTTTAAAGTCATGAAGGGTGGCGATGGGGTACTTGAGCTCATCTGACAGTGATGTGGGGCTACACTCCGTCTTACTCACTGTTTTTAAATAATTTCTATTTCTAGAGAAATTCTTTGGCTCTGTCTCGAGGTGTCTAAAGGAGCCGCACAGGACACCACTTTACATTTGTGCTTTTGATCTGCGCGTAACAACACACCTCTGATGTTCAATTACGAATAAGATGATGCATTAGGCAAAGAAACACTGAGGGTAATGGACTTTCACTGTTGCTCAGAAAGATGGACTTGTCCCTCGAGACCTTGCTTTCCATTATTAAACCTCCACCACGTTGCCCACCTAGGCTGTTTCCGTTCCCTCTGACCAAAGTGAAATTACCTGCTTTTGAAGCTTAAGCACAGTAAAGAAGCAATGGAATGAACCTCCATTTCCGCTCTGCCAGGTAGAGCTTTTTTATGTTGTTTGGGAGGGCGGAAAAGGAAGAAACTGAATTCTGCATGCTGGTTTGCATTGAGGTCTGCCGTCCTTACAGTTTTAATACACGAGACATTCCCCATGGGATCTACAGCACCATGTGAGCCAGTGGCTAATACATTCACTGGGCACTCTCACAGTATGCATCAAGACCTGGATGATGAATTACCAAACAAGAGCCATGGAAAATGGGGAAAAAAGAATACCCCAGGATGAATGGTGTGTTGCAAATACAAACACTTAGTATTCCACAGGGCTGACGCTAAAGCTGTTCCCTTTATGATAACCCAACAATCCACAATACTATCTTCAGTCTGACAGCAACTTATGCAGATGTGCGCGGCGCATTAGTGTTCTGCTGAATTGAGCCCCCCCCCCCTTGAAAAGTGTTCAGCAAGCAGGTCACATTGGCGTCGGCTCCCTGTTGTGGATGAAATGCTGAAATGCTGTCCTCCAAGATGCTCTAAGTATTATCACTCACCTACCTGGACTATAACAGCCTGTGATGGATAGGGCCAGATTGAACCCGCAGTCACCCATCCACTGTGTGTCATTTAGAGAAAATAGGGGGATTTGCTTTCTCCCAAGCTTAGATTCCTTCTTAATACCAAGCCAAGTTAGGTGTTTACCTCTCATATCCTGTCCCTCTAAAACCCAGTCACAGTTAATCGAAGCATATCTGTCACTGTGTGAGATCTGCTCCACTGATGTATGAATGGAAGGACAATTCAACACTGCTATGGTGTGTGTAACCCTCATCTGGAGGCAAGACAAGGCAGAGAGGTGAAATTGAAAATGTGAATGTCTGGCTAATGGCAGAGGAGAAGCACTGGAGATATAATACCAAATCTATAAAGGACAATTTCAGGCTCAAGACTCTGGAGACTCGGGCGCTCAATCATGAAGTGATTCACTCAGATTGATCAAGGAGCGTCGTAATCACATGGGAATGTTACATGTGGCTCCAAGGATGACTCGCAGAACTGTCAAAAGATTCAAAGCTGGATTTAATGGATTTGAGGTGATGTGCTTGGAAATCGTTTCAGAAGGTGCAAATAAGAAACCTCAAAGCATTTTTACCAACATTTAGCAGCTGTCCAGTGAAATTAACGTTCAGAACAGACAAATTTGGAAGAATAAAGTCACCATGAGGGAAACAGAGGACTGGAATTTGTTCTGTATTCTCACAGCAGAGATTGAAAGGACCCGACTCTCTGAAAGAAGAATCAGAAATCTACTAATGAACCCCGCTGCCGATAACAGTCATATTAAGCAGAAAGCCTAAATGCACTTTCAGATAACAAGCTTTTTTTATTTGAAGTGATTCCGGTTAAAAACTCAGAGCTCCCCTCAGAAATTGAAATAAACACTGCAAATGTGGCATTAAATATTCATAACCTTTGGCTGTCATGTTCCTGTTTGAAGATAAATGTGCAACAAAAAAACAAAATCCTATAAAATTACTCACTTCTAATAAGTCAGAGATCCATAAAGATAGATCATTAAAGCATTATGGGAAAGTTTCACAGGAGATATTAAGAGCAGCAGCAGCAGCTGGGATCGACTTTCCCTCACATTGTCTGGTATAGATGCAGGAAGGTAAACTGCACTTTGCTTATTTTCCACGGAACATTTTCACCTCTGTCAAACTCTTATCTCACAAAGATTTAAATGCATCTCATAAGATTGCAGACAGATAGGGCCATTGACTTCAGCGTACGCTCGTGTGTGGGAAATCATGAAAGTAAATCTGTGCTTTCAAAACTGTAGATTGAAGTTGGCACTGAAGTGATTTGATCTAAAGCTTCAATCAAAATGGCATCTTTTTTTTTCTGAGCCAAGACAAACCGGGCAGCAAAAAGTTTGCCGCCTTTTTTTTTTTATAACTGGCATTGATATATACATAATTATTTAATAAAACAATAAGACACGACTTATTATCATTTCAAAAGACTCAATAAGACTTTACAAATTTTACGCAGTGCATTAAAGGACTTCAACCAGCTTTTTGAGAACTTTGAAATATTCATCTCAGTGTCTCCCTCAAGTGTGTGCAGTAAACTAATTACATCGCTTTCAATAAATGATTGGCTGAGAAACATATGAAAGATGTGAAAAAGGGGACGAATGTGTCAGCAATCCAAAAAGCTATATATTGACAAAAAAGCGTGGAGAAAAAGTCAGTTATTATCTGTTATTATTCAGTCAGTCAAGACAATCTAGCAGCCTGAGGCTTCATGTGGTGAGTTTCATAATGTTCATGTAGCTAGCGGACGTGTTTCTATCTAGTTTAACTCTTAAACTCATGCAAATGCAAACATTCATACATACACTCATTTCTCAACACAGACAGAGCTACAGATTATCATAACATTGCTTGGAAAGCTTTCAGAATGTAACATTATTTTAGCCAGGGAGCGAAATATGATTGAATCAACAGTGAAATATTGAAACCAAAATTGAAAGAGCTCGTTGTGTTTAATGTTGAATAAATGTCAGATTTCCAGTCACGACTGACACTAAATCAATACCAATTTAGCCATTATCCAAAAGGTGCCCTGGGATTGAACTTTACTTAATTTAGATATATTGACTCACCAATTAACCACAAGAATTCAGACCTTTTGATGACATTTCCTTATACAACATTTGAACACATGGTAAAACAATCAAATGAAACTATACTTACAGGTAAGATATTCATTCATGTCATTCACTTTTAAAGAGTGAGTGAAATACTTATACATCATACAATACTAATGCACTTTATGTCACCCTGTGTGATTTCATACTTTTCCAATTATTTTTCATCTGAAGTTGATCCTTTCTCAGCCTCTCTCTCTCCAGCGTTTCTTCATCTCTGAATGGCTGAAGGTCAGTTGCAATATCTTTTTGTGTTGCAGTGCAATGAAAGAGACAAATTAAAAACACATCTTAAGAGGAGCGCAGAAGACATAAAAAAAAATGTGACTTAAAAAAATGATGTGACGAATCCAGCAACTCGAGGGGAGAAAGTAACATTGATTGTTTTTAAAAAGAAAATGTTCCTACTAATTTCATTTGAACTAAAATGATCTTTTATACACTTTTTTAATTTCCAACTTCTAAAAAGTGGCATAACAGTTTGCTTCATTAGAACAAGAAATCAGAAAGCACTGTACAGTTTTTTTTTTTTTTTGATTGTCATTAATTTTGATTGTCATTACTTTTACATCTACTATTAAACAGTCACTATTCAAGTGTTCGGGTGCCAACAAAACTGCATGAATTATGTTCTTCTTGCAAACAAATCTGAGAGCTGATAAAAACAAAAACAAATATATAAACTCAGATAGCGTGCAATCTCTAAGAGTCCACCTTGCACTCCCACCTAACACTCACTGTGATGTTTGTGACTCTGGTGGAAGACTGATTTCTGTAGATCACCTTGTCAGTGCAGCCTTGACAGATAGGAGAGCGGGCAAGAGGGTGGACAGAAAGTAATAGCTGTTGGTGTACCTAGATTACACTTGTTGTATTGGACTGAATTGTAATGTACAGTATGCGCTTGTGGCTTCAGATATTACTACTAGAGACTAGTGACCCCCCCACCCCAACTCTCTCATGAGTGCAGCCAGTAGGTGAAATAACTTCTGACTTACCAGCACTTGTAGGTTAGGGATGTGGTACTAGCCTGAGGTGGATTCTGTCACTCCTATGAAAACACATAATTGCTGTATAAAATGCAAAATATTGCATTACAGGCAAACAAGGACATTGCCTTCCACAATACAATATTGTGATGCACTAATTAGGATTTATTTTACTTAAAATTCATTTCACTTACTGTTGTTGAGCTCCCACCAGTCTCAAAGGAGTTGCTTATTGTAAGCATTAATCCTCATAAGGAAAAAGTTTCCCTTTAAATGAAAGTTTCTGAAGATTTCTGCTTTTCTAAAGGACTTGGCTTCAGACTGCCCTGATAAATCTTTTATGTTACTGTGATAGACATCGTCCATTTGTTTAGGTGAATATATAACAGTATAAAAACTTGCAGAGCACAACCAATAAATCATGGGAAAGGTGACAGTCAGTGGAACATCAATTAAGTTTGAGGTTTTTTTTAATTATTTGTTTTCATCTGAAATCGTCTGAAATCATCATTTCAGACTAATAGCCTAATTTATTTAGCAGCAAATACTATCACATCGCCATAATTAATTTAATGACCATTTACAACCAGTAAATGCAGCAAGATAATTGAACTTGGTCTAAAAAAATGACCCAACATTGCCAAAGATCTACTTACAGGCATTTGTTTTAGGGTTTTGTTGTTTTTGGTTGCTCCCTAATTAGATGACATCAAATATTACATTCATTCATTTTCCATAACCATCGTCGGGTCATGGGGGACTGGAGCTGATCCCAGCTGACACTCGGGTGAGAGGTGGGGTACACCTTAGACAAGTCACCAGTTCATCACAGGGCTGACACTTTGGGCTGTGGAGAGAAACCACACAGACATGTCGAGAACATGCAAATTCCCCACAGAAATGGCCCAGCTGGCTGGCGACTTAGAACCCAAAGCCCTTTTGCTGTGAGGCGACAGCACGAATCACTGAACCACCAAGACAAAAAGACAACAATTCACAAGCTGACCTTACATTTTTCTACCTTTGTCCCCAGGATGATGAGAGATGATGAGGGTGTTGGGCAGTTGGAGATGTTGAATACATTTCAGTATTCAAATTTTCAATATGATTTAGTGTTCACACGCTGTGTGCATCACAATGAAGGAGTGCCTCAGACATATTGTAAATAGCTAGCCTTTCACTTAAGATATTTTGGCAGGAGGGACATTGAAACAATGTTTTTTAAATGTTAGAATTTCAACGCTGAAACCACAACCTTTAAACCATGTCAGTTGAATAGCACACATTGGTTATTGAATCCAATGTATGGCTGAAACTTAGCAAAGACAACTTAATTGGCAAAATAACAAAAAATCATTGTCTTTTGGTCTTTGCAACATGACTGTGTGCACTGAACACATCCTCATCATCACATCTTCATTTTACTGTCAACAGAACTCTCCAAAATAAGGACAGTGCTAACATCACAGCACGCTAACATAAACAACATTTTTCATCCTGTATTTGTAATGCAGTGACACAAAATCTGATCGAACAGGGAAGAAACATAAAAAACAATGTGACAATTTGACAATAGAGATTTGTTAAAAAAAAGACTAAAGCTCCATCTGAGCTGGATTCATTTCTCCAGGGGAGGTGGGGTGATATTTAAATCACCTGTGCTGGTCAGTGATTTAAATCCTGTCCAGAGCACATACCTGGGTAATTTTTCACCTCCCTAGTAATAATTACAGCGGCAATTACCTACTGATTGGCGAACTCGCTGGTCCTCCTGTAATTTAATTCTGTGTGGGGCAACGTCCTTGTATTTTAAAGTGGATTTCTAAGTTTTTTCCTCTGGCTGCTTGTCCTTTGACTTCGGATCGGATCGGATCTAATCGGATCAGTGTAAACTTTGACTTTTGTGTGAAAACGGAGGAAGTGGAAAATGATTTTATTAACCTGATAGACAGAAACAGGTTAACACCAACAAATAGACCAATCTGAGAAGCAATGTGACAATTTTTGGCAGAATGTCCAGGTGAGGGGTGTCGATTAGCTCAGGTAGAGCATCCGCCCCATGTACGAAAGCTCAGCAGCAGCCCAGGGTTCGGGTCCGACCTGCGGCCCTTTGCTGCATGTCGTTCCCCGTCTCTCCCTCCCACATTCCTGTCACTCTTCAGCTGTCTCTATCAAAAATAAAGCTTGAAAAATGCCCAAAAAATATCTTAAAAAAAAAAAAAAAAGAATGTCCAGGTGAGAATGATCTGGTTGCACCCATTAACATTCTGGTATGTGAAAAAAAAAAACACCCTGGCTTCTTGTTGTATTTCTTTAAACTTATCACAATTGTCTTGGGTGGCACTGAGCCCAGGATGCAGGACCTTGCAATCCCTTGCAAAATAGTGTTGGTAGAGAATTTGTTTTTTGGTCGAACATACCAGATAGTGAAAATGGAACATTAAAATAGTCAGCCAAAGGCGAGCTTGTATCAACAGCCAGGCAAGACAAGTCCTGTCTGAATGGAGCTTGTGGGAGTGTGTGTGGCCATGATAGAGGTTCTTTTAGGCCCAGCTAAATGTTACCATGCTAACAAGCTTACAAAAGCAGGTACAGTATAATGTTTGCAATGTTCACCATCTCAGTTCAGCATGTTATAATGCCAACGTTTGCTACTTTGCAGTCAATTAGAGCTGAGGCTGACGGGATGTCATTGGTTTTGCAGGTATTTGTGAACAAAATGTCAAAATTGTGTGCCGATCCATTTGGTCGATACTGAAATATTTCACACAATAAGTGAACACTTTGACCTGCTGACGGTGTTAGTCAGGGAGAGTCATTACAGTCATTACATCCTGCGGGGAGCATAAAGGTCTGTACCAAATTCATCCTGTACTTGTTGAGACATTTGAGTATGCAGGCCGGATCGACAGACTGACATTACCAGTCACAGAGCCATGCCACTAGCATAGTTCGGGGAATCAAGGGGGCTTTAAGATTTATCTCATAAAGTATGCATATAATGGTTCTGCAAAGGTTCAACATTAATTTCTAACTCTTAACTCTGGACTTACTTTACACAGTATTCCTTCACTAGAGGCATTTTTCCACTTAAAACCAGTGAGGAGTAGAATATCTAGAGATTAGTTTTGTCATTTGTAATTTATATTAAAACATTTAACAATCTTTTATCAAGAGCCAATAATTAAAAAGGTCACTTGATTTAATGCCTTTATAGTTTACTAGAAATCTTTGTCTGTGAAACCACAAACCAAAGCTTCCAACTTTCTTTTGTTGAGCTGCGGGTCCCCCAAACCTATGATGCATAAATTTCAAATTACAGAGCTGGCCGATTGCTATAAATGAATAATGAATTTCATCACCTACTGTTATATGAACACATCTCATCTCTGTGCAGCTGTGTGCATTGTCCAGAACAGGGCAGAAGCCTAATTACTAAGTTACAGGATAGGGGAGCCCGGGCTAATCTCTTATGGGTTTTTCCAACAGATGTGTCCAATTAATGGCCTGTCTTTGAAAGAGTTTAGATGCGTACTATTCTGGGAATTGTATTTCAAAGTAAAAGACCCAGCTTAGTTTCTGATGAATAGACCCTATAGGCAGTCTTAATCACAACTTTCGTCTATCCAATCATACACAGGACTGATCTTGGATAACAGATGGGATATGAACTGAACTAAAGCCAATTGTGAATGTTAATGACCTGGTCAGAGCAGATAGGGAGGACAGATAACATCCCTGGTCAGAGTCATTACTTCACTGGCTGAAACACAGCAGGAAAGCTGCTTGGGAAATTAGACATATGGGAGTATTATCTTGTAAAATGAAAGAATAAAGAGGGAACGGCAGTAATTCCTCTAAATAGTAGAAGGAGGAGAACGAGGCACATTAAAATGAGCTCTTCGTATTACAAGCGAGTACTGGTGGATCGGAGAGAAAAATCCCACCATAATTTACCACTTATATGCACAATGCAAGTCCTGCTTTCCTTGAATGAACGGGTTGAGAGGACCCTTACAGTCATAGAAAGAGAAGAATTAAGGCTGGCCAGTAAACCTTAATAGATCTGTGCCAACGCTCCCCTACTGCTCTGAGAGAAGCCTGTCACGTAGCATGTACATGCATTTAGGCTTATTTACCTCGATCCCGCTGGCTGCCTGACAGGCACGTCTCACTGCTGGAGATGCAACGTCGTTGTCTGGCAACCCCTTGATCAAAGCGTTTTGCGGTGTGGCCAGCACATCGCGAAGGGTGACAAACACAGAGAGAGAGAGAGAGCTGCACTGCAAAAGATAACAGGAAAAAACAGAAACCCAACATCTGCACTCATTTAACTCAGCCTGCCCTTCAGTGTTGATGCTCTAACCTAGACTTAAATTATTAATCATCATTTTGATCTACTAGTCAATGGGCCCCGTGGCTCTGCCAGATACATGTACTCATTACTCCTCATCCTCAAATTGAAGATGAAGACAAGAAAAAATATGCTGCAAGTCATTTTGCTTCTGGATTTTGGAAGCAAATTGGGATCAATAACATTGGAGTGTGCAGTCTGGCCTTTATTAAGGGAGTTGAAAATCCAGAGCCTACTAGAATCTGTATTCTCACTCCAACTTCTCTTGTTTATATTGTGATGCTTATTGCTATTGAAAATGAAACCGCAGCATTACTAAATAACTAAATATCCTCTTGACAACTCGTTAAATATTTACCTGTAGCTTTCCCACAAACTGTTCATTGTCATGGAACTCAAAAATAGAAAAATGCTTACATGTAAAGGCTGGATTTGTTCACGTTTGTCACATCCAAAAAGGTACCTGTGATTTCTGAAATGCAAAGTCGAGAGAAACTGGGTTGATCGTTCCTTCTCAGTATCTTTTGTTGATTCAGCTGAACATTTTATTCAATTGGAAGTCTGTAAATGTAAAACACCATCCTCCCACAGCAAAGACATGAAAACATGAAGACCCCACAGCTGAAAAGTACCATTTGAAGCATTTACAGAGCGCAGATTGGCATTTATTTGAAACATGAACACACAGTACCAAGAGAAATACAAAAAAAGCACTTTCAAATCAAAACACATTTGAACATCCAAAAAAGATCAAAGAAATAAGGAAACAGTCGAGTCCTCTTGAATTTCCCTCTGTTTTATCATCGTGTTGTTTTTAACTCTGCACTTCATCATCCTACACAGCAAATTATTACCCAGTGAAATGGATCACACTTAGTCTAGTCTGCACTTTGGTGGTAGAGGGACTGGTGTCAGGATTTCTTGGACGACACCACATGAGACATTGAGGCTTTCACCTCCAAAGACAGCTGTGTGTGTTCTATACATTCTGTTGTTTTATTGACCTCTGGTCCAACACATTTCTTATTAAAATACAGAGGCTATAAAAAATACTTTTTCACTAGATCAGCATTGATGACTCCTATATTTGTATATATTCATAAATAATTTAATACATAGATAAATAGATATTCTGTGTGTGGATTATAAACGTTCATAAAAGCATTTTTTTTCTTCAGTAATACAGGAGTGACTATAAATGCTGAAATGCTCGAGGGCTGCAGTCCGACCCTGATGTCCGGTAGACTGGGTGAAAGGCCAAGAGTTTACATGCGGATTGGCGCTGGTGTTGTGTGCCAACGTCCCCTCTCACCGTGCCAGTCTCTAGCTCCGCTGGCACTCATTCTTACTGCAGGTGGCTTGACGCTCAATCTGCCAGGTGCCCTCCTCGTATGTGCAGTAGCAGATTGTACACTCATCAATCTTCACCTCTCGGCCAGCCGGTATCACTGTTGTGTCCGCGTAGCAATTTGGCCCTGTAGGTGGTGAGGAAAAAGCAAAAGTCGAGCAAATTAGAAAGTAGCCCCTATAGTGTGTTTGAAAATGGAATTTCAAAATGGCTTCATATATTTTTAATGCGTTTTCTTTTGTGTTGCTAACACCGTGACACATTATCAGGGTCAGGCTATAACCACTGAAAATGCATGCTTTGCTTTGCTCCTGTTGTTTGAGGTGATATGTGAGCTTTGCTCCAGTCAAACCAAATGAACAGAAACTTGATGATATTGGAGGTCGGTTAATGTTGTTTTGGTCAAATTAGTCATTTATCCTCATGTTGTCACCTGAGTCTGTGTTATTTTTCTGCTACTAAACCCACCAAGGACACAGCTCAGTGTGTAAAAAGGCAATTAAGGGACTGTACACCCAATTCAAAGTCACATCCCTTTGTGTTGTTCAAAAGATCAGATCAGATTCAGTGAATTCCCAGACATCCTTGTCCGTCTGGACTCTTCTGTTCTGTAGCTCTGTGAATCGAAAACCTTGCTTGTTTTTCTTTGTGGATAAATCAGGTAAGCCTAAGTGACATTAAATATCAGGATAAGTAGCCTGTGAATCAATGTTCCTGACTAACAAAGTCATTATGCAAACATTTTATTTCACACTCACTAAGTGCTGAGGGACACTTCTTCCCTTACATTCACATCATGACCTGTGCCACAGCCAACATATTGAGCTTGTTAGGTGAGATAAAGTGAGATTATAACATTTGAAATAAAAAAAGGACATATTATTTCTCTTACAAATGAAAAGCTGAGTTTATAAACAATAAAATACACCCTACAGTATAGCCCATTATACACTCAGGGTTTTTGCTGTTACTCAGTCTGGTATGACTAAGTGGCAACTTCCGTGGCTTTGAAGTGAAGCCTATGCAGAAGTGCCAAAATGTGTAGTTCTTTAAGACGGCCACTTGAGGTTGGCAGAACGAGTAAATCTCCGTATTAAAATGTCCAACTTCACAGCAGAAATAAACATGTTTGCAGCCTGGTACAAAAAACGGTTTTGGTCTTATGGCTAATTTCCCCGTTCATGACAACTGTACTGAGGCTGCATTTTTATGGAACTTAAAGTTATGCATAATTAACAGTGTGGCTGCTTTAACAGAAAGGTCAGTGGTGTTACAAGTGCCTTGTTCGAGCACCCAGGCATCATTCAGACTGCCTCAGATCCACTGATGATCCTCTTCTGTGCTGATTTTTAGATTAGCTGGGAGGTGGAAGAGCTTAGGACTACCAACATGACAGCGGCCAGAGCTTTCAGAAACCTGTGGGTGACGTCATGGATACGACGTCCAATCTTTATACTGTCAATAGGTATGACCAGCAGCTTATTGAGTCTAATGTTAGTTAACGTCAGCAACCACCATGAATGCCTGTTTTTGCCCGTGATTATCTGGTTCTGGTTATTGCCATTCAGTAGAGCCCCATTCAGGCTAGAGTTCTTGTAGCCTTCGTTTCAAAGTGCATTATGTGGTTCCTTTTATTGGCATTTCCAAAGCTGAAATATATTGCTCATGCTACTCTAAGATCAATTATATCTACTACTGCTCTTGCTAATAAAAAAAAATGTATTTCACACACTTTACGATTATATGACAGGGTTTTGATAATGTTTCTATTCTAGTACAAGACTCAAGCAGAAGTAGGTCAATACTGTTACAAAGTGCTAAAATTTCAATAGGTAGTACTTTATTCATTTAGAAGCGTATGAATGTATAATATATAAGAGAAGAATTACCCTGCTAGGTGTTTCAGCCTTCCACATCTGATAAAAGGAAACCTTCTATGTGGAAATACAGTGTGGAACAAAGGCCAATGGGACACAAGTTAGTTTGAAAGTAGTACAGTATCTCATTGTGTTTCTTTAAGATAATTTCATGACATCCCAGTAAACTTGAATGCACTCAGTCCATGAAGAGAATGAACATAAGAGACCAAATGCGCTGCCCTTCATTTCATTTCTCTCAGTGGAAAATGGGTTCTCACATCTGGGCTTTCATTGATAGTTTCTCAAAATAGTCTTATAAAGAGGCACAGAAATAATAGAAACACAGGTATCACCACACTTCTGCTGGTTTCAGTGGCCATTGCTGACAGGTTTTAATTCAGGATGATTCACATTTATCAAAATGAATATGCTTTCACCGGGGTCCCTTTAAAGGTGGAATTTGCAGTTTCCCAGTCGGCAATGAATCATCAATTGGATTCGTATCTGCTCAAAATAGCTCTTCCATTGGTCATCATTACCAGGCTCTTCAGACCACTGAGTGACCACTCACGGGTGATGTAGAGCAGCATTTTTCATTCTGGAAGACCGAGCTCCCATCAGGAAAGAGATGCATCCTGGGATTGCAGTGATTGCACTGAATTGTTAAGGACCCAATTCACACGATTATCGCTTCTCCTCTTGTTTTGTCCTGGGATTCAAACATTTAACCCGATTTCTTTTATTTAAAACTTGCAAATTGTATTCAATTGTAGATGCACATTCGAGATATTCAACGCTATTTTGTGCTACACTCCCAAAGGAAAGCATAAATCCTGCTGTAGGCGTGCCTTCCTCCATGTGTAACTCTGAGGTTGGAATGCACAGAGTGGGAATTGTGCATAAAAACCAAATTAAGCACTATTACGCAGTGCTTTAATACAGTTCTAAAGTGTTCCCCAAGGGACTGTTCTTTTTTTATTATTTTGTAGGAAATTGGATCTCACTAATGGAAATTTTGATGTTGAAGGTAGTTTGTTAAGAACTGAGCCCTGCAAGTGGCTCAGAGACGTGCAAAAAATGAACTGCCACTGGGGCGCTGCTTATTTAGGCGCTCCCTTCCGTCTGCCAACATCGTGTGCACAAAAAAATCCACTTGCCAAGTCCTCCTTATATCACATACAACATTACCTTCTTTGGTAGTAGGTGTGATGCAAAAGCTAGAAAAGCTAAAGCTTTTGTCGAGTGGAAGTAGCTCTGTCCTCAACCGGTGGCTTAAAAAAAAAAGTGCTCATAAATCATCCATTATCTCTCAAGTTGCACTGCAAAATATAAACACTGCGGGAATTGCTTCCACAACATCAGGTATAGCATAACAATGGCTATTTCCCTCAGACTAACAAGGTCTTGAGCCATACTGTTGTATAATTAAGATGCTGATAAATGGGGAGTCTTTCAGCTGCAGCCACCACATTTCATTGGACGTCAGCACCCAGGAGGAGCGTACTGGCACATCAATCAATGTGAACAGTTTGCCGAGGCCTGTCAAAATGTCAGCCCTAACACATTTATAAGTCTTCAGATGAACACGCACACACCCTATCTGAATAACAACTCATCCTGTGGCCCAGGCTGCTGTCGCTACTGATTCATCATCATTAGCAGCATTTAGAACACAGCGTCTCAAATAAAAGACGCATATGTCAAGAATATCCTGCGAGAGAAAAATGGGAAAAATAATCATGCACTTTACAAAATAAATCAAAAGTACTTCCTTCCTGGAGCTGGGATTAAATCGCAACCTGCCAGTTATTTAGAGTTGCATGACACTCATTTGTGTTAATTAATGCATGGATTCGGCGCCACTGTGCTTACTCATTCCTGTCACCCTATTATTCTGCCATTCAACACCCACCTTTTTGTCATTGCTTCATTAATATAACATACCCCGTCTCTCCATCACTCTTTTTCTCTGCCTCTCACTCTCTGTGGCAGAAAGAGATTTTCATAGGCACATCAGGCTTCAGAAGAGCTTTTCAACGGCACAAGAGCCAGAAACAAATGGACTGTGCATGTGCATGAACAGTTGGACCCAAACTGTCACTACAGCGTGTTCGAAGTTGGCATGGGTAGCGTGAGAAAGAGATAGCCATTAGCACCTGTGGCTTTTGGCTCTCTAGCAGCGCCAGATAATGGACGAGGAAATGAGGACACATCCCAATCATCACACGACTTAATTCAGAAATGTTAAAAACTCGCGGAGCTCCATTATAAAGGTAATGGAAAGAGGAGAATAGCAGAAATCACTCATCTTAATGCATTTCTTGAGTACATTTGCATTATAAATACAGAATAAAAATGACCTTGCTTTGCAAAGGCAGAAAGTGGGAGAACTTTGCAGTGAGAGACGATGATTTAACAACAATATGAATCATTTCTTCCAGAGATGCTGCGTGAAACGGACTGGGACTTTTAAATATGAACCGCCTCAGATTAAAGCTGCAGACAGTGAGTTTTATAGAAGTGCCACCTCATATTGAATGTTTGTTTGCATATGCTGTCTCCAGCCACTGTGCCCACTGATAATCTTTGTGGCTGAACAACCCTGCTGCACACAAGTAGCACGTCTGTCACAACCGATGTCCTTCACAGGGACTTGCCACAAAACCTTGCCAGCCATCACAGCAGTGTCCAGGTGACAGACTTTACTGGAAGACCTTCAATTATTTCAACCTCATAAACATTATATTTAAAGTTTTGATGTCAGTCTAGAAGATCTTTTAGTTTAGTTTTGTTCCCCTTCATTACCGTATTGTGAAAATTTGGAAGTCACATTAACATTTGAGTTTTATTCAGAAGATAATATAGAAAATAACACATAACAAGCAGAGGACTCAGCGACTCTGCAGTACTCTAATTGTTAAGACATAATATAACTAACAATTACTTCATTACAGTGACCTTTCTCTAATGTAATCATGAGTCCAGTAATGGAAATGGCCTTTAGATAATAAAATAAACCAGCATGATGAAAGAATTAAACCAAAAATGAAATATTTTTTTTACCTTTTGTTATGATGTGAAATGTCCTACTTTCCCTTTCCAGTTCATCTAAAACATGACACTTATATTATTATTCCTGATTACATCACGGCCAACAGTACAGACACCTCATGCTGTGCTGTACATAATTACTGGTCATCATTGTGTTTGTTGTATACTGACCTAACTAATAACTGTTCGCTAAACTCTGAGCTAAAAACAGCAATTGTTCAATCATAGCTTATTACAACAGATCTGTCAAGAGTTGAATTTTTCATGTAATCTGTATACGGCTATATTGGAGCAATACTGTGTATAAACAGTGTGTTTATCTGCTTTAATATAAGCTGCAACCATGTCTGGCTGACTGGTTAACTACCTGGTGTCATTTCAAGATGCAAGGGGCATGTCATGAGCTTTATTCTGTTGGGTTACAGATTACAATAGAGAAATATTTGTTTAGCGCGAGAACATCCAATGCATGTGAGCAAAGGTGTGACTCAACCAGAATTTTGAATAACCTTAGCAGCTCCGTCCTGGGTTTCCACTCCAGCAAGTGCAGCAATTCGAGTTACATATGGTTATGTTTGGCAAACTCATCAGGTATGCTTCATCCTCAGATTCTTTTCCCTTGTAAAAGTAATCCATATACTGTCTGATGTAAACATTAAAGTATCACCTTAAAAGTCCAGTGTGTTTATTGTGCTCTATTTACAGGCAGAATATAGTATCTATAAATATGTGATCCTTTGTGTGTAATCACCAAAAAACATTTTTTTTGTTATTGTCAGAATGAGCATTGAAAATCATGAAAACATCAACTGGAGCAGGAGACGGGGATGCAGAGCTGGATCTAAGCGCCAGGAGCGGAAAAGACGGTACAAACCATGTGTAAGATCTCTCCCTTATAAGATGGAAGAGCTCACGGCACTAATCAGGGAGTATTGAGAGTGTAGTATCACAGAGACGTGGCTAAATGAACTCACTTCGGACTCGCTGGTAACTCTGGATGAAAGAGCAAAGGAGAGCGGACAGCTGAAGACAGACAGGAAAGCAGGGAGAGAGAGAGGGGGAACGACACCCAGCAAACGTCCGTGGACCAGACCAGGCCAGAGTCAGAACTGGGTCGTATGTGAGGAGCCCACTCTACCAGATGAGCTACCAGGATGCCCCTATTTTTTTATTTAATGTGTATTTTTCTTATCCACCTTGTATATTGTGAGCTGCTGCAACAAGTGGGATCAATAAAGTCTATCTTATTGTATCTTATCTTATTTTGTCTTGTCCTATCTTATGATTTTGTCATCTAACAAACAGTATTTTAGCACAAACATTAGCTTATGCAACTTAGCTTCATTTCATGAAATATAGCTGTTGTCATTTTACCCAACAAAACATTGCCATCGACTAGAAGTGCCTGTACAAAACAAAGATGGACTTTCAAGGTGCCTGTGACTTGGTTAATGCTGATTTATCCGCAAGCATTTTCATTGTAAACTACATAGAGTATGTGAGAATGAAAAGCTTGGCAGCAACCAAGGTTTGCATTCATTTTTGCATTTATTGACTGAGACTAGCTCTGTTTGCTACACTACTCCTCGCCTGTGTTGTCAGGATGAGATGGACGCACCATTTCACATCCATGTAAACAACTTCCATTTCACTTGTGTGTTTTTTTGTTCCTTTAGCATGCACGCTCCTTTAGAAAAACCTGCCACATCTCAAAAGGCTGTCTATGAATCATGCCTCTCTTAATTTAAATGAGTCTCTATCCCTCTTGGCAACCAGGCTACCATGTCTCGTGTTGCTCTATTTGAAGTGATTTTGGCTCGGGTTCAGACTGTTTATCACATCCCCCCCAGATTAGTGTTGACCCTAATGTCTGAGTCTTGAAGAGCATCACTTGTTTCCTCATGCGTTGCCAAGGCGATACCCTGCAAGAGCAAAGGACAAGAGGGAGAGAGTCATGGCCGAGGTGCCGAGGAGAGAGGCATCTCCTGCATTGATTTTCTTTTTCCAAAGAATTCTTCAAAAGCAGATGCTGCGAGAGGGAAACTTGGCATAGAATACATGATAAATACTTACACCTACATGTCGTGGAAAAGGAAAATAAAAAATATAAAAAAATTTAAAGTACAGAGAGCATGTTTTCCCTCTTTGACTTGTATTGACGAGGCGTTCTTTGAAAGAATCAATATTGTTTAATTAAACTTTATGGCAGCGTGTGAATGATAGTCAAAACTTTACAGGCTATGAAACCATTTAATTGCAATGTGTTCCAGTGCTTTGAGATAATGAGTAAAAAATGATGAGAACCTGCTTTCATTCACAGCTGTTCTTTGATATTCATGAACAACTGTCTGCGGTGGATGTTAGCGATACCTCTCACTTTCATCTTCCTCCCCTGGCTCTTCCCCAAGTGTCTCCTTGCATACAGGCTGAATAACACATCTGAGACAGGGTGCTCTGCCATAAGCATTGATTTTGCATGCCTGAAAAGGCCAAGATAATGCCTGTGCATATTTGATGAACTTATCAAACACTGAAATACTTCATTGTGATTTATATCAAGAGTGAAAACGGTAAAGTAGAATGGCTGTTAGCTGGGAAATTAGAGTAAAAGACAGCAGAGATGACTTGTTGAATCAGAAACTAAATGTGAGATTTTTTTTTCTCTTTACAGATCTGATGTTTCAATCTTTCACCTCATTTGTTCCATTTTTGCTCCTTTTTCTACTTTGATATGCACAACATTAAACTCTATGACGATTTCCTCTCCTTTTTGGTGACATTACACATCTGGATGAGGATTTAATTCGGGCCCATTAATGAGCTGTGCTTTGATGTGACACTTCGGATGCGTCACAGTTCCTGGGAGGTCTTAACATCTGTCTACATGTCAAACAACATCTGCAAACAAGACAAACAACACCACCTGAGCGGGAAGTCTCTGACGACCTCCAATAACCTTATTTTACATCATCAGTATTTCATCACGGAGCTAGCACCGAGGCGCTGTCTCGTATTGAGCGCTTCATGATCAACGGCGGCAAGATGGGAGTTGACAATCAATGATCCTCATCTTTTAAATCATGGCGTCTGTAATACCTGGCAAAGAAGCATCATGAATAAAAGACAAAGTGAAATCCAATGTCTAATCGTTTTGATATTGATACGAACTGAAGGAAGATCAGCGGTGTCATTTCGAGCGATGTCTCATTTACTTCTGTTTACGTCCCATGAATGTATCTTTCAATATTTAACAAGGTATGCCCTGTAGTTCATTTTTTAACATGTAGTTATGTACACTTTATGGTGGCAAGTCTAGCGTGAAATAAACTGCAAATGCAAATGAAAGAACGTGACAATTAACTCTTCAAGGCGAAATGTTTTTTGATGGATTATTCCCTGGCACAAGACTCCATTTCCTCCAGAACATTGAAGGTGATGAGCAGCATGCAAAGTCTGACACTCATAAAAATGCTTGGTGATTCCGGAGAGTGTTTACACCTCATGTTTACACCTCATGTTTACACGATGATAACCCCAGCACTCCTGTTCATCAAATCAGAGCCAAAACTGCTCCCTGTCCAATAAAAGGTTGTTGAACACATACTGATACAAAGATACTCAACTCTGCTTAATTAACAGTGTGAGCTTGGATATTCACAGCTATCCTGAATATGTGAAAACACCAGCAGGAGCCACGGAACTGAGAAAGGAAGTCTAGGAGGCGATGGGCACAAACCTAAAAATATATTTTTTAGCATTCAAAATCTCACCTGCTGCAGCTCTAAAAAAACTGTGACCTGACTGCTGCATAAATAAGGCGTAAGTGCTGCCAAAGGCTATTTCTGCATTTTCATAAATACCACTGTGCTCAGGTAGATTACTGTAAAAGAGCGTGAGACATAGCTGACAGAGGTTAAATGATGTAGCAGACGTCTAATTTTAGCAAAGCCATACAGGTGTGTGAGAAAGAAAATAATATGATGGGGTTAAAGGGGTGCTCCACTGATTTAATATTTCACCTCCATAAATTTGGGGGACTTACCAAAGACAGAGTGTGTTAAATATAACAGAGGCCAATGAGATCTTGACTTTACGTCCCTATTTAGGTCAAGCTCCAAAAACACTGCAGCCGACAATTCCCATAATACAATTCAATAGTGTTTTTCCTTGGAGTGGCAAATTGGGAGGACTATTTTGGCCACTCCTGCTTCTGAAGAAGTAAGGCAACGTTAGATGACTGACAGTTGGCTTGGATGGACATGAAACTCTCCTAGTTTAAGCTCTACTGTGGGGCAGCTGTGGCAGAGAGGCATGTTTTCTTGTAATAGGACGGTTGCCGGTTTGATTCCCAGCTCCCCCAGTCCAGTTGAAGTGTCCTTAAGCAAGATACTGAACCGTATGGCTCCCAATGGCTGTGATGTCAGAGTATGAATGCGTGTGTATGACTGAGTTTAGTATCAGTGTGAGCAGTTTGGATAAGAAGCCGCCTTATGCTCCTGATGAGCAGTTGGCACCTTGCATGGCAGCCTCTGCCATCAGAGTATGAATGTGTTTGTGAATTAAGTGGCCATCCGTCCATTATACCAAACTTACAAAAAAAAACTGTCTGATTTCCCAGAAACAGAAATGACATAATTGAAACTGGTGGAACCCACTGGCTATCACCCCCACTGATTTTTTAAAAAGTTAATAAAAAGCTAAATCATCGTCAGGCGATAGCTGATGGGTTCCAAGACTGCTGATTTCAGCCAATGCATTCCACACAGACTTTTGCAACCAAGGCCTGATCAGAAGTGTCTGGTCAATATGACTTAGGCTATAAATGGAAACCAGAATATTTACAGGACCTGAATCTTGATCCCTCGCCTACAGATGCTGCATACATATCTGTCTATAGAGATTGATGTTTTCAGAATGCACTTGAGATCAGCCTTGCAGTTTTATGACATCCATTTGTATGACGTCCATTCTATTTTGATTTGATTGTGTGTTTTATATTGATTGTTATAAAGCACTTTGTTACATGTACTGAAAAATGATATATAAATACAGCTATTATAAATTGACTGAATGTGGAGACACTGATGAAATTGCGCTTATTTTCTTAAGATTCAGGCTGTTGATTGATTGTGAACGTTTTCAGAATGTACTTCTTTACACTAAAAGAAAGGTTTTAATCATCCAGCCCACTTGAAATCAATCTTCGCTCTATGGTAGCCCTTTAACAAAAGACTCTTGTGTTTCTATGTTGAGGAACATTTAGGCACCAACACCCTCTTTTTGGTAAAAGTCTACATATTTCAATGCCTCCAGTTTATAGTGCAGGTTTAAAAAGTGTGAAAGAGATTATACAGCTGTTTTCACAGGTTGCGTTGAACCCCTCATGACGAATAAACTGGTCTCAATGTGTAAAATCGGTGTAGTGCCCCAGAATCCCAAAGGTCTAAAATAATCCAAGTATTTCCGAGGATTAAAGGACTGAGGCAAAGGTAGTTGTGATTTGGTAACTCGGCGTTTCAAACATCGAGCTCTGTTTATTGGATGCTAATATGTGGTAATCTTATGGTAATGTGGACTGATGCCATCTTAAAACTGAAAATCCTCATCGGCTGAATGAGTTTGTGGATTTGGTGGGACTTGGTGGGACTTTTGAATAAAGATGCATGCTCTCTACAGTGTGCCACATCTCTGCACATACTGTACTGTAACTGCCTCCTAGACTGATGTGCCTGTGAATGTAATCTAGCAAATCCACAGGGCATTTCACAGGGGGAAAAGTAGAGCACTGCCCAAACTCTGCACAAAGCACGCTCAGCATGATCAATATGTGCATACAAAAAAAGTGGGTGAACAGCAAAAAAAAAAAAAAAAAAAAAAAGGGAACAAAGGACCAACATGTATTTCCCAAGATTACAGCAGGAAAATATTAATTGGATGCATAACACTCTGTGACTACCAATGTTTTCAACGTGTCATCTCTAGAGGTTGTGAAACAAGCTTTTAATTTGAGTGGGAGAACTTCTGATAACTAGTCATGAACATTCATTACATGCAAATGCTGTATGTTATAAAATGTGAGAAGAATCATTCTAATGTGATATTCTGGATGTAATTATGAATTATGTATTTTACTCAAAAATTATATTATTGGGGCAGTGTTTAGCTCAGTTGGTAGAGTAGCCGCCCCATGTGTGAAGGCTCAGTCCTTGCTGCGGAAGCCCAGGGATCAAATCCGACCTGTGGCTCTTTCCGCATGTCATTCCCCCCCCTCTCTCTCTCCCCGCATTCCTGTCACTCTTCAGCTTTCTCTATCAAATAAAGCTTGGGAAGGCCAAAAAAATATATATTTAAAAAAAAAAAAGATATTATCAGGGCTGTCATCTAATAAGTGGCTCAATACAGACGAAGCAATTTTATGTGCAGCGCACTGTGTATCTTGTCTCTATCACAGGGCTTTTTCTTCATGCAGATTGCTTGCTCTTGTTTATAGCAGACAGCCTGCGCCACTTTAAGATTCCAAGTCAGAGATGCATATCGCAAGTCATCATTCTTTTTGCTGAAGGAAGCAATGTTGCTGACATTGCCATGTTGCATTAGAGTCACACTAGGAAAACAAGGGGACATAATCTAGGACATGCTGTCTGGAATCATCCGAAACAACTTCAGATAATCGACTCTGAGCCGCAGAATTCCTTCTTCTCAGACCCGCTGAAGCTCTCAAACCAACTGGATTATACATTTTAAAACGCCTGGCAGAAAATAAATAAATAAATTGCACCTCAAATCTCAAGACAGTAAAAACGGATTTTGAATATATGCAACAATTTCCATCAGATAAACTGAGTAATTGTATGAAATTAAGACACAAGAGCAAAGAAAAACAGGCCACGACTCATAGCTGATTAACCATATTTTTGGTGTGCCTCCATTGAAACAGCTCTCATTACTTCAAATATGCGATCTGATATGATATGAAAGAGACTGCAAACACTGCAGTGCAGTAAGCTGCGTGCTTTGCGTCAGCAAAATAAGTGTCACGTTACCTTGCCCTTATAACTCCTGTTGAAGTGCCCTTGAGCAAAAACATTTGACACAAGTCTGCTCTCGTGGAGCTACTCAGCGTCCACCGCTAGATTGGCTGTACTAAAGCATTCACCACAGTGCTGTTGAAGGAAATCGTCTACACTCACCACTCTTGCAGATGGGACAGCACTGATCCGGCTCGTACTCGGGGTCCACACACTCTGTCTGAGGGCAGGCTGCCACAGAGCACAACACCTCTCCACTTGGCTCGCATCGGCACTTCTCACACGGAGACACCTGAGTAGCAGTGAAGAAATAGTAATTAACACGCCCGTAAAAAGACACACAGATGCACAGACAACAAAGAGTCATCGGCTTGTTAATTACTTTCTTGTTATCTTGGTCTCTCGCTCTTTGTTTGTCTCAGAGTGTCCTTCTTTTTCCACAGTTCTGTCTCTCTGCAGCTATCTCTGTTTCTCACACACACACACACACACACACACACACACACACAAAAAGTACTCCTGCCTGTCCGGTTTGTTTAAGACAGTGTGCATTCAATGTCACGAAGCTACATCTATAGGGAAGTCTCATCCTTCTCAACTTCATTGCCAATGAATGCTTCATTTTAGGGAGTGCCGAGTGGAGAATTGAACTTCACTATCCAATCAAGGGATATAGAAAAATCAATAGGAATTGGAAAGAAAAGAAAGATGCTTCCAATTTTCTCAGTGCGTGAACAGAAACATTAGAAATGACTTGGTTATCAGAGCGTTCCTGTATGTCTCGAAATAGAACAAATGTGGGACAAGGGTTGGGATTGATAGTATACAGTTTGAATTAAATCCAGCTCCTACATTCCATGTGAAAGGCTTCATTTAGCCACACACCTTTAGTCTTAACAAGAGAGCAAAGGTTAATTCTACCTGCATTGCTGTAGATTGCAGAGGCTTGCGCCTCCGCATGGCACTCCACTGTGAAAAATGGAGCGAGGCAGCACTTAGCACGATGCCCCAGAACTTAGCAATCAAGCATAAAAACCTGCCTGTTGCTTAGTTTCAAAGCACACCACACAGCACACAGCTGACATATGCTGCTTATGAAAGTGGAGCTTTTTTGTAGATTTCCCTGAGCAGAGACTTGACATAGAGCTGTCACTAACAATATGAGTTAAAGGAAGAAAATCCCGTATTAGCCTCGACTTCCTGCTGAGACGCTCGCCAACATAAAGAGAAGAATTAGGAGCTGGAAAATGTAGTGTCTTATAAGATACATAACATTGAGATCGTGGTGCAATCCTCAGACGTCAGGTCAGATGATAAAACATAAAAAGTCTTGCGGCTGTATCTTTGTGTCTCTGCACAAACACCTACATGCAGCAGTGTGCTCTGCAGAGTTGTAACATTACTACTGTAATGTACTACTGTACTGCCCTATCATGTGTATCAACAAACTGAATATGGAAACACTCTGCTAAAGCTGTGCTGCTAAATTCAGCCTCCGGTAATATTCAGGGGTTGTGTGAGAAAAAAAAAAAAAAGACAAGTGCTGACCTTTGCCATTATAAATCTGCCTGCCTGCTCACTTACATGCCGCAAGGCAAGGTAGCTAGTTTCGATGTAGTGCCTGTGATGAACTGCAACAAGTGTTTTGTCGGCACTTCTTTGTCAAAAATGAGTGAATGTGGTTACCGGGCTCACCTTAAACTCTTCTAGAGAGGCGTAGATCTTGCTGCGAAACTCACAGTAGTTCTTTTTCTCCTTGCACTGCGGGCAGCATTGGCTAGTGTCCACTTTGATGCAGCGAGGGTGAACCTTGGGACACTCTGGCTTGGTGCACAGAGGGCCCTCGTCTGTGCAGAGGCAAGGGCACGTTGAAGGGCCCGGGGTGAACTGCTCGCCAATGGCAAACACAAAGCCACTCTCGTCCATGCAGCCTTTACCCCTGTAGTCTGGGTAAGCGTATTCGTCGATGGCGTCCAGGGAAAGGGTGACGTCACTGGTGGGGCCCTCGTCTATTTGATTCAGGCTGTCCTGTTCAGTCCACAGCTCCTGGGACTTCCCGCCCTTAGATCCTTGTGTCTGGGAGCTGAGGTTGGGCCTGGTGCGGCTCACGGCAGTCCTGTTGGGGCCCAAGGCATTGATTCCCTCCAACCGCTGCTGAGCGCTGTATCCCAGCGGTTCCTCTATGGTCTGCTTGTCCTGATTTTTGTCCTCCCTGGCTTGGGTCAACACCCTTTCCAGACGTTCTCGGCTCACTGGTAAGGTCACTATAGGATTACACTGAGAGCTGCTCATCAGGACCCCAAGAACAAAGAGAACTTCTGCTGTCATGGCAACGGAGTGCAGCATCTCTCCCCACCACCAGTGAGGTGGGAAAACACCTAGGCTCACATAACACACTTCACATCTCAGGTGTGAGCCAGTCCATCTGGAAAGAGAAAATTAAACTGGGGTTATGTGCTCAGTATTTTGTCACTTTTTACCCCAGGTGTGAAGTTTGTCTCATTCTGTGTCTAGAACAGTGCAAGAAATTCTGTTGACTTCAGAGCACTGCTCCATTGTGTAAAACATCCTGCTGAGTGTGCCGGCAGCCTGTAGGATCAGTGAATTGGATCATCAAGGCAGAGTGTATTCATAGGGCCATGTAAGGAAATCAATACTGCTTCATACTGTAACACCTCTCTGCATCAATCGGTCCTAGCAGTGACAGAGTAAGAGGAAAATAGCCAAAGAAGGACCTGAATCTAACACTTTTAAGCTCTGGCTCCTCTTATGGAACAAAGAATCAGGATCAATGTCTGTTTTTTTAAATGAATCACAGTCAACTGTACAAAAGGAGAAATTGATTTGAAAATAGGACATAATTCCAGTCTGGGAAGATGAATTTGCTAGCTGACAGAAGTAGCCGTATTAAATTTCAAACTAAAACCAGATCTGCCAAAGCTTTTACAAAGAGCCATATGGACGTCAAAACCTTTCCACAAGTAGCGCATTAAATATCTCATTGTTTAGTTTGAATCAAAGGTAAAAGGAGCATCACGTTTTTGACTCCACATCTCTGAACAGCTGTAGTCAATGTTTTTGTTTTTCTCTCTTGGTTAACTTGATTTACTGCGACATCTTGAAATTCAAATGCTATGATGCTTTGCTGAGTTCGGTGGCCTACTTCCATTCATTTCCTCACCAAATGTTCGGTGTCACCGTCATCACTAAGCTCCGTTTAACGGGGCTGCGGTCGTGTTGACATTTATATTCTTATTTTGAAAGAAGGTGAGATTGCTCCGTATTGACTCACTCGACAATTAACTGCAATGTCCTGTCTGTGTTTGTTTAAGAATAGTTCACCATATTGATTAATTTGTCAACCTCAATGAACACAGCTAATTTCCAGCAGAGCGATAAGGAGCCCTAAACAGGAGGTGGAGTGAAACTAAGCATTAAATAAGCTGTAAGCAAATCCGTTTAGGTTCTGTACATGGTAATACATAGAAGAGCAGAGATAATGCCGGGACAACCAGCCACATTAATTCTATCTGACTCCAACTATGAAGCCAGAGTCTCCCCATATGTTTTAAGCCATGCATTTTGATATTCATGAATTCTGTTCCATTCAGAGGGAAAAAGGCTGAAATTGACTGCTGGCACGTCAGTGGTATTTGAGCGGTGTTTTAGCTGAATTGCTATGTTTGAGGCAGAATCCTTGGAGCTGCTGTGGAACCGAGAGGAAGCAGAACGAGGTGCATACCGATAATGCTGCTGCAGCTGAGAGAGAGAGAGAGTGAGAGAGAGAAAGAGAAAGAGAGAGAGAGAGAGAGAGAGAGAGATGAGGCCAAGCCTCATTAGTAAAAGGACCTCATTTGGCTTTTCTCAGCCTCACCTCTCCACCTTAACAGCTGTTACTAGCTGTCACACTATAACTGCTCCTGCTGTGCTCTCCATCAGGACTGAGCACTGGATGGCCCTCGGGCAGGTTGTCAACTGGGCACAAACTAGCCACAGCAACACCGTGCCTAACAGGATAAGGCTGCCGATAGATTTCTTATTGCCGACAAATCCCAATGAAAAGACCAAGATCCTACTAACAAGCAGTGTTAAAGTGTATCCAAAGCTTCATTCAGCTTATTCATCTGTGCCACAGAGCTCTATGGAAAACGATTAAAAACGCATCAATGAGCTGTTGTACTGGCTGTTCCTTTGCTGTGATGACATTGAAATTGCCATATGCTATATTCAGTAGTAGTAGTAGTGGCTTGTGCTCCCACTCTCAGTTTGTAAAAGTTGCTGGTGGCATGACACGTTAGATAGTTTAGTACAAATTCATATCAAAGTTTTCCCTGTGTGAAGTATCGTGACAAATTCAAATGCTACTACGGAGGATGTAAAGTATTTCACAGAGACAACTTGAAATACCGAGCTAGCTGCCTGTTAGCTAGCTAAAATACCTTGTTGATTTTTTATAGAGTCAACCAACTACATTACTGACCTGTACATACTTTATATTTGGTTCCTATCCAGAATATGTACACAAATAGACTCATGCCTCATTATACCTCCACTCAACACAATGCAAGGAAATAATGCAGTTTTAAGTGGCCAGTTACAGTGCTGCTGGATGTGCTCTATTACGCTGGGTTACTCACATAGATACAGAGTACGATATTAACACCTGACAAATGGCAAGTGAATCAGTTGCCAAATCAGTTTGGCAAGTAAGCCCATAGCCACTGGCGGATAAATGTTTGTGTTTTGGAGTCGTTTACGGGCTGTCCTCTGCTGTCTGATTCGAAGTTGGACACTCGAGTAGGGATGTGCACGATTAGTCGACAAGTCTGTTAAATGTCGCTAACCTTTATTATTATTACTATTTTGTTATTATTTCATCACCAGTCCCCTTGGCTGGTGAGTCAAAAAGTTGATTTTGGGCACACCATCCACCTTCAGCTCTAAAGACTTCAGCATCAGAGGTGTATTATTATTCTGTGGCTGAAAATAGTTGCCAACAAATGCATTACTTCCTGTGTGAGTAACATTTGCTTAAAACTACTGTGTCCTGCTGTTTTAAGATACAGAACATTCTTGAAAATAGAAACTGTTATATTTGTGACTGCTTTTAAAGATTTATGTCTTCCTTCGGAATAAAAGGGTTCAGGGCAGAGTGAAAGAAACAGCGCAGAGAAATCAAAAAGTACTAGCATTACTTTGTTAGCTTTGGTCTTTTCAAGGCAGTTGTTGACAGTAGACAAAAACAGGATAACGCCTACACATCTTTAAATATCATAGATATATAATATTTAATTCAAAAAGACAAAACCTTTACAACCTTATGTATTCTGTTGATCAACAATTTTGTTGCTGCATTCATCATTCATACACTAATATCATGTTGCCATCTTATGGAGT
The DNA here is from genome assembly GCA_946959425.1 of Argyrosomus regius. Taxonomy (NCBI): domain Eukaryota; kingdom Metazoa; phylum Chordata; class Actinopteri; family Sciaenidae; genus Argyrosomus; species Argyrosomus regius. The sequence continues at coordinate 20,307,156 of OX336894.1, forward strand.
TCAGCTTTTGTAAATGTTATTAGTACCTAATGTTAAATGTTCTCAAGATGCCTTTGTAGATACTTTCTTAACAGCTCCTCAGGTTCAAGCGATGGCACACATTTATAATGTTGCATATAAACCATTTGGTGAAAGGTCAGAGATTTATCTTTGCCCTACAGCCCTGCATAGAATTCATTTTTTTTGCTTCACTGCTCTATCTTGAATACTTGCAAAGATATTCTGGCTGGAGAGAAAAAACAACTACGAACTAGTATAAAGATACAATACAGCATCCACTTCTCTCTGCAGCATAGGGTAGATGCTTGGCTATTACTGGCTATTAAATTTTAAGTATTAAATTGAGTGTAATGAGCACATAATGTGTGATAAACTGTCATGGCTCTGTAAAGTCTCTTTTAAAGTCAGAACCTGATGTAACAACTTTTACCAAAGCTGCTAGAGTCACAATAAAGCCTCAATCAGACTCATAATCTCAGCTCATGTGACCTGAAATGGCCTTGTGCTAACTACTGGTTGTAGAAATCAATCAGCAATATAGCCAGGTTTATATAAGGCAAAATCACTGAGTTCATAGACACTTCTGACACATTTGAACACCCACTTCAGAGCAGAAAATCAACTCTGTAAGTGGAAAAACAACCCTTCAATTTACACTTGTCAGCTCCAAATAATTATCAGTGGAAAACAAACACTTATTAACACTGGAAAAATAGCTGTTTTTTTTTTTTGGTCTTGAAGAACAGTCATCTTTTTTTAACCGCACAGAGCTAAGTGGTCATGTGGTTTCCCTGTTCCCACATCTGTACGGCAACTGACAGGACTCCGCGTGGTTCCAAAGACTGAAGTGGCCCAAGCAATTACCAAGTGACATAAAGTGCTAAAATGTCCTAGTCTGGGCAAAAATGGTCAATTAAAAAAGAACTACACATGAGAACAATTCAAAAAATTGGTGACTTAAAGTGCGAAAATGCTCCATAAGTCGAGCCAAAAATGGTCAATTAAAAAAGAAATACATAGAAGAACAATTGAAGAATTCAGTCAAATTCTTGTAGCTTTTAAAATGAAACCACATGCAGTTTGTATTGCACTGTAAGGGGTTGGACCAAAACAGCGAGCTTCTCGTGATTAGACATGCATAATATTAACTCCAATAAAACCACGACCTCCACTTAGCTTTACTGTTGTGCTAAATCATAATCTAATGTTATTTCTTTAATTGATGTTTGATTATTAAATAACGATGCAATCAGAAGCTGCAATGTTTGTGCGTGTGTGTGTGTGTGTGTGTGTGTGTAAACTGCCAAACAAACAACACACCCCTGGAGTATAATATTGGCCTTAAATATACTTCTTAGTAAAACATCTCTGTGCATATTATCAAAGTTTAATGATCGAGCGGTACAAGAGTTTAAATGAGCTGAGTATCTAATCCTCCACCTTTGAGACAGCCAACAGTCAGCCAGCACTGGGATGTAATGTGAAAGTTGTCAGTTCAAACTTCAGGCCTGACAGGTCGAACAGCAGGAAAACGTCAGCTGGAAACTCAGCAGAGAGAGTCTATTTCCATGAATACAATATTATATCATTATTATTATATCACTAATGGAAGTGAGAGTTAGGCAGATGTGCTAGCTATACAGTACATTATACTGTAACTGTAGTTATACAACCCAAAGCACATTTTTCAGATTGTTTTATCGTTTTAATATTTGGTGACTTTTTAATCCAAATGTTATGAGAATTGCTCATAAACATGATTTTCAACTATTATCTGCTATACAGACTCGCTGTTAAATAAAATAGATTTTCATCATTTCTATACTTGTGACTGAAGCACTTTTTTAACTTTCCCAAATTGCAAATAACTGTGCTCATATTTCTGGGATTAGACTTTGAGAAGTGCTAGCTTATAATTGATCTAACTAACAAATAAAATAGCAAAGGGGAGCAGTTATTGGAGACTGCAAAGCAGCAAAATGCAGAACAACATTGAGCCAGTCCTCTTTAGCAGTGAAAGGCTCACAGATTTAGTCTACCATCAGAAATAAAAACATGAACTGATTTGAAAACGTTCTGAGGCTCAAACAAAAGCACATCTGTGAACACTTGGATGATGGGTTTATGTAGCAAACATACTCTTGTGTTTCTTGATGGTCATTTTCACTCATTGTTCTTAATTGTTGTTTTTAGTAATGGCTGTATCAAATACTGATTGTAGTGTTTGTTTCTCTGTTTATTGTTTGTCTCTGCTGTGTCTAAGTGTCGTATTATGTGTTTTATTCCTTAAAAGCCTAACCACAGACAACGACTGCAAATTAGCTTTATCTACATTTCGTTGTCTATGAATGATTTTTTTTGGTCAACGTCAACAAAACAAATCAAAATGACAAAATGAGTAATACTGCAAATATCAGATCTTTGTCAGCCACTGCTGTCATTACAGATCTAATGTACTGCAATTTATTTTTCTATTTTCAATTTATTACACATTTACTATTATATTTTTACTGCCTTCAAAAAACATATCAGTCTGGCACAGGGACTGACCGATATATTGGTAGGCCGATTCTATCAAATACCAATGTATTTGGAGTAGGCTGATTTTATCTGTCTACCATAGATACACTGGTATTTGTGTGTTTTTTTAAAATGTATATTAATTTGTAATGATTAAAGGACCAGTGTTTTTAGCAGTGTTTGACGACACACAAAAAATGCGAAAGGCCCGATCTACAGCCAGTGTTTGTTTTGTCCGTTCTGGGCTACTGTTGAAACATGGCGGTCCAACGTGGCTCACAACTTTTGGAGTTAACTGCTTACGTTTGTTTTTTCTTTGGATGCTGCTCAGTGACGTATGCACTCAAAACAGTTTAACTTCTTCCACATATGTTTCTGCAATTGATTGCTGTCATTACATAGTTTGGCCTCTATGTCTGATTGGATTCAAAGCCCAGCGCTCGTCCTGGGGGCTTGAAGAGGACCCGCATCTGTAGATATAAAAATCTCCTTCGAAGGTAACAAAAACATCCATCCATCCATTATCTGAAACCGCTTATCCTCATCAGGGTCACGGTGGGGCTGGAGCCTATCCCAGCTGACTTTGGGCGAGAATGGGGATTAATAAAAACATACCAATTCTTATTTTCAGGTGACTGTACACTAATGAAAACAGTGATATCAATGATAACACTATAACATGTTATATTCCATTTTAGCCATATTCCATAAATAATAATCTAATGTAAATTTTACACACTGGACCTTTAAATTCACAGTGAAGTTTATTGTTTCAGTGCACTGATGTCATTTTGAACAACAAAGTTTATTGCTAAAATTTGCTGTAAAATATCCTGCATCCATTACATATCTTGCGTTTCATAACCACATTTGTTGGATCATGGCAAAGAAATGTATGTTTATTTCTAAATATGACAATACATCAATATGTGAATTCTTTACTCTTTAATATCAGTATCGGCCCCAAAAATCCAGTATCAGTCAGGCTCTGGTCTGCCCTTCAATGGAGATTCATGTTTCTGGGAAAGGATTTTTTTTTTTTTTTATAAATGAGGTCAAGATAATGAATGCTGGCACAAATAGTAGAGGTAATCACATTAGCAGTCAAAGACTAGCCCTTGATAAAAATAAGACCTGACTCTTCCTGCTGTACATTAAATATATAATATGACATCAAAAAGTTTCTCCTTTCCTCAAATATTCAAGTCCTCTACTTCCCACTCTCTCCAGTTTGACTCTCTGCACACTAATAAATAATTATCACATGTACAGTCAAAATTACAATGCAGCAGAAGAAAATTATAATCATCTACTCTAAATGGCTAATTTCACAATAATGAAGTTGCATTTTGTTATTCTGCTCCCCCATTAACATTGGAAATCTGAATGCTGTCATGTCCTGTGCTGTTACTATGGAGGACGGACGGCGTTTCCACTTTCCACTGACATTTAAATGTTGCATTGACTTCCTGCATCACAGAGAAGGAAGTCAGTTTTAGCCTCAGTGTCTGCCAGCAAGAGCAGGTTCAGTCATTAACATCACTGTAGATTCTGTTTATATCGCAGGCTGTTGAGCATAGCCGCTTGACCACTGAGGTGCAGCAACAATGATTAATCAAGCAGGAATTCAACCTGGCTGTTGGTTCACGGTTCAATGATGCTCACCATCCCATTGATTTATGACTCATAAATTATTGTCGTTTTCATTAACCAGCAGAGCGATAAGTCTTGACACAACAACCTGAGCCTGAGAATTTTAGCTCTACGTCGACTAATAAGATGCTATTATTCATATAGATTGAACTGGCAAGGCTTCAGTAGCACAAAGCGTGGCGATTAAGTAGTGTTAAGGGTGACCTGCCTTTTGTTTTCTTCATTGATGTCACTCAGAAAGCATTCTTCCAGGGAAGCTGATGGCAGTTTTACTCACACAATAATGCTATAAATAGGGCCAAATGTACTGAGGCAGAGCACTCATCTCCAGGAATTTTTCACACACAAGCTAAGATGTTTTTTTGTCTGTTTGTTTATTTCTAATTAGCATTTTTAGTTCTTAATATAATGTGAGCAGTATTTAAAAAGAAAACTTAATTATAACAGAAAAACAACAGCTATGCAGGAAGTGATGAGTGGATAGGCTCACAGCATCCTTCTTTGATTTCTGTGCAAGCCTGACAATGAGCCTCCAGAACAATCAAACATCACATTCACATTGTCGGGGAGAATACAACTCCTGCGATGTCCCTCTGCAAAATCAAACTGAATGTCGTTAAGAGTAAAACCATCTCCTCGGGGCCAGAATTAACTCAGACAGACAATATGCCCTCATCGCTGTGCACTCTTCATTTATTGCACATTACAGATTCTCCTTTTTACACTGTTCCAACATCCCTACATCCCATCGATGGCACACGGGGAATGCAACAATTTAGTCTGAGGTCTACTTCAATTTATGACAAAGCGCATCACAGGGGACGAGATGTGAAATGTTTAGACAGTGGTGGCTAGTGGTCTCGGATCTGACAGGGCTGAGAAAGTATTGAATTAATGATGCCACATTTTAAAACTCATTTTTATACAGATAAACAGTGTGAAATGGTGAAATCCAATTAGAGCAATAAGGGACACTAAGGCAGCATCCAAGAGTATTAAGCCATCTGCCAGTGAGTTAAGATTGCTGCAGGGCTGCCTAATTGAATTTTATCCTCTGACTGTAAATCTTATGAGTGACCCAAATCAAAAGAAAGTTTGCCTAAACATGCAATGCAAAACCAACAGCCCTTGCAAAGCCGTCATATAATCTGAAGATTACGTGCTGTGGAGCAAGGTGAGAATTCGCACATATGCACAAAGCCTGCCAGGACAAGTCTGTAGTAGGCAGAAGAGTGTAAATCAGCTTGATTTTTTTTTATGTTTCTCAGAAAGAACATGAATGATGATGATGACAAGCAGCCCCTTTGACTTTCTCCTGTGTCACACCCAGAGATGTAGTCACATTTTCATAAAAATGGACATAAATCTCAATCCAGTGATCAGAACTGCAAAAAAAGACCCTATCATCATCCAACCACTTACTTTGCTGGTCACTATGAATTTATTAAATCATGAAGGGTGTTTTTGGCTGCCTGCTCTACCGTTAGAGGCTGTGTTGACTGAATGTTGCATCCTGGAGTGTGTAAGCAGACAGAGCCTTTGTGCAGCCACTGAAATCCTTCTGATGCGTCTTAGAAAAGCCTCAGTCCAAATTTACATCAAAAAATACCAGCATAGTTCACTAACACTGATTCCTATGAAGCCTCTACAGGTGCAACAGCCAACAGTCTGCATTAGAGTTCCCCATCAAGCTCATTTGTATATAAAGGCTTCTTGAGATGGGTGCAGTTTAATTTTAAGGCATGGTGGCTTAAAGAGTGAGATCTTCATGAAATGCGCACAAACACCAATTTTAACAGAAACCACAAGGCAGTCCATTCACGGTAAAACTAAGTTGATGTTAAACCTGAGCATTCAAGGAAATGAGACTAACATGCAGGATTAAAAAGCTGCATCCTGACACAGCAGCATTGATATAATTCACCTGTGATCCCCGGAGTCTGTCTGTATCCGTCAGTGTACCGGGTTGAAAACACACAGCCTTCGGACTGCTGGACAGAGGAGCCACGACAGCAACAAATGATTAGTAGTGAAGAGATGGGAACTGACGCTCGTTAAGCCAGTCAAATGCACAGTTTCCCCGGAGGATGCTCGCAGGTCATCAGCGTGTCGCGCTCAACTTTAATCGGCACAGTGAGTGAAAGCGCTCCGTCTCCGGCGATCCGCCGCTGCAAGTGCCGCGCAGCTTCTGATGTCCCTGCTCTACACTGGCACTTTATTTCTCACGGTGACAAAAAATAAATAATTTAATAAACGGGGGGGGAGAGAGAGAAGAAAGCGTTCAGACGTCACGTTCATCCGAGCGGCCACTAGATGGAGCAGTTTGAAATGACTGAGGAACAACAGGCAGTCAATTAGTGAGCTCAGTGCGTTCACAGGTCGGTTCAGGAGGTTCACGCACCGCTGTGATTAACGACTTTACTTAATTATCTCGAATTAGGAAGTCGTTTCCGTGACACAATTTGGTCACCGGGTAATTTGTTGCCAAATGAGAAAAGACTAAAGCACATTATACAAGGAGGGGATTAAAATGTGGACAAGACACTGCAGTATCTGCATAAAGAATCATGCAGGGCCACAGCAAGGACTGACACTGAGGTTATGAGGGCCCGTCAGCACGCCCACCAACCTTTCACCACAGAAACATCTCAAATGTCTTTAATATTTGTTAGATTATTCATTTTATTTCTTATTGTTCACCACAGTAAAGGTCTAAAAACCTAATCTACACTACTAACAGCAATAACAAATCACTTGTTATCCATTTATTATTGTATTGCTGACATGCAATTACATTTAAATATATTGAAACTTAAAATGCTGGAATAAGCGTATAACATACTCATGTGTTGCAAAATGCAGTGATGAAATTAACTATGTGCATGTAGCTTTTGTGAAGTAGGCCACTCGTGTATCATTTGAATGTTGTGTTGCTTTATACATATATGTAATACTATATACTACTCATATAAATATATTTAAGAGGGGAGTATTGTTACTCTGCAGATTATCTGTACTCAAAAACGGTGACATGCCATTGTTCTGATGGGCCTTTATTCAAAAACCCAAATAGACCAAAAACTGTCTTGCCAAAAATCACCAACTTAAATTATGTAACTTAATTGACGTAACTAAGTACTTATTTTAACCCAAAACATGACCTTTTCCTAATCTGACCAAGTGAAGTTGATGCCTTGACCTAACGAATACATTCAGTAAAGTTAACCTCATGTTTGTTATCGTTACCGATGACGAAAGTCACCCAACTTCGTCCTTTCCTGCATGTTTGGATAGCCGTGTAGCGGCTGGACTTTTAAAGGCAGGAGGCTCGAGGCAGAGGTTTCGGTGTAGACCAACCAGGTATTCATTTCACTCACGATGACGGCATGGTAACAATAACAGACACATTCACATAAAACACTGCGGCCCACAGGCAATATGTGCTCCTGACAGCAGCAGCGGCAGCTCTTGTTGGGAACTGGCAGCCTTATATAGCCTGCCACTGGCCTCAACTGCTCCCACAGTATAGAGGAATCTGCCCCTCACCTGACATCAAAACTTCACAAACACATAAATTAAAAATACTACTACTACTGACAATTAGTCTGCATGGACTTACTTTATGGTACACATTATAAAGGAATCATAGAAACCCTGATTAAAGCAGATTAAAGTACACTCCATCTAATCCACTAAGTACACTGATTGGATCCACATGGGATCTTCCTTTGATGCTCAGGTACACTGGGAATCCCCCTTGAGAGGTAAGTGACCTGAACACAACCTTTACACTATATAATCTTGCACAATCAAGCCAGAGTTAACGCAATCATTTTGGTTTAAATTTACCACAATGATCATCTTATCTTAAGATCACCAAAGTGGGTGTATGTTTGTCTTCACACAGTCGGCCTTTTAATCATTCCCAGCTGAGAGACAGCACAACATCTACAAAACACACATTGTTAATACAGGCAACACTCTCAATAAAACTCTCTCCCCTGGTTTGTGCCTTACTTCTTTCAAAAGTACTGTATGTACACTGCATATTGAGCTTCAGGTCCAATGGGATATGTTTTGGTATAATGTGGCATCAGAACAATGGGTAGTTTGTAGCTTTTAGCATTACCATGACCTGATAATGGTGCAGTCCATTACCAAAAATCTTAGAATTCATCCTGTGTGGACCATGAAACTCTGCACAACAAATAACTCAATATTAATAACAGCAGCTCAACCTCAGCCAGCTACAACATTAAACATTATTTCATCAGTGAGAATAATTCAACATCATGATACAACTGATAATGATTACAGAGACTAGTTTGCCTGCGTATGTACTTTTATACAATGTTATAAATAGGGCCAAATGTACTGGGTCTTAATCAACGTGAGCACTTAAAAGAATATTTGCAAATCTGATCTGGCTGGAAAACATCATGGTGACAGTGATGAGTGGTGAGGCTGACAGCATCTTTCTCTTTTTGATTGGTTTAAGACTGGTGTTGTGCACTGTGTAAGCCTGACAATGAGCCTCCAAAACAATCAAACATCACATTGTCTCGGAGACAATCATCATTCAACCGCCTACTTTGCTGGACACTATGAATTTATTAAATCATGAGTACACTGAATGATGTTTTGGCTGGTGTAGAGGCTGTGTTGACTGAAAGCTGCATCCTGGAGTGTGCAGCCACTGAAATCCTTTTGATGCCTCTTAGAACAGCCTCAGCCCTATTTACATCAAATGTACCAGCACAGTTCGCTCACGCTGATACCTATGTAGCTTTTACAGGTGCAACAGCCTTTTGGAGGTTTGAACAACCTGAAATCTTTTACATTTGAGGTCAATTTTACTGACTTATGTAACATTTTTAATACATGACTTTTACTTGTAACAGAGTTGGTTATATTTTATTTACATTGTGGTATTGCTACTTTTTGTTCTACCATCACTGGTAGAATGTGAACTTCTAAAACTTCACAAAAAGCACCACAACTACTACAAAGCTAGAGACTAAACAAAAACATTATAATAAATCTGAGTAATGCGAGATTTGCTATACCATACATACACCATAACAATCACTACTGACTATCACATAAATAAACGAGGAATATTAAATCAGTATTATAGCTGAAATTGAATATTTACTCTATATAATATAGAAAGTATCATCAAAGTATTAGGCTTTGTGAAAACACCGGTCCATGGGAATACAGTGGTAAACAACCGAAGGGATAGCATCCACAAAGTAAAATACAATTAGGCACCACATACCATCCCTACAGTCTGTCAGAGTCGGAGTATTGCAGTGATTTTTCATTAGGGATTGAGTGACAGCGCTGCCTACCAATTTTCCACAAACTTTCAAGTTGTTATGCACCTAAAAAAAATATTTATTTTCTTATTTACCTCTAAATTGCTTTTTCAGAACTGCATGATGCCAGTAAGCTCCAAAAATGCCCCCCTCACTCCTGAGTGTGTCAGGTTGAAAAAGGAAATCATTAATATAGCATTAGAAGCTGGCTGTGAACCCATAACTGCCCTGGGCACACATCAGCATACATGCGGCACTGTTCTCTACTGCTACACCTTCCCCGAGGTTCAAATGTCATCCTTCACTGTCATTACATTTCTGCCCCCATTAACTATTGATTATCTGCACTTCAGCATTTCGAGCCCTGCTGTGAAAATGGCCCACATTGCTCACTAGCCATACTCGGATCAGGCAGAACAGAAGTGCCCACCTCCTGTTTTTTTACACTAAAAAGGGAGGGAGGGGTCAGACTCAGGGGCAGGGGTAAAGAGGGACACAGAGCAACAAGGACTGACTAAACTGTACTGTAGCTGCCCATGAACAGTGTGCTTGAGTGGACGACTGGAGGTTAAGTTGTTCTTTTTTGTGACCCGTGAGAATTTTGCTGCAACATGTTTTGAATATTTACCATGAGGTTAGTCCAAGTTTGCATCTGTTTTTCAGGAGACTGCAGGTGGAAAGTTTGTTTGGACAGGAGCTCTGTGCCCTCTGCTAACAACAAACTACAGTCATAATACCACGGACTAGTTTGTGCAGAGTCTTTGTACACCTGCCAAAATCTCAAAGCACCCGTGTGTTGCAAACTGCTAATGGCCACTGTAACTGCTCTCCGTTGTTTTCTATATTTTAGTATCACTGCTGTTTAATGTTTTACATGCACAGGCTGTGGAGGTAGGAGAAAATATCAGAAGATGCAGGAATGTTTGCTTAGTCAATGCATTCTGGGTGTCTGGTCTTTAATCTTAAAGTAAATCACATACATGTTGACGATTTGCATTGATAAAATATGAAACGTTAGATGAATATCACATTGTACCATTTTGGGTGCTCAAATTCCTTATCCTCCCCATGTAAACAGAGTCTAGCAAACTATTTTGTATATATATGCATTTTGTATTTTTACAAAATAAATAAATAAATACATTTTGGCACCGGGGGATTTCTCTCTGAGATGTTATTTCAAACAAAACAGCTTCACTGCTCTCTGAGTTATTAACAGTAATTCCAGCTAAGTGGAAATTTGTTGTCCTGATTTATGTACAATTAAAAACTCAAAACACATTTTAGAGTAAACAATGCACAAGTCCTCAGAGTGTATGTCTGTATTTAAGGGTCAGAGTAATCAGAAAAAATGTATTGTAAAAAAAGTATTTTCTACACCAACAGAATTACAAAACAACAACAGCCAATCTGTATTCATAAAAAGTCCCATTTATTTCAAAGTCATTTCATCAACAAATATTACAAATCTGCATTGTTTGAGGGTAGACCCACCAGTAACACATGAATAAAACATTTATTACAATAATTGCTCAGCGTCCATTTCAGACGCTGAAAGTTGAAGCATTCCATTCATTTAGGCTGAAGAATAAACAAGAAACAAGCTAGCGTACAGAAAGAATAAATGAGTTAGTTAGACCATTCCCGCCTTACAGGATTACTGTGCAGAGTGAAATCCACTAGGATCCAATGTGGCTTTAGGATAATCCCATCAGAACTGCTACAGTGCAATGCTACTACAGGACACCCAAGCCTGTTAGCACTGATGAGAGCCTATAGTAGAGTGAAGCAATCCTTGTTAAAAAATACTTATCACACTGACTTCTATTGTAGAGACAAACATTTTATTAACAGCCTGCTGCCAACCAAGCACCACGTCTTATGATACTAGTTTGCATTATCTAACAAAAACTGACTGTAAACTAGTTACACAGATAAAAAACTAAGTCAATATTTGCATCGTGGAAAATACCTCTCCTGGAGTAAGTCTTCATATAAAGCTCTGTAACATGAATCCATCTGAAAAATTTCTTTTCCTGGGATAATAATACAAGCCTGAGATACCCACATTAATTGTTATTCATGTCCTTAAGATAATACTGAGTTAATATGCACCTCTGCTGCCTGTTTTAATTAATGAGGACATGTTTTGATACTACTAACCTTCAGTCTGTTTCTAATATTCTCCTGATTTATGGAAGTGCTACGCTGGCAAAACTTACACACACCGGTGTAAGCTATTTTTATGCCTATATTCCCAATTTAAAATAATTTCTCATCATTTAATAATGTCTCACCAGTCAGCTTCACTGACTAGACTTGAAAAGCAGACATCAATAAGGAGCAAACTTCTGCCGCTCAGATTTTTTGATGCCCGAGGTTGGCATTTTTGCGGTGTAAGGGGATAAACCCTGTGCTAGGCTGGAAGCGGCTGCTGGGTGGACAGCCAGTACAGGGAGACCTTTCATGCCAAGCAGGCTAGAAACGGGGATGGCGTAGTGTGGGTTTTGGATGGTTGATAAAGTGGAGGGAGAGTGGACGTTAATGGTGGTGGGGGTTGGGGTGGCCGCCAGGACGGCCATAGAGGTAGCAGCGGTGGAGGCAGTGGGGACGGACTGAGAGAAGCTCATGTTGAGGTCAACTGGGGTCGCAGAGGAAGCGGCCTGCATGGTGTATTTAGCCATCTCTAAGCTGCAGGTTGTGACGTTTGGAGGGGGGAGTTGAGATGGTGAAGGGTTAAGAGGAGATTGTGAAAAATGAAAAGGGGGGAGAATGGGTGATACAAAGGAGAAGGGAGGTGAGAGAGAGGGAAAAAAAATAAGAATCAAAGAAGGAATGTGTTAAAAAGCAGAGACAATAAGGATTTTAATGCAGTCAAAAGAATGGAGCAGTGAGATGGAACAAATCCAGCCTCACCCTGAGTACAATAACTCTGGCCTCATACAATAGCATGGTGTTTGGCTGTCTTATCACCAGACTGTGATGTGAAGCCCTGCAGGACGTGGTCGCCCTGTGTAATGTCTTACCTGGCATTGATGAGGTACTGGGCCACACTGATGCTGGCTGGCGAGCCTGTGATCGTGACTTGTCGCATGGCTGAGCCATCAGTGGCACTGGCAATTTTGATGTGAGCTCCAGAGACCTGGCGAATCTCATTGATCTTGCTGCCTTGTCTTCCAATTATGCAGCCAATAAACTAGACGGAGAGAGAGTGGAAACATGTAAATAGCAAATCAGCTCGTGTTTCCATGCCTTTCAAGAATTAGATTTCGAAGCAACTGTCCGGTTGACAGCAGTGCCACAATCTGCTGGCAGAAAAAAACATGTGGCCATTTGTTTGATTTAACACCAGAAAACATCTCCATTATGCATTGGACTCATATAAGCTAACCCTAAACCTAACCCACCAAACTGTAAGATCACATGAAATGTTAGCTGACAATACTGTGAAAGTTATGAGTAGAGCTACTGCATTATTTTAAAGAGGGTTAGATGAGAGGATCGGTACCACTTTCATGCGAGTATGATAATTACGAAGTTAACGCCAGCAGCTGGTTAGCTTAGCAACATGACTGATAACAGGGAAACAGCTAGCTTGGCTCTGCCTGGCCACTTACCAACACAGCTGATCATGACATATTAACATATTATATGTAACGACTATTTCATGTATGAGTCTCCGCTGATTGCCAGGCAACAGTGTCAGCAACACCTTATGCTAAGCTAACCTTCTGTTGGCGGTGTCATCTATAAATATTCCAAGAAAGTGAATAAACATACTGTGTTTCTCAAAACGTTGAAATATTCAATGCCTGAATCAAAGGCAAAGGTTAGGTTGTACAATGTGTAATTCTATAAAAAAATAGAAGAGATGTTCTGCTTTCCTAACCTATGGTCCATGTAATTTATGATTTATGATTCTGATGACAGAAGGAAAGTAAACACAGCGTATAGACTGCTACACAGCCATAAAACAGTTTTTGATCGACAGTCTTTGAGTCTTTTTATTAAACCACTGAGATTTTCTTTCTTCTTTTTGTGGCTACAACAAAGTAACACTGCAATGATGTTTTTTATGCAATAACTAATATGAGCAAAAGCAAGAGACAAAAGATAAATTACTTCATGCAGCTATGAAGGTGAAACACTTATGTCCAAAAAAAAAAAAATCCTCATTATACCTGTCCTCCTGGAAAGTGTTAATGAGTAAGTAGCAGGAGGATTAACAGTGCTGGAAGAACACAAACAATGTGACACTTACATCATTAGGTATTGCCAGCTCTTGTGAACTTGTGGGGGCAGATGCATCCAATCCTGCAAAGTAGGACAAGGAATGACAACAACAACAGTATGGCACTAATGGCTTCCACTTTCATGGCATGACAAGTTGCCCTACTTTGTCTAGTTTATCTTCTAAATTAGGAACATGAAAATGGCATATGGCAAGAAAATAGACTTTCTAGACAGACACATACTGTATATAATATTCAGTACACAGTCTATGCACATATGTAATATTACTGCTATGAGATATGCTACATTTTCATTCACATGAGTATGTTTCCATCACTCGAGCCTGCATATATAATCAAGTGTTTTGTCCTCAGTTAGTTTAAATGAGTACGTGGGGTAGTTGAGGTCTGGGATGGTCTGGCCAAGACAATGTTAGATTTGGAGGAGAAATGTTGCAGAGGTGGAGGATGGGTCGAGAGATTAGGATTTGTTTTTGGAGAGGGAAATTGGGCAAATGGAGTTGAAATTTTGGGAGGATATGAGAAATAGTGAGAAATGGTTAAATATTTACTCCACTGTAAATATTTGTCATTTTTCACATTTCCCTCTCAGAGAACTCTGTTTTTTTTTAATTTTATTTCATTCTGTCTGCTTCAGTCTGTCACATACTCTTTTGTGTTATGAATATTTCAGTGACTAACTTTCAAAATTGTTGATAATAAACTAGTCTGGTGGCTCAACCTTGAAATGTCACTATTCTATTGATTGTTTTTTTTTGTTTTCCACATATTTTGTGACACTAAAAGATTTAAATACCAATGCATTATTATGTACATCTCTGTGAAGCCACCTTTAATGAAAAGAAAAACCTGTGAGTCTGTAAACTCTAAGAGAATGGAGACATCCTTGATCCTCTCTGTAGTGACAGGGGTGTTTTGATGATGTGATTCGAAGAGGAGTGAAGACAGAGGGATAGATGGACTTCCCCTGGGAGCCGTGGGTACGTACCAGGGAAGGTAGGGTTGCTCTGCCCAAGGGAAGGGAGGGGGATATGCTGCATAGCCAACTGGTGAAGCTTGGTCAACTGCAGGGTAGGAAGGAGGTTAGAGCTAACCAATCAAACTGGATTATTTCAGAGGAGCTGACAACTACAATACAGAGCCAATCTGAAGTTCACAAACATCACAGATGGTGTCAGTGTGAAGAGATTCATTTCCTTCAGAAAGCATGCTGGCTTCTCATGGCAGTCATCTGAAAATACATCACATCTCTACACTACAAAGCTAAAACTGATCATTACGTCTTAAGATCTTCACTTTTCATTTCAATCAATGCATGCTGCTGTTTGTTAGTGTTAGTAATATCAACAGATCAGGGTTATAGAAGTTTCATTTTTGCAGAGTAGGGTACACAGAGGGCGTAGTGGTGGCTTGGTAGGAGTGGGCAGGAGTAGGTCATCAGGGCAGATGTCAGTCGCTCAAATGAACATACTTACATCTTGATGTGCAAAAGCATACTGTCCTGGAATTGCAAAGGCCTGGAACGGAAAGAGAATAGATGTGGTTATGTGACTGGGAGGCGCAGACGTGTTCTAACGCGTCACTTGAAACTTGAATCTGTCACAGCGCGTGAAGAGTGGAGTCAGTGCAATAAGTGCCTCTCTGAAAATCCATTCCCTTCCCTTTTTCCATAGCTCTAATGTGTATAGATTTGATGGAATTTCATCTAAATGTCATCTGCTGTTTTTCCCCCTCTTTGACCATGGCCAGAAATCCAATAACATAAACAGATGTGTGATAGGTCAGAACAGACTGTGCCAAATCCAGGACAGCGACATGGAAAACATGAGCTTTAGTCACAACATCTTTCAGGTTTCACACTGCAGGGAATAATTAATGTAAATGCCTTCTATTCATATCTCAACACATTACAGCTTGGCTGAATACTTTCTAATATGATCATTACCTCATCTTACTGCATACAGTATTATAATACGAGGCACTTATTGCTGTATAATTACACAGATCTGTCCCTCTAGTGGTGAAAATATTCTTAATGATCAGTGTGACTCAAGATCCCACAAAATAAGGAGCCCATTCCATTGTTATGTTTTTACAATAGTGGCTACAGTCACACATATATAACTCCCATACAGCTACTTACTTGTGCAGAGTGTTGTGGTGCTAATACTGCATGTGCTCCAGCAGGTATGGCCTTAGGACGGTAGGGAATAGTCGCTCCTTTTGGCGGAGACTTGAAAAACAGTCATGCAAACCAAAAAGGAAGAAAAAAATTTATATGCTGCTGCAGCTGAGAAAAGGACTCTTACTGGCTCTGGTGCATTTTATATCCCTTTTTATATCACTTGAATCTTTTTATACCCCATTCATCGGTTGAGAAAGTTACATGAAACCAAAGAAACCATAGACAGAACTGTGAAGAGGCCTGAAAACAAGGAATTACAGGGTGTTTTTCACAAACCTAAATCTAAACTCTAAAATATTTTCGAGTTTATACATGTAATTCTAAAAAAGTGATTTTTTTCATCATTGATTCCCATCCAGGGCTACTTGATTTGGATTGCAAATTGATATATTTATGAAGCTTTAGTTCATTCACATTCACATTAACCAGCAGCTGCCTGATAGCCTGATTCAGTTTCAACACATCAATATCATATGTTGCAATTCAGAGTGGGTGGATACTAAG
This sequence comes from Argyrosomus regius, assembly GCA_946959425.1. Taxonomy (NCBI): domain Eukaryota; kingdom Metazoa; phylum Chordata; class Actinopteri; family Sciaenidae; genus Argyrosomus; species Argyrosomus regius. The sequence goes on from OX336894.1 coordinate 20,323,592, forward strand.
TAAACAGAGAAGTTGAAATACTTGATAAACTGGATAAATGGATGTAAGGTTATGCTCTACTACTTGAAGAGATAGTAGAACAAATACAATCTTCATCATAGCCACCTAACTCAATTGTATAAATAAAATTATTGTAACCATATCCACCAGTATATAAAATACTGTTGAATAATCTCCAGTTTATAATCCTTTCAAGGGGTACTTAAATTCCTCTGACAGGGCTTTTGGGTTATGTCAGAAAGGTTGGGAACTACTGATATAAATTATTATTAAAAAATGTAAAAATCATAGACCATCATAGAAAATACTGTCATTATTGTTCCACATCTCATGAGGGTGTCTAACCACTACAACCTGAACACAAAGCTTTAGGAGTAAAATGTTGCTGAGATAGAAAATATCCTGAACGTGCGACTGAATACCTAAACAAATGTGACACACGTGACACCTAAATAGAGCTGTTGAATGTGAAGATCATCTGCTGTCTGACAGTGCTTACCTCCAGCATGACGGAGCAGATGTGTCTTACACACTGAGTAATGGCCTGTGGAGTGCCGGAGATTGTGACAGCCCTCTCAGTAGAGTCCGGCAGCATGTCTCCTGCCACCTGAACCTGAGCGCCTGTGGTCTTAACATCGCCAGACAACAGAAGAAACAAAGGCTATTTATTGCTGAAAAGAGCACACCATCACCCAAATTGAAATGCTGTTTCAAGCACCCGCAAATTACCCAGAACACATTTTGACATGCAGGGAGCAGCTGCAAGCCAAATAGAAATGTGTGCTCCAATATTTGAAGAGGCACACACAAATATTGTCCATTCAGAATGAGCATTCAGCCTCCACCGATCTTTACAGGCATAATCAGTGGGATTTTCATGAGCAGCAACCAAAAAAGTACACAAATCCTAAGGCAGAGGAAAACAAGAAAAGCTTGAATGGAGTGTTTGATACTCAAGGTGTCAGAGCACCAGGGAGGATGTTTTCTGTCCCTATTTGGGTGCAGGAAAACAAGTTCCTCGTGGAAAATAAAAAAGTAAAGGACTCCTACCTCTCTGATCTCTTTGATCTTTGAGCCTCCTTTGCCAATCAGTGAGCCACACTGGCTCCCTGGGAAAACCAGGCGAAGTGTCACAGGTGGCTTGCTTGTCACGTTGCTGTTTGTCATTGCTGCGGTAATATCCTTAGGGAGAATTCAAAAATATGTTTTTCAGCACCGACTGTAAGGGCACCAGCTTTATTTGACAAGCCCTCTTTTTTTTTTCTGCAACACTGAGAAAAAAGCTGCAGCTTCAATGTCCTTCAGACTTCAGACGAAATCTTTAAATAAACTGTAAAACAACAGAATTTTATTGACGACGTGTGGAAAGTTGCAGCAGGTTTGTTTTCCTGTACCTCCTCAAACTTCTGTGCGATCATGGAGAAAGCTCTGAAGATGCCTTCTGTGGGTCCCGTGATAGTAACTATTCTCTCAGGAGATGATCCCTCTGATATGTTGATACGAGCACCACTCTGGAAACACAAATCCACAATTATTACAGCCTCAATTTGTTGTAATTGAACACATCAATTATACATGTTTTCACACCCAAGTGAATGCTCACCTCCTCCCTCATCTTCTTTACTGTTTCTCCTTTCTGGAATCATGTAGAAAATAAAACAGTGGATTTGATTAGTTTTATTAAAAGAGGAAAACAAGACAAGTAATGAATGAGTGTTGATAGATTGTAAAACAAATCTACCTTCCCAATTATGCTGCCAACCTCCTGTGAATGAAAAGATAACAATGCTTGAGGAAATGGCATCACAGAAGATTTTCTCTTAACAGCTTCTCACATTTAGAGAAGGATGTAGGCTAACATGCTATTACCGGACCATTGGGCTTTTACCACCAAAGACACTAAATTACTTGAACTATCTCTGTATCTGTGTATTACCTTTCCATGCATCAGCAGCCTCAGTGTCAGTGTAACATTCAGACTCCCATCTGAAGCCATTTCTTCCTTGTCAGACATTCTGTGTGTTTCAAGCTTTAGAGTAAGCGCTCTGCAAAGAGAAAGACATTGTTTACAACAGTTACTTTATACGAGAGCTCAATATTGCAGGTGGTTTGGTAGATTATCTGTTAAAATAAAGAGGTAATCTAGAAGATTTAAGTACTGAACTGAATTATAATAATTCCCAGCCTCTTATTTGTGTTAAAGCCATCATCACTGCTCATGCTAACTACCCTGTTCTTCTTCTATTTAATACAGTCAAACTGCTGCAGCTGCAGGAAATGTGAAATGCATCATTTCCTGTGCTCAACAAGATTTTTCTGGGAAAGAGATACCAGACACAGCAAATGTAAAAGATTTCATGAACTGGGTGCAAACTGCATCATCATTTTTAAATCAGTCTGCAGCAGAGTTAAAATTAGATCTCCATTTGAAAATGTTATGGATCATTGCTTCAACTCAAAGTTGGAACAATCATTTTTAGGCCGCTGAAATTAGCCAAACTCCCCTCTTTAGGATTTATCAGCAGACTGGTGTTCTCTCTGAGTTGTGGACCATTGTTGTTTCTCTTCTGATCGTTGTGAGCGGGGGAAGATAAGCATATCACTAGGTGCAATCTTCACATGGGACTTTGTCTTTAGTTCCGGCTAAATACAAGTTGTGTGACTCCCTCGGATAAGATAAGATACAAAGGAAGCCAGTTGTTCTGTGAAGGATCAAGTGATGTGTGTGTGACTGTCTCTTAATATCACACTGACACCGCACAATGTCGGCTCTGTTGTGGCCGCGTATCCAATCTGTTGTATTTGCAGAACAAATAAAGAATGTCTCGATGCAGTATAGGAAGGGCAGCTTATTGCACCATGACATGACAGAGAGAATCCTTTCAATCTACCAAGGGCCAAGGTCACGTTGTTTGATAGATCAGAAATTGTGCACAAAAAGTTCAGATAAAGAACTTGTATCTAACAAACAAAATAATCTGAAAAAAGCCTGTTGGCATAATGCAAATGGTAGATTTACTGTCTGAGACATTGGTGATAAAGTGAAGGGAAGACAGCGGCACGCAAGCTACTGGTGAGAGTGCATGAGGTGTTGCCAGTTAATCCAGAGTTGAAGGGCACGGTCACACATGCAAGAACGCAGGCGAGTGACGATTGCCTGCCAAGACGAACAGGGGGAGGGCTCTTTCACCTTTAGTTGAATTGCAACTGGAGACCGACAGGAAAGTGGAAGAGAAAGGATGACATGCAGCAAAGGGCCACAGGCTGGCTACTGCAGTGATGATTCAACCTTGGTTCACGGGGGTACATGTGGCGCACACTACCTGGGGTGCCCCAACCACATGTACACACCTTTGCTATTGTTTGAAGCTGCGACTTCAATGACATTTTTGAAGCAATGGTTTTAAACATTTTGAGATATATGCTTTGATTTTCTGGCAAGAGTTAGATGACAGGACAATATCACTCTCATGTCTGCATGATAAGTATGAAGCTTCAACCAGCAGTCAGTTAGCTTAGCTTAGTACAGTCTGGAAACAGAGGGAAAATTCTAGCCTGGCACTGACTAAAGCTAAAAGAATCTATCTACCTCTAAAGCTCACTAATTAACATGTTACATTTTGTTTGTTTAATCTGTACAAAAGCCAATATGTAAAAACACGTTGTGGGTTTTGTGTTGGACTTTTTGGTGGCTCTGACCAGCTGCCAAGCAACCGGCAGAAGTTAGTGCTCCCAGCCAATATATAGTCTGGCACATAACCCCCCAAATAACGCCAACAAATTGTCTAATAAACAAAAAAGATATCATAGTAACATAGACGTGAGTTTCAGAGGGGCTGGTGGGTGGATTTTGAGCCAGGCTAGCAGTTTCCCCCTACTACTAGCTCATTATGGTAAACTAAGCTAACTAGCTAATCTTAATTCAGAACTCTCTGTTCCACAAACAAAAGAAAGACCAAAAACGACTGTGGGTTTCAGTCAAGCATGCTAACACTAGTGTCAGTATTCATCAGAAGAAATGTGAAAATATCAGCATGAGAACAAGTGGTATGGTTTTCCAGGACACGTTTACAATACGATATTGTTCTGGCACATTCCAGTGTGGACTTAATCCAAACCATATCATGAATAAGTAGAAGGAGTCTTATTGCAAACAAGACTCACAACCATTCTTTCCTCTGTGCATTATTATAAAGTTACAATGAATACATCAAATAAACAGCAACATCTCTAATCCTATAGGCCGGGATTTGTTTAGTTAATGCTAAGACCCTTTTGACCCATTTCTGTCACCTCTAGCACATCAGCGCCCACTCAAGACTTCCGAACAAAACACTGGTGCACAACAGCACCCACAGAGTATACATGATAAAACAGATAATCTACGGGAACCCAGCTTCCACAGCACTGACAGGCTGAAGTGTGCTTCAGACAATAATAAGAAAAAAACAACAAAAAAATCCACAGCATTAATCCTTGAAGGAAATGGAAGATAAGTGGATTACTTCAAGGGTTTCCTTGTAACATCTTTTATAAATTTGAGGGTGAAACAAAGCAATTTTAGCAATTGTAATGAAAAGATTATTGTATTTTACAAGACTATTACATACAATAGTGCTTCAGTTTAGGAACAATAATTCAAACAATGTTCCACACGTTTTGACACAGTGTGCATTAAATTATTATTCTCATAATGACAGATTTCTACTAACCACTTCACAATTTTCTACATTATTCTACCACATCTCAGACTAAGCGGGGCCATACAGCATGGTATTGCTCCCTAATGTGATAATTCATTGTAGCCAAACTATGTGTGAAATTAAGAGGACAACAAAATGCATTTACAACACAGCAGTGTACAGGAAACCAACCAGTCAAAGTAACTCAGTAATGGGAGTCAGGAGGAGTGCATTAAAAGAAAGTGCTCTCTTTCGATGCACAGGACTGAAAAGGACGACTGAATCTAAAGTTAAACCAGACAGAAACTTCAACTTTCTGTCTGGCACTACTGTAGTCTTGAACATTCTTACAAGTAGAAACTAAGCCATGAACAGTCTCACCCAGGCAGTTGAGGCTCAAAGGCCTGTGATGCAACAAGAATTATTAGTATAAAGTACTGACCTTATATAAAAAATACTTCCTCCTCGTCTTTATTTCTGGTATCCTAAATGAACAGCCTTTAATTTGAAGTCCGTGTTCAATGTTTGCCCCCTTTGTTGTCAGTTATCCACAGAGTGGACAGATGGTTCCCTGTGCCCTCAGACCGGCTGGAGCGGAGGCTGGCTTTGCTATTAGTCCCTCAGCTTAGCCCAAGATAAGCCCCTACGCAGGGCAAGTGAACCCGCATCTCTTGCCTAATTCTCCCTGTCACAGTCACCAAAGAGGCGTTCCTCCGCACGGAGATCCACAAGCAGAAGAGGCCTGAGGGCAGGGCAAAGAGTCTCTTTGGCTGGACACTGTCCAGTGCAGATAGAGCAGGCTACAGTAACAGCCACCACAACAGAGAAATCATGAAGGTCTAGTCTTTTGCAGTCATCAGAAACACACACAGAGACACAGAAGAGAAGCTTTGTTAACCGATGTTGCTCTGAGGCTAACAACTCTGCATGACTGCTGTGTTCTTCATTAGATTTTCAGAGAGCTTCCTGCCTGCACAGGGCCGGATTTTCTCTAAAAATAAATCTCCCTGTATGAAATCGGTGCTTTGTACAGGGAACTCGACTAATTGAGGGCTGAGAAGGACAATGTGGCGTTTGAGGTATTTAGTGATGTTAAGCACAATGTCTTCATGGGGTGCTTCTCCCCCCTTCGCTGCCTCTGCCCTCCCCCACACCAAGCCCTTCTGCCCTCGTAATGAGGCCATACTGGATACAATACAGCCCTTCTGCACAGAAAAATGTATTCAGCTGAGCCTCAAAATCGTGAAGGAAATGAATCACTGAAGCATAAGTGGCATATTTAATTACTATTCAGTGTGTTGCACGGGGACAATGATGGCTGCTGTGAGCCTCATGGTCGTCTATCAGACATCTAAACAGACCACATTATATTCACTCTTCTACTAGGATTTCAATACAACTTCCAAGTTGTATATTAAAAGGACTGGATGTCTTATGAGAACACAAAGATGACAAAGAGAAGGTCATTCTTTACTTCTCATGGGTAAGACTAAATTAGGTTAGGACAGGGGTTGAAGATGAAGGTCAATAAATGTGCAGAAAAGTATCATAAAACTTGAACAACAGTGTGACTTTTTGTTGCCAAACTGCAAACAGAATTATAGCCAAAACAAAGCTCAAAGCTGTCAAGGGCAATGCTTTTGACAAAGTCTGTGACAGTTATTTCTATCCTTTCAAAGACCATGAGATGATCAGGCATTTCATGCCAATCACTTGTGACTAATTTCCTCTCCTTCATGTACAGTGTGTGTCAATGAGATTAAAGAGTCTGGGATTATCTGTAATGGAATTAGTGATTACTGAGACTTGTTAGTGTAATCAGTTACAGTTTCTGAAAACAGAGTAGATTCAGCAACTGCCTGAAAAATGAAAGCAAGGGGGTCATAGTTGCATACTCATTTTTCTGGAACTGAAAAAACGGCTGAAAGATAAATATAACATGAATTTTAGTCACACTGCAGGTCTAGTAGCCTGACATAAACTCATCATTACACTGGGAAAATGTAAACTAATCAATATTTTTAAATAAGATTATGATTTACTAACTTCAAACTCTTTCATGTACCTTGTATGTCAATGAGGATAGGAGTCATGTAATGGGATTACTGTGATTACTGAGCCTTGCTGGTGTAATCTGTTACACCTACTAAAAGCACTGCAGTCTGTACAGGAATAGCCTGAATCCTTCTGCCATGAATAAATGGCTATAAAGGATAACTAGAATATTTCATCAATATCCGTGCTTAAATTTAATGTCTATCTGAAGACAGCAGGTCACATCACATCTACTTCTCAGGATTTCAATTCAATTTCCATGTTGTTTCGTGACTAAAAACATCAATAGTCCTTATGGGATCTGAAAGCTGAAGGCAGTTCTTTAAAGTATTAATGTAGGAGAGAGTATTTGCCATTCTTTAGTTTTTTAAAGACTTTTTCAAGCTTGAGACTTTAGGTTAGGAGGACGGATTAAACAATGAAGATCAATAAAAGTCAAAAAGGATATTGTTGGTGTAATTAGTTGAAAGCAGTGCAGGGTTAGAATTTATTGGAAGGAATACCTTTAAAAATGAGGAAGGGGTACCTTGAATACTAAAAGATAACTATAATACTTACTTGGTTCTTTCATCATCATTTGTGCTTAGCTGTAATACAACCTGTCAGGTCTGGAAGGCTGACATAACCCACTCAAAAATCTGGTATATGACTGGATATAAAAATGACATACATATCAATTCATGTCTCTCATCAATATCCAACCATGTGTATGTACACATGTATACCACATACATACATTTCTATTTTGTGACTATCCAATGCAGTTTTAAAACCACCAAGGCTCTCTTATATTAAGAAAAAATATCCTAAAATATGGAATATGGAAAATCTGAAATGTATGATATGAATATATCACATAAAATGTACATGTACGGATTATATTGTCTTTTTATTTTATTTTTTATGTAATGAAACATACCTTCTACGAATGCAAGTCAAGACTCTCAACAACATCCAGAAACACCCCTGACTTCTCTGGTCCTGAGCTCATCTGAGATGGACTGACACAAAGAGGAAAAGCGTGCTGTGGTCTGACGAGTCCACATTTCAAATCGGTTTTGGACATTATTGAGCTAGGAAGAGGAAAAGGCCTATCGAGATTGTTACAAGCACAAATTTCAAAAGCAAGCATCTGTGCTTGTATGGGGGTGTGTTGTGCCCATGGCATAGGTAACTTGCACGACAGTGAAGGCACCATTAATGCTGAAAGGTACATACAGGTCTTGGAGCAACATATGCTGCCATCCAGGCAAAATATCTTTCAGGGATGTTCCTTATTTATTTCAGCAAGACAATGCCAAACCACATACTGCATGTGTAACAACAGCGTGGCTGCGTATTAAAACAGTGCAGGTATCAAACTGGCCTGCCTGCAGTTCAGACCTGTCTCACATTGAAAATGTATGGCATGGGGCCTCTGGTAGATCATCTGGTAGAGTGTGCGCCCCATTTAAGCAGAGTCCTAATTGCAGTGCCCTGGGTTCAACTCTGACCTGTGACCATTTGCTGTCATCCCCTCTCTCCCCCCTTTTTATTTAAATTTTCAACTGTCACTATAGAATAAATGTATAAAAAGCCTGTGCACGTTACAAAGCACAAAATACATCATCAGAGACCCTGAAATGATAAATAACTGAAGTCGTATATCAAGCAAGAATGGGAAAGAATTTCACTTTCAAAACTTCAACAATTAGTGTCCTCAGTGCTGAGTGTTGTTAAAAGAAAAGGTGATGTAACACAGTGCTAAACAAGCCTCTGTCCCAACTATTTTGAGACATGTTGCAGAATGACTGTATAGTTACAAAAACAATAAAGTTCATCAGTTTGAACACTAAATATCTAAAAATATATAATTAAAAGGAATATAGGTCAAGAAGGATTTTTGCAAATCATTGCTTTCTGTTTTATAGAGCGTCCCAAATATTTTGGGCGTTGTAGAACAAACACATTAAATACTTTTCATAAAGAAGATTTCTGTAGGAGTCTTCATTCATTTAATATAACTTAAATCACAATATATGCCAAATGCATGTTTTTTTAATGTTATATACAGTGAATATATACAGTAGGTATACTCTATTTTGCACAGTATATATTACAAATATATATTAAATGTGTGTGAAACATATGTATCTAAATACTATATATATCAATATGTGTAAACATAGCATATAGGCTAATTGATGTTTAATATATGTTTATATAGCAACATTTATATGGGAAATAAACATCATAATGTGAAATAATCATCTCATTAACATACTAAATAAGTTTCTTGCCCTCCTTCATACCTCTGCCTGTGTCGAGTTAGCTCATGTTAGCTAATGCTAAAAACTACAAATGCTAAAAACTATTTAGCTAAACAGTCACGGGAAACAGGAAACTAGCTTGTCACATGATAACAAAGCAGTTATGACACCAGAGTTTGGACTGTACTGACCCTTGTGTCTTGTGGTTTCTTGTCAGCTGTCTCACTTTGTGGGAGTTACAGTCACCTCCCACGCGTCAACATGACAACCCGTCCGGCCACTAAACTGTCTCGGGACGGTTTGCACGAGCACCGTGAAGCTCACTGGACTTTTAGACCCTGGAAAACGTCAATGTGTTTTGAGGCAGCTGTGTGTCTGTCTGTTTGTTTGTTTGTGTGTGTGTGTCTGTGTTGAAACGCCAGTAACAACAGCAGCAGCCCCACGGCGTGTGCTCTGCAGCTCTCTCCGGCGGAAAGCGATCGATGGATTTCCAAAAACTATGCACTTTTGAAACTTTCCAGCGGCTCTGGAGCCACTACGGTCATGGGGAAAACTTCCAAGACGTGATTGAGCAGGAGTTTACACGGATTAAAGGTAATGATTGTGCCCAGTCATGGGTAACAGTGATAGGCCGGTAAGCTGACAGCTTACATGGCTTCTTGTTTTTTTGTTTTTTTTTTGTAAACAGGAATAACATATCTGGATCATGCTGCAGCCTCTCTGTACCCTGAGTCTCTGCTCAGGGACTACTTCCAGGACATTTCAAGGAATGTGTACGGTGAGAAAAATCACATAAAAATGTCAAGTGTTATTTTTATTTATTGTTATCTCAGTTGAAAGCATTTAAGTATCATTATGTGCCCCAACAGGAAACCCTCACAGCCATAACCCCAGCAGCAGATTGACACATGACACCGTGGAGAGGGTCAGATACAGGTAAAGTCTATTTGTGCTATCAGAAGCTGTTATAATGGGCCTATGTGATTCCTCTGAATGGTACTTTGCTGGATCAAATGAGTAAAAAACAGCACATTTTCTTACAGGGTATTGCAGCATTTTAACACCACCCCTGAGGAGTACTCTGTGATTTTCACTTCTGGTTGCACAGCCGCTCTCAAATTAGTGGCTGAGAGCTTTCCCTGGAGGACACAGACTGAGAGTGAAGCGGGGAGTCACTTCTGCTACCTCACTGACAACCATACCTCTGTAGTTGGCATAAGAGGACTGACTTCTGGCCGGGGGGTAGTCGCCCTGCCTGTCTTGCCGCAGGAAGTGGAAAACAGGGCACAGGATGAGGCTCAAGGTGAAGATGTTATTTGCCAGACGCCTCACCTCTTCTGCTACCCAGCACAGAGCAACTTCTCTGGAAGGAAGTATCCCCTTAGCCATGTGAAAGGCATCCAGGCGAGACGCCTTTACCCAGCGTGTGACCACCATGGCCGCTGGTTTGTGCTGCTCGATGCAGCCTCTCATGTCAGCTGTTCCCCTTTAAACCTACAGAACTGCCCCGCTGATTTCATTCCCATCTCCTTCTACAAGATGTTTGGCTTCCCTACAGGTCTGGGGGCCCTTCTTGTCCGCAACGACGCAGCAGGCATACTAAAAAAGACTTATTTTGGAGGAGGCACAGCAGCAGCTTACCTTTCTGGGGAAGATTATTATGTGTATGCGGCAAACATTTCTGACAGGTGAAGTACTGTACAAGCCTGCCAAATCCTAGATATACTCTGGAAGCTCACAGGTCGTCTATAGCTCCTGAAGCTTCGTTCTAAAATGCAATGTTTTCTTTCTCCCCGATAAAGATTTGAAGATGGGACTGTCTCTTTCTTGGACATCATTGCTGTAAATCACGGGTTTGAATCTCTTTACAGGATCACAGGTGCTGTAAGAGACCATAATAATTCATAGAGAAACATTAAAACTCTGATTTAATAGCAGAATCATGATATATGTGCAAGTTGTTCATAATGATAATCTGCTTCAGGTTAACATCATCAACATCCCTGTCTTCATCCTTTTTTGTCTTCAGGGGGCATGCACAACATTGAACAGCACACATTTGGCTTGGCACGCTACACTTACATGCTGCTGTCAAGTCTTTGCCATGGCAACGGGCGACCGGTGGCTCAGATATATGCTGAAGGCCAGTTTGAGAGTCCAAGCACACAGGGCGCAATCGTAAACTTCAACCTCATGGATTCTCATGGACGGATAATTGGATATTCTCAGGTGCATTCAACAAATAGGATTTATTTCTATTTCATGATAGATTAATTACTGTATGTTTATGCGTAGGCAGTGCTGGTGAATGTTAAAATAACTCTTATTTTGCCCACAGGTGGACAGAATGGCCAGTCTGTATAATATTCATTTACGCACTGGTTGCTTTTGCAACACCGGCGCCTGTCAGTCCTTCCTCGGGATCACCAATCAGCAGATGAGGAGAAACCTGCAGGTAAGAGATCAAGGAATAGGAAAAATGTCAAGGTCTGTTAAGGGTATGTGTAGGTAGAATAAAAGAATAAAACACTGCCTTTTTTTTTCATCAAGGCTGGCCATGTCTGCGGAGACAACATCGACCTGGTGGACGGCCAGCCGACCGGATCTGTTCGGGTGTCCTTTGGCTACATGTCAACATTTGAAGACTGTCAAAAGTTCCTAAACTTTGTTGCTGAGTGCTTCATAGAGAAACCAGTCACAGTGGACCAAGTGAAGCTAAAAACAGCCACAGGAGCATCCCAAGGCTTAAATGAACATCCTCCTATCAAAATCACTAATGGGGATGTATGTGAAGTAGATGAGAAGCCTACAGAAGCATTACTGAGAGGATTTGGACACAGAGAGCCAAACAGCCACGGGGAGGCTTATACTCTGACCAACATCTACATATATCCCATTAAATCGTGTGGAGCACATGAGGTTTGAAGATAACCCAAACATTTCCTTCTTTCACGTATTCCTGTCTCAGTCTCTCCAGTTTTATCCCTTTCTCTGTTTTGATTTGTTTCTGTGCTCTTCTTCATGCAGGTCCACGACTGGCCAGTGGGACCACACGGTTTACTGTATGACAGAGGCTGGATGGTGGTGAATGGAAACGGCGTGTGCTTGAGTCAGAAGAGAGCTCCCCGTTTATGTCTCATTCGCCCACAAGTCCACCTGCCCTCAAACAAATTGCTCCTGCAGGCATCAGGTCAGACAGCCTGTCACAGCTCACTGAAAATAAATACACTGCTTAACCAAACGAAATTTCAATCAGTCGGATTTTCGACTATGAATTCTCTTTGTAAGAGGATTTATATTTTTTTTTCCATTGCCCTGCAGGAATGGATACCATTTCAGTTCCCCTGGAAAACAACACTCAAATGCACACTCGCTCTCAAGTGTGTCAGAGTAAAGTTTGTGGTGACAGGTGAGCTGGCAGTGTTAAAACATCTGAATGCAGCAGCTGCAGGAAATGCTGTGACATATACCATTTGTTCCATATTTTTCCACTCGTATCAGTGCATTCTCTCACTCCCTTGTTCTTGATGCTACCTTCCTACAGTGAATGGCATTATAAGGCCTCCAGCTCTACTGATTTCATATGAAATTCTGGTTATGTGCTATTTTTAATGAAAAAACAAACAATGTGCAAGGGATGATATTAATCTTCTCAGATACCTGCATGACGTGTCACACGTTAAAAAAAGCTTTTCTTCCAGTGATTCTCGGATTACAAGTCGCAGCATCAAACTCTGTAGATTTCCCTTGAGGGCCTCAAACATAATCCTCCTCTTTCCCCCAGGGTGGAGACTGTCGACTGTGGTGATGAGGCTGCATCATGGCTTTCAGACTTCCTTGGTCAGCCATGCCGCCTGATAAGACAAAGTCCTGATTTTACCCGAGACATGAAGAAGAAGCCTGGTGGAGGTAACTATATAAGCATTTCACCTGTTCTGCCAGACTCTTATTTGTGTACCTTGGATTATCTCTTATTCAGTACACAAGCAGTACAAGGTTACATTTCCTGCTAATAGTGGAGTACTGGCTGCTGTGGCTGTGACCTTGCAGTCTGTTCTGCTGGTCACCTAGAAATTTGAACTTTTTCTGCTTTTGTAAGTTACTTTGCTCATAAAAAACATCCATTTAGTGTGTAAGAGAAAATGTCAAATTCAGGCTTAGGCTAGGGATAGGGTTATGGTTAGGATTAGGAGTTTAGGTGATATAATGATATCTACAGGCATTCGCAGTCATGGGCACCTGTACCCCAGGACTGGGAAATTACTGTTTAAAATCAGCTACACCACGTGAACACCACCTATTGTGTTTAAGAAGTTGCTGAACCTAATGGATAATAGATACCTTCTGCCACTACAAGTGGTAGTACACTGTTTCCCATAAAGTTGGAATAAAATATTTTTACTTCTTCTCATGAAATGATTGTGACAAAGCGATTTATTCTTGATAGATAAAGTGTATCTTCTCAAAACCTTATTGATCAGTCTCTTCCAAACATATCACAGTGAAAATTAAACCACAATTAACCTTGGGTGTATAAATAGGAATAAGAAGAGGAATGTGTCTGAAAACAAAATTATTCCAATTTTATTGGCAACAGTGTATTATGAATGCAAGCACTGTTCAATTGTATGATGAAAAATGTTGTAACAGTGTTTACTTTTATATCATTAATAGATAATATCCATCTTATTATATTGAAATGAACATACTTGGAACAAGATAGGTGGTGTCTGAAGTGTTACTTGAGTTCATTTGATAGGGTTGTGGGAGATCAAAAAGCCAAGCTGAGATTACTCACCATGATTACTGATGACATCATCATGGTCACTCTAAGCCTTTACAAAACTCCCTTCAGAGCCACTGAAGACATTATAAAACTGTTTACACAGGCCAAAAAGTAAACTAGCCCTAATGTGTTAGATCAGTAGAGTGCCCCTTTAATATCTACAACTGCATTGTGCTTCGGTGGCATCGTTGTATCAATGAGCAGCACTGCTTTATGGCATTATTGAATCTACAGGTTTTCTCCATCAATATGATGAATTCTTTGTGTGTTTGAGGTCTTTCATTCACTGGATGAGCCGGTTCCCATCTGGCTGTTTTATCTATAAGCAGTTTCTAAATTGAATGTATAGAATAATTACCATATCACAATATAGCGTTTATCGATATTTGACGAAACAATCCTAACGCGAGATCCATTTAGTAGCTGCTGGGGAATGTTTGATCATATCACATAATCTTTCTCAGCAGATGGAGTTTGCCCGGTTGTCATTGAATTGCAGATGTTCAAATTTACATTTCCAGAGCATTTCAAGGACTTCTCGGCTGAGATTGATAGTTCAGATTGATATTGCTGTTAAAATGAACAGAGTGCATATTTTCTTTATCAAATTGATCAAAAATAAATGAAGTCACACTTTTATCACTCTCTGTTGTACAGTAAAACCTCAATTTTCAGGCTCTTTGAGGATACAGGCTGCAAACCAGAGATCGGTATATTTTCCTCAAATCGAATAAATCAAATAGATCATTGGGTTAATGTAAAGTCTTTTCCCTTCTAGCTGCCACCTCCACTTCCCTCTCGTTGGTGAATGAAGCTCAGTATCTCATGATCAACCGTGCCAGTGTGGAGTTCATTCAGAAGCTAATGAGCAGCAGGTTTGAACACATGATGTGTTACTCAGAATACACCACCACGCTCCAGTGAAAAACATCAGGATGCGTCAACGCCCATACATTTACATTACAGTGGATGATTTACGTAGCGCGGCAAAATAACCTGCAATTTCCACATTCCCTTTTTCCAGGCAGGACGATTCTGCGTGTGATCATCTCCTTGACACACAGAATGTCATTAGCCGCTTCCGAGCCAATTTAGTCATCGCTGGAGTAGAACCATTCGAGGAAGATAATTGGTCACACTTGATTATTGGCAACACTCGATTCATGGTGAGCTGACACTTTGAGATAAATGCTGAAATCTTCACATGAACTCAAAACGGATTTCTCAGAAAATGAATGCGCTTCCTTTTGTGATTAACCCAAAGGTCGCGGGTCAGTGTGGAAGGTGCCAGATGATCGGAGTGGACCAGGACACTGGGGCCAAAACAAAAGAGCCGCTAATGTCTCTGTTGGCCTATCGTGCTGGGAAGGTCAGTCGAAAACTGAAATCACAGCTTGTTCATGAAAATATAAACGCATGAAAATATAACTCACTTATTATTTTATACATTTCTAGGTGACTTTTGGTGTTTACCTGACCCATCAGCTACCAGAGGGTCCCACTACAGCAAGTGTCCTCTCTAGTGGTTCTCTCATACAGCCAGAGCCACACAGATCTTGAAGTAGTCATCCTCTTTATTTATTTAGGTGACACCTTTATTGTCCTAAGCGGGCATTGCTGCACTGCACACCCTAAAGATCACCTGTCAAACTCTGTGGGGAGCTGCTCTATTCCTTGTGTGTTGATGGCTTTTGTCCTCTCAAATGTCCTTTTAATACTAGAGCATTCAGATTTTATTCTATCCAAGTCTGTTTTGATGGGAAATGTATAAGATATTTGGATTTTTTTCCCAGTGGTTTTGTTCATAAAATGTGTGCAATAAAAGTAGACGTGAAGTATTTGACAAAATTATAATTTGAATATATTTATTTGAGCCAAAACATGTCAGGTTTGATGCAATAATCACCTCTCATGTTAACCTCCCAGACAGTTCCTCCACTGTTTATTCCCATGGAGGATTATATTTCTATTTATTCCAAACACATCACCACTGTTACTGCTGCCACAATTCTAAAACATATTGCTCCCTGTAATGGAAAAATCTACCAGACACTTAATGCTCACTATGTGCTCCCAGTGTGCTGCAGACTTGGACAGCAGATTTCATGCCAGAAAAAGTTATTATTTGATGTGAAGATGATAGAAAATCTGTCTTTCATAGAAAACGTATAAGCAAAGTGACGTATGTAAAAGTTTTGATAGAAATTGAAAGCATAAATGCAAGCACAGACTGCATAATTCAAACTAAAGCTGAATATATAGATGGGTGATATATTAAGGGCCTGCATAACGTGTCCTAGACAAAGGTGTCAGCAGCGTCAGTGCTCCTTGGCATTGATCCTTCAAGTCGCTCGAACTCTGGAACTGGGTGATTCACATCACTTTTATCCTCATTAAACCCTTCAGTAAGCCGTTAACTCCGGTTTTTCCTTTTAATAAGTCACCCATCTTCATTAATAAGTCACCCAGTCTACCTTTTGCTAAAAAAAAAAGATCCAGTCATTAGTTGTGTCTTTAAGCGGGTGTATTGTTTTGAACAATTCAAGGCTCACTGTCCCTGAAAGTCAGTGGAAAGAGGCCTAGGGGAAGGGCTTGGCAGTCCAGTTTGCATATATCTTCATGGGTACACAGCCACTAGGTATGATAAATAATTCATTCGTAATATAGTTGGCTCCTGAAGATGCAGAGGGTAAAACAGTACCATTATTGTGGTATATGCTGTTTATTTCCCTGTGTAATTTTATAATGACATTTCTATAATTAAACACCTGTTTTAATTCGTCAACTCAACTCTTGAGTGCAGATCATGTAAGATTGTTTGGATAAGGAATATATAAAAGACTGCAATATACTGTGTGCTCGATTTAAGGTGGCGTCATGTGTAACATGCATTGTGCTTTGTAATAAACTATAAAGTTAGTGAAGCGGTGCTACCTTAACAATCCCAAGCACCTCCTCTTCCTCATGACTAAATCGCACTTTGAACCAAACTTTCTGGTCGTTGACCAAGTTTCAGAAAAACTTTGTTGCAGTGTACATTAAAATTTGTCTTACTTGAACCATACCGAGGTTACAGCATGAGGAACAGGGTCGTTAAACAGGATGGTTCATCCTCCGCAGCCGGCAAAGCTCAGAGGGAAGCCCGGGTCCAGAGGAAGGAGGGGGCACCGTGAGTTAGCTAACTCTCGTTAGCTCACTAATTATTAACTTACCTAATATTTCTGATGGTTTAAACGTGGTGACGAGGTTGTAATAGATATGATAGTTAAGGCTGAAGTTAGTCTATGCGTTTGGTATCGTCATTACCACTAATTTCCTGATAAGTTAACTTCAACAAGTTTGCAAGTGAACTAGCATGCAGTGAGATTGACCAGGTTGACGCCTGTAATTAGTATCATTGGCAACACCTGTGTTGGCTGCTGTGAAAAAGGTCTATTGACTTAGCTAATGGTTAAGCTTAGACAGAGGTATTTTTATAATGCAGCAAGACAATATACAGTTAAAGAAAAACCAAAATGAGAGTATGAACCATGCAGCATTAACAAGATAAAACACCCCAAATGTGTACGACAAAATATAATAAACAACCCAGATCCTGCAGAAGCCCTTTGCTGTAAACATCTGATTCATTGTGGCAAAGGGTGTAAAATGTGTATGTATTATAACACAAGTTGAATCGACACTTTAATGGACACAGAAGTTCCTACTGTAATTTATTCTTGGAAGTGTCATAACATTTGAACAACTGTCAGGAAATTGCAAATTATTATCTTCACGTTCAGAGTTTGGGTGGTACAACAGTTATGTGAATGTTACGTAATAATGGACAGCAATATCACTGAAGAGTCCCTTTGAAGCTCAAAATCTCCGGCTATGACCGCCGCCATGTTGGTAGTCCTGTGTTGTCCACCTCTGTGGATAATCGGCTGCTTAAACAAACCATCTGTAATGCCACCCACCTGTCAATCAAAGCAGCCACGCTGTTAATTCTGCATAACTTTAAGCTTTTATATAATTTGAACAGGTGAGTTAAATAAAATTCAGACTCAGAACAGTTGTCATGAATGGAGAAATTAGCTATAAAGACCAAAACTTTATAGCTAATTTTTGTACCAGGCTGTAAACATGTTTGTTTCTGCTGTGAAGTTGGGCATTTTAACACAGGTGCTTATGGAGATTGACTTGTTCTGTAGCCAGCCTCAAGTGGCCATTTGAGGAACTGCAGTTTTTGAAACTTCAGCGTTCATTTAACTTTACAAAAACTAAGGTTGCCACTTGGTTCAAATTGACCCTGTGTTGGGTCAATATACAGGAGCAATGATGGCAATATCAATTCTGGGTTAATTTTGCCCTGTACCAATGGGTAGAAAACAACTCATCAGAAGGGTTGTTTTGTTCCAGTAACTCATAAGTAATTGGTAATGGTAAGGGTAATGTTAATTCAGTTTTAATTTTAACTTTTTGTGTGTACAAAAAAAGCAGACACTTGTTCTGTAGAGTAGCTGTCCAGTGAAACAAAGGTTGCATTTCAGGTTGTTCCCTCATTAAAAATGTGGTATGTGCTTTTGGATATCTTTTAGAAAAGATTTGAAAATGATCAATGAAGTAAAAGTGTGAACTCTGGACGGATGAGGCGACAGTTTGATGGCTGCTGAAATGAGCGACCTCCTATATGTTTCCCTCGAGCAGCGTGGAGAAATCAGTTTTAGACTAAAAGGGCTCTTCTGGCTGATTAGAGTGTTAATGGAGAGGGTGGGATGTATTGTCCAATAATTGGCAATAGTCTGAATGGTATCCTCTTTTCTGCTGTTGCCTTTAGGGAGTCAAGGCTGACTCCAATGACAGCCTGCCTGCTTGATTAGATTATTCAGTTCTTCTCTCCCATATTAATGTTTCCATATCAATGCTGCAACCACAGACTGGTTGGACATGTGTGGAGCTGCTCTGTACATGCCAACGGGTCTGAGTGTGCATTCCCATGTACATCTGTTGCTCCAGTTTCACTGGGACCTTTTTTTTTGTTTTCGCCTACATGCAGCTGCTGGTGGTTCTTTTTGCACCGCTCAACAAAACACCCTCATCCTCCTCTTCCCTCCCTCGATTCACCTGATGGAGGTGTTGAGTACATCTACAAACAAATCTTTACCGCCAAATGTACAAACTGAAGTGGTATACTGAATGCTATGCTATGACTGAGTTAATTCCCCATAAAAAGACAGTAAAAGGTACTGGTGTTTCTGTGCTTCTTAAAAAGGGCAAATGTCTGCTCAACCCAAACTCATATAGACCCTTGAATCTGACATTTATTTTTCAGTGGTTGGCAATTATTCATTATTATTTATTCTCCCGGCACGAATACCATATCATTTCCAAGTGGTTATATCTCTTGATGCTGAGATGGCAAAATTCGACTGGGTCAAGAAGAAAAAGTCACACTCAACCCTGTCGAAATTTGGATTTGTCTACGCTTGAATTTCTTGGATTAAATGACTCTATTTCTCGCCTTTACCCTCCATTCACACAAATGGCTTTCGGTCTGATTATTTCCCTTTAAATCGCTCTACCTGAAAAGGTTGCCATATCTCTCTGGTCCTTTTTACACTAGCTATGAGCCGCTTGGAATTTCTGTGCATGCTCCAGATATTTATACTGAAATCATGAGAGGAGAGAGAGAGAGAGCATAAAGTTTGATTATACGCTGAAGATTTATTACTGTACATTTCCAACCCTTCAACATTTTAAAGTGTTTTGGCAAGGAATCAGGCTAAAGGTCAACATCCACGAAAAGTGTATTTTATTTCCTATCAGTGCTCGAGGCCAAAAACAAACATTTATCTCTTTCTTGTTTCAAGCTTTAAAGGACCAGTGTGTAGCATTTAGTGACATGTAGTGGTGTAGTTGCTGATTGAAACTTTACTCTCTCCTTCCAAGCATGAAGGAAAAACTATACTGGCCCTTTAATGTGTCAAAAATAAAAAATAAAAAAGTAAAATAAAATAAATCTTGAGTTTATTTTGGTATGGTTTATTTATATTATGAATGGTTTGTTTTGTAGAAACATGGTGGACTCTGTGGAAGAGGACCCAAACACTAATAGTAATAATGAAAACATATTATATTACATTTATAATATATTCTGTAAATAGAGCATCCTAAATGTTAAACACTGGGCCTTTAAGTTACTGACTATCATTGAAACTTTTGTAAAGTGATCATATTTCCCCATTTTACTCGCTGGTCAAACTAATAAAATTAAAATGAACACTCTTATTAAGTTTTTATTTTTATTTTAATTCTAAAACTTAATTCTAGTTTTTATTAATTATACTCTCTTTAAGCAGATAGATTTAAAAAATCCCTAATTTAATTCATAATAAGAAGCCTATTGGGCCTGCAGTCTATGCGTACTGCGGTCAGCAGCCATCTAAAGGTTAAAAGAACAAATAGTGACCGAATGGTCATTCGTTCATTCCAGCTGGATAAATATTGGTTGGGAAGGTGAAAATCAGTGCTTGCCCCTTCCGTATTATCACCACTGAGGTGCTCTTGACCCCTACTGCTCCAATGTATTCGAACAAGTAATGAGACAGCCTTGCTCTGGAGAAAAACTACATCGTCAGTGACTACGAATCTTTGAACTGAATTGAATGAAGTGATTTGCTGAGTCATCCAAAAGGCTCTGCAGCTGAAATGGAGCAAAGATGCAGCTGAAGTTCGATGTGAAGTGGATGATGAGAAGAGGCAGCAGTGAAAGTTTCCATAGTGCTCTTAAGGCTGCTGATCAGTCAACTGCAGTCTGTTCTTGTTTAGCTTAGGTTTAAACAAAAATACAACAAATATTTGATTTACTTGGAGACCATCTGGACCATCTCAGGCCCCAAGAGGGTCAACTGCCTATATGGAAGATAATATATGTAAAATAATGGATGGTCAGTAGGCACGTTGGTTTTATCTTTGTCTCTGTCTGCTCTCAGGTCCCGATGGTGGCTGAAAAGAGGCTTATTGGCCCTCTTTGTTATCTTTGTTGTGGCGCCTTTCTCGCTCCGAAAACTCCCAGAATTAATCCAGCACCTTGTTTACGTTCACAGAAGTAAGTGAATTCCCTTTCTGCCTCTTGAAAGTACTGTAAATCCTCAAGTTGCTCACAAAAAAAGGGCCTACCTCTCTTCTCTCCCTGTTTGTAGTCAGGTTGCCGTTCTTTGTTGACCTCAGCCACCCTGCTGATCTCTCCCTTAATCACACCATCAACATGTACTTAACATCAGAGGAAGGTATTTCCCTTGGTGTATGGTAAGTACAATCCAGGTTCAACATTTGCTTTCTTTTCCAGCATAGATATAAAAAGGCTTTCTTTAATGATCCAATCATCAGCTGTGTCTCAAAGCAGGTGTATTGTTCTGAACTGTTTTAAGGCTCACTGTCCCTGAAAGTCAGTGGAAAGAGGCACAGGGGAAGGACTCGGCGTGGTACCAGAACAGTTTAAGCGATGGCAGTCCAGTTTTCATATATCTTCATGGGAACACAGGCACGAGGTATGATAAATTATTCAGTTGTGTTATAGTCGGCTCCTGAAGCAGCAGAGAGTAAAAGTGCCACACAGCTAGACATATTTGTTTATTGGCATGTGTTGTTTGTGAATCATTCCAACAGGGCAGCCACTCATCGGGTGGGAGTGACAAAAGTGAGTGATCACCAACACAAACATATCAATCTTTTGGAGATCTGATAAAGGTATGAAAGTCTCAATAACTATTCTAATGACAAATGAGTGTTCTGTTTCAACAGGTATTGAGTGGACTTGGTTACCACGTGCTGGCGCCTGACTACAGAGGTTGGTGCAAATGAAGATTTATGACTCTTCTTCTGAACATATTTTCCATCTCTACGCTTCTTTGCCTTCCTATTGATTGTAATACACAACCCTCTCAAATTGATTTAATATCATGTGCAGCCATATTACTACTGGTGTCAGAAGACAGAGGTTCAACTTTAGGTCAGAATAGTGTGGGTTTCCCTCTGAGGGGCTGCCACCTGGTGGCAGTGACGAGCAGCTTTGTGATGTGTCAGTGAGCAGTAGTTGATGCGAGAATCTCTGCAGGGTTTGGAGATTCCACTGGGGAGCCGACTGAAGCCGGTCTGACCACTGATGCCCTCTACTTGTACAACTGGGTCAAAGCACGCAGTGGAAACAGCCTGGTGGTCATCTGGGGACACTCTCTTGGCACTGGGTGAGTGAGGAAAGACCCCCAATCCACAGCATTTCACTCAGTGACTCAAGTCACTGTTGTAGCAACTGAATGTGCATTGCATGCTCGTCTTTTTTGAAAGAAATTGAACTTAATAATAGTCTTTTTTATACTTGAATGAATACGGCTGCTGTTATGCATCAGCAGTAATGGCTAAACAGATGAGGAGGAAAGCTCCACACACAGAAACACGTGTATCAAAAGGAAATCAGTGCAGTGCAATAAATGTAGAATTCAGCAGAGAATCACAACAAAAAAAGATTTTATGAACCAAAGGTTTCTTTGAAATAATTATACACTGATTATGAAACCAACAGATCTCATCATATTCAATATAATGATGTCTGTCTATACGATACAAATTCAAGGCAAAGTAGGAAAAGTAGAAAATGCTAGAAGGACAAATAGTCTCATTTGTCTGCTGCAGGGTAAATTATTTAATTTAGAATTATACAAAACTGACTCTTGACTCTGTTGTCAGTAAAATGCATGTTACATTCATGACAGAAATGATTAAAATAATCCCACAGATACAATCAGGAATCAATCACCATCAGGAATAGTTGAAGAGGAAAGTGTTAACTATATGTGTACATGTAAACTAAAATGTACAACTGAAGCTGTTACTCTTCATATCTCTCTGCAGAGTGGCTACTAACACTGCAGTAAAACTGCTTGAGCAAGGTACGATTTGTTATTGGTGAATTTTGGAATAAGATATATGAATAGGAATAAGAGGAAATTACTCTGGTATTTGAATATCATGATTATTTGCTCTTGTTTTCAGGATTGGTTTTTGATGGTGTAATGCTGGAGGGTGCATTCAATAGCGCTCGACAGCAGATACCAGGTCATCCTTTTACTTGGGTAAACTCACCAGTTTTGATATGTGGTCTGTTCGTTTCACGTGGCTGCTGCTACATTATGCATAACCTTTCAATGTTTAATTTCTTTTCTGTTTAAAGTATTACTGGAAATTTCCAGGCTTGGGGTACTTTTTGCCAGAACCATGGGCGGAAAACAAAGTAGTCTTTCCTACCGAAGAAAAGTACGTTTTCGTCAAACACTAATGTGCTGCTGGTTACAGTTATAGTAATAGTGAATTATGCATTATATTAAATATTGGTCAGCTATTAGTGTTATTACTGTGTTTTTATCATTCTACAGCCTGAAGAAAATGAGAAGCCCAATCCTTTTCCTTCATTCAGAGGACGATCATTTAGTTCCCATTCGGTTTGCTCAGCAGGTAATACTGGCACAGAAAAGTACAATGTAAACTGAGGTGGTGTTTTCCTTGCAGCTATAAAGTGATTAAGTGGCTTCTTCAGGATAATGTTTTGTTTTAGGTAGTCTGAGTTATCTTTGCTTTGCTCTCCCAGTTGTATGAGGTAGCAGCGAGTGCCCAGAATGCAGAGCGAGTCAAGCTGGCAACATTTGACGGTTCTCTGGGGTACCTGCACAACGGCCTATATAGAGATCCCCATCTGCCTGACATCATAAAGTGAGAAAACGTTTCACTGATAATGCTTAAAGTGTGTGTTCTGGCTCTACAAATCTGTGTCTGTTAAATGATCTGTTTTATTACTACAACATGTATATCCCATCATGTCTCCTCTGCAGGACATTTGTGCAGTCGTTGTAATGTTGGAAAGATGACTGAAGCGGAAAAAACCTTTCCACGTTCAGACCTAGACCACTAATTTCATTAGATCACATGCTACATTGAATGCTTTGTCTTCGCAGCTGTGTTTATGCTGCACAAACATATGATTGACTTGAAATATCAAATCCTAAATGTTTGTGGTAAATATTCATTAGTTTAGGAATTAATGCAAAAAATGTTCAGGGAAACAGCTGTTCTCATCTGTTACAATTATAACTGTTGCTTCCGTATCTTTGAGTAATTTATTCTGAATTATCTGAACTGGAAACCGTAATTCCCATTGGAAATGCAATTTAGATGAGCCATTGTTGCATTAGGTGCCCTCTACTGGGCATTGTTGTGTGGTGATAATGCCCATCTATAATACTGGGTAATGAGTTTGGTAATCCAAAGCTTAAATCGTCTAGGTGTCAGTGACATTTCAGAATAATACAAGGAAAGCAGCTGGGACACATCTGTCCTCTGACCTTGTTATCACAAGTGTGGTTTTAGTAATTAAGTTGAAAGAATCTCTGTTTAGATGTTACTTAATTTCAGTATATTTTCCAGTGTCATTCAGCAGTGCTGTGGTAATTCTGGTTTGCACTTTTTGATACAAGAAAACAAATCAATGTGTTGGTCTCATACGAAAAAGGAGATATCCACTTTGCAGAAAGCATGTTGAACCACAGGGGTTCTTCTGAGCCTACACTTGACACAAAGTATTTATGACGAAACCTAAAGTGGCTAAAGAAGAGTTACACACTCAGCATCGCAAAAGTCCTTCTCCCTCAAAACATTGGGAATGTAATGAAATAAATGTAATAAAATATCTACAAAGCTGTGTTTTCTTTCAAATAAAAAGAAACCTGCTCACTCGGGCAGATTTCTCTCGATGTCAGGAACATTTGTATGCATACCTCATGTATGTTGTATGTATATAAACTGTATTTTCCTCTAAACACGTAAATCACTTTCCTTGAACCCTTCTGTAAATTGTGATCGAATGTACACACTTGCACTACCAATGAAAGTTAATAAATAACAGAGGCACCTTTCCACTTGGCATTCCAACTTCATTTTGTACTGTACTCATACGTATATTTAAATAGACTGATTTTTCTTTTACTTTAATGAATTCTGATTGTTTTTTAATTCTGTTATATGTCACATCTTTTGAAGCCCAAGAGCACATGTAAACAGTCAAGGAAGCTGGATCCTTGCGAAGACAAGGTTTAAGACCACTACTGTCCTACATTTACAGAGAGGTGTCTTGAAAGCATTGCACAATGTAGTACTACTTAAAGTACATTTACTCAAGTACTGTACTTAAGTACAAATTTCTGGTAGTTTTTCTTGAGAATTTCCATCTTATGCAACTTTGTATTTCTACTCCTCTATCTCAGTGGAAATGTATTTTTTACTCCACTACGTTGGTCTGACAGCTGTAGTTACTAGTTAATAGATTACATATTTTATACCCTTAATAAACTTCAGGATAAAGTGTTCATTTATGGGCTGAGAGAAGCTGTAGATTATTTAATGACTTACACAGTGAAGCCATCAGAACTTCTCATATTCTCAACAATCTATTATTTTAGATGTATGAATCGCAGGTGATATAGAGTGACCCACACTATCCTCAAAGGAGCGTGAAAATAAACACAATCCCAAAAGACAAAATGAAAGGTCGAGCTTGTTTTGAGTGCTTTAAACTTCACGTCAATGCATGAAAAAGTAACATATTGTTCGGCCAACTTAAGGCCCATGAGGAGGCCTCATTAGACAGTGAATAGGGCTGTCTGTCGTGCGCGGGGATCATGTTTCATGCAGCAGCTCTGTCAAAGGTGAGCTGAAGCTCCAGTCTTGGCAGTCGGATGACGTGGCTGAAGGTTGCGGCGATGCGCCGACAGAGTTTCTTTACTCACCGCTTCATTCATCGTTTTCCACAATGACTGGACGCCACGAACCACGTGACTCGATTCAGCCAATCAGACGTGCGTGCGATGGGCTGTTCGTGAAGCGCTTACGCCATATGCGTACGAGAGCATCCCTAAAAATTGCCTCTGTCATACAACCAGGAAGAAGGTGGGATAGCCCTACAAAGCTAACATCCCCAATCTTTCTGCACACTTTCTGCGAAAATAATGGGATCATCCAGGTGGAAAGTGGCAGCGGCGGCCTTTCTCGTTATAGTGGGCTCTTTATTACCTGTGGACGCAGATGAACACGAACACACGGTAAGACAGAGAGGCCGATTGAAGAGGGGGAGCCGTGAAAATAATGGACGTTTGTGCTCTGTGTAACCTGCTAACTGTAGCTGCGACGGCTAACTGCACACAAGAAAACACAATTACAGGCACGACGGAGTGCATGGCTCGGACTGTGGTGTTTATTTATCGACCTACGATGAGCTATTGAACAGATAAGCATTGAGTTGAGGAGCTAACTTGTCACCACTTATCGGCCTATGTGCTTATGGCCAGCTAACGTTTGCCTGCTAGCCTGTTAGCATGTCTTCCACTCTGGTCTTTTCTTGAGCACCGGCGCTAACTACGCTCAAGTTAGGACAGCTAGCGCTAGTTAGTTGTTCGGTAAAAGTAAAACTACTCACACAATAAACATGTAAAGCGTTTAACCTCGAGGCTATCATTACAAACTCAATACCCCCGACGTGTTATTTGCGTTAGCTTATTACAATATGCCGAAACACCGGTTTAAAATCAGGGCCTCTCGGTATTTCTGCTCCCAGACACGTTCATTTACGTCCATAAGTTAGTAACAAGTTAATGCGGCGTATTACATTGTCTGCTTCACATAATCCAGCTGTTTTATGTGTGAAGTTGGTGCGAACAGCTTTTGGCATTGAAGTTAACTTCATGTGCTGTACGCAAACATGGCTTGACTTTTTGTAGTGTTACACTGACGCAGCGATAAGTGTGTTATATTTTCATATCTCTGCCTGAATTTGAATGCAATAGCGCTGTTTGTACCACTCAGTTTAGGAGAAAATGTGATGATAATGTTACATTAAACAAGTCATTTCTTTTAAATCAAATGCAGCAGGGTGTTGTTAATGTCATGGTTAACATGTATTAAAAGTTAATGTGATTTTCTTGCAGAATAACATACAGAGAATATGAAACCTGCCGGACTAGCAGAACTGGTGTAGCATTCCTGACTTCACAATAAGAGTCTTTCCTTTTTTTGTTGTTGCAGTACACAGATAAGGAGGAAGTAGTTTTATGGATGAACACAGTC
The DNA here is from genome assembly GCA_946959425.1 of Argyrosomus regius. Taxonomy (NCBI): domain Eukaryota; kingdom Metazoa; phylum Chordata; class Actinopteri; family Sciaenidae; genus Argyrosomus; species Argyrosomus regius. The sequence goes on from OX336894.1 coordinate 20,350,513, forward strand.
GGGCCCTACCACAACCGACAGGAGACATACAAGTATTTCTCTTTGCCATTCTGCGCGGGCTCAAAGAAGACCATCAGTCATTACCATGAAACACTCGGAGAGGCTCTGCAGGGAGTGGAGCTTGAATTCAGCGGCCTGGACATAAAGTTCAACGGTAGGCTACTGTGGCACCTGTTGTTGCAGGCCTCAGAATGTCTGCTCTTTTCCGCACACCGTTCACATCTAACACAAATAATGTGGTGTTTTGTCATCCCTGTAGTTGAAGTCATGCAGACGACATACTGTGAAATTGACCTGGACAAAGCCAAACGGGACGCCTTTGTCTATGCCATAAAGAATCACTACTGGTACCAAATGTACATAGACGACCTGCCCATCTGGGGTAAGTGATACTTACCTTCTTTTCAAAAAGAAAAGAAAACAACCTTTGGCTAGGCTGAGGAACTACCGGATACTGAATACATGTCTCTGTTGTGTGTTGTCCTGTTATTTGGAATATTGCTCTTGTATTTTCTGGTGTCTTCCATTCTGTCTCAGTTATGAGATGTTTATTAGCACATTAGCCTTTCAATGTTTGCATGTGACACTAGCATCTTGTATGTCACTGCTGTTATCTTGATATCAGAGACGTCAGATCAGTTCTTATTCATGTAAGGGACTGTACATTCATCTTTGGCCAAACTACTGGGGGTGTAATAATACACGTAGCCACCTATCAAATGACTAAAAGGCACACAAGTCAGTATGAGGGGTGACTAAAACAATTCAGCGTGTTTTTTTTTTTTTTTTTTTTTTTTTAGTGCAGAATCTGTTAATGAACTTCAGGTTCAGGCGACTGAAACGTTACTTTAAATGTGATTTTGGCAGTTTGATATATCAAATCAAATCTTGAACATAATGACTAATCACACCTCTGCAGCATACAGTATTGATAAAAGAAAGAGCCTTTGTGTACTGTGCCAAGAAGGACAACTGACTTCTTCAGGCTCTGACGAGCCATTGGTGTGATGATGTGGTCACTTGCATACGTGGTAACAGTTTGCACAATGGTGCCACTCCTTCAGGTGATCAAACATCACTGATGTTGTAGTAATGGGTGGGGCTCTTGCATTTACTGTGAGAATTCTCCATGTTGTGTGTTAGATACTCAAACCTTAACCTCACATCCGGTTTGTCTGCGTGGTAACTGAACCAGTGTGTTTATCATGTCTGCGACAATAAGATGCTTGGTTGGGATTATTCACAGCCAGCCCGGAGCTCAGTAGCAATAGATCTCTAGTTTATCACTTTATGACCACAATACACGCAGCAGCACTTACTACAGTGTCTTATATCAGATTCAGCTCACCTGCCCAAGGTTGGTCAACTGGAAAAAAAAACATTGCCTGCCAAAATTAAGTTGTTATTCAGAATAATTTATATTTTTCATAACCACCCGTGTTACCAGTGCTATTATCAGAAACAGTGCAAATGCATATATAGAGCTTGATGGAGAACTTTCTCATTAGTGACACTTTTTTTTTTTTTTTTTAATTTCGGCCTCACGTCTGCTCCACTGCGTGTTTCCACAAGGGAATAACATTAATTTCTACATTAACATTAAATTTGTCCTGGACGTGCAGTGGAGGAACAGGGTGAGAAATATGCAGACCTAGAAGAACAGGCAGCCAGTGGGGAGCTGATTCACAGCGACTGTTTTACATCAAACTGATTTGCACAGAGTGTGAGAGATTGTTTACGGTGGCCAGCCGGGACAAACTCTGATAACAGCTGAAGTCTAAAGACTGACTGTAACCGATGAATACAGATGATGTTAAGTTAACAAGCAGCGTAGCAACTGACCTTTTTTGGCATTCACACTCCCTGATTATTAATGTTATATAACCGAAGGCTGAGCGTTTACACCTGTCAGCTTGACCACTTCTGTATGGACCGGATCTCTAATTCAGTGCATGTTAATTTATTTTTAAGGCATTGTGGGTGAGGCAGACGAAAACGGAGAGGATCATTACCTGTGGACGTACAAGAAACTGGAGATCGGCTTCAATGGCAACAGAATTGTTGATGTAAATCTGACCAGCGAAGGCAAAGTCAGACTTGTGCCCAACACAAGAATCGCAATGTCTTATTCTGTGAGTACTGAATTAATCTCATGTGGTTTCGGCTATGCAAACATGTTCATTTCTAGTTCGTAGAAAGAACTTAAATAAATCTTTCCCATCACAGGTGAAGTGGAAGAAGTCAGATGTGAAGTTTGAAGACAGATTTGACAAATACCTCGATCCATCCTTCTTTCAGCACAGGGTGAGTCGAATGATACTTTTATGGTTTTCAGAGATTCGTGGTTCATCGTGTAAGCCAAGAATGCACGTGTAAGAGCGGAGCTTCAGTCCATGTTAGGTGTGATTGGCTTAACCTGGTTACTTTTGGCCGACTCTTAACTCCTTCTGCTGTTGTGGCAGGAAGCTAGCAGTGTGTTTTCTAAAAGGAAGTCTGGTTGATTTAAGAGTCTGATTTTTGGAATCCACCAGCTACTACAGCCAGTGGTTGAAAAAGTTTGTTTCCTGTCCTGACTTGCACAGTGAGGCTGAGCCCAAAGAGAGCAGGGACTTCACAAATGAGTGCTTGTGTAACTTAAATACTTTATATAGGAAATATCCAGAGTAATGCATTCAGCAAGTTTACACCTTAACATAGTCCATTTTGTTTTTTTGAGATTTTCATATATTCTGCTTTGATGTAATACACTTCATAACGTGGTTATTTCTTAAAATAACTTGATTTACTGTTCCTTTCTTAGATTCACTGGTTCTCCATCTTTAACTCCTTCATGATGGTCATTTTCTTGGTGGGTCTGGTGTCCATGATCCTGATGAGAACACTCAGAAAGGATTATGCCAGATACAGCAAAGAGGAGGAAATGGATGACATGGTAAGAGTTCATTGACTCAGCAGTTTGCTCTTGACCACATTGTTGTTTGATGAATGTAAAATGACATTTTTAGGCTTTGCCGTTACTGTTTTTGTCCTATATTGAACTCATACAAGTGACAGATTTTTTTTTTTTTGCATGAACTTTCCTTCTAATTTTTCTCTTTGTTGCTGCACCATCAGGACAGAGACCTGGGAGATGAATACGGGTGGAAGCAGGTACACGGTGACGTTTTTCGGCCCTCAAGCCATCCACTGATATTCTCCTCGCTCATCGGCTCCGGCTGCCAGATCTTCTCCGTGTCCCTCATTGTCATCATCGTTGCTATGGTTGAGGATCTGTACACAGAGTGAGTAACTGACAGATTCTGTGGTGGATCCAGTTTCCAAGTTAGTAAAATAGCTAGATTCACTGAGCTCTGCCGAAGAGCAATGCTAAGATCAAAAATGTAATCCATGGGGGAAACTTTAGTCTCAGCTTTTGTGTTTTGCAAATTTGCTGAAATGAAAAGCAAGATGGACTCAAAAATCTGAGTCAGGTTTTTAAAAAATGCTAGTGAAACCTAACCCTGGAATTACAGATTAAGTATTATTTTTTTATATAAAAAGGGAAAACCACAGAGTAGGTTCCTCCTGCTCCTTGGAGGAAAAGAAAGAATGATTTTATCAAGGAAACAAGTGGGTGTGTTTCCTAAGCTGACTGTGTGTGAAAAGTTGTTTTTCTTTGGATAATGTCTGGTAAAATTCAAGGCCACTATTGAAACGTAGCTTAGAAATATACAATTTAGACACGAGTGTGGGAAAAACACTATGAATATGAAAGACTAGTTTCAAGGGAAAAAAGGCCAAACACTGAAACTTCACAGGGTTCCACTCATCATTTTTTTTCTCTGCAGGAGAGGATCCATGCTGAGCACAGCTATTTTTGTGTACGCCGCCACCTCCCCTGTCAATGGCTACTTTGGGGGAAGTTTGTACGCAAAACAAGGAGGTAATAAAAAAAAAAAAAATATCCATGCATCACATTCTCCTGGATATGGACTATTAGCTTAATATCTCCTCTGAAATGCTATTGTAACTGTCTCACATTATGCTGTTTGATGTGTCTGAATAAAATAGGCAGAAGATGGATTAAGCAAATGTTCATTGGGGCCTTTATGATCCCAGCCATGGTGTGCGGGACTGCCTTCTTCATCAACTTCATTGCTATCTACTACCACGCCTCCAGAGCCATCCCATTTGGCACCATGGTATGTTTGACGCAGCAACACCTTTCTAAAAACCAGAGAGTCATGAAGAACATCCTCTTGAGTCTACAGTTCATCTGTGTGGCTGTGCTGATGTGATACAGAGTAATCAGTCACAGAGACGATAGACAGCTGAAGTGATGAGAGTATTCAGTTCCGAGTGTTTAAACTCAGTCTCAGATTGTGTAAGTCCTTTGCTTCATCCGAAGAACATTAAAAACAGATCACATCATATAAACCACATTCCACATGATGCTGCCGCCCCCAAACTATGGAGTTGAGTATGCTAGGAGTTTCTTTCTGCCTTTTAGTGCCAACATTTCATTTCAACAGAAACGCTTCATTTTCTTAATTGCAAACAGCTGTTTGTTGGCTCGACACAACACTCCATCAGCACAACATGAGATTACTCACAAGTGTCAAGTAACCATCTTGAAACATTAGTGGCATTTGTACCTCTAGATCACTCTGAAAATGTTGGAATGAAGAACCAGAACCTCATCGAGCTGACCCAAACATTCCTGGGACACAGTCAAAGGACGATTGAGATAAATGCCGTGGATCTAAAAACCACTCCAGATGTTGGCTGTAAACGCAGACCACCCGTTTGATTAAGTGTTAATCATTTTTTTTGTTTCCTACAGGTCGCCGTCTGCTGTATCTGCTTCTTTGTCATTCTGCCGCTAAACCTCGTGGGGACAATTCTGGGGAGGAATCTGTCGGGCCAGCCGAATTTCCCCTGCCGAGTGAACGCTGTTCCGCGGCCAATCCCTGAGAAGAAATGGTAGGTGTGCCCCAACACAGGCAGGGTGTCTCTGAATACGGGAAATGTTTCGGAATTTCTCTCAGAGATACTGGAGTGAAGTTGGACACAGGTAGTATGTGCACAATATTCTAAAAATGTGACTTAAAACACATATTGGTCATAATTCCTGTCATTACCAAGTATGCATCCGATGTGCATTGAAACATTATGGCGTACGGTGTATTTATGGTTATAAAGGAAGTGTAATGACTGACCAGTGGGCGATGAATAACTTGTATTTAATGCATGAAATGAATTGTAAGTGTTGTACGGCCTTTGTTCAAGTGTTGCACATCAGCCCTGAAGTACAAAATGGTTTTGCTGTCTGCACACACTCTTTAGGTAATGAAAAATAGCAAAGCAATAAACTATGAGTCCATTAACATTTACAACCTCCTGCCAAGCTCTGTGGCCGGCTGCCAACAGGAAATGGCAGATGTGACTTCAGGCCACTGTCAGACGACTTCTTTTTAAATTTTTTTCCTTCTCATAACACAATAAGTCATGTATCCGTGCCCTGGAGCAGGGAAGCTCAGATTTGGACTCTTGACAGTATACAGCCATGTCCTTACGTTGAATGTTTTGCTCTCTCAGGTTCATGGAGCCGGCTGTCATCGTCTGCCTCGGAGGAATCCTTCCATTCGGGTCCATTTTCATTGAAATGTAAGTCGTGTTCTGTAATGCTGAGGGGTTTGTTTCTGGCGACATGATCTTAGCAGCACATGACATGTTTTGTTTTTTCTCCCCTCCTCCTCCTCTAGGTACTTCATCTTCACATCTTTTTGGGCCTACAAAATCTACTATGTGTACGGCTTCATGATGCTGGTCCTGGTCATCCTGTGCATCGTGACTGTGTGCGTCACCATCGTGTGCACGTACTTCCTGCTCAACGCCGAGGACTACAGATGGTGAGTATATCGCTGGTTTATTTGCATCTTTATAACATGTCTGCTGTCAACCCAAAGTTCACTACTTGAGCTACACAAGTCACCAACTGTAACTCACCATTGTTTCCTCCTCTTTTCTAGGCAATGGACAAGCTTCCTCTCTGCTGCATCCACTGCTGTTTATGTTTACATGTACTCCTTTTACTACTACTTCTTCAAAACTAAGTAAGATTTAGACTTTATTTCACCACATACCCTCATGAAGAACGTTTTAAAATCCATAAAATAAAAAAAAAATTCTATTTCTTACATGTTGTTTTATCCTGATGTATTTCAGGATGTACGGGCTGTTCCAGACATCCTTCTACTTTGGCTACATGGCTGTGTTCAGCACTGCTCTAGGAATCATGTGTGGTGAGTCCCACGTTTAGTTGTTCAGTTACTTTCCTGAACTAAAGAAACTCATGACTCTCTGACAAATAATATTTTATTTGAACTTTTATGAACTCCAGATTTGCAGTTATACTGCCAGGACTTCATCAGTCAATTAGGTTTTTAGCAATGAAGTGAATGTGAAGGATATTTTGGCAATCAGGCGGTGTGATTAATTAGCTAAGAGGCAGAGATCTTCACTATGTTGGTGCAGTTCTTAAAGGACTGGGCCTAATGCAAAGATGTTGGAGTATTCTTCTCCTAAACCTCTTATTTAAGGATTCTGAGTCAGACTCACCAAACCCTCTGAACTGCACAAACTTGTCGTAAATGGCTTGTTTAAACCTGATGAACGGCGTCTGTCTGAGTAGCAGTGCGTTCATTGAGATTTGATCTTAAGCATAAACATTGCTTCATTCACAAATGTTACCAAAGAAGAATTTCACTTCAAGTCCTGCTGCCAGGAATCTACAGACGGAAACAGAACAATTGCAGCATTACAAGTAGGCGTAGTGAGCCCAAAACAATTAGAAAATGTGAACGCAGGTGCCGGCGTTCATGATGTGTCATTACAGCATCATTGTGCTGTGACGGAGATAAAGAGGGAATGATTTCACATTAAGTTGGATGTTGCTAAGCCAAATCGATCCACGGTTTAGACGACCATGGAGGAGGATGTGAGGATATTACACAAAATGTTTCTGTCACGGTGCGATGTTGTACAATGTTGGATATAATGTAGGATTCTCCCCTGGATTTGATGATTTCTGTGACATTTTGCTGCAAGAGGTCTAGACAGAAATCCTAAATAAAAATGAATACCCGAGCTTCACTCCGACAGGAACAGATCTGTACATCTGAGTAGTTCTTGAATGTGTTTTAGGGCGCTCTGCAAACATTTTCCACATCGGCTCTTCAGCTTAAAGTGCAGTTAAACACTTTTCCTCGCCAGCTGCAAGCCAAACTCATTCTTCAGCTGGCACCTTGCACCTTAGAGCACCTCTAATCTGTGCTAGCTGCTACACGGTGGCTTCAGGGTCTGTCGGTGTCTGACTAGTTATTTTGTGGATGAAGGATGTGCTTTTCCTCGCTCAGTCCTTTATTGGATACCCCCACCAGTAATCATTCTGTCCTGTGATGGATTTACCCGAAAAGCGAGAGCAAAGTGTGATACTTGCAGTTGCAGGCCACCTAAAAGAAACTCACGGAACACATTTGTTTGTTCCAGGTGCCGTTGGATACATGGGAACAAGTGCCTTCGTGAGGAAGATCTACACAAATGTGAAAATTGACTAAGAAGCGAAGCAGCAACACGAGGATATTATTAATGGATTTGCCTACGTGTATCCTGAAAGACGGCGGGCACAAGTCATTCTTTATTACTTTTCTTTCTTGCAAAGAGATTGTGAGAATCTCACTTTGTACAATGTAGTTTTTCCATTTTCTGAATGAATTTCAACGCCGCAACTCAAAGTGAACAAGAGCAAATCTGCGGAAGAGATATCAAACACAAGGTTCTGTTTTTATCGGTTGCTTTCAAAGAAAAAAAAAAAAAAGAAAAACGTTGGGGCAAATGTTTAAGGCTGACATGGCTTCTCTTTTCAAACCCAGTCCCACCTGAGACCAGAGAACATAAATGTTTATTGATGGAATAGTGTAGCTCTCTTCAGTGAAGAGGCCTAAGTGTATTGAAAGCCTTTTGTTCTATTGTGTCAGAATATTGGAGAGTTGGGTTTGTGCCCGTGTTCTGACTTGATTTCTATTTTGTATTCTTGAAGTCACTCGAAATATCGTTACTACAAAGTACAGTAGTCTGTTCTGATTTAGTTCCACTGCAAAAAATAGAAAAAGATATAAAAAGCTGTCTTCACTCCAGAATCATTCCCCCATTTTGACGATTCTTAAATTCCCTGTTACAGTAGCAATCCATCCAGCTGAGGAGAGATTTTAGACCTGTTGTAGTTTACTGTACAGTCAAGAACAGAGGGACTGATCAATGGTTGAGGTACAGTAAGATCCGATTTTTAAATGGATGTTTGATGTGATCCCATCCCGTTTAGTCGGGGTTTTCTTAATGTTTGGGTTTGAATGAAGTCTACTTGTAAAGATAATATATGGATTGGGGGGAAGTGTATATAACCTTAATAATGTACCTTTAGATGTAGATCCCAAATGTATTTTCGTTGTACAGATTTACTACAGGGTGTTTTTTTTAAATGAATCAGTTAAAAACCGAGATTTTTTTTTTTTTTTGTCTTTGTTTGGTGCTTGGGATGGGGCTTGTGGCGCTGTTACATCTTGCCTGAAATTGCATGAAGTTTTCACCAAACCATCAAATTCCACTTCGGTCGGCGCTGTCAGGTTTTTTTTGTTTTCTTTGAGTCAAAATGGGGAGAAAAAAAGTACATTTTAATGACCGGTAGGCCTGCTTATGAAACACCCTTCTTATTTTGATTTCATATATTATTTAAAGCTTTAAAAAGGCTCTACATCTTCTGGTAAGCCATTTCCCTCATGTTCTTTCAGTTGCCTAACCTGAAACATCATTTGTGAATGTCAGAAGGAATGGAGCGGTTGCTTTGTTTCCGCAAACATACTGTACAAAGTGAAGTTTATGTACACTTAAAAACTAGATGTTTTCATAACCACACACAGTGCTGCGGAGTGTTTCAAACGCTTTCCCCCCCATTTTGTGTAAATACAGTATGTACCCTACTTGTATGAGAAGTGGCAATGCCTTTTTTTTTTCTAATTTCCAGTTCTCCCCCACTGAAGTTGATTTTGGCACCTCATGTTGTGTACCAATGTCTGATTAGACATTTTGAACCTGCATATTAACTTGCTGTAAAAAGAGAAAATAAACATGTTTATGTACAGGGGTTATTAAGTGTGGTTTTGACTTTGAGACTAAATGTTTCTGAATTATTAGATAAGGCACCAGAGTAGATATGTATTACAGTCACAGGAGCTCACAGTCGTGCACTTCAAAGTCTGTTTTATGCAGCGCCAACAGGAAGTCGAGCTGAATTCAGTTAATGAGTCAGGAAAATGAACAAAAAACAACAAAAAACAAAAAAAGTTTCAGATCAGTCAGGCTGAACAGCTGCTTATAATATGGAGCACTACACCACAGTCTGACACATGAATCAAAACAAAGAGCTGTCATTTATAAAGAATAGATTTACTAGTGTATTCAGATACATGTAAGTACGTACAACTTGAACTGTAAACTAAGAATACAATTGACTTGTATCATTCACTGCTCTAGGTGAGCGTTGTCAACTTTGTCTTCTTCAGTTGACTTTTTCAAAGTACTCCTTTGATCCATCTGGAGTTGGTTTGATCTGAAATGCAAACAGTTACACAAAATGAACTTTAAAAACGAGTTTAAACTGGAGACTGATGTACCTGATTCACATTTTAAAAACAAAGTTCACATTTTTTTTTTTCAAGCTTTATTTTTGACAGAGACAGCTGAAGAGTGACAGAATGTGGGGAGAGAGAGACGGGGAATGACATGCAGCAAAGGGCAGGTCGGATTCGAACCCTGGGCCGCTGCGGCAAGGCTTCTTACATGGGACGGATGCTCTACCAACTGAGCTAATCGACACACCCAAGTTAACATATTTTAAACATCAAATTAAATACATTTCCAGGCCCAAATCTACTCAAATTCAAGGACCCAACACGGCATAGTTCTGACATGGATTAAGGTTAATTACTGCTACAATGTTGAGAATTTGTATAATGAGAACCAACCGGCTTAACAGAAGAGAGGGAGGCTTAAATCTCTGAACACTTCTCAGTTGTGCTGTGTTACAGTGATTGCAGACAATACTTTAATTTATATTCTTGTTTAAAATATATAATTTCAAGCTTTATAAATGACCCATGCCTTTTTCTTTATTTTTAAAGGCCTGAATTCTTTTCCCCTGAAATTCACAAACTTTATAGGATTTCCAGGACCTGTGGGAACCATGTTTAAAGCATAAATTACTTTTAAATTCATATCCTGTACAGACATATTCACACGCTCTTCTAGTAAATGAACTGACAAAATAAATATAACAAATAGGACACTTCAGGTTGAGTACTGAATGTGCTGAGTAGGATGGAGTGTTTGGAGATCATTTACAGATGCTATCAGAGGTCGAAGGAACTCACCGTTGGGGAATTAGGGGTCCAGCTGGCTGGACAAACCTCGCCGTGGGTCTCCACAAACTGGAACGCCTTCACCAAACGGAGGGTCTCTTCTACGCAACGACCCACTGGCAGGTCGTTCACACTCATGTGCTTCACCACGCCGTTTGGATCAATGATGAACAGGCCCCTGAGGGACAATAAGAAGATAAACATACAGGCAACAAGAAAAATTCAGTTCTGCTCATCAACACAAATCAGTACCATAGGTATACAAAATAACAGTTCAAAGTAACATCTGTAACAATAGCAGCAGCAGTAGTAATCTGCAAAAATAGAAAAATAAATAGCAGCAGCTGGTTGAACTTTGCTCTCCATGTGCTTCCACTGGGTCCAAACTTTCCAGACTCCACCATTAATACACTACACATATGCTGCCTGTAACAGCCATATGTAACATATGGCCGACATCTTTATCTAGAGAACATCTGGACTGGACACACAGATTGAGTCTGAGAGCAAAATAAAATTCAGTAAAAGGCTTGGGGCATTTAATGAAAATACTGTAAAATATTGTGACATGACAAATATTAGCAGCTGTAATGGTCTAACATTTACAGTAGTTAAGTGACGAGTCCTTATGGGTTCTTAACCCATCTTCTACTCTACTCGTCTTTTCTGCAGCAGCAGGTTATAATGACATGACACTGTACAAATAAACTACACAAGTACATACAATGATAATTGATGTTAATTGTGTTGGACACTTCATTCAAATATTTAAAATTGTCGAACAGCATTTCCATGTCCTGTGATGGCAGCTGTGAATAGATGTTTCCTATAGAGCACACAATGAGCCCACCTCAGTGCAATGCCTGGACCCTCCAGCAGCACCCCGTAGTCTCTAGAGATCTGCTTGTTGAGGTCGGACAGCAGGGGGATGTGGATGTGGCCCAAACCTCCAGTCTGACAGAAATAATACTGTTAGATTATTGCTGCTAATACAGATAATAATAATGCATTTCAGAAGATGTCGGCATTATAAAGTGTTATGAAGACAATAGACGCACAGTACCCGCAGGTCAGTCATTTACTAAAGGCTTCTTTATGGCCCACATCAAAGGAGGAGTTGCACCTCGCACCGTGCGTCTGTTACTGAATGATTGGAAGGGAATGAGGGAGGGTACCTTGCGTGGAGTATTGATCCAGGCCAGGTGGGTGAAGTGAGAGTCCACAGATACACCCACCACCTCACAGTTAACGTCGTGGAACTCGTTGGCCTTGTCGCTAAATGAGATGATCTCCGTCGGACACACGAAGGTGCTGCAAAGTGGCAAACACAGAGAGAAACAAAAGGCACTGTGATTGATGTTTACTGACCCAATCACAGAGATGAGCACAGAGTGATGGGATGAAATTTCTACCTTCTACTTCTTAAATTCTTCAGTGTATATTTGAATCAAAGGTAGGGAAATCATGTTTTTCACTCCATCTCTTCATGTGCGACACAAATACTCACAAATCCAGTGGGTAGAAGAAGAGGACCAGGTATTTGCCCTTGAAATCAGCGAGGCTCATCTCCTTGAACTCCCCATTGTGGACAGCTGTGGCTTTAAAAGCAGGAGCAGGCTGAGTGACAGCAGGAGTCCATCTGGAAGTGCCTGATACAGAAAAGTCAAACACTGTTTATTCTCTCATACTATTTGCTTTGTAAAACCAAAGTAAGAGACATCAGACTGAAAACATCTGAAGTGAGGATGCTGCTGCAAACTCTCATTTTTGATATAAAATCATTGATCCACATGGACAACAGCATTTTTTTATTTACTGATGGGAGCCATTTACAGTGATATTGAAAAGGTTATTATTATGATGAAATCATATAACTACAAAAACTAACTAACAAAACAAGTTACTGAATGTTCTGCTGTATGAGTTTATTTCTGATCACTTCTTTGCCAAAAAACATTAATTTACATATTCTATGCGTGACGGGGCATAAAGTTGCCTTTTTCTAATATATTCCAACAACAAAATAAAAAGTAATATTGTGATATATTATTATTCTCCAGCTAGAATCACACCACCGAACAATAAATCCTGCATTATCTTTGTTTATCTCGACATTCTGCTGAAGAAAACAACTAAACAATCAGCTGGTTATTTTCTAAATTAACTGATGAGTCACTCGGTCTATAAAATGTCAGGAAATAATGAAAAAATGTTAGTCACAATCTCCCAGAGCCTAAGTTTCACATAGCTCAGTCTAAAATCCAAAAGGTATTCAGATTAATCAGTTATTAAGAATTATTAAGATTTTAGCCAATCGATTCATCGTTTATGCTCTAGCCATCTTTTAAAAAATTAGACTGTGGTTTTGTACATACTGGTAGAGAAACATGCTCTCTGAAGTGCAGGAGCGGTGAGGGCTCTCACCGCTCCTGATGCTCCATGTCGAGAGGCTGCTGTGACTTTCAGCCCTCCTGCTGCAACGCTCGCCTAAAGAAAAGACATCAATACAACATGAATACACTTTACTATGACTGTACCTGTATGATTATATTTGACAATCAAACCTGACTAATCTACAATTACACTGAAATACTAAGTTTATGTTTAAATCATTCATGTTTGCATCTCTAAATTGAGGTCTAGAAGATCGCAAAAATGTGTCAAAAGAGATTTGAATCAAAGTGTATTTATTCCGTTATGTTGTAAATTTGAATTTAAATTTCTCCTCTGTTAAGGAGAACATGTCCTTCCACTATTATCTTTAGAGCTTTCTTCCCATCACTTCAGAGTCTAGATAAACAAGAAGACATAATGAATGTGAGGTTATTCTGAGCTGCAGATGAAGGAGTGGATGAGGCAGCAGCAGGTTCACCAGGCTGAATGACATCACAAACATGAATAACGTGCTAAACCTCATTCAAAAGCTGCACCTTTGATAACTGACTGATGTGTTGAATCTTGTTTCACATATTGAACATTTGTAGGTAAAAACTTCCCTAAATAATTCCCCTTTCATTTTAAAAAAGATACACTTTTATTGTACTGACGAATATACCTGAAACACAATATATTTAAAATACAACAGGATATACACAACATTTTAACAATGCAGAGGAGCTATGAACTACTTTTAGTTTTTAAGCAGCCATTCTTGAAGATGCTAACTGTGTCATTGAGATCTGAGTGCAAGGCTGCAACGGAGCAGTTTTACACCTGCAGTTCTGTCCTGCAAACATGCACCAACGTCAGCCACGAACAGTGATATCTTTATTTAAAATGGGTTAAAAGACCAGAGCTAGTGGCATCTAGGTTTGTAGTTGCTGACAGCAACCCTCTCGCCTCACCCTCTCCTTCTTAGTGTGAAGGAAAACCTATGGTTGTCACACAACATGAAAAAAACACCATCTAGAAAACATAGTTATGCATATTATATTCCATTTCTGCCACATTATGCAAATGGAGCCCTCTAAATCTTACACACTGGACCTTTAATGGAAATATTTAGTTCACATATCAATGGGTAATTAAAAAAAGTGATGATGCTCTGCTGTCTTTGGGTTTTAAAGTGAGCCATGAAGCACTTGTGACCAAACCTCAAACTGTGACATCACAGCAGGTGCTCTTAATCAGCTGCCAGGGACGAAAAATACCTGCTGTGACAGGACTATGTGCTATTACTTTATTATTACTTTATTTAGCACACTAAAAATAAGCATGCGAGTCTGCTCAACATGTTCACATGCCCTCTTGCAGGTGTGATGTGGATATGTGATTGTAACTAAACAGTTTCTCTAAACATATTGGTTAACTAGTGTGCTGACTTTCTACAATTGATTTTGTTGATGCTCCACAGTTCAACACTAACTTTTAAATACCAAAGGCCAAGAATTGGTTGCCAATTTCTCAAAATGGTTGCCAATGGCAACCTGTTAATCATTACTGTGCAGCCCTGAATAATAAATTGTTGACATTTCCTTTGATTTAAATGTTTTAATTTTAAGTTTATCAGTTTACCATTTATCTGCTTTGAATAGCAATATTTAATATTCATGTCACGTCAAGACAGTGAGCAATCGTGCAAAATACCAGGACCCTGAAACTGAGACAGTCAAATAGAAGTCAGCTAGCACTAATTGTATTATTTACACCTGGGAGTTTCCTATTGTAACACGTCAAACTGACAACTGTGTTGATAAATATATTAAGTTCTAACTCAACTCCTCCAAAGCTGCTCTGTCTGCAAGAAATGTTTGTTTTATCAATACTACTCATGGCCTACAACCATGTTTTTGTATGATTTTCAAGCCATAGACTGTTGATGTAAACAGACAACAACTGTAAAATCGCACAACAACAACAACAACAAATGTTCATCAAACATATAAACATATAAATAAATAATTTAACATTGTCAAGAATATTGCTATTTCTTTTACTTTGTGCTGCTTGCCACAGTAAAGACAGCAATATACCACAAGCAATTTTTCTGCATTATTCACCAGAAAAAAAAGTTTCATACTAGCACATATTGAAAAACATATATGCCAATACTGATATATCCAATTTCATTGTCTTGCTGCACACAGTACACATGTTGACACGTAGCAGATAAGGCACAGGTATCATTAATAATAATGATAATAATAATAATAATGAAGTGTTATTTTATTAAGTGTATGTGCTGATGCTTACTGGCATGGCTTACAGCAACATTTCAACACAACACACTGACTGTCATTAATTAATGTCATTAGTTACACCTGTGCTTTACCTGTTATATACACAGTGTCCATTGTGGAGAAGTCTGTGGTAATGGTAACAACGTAAAGAGCATGACTCATCAGTATTGACCTTCACAAACAAAGACAGACTGTTATAAAATATAACAGGGATCATGACTTTGCAAAATGCACCAATATAGTGTGTATTGAGAAACATACCGAACAAAGCTACTTTTATTTTTGCTGGAGGTTTAGAAGGAAACATTTAATTACTCTGCTAATTGGCTTGAAATAATTATTATATGAGTATTTATTGAGGACCATATCGGTCCGAAGCAGTGGCCGCGAACCAGAGCTTTGTCACCACAGTGTCAGTTGGTTCAAATGTGCGACACAGACGACATGACAGCGCCTCAGTGCAGAGCTGACCCATTCATCAATAGCTGCTACCGACACGAGTTAATTACTGATGAATAAACAGCAAAGTGAGGCTGAAGAGTGTGGAGAGGAAATGTGGCGCATGTTGTAAAAACTTACAGAGGTCCTGAGCAGTCTTCCAATGGTGGCTGCCATTTTGGATTATGTCAGAGAGGAGGGCGGTTTGAGCAGGTTACTACGTCATTTACGCACGTGCTCCAAACAAACTTGTCCTCTGAAAATAAATAAATAAATAAAATATTCACTAGTATTATATTCGGTTAACTTGAATTTCATTCACGAACTTTAAAAATAGCGGAATAGCGTCGAAAACAAAAACAAGCTATCATGATGCCTTCAGGTGCTCAAGTTCAATTCACTGCTTTCCAACCAATCAGATGCAGAAGATTACAAATTTCTTACATTGCTTTAGGTGTTTGGTTTATTGCTCAAAAAGCTATTGTTGTTGAAATGTTGCTTTATTTGTACGTCCAAACGTTCAGCATCAAATTGTGCTCTCTGCTGAATAAACTTGGATATGACAGATATATAACGTCCGATTATACCGGTGACCCTGAATGCATCAAGAATCCGCCCCCAAGTGAACACATGGTTGAAGGCGGAAGTAGTTTCTAAATAGAACTTGACCTCAACAGCAGGAGAGATCCATGCTGGTAAAATGTGTTTTTATAATTGAATTAATGTATTAGGAGTAGATGTGTTTGTCGCTCTAATGGATCCTAATCTGCTGTACTGGAAGAGCGAGGGACAGGTGAGTGTGCACAGCAGTGTGTTAACACGCAGAGGATATCATATTCAGTCAGTTACCATGAAACTCTGTTTGCATCTTGGTTCCTCTGATGTTGTGTTGAACTGGAGCTTTCCTCCTTGTCAGTCTTTCCTCAGTCGGCTGCAGATCTGGGTTAATCTCCTTGATCCAACTTCCCTGCTTTCCTCTGATGTAAGTAGCAGCCACTTCAGTGATCTCATACTGTGAGATGAATAGCAAATATCTGATGATACTGCTCTCCTCAGGCTGAAATACAGAAGGCCCACGCACGTCTTGGAAGTGTAGAGCAACTAAATGAAAAGGTCAGATTATATTTAAGAAGTGAACAGTAAAGCTTCATGAACCTACTCGTGCGTATTAATTTGAATCTGTTTCCTCCTCTAGGACGGACATGCACCCGTCCTCTCACTTGTAAGTCTTCCAAGAAACACACCACTGCACATAACATCAGAATTCACTTCTATCGTTCTGCATCTGCATCTACCGATGTGTTTATATCTCTGAACGTGTCCAGATGTTTTATCCTCTGGAATCTGTGCTGTCCAGAGTTGATTATCTCTTCTGTTTAATGTAATAAAATAATAATGACTGCTTCTGTGTTAACAGTCGTCTGTCCACGCTGATTCTGGTGCGGCTCTTCCACTAATTTTCCGTCCTCCAGGTACAGGCTTTTAGCCCTGTTTAAGAGTTTCCGTCCATTATTCAAATGAACTTAGGACGTTGTGCTTTCATATCATGTAATATTCAACAAATATTAGTACAAATTCACATTAAAACATATTTTATTAGCTGTGTTCAATCATACATGGCCTCTTTGCCAGTTTTTGTTGGGGTTTAGGTTCTCTTCCAGCTGCATTAAATAAGTATTTAAACATCTGAAATGATATTGTTCAAACTTGTATAGTATGTACATTCTTATGATGAAATTGTATCACTGAAAGACTTAATGTAAAAGAGATCCTAATGCTCTTGTTTGTGTCATTTTCTTTCCAGCATTTTTGCCAATTTCAGCTCCTCTGGTACGTGAGCCATCCAGCAAATATATAATGACACACGATCGTGGCTGCATAATGAACTTTTTTAAAAACCTCTTTTTAGGTGGTTGCCAGCCTTTTGCCACATAGCAGGGTCAAACCCGCTCTCTTTTGGCAGGTAATGAAGTATATTCATCATATTTCTATAAATATATTACATGTGGCTATAACACAGTGTACATTAATGATGAAAAATACTTTCTTTCAGTTCTTGCTGCAGAGCTACAGTGCTGGCTTCAACCATGCAAACAGAAATTCTTCATCAGAGCAGGTATTACACAGTATACATATTCAGATACTAAGTTATGAGATAGTGTCACCACTCAAAATGACTCTTCGATTAATCTTCAGTGTTTTAATCTGTCTTCAGTCAAACGTCCTCCCTCTGTTTCTTTATCTCTCACTGACAGGGTCAGAAGACGTCTTTGAAGCAGCTTCTGTTGATCGCTGGGACAGTTTCCTACGCCACATGTGCAGGGGTGTGTATGATGTGATAACTTATGTTGTGTTTCAAGTAAAAAAGTTGCTTCTTAAGACTTTTTAAAAATTTCATGCATCTTTTATTTCAGGCCCTTCCTCAAATTTTCATTAAACGACTTGGTGTAAGAAGCGCACCAATCCAGACGTTCTTTAGATCGATATTACCAATCCCACTCTCAGGTGAGTTCTTTCTCTCTAACATTAAAATACTGTAGCATGAATAGTATTATATCATAGTTTGATAAATCTTTAACTTATTTTCCTAATAACAGCTACTAAACATCTTGTGTAACTCTCTCCAGCTGCTCTGGCCCTCTTTAATGTGTTTACTGTCAGAAGTGAGGAGTCAGAAACTGGCATCCAAGTATTTGATTCCAGTGGAAATCCTGTCGGCCTCTCTAAAGCGGCAGCAGAAAAGGTAAAAAAAAAAAAGAGAAGAAAGACTTCTCAAAAATTCTCTCCTCACTGAAAACTTGCAGTGCTAAATATTTGTTTCTTTTTGTTCAGGCTGTGAGAGAAACTGCATTGTCAAGAGCGGCACTATTTGGCACAACCGCCGCTGTCCCTAATCTCCTGGTTTTGCTCTTACAGAGGTCGGTCACTTTTAAATGTAGTTCTGTTTACGTGGACAAAATAAATAGCACCTGTCAGACTTCATCAGAGATCTTCCTTTACAGAAGAAGACTTTTCCAGAGGAACGCTCTGCTGGTCGCTCCTCTCCGTCACATAAGTGTTGCGTTTGTTCTGGGCTTGATGATCCCCATCTCGTTCAGTCTCTTTCCACAACTAGGAACGGTAAGATCCTTGATCCTGCAGTGCTGTAATGTTTTCCCTGTGATGAACTCAGCTGACATTGACCTTGTTTTGCAGATAAAGAAGGAAAACGTGGAGGAGGAGCTGCAGGCTGCAGCGGAGGATGGGCAGTTATACTACCACAGAGGACTCTGAGGAGCTGCTTACACGGAGCAGATACAAAAATCAACCAAAATCAAATATTGCCATCACTGAACGGCATCATAATCAATGTCTTCTTCATGCAGCTGAAAATGTACGATGCATCTAGAGTATCTGCATCTAACAGACTCAAAAATGAAATGCAGCTTTTTCTACATGTTATCATGTCAAATATTTAATTTAAAACATTTATTAAAACATGCAACAAGCTCTTTGATAGTAAATTTATTTAGTTGGAATATTAGGTGTATTTAGACATAGGAAATATTACATCAATTCATGAAAATACATTTAGTTTTCATAGTTACATGAGCATGTGTATGTACTGGACTACCGTGTCTTATCTGAAATACTGAGGCACAAAAACATCCTTTTGGCAATGCATGTGAAAATCTCTACTCGACTGTGAAACAACAGCGCTAATTACACATTCATATAAACAAAAGTAGAACCTGAAGACGCACATAATGTAATAACATAAATCAATGCAGACATGGAAGCACCAATCATTATTTGATGAGGAACAGCTCTTTTTTTTTATATATATAAAAAAGCCTTTTTGAAAAAGCTTCATAACACAACACAGTCTGCTTGTAATTCAGTTGTGCAGCTCTAACGTCATTAGTAAAATACTATGTTTTTTTTTTAAAAATGTAAATAAACCTACATGTTGTGCAACCTTTCTATCAACTAACTCAAGTGCTAGTTACATCTGAGCTACTTCAGCTGCATTTATATATATATATATATATATACACAAACATATCTCTATGTGGGTCTGACTCTTCACATTGAGCAACGTTTCAGACAAGGTACAAGGTCTGTGAAGTCTATCAGAGACGTACCGGCTTATTTGTCACCATTTCATGACACTGGGGACAAATACTGTAGCATCTTTTGTCCATAAGTCCTAACGTTAAAGGATAAGGCTAGCATGATCTTATTTTTTCCTTTTTCACCAAACTCTATGAAAATCCCAAAATGGAGAGCCTGTTAGTTCGTCTTTAAATACTTTAAGTCTATTTTCTGTAGCACTTAGTTCCGAGTCCATGATTCGTTAAATGGAGTCGCAAATATATAGTTAGACTTTTTTTTTCTTATAAAGATAAAGTAACCTGAAAATAGTTGTGCCCTGTAACTTTTAGCAAAAATTCAAACAGGAGTAAATCATGTAGTTATTCGGGACTATTTTCAGCTGTGAATTGATACACGTTTGGTCATGAGGCAGCAGGAACATGTCTCCCAGTTTAACAATGCAGCTCATTGTTGTGTTTTTCAAACAGAACACAAGGGAATCAGATATATATAAGCTTTGGATACACAGACAGTACCTAATATGATCAATTCATTGTTCATTTTGGTCTTTTCGTTGGTTTTTAACAAGGATTGCCAAACATATCCTTTAACTCTATGATGTGAAACATCCTGGTATTGGTACAAGATGCGTCATGTGACATATTAGTACAACACTGGACGATAAAATCTGACCCAAGTGACACTTGCAAATGAAGATTACTGTGAGAAAGTTCTCATGACATGTGCACAAGCCTCTCAGAATACAGTAATTATCCCAAAATCTACAAACCAGCACAGCACAGAGTCCGTGCTGCTGACACCCGCAGTACACTGTCTCAAAACACGTTTATATCCGTAAGAGCTGCTCAGCAGCTGCCAAATGAAAGAGGAAGTTCTCCGTTGCCGGAGGGAAATGATGTTGCTTTAAAACTTCCAATGTAATTTTGGAGTCTTCACACTCGTCAGCCAGGGCCACCAAGTTGGTAAGAATCTCTTTAGTCTTGATAGAAATATCCTGTGAATGTAAGTGTGGTTGTCATGTTAGATTACAGGCTACATTTACTGACAACTGTGGATTGAATACAGACATGTTTCTCACCTTAATGACCTGACTGTCTGACCTGTCGGCATCCTCTGCAGACTGGACAATAAGGTGGCCAACGTCCTTATGTAACTTCCCCATAGCCATGGCCTCTGTGGTGAGATACTGAACATCAGTCTGTGGGAAATGCGGTCCTTCTCTCAGAAATCAAAGCGTTCTTAGAAACATACTGCTGTCTCTTTGAACATACTGTACCTTTGGCACTCTGGGATACTGTGATGACACTGTCTGGGAGGTTCACGTACACATCAAACAAGTCCGATCTGTTGCTCACTTCCGGATCTACAAATCCTGCTACATACCCTGCAGAGAAAGCAAACATATTGGCGCATACATAATTTATTTCCCCGCTGTGAGATCATAGTGATCATAGTGCAGATGGTGGCTGATCGCCAACCATAAGGAGGTTTACTGTTAATTAAACCAGAAGGAGGCCTCACCGGGGCATTTCTTGAGATCCTCCAGCTCAATATCAGTCAGATGCACGTACGGGTGCAGGATGGACCAGTCTTTCCTGTGCCATGTCAGAGTGGGCAGTACTCTAAGAGGAAACAGGTAAAGAGTTAACCACAGATGACAATACTCTCCACTGCAAACCAAAGTTTACAGCCAGTTTTGTTCAATTTAATTCTCAAAGGCACCTTGTAAACTCCAACAAGGCTTCAATCCGAGGGTGATGGACAACGATCCTCTTCTTTAGCATTAGAGCGGTGTACAGGATGATGGTCTCCATACCAAACTGGGACACCACATCTGACATGAAACAAAACATGAAAGTAAACTAGATGAGCCACTTTCATCTCTAAGGGAGTCTAGATCCTGTTTCAAGTCAACCACTCTCAATTTAACTTCACTGCTGTCTTTTAGCATTAGATATCGCCTTTATCACTATAAACAAGTGATAAAAAACACCTACGACTGCCATCTGACACAGCATGACAGCTGCAGGTGCATGTAGAACTTTTTATTTCAAGGTTCAAGGTTGCTTTTTATTGTCTCTCTAAAAAGAAAATTGTCTTGGATTGAAAGCATGGAAACAGGACATGTCAGCAGAAGTGCACCTAAGAAATAAATGGAAATAATGTCAGTATTTACAATTAAATACAAGAATCTTACTGGCACACGATAACACAACATGAGTATATAATTACATATTGTCTTGAGAAAAGAGGACTTCTAAAAAGTGATTAAAATACTGCTTAAGGTTCCTCTGTGATGTCTCACCTTTGACTGAACCGGCCAAGTACGCTTTCCGGACATCATAGTCTTTAATTAGAAATGAGCCGTTTTCATCACTCTGGCAAATTCCTTTGGTGAGGACGGTGACGTAAGCCTCCATCATTTTCACCGGACTGCCATGTTTGATGTACATCCTGGACGATAAACAAACTCAAATGAAGAAACGCTCTTTAAAGACAAACGTACAAAGAGTTCGGTCTGAACTTCACACTGTACCTGCAGAGGATTCTGCTAAGTGCAGCATACTTCTCTGGGTTGAAGTCTTTTGCTGTAACAACTATTGAAAAATGAGTGACCTTGAAGGGGAAAAACAGACAAAAACACAACTTAATGCAAACATTAGGTCGAAATATAGAAATGCTGCCCTCTCGTTGTTGCTTGTTTAAGATCTGACAGCAGAGTCTGTGCACTCTGTACCTTGTTCAGCGCTGTGGGCTCTTGTACCTCCACCGTGGTGATGTAGTACCAGGTACGACAGAACTGACCAAACACAAAGGTGTGGAAATCCCGGCCGTCCTGTGTCAGACAGCACTTCCTGAGCAGGACTTGCCTCAGGTCCGAGCCCACAGAGGGGTAGCACCACACCCACAGTGTGTCTCCATTCACATCTTTCTCTGATGAGAGGACAAATCAAACCACATGTTATAATCTGAACATATTAGACGAGGGGCAGACTTTAGAAAGTATCTGACTCGAATCTCAAACACATGGTGCTCTGTGTTATTGGATGCATTTAAGAACCCACTCATCATGAATACTGCCTAACATGCAGAACTAATGAACCACTGAGGGACAGGAAGCTCTGCTGATGAGATACTTTTGGTATCACATTGGTGTCATGTGACTGTCCTGCATGTACAGAGAGTCTGAGGCGCCAACTTCGCTTCAAAACCAAATAAATAAATAAACAAGAAAAGTGAAGTGTGAACTGAAACTCACCGATTAATCCGACGCTTAACATAAACTGCGTTTCAGTAGCTGCCATATTCCATACCTGAAAGAGTTCACAGACACAAGTCAACACAGACACAGACCATCAAACCATGTTTATCTGTGGACATCAACGGGACCGTGAAGTACCCTGAGAGCTCCCGCTGGGTCCGAACAGCAGACTGCGATGCCGGCCAGGTGAAATAAGCAGTCGGTGTGTTGGACACTTGTCAGTGGCCTGGGTGTGATCTCTGCTGTCAACAGACTTTCCTCCCTGTGCGAAAACCCTCTTCCTCCTTCCGGGGACAGGAGGATTGTGCGGGAGGAGACGCGCTGCTGACAGCCAATCAAAGCTGGCGACAGTTCAGCTGTAATGGTGCGTTCACGGCTACTGAAATTATACAATTATACAAACCTTTTTTTTTTCTTTAAAAAAAGGTAAAATAAAATAAAATAAAATAAAAGATTCGACCTACACTTCTGATTGGATGAGACAAATTTGCATTTTGTATAAATCATAAATCAGCTGATACATGTTCGTTGATTACAGTAAAATAGTAATCTAACTATATTTTGGGCAAATATAAACGAACTATATGTTTAGTAATGCAGTAATACTACTGTAGTATTTTATTAGAATGTCACAAGACTCAGTCAAAAATAGTGATGTCTTATTTGTTTTTGTACATTTTTCCTTCACTGGCAAAGTGTTTGCCAAAAGAACAGGTCTGTATGAAGAAAAAACAACCAGCATCACAGGTTTCTTTTGATGGTTTCTCTATGATATTTTGTGTCGTAAGCCACACTATGATCTTAAAAGTGAGTGCCAATGTTAATTTGCTGTCACATGAAGGTTTGGAGAAGCTTCTCTTCATTTCCAGCATGTTTCAATCCATAAGACTGACCTACAAAACACCGTGGAAATGATCATTGCTTACTCTTTTATGCAAGCAATATATTTTATTTTGGTGTCAAAACTCCTGCACAAACAAACAAGCGAAAAAATATTCTATGAAAAAATACAAATCTTTATTTGGATGGATGTTGTAGGGCTTTGTTTCGAACATGCAATTTAGTACGACGTCTACATAGTTTAATATAACGATATTACGAGGGTTACTTAAACGCACCATCATGGGAGCGCATACGGGAACTTTATACACCCAAAGTTGCCAGGTTTGTTAAAAAAAAACAAAAAACCCTTTTGTAGGTTTCATGGTGCTATTATCATTTTATAATCTAGTCAGTGGGAATATTTATTCAAAATATATCCTAAAAGATAATACTATTCAGAACAATTTTCAATATCTTAGATTTCACACATTTACTTATTTGATACGTTTTAATTAATACTTATGGTCACCAATCAGTGGGTTACAGATAATATGTGGCAGTAAACACATACCAGAGACTAAATTTAGCATTTTCCAACACATTAACTCATACAGATGATACGGAGAGTCAGTGGCTGTTGTGACGATGTGCCAATAATAATTTAATATCAAATGTTTAAAAGTAACAAACTTGTTAAATGATTAATTTACAAATATGCATATCTATAAAAATGACTGCATTGAATCCTGAATTTACATTAAATTCATGTTTTGGTTGAGACAGACGTTCATTTTGTGGCTTCACTGTCCACCCGTGGGTTAGACATTGTGATAGGGGGGAAAGCTCGTGACGTATCTGGCAACCCTAGCTAGGCCGCTCACGAGGTTCTTCCTTTCTCAGCCAGCACCGTGGTAGCGGGTGAGTGCGTGGCGTGGATGGACTGGTGAAAATCGTCAAAATTCACCAAAGTCAGACAGTTTAAGAGTTTCGTTCGTACGGCACCAACATGCCGGCGTATTTTCAACGGCCAGAGAATGCTCTGAAGCGAGCGAACGGTGAGTACAAAGGCGGCTCGACATTTAACAGATGTCACACATTGATGCTAACCAGCTAACGTTAGCGGAGTTTAGCCTCGTCAGTAATACTGTTAGCCGGCTAACTAGCCTGAATGGCGGGGAAGCCATGTCTCTTTCTTGTAGCTACGTTAGTACTTAGCTAACCGGCTAGGCCGTTTTTGTGGAGGCGGTGACATTTTATAAACGTGCCACAGGCTGCGGTTAGATAACAGTTATCAGTCCTGACAGTGTTGTAACGATAATGACAATACCCGTAAACTAACGTTACTGTCAAAGTGCTAATGTCTCTGTTCTTGTAGCAGCAAGTTGATGCTAATGTCACGTTCACCACAGGCCTAACAATGTCAGACGGATTTATCGCTAGCTAACCGCAGCATGTTGGTGTGAAGGTTTTGCGGTGTATAAATGCGGTTCCCATTGATCTGTGATGGAGCTTACATTAGTCTATTTTTCCGTGTTTTGATACAGAGTTCCTCGAGGTTGGCAAGAAGCAGCCAGCCTTGGATGTTCTCTACGATGTCATCAAGAGCAAAAAACACCGAACATGGCAGAAGATCCACGAGCCCATCATGCTCAAGTACCTGGAGCTCTGCGTGGACCTGCGCAAGAGTCACCTGGCCAAGGAGGGTCTCTACCAGTACAAGAACATCTGTCAGCAGGTGTGTGAGGAGAAATCCGTGATGTTTGCACACGTCAGGTACTGTTTGGAGTCAAAGTGTAATGATTGATTTTTCTTCCAGGTGAACATCAAATCTCTGGAGGATGTGGTCAGGGCTTACCTGAAGCTGGCGGAGGAGAAGACTGAGACGGCAAAGGAGGAGTCCCAGCAGATGGTCCTGGACATCGAGGATCTGGACAACATCCAGACTCCGGAAAGGTGAGGATGCAGAAATGATGTTACTTTTTTCCGTATTTGTTGTTGGATTGCCTTAAACTCATCACTGAATCAAAAAAGAGGAGTTAACGTAGACAGATGAATTGTCAAGTTCCTGTAGTCAGTGCAGTTTTAATTCTCAGCCGTCCTCCAAAAAAATGCTCAAGAATATGTTTAAAAGAGAAAATCAATCAAGTTAAAAAATGACATGACATAATTCAAATCTAGAAATACAATCTAATATCAAAGCTGAGGGTATAAGGAAATTAGCAGGTGCTTGATACATCTATGGTGGATTTATGACATTGGGCATGTTGTGATATTAGTGTGCTGCTGAGCGCTGTGAGTGGAGAGGACACTCAGGATCGTACAGATCGCCTGCTGCTCACTCCCTGGGTGAAGTTCCTGTGGGAGTCCTACCGCCAGTGCCTGGATCTGCTGCGAAACAACTCCAAGGTGGAGCGCCTGTACCATGACATTGCCCAACAAGGTAGCGACACACCCTAAAGATCTTAATAAGCATTTGTAGCCATTTAATCTCTTATTATTTGAACTGTATTGTATTTGTCAAGGCTGCAAAAAAGTTACTATGAAGAAATGAACATTTTTATTCAGTCATAATTGATTTAATGTTTTAATAGATTGCATTATTTTACTTTTATTTAAGCGTTGCCTAATTTGATAATATCGTTCTAGCTGTAGAGTATCTGTGTTTGCACACTTGTTGCTGTAAATCATCCTTGGTCATCTTTTCTGCAGCATTCAAGTTCTGCCTGCAGTACACCCGTAAAGCAGAATTTCGCAAGCTGTGTGACAACCTGCGTATGCACCTGGGTCAGATCCAGCGCCACCACAACCAAAGCACTGCCATCAACCTGAACAACCCTGAAAGCCAGTCTATGCACCTGGAGACGCGTCTGGTGCAGCTGGACAGCGCTATAAGCATGGAGCTCTGGCAGGTCGGTCCACCTGAAACTGAATCTCTCAAAGGCCGCATGCATGTTTTTAGTCTAATTATTAAACATTTAAACGTATAAAACATTTTGAGAAATACTTTAGAAAGTTAACACTTATTGTGTAGGTCTTTGTCTTCCAGTAAAAGTGAAAATGTGACACATGGTGAAAGTGAAGATGATTTTGTTATTGATGTCTGTGTTGTCTGTTTTTCCAGGAAGCATTCAAGGCTGTTGAGGATATCCATGGGCTGTTTGCTCTTTCCAAGAAGCCTCCCAAACCCCAGCTCATGGCTAACTATTACAACAAGGTGTCCACTGTGTTCTGGAAATCTGGAAACGCTCTCTTCCACGCCTGCACCCTCCACCGGCTCTATCACCTCTCAAGGGAGATGCGTAAGAATCTGACCCAAGATGAGATGCAGAGGTATTTTATTCATTTTATCTGTTTTAAGTGCACAGATTTTACTCTGGTAGTGACCAAATGTTTAATAACACTTAATTTCATCATCTTCAGGATGTCCACTAGAGTCCTCCTGGCCACTCTGTCTATTCCCATCACCCCTGAGCGCACTGACATCGCTCGCCTGCTCGACATGGATGGCATCATTGTGGAAAAACACCGCAGGCTGGCCACCCTCCTGGGGCTGCAGTCTCCACCAACCCGGCAGAGTCTCATCAATGACATGGTACATAATGTGCATAAGGAAGAACTCAGGACTCCCTTGAGAAAGAGGTTTTTAATCTCAATGGGACCTTTCCTGGTTAAATAAAGGTTGTAAATAAATGTTCCAACAGTGATTCCTTTAAGATGTTTTGACATTTATATTTTACTGTTTGCATTCTAGGTGAGATTTAACCTGCTGCAGTATGTTGTACCTGAAGTAAAAGAAGTTTACAACTGGCTGGAAGTAGACTTTCATCCTCTGAAGCTGAGCGGAAGAGTGACCAAGGTAAACAATCTGGTGGCAACCAGCTTGATAATGATGAAATGTACTATCCATCTTTGCAGTTTATATTATATTCATTTAATTTAAAGTTTATCATAGCTAGTAATGTCTTATCCTGGCATATGGTAACAAAGTTACTCTTCTAATAGGTGTTGAACTGGGTGAGAGACCAGGCTGAGAAGGAGGCTGACCTGCAGCAGTACGTCCCTCACCTGCAGAGTAATACCATCCTCAGGCTCCTGCAGCAGGTAATTCTCTTCAGTCTTTTTCATTCCCCTGGAATGCTCTCCTAAATCACCTCTATCTCCGCTGTGACATAGAAATCTTTTCTCATTGTTCTACTTCCTTTTATATTAGGTTGCACAGATCTATCAAAGCATCGAGTTCACCCGTCTGGCCTCTCTGGTTCCATTTGTGGACGCCTTCCAGCTGGAGCGCTCCATTGTGGATGCTGCCCGGCACTGTGATCTGCAGGTAATGTCAAGATCAAGAGAGTCAGTCATGAGGATGTGAAAACTTCAGAGTGTGTATCATACTGTTTTACTTGACATTTCCTTTTTTTTCCCCCCCTGTAGGTCCGTATAGATCACACCTCTCGAACGCTGAGCTTTGGCTCTGACCTGAACTACTCGACCAAAGAAGACGCCCCAGTTGGTCCTTTCCTACAGAACATGCCCTCAGAGCAGATAAGGAACCAGCTGACTGCCATGTCTGCTTCTTTGGCCAAGGCCATCCAGGTCATCAAGCCTACCTCCATCCTGGTAAGACCACCCTCTTAATGAGCTCTCATAAGTAGAAACACAGAGACCAGAGCCACCTGATCAGTGATCAACATAAGCTTTTTACATGCTTGCACATAATACTAACACACTGTGTGATATTAAACTCTTCTTCACGATAAGTGTCTTGGCACAGTCCTCTGCTTTATTCTTCAACTCTAAACTGCATTTTGATGTTTTTGTCTCTTCTCAGCAAGAGCGTGAGGAGCAGAACCAGCAGGCTATCGCCGCCTATCTCAAAAATGCCCGCAAAGACCACCAGCGCATCCTGGCTCGTAGACAGACCATTGAGGAGCGTAAGGAGCGCCTGGAGAGCCTGAACATTCAGCGTGAGAAGGAGGAGCTGGAGCAGCGGGAAGCTGAGATGCAGAAGGTTCGCAAGGCTGAGGAAGAGCGTCTGCGCCAGGAGGCCAAAGAGCGGGAGAAGGAGCGCATCATGCAGGAGCACGAGCAGATCAAGAAGAAGACAGTCCGTGAACGGCTGGAGCAGATCAAGAAGACTGAACTTGGAGCCAAGGCTTTCAAGGACATTGATATTGAGGTAAAAAGTAACCAAAATAACCAATATGATTGTTTAGGTTGGACACTGAATTGAAATGGGTCATTGTAATATAAAGTTCAAAGATGGGACTAACAGATCTGTTTTTACAGGACCTCGAGGAGCTGGATCCTGACTTCATCATGGCCAAACAGGTGGAGCAGCTGGAGAAGGAGAAGAAGGAACTTCAGGAGCGTCTGAAGAACCAGGAGAAGAAGGTAAATGAGTGACACATCAGTGAAAATATCTGCCACCTAGACGTGAATTGGACATTAATCTTTCTTTCTTTCCAGATTGACTACTTCGAGAGGGCAAAACGTCTTGAAGAAATTCCTCTCATTAAGAAGGCTTATGAGGAGCAGCGCATCAAGGACATGGAACTGTGGGAGCTCCAGGAGGAGGAGAGGGTATGTTTAATAAAAAAATAAAAAAAACAGACTGAAAAATAGTATACATTGAATACACCACATGAGTATCTACATTGTACATTTGTTCTTTTTCTTGTAGATCAGTAACATGAAAGTTGAACGAGAGAAGGCTCTGGAGCACAAGAAGCGCATGTCCAGGATGATGGAGGACAAAGAAAACTTCCTGTCCAAAATAACTGCTGCCCGTAGCTTCATTTACGAGGTAAAACCATTCAGTCCTTCCATCAACTTAAGCTTATGTCGCTAGGCAACGGGGACCACAAATGTGATATGGGGGTGAATTTGAGGGCAGCACAACATCAGCATAATCCCTCCATGGCATCCATTGTCACTTTGTTGTTGTGTTGCTGCACCTCCTCTTTAAAATTCAGCAGTAAAGTACATACGACCACCATGTACTCAATCACAGATGCCACCCGGTGGTTGTTGGAGCACACAATAACTCCTAGATCCTGCAATTAAAATACAAATGAACTTAAGAGCCCTCAACTCTCAATGATGCTGCTATAGAACAACTATATGAAGCAGTGATTTAAAATGTAATTTTCTGTGTTTGAAGGAAAAACTCAAAGCTTTCCAGGAGCGCTTGGTGGAGGAGAGGAAGAAGCGTCTGGAAGACAGGAAGAAGCAGCGCAAAGAGGACAGACGTAATGCTTACTACCGTCAGAAAGAGGAAGAGGCACAGCGTATCCACGAGGAGCAGCTCAAGAAAGGTAATTCATTTCTGTTTGCACTGGGACACAGAAAGCTATGAGCCTGTCAGGCATGATAAAGGAGGGGCAGGATTTCATATACCACAGAAACAGACAGTTACCACCAGCAAGAACATGGAGGAAGTGGTTGTGGAAATGTTGGCAGTAGTGGTTAGTTTAGATTTTTCATTTCGTTGGGTGACTTATGCATGTTTTTAAATGACAAAGTGTGTCAGGAAAATGTTCTCCACTTTCCACTTCCAGTTTATATAGTTTGACCTAGGGTTGCAAAGGAGTGGAAAATATCTGGTAAATTTCCATGGGAAGTTAGGCTGGGGAATTTTGGAAATATTCCAAATCAGAAATTAAATGGGAATTATGTAAATTTATGGGAATATCATTTCCAAACATAAATATATAAACATTTTGTTTTGTCATAAGCAGATAATCCATGCAAAATAATACAAAAACATGACATTTCAATGTATTTGTAAGAAGAACTTCATGAAGTTTTAATTATTTTATTGAACAATATTATATAGTCCACGGGCTCATATGTGTGGGTTCAATAGTCTTGTGCTCTGGGCTCCAAAGTGTGGTCCAGGTTGTAGAAATCATCTGTGCAGGTAGGGGGCGTGGCCTCAACAGCCCTGCAGTGTGTGCATGTGATTGAGGAATAGCAGATATTCAAGTGTACCTGCATGAAATCTGGTTGTTTTAGTCAAGATTATGCTAAAATATATTTTCCCCAACTATATTTAAGTTCACTGTTAAGGGCCAACCTTCAATTTAGTAAATTCCTGGTTTATTCCTGTTAATTCCCATAAATTCCTGTTAATTCCCATGGACATTTTCCAACTTTGAAAATTCCCGGGATTTTGCAACCCTAGTTTGAACTCGTCTCATGTTATTTTCCTGCTCTTGTTACAGAACGTGAGGAGCGTGAACGCCTGGAACAAGAGCAGCGAGAGGAGGAGGAGAGGGAGTACCAGGAGCGTCTGCGCAAGCTCGAGGAGCAGGAACGCAAGCAGCGTGCTCGTCAGCAGGAGATCGAGGAGCGAGAGCGCCGTCGCGAGGAGGAGAGGAGGGGACCCCCAGAGGAGAAAACCAAGGTACAAGTTAGCTTTTGTAAACTGATGTTCAGAGCTTACAGTTACTGAGACTCACACCTGACCTGTGTATAAATATTACAATATGTGCCTGTCTATCAGCAACATAATGCAAGACAACAATTCCAATAGTTTGTCACAAAATATTGTTTTAATTTTATTTGTCATCCCTCATATGAAGGTGTGATGGAAGGAGTCCAGATATATTGTCCCATAAGTTTAAGGACAGAGTAATCCACTACAGGCCAAAACATTTGTGCCTTGTCATAGGGATAAATTGAGTCTTTAGATCTTTGTCTTGATTGATATGTTTTGTTAATACAGGATTGGGGTGAGAAGGAGAAGGAGAAGGATGAGGGAGGATGGAGGAGGCGTACGGAGGGAAAGGAGGGAGGCGATTCAGACTGGCGTCGTCCTGTGCCCGACAGGTATGTGTTGTTAACTCGATCCTACGATTTTAATTGTTAACCCCATTAAACCACGAATGGCTCCTCTAACAGTACCTGTTCCCCCCCTCTCTAGGGATTGGAGACAGGAGGGCCGTGAGGATGACCGAGAGGAGAGAGAAGTTCCCTTCAGGAGAGGAGAAGGTCTTCGCAGGGGCGGAGATGACAGAGGACCCCGTAGAGGCTTTGACGATGATCGAGGCCCACGTCGTGGCGGCGATGATGACCGTCCTCTACGCAGAGGCTTTGATGACGACCGCGGCCCAAGGAGGGGTGGAGATGACGACCGTGGCCCAAGGCGTGGCTTTGATGATGACCGTGGCCCAAGGCGTGGCTTTGATGATGACAGAGGTCCCCGTAGAGGCATGGATGACTTTAGGGGTCCCAGGCGTGGGGCTGATGATGACTGGGGCAGAAGAGGAGGAGATGATGACAGAGGTGGAAGGAGAGGCATGGATGATGGACCACGCCGTGGCGGTGATGACTTGAAACCCTGGAAGCCACTGAGCAGACCTGGTAAGCATGTAGCTGCTAATAAGTGTTACATGAAGAATGGTTTATTCAACAGCTCTGTGTTTAATTGTAAGATCAATCAGGATGATGAGCAACCATTTCTTTTACAGGTGGCTGGCGTGAGCGTGAGAAGGCCCGAGAGGAGAGCTGGGGTCCTCCCCGTGGTGAAGCCCATGATGAAGGAGATGATGGTGGTGCTGGTGAAGAAGAGGAAAGATCCAGTGACCACTTCAGAGACCGTCGTCCACCAAGGTGTGTCTGATAGACCTGTGTTAAGTGTTTTCTTTTATCATAAATGCAGAGGATGTCATGGTAACCTGTTCAGAGTTGTCAGTTTAGTTAATCTGTGTCACTTTGTTGTCACAGAGAGGATACCTGGAGGAGAGGAGGCACAGATGAAGGAAGCAGCTGGAGAGACTCCCGCAAAGAGGACCCTGACCGTGATGATCGTCG
Source organism: Argyrosomus regius (assembly GCA_946959425.1). NCBI lineage: Eukaryota > Metazoa > Chordata > Actinopteri > Sciaenidae > Argyrosomus > Argyrosomus regius. Next base: position 20,383,074 of record OX336894.1, read on the forward strand.
TGACCGAGTCGAACGCCGTGATGATCGTCCTGTTGACCGTCGTGATAGAGAACGCCGGGATGACCGTGAACAAAGAGGCCCACCCAGAGATCCTGAGGATGGTAAGCAGAACAGAACTGTCAGATACCTATCAGGGATACATCACAGTTTTCTGATAAAGATGTGACATAAGTAAAATATGTAGATGTAGTGTTGCATTCAGCCAGCAGAGGTCACTGTTCATCTGTTAGATTACTACTACAGCAGGTGTCTTTGAAAGATAGCCATTCAAACTCTTTGGCTAGACTTATACTCATAAAATCAACGTGCTCGTGCTTAAACATGTCCTAATGCGCATCTTTGTTTCCTCAGGAGGTTCTTGGCGTCGTGGAGGCGATGACAAGAAGGAGGAAAGGGATCGTCCCAGAGAGAGGGAGCGTGAGCGTGAAGCCGACGGAGAAAAGGGTTGGCGTACCGACAAAGAAAACCCTCGTCGCACCAAGAATGAGACAGACGATGACGGCTGGACCACTGTCCGCCGCTGAGCAACAATCTCTGCAATCAATCGGCTGCGTTAATTAATTGGTTTTGATTAAAAAATAAAAATAAAAATCAATATCCCATCAGTCAGTCACAGTGGTGAATCAATGGCTACAAGATACTGCTCCTGATACTCACGCATTTTTTCCTTTGAATTAAATATTTGTAGACGGTAGGTTTCCTGGGGATGTTTTTCCCGTTATCTTTATTTTCAGCAGTTTTAAACCAGAGGCTCATCACCACCCAGAACACCAACAACCGATGAACTTGTGTGCACTTAGGCCTCATGCAAACCATCAATGTAAACAGACTGCCCCCAGTGGTTAGGAGTAATATTACCTTACATGACAAAGTGAAGCTGACTAAAGTGAAAACCAATGTACCTACTCTAACTATCAATGCAAACTGTATCACCAACTGCCTCTTTTAAATGATTAACCTTTTCATAGACGTTATATTATTGCACCGATCCACAACTCTTGTAATTGCAATGTCTAGGAATTTGTCATCTGCTTCATTGATCTCTGCTCTTCATCTAAGGTTTCAGATGCTTCTTAACCTGGTAAAGAACTAGTGGAAATTACATTTTGATGTGCATGCGTAGAGTATTCAATTGGTCTTGCTTGATATCCAATATGTGGTTCTATCTTGCTGCAGTCAATGGTATCAAACCAGGTTGCATGTGTACAGATAAAGCCTTTATTAATAAAGATGTTTGCTCACCACCTACCTGTTCATTTTCTCTTAAATGCTGTGTCGTGTCACCATGAAAGAATGCAGCTCCGGGGTACAAAAACTTCAGACAATGATTCCCAGCCTGGGAGTCGCAGCATAAACCTGACAGGTTGTGATAAGAAAGCAGAAACATTTTTCAGTAACAAAATATTTCCTAAAAACCTTGACTGTGTGTGTATGTGTGTTTGGATTGCTGTGAATAAACCAAGAAAAACTATATGTACATACATACATACATATATGTACCCTGTGTTTAGGGCTTACAATCTGACGTTTCTTGGTTTTAACACTCACGATGGATCATTTGACTTAAGATGTCGGAATGGCTAATGATATAAATGTCATCCAGTATCTCTGTTAGTCTGTCTCATTTTAATTGAATCCTTTTTAAAGTACCGATCGCCTGCGTACACTTGAAGTGCTTAGATTACAATCTTAGAGCAGTTCTAGTATCAGCTCTAACTTCCACCAATGAAACTAAACCTTTCCTCATTGTGTTGGGGACTTGCTGGATCTCTCTGCTCTCCAGGTACCCTAAAAGCTCCTCAGACCCCAGCTTTGGTACCACTTCAGTAACCACCACTAGAGGTCGGTAAAGCACCGTGCAGAGGACCGACACGCTCCGCAGTGTGAGAGCTGGCCGGCGAGGTGTGTTGTTTCACTCAGTGTAAAAGTAGGACAATATAAACACGCAGCAGCGGTCAGTATGCAGCCAATAAACACAGCAGTAACACTGTGGAAGACTTGTTAAAAAAAACCCTCAACTAGGCTGAACTTGTACTAAAATATGTTGCTCTTAACAACAAATGACTTTGAATTATTTACCCAATAATAGTAATAATAATAATAATAATAATAATAATAATAATAATGAGTCTTATAGTTAAGACACTGACTGATATTTAGAAAGTGATGTAGGCTGTACCTTCTGAGAGCGACTTCAAAATAAAACATCCAACTCCCCATGCTCCCTCACAGTGTTGATAATAATAATAATAATAATAATATAACCTGGACTCAGACATTTATAAGATTTACATATCATGTGTGTTATGAGTTGAACAGCTGTTGGTGCTCTGACAGCTTTGAGGATCCATTTATATTCTGGAGTTTATATTTTATCCCACAGCCTGAACCTACCCGCACACAAGCAGACGAGTCCACGAGCTTCGACAGACCAGACTAGAAGTTAGCGACGACAACAACAACAACAACAACAATAATAATAATAATAATAATAATAATAATAATAATAATAATGATAATGATAATGATAATAATAATATTAATAAATGTTCCACCCTGCAGGTCTGTCTCTATGTGTCTAAGAAAATTGACTAACATCCTAAGTCATAATAAACTGATATGATTATTTCTATCAAATCTGAAAAAAAATATGTAAACAAACAAATCAAAATATAAATAAAAATCTATGATAATAAATTATGAAACAGTGTGTGTCATTCTTTAGTGTCATAGCTGCATGGATTCATGTCTGTCAGCCTCGTGAGTGTAACTCCGTCAGTGTGTATCATTTCTTTATGGAGGCCCTGAGTGCGCGGACATGGCTGCTGATCCACACACACATACACACACACACTCTCTCTCTCACACTCACACACACACACACACACACACACAGAGGGCTGACAGGCTGCAGTCACTCACAGGTAGCTCCTCCAATAAACACCTGAGCATCCCGCACTGAATCAGTGAATAACACACAGCGGCTCATCCATCGGTCACTTATTGAATATTTCTGAACACTCCTGTCAGGTGTTCACGCACATGGCTGACAAAAAGCTGCACAGCTAAAGGATTGTTTGTGTCCCAGACATCCATCCAGACATTCAGAGTCTTCAGTTTGAAACTTATCCTGATAGATATGGAGGGGGGGAAAAAAAATCAAAACGAAAAACAATCTCTCTGCATGAATCCAGTTTAAAAATTAGGAAGAGAAGTGAGAAATAAATGAATCCGACTGAGCAATTAAGCTCGTGCTACATATGATCCGCGCGCATAGCAACGAAAATAGACTTTAATGGAGCTGAATTGATGTTTGCGCAACATCGTGCATAATTAAAAACAATCACACTCATACACACACTACACACAGACACACACACACACACAGTGAAATAATCAGTTTTAACCTGTCATGGGCCGTAAATGCAAATAAGCAGGCTACCTTGAGCTTTTCTACTGGTCCAGGATGAGTGTGTTAAATGTCCTGGAGATATGTGCGCGCGTGTGTGTGAGTGTGTGCGTGTGTGTGCGCGCGCGTGCGGGGGGCTTCTCTCTGGACGAATCCGTTCCGTGTTGCACGTTCGAGTCCGCCTCTCCGCGCCCCTGCTTCCCATTGACGCACTTTTTAAGCGTCTTCCCCCTCTCCACCTTAAGGCGAGCAGCAAGCGGCAGCGACCAATCACCATGCCATTACAGCCTTCAGAGGAAGCTGTTTATGGGACTGCAGCGCTAATTAGGCTCATGAACTAACAAATCTGCCTGCACGAACACGGCGAGGAAAACGATCACATCCATGGATTAGTCTGGGAGTAGCCGAGCACTTTTTATTTTGGCTTTCTCGACACTGCCGCCTTTTCCCAACTTATTTACTGCGCACAAACTTTCCCCCTTTCTTGGGTGTGGAGTATTTTTTAAGCGAGAGCGCCTACGACAACTTTAACTTAAACTGGGGAATCTGGACTATCAGACCATGTTTCAACCGACACCCAAGAGGTGTTTTACTATAGAGTCTTTAGTGGCGAAGGATAATCCTGTACCGGCGTCCCGCTCCGAGGAGCCCATCAGGCCAGCGGCTCTCAGCTATGCAAACTCCGGCCAGATGAACCCGTTTCTCAACGGCTTTCACTCCGGCGGCAGGGGCGTCTACTCTAACCCGGACTTGGTGTTTGCCGAGGCGGTCTCTCATCCGCCAAACTCCGCCGTCCCTGTGCATACAGTGGCCCCGCCGCACGCTCTGGCCGCTCACCCGCTTTCATCCTCACACAGTCCGCACCCTCTTTTTGCCAGCCAGCAAAGGGACCCATCAACTTTCTACCCCTGGTTATTACACAGATATAGGTACTTGGGTCACAGATTTCAAGGTAAGTTAATCAGCGTGCTTCGTTTTGGTTCACTTTTACGCACGAAACGTGGCGAGCGGCTGCAGAGTTACTGATTTTACTCTCCCTCTCTCACTCCATCAGCACAGGGAGCTGCATGTAGACGGAATTAAAAAATGTGTGAAGCTGCAGCAGAGCAGTTTCTAATCCTCGATTGTCAAGGCAAAACAGAGACTTATTTAAAGGATCATTTCGCTTAAAAAAAGAAAAATAAAATAGACCAAATAACGAGTCAAATAAATAAAAACACAGAGTAAATAAATCATTTGTTGTCTTGGCTTCTGTAGCTGTTGCTGCTCGGAGCGTCAATTCGAGGCTAAAAAAGACCACTAGAAAATGTGACATGTTTGTACACAGTTGGTCCTGCAGGTTATATATAGCATATGATCTATATCCATGCGTAAAACCAATAGTGTCTCTCGCTGCTCCGCAATTTATCCTGAAGCTTCTTTCACGTTTTAACCACAAAGATGCATTTTAGTTTCCAAATTCAAAAATAAAAAAAATGAAACAATTTGGGTGATTATTTGAGCAGCACATTGATATTTTTTTAAAGGCTGTCAGGAGTCAAATTCGGGCTCATTTTAATTGTATTATTATTAAAGATGATTTGAGCTGCGGGCTGTTTGGATTAGAAATTTCGTTTTTTTTTTTGTTTGTTTTTTTGCTTCTGGTTGCTCATTTTATGATGTTTGATTTTTTGTTTTTTTCACACAAATTAGAGCAAAATGATCACATTTTATATGAATTTGTTCTCATTTATTCTTCTGGCTGATGTGCGTGCTGCTTCCATTTTACCTGTGATTTTGTTTACAAAGGCTGTTTTTGAGCTAATTTAATTAGGCCCAGGATTACAGCTCTGCTTTGTGTGTTTTCTTCCTCCTCTTCACGCGGTGGTCTCACAGCTGTTGGATGAAGAAACGCAGCAATGAGAAATAATTTCATATACACACGTTTTCGATAAAACTGTCTTATTTTATTGACACATGTCCAGCTTCTCCTCAGATATTATTACGATGCCATATTTCTAGTCTGCCCTCAGCAGACTATTGTCTCCTAGCTGTGCGCAGGCCTGCTGTTTGTGGCACACAAATGTTCATATTATATGCAATAAAAAACAGGTGGTGACGGACTCTCGTTTTCTGCTCGTTTCCAGGTAATGAAACGAGTCCAGAGAGCTTCCTTTTGCACAACGCGCTGGCCAGAAAGCCCAAAAGAATCCGGACAGCTTTTTCACCTTCGCAACTCCTGCGGCTCGAACACGCGTTTGAGAAAAACCATTACGTGGTTGGAGCAGAAAGAAAACAGCTCGCCCACAGCCTTAGCCTCACAGAAACTCAGGTAAGAAGAAACACAATATTTTCCTCGACATTTACACCTGGACAAAGCGCTCATTTTATTTTGAAATCCTGCTCCTTAGTGTGTCTGCTTCTGGCTGTTAGAACAGGCCTGCCTGCACTCTGTTCATCTATTTTTATTCTTATTATAAAATAAGATATTTCTGACATTATGGCTCATGTTGTTGGATATATGTCATATTTGTTTCCTGGATGTGACACGTGCATTATGGAGCCTTATTAAAAAAGCAGGCCGCTGTAAAATGAATGTATGTTAACGCATGATAATAAAGAGGAGACATGCAGTCAGCAAAACAATCATTTAAAATAATCAGCCACCAAATTGTTTCTACACACCAGCGTCCATAAATGCACGCTGTCAATCGAAGACAGAGGCTTTCTGTTGGATCAAATCCACTGTCATTGTATAGGCCTAACCTCATTTTAGGAGGGGTTGAATTACTTTGTTTTGGGGGTAGAATGATGCCTTTCAAAATGGAGGGCAAATTAACCAGTTAACCATTTTATGGGATAGGCGATACAAAGAGTGAGGCGGTGTTCAGTGAATTCCCCCTGCCATATTTAAGATGCTGTTTGAGCCCATCAGCCGCTGTCTTTTGTCCGCTGTGTCTCCTTTGGACGGCGGGGCCTTTGGAGGAAACTGAAGGGAGAAATGAACCATCACCCACTTCAATTAGTCCACTGAAGGCTTATTAAATGCACCTCAGTTACCATTTAAGCGCTTAAAAAAGGGGGCTGCGGAGTGACAAAGCAGGAGCAGACAATTTATCGATTTAGATGTTGTTAATTCGCCCCACGGTGCCGTTTGACAGAGCTGAGCTCTGTGTGGAAATATATGTTAAATATGTGTTTCCTTTATTTCTTTTTACATTCACACGTTGGATTAGATATGTTCATAGAAATATAATAATAATCTGACCTACTTTACATGAAGCGTCCAAAGTTTTTTTTTTTCTCCAGACAGCAAATGTTTGTGAGTCTATAAAGAAAAATATAGTTTTTTTTTTTAGCTTTATTTCCATTTTTTAAATTTTAGGTGTTTAGTATAGGGTGTAATGGATGATAAGTTGCACCGTTTTGTTTTAAAAAGTTGATCTTTTCCAGGCGGGGTTCCCCCTGTGCGTTAAATTAAGATCATATTTTGGAGTAACAATTGTAATTCTATATTTTTGACATTTAAATGACATGCATCCACCCTGTTCTTGAGAGAATAGCTGATCTTTGTTTATTCTGGCGGTTATTTGCTCTATGATTACAGTTTACCTTTTATTTTTTTTATTTCCACTGCACCGCTGCCTGCTTGAATTTAGCCCTTGCTTTCCAAACAATGTGTCCCTTTTACGCGTGGTTTTACGCACTGGCCAATCGCGGTTTATCTTGTGACACTGATCCAGGTTTTTTTTTTTTTTTTTTTTTTTTTTTTTGGTTTTCTTTCTCTTCCACATCCCCCCCCCACCCACCTCCTCTTCAGGTAAAAGTGTGGTTTCAGAACCGGAGGACGAAGTTCAAGCGACAGAAGTTGGAGGAGGAGGGCTCCGAGTCTCAGCAGAAGAAGAAAGGATCGCATCACATAAACCGGTGGAGACTGGCGACTAAACAGTCGAGCCCGGAGGAAATTGATGTCACTTCGGACGATTAAAACAAAAACACACACAAAAAAAAAACTATATAAGCGTCTGATTGAAGGAGGACATGGATAAAGGATGCCGTGTAGAGACAGTGAGAGGGTAAAAAGCCAATGTCACATTTCAGATCTCCGGATCGGCAGCTGAGGGTAAGAGAAACCCGACTGGTGGCACTGCTGTCACCATGTGGGCCTGTCAATCCAAAATGACCCAGGAACATGTGACTGACAGTGTCTCAGTCCACCTACCTGAACCCTTCCAAACCACCACCACCACCACTACTATCTCCCATCGACCACCACCTCATTTTTTTTTCTCCAATTCACATTGGACGTTTGCACTTCAGAAGGTTTTGTTTTTTTTTAATTTTTGATTTTTTTAAAAAAGATACCAAAACACCAAACTGCTTTTTGTAAAACTTGAATTGCATGGTATAGTTTTTTCCTGCTAGTTGTTTTTAATTTGACACGTTTTTTTTTTCTCAAAACCAAGAAGAAGAAGAAGAAGAAAAAAAAAGATCAATTTTGTTTCTAAGTCTATTTTCAAACTGAGAGATGTCGTGCTTCTTCCTTTTTACAAAGTGTGCAGTCTTTAATTAATGATTCTCGTGTAAAAGTGATTGTGAAAACATATGAAGTAGCGGTGCTGCGTTATAGTGTTTTTTTTTTTTTGTTTTTTTAAAGAAAAAAATTCGATTTCAAAAAACAAAAAAAGAGAAAACCTTTCTTAAAAAAAAAAAAAAGTGAATCAGACCACAGATCAGTACTTAAAGGGAAGGTATCAGGACATTCCTTTAACCTAAAGCTTTACCAATGTGTCGCTGTGGCCCCACGCAGCCTTCTCTTCTGTCAGGACTTGACCCTCCAAGTGAAAGTTGCCACGAAGGACTAAACGCAAGAATTGAGAGAGAATTAAAAAAAAAAAAAAAAACTTCAAGCACTGAGCGTATTCCATGTACAGAAATGCTAAAAGTTAATGTTTCTGTTAAACCCTCTTTTACAGAATGTAAATAATTTTTGTGTTTGTGTTAAGTTTGCTACAATTTTAACACAAAGTATACTTCCAAGAAGTATGTAATTGTCAATATTTTGTCAATAAAGTTTTATCAATATGTTGCGCGCAGTAAAAGTATAGGCTTTTATTCTAGAGAGCAGCTGAATGGTTAAATGACGCTTTTGGGGGCGATGACTGCGCCATCAGTGAGGTTTGCTGATGTGGCGTCAGGACACTAGAGTTTGATTTTAAAAACAGACACACACACACACACACACACACACACACACACAGAGGACGTGCAGGCTGTCATTTGTTGTCGTCAGCTCTGCATTTGTTTCTCAGTCTCATCCAGCCGCCATCAGTTTGATTTTTGAGGGGCTGCTGCTGCGTCTTGCTCCGCTCTAAGCTACAAAGAGTCCCTACAAGCTTTTGTGAAAGTGCAAATCAGTTTAGGCAATTATCATGCGAGTAATATGAGGGGGAAAAAGGGGATGCATTGCCCAGTGGTCCACTTTAATCTCTTAATCCACGGATCCAAGGGGGCTTGGTTGGACATAATTTAGTACAATCTGACTACCCCTCACGACGCGATAAGGGAAGGTTGCAATGTGCCGCAAAATGGGATCTTTGTTTAAAATCTTGTCTTGTAGGCTGCTGGAACATTACAGGGCTGCTTTTTTAGGGGCCTGTAGGCTAAAACTAAAAAAAAAAATGCTATGTGCAGCAGGAAGTGATTCCTTATTTACACACAAACAAACCAACAGAAAACAATGAGCAGTCCATTAAAAAAAAAGAAAATCAGACATATTTTGTCTGGATTATGATTATTTATATCTGTTGGATCCAGCTCCAGTGTTTTGCATATGTTTGTTTAATTGTTTCCTAAAGTAAAAGAGCTGTTTTTGTGGTTTGGGGTTGAGGGGGGGCACATGGCATATAGGGAATTCTTAATCGGTCCATAGATTATAACAGCAATAAAAATCTTTAGAGAATACCATTAGCTTTGAAAAAAAAAAAAAAAACCTAAAAGCTTTATTACAAACCCAGCTTTGAAATAGGAGGGATTAGAGGACTGAAAGGGTCCCACAATAGTTAGAAGAAAAGGTTTCATGCTAATGAGGTTAATGCCCTTTGTATCTCCGGACTCCACAACTTCATTACTCCTATCTCGGGCAACACCGAGCGGCTCAGAGCTTCACAATCCACTCGAGCTTTTCCCTACCCTGCCTCTAAAGAAGGATTTGATAGCAGTCCTGTTCAAACTAGATAATTATATCTTTTCAAGTTGGAATTAAGATAAAGAAAGTGCAGTGGAGGCGGTGAGCCTTGATCCGCCGCAAACAAATTTGGCGCACTCCCCCCCCCCAGCACCACCACCACCTCCTCCTCTGTGTGCGCCTGTATGGACACAGGAGACAGGACAGGCTTCTCATTAGAGGCTGGCACAATTTGATTCATTTAAAGGCGTTTGATTTGAACCTGGAAATAAATCTCTCTCTATATATATACATTTTTTTAAATTTAATTTAGCTGTGTACGGTGATCAAATCTTTTTTTTTTTTTGCTCACGTGAGAATTTAGCAGATTAAAATACAAAATTTGAAAAATATAAAACTCAAATTTACCAAACGAACAGCTCGGTCTCTAAATGCTAAATAACTTAAATGTTAAATGCTTTTATTCTGAAGGCACCCATGAAAATACTGAAATAATAAAACTATTTTAAAGTTGTAGGCACTCATTTTATAAATAATAACATTAATAATAAAATCACAAAACGCACCGTGGAGCTTGGACAATATTTGGATTAATTTTTGCGCCTTAAAAAAATGACGCGCAGATCTTTGTGCACATTGAGGGCCGATCAGACGCTATTTGAGCCTAAGGTCACATGAATATAATGGCTTTGGACAGATTTCAAACTGTGTGTGTGTTATAATGTGAAGTGGGCCCTCACATATCACATCCCTCTCCCACGCGTTCCGTGCTGTGCGTAAAGGGGCCAGCTTGTGGGGACCTTTGGTGACCCGTTTATCTAAACTTTAAGCTGCTCCGCTCCGACCAGGGGCCAAACTCTCCATAAACCATCACAGCTCCTGAACCGTTTGATTATTCCTTAAATATTCACGGCCGAGCCAGTTTGGGACATTTTGGATCTAAGCCCCCCCGCTGCATGAAACATTTAGTCTGCGACGTGAAATGATTATCCGTCATTGAAAAGAGTAGCCGCTCCTATCAAGTGACCCCACTGACCCAAAACCTCTAATCTGCAATTAGTAGGTATAATTACGTCCGCTGACACCACTAATGTGAATGCTAGCTGAGGGAGGGAATGGGTGGAAGACTCGGCTCGGTATTAGTGCTGAAAGTCAATAATTGATCGAGCTGAAATCTCTTAAGTTGGGAGAAGTGGCTTTTTGAAAGGAAGGCTTTGGATAGTTTGTCAACATGTCGTCTGTGGCCTTCCTTCCTCGTCTTATTTCAAAGAGCATCATCCCTCAGGGTAAAATAAAGGTGGCACCTGTAGGCCGACCCTGCCACAAAAACGACGTCAGGACTAACTTGATCTGTCCTGTTTCACAAATTGCTTCTGAAATTGATCCTTGAAACGAGAGAATGAGTCCTACACAATTCCCTTGGCCTTGACATAAGGTGCAGCGATAAATATACAAGACTAATGAGCAATTACCATACAATCACCCTTCAAATAGCTTACATAATAATAAATTAAACATCGGAGCCTCGGATACAGTTTCTTTCTTTATTATTAATAACGACGGAGGGTACGTTTGCAGCCATGATGTGCTCGGATGATTATGTTTTCCAAACGCAGCAATTTCCAATTTGCCATCGGGTACAGTCAGCACTTATTGACTCGGGCTGCTTTCTACTGGCATGAACACAACTGAGCAAAAAAAAAAGATTTTAATTGCATGTTCTTATTTTATTGTTATAGATTTGAATTTATTTCTAATTTAGATGTTGATGGAGATGATGATGGGGCCCTTAAATGTATGATTACACACGCACAGAGACTCTCACGGCGGTCTTAAACGCAGCATATGGCTCCGTGATGCGTTCAAGGACACAAAACGTTCGTGTTAAAGCCTAAACTCTTAACTTAATTGAGTCAGATAATAGATTCGTGTTAATATGTTGTCTAAAATCATGTTTTTAAGTGGAAAAAGTGACAAATAATGATAGCGATATGTAAAGTTACATTCAAATACAATTTATTTATCAGTCTGTGCTGCGATTAGTGTGCTAAATGTTGCCTTTTTTCTTTTTTCTTGTAATCTCCTCATCACAATTAATGAATTGAGAGCCGGGTTACAGCTTGTAGACACACACACTAAGAGCCTGGCACCAACATGAGATTGTTAATAGATGAACGAAGAGCCAAGAGCCACATTACAAGCTTCTCTGACAGCCCCACGCAGAGTTTCACTCAGTAGGTTTTGGTGCTCCATTGCCCATGTTCACTGAGGTCACCACACTAGACAACATATGACCGAGAGATGTCGCGGACCTACATGTGACAAATGGCCATTTCACGATGAAATATTCATCGAGAGCCACGATTCAGAAACACTAAACTTTTTCCACCTGCACAGACGCCTCTTTCTCCTTCTGTCAGGCTTCTTTCTTGGCCTCCGTCCCATAATGCCCCGCGCTGTCCGCAGACACCTCCAGCATCTGCCTGAACTCAGCCTGCTCTCAGCAGAAACAAACCCGGCACAGGCACAGCTCAGTCTGGGAAGCCACAGACAGTTTAAGGCCTATATTAGCTGTTTTTTCCTCTTATTATTTTCATTGGCTGCAACAGTAAACATTTATTTTCAACGCATTAATATTCTTAAGACTTGCTGCTGGCCCGTAGATTCCTATGGTTTATTTTCCTTCATTACGGGGGGAATTTAGGCTGTAATGCGATGCAGTTTCATTTGCATATAAGTGTTTCCCACATATCCACTAGCTCTGAAGAGAGCAATTGTCGACCCCCTGTCCGCTGAAGTCTCGAAACATTTTATAGGTCGTATCTGCAACCAGCATTCCCCTCAGCGCACTAATGTGTAACATATGGTGGACTGTACACCTGATAAAATACCTCAGGGGCCCTGCAGTTTGGAAAATCCTCAATTCGCTCCCTAAATAAAACAAACAATGGCCTCACTAAATATATCACATGTGCCTGCTGAACTATTTTGTGTCTCTTGACCTGCGAGTCCCCTCCCACATCACCAGCACTCATTCCAGTCGGCCAGTGCCACGGCACAACAAGCAGGTACTTTTGAAAATAATACCACAGGTTTTAGAAGCTCCTGTTTTTACCTGCTGCAGGCCAAATAGGTTGTGGGCTTGTTGAAGCTACGCCACTTTTGCGTCTGGCTCTGTTAAAAACCCACATGAAGGCTACTAATTCTTCTGTCTATGTTTTGTGTCGTTCCATGTCAGGATATGATCACATCCAATGAAATTAGCTCACATCTAAAACTGGAGTGTTAGCCCCGCTTCTCTCTCCTCAGCTGTTTCATCTCTGCGAGAGCGCCGTAAATGTGGCTACAATTAGAGCTGAAATGTAATATAGCTGCTAGTGTGTGGGTTATTGAAAAGACAGGTGAAATTGTGGGCACCTGTTCTTCTGTCCCTGCTCTGCACCCGTCTGAGCTTCGCTGTGTCTCCCCCTCTTGGTAGCTGGGAGGGAGAAAAATCTGCCCCCCAAAAAACATGAAATATCAAGTTTCTGTTGGCTGAGTCTGACGGCAGTTGAGTGCTTAGTGTCTGGAAAGTGAGGCAGCATAAAATACTTGTGGTGGACTTCTTGGACAGGGGCTTCTGTGCACTCGGATAGTGGACGGTGCATCGCTTTTCCTTATTCTTTTCCAACATGGGAGTCACCTGAGCCAGCGACACATATTTAAATGTAATTTTAGATCCATGTTTTTTTCATTAAGCGCTCTAAAATAGATTGGTGTTGACTAAGTGAGACATAAAACTTAAACAAGTAAATACTGTTGATTTTACAGCCTGACATATTATTTTGTTCTTGGAGTGAATGTGAAAAGTTATACACATGATTTTGCAGATTTTATCGGTTTAAATGATGCCATGGAGTTTCCATCTGATCTTCAATCAGTTTAAAAAATGATTTAGTACATAAATCCTTTTGCATAATTTATTAAAAATTACCATGACAACTGCTTGCAGTTTGTGGACTGCCTGTGCTTATTTCTATATATATTTAATATTGTACAGTATGGACCAATGGACCCATAACACAGCATTTATAGCTAAGCTAGTTAGCAATATCCCACTGCAGACGGACCTTTAAAACACACAAAACTCAACAAGAGAATACAGAAAAAGCGAGTTAGTGATACACAATCATAGGATGAAATATAAAAATAATAAAATAACTATTATTTAGCTATTGTGCAAAGTTATTAAACACTTAAGTGGTGCTATTTCACTATTTTAACTTTCATAAACAAAAGACTACGACAATAAAGGAGCAACAACTTTGGGCAAAATACAAAAAATGTTGTTAATATGTGTTTTTTTTGTGTTGATGTAATGATAGAAAATGTGGGATTCATAATTCACCATGTTGAGACTGAAAAAAAAAGACACTGCATAAAAAATGGAAAAGCGAAAAAACAGCTCGCACAAATCTACAATATTGCCTAGTGCTTTAAATTATTATCTTTTTATTAAAAAACGTCTCCCTGTATAAACTCGTGAATGACAAGTAACAGTGACCAGAACACTTTATTCTCTGTGAAGCCTAATTTACAACAGACAGCATTCATAACACACAAGCAGGGATGTCTTGACACTTATGGTAATTCATGAAGTTTCAGACCTCTCCACAGCTTCATGCGGCGTCTCCGTGAATGCTGACCCAACTCTTACGCCAACTCTCATTAGCTTTTCATATCACACTGAAGTTATTTGTGGCATTGACGCGAAGCTGTGCCAATTCTCTGGTCAGTGCTGTCATAATACCCTCCGCCTCCCCCCCACACAACAGACACTTGAAGTTGGTTTAAACATGACTAATATTCACAAACAATATTTCCTGTGGGGGTTGCGTGTGCGAGTCTTTGTATGTGTGCATATGCATTTGTGGGTAGGCAGCGGGTATCTCTGCATTCTCCGCTCTTCCTAGTGGAAAAATGCTGTTCGACAAAATGCTCTGTGGCTTTGCTTCAAGAAATGGGGTGTCCTGGGTTGTGGCTACAAACAGTTTGATTGTATGTTCAGCACAAGCACCTAACTAAAGAAGTGGTTTTCTCTCATGAGCCTGTGGACTCAGCAGAGATGGAGCACAAGTTGGATACAAAACGTGGAAGTAATACACAGAATGTGAGGTTGGAAAAAGTAGGAGATGGTTTATGTTTGTTACGTCTTTCCTTCGGCGGCAGATGTTCTCGAATTCCCTGTCATAAAAAAAGTACAGCCATGTGTTCAAAATGTGTTACAGGGGGAAAAACGCAGTGCCAGTGCGCCTTGACATGTAAACACTGACATGTTTAAGCGATGTAGAAAGAGAAGAAGAGGCGTTTAGTTATTTGTTCTGAGCATAAACGTGGGGTTCAGCATGACTGCTGGGAGAGTTGGAGCATTGCTTGAAAGGCAGTGTAAATGATTGGTAGTAGTAATTCAGGTTGTGACATCTATTATGGGCCAGTGAACACCTTAACACCTCCACGGAGAAACTAACCCAAATTATACTTGCTAATCATTCGCTCTCATTCACTCATAATGTTCTCCTCCGCACAGCAGAGCTTAGCCATTGAAGGAGAGGGATGCTAACACTGTCTAACGATCTCGAGTGGAGTTTCCGAGAGTCTCCTTCTAATTAATAACAAGCATAACTTCTCGCGGAGGGTTTATGTAAGCTTAAGGTGAAATAATTACTCCTCCAGCAGCAGCAGAATCAGCAGCCGCACTCCTCGTACACCGAGAGACTTTGAAGTTGGACCGGCGATGGTTGGGAACTCTCCAACATCGCCGGTCGTGCAGCACTCCATTATGCATTAGCAGCAACTGAGAAGTACTCTGCTCTTCACCTGACTCTAACTGGTGGTAAAGCTCACTTGCTAAAGTGCTGTCTACCATATAATTGCATGCAGTGTGAACATATGAAGTCTAAATGCATGTAACCCCGCCGAAATGACTGGCAGGTGACTTTGATGCCATGTGATGTGCGATGATCTGCACTCACTTTCTCAGATTGATTATTCTGCACTAAAAAACAGCAATAAGAAGAAACAGGTGCAACGCTGAGTGTAGGACATATAAAAACGAGGTAACTGTAATATATGTCTTTTCAAGTCCAATTACTGCAACAGCCAAAGCCACTGCACATGGTCTTGTTGCAGCTTTTGTCCTCCCCTCCCCCCACGGGCAGTGCTATGTGTTTATAAGCGAGGTATAATGGTAGCAGGGTGTGTAAGTGCTGCAGGTTATTTTGTATTTGGAGGTGAAGACATGGCAAATCAGACCACTTCACACATGAAAGGCAGTAGTAGGTCCATTTAATTCTCTGTGCCTCTCCTACCCTGGATCTCGCTGTCCTTTTAGGGGGACTCCAGAGGCTAGTTAAAAGGTGTCTGATTCTCACCATGAATCTAATTAGATCTCTGACTGAGGTCTTAACATCTCCTTTGGAAAAAAAAAAAAATGCATGGAGGAATAAGGTGCTAAAGCCCCTACCCCTCGCCTCCACTGCACCTTGGCCTGAGCCGTCCCCTGCTCCCTCCTTTTCTGGAGAAAAACAAAGTCCTGCAGGCTAATGAAGTTTGTAATTAAGGAGATTCTGTCAGGCTGAATGAGTAATTAGGACGTGGTTTCTCAGGGGTGTTAATGGTGGTCAGGCGGAGCACAGGCTGCATGTATGGCGAAAGAGAGCACCCTTTCATAACTCGCCAGGAAACCAAAGGAAAAGAGGAAGAAGGGGGTCGTTTTTTCACTTGATTCAGATTTGTTTTCTCTCAGAGAGAACGTACGGCACATCCTGTTTGGTGCACTTTCTATACCATAAACATTATTTGCATATAAGATCAGAAACAAATGCTAATAGAGGAACAACTGCAAAAGATGTCTCTCTTGCTTATTGCATCCAGATTATCAGGTTCACACATGTCTATGTGGAAACACTAGTGCATTTGTTGCTTCACTAATTTGCTATAGATTTCTGATGTGTTGTGAAATCAGATATAATTTGAGGAAAATGGCTGCGGGACAGGACCACGCTCTGTTCTCGGTGAAGACATCTCCGTTCTAATTATCACATTTACTTCAGATTGGTTGACTGTGCTGCTGATAAAGAAAGTTCACCTGGCCTCAATTAACTATATTTATCTCAGATTATCCCTCCATGAGATTTCTGCTCTGGCAAAAAGATTAGCGTTATTAAGAGTCGCATATGCAGGATGAATACATTTTCAGACAAAGTGACATCTCTTAAGGATGAGAAATTAAATCAATGAAATGGGAATCAAAAGGAAGTAGCTGCGTGTTCTTGGGATTCTCCGGCAGCGCAGGTTTTTTTTTTCTTCTTCTTCTTCTTCTTCTTCTTCTTCTTCTTCTGCTGTAATATCGCGGTTTACATCCACTGATACGCTCTTTTCATTTGGACAACAAATTGAAAATTAAATTTGATAATTGTTTAACTCTTATCTAAAGTTATCTCGAATCAAATTTGTTCACCAAAACATGGTAGAACGGTGGCGGGATTTACTTAAATTTGCTGTTTGGATTTGAAGTGATCTGGAACATATGAAAATGTACAGCTGGTGTTTTCAAACACAATAATATAGAGCACGTTATTCCCCCTAAAGCGAGGACACCCACACAACAGATAGAAGCAGATTAGTGCGTGTACAAACTGATGTCTTTGACAGATACAGTAGAAAGAGTCTCTTCAGGGCTGGATCTCTTTGATCTGGGGTTAACCTCTACATTCTCTAAAATCATTTACACTGTTTAGACTGGGAAGTGTCCTGCTGCGAGGCACAACACCTGGGTTTTGAACCCTTGACCTCAAATCTGAGTGCTCTGCTGAAGCCCCTGCTGCCTCCCGGTCAGCTGGAGGATCAACGTGGACAGACAGGCCCAAAACTCTTCATTTCCTGTTTCGCCTGCAACAAACCCTTCCCAAACTAGAAAAAAAAAGTAAAATAAAATAAAAAATGCTACCTGTGTTTCAGGTGATACAATCAACATAACAAAGTTATGACCTTTGTGAGGACAAGTCGTGTTTTCACTGCAAATTCACAAACCAGTTTTTGAGAAAAAAAAGGCCAGAGGGAAAGTAGCGAGCGCGGGGGGAGGGGGTTGAATTTATAGCTTTTCATGTGGTTATTGCAGATCTTTTTCTATATGTTTAGTGAACTAATATTGTTCTTCACAGTATTTCCCTTTTATTGCCAGCTTGTGTTTTCTTAGGATTGCTCCCACAAACAATGGACAAGACAGACCAGAGTTGCAGACTCATTACAGGTTAAATAGAACAGGTGTTTGTCAGCTCCAGGCAGACCTACGTGGACGAGGCCTTTTCATGTCGGCTGCTTCCTCACACATTAGTCTTCAGCCAAATTACTCTGAGTGGAGGCTTTGCCCAGCCCATCCCTCATCGTCCAACCTGACCTCTCTTCCCTCCGCGCTGCAGGCAGGGCTGCAGATAAAAAAGCTGAAAAACGACTCTAGGAATCCTAAATATTAGTGGTTGTAAATCAGCCCCCAGTGGCCTATGAATAGCAATTATCTTTTTCTCACTAATAAATCCCCCCAGTCACAGATAAGATGGTTTCCCTTCCTAACCTGCAGTAAAAACAGCTAAGTATTGAGCAACCAAAAAATGGGAGGGGTGCAGCAAATAAATGAGGGCTCTTTAGCTGTGGATTACACTCAGTCATAAGAGAAAATATGTAGTCTTTTGTGCCGGTGGTACGCAGTATATCATGTATGAACTGAGAGGGAAACGGCGCATGATCACAGGACTTTGGGAATTCAGATGATATCAAAAAGCAAGCTCGAGCTCTTATCGGGCCTTATCAATACCTGCTAAACATGATTCACTTCAGTGCACAGTGACTTTCGGCTGGTAGAAGTGCTGAGATTTCCTGAAAATGTCACTGGAGGGGGGGGAGTGGAGGCAACGTGGTGCATAATAGCGAGGTTATATCGATCTGATAGGAACATTCTTTGATTTTTATCTCTAACAAGTCACCGTGGATGTGGTTTAGCTTTTGTAGAGCGCTAGTAAACTGACCAGCCTTCAACCAGATCCACAAACTAACTTCCTGTCTCCCCTGCTTGGTGTTACCACTGAGAATAAGTTCACTGTACCTCTGCACTCCACTGGGATTTACAAGACTTAATGGTCATCATCTATATAGGAGAAAAACACAGCAATCAGCAGCTGTGGGGCATTTTTTTTCTTCTATAAGGTGACTGAACCCTTATTCCATGTAAAGACTTAAGTTAACCTCATTAAGCGTGCTCTCACACTAGATACATAATTATCCCTGAGAGGATAGCCAGTGCTAATACAAATTAGAAAGATAATTAAGCTACTGAGACTGGCCATTGCATTTCCCAGAGCATTGGACCCATAGAACCATTATGGTGAATTAGAGCCTTTGTTTACAGTCACAACAAGAGCCTTTTACCAGTGGCCATGTTTGTCAGAAGTCCTATATAACCTAGGTTCAAGAGGACTGCGTCTCATTTAGTCACTTCAGTTTGGGAACGTACCCTGCGCAGGTGTTTGAGTTCTAATGGCAGTGCAGACATTATAAGATAATGTGAGTTCCTTTCTTTCCAGTGTCAGGAAGGATGACTTCACGACGCCCCACCTCGCTGAGAGCAAAGAACCTTGAGTCCGTTTGAGAGAAGAGCCTTTGGGCACTCATAAAAATTCAATCTAAGTGACAATTCACCTCTGTGGTGCGCAATGCATCTGGTCTTCTCTGTAACAAGGCAGTTTAGTGCCCTAAAAAGTCTCACAGCCACTTCAAAGATGTCTTAAATGCCTCCTGAAGCTAGAAGAAACATTTCTCTTTTTGCCGTTGCGAACGCTCAGTCAAACAGCAACAATAAATCTGGCTGATTTCTACATTCCTCTTTAGATCATATGATACCTGAACGGCGGAGTAAAAAAGTCAAACTGCTCCAGTCTGTGCACAACAAACATACATGTGCGCTACTCAATCTGGTCTCTCTGCAGCGTCATGATTAGATCAGGGCTGGACTTTTTGGTGAAAATATGTCAAGAGAAAAAGATAAGTACACACAGCTGGATGCATTTTAGAGTGCAATTCCCCTTTGTCATAGGAAGCGCACACACCGTGTAAGGCCTAACTGAAAATGCTGTTGCATTTGAGTGCACCATGGCAATTGTGGGGAAATTGTTGCACAGACTTCAGCTTAAAAAAATGCAGCAATACAGCCCGTGATGTTGAAAAAGTTCGAGCCGTGTACAGAGGCGAGTTTTCTTTTTTTCTTCGCCTTCATGGTGAGGGGAGTACGAAGGAGAGGAGCACGCTGCTGGTTGTGTGCCAGCTCTGCCTCCTGTGGTTTCACGCATAACAACCTTGCATGTGCACAGCTCAGAGTAAAGCATTGATTTAAGAGGGTACTTCTTCTTTCCACAGCTTTAGCAAAACAAGCCCCTATGTTTGGATAGACCTGGTAAGCAGCTCACTGACCTGAGCAATGGGTCAGATTAAGTTAGACCCCCCCCCCCCCCTCCCACCACCAACACCACCACCACCACCCCCCAACCTCCACCTCCAACCCCCTCCTTCACTCCCTTCTTCCCTGTTGGCCCAGCGCAGAATGAGGAAAGGGAAAGTGCTCTTCAGGGCAGGCAGGCCTGCCAGCCAGGTCAAGGGAGTTGCTCAGGAAAACAGGAAACTGACAAGAGAGACAAATGATAGGTCTCACCCAACCACGGGCGTTTAAGCATTTTGGTACAAAGGTTGATCATCCATAATTGCTGCAAGAGCAATACTTAAAAAAGTCTTTAAATGATACACGTCTTGTGAAATTTAATTTCAAAATGGAGCAGTTTTCCTCCAGCAATTACCGCTCCCACGTCTATTCTTCATAACTAATTTTCGACTGTCTACCACTGAGGTAGGTAACCACTTCCCAGTCCAGGTAAATCTGTCACCACTGTAGCAGGTCTAGAGTGAACCCGGGATTATAACCTATAAAGGAGCTCTTACAGTTTGTCCTAAACACAGCAAACCATCCGTTTTAATCCACAATTAAAAGAAACATTAACTTTGAGAAACCACAAAGCAAACATTGGGACATGGCAACAGTCAGAACTGATATTATCTATTGACCGTGCTGAGTGAGTGTTCACAATAAGTTAGTTATATATTTTCTCTGGACAAGCCAGAGGGAGGATTGTGTGCGTGTGTGTTTGTGTGTAAGTAAGGGGAGGTGGGTTCAGAGTAGAGAAGCTGCTTTTTGGCCAAAGGCAAAGATAAGCGAAGGGGAGTGGAGGTGGTGGTGGTGGTGGTGGTGGGGGGGCACAATGGATTGAGCCAGGCAATCAGTGAGCGATCTGGGGCGGTGTTTAGTGGTGCTGTAAGATCTGCTAAACTAGCCCTAATTTCCCCTGTTGTAGGAGATGTGTGAGTTGAGGTGGAAAGGGGCAGGAGGAGGGGAGGCCTTTGGTCTGTCAGAGTGGAGTTAATCTGAACCTGGGGCAGCACGTTCACTTTTGATGGAGGCCAGAGATAGGACATCGAGGCGGAGGAGGAGGAGGGCTGGGAGGATGAAAGATCACCCACACCTGCAAGGGGCTGCCGAAAGTTACAACTCACTCAAAGAGGCCTTTCTACCGCTGCTCCATTTGTCAAGGATGATGGGGGCAATAGCAGTGAGAGCTTCACTCCATTTCTGTTTTCACTGGTGGCTCATCATATGCACTCACCGCCACGGGATAAAGATTACATTGATTTGTCTTTTCACCGGTAAATCTTTTCCAAATGCAAACTGCATATTTTCAGGGTGAGAAAAAACCATTGTGAGGACACACTGCATGTCTGTCTGTAAGGCAGCTGTGAATTAAGCCGTAGTGAGTTCTGTACACTCGAGCCCTTATGTTTGGTGAGGCAATTACACTATGACAACAAAATAAATGTAACGCGCCAGACACAAAAAAACAAAAAGCAAATATAATTTTTCCTCCACCACTCCATATTTAAATCACCGTGGCCTCTTTTTGATTTCAAGAGGTGTCTGTGTACGAAAATCCCCCATAATCCTCTTGGAGAGAAATACGAAGCGCCACCCCTTGAGGTTTGCCCTCTTTGGCCCTGCGTCTTCCTTTCATGCACTATAAGATTCATCTGTGCCATCAGGAGCTTTCGTTTAACTTATAAAGCCAGAATGATTAAAGCTCCTCTCTTTCTTGCGCCGTAAAACGTCAGAGCAGATCCAGAGCAGCCGGCTCCGTCTCCACAAACCACCATATCATAAACAATAATCATAAACACTCATTTACTGCTGCTGTGGATGTTTAAATCAACAATTATGTCAAAGTTAGTAACATAATTTCTAAGGGAATGAATGGCATCTTGACTTGGTTGGTCTGTGAATGCGTCAAGGGTCGGTCACACTGTATTCGGTGAGCGGTTGAGCAAGTGCAGGTTCCCAATAAATATGGGAGGGGAGCATTAATCCCTCTCCTCTGTCTGCTTCATCTGGCCTTTTTGCTCTTTGCCAGGGTAATGCTCTCCCCTCAGCTGGCAGCTCAGACTGCACCGGGAGCGCAGCACATCTGGATCCAAAGCTGAGGGAGGGATAGTGTATGTCAGTGTGTGTGTGTGTGTGTGTGTGTGTGTGTGTGTGTTATGTATATAAACTGTGAGCTTGTGTGTGTGTGTGTGTGTATGTGTGTGTGTTGGGCAGGTGGGTAGCACTACATGTATGGGCATATCCTCTGAACTATGAAGAAAATGCCCTCTGTGTCCCAACATGACGGGGTGAATTCCCAGGCAAAGGTAGCCGCTCATAAACAAAAACATATGGAGGAGCAGAGAATCATAAAGATTTTGTTTCCGCTGCCCCAGAGTCCCACTGAGACCCAAGTATCAACTTAAGTCAAAGAATGAGTGTATTCTGTGAGACAGCAAATCTGTAAATTATTATCCAGACAAGGGGAATAAGTATCTCTCTTCCAGAAAACAAGGCGAGCTCCCAGCTGGGAATGAAATTGATTGTGTTCTACATGTGTATATTTTAAATGAGTCACGTTGATCGTGCGCTCATGTTAGCATATTGAGATGTTTTACAAGTGAGACATGCACGCTGTGACATTCCTGCTAGACGCATTACCTTTCCAGGATCTGTGTGACGCTGCAAGTGCTCCCTCTCGTCGGGAACACCAAACTCATATGTGAAATATTTTTGTGGAGTGTGGTTAGGGGTTTTTCGTGCTTTTGAATTTCACTTGAAAATCAATTTCCATATGTTTGTCTGTGCTTTGTAACCACGAGTGCTAAGAGTTTTGAGGGCGATGTGTGTGTGTGTGTGTACGTGTGGTGAGCAATACCAGAAATTCAAGTTCTTTCTCTCAGCTCGTTCTAATGAGACTCTGGTCAAATTTAGACAGGAGAATTGCTCGTGCCATAGATAAACAAAGCGAAATCATTGTGTTTGATGAGTGAACTAAAGGAGGCCTGTATATGCACATCGCTGGTGTTAGCGGCGGCTCGAGGCTCTTGTTGAATAGATGTGAGAGAAAATGTAGGAGAGAATTCCTGGCAGAGCTAGCAGGTCAGGGACTATGCACTTTATAATGGCAGAGTGTTGTGAAAAACAAGTGAACCAGCAGCTCATAGATCACATTTCACGCTCAGGGCCAATTAAGGCTGCTTAAAAGAACGTCAAGAGCATCTGAAATGACCAAAGGTTAGTGATGGATCTGTCTTAACCCTTAACACTGTAGCCGTGGAAGTATGACTGCCCTGCAGTTTAACAGCATGTGACCAACAGCAGTCATACACGGGAGTCTCGCGGTGAAAAATAATAGGCACATCTTTACACCTTCTAGTCCTTTACACGTGCAAGCCATGTCTTCAGTTATAAACTGGATGAAGTGTTGGTCTTAGCAAGAAACAACACTCAAAAGAGCGTGTTTCAGACTCAATCACCTGTAAGAGCCAGTCATCCCTTTCTTCTGTCAATGTTTTTGAAAGAGGCACCATTTCATAGCGACTGTGAACAGCTAACTGGGGATGCTGGGTGTGAGAAAGTGTTGCTGGGATATTTCGCCACATGGAGGGCAGACCAATTGTGTGTACAGCACCGTCTCTGCAGGGATTAGTGGTGCCATTAAGTGGCGATGAGTTGCGGTGGGGGGCCACATCCCCTGCTCCCTCATTAAATTGCCAGCAGCTGCCCTTTATCACAGCTCTGCTCCGCCACCATACTGTACCATCAGCACCCTCACAGCACCCATGGTGCCAGTCTAGGACCCTTGACCTTCATGAAATCTCTTCTGGTAGCTTTAAGAAAGTTTAATTGCGGGCTATTGTGATGGATCACACTGATTTGTTCTTACAGTTTGCATGCATATACACCATTTGGGTGTATTTTTTTTTTAACATGGAAATGTGTACTGAAGGAAGAAAACATTAGATTTGCTGCATGTTTTAGTCACAAAGGAGGGGATGTGGGTGAGGAGAGGCAGAGTCAGAAAGGGATTATTAAAGCTGAGAAAACTGAGATGTAGATAGTGTTGAATATCAGTAAAATGGTTTAACTGTTTTCTACACTCAATATATTTATAGATACTGTACAATGTCTGCATTTTGTTATTCACTATTTTTCCTGTTACACATAATTTATTTAGTCTGGGGTGTTACCTAGTGATGGATGGTGACTAACCACTCAGCAGGTGATGTGTGAACACGGAGACCGGGATTGATTTGTTCTGTTCACGCAACGACATGACAATGATCATCACAGCAAAAAAACGTTAAGCTTTTCCAAGAACAGCCTTTTCTCTTACAGACACAGCGCTCTCAGAGCTCTTTAATCCATTAAAAAAAAAATAATAATCCAGCGACTTCTGTTTTGAGTGCAGATGACGGAGAAAAGACAAAAAGTGTGCGCTCACACGTGTGTGTGTGTGTGTGTGTGTGTGTGTGTGTGCGTGTGTGTGTAATATGCAAAGATATCAAAAGGGGGTCCATAAATATTCCTGAGATCTAAACTGCTTTTGAACAGAGGAGACAGAGGTGTGTTCAAACACTACCCAGAATGCTGTGCCTGAGGCTGTGGCCGTGGGGCAGAGATAGGTTGCTCTGCAGACAGAAGGGGGAAATAGTAGGTGGGACAGACAGTAATGACAAGCTCTACATGTCTTCCAGAAAACGCCCACTTTTGTGAAGTTTGTCATTTCCTTAAGGCATAATTCATTTCTGGAAGCATCGGGCCTCCATGTAAAGTCTGATGAATCTGATCTGACCGATTTTAGACCTGGATACATATACTAAATATCTTTCTTTACAAAATGACTTCAACATTTCCACTGTGATTCATAAGGAGCGCAGTAATAAAGATACAAGTAGTCTGAGGCAGTTTAGTTTCAGTAGTTTTAGTGTTACAGAGTACAGCAGCCCTGCCCCAGTCTCGGCCCCTGAGGCGACGGAGCCGATGAGGTGAGGTCTCAGAAATACAATCATACACACATGGATTTGGGAAATTAGAGTTTCACGTAAATGTAAGCATTTACAGGTGGTAAATATCCTGTTGGATTTCACGAATGTAAAAGCTTAAGCATTACACCCACAGGCTATAGAGCAGGGGAGACAAGCACACACACAGTCACCCACACACACACAGCCACCCTTTTAGGTTGGAAGTGATTTCATTTTCAATATTAAGCAATTCAGTTGTATAATTTTTTCACACCTTTGCTCGGATAATCTACTACATCTTGAAACAAACACAATTTCACTGATACGCCGTATGAAAACACAAACTGTAATATGCAATCTATGGCAATCACCTACTCAACTGGTGGATAAATAACTGAAATCTCTAACCTATGTCAATTTCTGATATCTACACCATGGAATATGAGTCTAATTTCAAGGTAATTAAGATGATCTCTTTCCTATTTATTTTTTCAATTTACGTGCCTTTTCAGTAATATCTTTTTCCATACATCACCCCTGGAAATAGTTAAATCAAATTTGTATCCCTTGAATTGGGTATATCACAAACCTGATTGCATCTGCAAATCCACCTATTTTCTGGGGTTTGACTTTAGTCATGCTTTGTGTAATTACATGGCCGGGGACAGCGATGACGTTGGAGACAACAGAATTACATCGATATTGGCTGGAGTAATCGCTCATTCACACTGCGAAAGTTTCTACCGCTGCCCTGAAGTTTACGACTTTTTCATTGTAGTGGAACAGAGATTGTAAAGATGATTGCTGCCACTCAGCCCCTCCAATCTGTTATTGAGTGCGTCGCCATTACCTGGAGAGCCGCTGTAGTTAAAAGAGAATAACAGCCATAATGGAGATCTCTATCCGATGTTACATATCTGATCGAGGGGCTTTAAAGATCAAACAGACAGCCAAACATTTGGCATTCCTCACAAAGTTTCTTTTGATGTTGTGGACCGCCTCTCTTCAAAGGTGTTGTCTTCATACCACCATGAAGATGTAAACATTATTACTGTTAATCCATTTGCTCATATTCTGTTTGCTTTCGGGGCGCTAAGGCCATATTCATTTTATGCAGTATAGCCCAAAGGAGAGGCTCAGATCATTCGTAACACTGTTTAAAAAAAGTGAAAATGTATAAAATATGTAGGAATCACAAGGTGTGTCTGCATAGCTAAATGCCTTTCGCTTCACTGGAGCTTTTATAGGAAGCAGGTCCAGACAAAAAAATGTTTAAGCTATCCCTTCTCTTCCAATCGGAGTGAAAATCCTGCACAAATTTGACAATCAAGACAAAACGTGTGTTAGATTATTGCCTATTTCTTTACGTACAAATGGAAAGCTATCACCACACCGCCTCTTAAAAACGTAGCCACTTTTAAAGTAAGCAAAGCGCCTGGATTTATGTGCAGCTGTAAAGATTTCGACAGAAACAGGTCTTATCTTTGACTTGGCTTGCATCACCTTGATTCTGTTCAGATGGAAGCAGCTATTATCTGGCAAATGATGTCTGAAATGTGGAGAATATTAATGATGACTGTAACGCATGCCCAATCACTTCCCCGGAAAAATTATAGAGGATTATTTCTGAAAGGCAGAAAAACATGCCGCTTATTAAATCATACCCCTCACCCCCCCCCTCCCCTTTTCTTCATGCTTTTCATGGGTGGTCAACAGTAATCAGTTTACCGTCTGGCTCTTTCAGGGTGTTAAGACATCCACTTTTCATTTGCACAAACAGTATGATAGTTTCAAGCACCCATTTAAATTAATCCCCCTTAAAGTTTTGTGCAGTCCCTCTAGAAAAAAAACAAACCACCCACTTTTAATTTTTTTTTTTTTTTTTTTGTGAAAAAGGATTTACCCATAATTCTCATTGCCTGCATCCCTTCCCCCCACTTGCAGAAAACACATCTGCACCCTTTTTTGCGCACACGCATTGCAGGCACACACGCGCTGACGCACACACAAACACACACTGTATAATTTATAAAGCCTAAGCTCTTTCAATACTCCAAAATGCCAGATAAACTTTTCTCATTTGCTCCTAATTTGGTCACGCAAGATAATGCCAACATCTGAAGGCTTTTTAAACTGCTTTTTAAAATGCATTCCTGAAAGGAGCTGGCACTGGCACCTCTGCACCTTGTCAGCTCCAATAATTATTTCCAATCCGGAGCTAGCCCTTAATGTGCTGATTAATCCAGCCCTCTCCTTGCTGTGAGATGCATTCAGCTCCATTAATTTTTCAAAAAGGCCTCACTCTTTTTTGCTGGGAGCCCTGCAGATGTCAGGGCTGTGGCAGAGAAAGCCATTAGAAGTTAACACCTCCCACTCCCCAGAGACTGGCATGGACTTTCCCCTCCCTTATTCTAATGCCAAGCAGCCGTATTAAGGACGTCAGCTGCCAAGCCTGGCATTCCCTGAACTTGGACATCACCATCTAAGCACCATCCCCCCAAAAAGAAAACAGCCTTAATAAGAGTGGTTTCAAAAACCAACATAATGAGAAACAAGGCTCAGTCTCGAACAAGCAGTGTCAACATCTTCGCTTTCTCTTCTTGGGAATATTTAGGATTCGCGTTGATTCTCATGTCGTGTGTCACCGTTCTTATCCAGACTCTCAGCTCCAAGATTCCCAGCCAGGTTTCAGATCAGCCTCTGTGAAAATGTCCTTTAGAACAACTCACTCACCAGTGTGTTCCAATTCAAAGCGATTTCAAATCTGTGCTCCAACCTCCTCTCACTCCAGAGCTTTGTGCTGCTCCCCCCTCATGCAGACTGGTTACAAGCTGTCTGAATTGAGGAAATCCCCCCCTTCAACCAGCTTTTATCTTCCGATAGGTAGGTGAATGGTGGAAATTAGGATTCCTGGAGAGACTTGGGATGGAGAGAATAGAAACAAAGACTTCCCCATGTCGGGAACCGATGTCTCTTTTTCCACTGCTTTTCCCTTTCATCCCAAGGGCTCCTGTCAGACAGAGGGAAGGAGAACCAGAGCACATATAATACCTTTTAAGAGGCTGCCAGTTCTCTCCCATGCGATAAGCTCTGCTCGAATCACAATGGAGTTTCAGGACCCTGCAGTCACCCCACTATAGGCCTGAGAACACACTCCAGCATACACATCAACATCGATATGCAAGATGCATTGAAATATAGCACTGTAGCTAATTGGACATACAATGTTGGTTCCAAACTACCCTTAAAATATCACTTTTCCAGTGATCATTTCTTCAAAATCATCTTTGACTCAGAGTGTAGTCTTTTAAGTCATGGTATAGCAAAGAAACATAATATTCAGCATTAGTCTGACAATCATCTATCTACACTGCGATGCCTAGGTTGCCAATATGGAAGTGTTTAATTCCATTCAACAGTGGAGATACTATGTATACAGTATTTCGTATACAATCCTCACTGCAAAGTATTCAAAAATCTGTATAAACAGAGGCAGTGTCAAAATCCCAGCCCTTTTGAATGTTAATGAAACGGAGGTGTTAGGATGTCAGAAATCTGTCCAATAATGATAACAGTACAACTCCTGTTTACACTGAGCACGCTTCAGCTCCCAAAACCCAAAGTGCAGCCTCATTTACGTGCTAATGTGGGGAGGCAGATAAAGGACGGAGGAGCGATCACATGCCCTGTCAGAGAGTCACCCTTTGAACCATCCCTCATGCCGGTGAAGAGGGGGGAAATTAAAGAGCCTCAGCAGGTTTACCACCTTTCAAACACAACTCACACTCCACTCAAGTCCTCACATTTGTGACAGAGAGAAAAATAACCGTGTGTTACTGCCGTAACACACACAGAGGCACAAACACAAGCTTTCAGAGCACTGTCGTTTTCCTGTACAGAAGATTTCCTTTGACAATTAATCCAAATGATTGTTTGGATGGAACAGAATTAGGTTGAAGTTGACATAATGTACAAGACAGAGCCACACATACTAAATGCTTTTTGGTGTCAGGTAGGAGTGCTCCTAAATTGTTGGACAGTTTGCTAATTTAACTTTCTGCTTAGCTAAAAGTGACTGAAATGACCGGTTACAAACACACAGATTAGGTTCAGGAGCAAACAATGAGCAAAATGACTATGTGCAATGTTAAAGGTGTCACTCATAGATAATAATATTAGTCTATGAAGCGTTTTTTTAGCATCTTCAGCTCATTGTTTTGGTTTCATGGGCCTCAATCTGTACTGTTTTGATTGAGTCCCACCACTCTCATCAGAGTTGTTTCCAGAAGTAGCGGGCAGCTGTTTTAAGCAAAAACGACGGCACAATTAGCGGCATGACGAATTTAGCTGCTGAGTTAGTGGAGACTAAAACATAACTATGAAGAGTAAAGGTTGGAGTCACATTCGTCAGCGCCACATAAATGATAATGTTGCTCTGCATCTGTGAAAAAACGCAACTGTTCGCTAACACGTCCGCCAACAACTTAAAAGGTGATGCCACTGTTGTGTTTACTCCATACTGTGCTTCCCTCCAAATGGCCAAAAAAAAAAAAAAAAAAAAAATCAATTATAGCAGGTTTAAAATAATTGTGGACATACAGATGAAGCTCTGAATCTTTTTTTGTAGTTTCCAAACAAATTATCTCCTTGTTTTACTATCTCAATGCGAGTGGTGTGAAATTGTACATGCTGTATTAAAGAAGTGAAAAAGCTAATTTCATCAAGAGTGGATTGTGTAAAAGGTTTCCAAAATTGTCCACCACAGAGAACAATACAATTAACAAAGAAGAGGAAACAACATGCACACTCCCAAGACTTTCTTAGTTGTGGTGCTGGAAGTAATGTAGGCTCTAAAATTAAAAATTTACTGCTGCACACACAATTGTAGACTATTCTGGTGTCAATGTTTCATCTTCTGACCTTTATGACATTTGTCTTGAGGTCAGAGAGATGAAACATTAACAATGCCAAAATGTTTTGACTATTGCAGGAAAGAACTGTGAATTAAACACCGTGACGCTGTCTGGATTGTTCCAGTTGAGTAAACCCCACCCATCTGGTTCTCCGAGATGCTTAAAACAAATGAACTACTTTGCTGACACTTTATGACCTCGCTCTGTTTAGGGTTAAAATGAGGTAACAGAGGACTGATGGAGCATGAGCGTGATCCCAGCTGCGCTGCCTTTCGGTGGAGCGGCTACTCTCGGAACAGGAAGCGAATTCACAAAATCCTCGTGTAGCGTTTAGGTGCACTGAAGTCTTGAACAAATAGGCCTGGATGTTCTCCATCACCCTGCGCCCCGGACCTCCTGCCTCAGCCATCTTGCTAATGAGAGCAGCCAGCTAGGCCACATTAGTGGTGCTGCATTAACTGTTCCCACATGCTGCTGAAATCTAAAGTAATGCACCTGTAATTTTTCCTCTGTTTGTTAATATTTTACATGCGGGTCGAAGGTCGATGTTACTGAGTTTATAAGGTTTGTGTGGGCCTGCGGTCACAGTTTGATACTCGTGTTCAGTTTTCAATCACATGCTTACAGTTTTACAGACACTGACTGTTCTAACTTATATGTGGTTGTGTAATGTGTTCACATAATTCATAATAACGCCCACATAAAAGCACACAGTCTAACTCGGAGGTCATTTCATGGTGTAATAATTTTCCATCTGTCTGATTTTGTTCATGTAAATGGAATACTTAAAATATATGACTGATTGAACACGTCTGTTACAGTCAAGGCATTTTATTTTCATCCCACTATGCACGTTTGCTGTGAATGCTGTAATACGAAACGATGTGGTTTTTGGTAACATGGTTACTTTCCTGACTCAAAGGGAAACTGCCCACATGGGTAGATGAAGGTCTGATTTGTAAGATATTGGTTCCTTTTCCTGTAAGTCCTGGAAACGGATCAGTCTCTAAGAGGCATAAATGTTGAATAAAATTGCAGTGTAATTATTCAGGGGAGATTTGGAACAGTGGAACATTTAGGCCTTTATCCCATGTATTATGCAGGGAATTAACAGCTAGAGAGCTATCTGCATTTGGCAAGAGGAACTAAGTAAACACCCCGAATGGATGAACCAGACAACCTAGAATCACACAAAATGCAATCATTAAACTTTCCTGCATTTTCATTAACTTTTGGGAGCCGTGTTGCTGCTCAGGTTCAGTACAGTTCCTCAGGGATCCTGTCAGTAATGATGTGAAACCCATACACACTGTACTGATGTTATGATGCATAAAACAATACTGTGGAGAAAAAAAAAGCAAAGGTACTATGACTTTGCTTTGCCTCTTTCTTGCTTTTATTTGCAGATATTTTGGCCGTGACAACAAAAAAATGAACCCCCAATGGCTGGAGTTCAGAGAGGGGGCAGGCCAGATTGCAAAAGAATTGCTTTGAGTGGTGGATCGGCATTGCAGGAATTTTTTAATTTCCTGTTACTCAATAATTCTGCTCTAGTTAGGTCCTTGGACAACATCCTGCACTGTACCTTGTCTGATCAGCTCAATCCATTGGACAGATGCAGGGGAAACATGCTTTAATCCTTTATCATTGGCCTGCGACGTGGTGGCCCTGTGTGACTGGCCTGGCAGGTAGGAGACTGGGTGTAGTTACTTAGGAGGCGGTCGAACAATGTAGTCAACAATGTGATGTCACACACTGGGGACATACCTCAACACCCCCTCAACCCGCCGTACAAATGATTATTTCATCCTCCAGGCTTTTTATGATCTCACAGTGATAAACGGGAACGATTCAGCCGTCTTTTACTGGGGAATAAAGAAAACAGTCAGATGAGAAGCAGAACGAAGTGAGCCGTAAGTGCTTTACAGTGGGGGCGTTGACTTCCAGGCCTCCGGGGCCGTGGAGCTGGTTCTCTTCTGAGGATCTTCCCCTCCTTAACCTCCACCCCGCCGCCCTCCCCACTGTGTGCTCGTCATGGCTGTTCAGGGTCAAATAAATCACCTGCCATCGCAGGTGCTGACCTGTTGTTTATTAGTAAATGTCTAAAGGACAAGCTTTGAGAGGGGGAGGAGTTGGAGAGAGGTAGTCAAGGGGTTAAAGCGCTAGTCTTAGGTCTTAAGGTTGATTTAGCAGCCCCTCTGGGAGGCTGCTGTACTACCCTGAAGAAATGAATGCCAATAAAGCCTGCAATGACTGATGTTTGAGAGCGTCTTAATTGTCTTGCTAAAAAGAAAGACTATGGTATGCAGGAAGAAAATGTGCTCTTGGTGCTGGGAGTTTTCATAGGGAAAACACACTGCACATTAAGGTGTTATGAAGACATTACAGCTGAAAAATGCTACTGTCAAACAACCATGACCGACTATTTGACCACAATCGCAGAATAAATCTATCGTTGTTGCACAGTGAAAAACTTACAGCATATTTCATATTTGAACTTCAAATGAAGATCTGGACAGCACTCCAAAGGTTGAAAAATATCTACTTCAAGAGTTCACGACTGTTTTTAAGAACCTTTTTAAGAAGAGCTAAACTCAAACATCTGTGCTTTAAAAAAAAAAAAACTAAACCAGCAGAAACCATTCCACACCATTTATTCACGTGTCATATGTTTAAATGGTGGAGGATTATAAAGGGATTATTAGATGAGAATGCTGACTGTCAGGAATGACAGACACGGATGAGAATGTGCAAAATTACTTTCCTCATTGCTTCATAACTGAAACAATAAAGGAATATAACCTTTGAGACAAGCCAGGATTGACAGCTGAGCTCGATCTCCAGCTATCTAATAAATTACACTATTGTCTCTTCACTCTTGACTTAGTCTTCTGAAGCATGTGAGCTTGAAAGAGACCAAAGCACTGGAGGCCTTAGCATAACACTCGCGCTGCCACCATCCAACAATGACTGGCACCTTCCACCAAAGGTAAGTCAACCTTAAAATTTTTAAATTAAAATAATGATTGTCTAAACATTTATACACTCGATTTCTGTGTACATACGCTTTTGTCTAGACAGTGCGTTGCCATAAAGCTGACAAAACAACATTAGCCTGCGAGAGCGGCGCAAAATATCAGTATCAAATGATGTCATCTGCCCATGTAATGTAAAGCTAAGATTGAGCTCGATCAATTAGGATTTGCAGTGGAGCAGAAAATAGCTTATGACAGAGCTAAGGTGGAAGAGTGTATGAGGAAAAATAAACTTTTCCTCTGACACACACTCTCTACCTTTGCAGATTCACAATGTAGCCACGCTGTATGCATTCATGTACTTATGGGAAATATGACAAAGGTCTTAATGGATTGACAGTTTTGCAATAATGTCTGCAGCTCTGAATCATTCAAAATCAACAACCTCCCTGTTGAAATCCTTTTAGAGAGAGTTTGTGTCTCTCACAGTTGTTGATGTTGTAGAATTTCAGGTTTATTCTGCTGAGGTGTTGCCTCAGATTTTCGTCACATCAGATCTCCTCGAGGTCCATGCCTATTTAACAGGATTGTGAGTGACTATCAGAGCATACTAATGGACAGTTAAAGTGCAAATGTAAATACCTCTGACATCTTATTTATGTGATGCATCACTGTTGGTACTAACTACTGCCTTTTTCTCTTTACCCCAACCACAAATGTGACTGCAGGAAATGCAAAATGTATTATTTTCTGTGCACTACAGGCCTCCTACAAAAGCACGTTTACATTGGCATGAGTGTGAAAACCGAAATTAATTTATTCAATAAGCAGTTCCATAAATTTACTGTGTTGAATCTTCCGTGTTGTGTAAAAACTCTTAAATAATAAACTTTGCGAAAGAGAGAAAAATGTGTTACAGTGTCACCTTTTCTTACATCAGTTTGAAATTTACTGTGACACTTCTGGGACTACATAGTTTACTACTTACACTGAAGGAACATTGGCTGAAAAATCTGTAAATTATGACCCTGTGTAAGCTGAGGTTGAGGCAGAGGCATAGTTGAGGCTTCATAATCTTCAGGCAAAATCTTCAACTGTCACATCAGTGAACCTGTAAAGTCGATCTTTTCACAGCCTATAATTTGTAGCAGATATTATCAGTATGGATATCAGTGTGTCAGAATGAGTTAAATGATGAATCAATTAAAATGACTTATTACCTGCTCAATCTGCCTTATCACCTTGATCTGCTTTCAAAAGCAGCGTCTTGAACAGAAAACTTCCTCCCGGTAAGCAAGTCTGTACAGTGGGTCAGTCCCAGTGACAGCTCAAATCATGTTTGTTATTGTGCAAGAGGTTGAGAGCTGACGCTTTGACGGGCAGGTGTAATAAGCCAGGGAGTTTAGATGTCACCCATGGGCGCAGCCTAGGGCAAATAAGGCCTAGTGAGCGTCTAAAGATTCCTGCGCTATAATGTAACTCTTTGTTCAAGTTGTAGTGCAGAGATGGGAATATGTTCATGCTTGACGTGCTCTTGTAATACTGGAGTAATGAGTGTCAAAAAGCAATGGCCATTCCAAATACCTTTTGGCATCATGCGTCACTTTGGTGTCAAAACCACAATCCAAACGCAGGTGTAGCTGTAATTGTTTCACTTAAGAGATTGTGATTTATATCAGCTGTGAGCTTTGAAGTGCGGGAAACTATGACTCAGTCACTTCCACATCAATATTTTTTTTAATCAAGCGATGTTATATGTTGTTATATATGTATAACTGTCTGTCAGAGGAACTGGATACAGACTGAATAAACACACGGTCCTGAGTCTGCATGCATAGTACATAACTACAGCATACAGGAGTTAATGGCAGCCTGCTCGACAACTGGCAACAGTGTGAATGATCAATTAATGACTGACTCATTTTTAAATAATCACATAAACATGTCACACAGTATTTTTCTTCTTTCTGCTTATATCACGACGACACAAACTCATCTTTCCATGTTTTTTTTTTTATCTACCCTATTTACGGGGGGCGTGGTGCACTCCACAATGCTAAATGCTGTTAATCCTCGCCCGAGGGCCTCAGACAACAGAAATACAAATTTGCAGCTTCCTTAATTACCAGATTTCAAAAACAAACAATAAATCTGCCTTAGATAGAAAGGCTGGTGGAAAACAAACAACCTCTGGGCTTACAGACGGTTATCACCATATTCTGATGTCTTAGGAAGATTAGCATAAAAGCCCACGTATACTGTGGAAAAGGAACTGTGCAGAGGTTGTGACACTTAAGAAAACCTGGGAATGATAGTTTCCTAAAGTTAATACATTTTTGCTTTTTGGAGCAGAAGTCGGAAGAAGTTTTAAGGTGGTTGTTTTGCGAGTTGATTGAGAGATACATCTCAGTCATTGGAACAAGGTGTGTCTGTTTCACGCATGAGTAATACCTCTCACAGGACAAAGATGTGCTCTGTTCTGTGCTGACCACCCGAGTATTGCAGCCCAGCTTTTGAGGTTTTGATTATATTTTATGAGTCCTAATTGTGACTGACCTGGCCCGCCGGTGGCTTCATTTCATCTTAGGGAAGAAGGGTCCGGTCCTTCCTGCTGACTGGGGCATCTCGGCCGATCAGCGTGGCTGTCTGCTGACCTCCACCTTCACAGGACGGTGAGGGACACGTCTCAAGTTCATCCTCCCCTTGGGTGGTATGGCTCTCAGCTTACCTCCACCTGTCCGCTGGGGCCAGCTTCTCCCTTCACCCCTCGCCCTCCAGCTTCTCTGTGAGACTACTTAACATACCCGGCTCAGCTCCTTTTACAGCTCTTAAACAAAACTCTGCCATTGTTTACCAACACTAATGCGCGGAAAACACTGCTTTCAAGTCTAGTTATTATGTTGCAACGTAAAATGTTGAGTGGTTGACTTTTTCTAAAAGGAAGTGAGTGAAGCTATGGATTAACTAAAACCTTAAACCTCATACGGATAATAAAATATTAGTTCAAAATGAGGCAACACTGAGGACTTTTCTCACTCTGAAGTCCAGTGGCTGGTGCTCTCTTTAGGTAGTAACATAAGAATGTGAGTCTAACCCTTTATTAAACTGCAGATTCCTCATTGTTTGTATAACCCCAAAGTGACTCCAGAGTCACATTTGTTCTCTAGGCCTCTGTACAGCGGAAAATGGCCGCTGCATGACCAGATCCTCTTTGATGCAATAATGAAAACAAATGAGTGTAACATGATAATATATTGAGGAGTGCCGCAGTTTCAAAGCCGACATCGCGGGGAATTGAGGTGCAACCAGGGAAACACTAAGCTATGTTTGTCATCACTCTCGACATTGTCTCTTGCACAAATTATTTCCTCGAGTTCACTTCAGAGTATTAGTCTTCTTAAGGGTTCAATTAATCAAAGGAAGCACGGCTCCATATGCCTCTGCAGGGTGACTCTGACTGACCCCGGCATCACTGAGGACTTAAAGCCATACTTTATTGTATTTCTGGAGCAAGTCACTTCTTTACACTCTATGTAAACACAAAAGAAAACTGCAAATCATGTTGGCGAAATACCATTTGAAAAATAAAACATTTTAGCAATCCCAATTGTTGCTTAAATAGGACTCCCTAGAACTTATGACTATTAGAGCGCTCTAAATATGGTAATCAGACATGACCCAGTTTATCATGTGTGAATTGAGTTATTGATCCTTTTTATTTACATAAACATCATTTTATCTTTATCTGTTATTTACGTAGACTCTTGAGTTATTTCCTACAAGCTCACCTGTTGTTCTCATAAGGAAATCAATGCCTCTCTCTGGCGGTATAATAACATTCCCGCTGGAGAGTAACAGCTTAATTCACTCTTATCACTTTTGGTTGTCTGGCTTCCAGTCAAGCTGGGGTCCAAGAGGTGAAATGAGTTTGGCAACCTCAACTCCAGGCGCAACAAGAGAACACACATCATGGTACAGTTAGTGGAAAAAGAGAGGGAAAATTGCCTGCATAAGCAGGAAAGATAGAGTTTCATCGTCATCCCACTAAAAACGCACACTCGTCTTTGGCAGACTTCAAACACTTAATCGGCAATCATTTTTCAATGAGCCCCAGAGGAGCACATTTTAGTGCTCCACCAAACAGTCTGCTGCTTTGTGCTCTCTAATCCCTCACGGTTATGCATCATGGGGAGCCAGTGGTCGTTCTTTAGGCGGAGGTTAACCCCCACCTCCAGACTCACAGACAAGCAGACAGACAGACCCACAGCACTGCTCCAGTCCTCTCCTCTTCTGCCTCTGCTCTACCTCACCCGCAACATCTGTATCCATCAGGAAACACTCACTTTCTATTGGTGCAGCCCTCAAATTATGATTGTCTTTTGATCTGGAGGCTGGACAAAATGCAAATGAAACGTGATCCCATAAATGGTCTTCTCATCTGCCTCGTTAGGCTCTATGAAGAGGTTTCACCAGCCCCTTGGATTGAGCCCTGCCTCTTCTGGACTTGTATCACACATGTGACTGACTCACTTCAGAGACGCCCCCACTCCTTCCCTGCCCCAGCAAACACACACACACACACACACACACACACACACACTGGCTTCCCTTTAACCCCTGCTTCACTCCCATCTCATCTTTTGCTTGTGTTCACAATGTGTGGCATAACGCTCAGGAAAAATCATATGCAAGGAAGCCAATAATCTAAACAGCACTTAACCTGGCCGGTGGAGGAGAGTATTTGTGTGATGAGAAAATCTCCAGGCTCTGGCTCCGTCTCATTAATGAGAAAAGATGAGCGTTCCCCACTGCAATTAAGAGTCAATCTCCTGCATTAACTCACCGCCCTGCGGCCACACACACAGCACAAAGACAACAGGCCATCCCCTGTCACTCATTTTCCTGGGGTGAGCAGTGCGGAGAGCACTTCCAAAATAGATTAAATTAGATGCTCTGTCCTTCTGGGCTCACCTGCTGAAACCTAAACTTGGGGAATGCAGTACTGCGAGGAAATGCAATGAATGCAGTTCCAGCTCTGTCGGACATTTGATCATGTCACAATGATAATTCTAGTGAAGCGTCCCACAGAAGAAGATGCATTACAGTCCTACATTTAGGACAATGGGCCTTTTTTTTACTGCAGACATGTTGAACTGTCATAGTAGGAAAACACAGGTGTTACTAATTACATTAATGATGACTCTGCTCTATTCATTTGTCCTGGTAAGTCATGAGCAGTGAGCCAACATGAACAATACGAGGAGCCAGAAACTAAAACAGCTAAATGGAATTCAGCCATCATTCATTTTATTACTTCCTCCTCTGCTACTTGGAAAGCGAAAATGGACTTGTGCATTAACTTAAAATCCTATCTCAGTAAAACACAGTTTTGAGCTTTTGAGCTTAAGTCACGTGCTTATTACATATTTAAAGGTGCCATGTGAAGTTTTTTGTAAACAGTGTTTTGTTTACATTAAGTGTTACCCCACAGAATGCATTGTATGTATTCAAAAGTTTCTCCTCATAAAACATATCATAAACATGTCGTTTTTATAAAATATTTTAGGTGGCTGGGACGCACACTCTACCAGGTGAGCTACCGAGGTAAGCTAACGTCCTTACTGCAGAGGGTTCAATTCCAGCCTGGGTCTCTCTCCCCTGTCTATCTCTCTGGCTGTTAATATCTAATAAAGCAAATAGAAAATGCACATAAAATATCTAACAGATGCTTCTTCTTTGCAGATCTTGCTTGAAAGCAACATATGAATGGTACCACTCGCATGTTTGTCCGTGTGCACACGCCTTCTCCTGTACATCCATGATACAAACAAAACAGAGACCCACCACTGCCCTATAGCACTACTACTGGCCAAAAACTCCATATTTCACATAATTCCATCCACTCCTTGAAGGCTGGGCGCCTGAAGTGTTTGCCTCTCGTCGTACAAAAAAGCTGCAGCATATGACACTATTTTAGACTGTGTAACACTCAATGGAAAAGCAGGTTTGGATGACTTAGCATTGCAATTTGAACAGCAAACATCATTAAGCACTCTAAGCGCAATATTCATCAAACAAGATTACCGCAGCACTCAAAAGGAGCGCGATGGCAGGCGACAACAAACAGACAGTCATTTCAAAGACGAGCACACTGTGGGCGTGGTGGGAGAAAATCTCAGCATAAATAGTGAGGATAAACACGCCACTTGAAAACCATTATTCTGTTTATTATGTTACATCATCATTTTATTGCAGGACTAGAGGACCAAACAGGGCCTATGCATGTCTATTGTGGCTGTGTGTGTGTGTGTGTGTGTGTGTGTGTGGTGGTCATGGGGGTATTTAAGAGTCCACCAGAAAACAGAGGGACAAGTGGAGGGATGGGAGATGGGTGGGGTGGACTGGCATAATGAGTGACATATTGTGAAATCTTTACCTACAAAGCAGAGTCTTCTTCCATGCAAATGAGACTCACTCGATAAGGATCTGTTTGATGGGACACATGCGGAATATGAGGCAGTTAATTCCCTCATTAGTATTCCACAGAGCTGATTGGCAAAGACCAGAGAGAGCCAGCCGGAGAGCATGTCTGCAAAACCCAATATTGATTTGTTTAATGGTGTCAGGGAGTCAAAAATCACAAATCTCCTGTCAATTGTTTATGAGGCTGTTTAGCGGGCCAATAGATGCCCCTCGCTTAATTAATACCTCATTACGGAGATGTGATTATATGCTTGA
Organism: Argyrosomus regius; assembly: GCA_946959425.1. Taxonomy (NCBI): domain Eukaryota; kingdom Metazoa; phylum Chordata; class Actinopteri; family Sciaenidae; genus Argyrosomus; species Argyrosomus regius. Next base: position 20,422,731 of record OX336894.1, read on the forward strand.
ACTGTTAATGGGGCCCCTGAATTTCAAAGACCACCATAAAAGGTGTTTTGACAAACAGAGCTGGGGAAAACGCCATATCTGATGAGTCTCAGTGTGTTTGTTGATTTGGGACTCGTTGTTTGTTTTCTTCCCTTTTTATGCTTCCATTATCCACGGGGCATCCATGCTGGAAGGCTCCACGTTCTCCTCTGGTTATGTCTGATTCTGCTTTCTAACATCCGACAGCATTATTGTTATTAAACTGGCTGTTGCATACATCAGGTAAATAAATGTAATAAATAGGAAGGAGTAATAAAAAGTCAGCGCCAAGTAGTAGAAAAATCAGCCGTACTGACAAAAAAAGCTATTAAATAAAATGTTGACACTATCGGAATGTGTCTGCGGGACACATATTTTAGAAATGATTATTGACAAAGAGGCCAATCCAAAAAAAAAAAAAAAAAAAGCATTAAACATCTTGTTACAAATAGCAGAAAAGCGAGGGGGGCTGATGTTCACCTAGGCGAGCACACATGGCTGATCTGAAGGGCTCTCTATTTAAAGGCCCATAAAGAGAGTGATAATGGCATAGGTTTATGAGGACTCAGCCCAGTGAGACAGGCTGTTACTGCCGCGGCTGCTGTTGTTGTTATTCCCACTGTTCCTCGATGGCCACTAAAGCGGAAAAATGGATCCCCACTTTGGGCTGAAATATGAAGCTGGGCTTATTCTCCCTCTCTTTCTCTTTTTGTGTGAAAGGCGCCCAGGCATTTGCCTGCATGGTTATGGAGTTAAATGCTCAGCTCCATGGCTGGGCTTCTGCACGGTTCCCCCCCTCCATTTCATTCCCCCTGACAGGATTAGCAGGTCTCCAGTGTTAGAAATACATTAAGTGGACCTTTGCAGTCACTTATTATGCCTGATTATGCAGCTGGAATGGGGAAGGTAGGCTCTGTTTGTAGTTAAATAACTTCTCAGATGCTTTTTTTTTAACAGCAGCAATCTTCAAAGCATGAACGGGTCAGTGGCTCAGGCACAAAGCTGAGATTGATTTCCACCCTCCTACTCTTTGTTCCCGTGGTTTAAAGAGGACAGGTTCTACTAAATTAGTTTGCCCGTGTTATTAATGGAATAGCCAATTAAACTCCCATACAGTGGTGTCATGGCAAAACAATGCAGCGGCACAGCCTTCCCACTACAGTGGTTAGTACAGCAGGGTTAATGAAATGGTTAACTTATGCTGATGTATAGATAGGATTAGGCTCCATCTGGGCAGTGTGCCACAGAGTCCCAACAGCTGTCCATCCGCAGAGTGACGCATTCGAAGGATCTTCTCAGGTCCAGGCGATACATAACAGCGTATCGACATCACCCGAGACAGCGAACGTGCCGAATGTTGACTTCTCGTGTTTTGACAGCTGGGACAAAACAATCTGAGAGTTTTGAGCTAAAACAAGTGGACGATTTAGCGGAGTCTGAGAGAGTTTCCATGAAATCAACGGAGAAAGTGAGATTGACAGGGGAAAAAGGAAAAAGAAACTGCACTAGCATAGTGTAGCAAACAGTGTGTGTAGGTGTGTGTGCATTAGGAAATTGAAGATTGGGTATTTAGGTGGGTACAGAGGTTGTCTTAGTGTCAGCGTCAGTGCTCAGATTGTCCAAAATGAGAGAATATTCATTGTCGCTCCAACAACGAAACCCAATCCCGTGTTCATCCTCCTTACTTTATTTTCTGTAGCGCCAGCAACATTTGCCATTTTGTTATTCATTCATTATCTTGACAATGTAAATGACTCATCACATTTAAAATGTCTCCCTAAGGTGAACAGACCCCAGGAATAATGTGAATGAAATCACGGGCATTTAGGTTACAGCCCAGTTCTCTTGGCCTGAAAATCCCAGTTAGACAATAATGCAGAGCAGAGGGAAAATTAGTCTTCCTCGCTTGATGGCTGTTATACTTGGCCACTTCCTGACCCACTGTGAATAAACTCCAATTTATGGCAATTATCCATGTTAAAGACGGCACCCATACAAATTAGCAATAATGCCAGAGGTGATGAGAATGTGCGAGCTGAAGTTGCTATTATCATATTCTTCAGCTCGAATACCTCACATGTACAGCAGATCACAGCTAAAAATGACTTTACACATGTTATCTATAAGGCGAGTTATGCTAACGCTAAATTGATAATATTTCTATTTATGTCTTCCAGAGGAGCGGTGTATTTGTGGCGACAGGGAGGGTAAGAAATGGCTTTTCTACCCAGAACAGCTGACACAAGTGATCCGTTATTTCTTAGAGGGGAGGTCAGGCACATGGGGCCTCCACACATCACACACCTCGGGCCATGACCACTCAGCAACGCCCTCCCCATCCCGGGCCCGGCCCTGTCACATCTGGCCCCAAAGACCCGGGACGTTTTCTTTCCCCTGTTCAAAATGCACCAGTGGTTCCCATTTAACACCTGTTCGCCCTAATTTCCATTTTCGGGGACGCTGTGGATTTCAAATCATTTATCACTTCCCAAAGTGCTTCCACATGTGCGCTGCCTTTCCCAGTGTGAGGGGTTCCTGCCTCCGGCCAACCTTTTCCAAATGTATTAAAATTCAGTTTGGTCCAAAGAAGTTCAGACACTGATGTTTCATTGTGGTGATGTCTGGTAATTATTAGTCTAAATTACGGCTCTGGCATGTGACTTGACAGGGTGGACTCCATGTTTAAAAGGAGAGATGGGGCGAGGAGGTAGGGCCAAGGTGGTCTGTTAGGCTTTGTGCACTTTTATAACCGTGTTCCCCAACACTGGGATGTCAGTCAGACTGAAACAGTTTCGCCACCGTGGAAACACTTGTGTGGTTAGGGACCTGAGAGGGTCCACTGGGGCCCAGTGTGGGGCGGCTGGGTGAAGGCTGTGTCAAAAGCACTCCACTGTGAGGGGAAGACTCCCACATCGAGCTCTGATGAGCATTAAATACCAACTGCAGTCCAGTTGATATTCAAGGTCAGAGTTCATATTGTGAAACCAGGATTAGATCTCAAAGTGGAAAACGATTTGAATGAAAGTGAAATCAGATTATGTCTTGGGGCTCTTTGGTCAACAGTCCCCAAGCCTCAGCAGCACACCAACGGTGAGTAATTGGCTTTGACAAAATGGGACGGGAGACACGCAACCTACTTGGAAACTGTAATGTGATCATGTTGTGCATATTGCTTAAAAACATAGACATGTTGAAGCATCCCTCCCACGTATACAGTGGTTGTGTTTTTCATTGTCAAGTCAACACCTTTTTAGAGCAACAGATTTAAAGACGGGGGGTTGCATTTGCCTCCCAACGTACGCAGCTGAGTTTCAGCTCTGGCAAAAAAAAAAGTTCCAGAAATGAAATAAAGAAAAAAAAAACTGCCAACAAGTTGTGTTGTCATCACATTAAATAATATCCAAAAATCATGGTAGGTAATGAGAACCTTATCGCCACATTTTTCATGTTCAAGGGCATGTGCTACAGAAGTGGAAATAGCAATATTTCCACAAACACACAAAAAAAGAAATTTATTCAAATTTAATCTAATTAAAAGAGGAAAATGTAACATTTGTGTTTACAAAGTAAGTTTTTTTGACGTCGCTAAGCTCCATCTTCAAGTGGTGAATGTTTGAAACTGTACTGTAAGTGCGCTTAATTAAAGTGGGCTGTGAAAATGTGCACTAATCAGATATGGTTGGTAACAAAGTCCATGAAATTACTAATTAGAATTTCATTAAAAGGTACTGCTTTATCATCTGAGGAAATCGTAACCTTTAAAACGCTTTCAGGAAGCCAGTATGCCTCTTTAAATGGGCTAAAAGAGAGAAACGGCTGGCTTTTGATGTAATATCTCATTTAGGATTTGAGCTAAATTGGACCATTTAAACATGTCATTGTTTTGGACGTAATTTATCAGACTAATTAATGACAGTTATTGCCTGGGTTTGGGCGGCTGACAGAACACCAGGCTCCTGCAGGAAGAGATCACAAAGACAGACGTTTAGCTTGGATGAAAACACACCATTAGGAAGCGTTTGCCAAGAATGAGAGCCACCCCTTTTTGATTTCTTGTCCTGTTAGACTAGCTTAGATGATTAACAATCGCATTTCAAAGTGTCGTGGAGAAGACAGAACATACACAGTTGTTTGGTGCTTATTTTAATCCATGTGTGTAATTTACCGTTTTATTACAAAGGTGACAATTCCAGCTCATAGACATTAAATATCCTTCATACTAATACCTCATTTTGCTTTCCATCCTGTTAAGTAGATTAAAGTTTGCATCCTATAGGCAGTATAGTGTGTCGTCCACGTGACTGACTGCCTGATTACTATTCCTCCCATCAGTTGGTCAGGATGGGCTGTGTTAGTTGAAGGGATCATATGTCAGCACTCAGGCCTGTTTATCTGAGGGACAGAGGCAGTGGAAGAAAAGACAATCTGTTCTTCTACTAATGACTGGCTGATTTAAGCCCCGCAGAGTTCACTCTTTTATACGAGGACTCACAAGAACAGAGAATAACAGGCAAACTGTCGACATTGGGCAGATATGTGTAGAAAGCTGATTAGTTGATAGTTCGCTCCGGTAACACCCATGAGTCAGAGGTGAGCACGGGTGAAAAGTGAAAAGTAATACTGTAGACTTCCCTTGTGTCATGCCCTCTGCAGAGGTGCTGGCCTGCTGCAGATGTTGAAGAGGGAAAGCCGTCGGAGCAGAGGTGCATGATGGGGCCACAAATTGTCAGTCTAACTGGATGCAGTTTCAGTCTGACTTTACGGTCTGACAAAGTTCAAATGAAATCATGAAACTGATCGAGTTCTGCTCCAAAGTGGGAATTCAATCAAACTCAAGGCTCACATTAGGTTAACTGCCAAGTGTGGTGCAAAACAAGGCATGTCGGGAATGCAGCTGTTTAATTTGCCCTGCAGGCTTCATAAACCTTTGCCTTTGAAATACCAAGCACGGTGGCAACATTCTGTCCTACCGTGTACATGTGTACACATGTAACGTAGTGTTTCTCATGCAACATAAATTCTCACCAGATGAGCAACGGGATGTGATTGTAGAGATTATGACGCAGGAAAAGAAAAAAAAAAGAAAACATCACATCACTTTGTCTATATCTATTATATATGTGTCTATATCGATTTCTTATTTATGGATCTGTATTTCCTTAAATAATGCACACATTTTTAAAATTGAAATAAAAGACCACTGATGAAATTGATTAGCACAGACACTTTTGTTGATTGTGGTTGATGCCTGAGGCCAAATGATGTCGTTAGTTTGATTTGTGGCACACCCTGGTTTCTCAAGTGGAAACTAATTTGCACCTTTGCGCGGGTGACACTTAGGCATTAGCTTGTGAGTGTGTCAGTACCTGTAATTAAAGCAGATGGTCAAATAACCCTGTCAGGACTGTTAACAAAGTAGGGCCTCTACATGGTCCTAATTCCCTGCCTGTTTGCAGAGATGAGCTGCTCCTCGGCCAATTCCCCCTGCACGTTGTTACAGAGGAGTTGTTTTTTCACTCCGTTTGGGCCTTATTAAAGCTGTGGCTACAATTAAGGCATACAGTAAATAGACTTGGTTGAGGACAACAGAGAGGACGTTTAGGCGACAGTCTCTGTGACATGCCAGATATGACCTTAAATGACTTGAAATGAAGCCTGTTAATACCAAGCTGCCTAATCTCCACAGCACAGGTACTCATGTTTGAATAACCTTCAATCAGCCCCCCCCCCCAAAAAAACGAAAGAGCTATTTCCTCAATAATTTCCTTTTTATCCTGGAAGCAAAGAAAGAAAAGAAAGAAAGAAAAAGAACAAGTAAACCATGGGAGGTCACTGAATTAAAGCTGTGACAGATCTTTAAGTTAGTGTGTGGTTGGGCTTATATTTGAAAATAACCCAGCGAGATTCTTATTAGGGCATTTTTCTCTAAACTAGTTCCAAATTTGCGTTCCTTCCCCCTTAAATTGTGAGATGTGTTTAAAAGCACCACACTGAGATATGTGCTAAATACCAACTGAGCAAAAAAAAAAAAATCCCCATATCTGTCATTAAAAGGATCATAGAGTATAATCATCGTTTTACAATTGGAACACATGCTGTAATAGCGCATTCAACAGTCCTGTGCAGTCACTATACTTTCTGACATGATACTACAGCACATAATGCAGCCTGTAATTATCTGTTTCCTGAAGGTGGAGGGCTGCGTAAAACTGCCATGAGCTCCCCTGTGCCTTTCATAAAACGCTTTTCTCCTCTTTGGCAATCACTCGCGCAGACTGACTCACTGGGCTTTGACAAGGAACTTAAGCAGGTTCACACCAGGAGGGGCAGTAGTACAGCAGCCATCTGGTTAGGAGAACAAAGAGCAGTAAAATATATTGCACACCTACTCATGACTTACTGTACAAACCTGTGTTCTTTAACTTACTCATTCACTTTGGTGAGGGATCGCACTTGGACTTATTATAAGCTTCCTGGATATATATATATATATATATATATCTGACTGGACTGCCATCATACCAAAGCTTCAATATCAAGCCTTAACATGACCCTTCATCCCTGCAATCCGCTGTGAACAGACAGGAATACATGATACCCATATCTTTTAGCAGTGTGAGATTAAAGAAGCTAAATAAACATAATCAACACAGGCGATAGTGCTGTTGTCCACTGACTTATCTAAAAATACTCTTGTGAGACGTCATCACCCTGCTACTCAGATTGGCGGGGGTACTGAAGTGCTTTCTTAATGATACAGCAAATGGAGGCAGGGAGGGAGTGTGTGTGTGTGTGTGTGTGTGTGTGCTTGTGGTGGTGGAGGTAGAGCAGGAGGAGAGAAAGAGAGGGTAAAAAAACATTAATTATTAGCCCCAGTGGGATCTCTTATATTCTGTCTAGCCTGGACAACACCAATTAATACAGCAATTATTATCCTGGCCCGTAGCACAGGGTTGACTAAGCTGGCTTGCCTTCTGACGATTATGGCGTGAGGGGAAGCAGCAGAAGAGAGGCATGCTGGAGCGAGATTATTCATCTCACACTAAACCCCTGCTTTTATGATGCATGGGTGATGGGGGAGATAGCCAAAAGAGCCAAAGAGTAATTTAGTCTGCACATTTCAACTCAGCATTACTGCAACACAATCTCCCTATAGATTAATTTCTGTTGGGTGTCATCTTTAGGGGTGTAGGAGAGCACCAATTCGATAAAGAATGAACCGTGCAGACATTTTCTCATATTTCACCCTCCTCCAGAGTAACAAGCAGGCCTAAAGCTGTACTTTAAGTCTGAGACCCACTAGATCCTGTGTGACAGGTGCACAGTTCACAGTGCTAGTCCTCTTCTTATACCCCCGAGGTCTTATTCTGGGGCTGTGACCCAGCCCTGCACTGCATTCATTTCTTAAACATTGTCTTTTCCCCCTCCCCTCTCTTGGCCCTGATTCTTAAGCAGTGGACGCAGATGTAAGCAATAGCTCCACCTAGTTTCTGCAGCGCGGCTCTCGCCCATGCACTCCTTTTGAAAGCAGCACAGACGACTGAATGGGGCTCGGATGAAAGAAGATCTGCCGTTTCAAATAAAATACTGCTCCCATATTATCCCCCTACTCCAGTCAAATTATCCACTGTGCTCTATTCTTTCTCATCATCTTTTTGGACAGGAGAGCTCTCTGTCTCTCTTGTTCTATTTTTGCGCCTCCCCGTCCCCGTCCCCGCTCTCCTGCAGTGACAGCCCTTGCAGGAGCGTCTTAAGCACATATGCCCCTTTTCCCCGCAGCCACTGTAAAATCTGTGCTGACAGCCAATGAAAACAACACGGATGCTTGCATGTTATCTTGACATGGCCATGTTAAGCTTCGCTCTCATGATGCTAAATGGTCGTCATAAACCTTTTAAGATCTGCGCGGCCTAATATGGACTTTTATAAAAACATTATGCTGTGTAATATGTTTAGGTTGAGCGAGGACATACAGTAGGCAGCCGCCGCTTGCTGTCACAGAGCTCAAAAGTCTGTCGTTTTATCAAAACAATGCGTGCGCTCTTTTCAAAAAGAAGCAGCAAGGTGTTCACATAGATGAATATTCTGTCCTCTGAATGTACAGTGTTTCATGTTATTCGATTTTAATTTGAAAAATCTTTAAAATCAGAGTATTGATGTGGATTTTTCATGTCCTACAGTCTCCTGCTCTCTAATCTATCTCTGCTTTTCTATGGGATCAATTGCCAAAACAATTACAGTCTACAGGATCTCGTCTAACAAGCCCTTGGAGTACTTAGAATGATTAGATGGCGGGTATTACATGAGGAACCCATCTTTGGATTAGTGATGAACACAATAAATTCTGAAATAAGTGGAGGAATATGTACATCCCTTTGATGGAAGACGCTTAGGTGATTGCTGCCACGAGAGGATTTGTCAGCATAACACAGGATCTCAAACAATAATGTGTGTGTGATAGGACACCATGGAACACATTCATCGCCCAATTCACTGCCTGTTGTGTAAATGGATTTCTCCTCCAGAAAAACCGAGCGAAAGGGCCAGGAAGAATTCGGTTTCATCATCGTTTATTTGAATACATGAAACCATCCTCAACATCACCATCATCGAAAAAACGAAAGCTGCATTTATTCCCTTAAAAAAAAAAAAAAGAAAAGAAATCCTGCAAATGTCTGCCTCCTCCAAGAGATCACAGGTTTCAGTTAGTAATTGGTACACGCTGCATGCTCTTTCCAGCACGTCCGTCATTTATTTACAGGGGTGTTGTGTTGCGCCTCAGTACAGAAAACCGGCCAGGCCTCTAAGAGGAGGCGCTGTCATTGTCACTGCGAGGTGTAGGATAACAGCTCTTGAGCAGGTTGTAATTAGAGTGGCTGAGGTGTAATGAGGGTGCAAGATTCCTGCTCCTGGAGCCGGTGCCAAACTGGACCAGGGTGCCGATGGCACACCGTTGAGTGGCATCCCAGCCAGAGCGAGGTTGCCACCTCGCTGTCTCTACCTGTGACTTGGAGCAGCTGAGCGAAAACCTGACAAAAAGGCTGCGTCGTATCAGAGGAGGCTTGGATTGGAGTCGCTGAATATTTTCACAATATTTTCTCAGCAGAACTGGAGAGGTTCCCAACAGGTGGTAATAATAATAATAATAATAATAATAATGAAAATAATAATAATAATGATAATGATCCAGAGGAATAATAATAAAGTTGTTAAAGTGATTCTCAAGTGGAGAACAGAGGCAGTGCTTTGGCTCCAGAGAACATAATGTAATGTAAGACGTGAAAGAATTTGTGGTTTACTGATTGACTCGTAGATGAAAATGTTTGTTCATCCTGGATGTTTGAAAATATTTTCTGGCAAAGTCCCCTTTTCCTATGGTCACATTTTAAGTTGTACACGTACAACAAACACAAACACACACACACATACACGCACACACGCCTCTTTTTGCACTCTTGGCAAAATGAAAACTTCTGTCAGAGTCAGATTGAAATTTATATCAGTTTGTCAGGCGCAAGCCAAAAATGATCTTACTGCACATTATTTTGATAAGTTTGGTGCCAGAGATAGAGAAGAAATAGAGGAAAGAGGGAGGAAAGTACCCCACACTCCACACACCAGATAAGTGCAGAAGCCAAGATTCCTCATACTGCTCCATCAGTAAGTGCTCAACCTGACCCTAAAAAAAAAAAAAAAAAACCTTTTGGTGGAGATGCTTTTTTGCATAATATTCCTCCCCCAACTATACTCTTTAAACTGCACCCAATTTTCTCTGACAAGAAACAACATCAATCGCTCCAAAATATTCAAAAACAATCCAGCTGCACAGTGGGCTGTGTTTATTCAACACTTAAACAGCAATGCACTAATTTTGTTTGTTTTTTTTGAAAATCATGTGTTGGTTCTGTACACTAATGGGTGTGTGTGTGTGTGTGTGTGTGTGTGTACGCGCCTGCTTGTTCGCTAACTGTGATGTGCCAGGAGTTCGTCAAAGTACAGACTGCTACTACCGTACGTGATTGAACTTTTAAATTAGTTTGTGAGCAGTTCTCCATCTGACACTTTGGAGACAACACAGCTGAGGAATCGTAATGAGACGAGGAGGTGGAAAAAAAGTGTTATGTCAATAAAGTGTTGACATATAATTTTCTTCCCTTATTTATTTATTTTCTTAATGAAGAGAAAGCCTTTATCTGTGGCTGAACCACCACCATGAAATTCTTTTCTTGGCTCTGTGTGGAGTCAACCACAGTGTAACCCAGTTACACCATGTCAGAGCTGCAGCACAGAGCAAAGCGCCTCATTACCGCTTCTGCTAGAGAACATAACCACAATAAAACCACCCCTTTCCACCAGGGCAGGCGGCGGGGGCAGCCACTGTATTTGTGTCCGGCCCCAAGGGTGAAAGGAGTGGGCGAGCTGTGGTTATGCTGGCTGGGTCGAGTCAGGGTTGACTTTTAGTGTACTCTAATGTTGTAGAATATGAAATACTGTTACAGTGGAAATTATGATAGTTTAGGCCCATAATGTATTTATTCCTTACTGTACTTTTACTGAGTGAGACCATTTTTATAGTGTATTATATTCATTGATATAACAAGAACAGCAGTTAACTCCTTCTTCCTTCTGTCTGGAGTAAACTGTAAACTGGAGCTGAGGAGTCTGGCATGCGGTGAGCCAGTCAGGGATGGGCATTTTCCCGAAGTCCTGTCGGGCTAGTAGGAGCAGACCCCCACGGGCCATAAACTCCATAATGTAGGCCATCACAGCAGCTAGCCCGTGTAAGTCTGACTTCTGAGGGGCTTCCAAAATACCATGGCAGCACCTTCATTTCCCCGCCACTCGCCAGGCAGCCGCAAGAATGTCAATACGATTGAAAGAATGTCTCGGGAAAATGTCGAGGGGATTAATCAACACCTGTACTCCTTGGATATGGATTTACAAATGGCCTCAGACTAAGAGACAGTGCAAACTAAGCAAAGCGAGACCCCTGGATTTCATCTTTCTCTGCATACATCTGAATATGAGCAGAAACGAGGAAGTTTGCTCAACCAGGCAAAAGCTTGAACTGAAACCAGAAAAATGATTTATTGTTTGTCTTTAATCTTTATTGACTGACATACATGTTATAGATGAGTGCATGTGTTAAATGAATGATAGGGACAGGTTCATACTTATGCAGTGAGGTGACATATTGTGACAAGATCTTTGAATGATGGCTAATACATAAGCACATATTAATGATTATTATGAGAATCATTTGTTTCCATGTGCCAGTCGTAGATGTGCCGTGGTGGTAATAGTATCCAGATCCTTTATGTCAGTAAAAGCAGCATTACTACAGTGTAAAAAAAAAAAAAGACACGCATTAAAATTTTTACTTTGTACTTTAATGTTTTATCTTGTCATGGTGAAACTAATTTGAACTGATTCTATATTTTTATGTTTGTAATTAATATCTAAAACTGGTCATATGTTTGTATTCAAAACTTTAACAAAAGAGGACGGAAGAAACTAAGAAAGTAATTTCAATAAATTTGATATAATGGAGTGGAATGAAATGGAAATATTCAAGTAAAGTACCTCAAAACGGTTCTTAAGTGCAGTACTGGAGTACATTTACTGTGCTTTGTTACCCCTCCATTGCAAATGTGCTCAACATTAATAAAATGACTAGTGATTACAGCTCTGCAATAATTTAATAATTTACAGTGTTTCAATACAGCCCTATGAAATAATGATCAGTCAAGTCAACTTGACACTGTTACATTATTCTATTTACTACATAATTTATTAAAAGCAAATACCAATTTAAATCTCTCCAAAAATGAGAGAAATTATGGAATAATCATTTTAAAGTACCAGTTTTATCTTGCCTTTATTACAGATTTTGATTATTATCGTGACAAAATGATAGCAGCTGTTAACTTCTTTATGTGCACCTTCAGCAGCAATCGTTTTTGTGCAATCTCTCCCAAATGTCTGCATCCAAACCTGTGAGAATAGGTATCACAAATTCATCTATCAGTGCGTGCACCTATTACATTCACACTTATTATAATGAACAAATTACACTATATTAGTGTGGCAGACGTGCTTTGTGACCTAACACTGAATAATATGCAGCTATGTTGTCTGTGCTGATATGTAGAGAGCAGATGATGTTATGAGGTGATAATGACCGTGCCGGGGTAATTGCTCTGCCAGTAGGAGACCTGTAATCATCGCGCTGTGATTATGTAATGGACCTTGCTGATATTGAGCAGGTGAGCTGAGAGCAAGTTGATTCATTTGCAGCATCCACAACAAGGACCTAATTTACATGCACATGGAAATCAAGATCACACTGCTATTAAGACAATAAAGGCGGTACAAGAGGACCTATTTAAACCTCATGTGTGTGTTATTACGAGTGTGTGTGTGTGTGTGTGTGATCACAGAAATATATGTGGAGAACAGTGTTGTTTATTAGTATCATTACAGATCATTAGATATGTATTTATTTAATGACATTTCTTAAAGTGTCATCAGGTTTAATTGGTGATTAAGCTTGAGTTACCTAATCACGGGTGGCTACTTAAGTGAACTATTAGAGCAGGTGTCTTTTATTGAGTCTTGCTAAGCTTAATGACAATATTGTCTCGGCCAGGCTATTGGTAATCAATAAAGTCATGTTTGCATATCAACAAAACCACTGCAAGGCTTTTCCAACTTAAAGGATCAAGCTGGTGATATTCTGTGACCAAAACCAACAATGAATTAATCCTACAAGCAAGTATTGTCTGATATTGCATATTCTTCTGTGCCATAGAGCTCCACTGTTGTCTAAAAGCACATCATTGGACTGGCTGACACGTTCCTTCATCATGCTGAACACAGGCACTGTAGTTTATTTTGACTCTGTCCCACATACACTGTCCTTCTGCTGACTTAAACTTAATAAAACATGAAATGTGTATTCATCCACAGCTGAAAATAGTCCCCAACAAATGCACTATTTACTCCTGTTTAAAAATTATAGTGGCCAGCAAACTGATGAGCTTTTTAAAAAATGAATTTATATTTGTGACAAACTTTTAAAGATTTATTTAGATATTTGTAATTATTTAGAGACCTCAATCTCCAACACTTCAGCTACATCAGTTGCACCCAATTGCCTTTTCGCCTGTGTGTCAGATGGAGGTGAGAGTGGTGAGAACGTTGAGCAGAGCTCGACCTCCCTCACACTGGCAGACACTGAACCTGTCTCACCCTGTCTCACCCTTCACCGGTCGGACACTATGTCTCCCCAAACAGGAGGATCCACGATTCCCAAGCAAGGTGCAGCGCACTGCCCGTCACTGCCCACCTCTTCATTGCTTGCACCTGCTAAAACATTTGAGGTATTTGAGCAGCAGGGCAACACATTTGCTTTTCATTTAACCTGCCTTTGGAGACCTTTGAAGTACATAATAGCAGAGCAGCATAGGTCCCCCTCCCACCCCCCTTAATCATTTACCTAGTAAAGGCACATTCTCTGCAGCTAACCCATCAAGCGGAAAACGAGTTTGGCCCGCTATTTCTTTCTCCCTCCCTTTTTACCCTCCCACCTTTCCTCCCTTGCTCTCTCTCCCTCTCTCTCGGCCTGTTTTGCTCTGTGTGTGTCACTCCCTCCCCTTCCCATTGTGAAACCCTCATGCATTTGCTCACTGACTCTACTGTATGTGAATGAGGGAGGCATGGAGCCAATTGTTGGCCACGTCTGGGCGTGAAAGGTTTCAAGAGATGGTGTGGCTGGCAGCCCATTGATACAACATGGCTAATTATCTTTTGCGTCCAATCATGAAGAAATTTATTGGCAGAGGGAATGTAGCCTTTGTATTTTGGGCAAGATAATGAGACTTGTGTGCTTCAACAAGGAAAAAGATCTGGTTATAAATTCGAGTTGGGACCAGAGCCAGATTTGGCCTAAATGTTTAATCATCCTTAGTGATAATAGCATATGTTTTAATTTTTGCTTGTGAATGTCATTATTAGACAGATGGGGCTGCCTGTGCGTGAATGTGTGTGTGTGTGTGTGTGTGTGTGTGTGTGTGTGTGTGTGTGTGTGTGTGTGTCCAAGGGGGAGTGAAGAGAAGCAATTAGAGTTAATTCTCTCACAACTGTAATTTGATTATTATGTATTAGATAAATCCATTGGCTTTTTATTTCTTATCGGAGTTCTGTGAACTTTCTGGAAGATATAAGAAATATTCCCTACAAATGAAACATCTGTTTATGTTTTACATTATCCTTTAATCAGAACCACGGAAGTGAATGTCTGGTTTAGATGATTTGGGCAATTCGCATGGCAACCGAATATATATTGAATAAACGCTGTGACGAAATGCTCCACAGTGATGGCTTTAATGGATGAACCCCTGGCAGTCACACACTAACTACCTTCACCTGTGAATGCTCACCTGGACCTGGGAACTTTTAACAGACATTATTACACACATTGAAGACACAGCCAAGAATCCGAGGATGTTTCGCTGGGAAATGTACTTAGGAAATGCCCCAGGGCAATTTGCCCCACCAGCTAAGGCTATTTGTACATTGCAGTCCCTGTGAGTGGGTGCAATAACAACAGCTGGGGTTACAGATGCAGGTTTGCATCCTGTGTGCAGAAATACAATAAAAATATTGCCCAGCAAACTGTCTGAATGTCTGCTACATAGCTTTGTTTTTAGATATATGTCCATTTACATGAACTTATTCTACAGTTTGCAGACAGACAAGCATTGCAAAGAGATCTCCTTTGATTCCAGCAAACTGAAGATACAAAGAGCACTACTCTATGATCACTGACTAAGTGTCAATATCAGCATAAATGTTGATCCTGCCGCCTCTCCACTGTGTCTGGTGGAGTGCCATATTCTTCTTCATGTCACTTGAACAGCACGGCCTGGAATTTTAGCACATATACCAAGTGCTAATTTTGTCATTCAAGGCGCAGGCTGTAAAGTGCAGTGTGGATAGTGTTTTAAGTGTGCACTGCATCCAAAGCGTGCTGAGAAACAGGCTGGGATTAGCAGGAATCTATGACCAAACTTTGGTGGGTGTGTTAGGGGCTAAAAAAAATCTGCCCAATCAGTGCTCTCCCTGCTATGACACACTGAAAAGTTTGATAAAGTGGAGTGTTCAGAGTTCCTGGAAGCAAAATTGTCCAGGAAATGCAAAGTTGCAAGAGTGAAAATAGAGAAATCCACATGAGCTGGCAAAAACACACTCTCTTTTTTTCCAAATATCTGGAAGTATTTACAGTGTGCAGATCATGCAGTATTCTGTGAGTTCTCATCAACTTATCTTTTTTTTTATTCACAGTACGTAATTATATAAGTTGCAATACACACTTCCATGCAGTAGTGACGGACAATGTCACTACTGCAGAGGTGTGCTGTTATGTACAGCTGACCTGATCCAACCAAGCAGAAGACAAACAGCACAAAAACATGATCACACTGCTTGCAAACACTGGTTGCACAACAGAGCTCCAGTAACCACTGTTAATCTTACAGAGCTGCAAGAAGCATATAATGCTCCAAAAAGCATGTATAATATCTGCCGAATAAGACTTCATAACAATGATTGTAATCACTATGAGGAAATGCACCCTTCCACAGGGGAACTAAAGAGCACAACACTATCTCCTGCACCTCATTTGTCCAAGCTGTGGATATTTGCAGGCTTTCTGTTTTTCCTCAACACCTAATATTGATAACTGTAACCAGGCAAAATGGATTATCAAGAGCTTTAACTTGACATTCATTCACACAAACAAGGTTTCAAATTGAAAAAGTAGTGCTGATTTTGGACATTTGAGTGGACAGCTGTAGTCATCACTCTACAAAAAAAAAAAAGTGTTCAAAATGCCCCTAAAAATCTATCTCTAGCACGGCCAAGCCTCAAAGTTATTTTACAAATGATCACAGAGAACAGAGCAAGATAAATGCTTTAACATTTAGACATGGCCAACTATAAAATTTAGAGCTCATTAATCTTGATGAAACGACAACTTAACCAGTGACCTTCTCTCTATGTTGACTTGCTGAGTCTTCTTTGGTGGTTGCGTCGCCAAAGATGACGCTGGCTGTACTGAAATCAGTAGCAGCTCTCTTTGTTACATGTTACAGGCCTTCTGAACCAGCAAGGCATATTTGCTCCATCACTCACTCCATTGTTCAAGATTCAGATCCACATCGAAATCCTCTCGCCTTTGTCTTCTTCCAAGTCACATGGCTGCCTCCCACTCGGCAAACTCTGTTAGCAATTCCAGCCGACCAGGCTTAAAGGCACAGACTGCAAGCAACCACAATTATCTCAAATGTAAAATGTCATAACTGATGTAGGTTCAAAGCTAAGTGTTATTTAAAGAGCTATTCAGAGATCCATTTTTAACAACCTTTCTAACCAGTAAAACCTCTCTGGAAAACTAAAAGTAGCAAGTGGTTCATTAAAACCCACACATCAATAAAAACTTATGAGGTAAAACAAACATTAAGGGAGAGTAACAGGGTGTCTGTACACATCACTGAATATCAGCACACTCAGTCGTTCTGGTGCTATCAATGTCAGTCACATCTCCTCACTGGCATTTTACTAGGGCCCTTGAGAGTTTCTCTTTAATGCTCAATTTAACACAATCATGGTATGAAAGGACCACCTTCACCACCTGGCTCTTTCCTTCGGGAGAAAACCAGGCTGAGGATCAAACTCTTGACCCTGCTAACTAAAATTGTTATGCCCCCTTACAAATGAATCTGATATGCATGCTTACTTAACATATCTCCTTTCCTCTCACCATAGCTCCTGGTTCATTTGGGCATTTTTGCAGGGTATAGCTAACTTGCTGGCGCAGCTTCTGTCAATCTGGTTTGATTTATAAAAACACTTTTGACTATACAGTCTACTGGAAAGCAAATAATATGGGGTATGGCTAAAACTGCTTTGATTCACAGATGAGCTAACAATGAACAGTGACTGGACACATGTCTGTACCTGACAAGCATCCTCAACCTGCATCTAGAGTTTTTCATTAATCTGGATAGTATGTCATAGTCACTTAAAGACCATTTCAGCGAGCCCAAGCAGAATTGCCCCCGAGAGAAAGAACAGATATTTCCCCTTTAGTATTTGTTTGTGTTCATATGCATGACTCTCTCTCTCAGTTATGTCAACCAGAACTAAAGAGCTTGATAAAAAGAGCCAATCTTCATGTTATCTATAAATCCCAAATAATAGGGATGAAGTGAAAAAAAAAAAAAAAAAAAAGATGAAAAAGGGACATGGGGCTTAAAATCAAATAAATCACACCTGGAATTTGGTCAAAAACTGGCAGAGAGCTCCTTATATTGCACTGAAATTACTCCATTTGTTCCCTAAGATATTTTAATCCCGACTGACCTCAAACTTCCCATGAACCAGGGCCTGAACAAAAGGCCGCCCACTGTCCTTGCAGTAAATCTGTTGTCTCCCTTCTGGGCCCTCAACAGGGGATCATAGATCAGCACTGCTCTGCAGCTTGCTTCAATTTACTCAATTAACTCTGGTAAAGCACTTGTAAGTTCTGCAGATGTTGGTTTATTATCGAGGCCTAAAATGTACAAGTGGGTTCAGGAGCCCGGGGTTGTGGCAAGGTTCACAAAGGGGGGGAAGGGCAAACTAATTTCAACCCCTGGTTTTAGTAAAGAACATAGATTATGGTGAGTAAGGGGTGTATGTGCATCTACAAGCTGGATGTGCCTGTTACAACCTGTACATTTTGACTGCTGTTTAAAAGATCTCAAACCAAAGTGATGGGAAAGAAGCTTTACAAAGAAATAATGTAAAACTTTACATCCAGATATTCAAATGAGGCAATTAACATGTTTAATTGAGCCACTGGAACGACAGAAGTCCACTAAAGATGAGCACACAAAATGTAAATGATTTCCGCTGCTGCAGCTGTTAAACTTCCAACCCGCCTGTCTCAATAAAGTACTCTGAAGATCTTAGCCACATGAAATGGCTCCGTCCCTTAGCCTGAATCATTTACAGATGACAAACCTCAAGTGGCTAGACGTAAATCATGATCGTGATATTATTGCAATGCTTAAAGTTATCTCAGAAATGACCTCGCACCTAAATAATCTGTAAAAATGTTTTATATATTTATCTCCTTCCAGTTATCAGAACATCTCTGATTTGCTAAAGCATACAACTCTATTTTTTGTCTACTGCTAACCTCTCTTGGATAAATCAAACTAAAAGTGACGTGAGGAATGTAAAGTATACAGTAAGGAGGATGCTAATATTAACCAGGTGCGGTTACCATCATCATAAAACATTCTGCCGACACCATCCATGTGTGCCCATATATTTCCTTGCTTGGCCAACTACATTTCAATTAAGAGCGGCAACACAGGATGACATTCATAGTGCTTTAAAATAAGGTTTTGACAAATTATTTTCCTCTGTCAGGCTAATATGCTAACTGCAGGCTTGGCTCTATTGAGTGAGGGCTTATCTTTGTGCAGTTGGTGAATCACAGGCCAAGTCAAAGTTGGGAGGCTCTGCACCAGTTTAATGGCTTGCCAGTTGATTTTAATGTGAAAAGTATTGCTCGTACGCAGGTACAGCACATATTTCTAAGAACCTCACTCCTCCTAAACACATCATACCTAAACATTGGCAGTCACATTGTTCTCTGTGGGTTTGACTTCTCTTTCAAGATGAAGCATTTTATCAACTAAGCAAAGCTGATAACTTATTTTGCTGAAACTCATCACTGAACGGTGGAAATTTTAACGGCAATGTCAACCTTTGAAATGTTGTTGTTTTTATGTTATGATTACACAAGTGATGAGCATACTGTTTTTAATTTTGGCAACCTTCTCCTGCTGACATTATTACATTTCTGTACATTTTTAACATTTTAGGATAGTGTCTCTCAGAAAATGTTGTGGAGTTTAATGGAACAGACACTGATACAGGTCAGTAGCACTTCTTGTTCATCCACAGCTTACCAACTACATCATGATTTATTATATATCACCGGTGCCTGTTACTCATCATATTTCTGAAGGTTCTTAATTTTTGTTTTTTGTAGTTTTTTGTTTCCAGGCAGATTTTATGCCCCCACACATTCAAAAAGTGTTTCCTGGTGGAAGAAGAAACTGATTCCTGCAGTTTACAGTATTATTTACAGTATTATCATAACCTAAAAAGAGAACACCATAAAAAACATTCTTGATTTAATTATAGCAGTAAAAGCTATTTGGGTGACCTTTGTGATATAACTCCTGCAAAACAAGAGGTTATGGCTCCAGAGCATTTACTGTAAAACAGATTAGCGCTATGCAAATACAAACTATGGCATGCGAGGCATCATGAAAGAGATGAGTCTTACTGTCGACATTTTCCCCCATTTAAAAGATGAAAAGTAAGACAAAGTCTTTTGGGAGGCTATAAGAAGGAATTCCCCGCTAATGATATTCCCTGTGGGAAGAATGTAATTTATTCAAGTTAATGCGTCTTATTTTCTGTTCAAGGTGTATTCCACGGAATTACCAAACAAATTTAATTGTTAATCCATCTGCTTTGAAACAACCAAGATCTTGTTCAATAAGCTCTGAGTCAGCTTGATCCAATTATGCTACAACGGAGACATTTGTAATCATTTGCCATCACACCACCCCTGCAACCTACACAGATACATGCACAAAACCGGCTTATGCTATTTGGGAGAAAGCATGAAACTTGTGCTTTGGTGAACACCAGGGTAATACAAACTGTTTGAAATGAAGCGGTGACCCCGGAGAGTTTAAGGTCAGAGGTCTCGGGGTAAGAATTGTAAATGACATGTTCACCCTAGGGCTTTTTCTAATAACTTTTTGAGGAGAGGATGAGGCCCACTCATTTCTTCACTGTCTTCATTGACAGGTCTTTGGGGAGTGATATGCAAGTATGGAAGTGTAATGAACTTGTTTTCCTTCTCTAAACCCCCTCGCTGTCTACTAAATCACTTGTGTAGCACATGAGCCACCATCCTCTCTCCCACAGCTGCACTTGCTCTGAAGCTCTGAACTACAGAAAGTGGTGTTGATTGTAAGCAGATACAGACCTTCTGTCCAGTCCAATGCTGAATTATTGACCATGTTTTACCTTTAATTGTAAAATATGTAGATAAAAAATAATCAGAGTTAAATTATCACTATATTAAAGATGGGGTCAGTCATACTGGAGAAAGGCAGTTGACTGTTGAGTCTTATTCTCAGGTTGTCAAGTCAGAAATAAACAAAGTGTCGGTGACAGGTGGTGTTCGTGCTCCCAGGTCATCAAATACCAGCGCTTTGGGTTGGCCGCTCAAAGAGAATTGTTTGTTGAGTCCCATTCCTAACGCCACCAATTGTGTTGCGTGGCTCTCTCCGAGCACTGTTTGACAGGGACAGTGCATATTAATAACACTTCTGAACATTTGCCAGAAAGGCCTCGGGCAGGCGATAGCTGAAGGCACACATGTCAAGCATCAAAGCATCAATAAAAACATCAAAAATACAATCAACAATAAAAGCAGTGGGGAAAAAAATAGACACAAGAGAGATAGATCTCACGACACACAGAATCAATAATATCATGACAACAATCTATAAATAGAGTTAACACAATGTTGGGCCTGATGAAATGTGGATGCCATGCTCAGAGACCAGTGACACGTAGAACAACAAACAAGGAAACACATCACTGTTCTAGTGTTCATAAGTTGGATTTCTAATGATGTGGAGAGGGGATGATTGTTAGCACGGTTTCTTATACATTGTGGTGAACTGCTCCAATTCCTCTTTATGTCGGTATTTGATGACTTTGGAATGAGACTCAACAATCAGCTCTCCTTCTCCAGTGAGGCTGACCCCACTTCTAATAATGACAGAATCTGCCCATTCTTCTATCTCTTACTGCTCAATCCATAACAGACTTAGCTTGTCATAAACTATTTTCTTTGAAGTGCTGTAAACCATGACGATGTTTGACATCCCCTCGACAGACCAGTCAACCGTCTCATCTTGCATTTGTAAGGTTCTGTATATTTATATTAATAAATATATCATAGTGATAAATATTGTTTATACACACTTTATATGGCATGACACTAATTATAGCATCATTCTTCTTTGGTAGTAAATTCTTTCTGTCATTTGGTCACATAAGTTTCTGTTTTCAAGTTTAAAGTTGTAATGAGGCTGACAGATAAATACTGTACATTACTCTCTGTTAGTAAAGCAGAAATTCAGCATCCTGAACTCTGAGCTGAGGGTAAATTAAGCACCAATATGGTCACATAAACTGCATTTTGATTTTTAGTATTCCCTATTAGTTGCTGCCGTGCTTTCTTTCATCTCTTTTTGAGCTTTGTGTTGTGGTAAATGATATGTGATTACCACGTTAGCTCCTCTAAACATCCCTGTGAGGCCTCTGAAAGATGTGAGATTGCTGTGTCCGTGTCATATGCCGCACAGGGTGAAGTCGTGGTTTAGACCCAGGTCTGCTCCTGGTTAACTGAGCAGATCTTAATCTTCTGGATAGACTGAGCCCAGCAGCATCTGTGGTATTTAAAGAGGATTGATGGGCAGCATTCCTTGATTTTTACCCCTGCCCTTCCCCGTGCCCCTCCTGTGATGTAATGACATTATCAATTAGCCCCCATTAATTTAGCAAAAACAAATAAGCACCTCAGTACAACTCCCTTCAAGCATGTGGTTCTGATTTCCTGAATGTTTGTCAGTGGCCGCTGTTTGGTTAATCTTTTGGCCAAGGTGGTGTGACCAAGAGAGGTCATGCCTTTCTCCTCCCTTCAACTCGTTTCCTCCTGGTCCTCTGAAGGATTTCTTCCAGTTTCTGGCACACTGTTAACTTTCCTAAATGTGTCTAACTTGCTTTCTCTGCAGCCGTCTATAGACTATAATTATGCTAATATTTGGAATAAGAGTCAGGAATTTAGTGTGGCTGTAGTTTGGGTTCACTTAATGAAGTGCAGCACATGCAAGCCGGGCTGGAAGCATTATTTACTGCTACAACTGTCGCTCACAGCAATATCAGTATCATTTTTAATTGTCTGTCTTGTTGACATAATGACGTAATACCGTTTCACACAACAACATACATGGTTGAAAGCGAAAGTAACTATCAGCTCCACGGTGGTGGAGTTGGTTCTAAAATGTGGAGCGACTTTAGTAGAATGGTTACAAAAGATCATGGCAATATGTAAGAGGTGACAACTAAATGGGGCAAAGCAACAAACTGATTTCACCACCTCAAACAGAAGCATCCAGCTGAGCCACAAGCTCAACAGCTATTGTGATTTCCAAACCAAAAATATGATTCATTATTTGTCATATTGTCAACGATGTCATTATTGCAGAAATACCCTGAAATGTTAATATTATTTTAGGACCACTCCAACTCTCCTCGTCTCTTACTGCTGTTGAGGGAGAAGTTAAAGCTCTGAACAGCAAACACACAATAGCCATTGCTACTGTACATGATCTGGTCTAAATATGAACCACTTAGTCACTGTAATTGGAGCCAAAACAAGTAACACAGCCAATACAAGCACATATTCACATATAAACTCTGTACACACTCTACGCAGTGACAGGCCGCTTTGTGGTTGGATTTCAAATGTGTGATAGTCTGAGCTGAAATACAATACTCTTTAGATCTGTACACCATATTGTATTTATGTTGAACATCTGGTAACACTGTTTATACAGCGCAGAGTACAGCAGCTAACTGACAAACATGAACAGCAAAGAAAAAGCTACAAATTACATTTGGCAATGTTTTTTTTTTTCAGTCACTGCTGAGAATATAGTACAGGGTTTTGGAGAGTCAGTTCAAGGGGACTAGCTGTAGCTCACCTACTGTAATTTATCTAAAAGCTAGAGGCGGCAACTCAAACCTGGAAGTCCGGCCAGCTAACTTAGGATGACTTGATTTATTTCTCTGGGCAGTGGTAATAGATTTTAGCGAGAAAAACTGTGGTTCTTTTGCAACAACCATTGTGGCCTAACTCAAAGATTAAATCTGTTCCCACAAACAAATGTAGGCTATAACTAAAAGTCCATTGTGCTGTTTCTAAGTGAATCAGTGAAATGAATGATCTCTGCAAATAGCTATACATATAGTCAGAACTAGTATGGGGCAAACACACGCAGACTCACGCGCACAAATGTACAAACAAACAATTAAAGACATATTAACCTACACCAAACAATATCAATGCGCATAATGTGGATTTTATGTCATTTACAGGGAATTAAAGCTAAGTGGGGACACATCAAAATGAGCCTGAGGAAAAGTTGACAACCTCCACTGTGAGCCCCTGCGTCCCAGAGGAGCAGTTCATATATAATACTCGACCCCTGCAGGAAATTGGGGCTTTCCCCCCTGTATCTCTATAAAACATATTCCCCTGCAACAAAGGCTATGGAAAGTAGCCCACTTTTTTAAAAATTAATAATGAGGTTAAGACTGACGCTCATAGATTAGACCACAACGGCTGGCTGTGTGGCTGACCCCCTTCTCTTTCTAACTGCCAAGTGGCACTGCAACATCAGATCATAAAGTTATGTCTTTTGCTGGAATAACTCTGCTGCAATCTTTGGGGTTTTTTTGAGTGTTTGACCTAATTCATAATTCACATGGTGGCCATTTTCCTCTAACATCACACTCAGGGTGGGAAGCTCAAATGCTGTACCGCTGTGTTACAGGTTGTAAGTCATATAAACATTGGAAATCTGACAAATTGTTTATGATTTCAAGACACGACAATGGATATTGGAGGGACATTGGGACATGTTTCTAGGTAAAACAACGTATTTGATGACCTGTTTGCCACCGTTAAACAGCATTCAACCACTTCCTAGCTAAAATGACCATTTGATACGTGATACCATAGGAAAGGCGTAAATCACTCACTGCTAAAGTGCTTGAAACACACTTTTGTGTTGCATGTAATCTGAACATTACACATAAATACTGTATTTATTCCAGTGAGCATAATGTCATGTAACATTACTGACTTAACCAGAACATTTCGGATGTCAGGTGAAGATACAGCAAGAAAGTTAATGCTACATTGTCAGCTTGATTACATGCAGTGCAGGGTTAAGGTAAGGGTTAGCACATGTGTTTCACTTCCAGACTTAAAGAAATGTGTCCAAGATGTGTGTGGATATTTCAGAATTAATTTACGCCTTCCCTAGCTTATCCACTGTAAAACTATCAAAGGAGGTGGATAAATCTTAACATTATTTTACTTTGAAATACGGCCCGATGTCCCTGCAGAGTTTCACTTTCCATTGTTTTTTTACTTGCAGGTTAATCAGAAAGCAGTGAAATTATAACTGTTCTCTATGTTTATGACTTGCAGCTTGGAACACAGCATAATGACATTATCCTTTTGGTAACAACGTATGAGCTTTCCACTCTGAGCTTGATGTCAGAGGAAAAATAGCCGCCAAGTGAATATAGTGAATAACCAAAGTTAAACTTCTAAAGTTTAAAGAAGGACCTCTGCAAATCAGTACACAGAAAAGGTCTGTTTTAATTTAAGCTTAAAAATTCACCATTTGTGTGAGTAAATTTTACCCCTCTAAAATCTGTATCAGTCTTAAAAATGCTATATCTGTTAGGCTCTAATAATAACTAACAAGTAACTACCTAACTTAATTAGTGACTGGTGGTTGAAGCTGAGCACTAAGATGAGTAAAAAGACTTACCGAGGGTCAGTATCAAATCCTAAACCACCTGCTACTGGGTCAGTGAATCTGGATTAGTTATAGGGCTCTGTTCTCTTTTCATTCAGCAAATCTTCTGTCTGAATGGCGTCACACTGGGTTTACTCAGGCCACATTGACACTTCTCTGTGCCACTTCAATACTCATGGCTCATTTGCTAACAGAGGCAGATGTTATTGTTTCCGAGGTCTACTTTTCAAAAGTGGTGACATGCTCAATACGCCGTGATTCAACTTGAACTTGAACTTATCATTCTAAAACCATCAGGGGATGAAAAAGGTTAAAGAGTTTATCGTCTTGCAGATTAAATGAAACAGCAATGATTTTGATTATGACAAAAATCTTAATCTAGACTCCTGTGTTTTCTTGATAGCGGAGCACGTGTTGGTTATGTGATTGCTTCCCCTGCCTATCCTATTTACTTTAGACTGAAGGGAACAAATCTCCAGCTTCTCCTCCTGGTTGCCACACAGTAATTCCTGAAGAGAAATCAAGGACCTTGAAGCGTGTTAATGCTCACATATTGAAGTCTTACAGCATGGTTAAGATACAGTACCTATGAGGGAGCACAGATAAGAAGGTGTGGACAGTGATGCGAAGTTTCTGTGCAGCATGTTTGTGTAATATTGCATCTAAACACTTCAAAGGTGGTGTGACTCATCTCTGGACTTTGCACCTGACTTGCGCTTAGCCAATCAGCAATGTACATATTTATCCCAGAATCAACTCTGGATTAGGAGCTTCCTAGGGAGCACTTTAGAGGAGATTTCTGCATGAGGTTTTTGGATGTTGTTTGTCAGCTGAATAATATTTTACAAAGCAGACAACCATGTGAAGTTATTTGTGTGTGTTGTGTGCATTGTTTTCATAGTTATTTTGGCAATAGCAAATGTTAATCAGTGCCTTATATTACTGAACTGTATATAATATAGTACAGATTCACTACGGCTCCTCAATCTATTCTATAGCTGTGATGTTTTAGGATACAGTATAAGGCTCTTTACAAAAAGGCATTAAAACAAGCAATTTAACAAATATATATAACAAATCTCTGAAGACAGATATAGATGAAAAACATGAAGTAAATAAATCAAGACATTAAAAACTACGTCTTAGCCCTTACATAGCCTGGCACACTAAGAGACCTACACCTCATTTATACTGCCATGGAAAGCGCACAAAAGCTGTCACTGCATACTATACCATGACTTCATGCCTTTCTGACACCGTGACAGAAGAGACTAACTACACTGACCCATGTCATTGTGGTCCTGATGGCAACAAGGCGAAGCTTTAAACTGGTGAACCAAACGGTGGCTTCTATGGCAAAGCAGCTACAGGAGCTGAAGTCTTATTTATAACCGAAGTTAGCAACTGTCTGGTAGCTCTTTGGTCTATACAGTGTGATGTAGATGTTCTGGGGACTTTGATGTCAATGCAGCAGTTTTAAATTATGCAAAGGAAGAAGCAGCCATACTGAACTGTCAAAAATGAAGATCGACATACGACCAGACGCTTGTTGCAGTCCGGGTAAATCTCGAGCCTTCCGACAAGCTACACTACCTGACTTGTTGACCATTATTATTCTGTTCCTTTTACAAGGTAATGCTACCAAAAACACCTGGTTGTCTTAATGATCTACAGTATGTACACAGCTGTACAGAGTGTGCTGATGCTGATACCTTGTTTTAATACTGAGCCACATTTCTCTCTGTCATCACAGGGAGAAGGAGAGAATATTATGATAAATCTCTGGAAAAGTTCATTATAATGTATATTTATACAATATACACATATAAAAGCTGTAATTTTGTTGTTGCAGCCTTAGGTCTTTGACTTTAGACTACTTATTGGTCAGTAAGACATTCCGACGTGATTTATGAGACCTTAAATCAAACCAGGTCATGTTTAATTCATTAGCTGCCGAGCTAACTTGCGGTTTAAGCTTTTAAGATTTGTTCACGTTTGACTTCCTTAAGTTATTGTCTTTAAAATATGCTAAGGCAGCACGTGTACTGGGAGGTATTCTAAAAGCTATGATACATGATATAATAATCTACACAATTTAGATATGTTGGTGACGCTACAAGCACTCCGAACATCAACATTATCATCTGACTCATAATCACAGTGAGGATTACTCTCTCAGACATTATTGCTATAATAAAGCAACAGCTTCCTTTTTTCTTCCTCTCACATATCCACAGCTGCACGTATGTATTGGCTGGGGGATAAGAGAGAAAGGAATTTCCCCTTTGATTTATACGATGGACCTGGTTTTGACCCAGTCCTACTGCTGGAAGCTTACCATCACCCCATTCAGCTATCAGTAAGCACTTGAAAGTGACCAGACAACATTTTACACCACTTCAGGTCCTTCTGGGGAATGTCCTGTCAGGTGTATGAGTAAATATGTCATGCACGCATGTACTTGTAGCTTCATTTATTAAGTCTTACCAGAGTGGCCAGAAATCTGAATTTATGAAAAGCTATTTCCACTGACATAGTTATGGTTACAAAGTTTATAAGTTTACCAACTGTAAGATTTAAAAGTCCAAGTAGAGGCCATGCCTGCTGCGTGCTGTAAGTGAAGTTACATCGTCCTATGTTAGATACAATGGTAAGATGAGCTGATGAGGACTCAGAGGAAGTGAAGAGTACACTACCTCCTTCATCTTTTATCTCTGGAAGAGCTACGTTAAAACCATCCAATGAGCACTTGTAAAATGTCTTTTGGTAAGCTGTGCAGGAGTTGGAAGAGCAGAAAGGAAATCTAGAAATAAATAAAGTGGATTACATCCTCTCAAAGCTCCATCTTTGCCCTACAGCCGACTGGGTACCTCTCCTGTCTGCATGATAATGCTTTTGTCAAGGCTTGTGACCCAGTTGGTACAAAGCGGGAAATTACGTCATTTGCAAATATGCTTTTATTCCATGATAGTGTATAATTGTACAAATGAAATGAGATTATCTCTCTAGACCTCAACAAACAGCCATGCAGCTTTATAGGGGGGATTGGAAAAGACTGATAATTTGCCCAAAAAAAAAAAAAAAAAAAAAAAGCCGTGGCGTGGAAGCATGTACTCAACCTTGGGCCCAGGTTATTTTAAGGAAAGCCAATCTTTGATCAGCCAAGCTGAAATGGCTAAGATAAGTGGGAGCTACATCTCGCGGCAGGACTGCGCACCAGTCTGATATTGCTATTTCCTCCCTGGTTTCTCAAGAGCGGTAAATAGCTGCTGCCCCCGCCACTCCCCCCACCGCACCTCCTCCCCTCCCCCTTATCTACTCCCCACTTTCTTCTGGAGATCTCTGTCACTTTAATCCACAGAGTCTGCCGCTGGTTAACAAGGAAATCCTGTGTCAATTATCACCAACCACTTCCTGCTGGGAGAGCAGCGGGGAATCAAAGGGGCCTGAGAGTCTTTCACACCAGAGAGGAGCAGTAGGCCTAATTAAATGGCCCTTGTGTCCCACTGGCTGCCGGTGGCCGGGTGACAGATAGCCCAGCCCAACGATAACCTCCTTCAGCTGATGATTGTTTTGATAGGGGATCTAGTAGACACTTTGGGTGCCCTAAGGTTGGCAGATTGCGATCCAGGACTCCAAATTAACTCACATCCAGGACGCAAAGGTTTAGGGAGAGAAATGATGGATAGAGTCTTTGAAATGTATGTAATCATAATGTAATGTGGGGTATAACATTTGTAACAGATTCATGCTGGAATGAGATCCAAGCTGTTAAAGCTTTACAGGACAACATGCGTCTTTAGAAAGTCACTACGAGCTTTCATTAAAAAAAGAAACAAGCCTCCTAAACTACAAGTCATGAAAAAAAAAGCGTCATTAAAATTCTGGTTTCGTAAATCTGGGAATGTGGACCCACGATGCATCATTTGCACACTAGTGGGTGAAGCGTGCATATTAAGATTTGATATGCCATATTTTATCTCGATTCTCAAAACCCTGCGTTCGGGGAAAAAGGGAGGTTATTTGAAGCCCAAATATGCAATGCTTAAAATGACAATTCCCAGACCACTTTCAGGTGGAGGTCTGTGAAAGCACAACTTAAGGTTCAAACTGCTTTATATCAACTTTAAGCATCATATGGGGTCAGCAAATCACCAGCCTGCCTGCTCTGTAGTTGTCATTTCACTCTTAACTGTCACTTACAGGTATCTTGTGTCGCCTGCATAATGTCAGATTAAGCTATCACCCACAGTCACTGCCAAAAGTGGCTCTTTCTGTTCATTAAAAAAGTTAGCTTCTAAAAACTCACCAGAATTATCATTTCAAATAGTGCCTGTATGAAATATGTTTCCCAAGGACTGGCTATGGATTGTGCATGATTGATAGAATAGGTAATTTAAGGGTCGGGATGAAGTGAATGTGAATAAATGTGTGCAGAGACTGTGCACAGTCAACCTTTGTAGAATGTTTAACATTTAAACAGTCTAAATATGGTGCTGAAATTTTACATTGCGGCCAAGAAGAACAAAAAAACCTGCAGCTGGATGAAGTTCATCACAATGTCCTCCCCGCTGCCTCTCCACTCCTGTTGGAGACAGCTTCAACCCCCATTGCCTTGTCCACCTTTAAATTTTCATATGGAGGAAAAGGGCTGCAGAAAAACCAATTTACTAACAGAGCGACATCATCTGTTTGGCCGTTTATCTCTGACACACCACCCCTCAGTCCAGTGTTGACAGTACATGATATTCCATTAATCTGCCTAATGAAAATTTAACCAGTGTTATAAACAAATAATTGGCCATTATCCTCTCAAAGATCCCGAATAAATTACTTGGGCGTTTTTCATGGCTTCTGAAAGAAGAAGAAGCCGGCCCCTCCTGATTGATGTTGGAATAAATGCGGGGCCGGCTCCGACGCTGCGAGTGGGTCTCGGCTAAGCCTGTGATTGACTTAATGAGAGTCTTTGGGGTGAGTAAATGTTCCAAATTGCTCAGTCATTAGCTTTTGCTCGGCTGTCTGAAGATACCCCCGGATCTGCAGCGCGGGTCTCTCCTCTTGTACCATTCCGCCTGCAATTACATTTTCATTTAGAGCAAACCTCTGAAGTCCGATAGGCAGGCCCCTTTTCATTATGCTGGCCTCCTTTTTCTTTTTTATCTAAATGGTGTGAAATGTCTCTTCATTTAGACCAATTAAAGTTGAAAAAGACTGCGCTGTAATGAATTATCATACAAATTATTTACTTAATGCCACAATCTCTCTCCCTCTCTCCCTCTCCTCCTCTCTCATCCTCCTCTCTCTGGCACCAGGGATGCACAGAGTCAGGCAGACGGGGAATACGGTCTGAGAGAAGACGTGGTGGGAGTCCACAATGGATCCACTTTGAAATTGAAACTTCCTTCAAAAACGATACACGTTTTGCTGAGGTTATGTCTCTCTCTGGCATTTATCTGCGTCCTGCGTGAACCCAGCTCTGCATATGGACAATCTGGACTAATGGAGGAGGACGGGGAAGCCAACATCTGAACAAAGGGAATAGTATGTCGTCAATATAGCTCATTTCAGATATTTCATTTCAGGAGATGTCTAAGCTCTTCTTAATTAAGGACAAGCTTATGGTTTCAAATTAACTCATTTAATTGAGGGGACCAGTTCTTGTCTGCAAGACGGTGTGGAGAATGTCTCCAGTCTCCTTCCGGAGGCTGTTGGCTGACACATAAACACTGGGAGAGTTCACAACTATCACAGCAGCCCCATCCATACCTCTGGGACCGCCTCTCTCTCTCTCTCCCTCCTCAATGAGACACACACTGCCAAAGACTCCCTCCATTAGCTTTTCACCAGCAGAACAGCTATTCAGTGCATATTCTCTAGCCATTATTCGTGTTAGCAGCCAATGCACCATATTAGGGCTGTTTTTCACCAGCCTACATAATGGGGAGAGGAATGAAACGGTATATTTTCTCTCAATGTTTTGTTTTTTTGTTGTTTTTTTTTTAAAGCCAGTCAATTCACAGCCTGATCGTGCTGGGTAAAGCTGGTGGAGCTGAAGCGACTTGTCACCATGGAGACGGCAGCTTCTACTTCATGCCAGAGCAGTTCTGCTAAAGCCCCGAGATGAGGGGGCAGCACACGGGGGCTGTTAGTTTGTCCCCAGCTCAGCCACCCCTTCACTTACTACAAATGAGGGGGACTGGCCTGACCTTAGATGGAAGCCAGATTTGTCACCGGAGGCCATATTTAAAAAACCTCAAGCTGGTGAAATGAAAAGTCCCAGCCTGGATAAATTACTTTTACGTCCCGCAAAGAAGCCCGAAATCTACGGGGAAAAATAAACTCAAGAGGGGTCAGTTTCAGAGGAGGTGTCAAAGTGTTGTTAAACTCACTGGGCAATAATCTTAAGTACTCCATGATTTGCACTAATTGGTATGAAATCACCCACAGTGCTTAAGTGCAGCTACCGCTTCGGTTTGCTGCATCTGCTCTATGTCAGGGCCGATTCTTTGTGACAGCCTGGAAATACAAATACAAAATTGCCATATGGATCGCCCACCTTTGAGCTTAAGTCACAGGTACAAAGAGGGAATGGATTTTCACCAGAAAATCTTCTCTATTGCTTTTTGCTTCCTTATCAGCAATAAAGAATACAAGTGCTATTTGCTTTCATTATCTGGGAACACATAAAAGCTGCAGATATTCTCTTGTGCAAAGGAAGCTATTCTAAATATTATGACATGAAATGATTTAAACACAATGACGGGATTGCTATTTGGCAATTTAGACAAGCAGTTGAAAGTGGAGGGGCGACAGAATGTCACAATATTTCCAGATATGTTCATAATACAAAGAAATATGTTGCCTTTCAGCGGGAGACAAGGGGGGATACTGTAGGAGTTCAATGTCAAAGCCACCTCACTTAGATCTGTCATGGGATAGTGAGCGTCCCATAACCACATATGGCTAGATGAGGCTATTTGCTCTCTCAAACATCAAGCTGTCTGAGTAATCATACCCAAGTACTCATTATGTGTGGCATGCACCCTAATGCATGCTAATTGCTGCTTATTAACCTAATACTTCCATTAACAGAGGTAACTCATTTTGAAGCAACATATAAACAATATAGAGGGCATTTATAATTGGTGATAACGATTAAAGGGAGGTTGAACTAATGAATCCGTGCAAGTGCATTAAACTAAAAATCCCCCTGATGAAGATTTGAAAGGAGTTTGACTGATGTCTGCTTTCTTTAAGTGTTGCTTGTGGCTCTAGTTTACGTGACCATAAAATGAGGACAGGTTAATCCTAAGTGCTTATATAAGTAGCTCATTGAATAAATGTGCGAGTGAATGAAATAGCCACCTGTCACCAAATGTTTCAGTCTCAGAGCAGAGTCATGAGTTGTGTTAAGCAGTCAGGTGACACGAGCGGAAATTCTTTATAGACCTGCAGGCTAACATTACCTCCCTGTTACTTTAACACAAAAGGGGTTGTTTCTTCGGTATTAATAACCAAGCATCACCTAAAAAATTAATTTGAAAACTATGCATACACTCCTGAATAGGAGAGGGTAAAACTATTAATTAAAAGTGGAACAGGTTCTTATTTTAGTGGAAAGTGGAAAAATTATGAGCCTTTGTTAAGGAAGGCCCAGGAGCAAAGCTTTCATTAGCCTACATGCATGGCAAAAGCAATTCATCAACTGTAATTTTGCCTCAATGGGCAAAAAAGAGGGATCAACCTTAGCATGCTATTTATGGAGATTTACGGAAGTCTGGGAAATGCTAATGTGATTAACATTTATCTACAACATGTTTCGAAATGGCCCTCATGTCCACGTTTCTGCTTTAAGATTAAGTTATTGCACTTGCTCGAGAAAAAAGAAAAAATATAGAGTGATACAGAATCTGCTTTGCAGTGCAAGAGCACACAATGATAATTTTTTTTTTGTTTTTTTTTTTGGGGTGAATTCTCTGTCACATTAGTGGAGGATTTCTTTCTCCCCCCCTCAATCCCCTCCCTTCTCTCTAAATATCTCTCTTTATGTATGTCTGTCCCTAGATGAAGGCGCGGCGAGCAGAGCGGCGCTTTTGTCCTACCGGAGTGTCTCTCTCGAAAATGTGAACTGTTCCACGGATTAGCTGAGCAGAGATTTATTTAATGCATCCTCATAGAGTATTGTTGAAATCTATTTTGGGATACGGAGCTTGCCAAGCTCTAAGCCTGGTAATATATGCCTGCTACAGTTTAAGAGAGAGGGTTCACAGACCCTCTTTATGTTGGGATCATAAGGATCATACAGAGTCATTGAATATGAAAATATTGAGGGCTGGTAGCACATTTATTGTTTTCACACAGGGTCCACAAAAGGCTTGTTTCCATGCCCCCCCTGTCTCTTGTTTGTATGGCCTGTTTAAATATTTGATGTCCTAGAGAATGATTGTGATATTCACCAGATAAGATACTGCACATGCATATGCCATGAGAGGCCCCTATTTAAGATACCGGCTTAAGGTTTCTGAGAGGCCAACAAAGCCATGGATGGAAAAGACTGCAGTGCATTTGCATTTAAGCTGTGGATTTAGGAACAGCTAGAGCAGAATGAATACTAATAATGTATCTAATTTAAAATGCTAAGTATTTACCTTAGAATTTATTCAACCATAAAACCTTACAAATAAAATCAAAAGACACATTTTCATTCAGTATCTGTGATTGTGTGTTTACAGCTAAATGACGGCATATGAAAATTTCATGAAGCTTTTACTACAAAGTATATTTCAAATTTAGTTAATTACTTTCAGTTGCATTACACCACTGATCAGTTTCAAGTTGCTGATATCAGCAAAGTCCCCCAAAACTGAACCAACAATCCCCCCAGACTACACTTCCCAGCATGCCTCGGGGGGATAAGGTTTGGACCGCTTCTCCTCACAGTGAACGGGTAGCAATGTGACAGAGAGTGACACAAAAGAGGAAAGCCAGGGGGTGTGCAGGAGTGGGGGAGAGGGAGCCGGACAAAAGAGAAGACATGGGCTTTGCACGGAGGACATGATAAAGCCAGGAGCATTATCGTCAGTGTGAAAGACGGGGGCCATACTTCAAACGGGATTTTCTCTCCATGACAGGATACTCCGCTGACGCAGAGCAAATAGCTCTCTGTAGCAGTATATAGCTTCAGGGCTTCGAGGCTTCTTTGTAAATTCAACAAACTACAATGCAATGATAGGATCTCATACAGAGAAACCAGAATGCAACGTATCAAAATCATAGATAAGTAAATATAATGGGAGTGAGGGGAAACTAAATTCATAAGTCAAGAATTTAAAAGTACATTTTCTTTTATTTGATTTCATAATTGAGAAAAATCGGTTCTTTAATAAATAAATGAGACTCACTTGAAAGCAATACTGGCAACTGATGCATTATTTTATCTGCTATAGTGCAGGCATTAAGCTTTACAAATATGACTCTTGCAAGGAAGCCACGGGGTTCAATCAATTAGTCTGTGATTATTATTACTTCTGTTGTTATTACTAGTCCCAGCAGCCGGGCTGTTATGGTAACCCTAGACGCGGTCCATACTACTAATCCTTGCCCCTTCCCTAACCTTAACCTTTACTCTCTTAATCAACATCATATTCTGAGCAAGTGGGCAAAATATTTACATGTTATCTCTCGCAGCGTTCAGTGAGAATTTGCTTTCACTCTGGGAATTCTCAGCTGCAGTTGTTTGCGTGCTTGCATACGTCGCTGTGTGCGAGTGAGTGTGAGTGTGTGTGTGTGCGTGTGTGTGTGTGTGTGGTGCATACGTGTACAGTATGTGCATGCGTGAGTGTGTGATACATGTGTTATTCTGCCCGGGCTCCACTGTTGGTTTTTCATCTTTTGTCTGAGTTGAAAGTCACAAGGACATTAGGGTCCCAATAAATTAGAGGAAGAAAGGCACCCATTGTAGATGGGCTGTCGTGGGTGGTGTAGTTCTGTCTTTATATAGATCTGTCTTGCACATTATGTTGTTAGTGACAAATAAGAATTTAGGCTCGGCCTTAGAAGTTGTGGTAAAATACAAGATATTTTGAGTTAATAAAGGCAAAAAGACAGTAGTACAGCAACCACAGCTAGACAAGTTTATATCCCAGACTGCTGGAAAAGCTCTTCTTTTATTTTGTTCAATATTCAACCCATCTGTCCTCAATTCTGAAAATGACTATTGAGAAGTTTGATCCAACGGCAAATATAAACTGGACAGAGAGATAAAGGAAAAGCACGAAAACATAGAAGCGAGCAAACATCGCAGTGAGACAAAGATATTTCCTATGCAAAGCTCGCACACAATGTCATGTGTGATAGCGACGAATCCCGTCCAAGTCACACGCAGGGGGGTTGTGGGGAGACAGAAACGAGGTCGGCTGCCTGCATCTTCCACTGATTCCCCCCCTTAGCTTTGATTCCGCTGATCCAGTATCTCGCCATATAGCAGGGGACACAAAGCAGATTTCAGCTTTGGGCTAATCTCATTAAGAAACTCTAACCACCCCTATGAGTAGTGGGGGGAAAAAGCAACTCATTCTGCACTATGCCAGAGCCAAGGCTCAGGGAGGCAGGTGTAATGTTACATAATTAGCCTCTAAACGGTAAAAAGGAGATTATTGCAAATGGCCTACCAGCCAGCACATGCAGTGGACCTGGTCCCTGAAGACTCACAAGTCTAGTGAAGCTGAAAACATCCCTGGGGAACTGATGTGTGAAAAAGGAAAAACAGGTTATTTGCAGTAAGTGTCTGGTATAGGGTGGTCAAGACCCTCTGTAATTTGGTCCACTTTAACAAATGAACATGAGTTTGATTAGGGTGTAAGTAGGGGGAATTTAAGACAGGGTGGTGCATAGTTGGTTTGGGGCAATGCAGTAAATACAGCAGGAACCTGAATTGACATGTAGCTTAGCTTTTCTCCATCTTTCTTCTCTCTCTTTTAATGAGTTAAAATGTTACTTTTAAATACATAAAAACTGCATGAGGGGGATTTAGTGGGGCCCGAGTTTGTCCTCCTGCTGAGCTGTCCTGTCAACCACCAGCAGAGGCTCTGCCGCTGAATCCTGCACAGAAATGGCTAACAGAGGAATTGATGGAGTCGGTCTGATCCAGGGAGCCCACACCTAGTCACTCATAACCTCAAGACTGGATTACCATGTCAGATTGTTGCCATATGTGGCACGG
The DNA here is from genome assembly GCA_946959425.1 of Argyrosomus regius. Taxonomy (NCBI): domain Eukaryota; kingdom Metazoa; phylum Chordata; class Actinopteri; family Sciaenidae; genus Argyrosomus; species Argyrosomus regius. Next base: position 20,458,737 of record OX336894.1, read on the forward strand.
CGCACCACTCTGGCAATGACAGTGATCAACTACTACCGTTCACCATAACCATCCAACAAACATTACTGTCAGAGTTCAAACACTGAACGGACTCAAATAAAGGATTTCAGGACTATATCGCAGCACAATGCCCCGTATTGTCCAGCAAACATGCTAATTAGAGAAACAGATGATCTGAAAGTCTCTCTGGGCAGACCCAGTTAGGACAAAGAAAGAATAGCGGCAATCCTTTGTTGCCTCTTCAGACACGCTGAAGCATCGGCTCGTTGTTACATAAAGTTGTATAACAAATGAGCCTGGGCTCTTTGAACTGGCTGACCACACAAGCCTGGAAGAGTCACTAGGAACCCAACATGTGGCAGCAATAAGATGGCCCCGCCCTCCCCAAGACATGTGGGAGACACTGCATTCCAGTGGAGCTCATTAAAGCTAAAAAACAAATCCAACAAACACTGCCCCAGTCTCGAAGGAGGACCATGAAAGAGGCCGCGGCGAATAACGCCCGCCGTTACTTATCTATTTTTTAATCGTTTGATTATTTCCATTGTCTGCTCCACACGAAATTCTCATAATCCTTAATTCCATTTGCTCATCATCTCAGTAACTTTAACGAGTCAGTGTGACTGACAGCTGAATTTTCAGACACGTTTTAAAGACAGTGACATTCACCATGGCTTTCATAAAGTGTACAGATGTGGTTTAGCGTTTAAACCTGTCATTGAATTTGGCTTATTTATAATGCTGTTTGTTCCACCAGTCTGCCCAGTTAAGCTATGTGTTGTCTGTTTAACTTGGCTATAAACAGACTGTTGCTGACTGTTTGAACTCCTCCTCATACATTCACATGAGCAAAGGGCGTGTTTGTTTTCTTTTTTTACTGTTATTGTAAAAATGTGACATGATATTCAGTTTGTGTACATGATTACACAACATGAGGCTGTTGCATTATGAAGATCCCAGAGTGTATTCACTTAAGATTGATAAAAACTCAATAAAATCAAATGCCCACCGGGGAGGCAGTTTTCTCGCTGTAGCAGACATCTGGCATGATTATTTTCAGCTCTTCAGCTAATCCTCTCTAAATGTAAACTGAAGAAAAATGTGCCAAATGGCTTTAGAGCAAGACTGAATTTTGGACTTGTGGAAGATTTAAATGAGTTTTATAGAAATGTTAGAGGCATTATTGGAAAACACAGTGAGACAATTGTAATTACTTTTCAGCCTGTCACATTTATAATCATTATCCCACTTTTTAGACATGCCAATTTTTGACTCCTGTTAACCATTGCAGCTGTGGAGAAGCCACATAACATACAGCAGGTTTTTTTTCCCCGTGTTTTGATGTGCTTTCATCTGTGTTGCTGGGCGTTAGATGTTTGATATGTAGCGTTGTGACTGGAAACGCTTGAGTCGTGTGCATGCCATTCAGAGGTGGCCCAGTAAGAGCTAATCTACTTGTCAGGGTTGACTGCCAAGCATATCAGCCCACACACTTCACAATATGACTTTATTCATACTGTAGATCTGGGACATTAACTGTCTCTGCCCACCAGAACACAACACTTACGCCCACCGCTCCCAGTGAAAGAAACCTACATTATAAGCCTGTGCAAGTGATAAAAAACTGATCCACATCCTTCACACCTCACATCTACAACCCCCGTCACCTTAAGACTACAACCTGAATCCCGTTGAGACACATGAGGAATCCGCAGCTATTCTGCACATTTTGATATTCATATTCAATGGACTTCAGGAAAAAACAGCCAGTAGGATATTTGGACAACGCTCGACTTTACAATGATTCAGTTGTTATGCAGCAACATTTGCAATAAAAAGGCTTAAAAGGCTGTAATGTTAACAGCAGCTGTATCATTAGGGACTTCTCAGATGGCTCAAACCATAGTCGGTACAAAAGACTCCGAAACATAAACGCTTTGTGATTATATGAATCAAACCAAACACAAATTTCATGATGATTCTGCTCTGACAAATGTGGCAATCGCCTCTGAGCAGATGACCTGGAAACATCCTTGGAACCAGGAGATGCATTTGATCAAGCTTGTGGCACATTGTACCATAGTAAAAGTGGATGGCATGATTTATTGCACTTGAATAATGGTGCCTCATGGGCATTTCATAAATCTCTAATAGGGCAGTGACCTCAAGCGCCAACACTTCATAAATCTATATCAACAAAATTGGAACTTCAAAACACACATAATATAGCAAATATGTCTAATATGTTTGCTTCAATTAAAGAAATTGAGCACAGGTCAAATAGGCAGGGTTCACATATACATTACGAGTAAACGGTTGAGCAATTATTTAGAAAGTAATAACTCCTTGATAAAGAAGAAAGGACACACAGACATCTGCAGTCGATTAAAGCCTCACAAATTTACAATGAGGCGGAAGAGGCATGTCAAGTTTTCACACTAATTTAATACAGGGTCGTCCTGACCCAGCTATTATGAGAAGGATTCTTTTGCATAACATATTGTAATGATAATTTTAACTCCAAACTCTAACGCAGAGAAGCTGTCACAGAAAGAGCCGTTGCCAGATGGAAGAAATATCACTCTGGACTGTATTATAGCGAGACAAAACGAAAATAAAAAACGTATCCAAAGTTCACAATAGCAAAGCTATTCAAATAAACCAATAAATAAATGAGAGTACAAATGTGTAAGCCTCAGGGCAAAGAGAGGATCTTGCTGCCAAGTCACAATCTCAATCTCAGTTTGTAGTACACCACGAGGGGCAGTGTGCAGTACATGACAAACAAGGACTGCAGTGCTGTTACACATTTGATTCACTGCAGGGGTGGGCTCGCACAAGTCACTTGAGGTTATCAAGTGTTTATGGCTGCATTTTTCCACAGCTACACGCGCCGTAGGATAATACAGGAACAAGTGAAACAAATAAAACCAAAAATATGCATGTGTCATTTAACACTGTTACAATTAAATACATCTTTATGTGATATGAACATGTTCCTGTTGTTATTGCAGCAGGTGTCTCTGAAATCATCTCACCTAAATTGCTGTTGATCTTTAGCCTGCACTGTTAATATGATGTTCTCAGGGCAATATACTGTACTAATATTAACAAGAAACCTGAGCAATAGTCCATTAATTCCAAAATGGCAAACTATTAATTTTCAACATGACATTAAAATGGACTGAGAGGAATGCTGAATATTTTATGTGACCAATTAATAACTTCTTAGTGGATGGATTTTATTTGAATTAACGGACCGTCTCGCTCTCCTTTTTAATTTCCCAGATTAGATTGTTTCAAAGGAAAGGAAATAAGTTTTAGCGCAGGTAAGTGTGCTGACAATGCGTGTGTGGGGGCCTTTATGTGTATGCTTAAGGTGTGTGTGCATACATCTTTTAGACATACTGCTTTGCATTTCATATTTAAAAAAAACAAACAAACATATTTTACGTAATTTAAAAAATAATACATTGATTACAGACAATGAGAGGATTAGTTGGTTTGTGAGGAAGTGAGAAAAACGATAAGTGAAGGTTTTATTTTGACATATTTTCTATATTTTAATAAATATTTTGTAATTAAAAAATACAACCTACATTTTTTTTATATTGATCCTGGTACCTTTCAGTATGTTAATGTAATTAGAAAAACATTACTGACTTTAACATTTTGATTATATTATTTATTACTATAATTTATCATTTTATTATTATTTTAATTATTTAATTGTAAAGGAAAAACATTTTAAAATAATTATTCAAAGCTATGTATAATAGTAAACTGGGCTGTATGGTGGTGCATTGCTTAGTCATTTATGGATTTAGAATATGGGAATAGTTTACAGTTAAAAAAAAACGCTGCCAGCTGACCCACTGAGGGGTCTACAGGCCGAGGGGCGGATGAGGCAGAAGCTGGGGGGCTGTAAGGGTGTGGAACCTGAGAGCACAACCTGAATCACTTTCAATCTATGTACTAAATTGATGGCGATGAAAATAAGGCTCAGAGACACAAAAAAACACTTGTTTGCAGATTAATGTCTTGAATGGACGATTGTGAGGGTGCTCTTTGTCGCAGGCCTCACATTGTGCCCCGGCCCTCACCTGAGACTAATGCTCAAAAGACCCTAAAACCACAGTGGACTGAGCAGCACAAACGGGACAAAAAAAAAAGTTTCCTTTACAAGAAATATGTCCCTTGTAGATATTTACTAATAAAGTGGTAAGCTAACTCGTTGGAGGGGGATCATGGCTACTGCAACACAGTTTGTGTTTCTCCACAACGTCACATTTAGGCTCTAATATTCTCCGGGAGAATGAATATATTTGTTGACTAACAGCATGGATAAAACTCTTAAATATTCAGAATTTTTAATCTGGTTTAACATTTCCACCCGTTTTATGCAAATTACAGTCTATTAGCATAATCTCATTTGAGAATACATCCTTTTAAAGTAAAAGATTATAACCTATTTTTTTAAACACATATAAATCAAATGGTATATTGAAATGGTAATGTTTTAAAGTCTGTGTGCTCTGCAGAAAAGAAGTGCATTTACATATATACTTTTTTTTTTTTTTTTTTTTTGCATTAGTGGTTCAAGACTACATGAAAAGATACAAAACAAAACCTAAAACCTTCATGAGGGAAAACATCCAACAGCTTAAATGTCTTGGCAAACATGAAACATCCATTTAAAGAGCTACAATAAACAAGTGCAAATATTCTCTGTGTTTTATGCCAAACATACATGTACACACATAATTTATACCCTATTTTTTATACTTTTTAGATACCAATACTGTTGTTGACAAGATTAAATCAATTTTAGAGGAGAGCAGAGGAGAGGAGAGGAGAGGAAAAGGTAGGACATTACCTCCAGGCATTTAAGTGGAAACAGGGTCTGTAAAAGCTTCAGCGAGATATTGAGGTGGATAAAGATGTAAGAAAGGGCCATTATGCTGCTGAGGTGGGGGGGACTCTATCTCTCTCCATTCCCTCCTCCTTCCCTCTTTACGTCTGCCTTGAACTTGTAAGGAGTTCAGCAGGTCTGAGCCTACAGTCCAGACAGGCTTCAGGAATGCGAGTGCGGCCACTCAAGCCCGTCTGACCTGCCACCATACCAGCTCCATTTCACTGGGCTAACTTACCTATTCATTTACAATGGGACTTCAACTTTATCTTCCCTTGTAACACAACATTAACTGCCAAAGAGCTGGAAATGCATTATCAGCCCGCCCCAAAGCTTGGATTGCTTCCCTCATAAATAAGATCATTATACGAGTGGTAATCCCATTAAATAGATCATTTTGCAAATATCTAAATCCAATTAATAAAGTGTTTTCAGAGGGGGTGCAGCAAACACTGCCTTTAGAGAGCTGACATGCTGTGACTCCACTTCTTTGTTCCTCACTCCCATAGTAGCAAGGGTGATATTAATAAATACAACCCGGAGCCTGAATCACTCTTTGAAAGAAAACTGGGATTCTGTTTTTTTGCTTGTTCTGGCAGAATAAGAATTAAGTGAAAAGTCTAAGTTTACAAAACAAAAAGATTTAATTATTTAAAGCTAATTTTACTCTGGATTTGGAGAATTTCCCTGCAAAAATAACTTATTTCCTTACCTTTCACTCTGGCATGCATTATACTTGCATAACGTGCTTATACACTGTCCTTATGCTGTAATCCCATAAAAATCCCTAGCTGGACTGGACCACATGAGCTAAACGCTTTTAAATGATTGCCAGATGGTTTAACAAATTAGCCATTTATTGAATTAATCCAAACTAGTTTCCTAAATCATTACCATAACTCATCAGTGGAAGTGCCCTCCAAGTGCCCTTTAACTTTTGAACGTGTGCTCCTGCATTGACCATGTCGCTTTCTCTGGACTGTTAGCCAGAATATTAGAAAGGCAGAAAACTCTTTTGCTAATTAATTGCCCCTGCATAAACTAACCATCTGTGAGAAAAAGAGGCATTATAACCCCAAAGTAGATGCCCCTCAAGTGCTTGTGTTTGTTCCACTGAACTAATAAAGTGCATAATCCGATAAAGGATGATATCCTAAGCTTTGATTGCGCCTGAAGTGGTTGTTTTACCTTTGTGGAAAGTGCGTCTGGCATGGTAAGAATGTTTTCATATCTTTTCATGGTTTTTAATTGCCAGCTGAAGCTGTTAGGAAAACACTGCTGTGGTTAAATGAATTAGAAAACAGTGCCCCTGGGTGATGTTAACACGTTGCACTTTCCCATCTGAAGCGTATGTAAGGCAGCTGCCAGTGAATGATCTATGTGTCATTTATATTGCTGTTTATGGTACAAAGTAAAGGAGGCCGCAGTCTTTCACTATCTAGATAATTTCTTTGTTTTGAGGGCTCGTTTTAATAACTCTGAGATGATTTAAGTCGCACTGACAAAAGATTCTGTTGCACTTTATCATGTCAAAGATATCGCAAAGCCAAACATATGTCTGTATCTATAAATGTGATACCATTACAGTGAAGAGCTTTTTTAAAATTCTGTGATGTGTTCATGTGATTCAGTTTAAGGAGGGGGCAGCTTTTAGCACTACAAGCAGACCACAACTCAGCATCCTAATGACAGCATCATTAGAAGTATCATAGCAGTAATTATTCTCTTCATCTGAGGGCAAGCCTGCAAAGAGGGGCTGGTTAAAAACACGAAGGCTGAGGTTGAGACCAGTCTCCCCCTCTTCCAGTCTGCCTTCGCCTGTCTAATCTGTCTTTTTCTAATGTAGAGAAGGAAAGCGAGAACAGTGGAAAGAAAGAGATGTCAAGATTGAGGTCGGCCGCCCCCCTCGCAGGGTCAAACTCGAGGGGTTAATACCTGGTGTCCGACACTGCACATAAACTCCGCTGAGCTCATCACACTAATTAAACAGACACACATCCTCTCTGAGCTCCGATGGCCAATCGCTGCCAGCTAAAAAAGCAGTCCATTCATGGAGGTTGGCAGGGTGTGCATGTGGGGTGGGCTAGGGAAATGCTACCTGCCCTTCCTCAGTTTGATTAATGTGAAGAACAATGGCGCTCTTGTGGCCCGCCAGCCTCACTCCACTTGGTTCTGGTTCACCGCTTGAGGAGAGGGGACTGCATGTTCCAAACTCGTACCCCCAGACGAACCACCACCTAGCCTAACAACTTCTCGACGACTGCTGTCTCCTCAACACCCATCTCCTCGTCCTCAGGCTATTCATGTCAAAAGCAGTCCAAACAAAAGCCCTATTTTACAGCATGTCTGTCATTAAAATAATGCAAACAAAATATATCTTCAATTACCTCAGAAAAATATTTGAATTGTTATTGTGGTAATCTATGAGATTATTGTTTTCATCAAGAAATTACTTGAGAAACTTAGATTTAGACATGTTTCTGTTTATCCAAGTTATTCTGAGCAAAAAACCCCAATTCATACCCGATTGTGTAAAACAGTCGTGTCAGAGAGCAACAAAACGGACGTTTATTTATATAAAAATGTCATGAATTATTACTTTAATGTCCCATTTATTTGTCTTTCCACAGACTTTACAACCCTTAAGTGGATTCATCACTTGCGGCTTAAGAGAAGTCCATGATTACGTATTAAACTACTGTTTTGTGCATGCCTGACTTAAGTTTTATCGAATGTGTGCTTTTCATCTGTCTTTCTTGCTATTGGCATGAAGCGTAACATAGAGCCGGCGATTACATTCAAGGGATAAAAACATCAATGTCATCTCTCTGAGGGAGTGACAGCATAATGTTACATGTGTCAAAACTTGGGCGACGTAATTAATTGCAGCACTCCCTGAACTCACAAAGACTTTACCAATACTTTGCCAATACTCCCCGCTTCTGCTGTATCAAAACAAGGAGACAAATTGAGCCACCTGCATGTCTCCGAAGCTTGACAACTCATCTCACTTGCAAATTGCAGGCATTTTACCCCCCTACAAAGAAGTCCGTAGAGGCTAGCAAGCTTCTCAGCCGCCAAGGCTTGATGGGTCTTCATGCAGCTACGTGACACTTTGAAAACAGTGGAGACATTTCATAATACTGGAGGCTGGAAAAAGAACATGCAAAGTCCTAATGATGGTAGTCCATATGGCCAAGAGCACAGCGTTGGTCACACACTCTGAGATGTTTGGAGAAGTGCTTCACAATTATTTGCAGTGAACTGACTGAAGTCAGGCATGTTGGTTTTCTGTAACATAAAGTTTGTATAGGATTTTTAAAAGTAAAACTGTGTAGGCTGGTGACAAGCGCCTGTATATATACAGGTTTATTCATCAGCTGTGAAAGTTTCATAGAAAAGGATTTTTGGCTTAAAGTTAAAGAAGGTTACAGTTTAGTTATAGATATAAAGATTAGTGAGACATCTTAAACCATTCACCATTTACTTACATTTACTTTATATCTCTTCAGGACAGTATTGTCTCATAGTAAGTCAATTCATATGTAGATGTAGTCCCATATTAATTGGGAATATATGTTATTAGAAGTGAAATTGCTGTATGTCTGTTTACACTGACATAATAAAGGGTTATTTAGCAGGAACTGTGCTGATGGCACTGTGGATGACTCACAGTTACTGTTCATCACAAAAAGAGAAAGACAGAGAGGGAATGAGGCAAGAGAAAGATATTTCATTTCATTAAAACTTATTACTTTGTATTTTATGGTATTGTAATCCTCTCTATGAGCAATTTTGTAATAGCATAAACCATTATTTATCTCAGATTAATTAGATTAAAGACCTTTTAAATCTCGTCTGGTGCAGAACGCCCATGGAGCTTCTCTTTTCACAGCAGAGACACCAATAGATCTTTCCTGACGATCACTTTTTGTAGATTAGAGGATTGGATTGGTATTAATTGGTCAATTGGCTAATTGTTCTTTTTCTTAATTAGCCACCGCAGAGGAATATCAGCTTTGTTCAGTGACCCTCATTTACAGTAATGTGCTTGTCACATTAGTTTGGGATTCACACACACATGCAAGCCAAAATATAAATTATCGTGTGGTTGGAGAATCCCAAACTAAATTATTCAAATCAGGGATCATGCCACTGACTCATAGCATAAACATTATCACCCACTTGTTATTGAAAAATGAATGTACCAAACTGAACACTAGTATAGAAATCATGTTAAAGTAACATCGTGTAATTTTTTTACCTTAAAATAACTGTTTTTAAATCATTTTGATGCCACTCTGACGTGTTATGAATTGAAAGGTGTTCACTTCTTCTCTGCACCATGTAACTTTGTGCTCAGATGAACGTACGTAAAGTCACACACCACCAACTCTTTCACTGATTCTGGTGAAAGTGGAGAAGTGTTTTCTGGTTTTCCCTCTGAGGTCCTCTGGCTGCTGTCTCTCTCTCTGTGATTTAGAGTTTCCTGATGGACAGTAAAGTGGATTGTTGTGAACTATAGCTACTGTTAGCTAATGTTAGGTCAGTTTATTAGCCGGGCTCCTAGACTGTGAGCTCAGAGCATTGGTGGAGTGTTGGTGTTTGCACCAGGAAGAGGAGGTTTTCATGCCCATGCTGATGGGGAGTAGAGCTGGTGTTGTGCCAGAACAGGAGCTGGGCAAGTGGGCAACATAACCGGGCTCGGCAGCCTCTATGGACATAATGACAGAGGTGAAGAGACTGAAGAGGACATTGATGGAGGAAGCTAAGAAGAGAGTGACCGAGGAAGAAGCTGTCAGACAAGAGTAAATATTAGAAATAATATTAGCTGGCTGCTATGACTTGTGATGTTGCACTTATATAGATAATTATAGTGATGACTGATGTTTGGCTGTACAATTGTCCATATTTATGACAGTGATACTGCACTTTGAAACTGGGGGCACTAAATCACAAAAATACCAATTTCTACACAATGTTGCTTAATAATATGTATTTGTATTTCATGAGAGGACAACAAACATTTTCTTTTTATGTAAGCTAACACACGTTATTTACAATAAAATGCCTACTGTGGTATGTGCAGAATGAGTAAGGATTGCACATGTTTATATCCACACCTGGGAGCTGTCGGCTAATAACACATTTTCAAACTGGTATTCAAGTAGAAAATAAAGGGTAGAAACTAGAGACACACTGGCAGTGTGAGTGATGGTGTAGTCCAAAGCAAAGAGAGAATGTTGCAATGAACCAAAAACAGACAAAAAGACAAAAATCATAAACTTGGTAGAAGCAGTACACACGGCCTCAAATCTGAGGCAATTCCTCTCCCCACAAACTACAAATGGTCAGCAAAAGGCTTGGCTTGACTGGTGATAGAAAATCGAATGCTGTCTAAATAACCACCACAGATATTATTGCCATGAGAAATTCGTAGGAGATCTGCAATGGCATCTGACATCATTTCTCAGATGAGGTAAACTGGGGGAAAGACCACTGGCTTCAGTCCCTGGCCCGTACAGATGAATGTGGGCAAGAGTCACAAAACAGCCTCTGTCAGAACGCCTGTGTGCAGCAAATCAACCAGGGTAAAAAAAAAAGATACTCTACAAACCTACCAGATAACGGTCATAAAAGGTAATAATGCAAAAAAAGATCAATGAAAACCAGTAGTCTGGGGAAATTAGAGCAAAGTGCTTAAAGTAATTGGATAGAAAACAACTTCTACCATTGAGTCTGTGATCACTGAGAGAACGACTGTCTAATGCTGTACAACTATTTCATGGCGCTTCAACCTGTCAGTGCTTATGCTTTTTTTTTATGTCCTCAGCTCTGAGACAACAACCAACAAGAAGCAAACTTATTACACTTGCCTCAGGTAGCATTTCAATGAAGACTCATCAAACTAAATCACAAAATGTTCTGTAGGCAGAGAGGAACCTCCCAACCAAGCAGCAACATCTGTGGCTGTGAATTGAAGCCTGAAAAAAAAAAAAAACTGCAGTTCCTCAAACGTCCACTTCAGGTTGGTTGTAGAACGAGTCAATCTCCATAAGCCCCCACGGTGAAATGTCCAACTTCACAGCAGAAATAAACACGTTTACAGCCTGGTACAAAAAACAGTTTTGTGTCTATAGCTAATCTCCGCGTTCGTGACAACTGTACTGAGGGTGAATTTTTATAGAACTCACCTGTTCAAATGATATTAAGGCTTAAAGTTATGCAGAATTAACAGTGTGGTTGCTTTGATTGACTGGTGGAGATATAGATGCCTTGTTTGGGCAGCCAGACGTCACTCGGTTTGTAGATTAGCCAGGAGGTGTAAGAGGCAGGACTACAAACATGGCAGCAGCCAGAGTTAGATATTTTGAGCTTCAAAACAGCTCTTCAGAGATCTGTGGGCGACGTCACGCATACATTCTTTATACTGTCAGTGATCCCAACATGTTCTAACTGAGATGCTTGCACATAAAATGGCAAACTAAAAATCAAAAGTGAAAGTACAGTTTCTCCTGAAGGCAATTATTTTGATAAAACTTTACCTCTCTTGCTCTTCATGGACCAGTCAGGATGGTTTCTGGGTACTGGTGTTCGAAATTTGCATACAGCTACCTTAAAGTACAATTTAGTGGTACCATAGTGGCTGAGCACAGCTCAAACAAACAAAGCTCTTTCTATGTACTTAGTTTTCCATTTCAAATGCAGCCCAAAAGCAACAAACAGGCTGAATCCAGATTTACTTAAAGTAACAGGTTAATACTTTCTATTAGTACAGCAGGCAGTGATGTCACATCCTCCTGGCCGTGCCTCCTACTGTAAACTGTCCATTGCCATCATCTGAAAGATGACCAGAGAGCGCAGCTCAACAAGGAGCTCTGTATGAGAGACCATGAAGCCAGACACTCAAAGACATTGGCAGACTTTGCTGAGCTCAGCCCAAATATACAACACACTCCCCTCAAACCTGGGCTTGTTTAGCAGCTGGCACCCAAAGGCGTCAGTCAGATGTATGCCAGCTGAGCTGAAATGTGCCCGCAGAGTACACACTGCAGCATCACTACCAGCACCCGTGCCCTCACCTTGTCTACCTTGGCACTTTTTGAGTTTGATGGAAAAAATGGTCCATTGCAAACGACAAGTCAAGTGCCAGACAGCATATTTATACATCTTAATTAGCAATAATGAAGCCCAGTACCTGCCAACGATCTGATGCCAGTGGTTACTGTGTCGTGTTGACTGGGCTGTATGTCTGTTGTTTGCCTTCTACTTACATGAGAATTGCACAAATAAAATTGGTGAAAGGCCACTGTGTTTTTACTAAAACCATTAGATCTGATAACAAACATGTAATGATGATATCTTGCAACACTTAAGGATGAAAATGTTTAGCCTGAATGAGCCTGTTACATCAGTTAATGATAACAAAAGCTTATATCTACAGGAAGGTAAAAACCTGCAGGCCGCAGCATGCCTCAGATTTACAGAAGATTATGAATGAGCAGGGGATGATTATCAGTTGCTCTCACAGTTTGTCGTGTCACACATCATTCATTTTACAGGACCTGTCAGGACACGGTGAATGACTGCGGCAGATTCTCATGATGTTTTGTTTAAAGTCTTCGTGATCTGAGGGCCGTGTTTGGATGCAAACATGTTTAGATCTGTCGTTGGCGATACGTTCGGGCCCTGCACAGCGAGACATTCTTTATAAAGGTAATGGAAACAAGTTGCATGGATTTTTTACCGTGAAATAGGCTACAGCCATCCTCCTGACGTCTGGATTTATGGCCTGGTAATTCCCCTCTGGAGTAATTTGGCTGGTACATCTGCAGCTTAGCAGCATTCCAGCAGAGCTCTCCTGTGCTGTGAAGTCAGGAGATGACTGATTGATTGATTGTATTACTCTAGTTTTAGCATGGCTTTACAGAGCTATTGCAGTGAAGTTCTAATGTGATCTATCCACTGCAAACTTCAACTGTGCTTGATGTAAGCAGTGAGCGGCCTGCCTGCTGCTGCTGGGCTATCCTGCTGTGACGATCACAAATCATAGTTAAACAGTGAACTTAACATTATATAAGAACCCACAGCAAACAACACTCACACTGACTCATGTTTTTTTTTTTTTGATTTGGGGATGTTTATCCTCCTTCCACACAGAAAAATATGTAGCGTACAGTTAAACCCTGAACTACTAATAACACAGTGTCAGACTACAACATAACTTTTACGGTGTAATGGCAAACGTCTGCTTAATCATGATTATATGTAATTCTTCACTGTCGATAACGCCAAAATAAGATAATCAGTTAGAGTTTCTCACTGCTTTCACATTAGTGATCGTCCTCGACTTCTTCGTGGTTTCAATTACAAGCTAAAAATGACCAAATACAAACCTATGGTCTGCTGACAGCTCATGTTTCCTGGCTTTTAGGTGATAAGTCCCAGGCACGTGCTGCTCAGACAGTGATAATGAGAGCAGTCGCTCACCAGCTCGCTGAAGAAACACTGTGGACCTACAAGCCTGACCTGTTCCTCAGAAGAGCCAGGCCTGCAAAGAGCACAAAATATACAAGTCTCAGGACTAATGCACGGGGTGAAATCTGACATGAATACAACAGAAATGACCGGATACACCTCTAATGGCAAATATTAAAATGAGTGTAATAACCCTTATTTACCTATATTTAATAAAACAGGGATAGAATATGAGGCAAGTCATTAGTTACTAATTAACATTAATGTCATGTAATTTTGCCAACTGTTACTTAACTTTGTTTTCATCATTTGTTTTAGCGATTCAACTTGCAAAAGTGTTGCAAAGTTAGCAACAATGCAAACCTGCTAGCAACTACACCAACTTACCCAACCTAAAAATATCTAACGCTACCTAAACAACGATACATTTAAACGGTCTTTTTAAAAAAACTAAAGTCTTCCTATGACCTCCATCCAATAAAACATGAAGAGAATATGAACAATTAACGTTTTTACTATACTTGCTACCATTAGCTATGTAAGTTAGCGTTGTTTATTTCAATTAGCTTTTAGCCATTGAGCTTGACAGCTAAATGTGCTAATTGCTAGTGAGCTAGCGACAACAATGCTAACTCACACAAAAACAATGCTAACGCTGGCTAACAACTTAATATTATTAGCTAATGTGCAACATTACAGTAACGTTACCTTAATGTTACTGCTAGATATAATATATAATAGTTTTGATGTAGTATTCATGCAGCTGACATTTTGCAGACCCATATTAGCGTCCATATCAGTGACTCAGCTGTGTTTGTAGGTAGTGTCTTCCTTTCTTCTGGGAAGTAACGAAGTAACTGTAATGATTTCATGTGTCATTGGTAGTAACTTTAGCTAACAGTGATGCCAATGTAATTAAATATACTAGTTATAAGTCAGCATGAGCTCCATGCCCAAGTAGGATACAACTAATTATGAAAACACATCAAGAACACAAACCTCAAATGTTCTACTGTTTTCTGCTCTGTGGTGTTATTGAATTTTATATTTTTAGCAAAAGAAAGACTAACAGAATAATGTTATTTTGTTCAACGACAATATAAAATTCAGATATGTGAAATAAAAAATGAAAGAGTCACAAATTTATACCACAACATACAGAAAACGGGCGGTTGTGGAGTTACAGATACAGCTCATACAGAGGGCCTGATGCTCTCTGCCAACATTATACTAAATCTGACCTATTATTAAATTCAGTTATATATTTATTATTATTTCATATTATTTATTATAAAACTCCAAAGTTTTGTGAAAGCAAATGAAATGTTCTATTTATAAAGTAAGTCTCAACAGGATCGGAGTACATTTATACTTTTAAATGGATTATAGATTAATATATATATATATATATTTTAATGTACTGGATAAAAGTGTGTTTATTAACTGTACATCCATTTTGTAGCTATGAGTTCAGTCTGCGTCCTTAACCCTTGTTTGCTGCTCTGTGTTGACAGATTCCCTCTTTCCTGTGGTTGTCATCTGGCTTTGTTCACCTGATACCAGACGCGTGGCAGCTATCAGAGGAAGACAATACCATCAATACAATGCACAACGCTGGGATCTGTAGCACGTTTGACACCTGATTTATCTCAAGCACCTATTCAGATTAGTTAACTATCCAACAAAGAGTCCTGCGTCGGAGGAGTGGGTGGGGTCTTATACTCTGGGGAGTTTGAAGGGTTAACCTTGACATCTGGCCCCCGATCATACAACAAGTTCAGGCCAGCTGCCCAAATAGGTCTGCTTTTTCCCCTAAAAACACCTCATCCATCTGCTGAATTTCTCCTCATATAAGTTTCTCCATGATTGCCTGAGGCACTTCTATTCACAGACGCGTGCGGGGTGACACTGATCCCTGCTATGACGCCCATCCATATTTAAAGGGGAGTGCAGGTGACCTGTGGGTGGCCCTCTCTGGCACGCTTGGACTCTTCTGCACCCGCAGAATCTTACATGTCACGTTTGCTGGATATTTCCTCAAATTACAGCAATATGATATAATGCACAATGAACTAATGGGCTTTAATCTAGCAGGCACTCAGATGACACGTGCCACCGCCGTACAAAAGCTGGGATCTGTGAAATCCAATCTGTTGATGAATGTGTAAGGATGACAATGAGTATGCCAATTAGCTTATGAATACAACAGGTGACACCTACATAAAGCCCAATTACACACTTATTTGTGTTCAGTGTCTCCCAGGACAGGCTATAAGTTAACACAGGAAGATAAAAGATAAATTAATCATGATGCATGCTGCCAATTCTGAAATTAACTAACACAAGCGTGGCTGCTTGTACATGTTACTGACACTTAAATGTGGCCTTACATGAAGCAAAGTTTAACCTAATATTCAATCAGCACACGTAGATGTCACTTTCAGTCACCTGTAGCGTTCAGAGAAATTACATTTTGTGTAATTTAGTATTTATCGGTGTCCGTGGTTACCACCGCTATGCATCTCATTGTCAGATGTAACACGGTGCTGTGGTGTGCAGCGGCAGCTGCTGCGGCGGCGTTGAGGTGCACCTCTTCAGGGACTACTAGATTGAGGTGACAGGGGAGAGGTCATGTTTTAACCTGCTGCGCGGTGGGGGTGACGGAGAAGCAAACCGACTGACAAAAGCATGAGCCGGTAAACAACACAAGTGTTTCTTGTCCCAAAAGATTTCACACAGTCTTGTCGCACACATAGGCAAATTAGAGTGGAGGTTTAACAAGCAACCGTTGTCAAACGATGCCACTTCTCTCTTTTTGCCAGGAAGGCATGGGAATTTCTCCAGGACAAAAGGAAGAGCTGCTTTGAGCGAGGGGAAAACAAAAGCGTGACACAAATCAGCACAATTAAAAACACTAATTGTGGTTTAACTGCCAGTGAGATCAGAGTTAATTGAGTGCGGCTTTTAATTTATCCACGAGAATGATAGGACAGGTGTTGAACGATGGAAACAGCTGAATAGCGATCCACTTTATGGAAGATTTGCATCAGATTTACGCTGATGTTGGATTAACCAGACCTGCTGCATAATGTAGAAATACATATTATAAATTCTAATTTCATTTGTGGTGAAACAAACAAACAAACAATAACTTTACAACAGCACTTTTCATTTAGAGTGAGTTTATTGAAAAGGACAATACAATCTTGCTTGTGCCTTTCAAACTACATCCAGTAGATCATTGGGATTTGATTACAACGATGGTGATGAGAATATCTAAAAGTTAATGTTTCAAACTGTAGTACATGGAGAATGGGTGAATATTCAGAAATACATCACCAAACTGAATTAGTGCTTGTGTTGGCACTTTACATATAGTCACCATTAACAGCATTACACTGTTCTCATAATGCATACGTCTTCTAGAGCCCAAAGTGTTTCCAGAACTACATAAAAAAAAAAAAAAAAAGCAGCCACACATTCGTGTCCCCAAACATCCAGGTATGAAAGTCTTGCATATTGGCTATTATGTGAAAATATTAAACCAGAAAAAAAAAAAGTTCAATACTTTACACTACAGGTCGAGTGATGAGGGTTGATGAAAATCAAGTGGAATTAGGGTGGATGGTTTCAGGAAGATGTCATATAATTTAGCAGTAATATAAAGTGTTAATAATAATCAAAACGTGACTGACATGCCATTTACTTTATCTTGTTACAATATAAAGGCATGTGCCTGAATGAACTGTGACACCCCGTACACACCAGAACTGTTAGTATCAAAATGTTTTCGGGCTCTAAACTCAACTCCATCCATCCATTATCTGTAACCGCTTATCCTCATCAGGGTCACGGTGGAGCTGGAGCCTATCCCAGCTGACTTAGGGCGAGAGGTGGGGTACACCCCGGACAAGTCACCAGTTCATCACAGGGCACATAGAGGCAAACAACCACTACGCTCACCAACTAACCTATTTAGTGCATGTCTTTGTACTGTGGGAGGAAGTCAGAGTACCCGGAGAGAACCCACGCAGACACGGGGAGGACATGCAAACCCAAGCCAAGGTTCAAACCAGGAACCTTCCTGCTGTGAGCCGCCCTAAACTCAACTCATTATGCTTAATTGCGTTGGTCTCTGTACACCAGCCTCCATACACGTCTGTAAACTCGAAATGAAGCTTCGCTAACTGACGAGATCTTTCATAAACACACTCATCATTCCCGTCAAAACTGTGTGTGCCACATTACAAGCACCGTCAGGGGATTTAGAGGGGGCTTAAGTCTTAGTGTCTGGCAGCTGTATGTGGCCTATGGCAAGCAGCATCATATTATCAGTAGACGACTTTAAAAAGAGTGCCAGAGGAGGATTGTGAGATCCGACTCGAGCTTTTTACGTCATCTTCAACAAAAGGTTCAATGCATGCTTCGTCAACGAAGAAAAATCCCCATGTGTTTGCACTATTTTTTGGAATGGGGCGGACATTCACCTACAACACTTACAACACACTTTGATGCATGTGCAAAACAATCCATATAAACTTCAATTATGATGCAGGCCATGGCCAGATTTTATAGGAAATTTTGCCTCTAAGCATTTTGAGTGTTTTTGCATATTCAAACACCGGCATTAATTGGATGATGAATATGCAAAGTGGCGTGAAAGAAGTATAATAATGATGCAGGGCTTTTTTGCAATGTGCCCCTTTACACTGTTGTGCTCGGAAATGATTTGAAAATGCTTTTCATTTAGATTTTGTGTTTCAGTCTGACATCTAGCAAAGCGCCAAATGAAATTAAAGCATAAAGCAAACGTAGCAATCAGGCTAAAAGAAAAAATGACAGGCAAAATTAATTAATTTGAACTACTCACCCCTCGTTTTTCATTTGAACCTCAGTGTCCAAATGAATTTAAAATATTTTTAAGACTTTATCTTTTGTTATTTCATCATTCAAGCAAAGCAATCGGGCACACATAAGTGTACATCACCTGTTCCATACTCTGTATGAGTGTCACTCTATGATAACCTACGCTAAAATACCACTGCCAAAAATCTGTGTATTTTCTTTGCTAGCAAAGTTAAAGCTACAGCTACAAAAGCCTGAGAGTCACAATTAAAGTAGTTTGCTAATGTCAGTTTAGCTCAAACAAAAGATGGGTGGTAAACACTTTTATTATCACTTTTAAAATGTCCTTTTAAGTTGACTTGCACTTTGACTGACCCTCAGACTTTCAGTGAAGCACATTTTCAAACATTTCACAGCACAACAAAATGTGCAAAAAGTCAATGGAAGTGAAGTGATATGACAATGTGACTATACAATATGTACAAAAGGAAGTATTAGGAGCTCTGCAAGGTCCGTGAACAACTGGCTAAATACCAGTGCAGACTAGTTAAAGCTGTTGGTAAAGCCTGTAACAAGACGAGACAGAGCGTTTACACTTCAGCACAAGTAGGAAGGCAATCCGTGAGAAGCTTTTCTTCATGGAAAACAGATTCTTATCCACACGTCTTCTTAATTAGCGTCACATAATACTCATCAATTTATGCACTGATTCGAACATTTTTTGGCTTTACAAAATATATGCAAATCATATTTTTACAAAGGAATTTACCCAACATCTGCGTCACATCATCGCACATCCATAATGAAGCCGTCTGAGTTTTGTCAGACGAATAGAAGAAGGTACCGTCCGTATGAAATGATCTCTTTGGATACACCAAATACTTCAAAGGCAAGCAAGGTTCAATGGCCTTGTTAGTGTACTGTATATTATTATTATACAATTCAGAATTGTGGATTTCAAAGCCAACCAGAATACATTCAGTAACAAGAGATTTTGGCTTCGAGTCCAAAAAGAGATCACATACCTTCAGATGAAAGAACTACTTTCACAGCAGCAGAAATAATTAGCACATAACAGAAAAAAAAATGTGTTTCTGTGTGGTGCAACATTCATGAAAAAGTAAAATTGAGAAGTGTTTTTGACTACTGACATTCCACAGATACAGTGTAGCACTTTGTCTCAGCTGTGATTTGGTATCATACAGTGTAAAGGTCAAATATTTTAAAGAAAAGAAGATATAAATACCAGAAATAATACCAGCAAAAGGACGAGAGGATCATCATCTGATAAAGAGGTTTGATATATATATCATTAAAATTGGTGTGCAACCTTGAGTAAAGTAAACTATGACAATACAAGGCATGTTTAACACTGTACATGAAGCGCTCTCCATCAAATAGGAACAAACAATTAAAAATGTAAACCTAAACAACAATAAGTGATCAAACTATTGTTGAACATCTAGCATAAGCACATGTGTTGGTGATAAAAACTAAAAACTTTGAGTCATTTAGTTCTTTTTAGTACCAGCAGTGCGATCTAACAGCTGCCCCATAGCTCACTTGGCATTTGTTCAGTAGAAAGTGATAAATTAAAGAGAATTAAAGAGCGCCGTTTAACATGGAAACAACATATGTTGTTATGACATTAACATCACAGACTGAGGCGACATATGAGATGACATAAAACTGTGAAATGAGGACAGTTAGCTTCTGACATATGCTGTCAAACAGTTATTTGTGACCCGAATGACACACACTGGATGTTTACCTCGAACAATTAAGAACTGGTTCTTATTAGCACTCAGTGAACTGGCGAGACACTTACATCTTCTGATAATGCTTGAATTTGGACTGTTTTGACAACACAAAAAGAAAGACATAGCTGAAATATACTGGAGGCACAGTACATAATTAAATCTGTGACTAGTACTTAACATATAAAAACTGTATCAGTAAGACTTTAATACATGAATACTTCATCAAATGAGCCATTTCTGTTGGGATTTGTTTTCACTGTACAGTGTTAATACAGTAGAAAAGGTGGTAAGGGAGGGGGTACTGGGATACAGTAGCGTTTCTTTAGTACCATACAAATACATTAAAATAATATGTGCTATGAAACATTTATAAATAAGGATTGTTCAGCATATGTCCACATGTGCAGCTAGGTACCATCAATACAATGTTTTGAAAGAGATGAAAGCTGGGCAATCTGCAACAAAGAACGCCAAGCTTTTTCCAGTGAATCAAATCAATATTAAGATGAGTTGAACTCAAAGATGTGATTAAAGTGTAAACAAGAATATTAGCAGAATAAAAAGCAAGATACTCATTGATTATTGCACTTAAAGTCAGTAAAATGATCACCTTCAGCGAGCGAGACCCTCGGACCAAGAAACTTAAATGATAGTCATCACAAATAAAAAACAAAGAATGAAAAATTAAGCATGAAAAGTCAGTAACTGATAAGGAATGTAAATGTTTGTTCGTTTTTTGGAGAAAAAAATGCATGACTCAGTAAGCTAGAGAGAAACCAGACTCGACTCTTTACTGTAACTGTCAGCCGGTCCTTCTAAGACTACCCATTAATCACTCAGGAGATTGCGGAAGATTCTCGGAACAAAGCCGCAGCCGCTAAATTTTTTTTTTGTAGTTTATGTGTCAAGTTTAAGATTTGTGTTTGACTGTAAACACTTTAATTACAGCTTCATCTTATCACCCACTTGACCATCTTCCAGCAAACAAGCACACAACTGCGACTACAGCATCTGGTAAACATGAATTTGGCTGCATTTGCACCTTAGGACTCTGGGAAGATGACGGCAGCTGTGTGTCCAACAGACAATATAGCTAAACCTAATTAAAAATATGGATTTGATGTGACTTGAGTCAACCAATGATGTTTTTCTTATCCCTGTTTAAGCACCTAAAAATGCCCCACAGCAAGTATCCATAGGAGTCGTGTTAAAACTGAAATATTGGAATGAGATTTCTGCCAAACAAAGAGGGCAAAAATCTGCGTGAACTAAAAGAACCAAAACTCTGAAAAACAAGTCTATAAAAACTACATCCATCCAATACAAATTTTCTAAAGCAAAATCAATCACTAATTTGGCCTTGATCAATCCCACTTGTTCCCACTTATTTGACCAAATGATACCGATACATGAGCTACCGCTAACCCTTCATTAGTAACTTTTTATCCCACGTATTTTTTCTTCTACTTTTTACAAAGTTTACCCGCCTTCTTTTTTGGCTCATAGGGCGTCCGTAGAATGCTCGGCGTCTCCTCCATGACACGCACAAGCAGGTTATCGATGTAGTCTTCCAGCTCCCTGATGTGGGCGTCTTTCTTTTTCACCACTTCTTTCTGCTTGATGAGTTCCTGCACGACTTCCTCAAATGATAACTTGCTATAGGCGGCCACGCTTTCTTGCGTCACTTCCTGAAAACGGAAAACAAGTAAATAAAAAAAAAAATAATTAGATGTGTTGGCCTTACGTGACATAAACTGTCATGTGTTTATCTCTTGTTCTCTGTTGCTAATAAAGGCTAATTGAGAGCTGTTAAGATGATACTTCTCAGGGGATTTAGCATTGACATGTCATTGAATTCTATGGCAGATGTTGGATCTCATACTGTGTAACAGTGTTTACAACAAATCAAGAACAGTTTAACTGCTCTAATGGGAGTTAACTTTGACACTACAACAAGCAGCTAACATCTTGAGAGAGTTGTTTTCCTCTTTCTTAAGTTTCTAGCGTCTAAATGTGTGATCTTTCTAACTAGACAGGATTCCGGCAAAACCTCTGACGAACCTGTCAGAAGATTTCCTGAAAAATGGAATCTTTGTTTTGAGGGAGAAATGCCAGGCTGCATATTTCTGCAATTAAAGGTCAGGCTAATAAATACCAAAATAAGGATGCAACCTAAGCCCAGCTTTGCTCTTTGAGGACAACCTATTTGGACAGAGCAGCGTGGTACGGTATGTGCAGATCATATTGCGCGGGTACGAGAGGAGCTGTAATCGTTTTTAATGAGGGACCACTTTATCGCTTCAGTGCTGGGCATCCTCCCCCGAACGGATAGAGCAGCAAAGCCTTCACCCTGTTTAAAATACCACACTTATCAGCTTCCACTCCCATGCACCATTCAAGCCTCGACTGCTGTGGAAAGACAATGCAGAAAGACCTGGAGCGGGACTGCTTACCAGGTATCTTATCGCTTCTAACAGCACAGAGGCTACTTTGGGGCGACACAAACCAAAATGAAATATTTGCCATCGAGATTAAATGTCCAATGTAAGGAGGGTTTCGAGAACAGAGCTCGGTAACCTATTCCTCGCACACAACACATAAAAAGGAATCTCACTGAAAGACACTGCACTTAAGCCATCTGAGAGGGAATAAGAGATCAGACTGCCATATGGAAGTGGATGTTGGTTTCACATACAAGCGTGTACACACTTGCACTCTCTCACACACGCACACACACACACACACACACACACACACACACACACACACACACACACACACACACACACACACACACACACACACACACAAGGCATAATAAGCAGGAGCTTTAGTGGCTGGTGACAAAGGCCTGGAAATGACCATGAATTGGCAAAGTAATGATGACCATTTTTCTGCGATCAGTAGTGAGGAGAAGATAAGGCGCACACTTGGCATTCTCCAGTTGTGTCATTACAGTTTCTAATGAGCTCAGCTTTGAGAATCTAAAAGCTCAGTCCTTTGAAATCTCTCACTGCCCTCCTCTACCCCCCCTCGTGTGTGGTTAATTAGGGCCTTGAAGCGGAGGAAATGGGAGCTGCCATTTCTGCAAGGCACTGTGGCATGCACAGGGGCACATGTGTGGATACCGACAGCCCTCAACACCCACAAAGAAAGGTGAGGAAAGCCATTATCAGCATTCTCCTTCTCATTTAGGCATCACTTTAGCTACTGCTCCCACCGTTGCCTCATAAATAGCAATTTTGCTGTGTAATAGTTGGCAAATTTGAGTTTTTCGTCAACCTGGAAATGCCAAAGAATTTAAACTAAACACAAACTAAAAAGGGGAAAACGTCATGTACAAATAATGTAATAATCATTAAGGAGAAAAACAGATGACATTTCCTTGCCTTTTCTCAACAAAAACCTCCAATTATGGAATAAACACACCACTATGATTGACCGCACAGCCCGAGATTTCACACCACTTCAAATTATGACCAGATCAGATACGATGACCGATGTGTGCAGCTGCTAATTAGTTGAATGGCACATCTGAATTTTCAGCAGCCTCAGAGATCAATGTCACCAGCTGCTATGTCAAAAGAAACTTGGGAGTTCTCAATTAAAAATCTGCGCGACGCTACACGAGAAGGAATGACACAGTAACACGTCAACTGCTGGGGTTATTTCTCGTTCGTTCTCCACTCAACCACTGTCACGTGAAAGTGACAACGTGCAACAACATGTCACGCGACGCATTGTTTGTCCTCTTTTACAAGCACGGTTGTGTCTTTCTTACATTTTTCTTGCCATAGACGTCCTTCTTCTTCTGGCCAAAGGTGATGTCTTCATTTCTTGCTGACTTTTTATCACTGTGAAGAAATCAAAGAGAAAATCAGTAATCACATGAATTATTATAGTGAATATTTGGAGCATAATTATCACCACTCTACGCATACAGAGCTTCTGAGGTGTCTATTTAGATATTTATGGTGACTGCTATAGTTTATCGAATAATAAAATATACATTGTGGGATGTTTTTGTTGCATAAGTTCACCACAGCCACATTATAAATGACCACTGAGCTACTGTATGACAAAAGCAGCAGTAAAGATGATGGACTAGTGCCTACAGAGATAAGTGTTTAATTGGGTGGTCTATCTCTGCAGAGGATCTCATTACTATAGCTCAGAGGGCTCTGTTATCAAGCCCAGGCTCTCTAAAGAGCCACTAATGACACCTTCCACTCTGATAAACCAGAACTTAGCCACGGTGCTCACCAATTCTTTATGTAACACAGGAAATAGATGGAGTCGGCTCGGTGGAAATGTTTGAACAACAATACTCGACAACAGAATGAGAGAGAGAAGGGGGTCGATCAGATAGGAGATTTCCATCAACAAGGTATTCGAAACTTTATGGGAATGCTGTAACCAATATCCTGCAGCACAGCGCTTGTCCCACGGGGTAGCAGAATCAAATTTGGGGATTATGAAGTGATTTAAGGAATATTATGAAAAACGTACTGCGGTGACATGCTTCTACAAATGTAGAAGAACCATTGCTGTAGGATGTTAGTTATGTTTCTTGGGCACACGCATATTGCAATCTATGAACAACAGGTTGGAAATCAGCAGCTGACATTGTTAAAACACAACCTTCAGGCAGTTTGCCTCATAAAAGTCTGCTGATGTGAGATGTACAAATCAAAAGTAAGGCAACATAAATATATATGAACATTTATTGTACATTTATGTTAACCAGAGCGTATGCTGGATGGGCACTTTGAATCCAAGTGGGATACATGAGGATGAATTGTGACATGAAGCCTCTTTGTAGTGTCTTCTAGATTATATTATATTTGTTCTCAAACTCTTTTTAAGACCAACTGGAAATTTAGTTGAGGGGTTGATGTGGTGATGTCGACTGAATATTTACTTTACTCATAAATTAGTAATTTATTACTCATAAATTAGTAATTTATGAGTAATTCTCTGTACAAGATAAGAGTAATCACGGTATTTTGTAGAGAAAAAAGAAAAAGAAAAGTTGTTTTATATACTTGGTATCCACCCAGCGTTATGCATGAAAAGAGAGCCTTTTATTGAATGTGCTCATGTTTTTGGTGAACGGTGAACTGAACATATATTTGCAACTAATGAGGAGGTGAGCGCCGTTAACTCCCATGAGAGATAACGACACTCACACAGTGCTGAGTTATAACTCAGTTTAAACACAAAAAAAAGTAGACAAGGGCATGATGCCGCGTGGATTTCCTGTGGAGCTTTTACATCGACACACCGCTGAAGAAAAACAAGACGGCAAAGGGAGAAGACAATGAAACAAACAGCCACAAAGTTCTTCTACTAAAGTAAAACTCACAGCAGCTCATTTAAAACAAGCTGTTGTTTTAACTGTTCAGCTTTTGGGACTAAAAAAAGTTCACTGGATCATTTTAATCTGTGTGAACTGAACTTTGAACTAGCTCTTGTTTAGTGTGAACTTGCACAATACTGTTGGTATCTATGGAGATTTACAGGTCACATGACCCATTAATGGACTGTTGAGGAAAATAAGGAAATTATAAACAGCCTAAATTAAGGCAGCAGAAACATTCTGTGAGATGAAATAAGGATGTGTGTACTTTTTATTTTGAGGAACCGTACAGAGCAAACAAAACAAAGACTACCTGGCTTTGTAGTTGGAGCTGAACGGGTTAGTGTCTGCTTGTGAGTCTCCACTAAAGGGGTTAGGGGAACGCAGGTCTCCAGAGCTGCCCGAACGTCCCCCGTTGCTGGTCTTGCGGCCTTCCTTCTTTCCCGTCACACGTTCCAGTAGGCTGACCTTCTCCTTTTTCTCCTTCCGCTCCGCCCGGTCCCACAGCTGCCCGTGCTCTCCCTTCAAATGGGTTGCGGTTGCGTGGGAGCGTGGCATACTTCTGTGGCAGGGTGTCACTGATATCAGTGAAAGGGTCACTGTGTGCCTCGCCATCCTGGTAGCCTGGCACCTCGCTCTGGGAACGCCTGTGAGGGCCTGCACTCCCGGGAAAGAGAAACCAGAGCAGTGCATCAACTTATGACGTAGTTATGATAAAAAAAAAATGCAAATAATTGATCAAATTAAAAAAGTAAAACACGTGCCGGCTTTGTTTTAATTTTTGATAGATTTGTGTGATTTTCGTTGGCAGATCAGAGTTTTTAATAACCGATGCATATCACTAATGTGATGTCACTGTTTTCTGTTCATAAACACTTTCACAGAAACAAGGCAACTTGTAAAAATCACCTTTTTTTTTTTTGCTGTGTTTACTGATGTTGATCTTGTGGCTCTTCCAACTAATCCGACACCACAAAAGCAACATTTTAATGGGAGAAGTGAAGACAGCTTGTTATATTATTTATTCCCTCCAAATCTGCAACCGCGTCCCTCCTATTTTCAAAACTTTGGATAGGTTCCCCTCCCCTGCATGCCAATCTGAATAATCACAAAGGCGCCTGAGACAGTTGTGCAGCGCAGATCGGACAGTGAAGAATGGGCAGTGAATTGAGTAATAAAAATGGCCTATAAAAATTTGCCTTTTATGATTATTTGTACAATAAGAGACCGACTGTTAAGCTGTTGGTAATGAAGATCAGCGATTTCTGATAGTTGGCTGATTGATTGCAGCTTTCCTTTGGCAGTGACAGGTGATGGCATAAGTTTTACTGCTTCTGACCTGATAACTGACATCACCACATAAAGATTTTCAGCGGTGATTTAAGACATTTCAGTCCACCTCATCCTTACCCATCATTCCTGTTCTTCAGATGCTACACGGTGCAGGACAGAATAAGTGAGCTGCCGATGGCATTTGAGCTCGGGAAAACAAATCATATCATCATTAACTTGTCTCATTTTTACATGTTACATTCTACTAGACAACGGTTGTTGTGAATCATGACTATTGTTTGCATTAGTTACAGTAGCTCAAGGACAGAGATAAATGGGGGAGCTGGCTGAGCAGGAAGGTTCAGGACAGTTTTATACTGGTTAGAAACAGAGACCAGTAAAGTTCACACATTGATATGAGTGACCTAAATAACTATCTAATTTAGTTAATATATCTTTTGTAAATATCTTTATGTATATATTCATATAGCTTTGTGTCTTCTATCGACCTCTACTGATGGCCACTAGAAATTGCAGCAGCATCCCATGTTAAGAGCACAGTCACAAGACAGGAAGTCATTTTAGTGCTTCTGAATGAGGCCTTCGAGACACCAGCCTCTTGCTTCTACCACTGACCTCAAAAATCAAAAAATATCAAAGATCAAAATATGAGAAACTAGCAATGTCTCAGTGATCAGTGACTTGACAGAAAAAAAAAAAAAAAAAAAGGTTTACCTAGAGATCATACAAAAGATTGATTTATTTAATCAACAAATTTTGATAAAATATTGGTTCTCACCACTCTCTTCGATGGAGTTCATGGAGTCCAATTTGGGCCGAAAGTGGCTCCCAATGAGATCCGACATGGAATGGGCTGCAGAGAGCTTGTGGGTCCCGGCGAGTAGTGATCTTTTGGCCTTTGCTTCGTGCTGAGGTTGTGGTTCCGGAGCAAAGGATTGACGGTTCGGCTCTGAGTCGCACATGGCGGAGCGAGGCAGGATGGCAGATGACGTGTCACAAAAGCCACCGTCATGTTTGCGACCCTTCATTTTGTCCTTAAGTTTGGAAAAAGGCGAGCGGGGCTTCTCCTTCATGGAGAGGTCAAACATGCTGGCTGTCATGTTGTTCCTCATGAACTGGATGCTCACTTGGATGCGGCCTCGTTCTTTCTTTTTCTTCCCCGGCTTGGACTCCAAAGAATACCAGCTAAAATGAGAGTGGATGAAGGTTAGGCTGAGCAAATTCAATGAGAAATTTTATATAAAGAGAGCAGGATTTATGAAAATCTTCTGAGTTAATTACCGGCAATTCAACATAACTCAAGAAGACAGGTATACAAAGTGAGAATGTGGTAGAAGTCCTTACACTATCAAACAATACAGCACATGGAAAAAATAGCCACTGACTTTCTAATGTGCTCTACCTACTTCTTTGTGGACATCACAGAAAAGGCTAATTTGACCGGACTAATCCAAACGCTACGCACAAAGCAGGGGCTTAAATCGTTTGAACCTCTTTTTTTTGACACAAGTGAGAGTACAATTTATCATTCAGAGCATAAACATTATTCTTTGTAAACTGAACATAAGAAATAGCCTGCTGCTGAATAATATAGACCATTCCAGGCTGCTTTTGGGCTCCTATTTGTTTAACATCTCTGCTTTTTCAACTGGAAGTAATGGGATTTATGCCTCCACTCTGAGCGAAATAAAGTGGCATTTGCACAAATCTGGCCTTTGTTCAGAAATGCAACGACAAGCAATTGGGAAATTGCAAAGCCATGTCGCAGGGCAACCCAACAGTTCATACATGCTAATGAGACATATCCTCTGTGTTACAGGGCTTGTGATAATGTCCTTTAGGAAACCAGCATCAGGATGAAACAACATCAGTCAATGTATTCTGTCTGCTTTTTTACACATTTATCTGCGAAATGTTGCAGATTAGGAATATTAAAGTTAAACATTCTTGAGCATGTTAAATAATTTAACACACTGTCGACCAATTCTAGGTGACAGCGCTTCTCTTTCACTATGTGCTGCTTGCCACAGTATTGTAAATTGCAGTTCACTCTACTGGATAAACCTTGCAGTGACACCATTAATTACCACAAGCAGTTTTTTTCTATATAACACATCAGGAAAAAACTGTTTTATGCTAATATGTCTGCAATAGGCCAATATCTAGCACGTCAATATAGTGGTCTTTGCACTCGCCCACCTCCATCGTGGTGCAGTTTGATCAATGCAGGGTTCAACTTTGACACATATTGGCAATGTATTTGCTTTCATGCAATTACTGATATTTCTTCCTGGATTTCAATGGAGATTCTCTTGAATTTCAGTATAAAAAGAAAATCAGTCATCAGGTCAATCCAAAAGGAAAAAAAAGTATTGGTATTGGCTTTTGAAAAACCGCAGCTGTTGAAGGCTATTCTAAACCGTTCAGCTCGTGGCCCAGGAGCCCGGTCATGAAAGGCCTTGCTGGGTCCGATTCCCAGGCTGTGTGCCGTGCACAGTCTGATCAGCAGCCACAGCATGCCGCTGCCGTGGGGCCGGAGCTGCACCTCACGTGTGTCTCAAGGCCAAGATAAACCTCCCTGTGCTTGGAACCACAATCCTCCCACTTGGGTCTGGACCGCTGGGAAACTCCTCACAATCAACAAACACAGGTGTGCGATAATTACGGGCTGCCTACTCAGATATCAAGACGGGCTTTCCTTCCCCAATATGTCAGTTCAAAAACATTGCGGATGGGCCACGGTGAACACAGACCCACTGTGGAGTGTGGATATAGTATCGAGGGTCCCGGCGTCATTGTCAAGTGTGCCTGCAGTGCGGGATTAGGCCAGCAAGCAACGTGAGCATATCCATTACAGAAACCTCTGCTGAAAAAGTGCACGGCCTTGAGGTGCATCGCTCAGGCGCCTTAAAACAAATAAAAGCCATGATTATAACATATTGTGATTCTCCCAACTGATGGGCAAAGGAAGTGTGCTAAAGTCTCCATGTGGAAACGTGCAGTGAGCTAATTAACACCAGATCCAATTTGGTTATTCTGTCCCTGTTTGCTTAATGTAAGGTTAAAACATGTGTGTGTTGGACTTGTAAGGGTCAACACCCTGAAGTTTAGCCAAATATAATACTTAATTTACTCTACATTTATTCATTTTCTCCACACGCTCCAGCCTTTCATAGAGTAAAAGCACTAGGCACAGGCTGCAGGTAAAACAGCCTAGACAAGTCATGTTTTAATGAAAGAGCTGACGCCTACTTTTGGCCACCAATATCACACCTAACATGAGTCCTGACTTGCATTCCTTTTGGGCTGAGCAAGGCACACAGAGCTTTCAGATAAAACTCAAAAACAAAGAATAAGTAAACTCAACACGGAACAGGTGATTTGTTTTTAAAGCCACCTTTGAAACGCTCTGTATGTATAGGAGTGACTAACAAGACATGTTTGGCCAGCTCCACTAGTTTCAATTAGGCCAACTGCTGCTCAACATGTCAGTGATTAAGCTAAAAATAATCTTTCAACAATGTAGGCCAATTCATTGCCAAGCCTGAAACAATACATGGTCGATAAAATGGAAAAGCACAAATATATGACTTCATCTGCGATAGTTGTGTTAGAAAGTTTAAAACTGAAGACAGAAACAATCTGGTGTTTCTATTAGACCGGTTCACCTACTGGGCTCCAAACATTTTGTTTTATTTCTGCTCTTTAAATTAAAACAGATCTATCTAATAAAATGTATTTCTAAAACAAGTAGCCTACATTTAGCCACATCCAAAGTACATAAAGTGAATAAAGGACAATACAATGGTATTTAAATCATGTGGTGTAAAAGAGCTGGGTCATAAACCTAATTGAGAACAGAGCAAAGAACATAACACACAAAACATTGCCATTAGGTGTAACCTAATATAACAATAACACATGTAGAAAATGTGACAACTAACAACTAATTTAGCTCATGCTGTAATCCACTTAGGACTGGAATAGTTCTGCAAATATTTTCCACTTCCTCTCAAAAGTCCATTCCACCAACAGCACATGGATGCATGACTGTGAGCTGGAGTTTCAAAGTACTTAAATGCTATAAAAATATCATAGAAAGGAGCTCAAATGCTGAACATGTGCTGCACATGTGATCCAAGACTCAGTATAAAATAGACTACATGAAAATTCAAGATTCAAGACAACCTAACTTAATATATTTGCAGTCAGTTACTATACAATGCTATAAAAACACTATATTAAGCTCATTGTCTTGGTATTTTAGCTTTCTGCATCAAGTATTAATCAGAAAACTGCCTGTGTATTATCCTGTAAGGATTTCATGGTGGCTCAAGGTGTTATTGCAACATTAGGTTGGTGTAATATTGTAAACTAATGGCACTGCAATGACTGTATTGATAACAAATGGATGGTGAATGGTTGCACACTAGGGATGAAGCATTTAACAGATTTCACTCTTTACCGCAGTTTTAAACATTAGAGTTTTGTAACCATAAAGGCTCTGCTACACGAGTTCCGGCTACTACTACTATCAGCAATAACTGTGAGTGTGTGAGAGTTAACGTAAACCAATGGCAAGAAAGCAGAAAAACAGTATGGCACCCTTTACAAATTTGCCTCTGACCAAATAGCATGTAATCATTACATGCTATTTGGAAAGTAAAAACAATACTGGCCTATTATAAATTTGAATTTTTTGCTTGCTGGGAAATTATTTATCTTAACGTGAGATCTTGGACGCAACAGCTACAGTATGTGATACTTACTCAGTTTTCTTTCGCTCCTTGTTATCAAAGATTTCATTCAGGTTGATGGACCTCTGACCCAGGAACTTGTCCATGCCAACCAAAGACCGATGCATCACTATCAGGCAGAGTTCATATACTTCTGGGTTGCCCTCCAAAAGTAAACCAGGCAATTCAAACGAGGCTTCTTCTCTCCAGACGGGGTTAAGTGTCTTCTCTGCCACTGATGTTGAGTACTTTTCTTTGCCCAGCTGAATGATGGTGTAGGCATCATTGGTGCCATTTTTGCCTTTGGGCTGTAAACCGGTTGCTTGAAGAACAGTGGCTTGGACATGGGTTGGAAACCACTTTTGAGACTGCTCGCCCAACGACATCGTCAACAATGGTTATCAACTGAGAGCCATTCAAAACAAACTAAACGATAATTTATGTGGTTAGTTTTTTTAGTGTGTGTGATGTGCAAAAAGCAACAAACATGATTCACTATAGTTTGTTATCCATGTCAGCGTGATTTATGTGCTTACAGCTGAAATCATTACAAGCAATGACAAGTCTGACAAACTCAGCAAGCCTCATTTTCTGTCAAATCAAAGATGTCCAAGCCACTGGTGAGTCATCTGAAAAACACAAGAGGGAAACAGAACAGCATCAGTATCTTTCCCAGAACCATGAAATGACTCATGTGGGTGCAAAGAAAACATTGATGTTAAGCCAGCTTCGATGGCAGTTACTTGCACCAGAGTATGATTTTGAAGTTATTAGATGGATAAAGACTTAAACAGAAATTAGATTGTGCTATATTATTTTTACAGTATCTATAAATACGTGTCCCTAAGCTGGAGTAACAAGAAAATGATCTCATTCAGTGACACATTTTGGTGTCGGTCCATTGTCATTGCATTAGTGACTGACTCAGTGTGATGAGGGCATGGTTGTTTCACATTACTTCCAAATTCAAAATAAGACTAAGAAGATAAGAAAATGTACTCATTGTCATGTAAAATAAAAAGTACATAATCTTTTCTTTTTTTCACCACTCCATGAGCTCCTCCAGGATTTGTCTCTTATGACTCATGTGTAACATCTGTGTCTCTATTGTTTAACTTAAGGAAAAACTAGGTTTTATTGACAAGAAAACGCAGCAGTGTGTGATAAACTTGGCCAATTTTAGGGTGTAATTTACCTTTAAGTGAGCATCTTCGCACAGGTTTGTCATAACAAACTGAGCTGTTATTTAACGGACTGCTAAAGTTTATTCACTTTAAACACTACGAGTCAGTATTAACAGACGAGGTGAAGCTTTGCTGTTGTTTTATTCTGATAGGCTTCAGGATAACGTTAGCTTCATGCGGCTAGCTGCTGAGCTAGCAGGCACACAGAGCATCACACACACACACACACACACACACACACACACACACACACACACACACACACACACACACACAGCTGCTTACCTCAGTGTCATTTTCACCGACAGCAGGAGGACATTCAGCACTTCAGCTCAGCGGAAACTACACCGGCTTCACAGACACATTCATGCGGTGGTTTGCGGGGCAAACGCCAGCTAATGTCGCTTGTTGTTGTTGTTGCTATCCATCGCTGCTACTGACTGCTGTCGGCCAGCGGCGAGCTGTACTTCCTAGTCTGACGTCACTTCCGCCCTCACCCCGGTGAAAGTTCAAACATCGTTGGGGCACGCGCTAAGGCACACGCGCTCGCGCATCATTTTAGCCACACAGGTTTTAAAATGTAAACAACTTAAACACATGTAATAAAAATGGCACAAGTCGCCTATAAAAAAATAAATGAATAAAAATATAAAAGAAGAACATGATATATTCCATCAACGTCGGTGTTGAGTTGTGGGTTCACCTTACAGGTAAGCAGTAATGAGAGGCTAGCTATATAAATTATTTTAGCTCTAACACACTCTCCTCTGTAAGATATGTGCGTTTGTGTGCTCGCGGGTGCACTTTATTTGAGAGAGGTAAATCATACAAACATGGGAAGTGCTTTTGTCTCATGAGTGGGACAAGGAGGTGCAGATAAGAGGTTCACTTGAATGAACACAGACATGCTTGTCACCCCACTTGACAAGTGCATCTTAACCAAACACACCTGCCTATGTTGGTTTTTATCGTTCTGCCACAAGCAGTGCAGTATGTACACACACCACTGGCCTCAGGCTCCGGATGGGCCATCCATCAAACTGAGATTATTGCACTTATCTAGAGTACATCTCTGAATGAAACGCTGAGGCTTATAGTGAAATATTAGGCTGTACAAAAATGTGAGTCAGATAGTATTTAATACATTTGCGGATCTCATGTTTTGCATTAACTGTTAGTAGAAACATTAGAGGAATAATAACAGTACAGTGTCACTATGTGATGAAATGTAGGCTATATGTATCACAGTTAGTGTTAATGGCTTATTAGCTAACCAAAAAATGCATTAGCCAAGTAAAAACTTATTTTCACCTGACAACTACAATTTTAACCAAGAAACAATTAATATACATTTTAATATTATCATACAGCATGTTGTGAAATTTTTATTTAAAGTTACATAATCCTCTGATTTGTATTTCATCATAAAATGAAATGGCATTAAAAAGCCAAAACATCCATTCTCCGTCTCGTTTTATTTCCCCTCACAGAGCTATAAGGTTCCTCTTATTCCACACTGTTTGACAGTAATATGATATATATGTTATGTACCAGCTAGCTCCAGCACATTTACATGACGGAAACATTTAAATCCAAGGCATGTGTATGGCTGCTCCACTTAAGTAATAGGAAATACTCTAGATTTCTTTCTAGATTTGGTATGTTTAGAAAGAAGAAATTAGAGCTATATTTAGGGCAATATGATGATATAAAATTTATGATACAAATGTGAACCATACATCCCATTAATATTGTGTTAGCTCCGCCTCTGGGTGTAGGTCATTGTGGCCAATATTGTGAATCAGTGAGTAGCCTGACTGTTTAATGGCAGAGTTTGATTTTTATATATATATTTGAATCAGTGTGATGAAGTACCTGAAGAGAATATTTCATTCACTTGATTTAATAATAACAGATGGTGTTTTATCCATAAACAGTTCCTCAATGTATTCACTATATCACAATATGCACTCACCGACCACTTCCTTACGTACACCTGTACAATCTAATGTGATCCAATTCAACGGCTCTGACATAAATTAGATTTTTATGAAGCTTATAATTTTTCAGGTTTTTTTGGCACTGTCAGAGAGGTAATAAGTCTACTTTATGTTTATTATTGAGGTCTTAGCGGGTCATGGTGTTGGACTGGAATGCATTATATTCAAATAGCTCACTCATGTATGTAAATGGGTTGGCCAAAATATTAGAAACACCTCTCTATATAATGCAGTCCAGTTCAACACAGCTGCAAACTACAATCTTAATAATAAACATAATAGTTAAATGAACTCACTCTGGCAGAGTTTATAGTAGATCTGTTGTATTTGGATCACAGCTTATGAAAAGGCCAGTGACTGTGTATCAATATTTCAAGGATTTTAACCTACTTACCCACTCCAACTAGAATGTAAAAGATGTGACACACCAATGAGTCATAATAAAATTATAAGAAAGCCTTCTGAACATTTGATTGTCTCCTTCTCTTGAGTGTATGGTGGCCAGCAGGGACAAACAAAAGGGCTGTAACAGGTCCTTTGCGTTTTGTTTACAATTGGAGACACGATCTGATAAAGCTCCCAAGTCTAACGATGGAATATGCGTTTGTTTTAAGTCTTCACATGGCACAGCTCCTGGTTCACTGAAGTGTTTGTGATTTATCCAGCCCCGTCACTGCTCACATTCCTTTTCAGGAATATTTTATCATCTGTTGTGGTTAGATGTGTCAGGTTGAGCTGAATGGAATAATGACCAGAGGCATGCATATACACCACCAGGGTCATGACTCTCTTCCTTAATTTGACAATAAGTCAAACACTTTCATATATTACTCTTTATAGGAACTTAATACCACTGTACTATTCCTCTGTGAGATAAAACATGAAAGACGCTGCATTCCAACATCGCCCGTATCCTTTTATTACTCTCCTCGAGTGGAGAATACATTGGTGCATTTAAAAACGAAACGTTATGCTATAAATTAGAGAGTAGTAACGTAAGGACCCGGACTACTTTCTGCGGGAACAACACTGAAGGTCATAAACTGCCCAACATGTAAGTGAACCTGCCTGCATGGCCGGATCCACATGTTGAACTATATTAGCTGTAGCCCCTAACGGCCGCCATCCACTCTGTGCACATGGTTCTGGTTTAGGCCTCTTTCTTCAACACTAGATAGGTTGTATTACATTTATTAAACACTTTAAAAAATCTCTGGCTGCAAGATTGTCCATCTGTTGAGGACAAGAGAAAATATATGAAAGAGGCAGGAGGTGCGGCGGGGAGAGGGGAAACAGTTGTGATGTCAGTGCTGGTCTTAATGTGGTGCAGGTCTATGTTCTGGACGGATGACTGATTTAAAAGGTATAGCTTTTAGCCGAGTGAACAGTTAGATCACAGATGAATTTTAATAAAAAAAGAAGGAGAAAGGCACACAAATCACCTCTGCTTTGCTCTCAGGAATGTTTTTGTGCACGGCTTTGATATATAGGTGCAGATGTGCGACTGCAGCGTGACGAGCAGAGCTAAAAAGAGCTGCTAAGCTGGGGCAACATGTCAGCCCGGTGACTCCCTAAAGGCCTTGATTTCTACCTCATAACCTCAAAAAGAGTACGTGAAACTATAACTGCGGAGAAATATCCACAATTTAACTGGTTAGTGAGCTCTATGTGTGTGTGTATTGTTTATTGACTGACAAAAAACAAAGATAGTGAAGAGTAGGAACATCTCGTGAAGCAATGGGTAAATCCAAAGCTGCTGAATTTCTAATCACAACTTATTTTTTAAAGAAAACAGGAAATTTAACAATAATAATGAATAATATCATTAATTCTGAATCTAACCATCCAATTAGCATGTTTGTTTCTGTAAGAGATGTTCGTCCCTGCACGTCAGTCATAATATGTGCACAGCTCTCTACTCTGCCACCAATAATTATGAAAGATGCCCTCGTCCTTAATATCTAACAAGCAAGGCTGTGCAAAATTCATTTTTTTGTCTCAGCAGAACAGGACCTTGTATATCGGGGTGTGTTGTGGTGCTTGTATAACAAGAAGGATTGCTGTGTCTGCATTTTCAGCGGTGACAGAGGGCACAGAGCTCATTGAGGCATCATTGCTGTTGCAGCAATGATGCAGCTGTTGTCCTGGTCTGTCATGGTGAAGATATTAAACAGTCGATCTGTCCAACCCTCACCTATAATCACAAGCTCGCCCTAGCAGCGGAGTTGATTTGGTTCAGGCATCTGATCAAAATGTCTTCTGGACACCTCCATGAGAAGATATTTTAGTCATGTCCAACAGGGAGGAGACCTGCAGCAGCGTCTGAACATGCTGGAGGGATTTCATATTTTATACTACCTGGAAACACCTACCTACAGTAGAAAACGACAGTAAGAAAGGGATGTTTAGTCCTGGAAAATGGATGGATGTTTGTTGTACGTTTCTGTACAGTGTATATCTTTAGGTGTTTTAACAAAAGTGATAAATTTACGTCTATTAATAGTAGTGGAAGTTTGTATTAGATTGGTTAGATGCTTTTCAGTTTAGCAGAAAAAAGTGCATTTCAAGTTGATTTGACTGAATCAGTGTACGTTAATGATCACATACAGGTACATTTGTCTGCAGCCACCTTCACACACACGTTGTCTATCTTTCCATATTTGATTCGTTTAGTGTTAAAACACATGAATGTAGCGTTATGTAATGTTTTTGAGGTGCTAGCTAAAATCTTCATTTCTTTCTGTAGTTGCTTGATTATTTCTTCCTATAAATT
The DNA here is from genome assembly GCA_946959425.1 of Argyrosomus regius. Lineage (NCBI taxonomy): Eukaryota > Metazoa > Chordata > Actinopteri > Sciaenidae > Argyrosomus > Argyrosomus regius. The sequence continues at coordinate 20,496,077 of OX336894.1, forward strand.
TAAAATGTTATAGAAATGGTCGGTCTAAAACTATAGTAGGAGTAATAAGTTAGTTAGCTCATTTCATTATTAAGTATGTTATGCAGATACAAATGCCCACCCCACACGGACATGTAAGATACCAAATTTGCTGTTGTAGTGGTAAAACATTTGTCAGCCATGAACATAACATACAACACTACATTGCAAACAAAGAAGTTTGCCTTCTGTCCCAAATTGATGAAATAAAATCTATCCTAAAAACTTTTAATAAAATAACCATTCAACGCATCAGAAATGGATAATATTTTACAAAAAGTGTGACACTTCGCTCATCCCATCATGATCAGTAAAACATGAAATGGACTTAATCTTCAATCTCATTCAAATCACAAAGCAAACAAATGTGTTTTGTCGTCCGGTTGACTGTTGAACCACAACCTGAGCCTGTTTCTGGCTAACAAACCTGAATGTAACATACATAACACATGTCAGAATGTCAGAATGTTCACATTCAGATCTTTCAGTTAAGTTCTGCTTCATACACAGTAAGGCTCTACACTGTAGTTATTTCGAATTCAACAGAATATTTAGATTTATACCCTTTGATCATTGCATGTGCTGCACGTTGTGGCAATAATATGTCATATTTAGATGGTGATGTTTCAGTTTTCAAATAATTCTGGTCATTTACAAATGTGCAGTGGAGAAAACAGTACAGGTTAAGCATGGATTGTGCAAGAAAAAGAAATACAGTTCGTTGCCCTGCTGTGTTCCTGCAGGCCTCTAAATTAGTGCATTCTTACACGCACAGTTTAATGTCAGCAGCACGCTCTCAGGTCATGTTTAGCGGGGCAGGCGAACAGGTGTCGGTCCTGCACGAGTATGAAAAAAAAAAAAAAACTCTACCCAGGCCAGAGGAAGCACCCACATGTGTATGCCCTGCAGTCAGCCTCGTACAGGATGAAATAATTCATCAGAACTGTTCAGAAGAGACATTGTGAGGCAAAGTTCAGAGGCATGCTAATGACAAGAGCATGCTCGCAGAGAAAAGGAAAAACTGTCAGCTCTGAATGAATTGGGAACGGCAGAACAGGGGTTAGGCCATTTCAAACTCCTTTATATCTTTGTATAATCCATGTAGAGGGCTTGCAAATGTCCAAAAGAAATTGGTGGTTTTGTAGCACATGGTGCATGCATTATGTTGTGCTCTCTTGGCTTTTGTGGATTTCTTCTGTCCAGTTCTACTACGGCATAGCCTCTTGGATATTCCAAGATGAAAAATGTTGGAGAAAGTATGTTGCTTGCTTATGCAATGCCTGTCAATGCTATTTTATCAGTTGAGAATATTACATACAGTATGGACAACTTTATTTTGTAAAACCCTGCTGCTGAAGACAGAATTTGCCTGTCTAAATAAAAATACAGCTGCATTTTATAGTGAAATGATTTCAAGTAATTTAAAGTAATGAATGTAGAATATGCTCTAAATGAGTCTCTGCAGATTAGCATTTTTGTAATACGGTGGAATGTATGTGTACTGGCATTTGCATAGCCAATAGGCTATACTGTATGTGTATCTTAACTAGTAAGAGATTTAAATGTAAAACAAATGTTGCAGTTGGAGATTGCACATTAAAAACACACACACAAATATAAAGTAGTATTACCTTACCCTACTGAAAAAATGAGTGGGATGTATCATTACATTTACCAGTCTTCAAGGCTAGAAGCAGAATGGAATCAGCTTATTACCAGTTTCTACAAGGATAAACATCCCACACAGCTACTCAGTCTGCACAGTTTTATAGCAATTTGCCTATATTAAGTATCAAATTAACATTTTCTTCTACACACATGTTCACATTTAACACAATGTAGAAAAATCAGACCTGCATGTACTGTAGTTAAGACCAAACTTCTCGTGGGGACTCTGGGCAAGTGCAGTTAAAACCTGTAACCACAGAATGAATGACAAAAGAGGTAACGTAAATAAATAGATAGAATAGACTTATCTGTATTTTTTATGAGATTACTCAGGTTTAATATGTGCATGTGTCATCTATATTTAACTGCAACTGTACAATGATTTTGACAGATATGGTAGTTTAGGTCAAATGATCCATGCATTGGCAGCTAATTACAATATTGCATATCAAAAGCATGTGAATAACTATTTTGCAAGCTCATCCAAAAATGGACACCTTTTGTCACTAGTAAATAAAAAGGATTGTTCTGGATCATCCTACTGGCTCCCACTGAACACGGTGCATACATACGTGCATGCTGTAGTGCACCGGAATGAATTATCTAACCTTAAACCAGAAACGTGTGAATAATGGATAGAAAATTTTGGTGTTTGTTTTCACCCAGGGCAATCACCGTAAAACCTTTGGGTAAGGATTGTGTGTACAGCATGCAGTGAAACGGAGATCTTGACAATTTCACAAAAGTTGCAGGTGCATAATTACGCTGTACTGTATTAGCTTTTAGTAATTGATGCCAGAAAGCTAGAATATTACCCTAAATGTTGCCTTAGCAGCGTAATGTCAGGAAGGTCATGAATGAAAGGATAATGTCCCTCCATCTTTGGGGTTAATACATACCCAAATAGATGACCTTTGTGTTCATCCTGCTAAAGGCCAAGAAAGTGTGAGCATCTACACATTTCACAGATTACACGATGGGTGACTTGTCAGGTTAGATGATAGCTGCCATGATCTGCCATCATGGGTTGAAAACACATTGTGCACAATACCCCTCCCTACAGTTCCCACTGTTCAGTCTAAATTTAAGCCCCCAAAAGAAAGAATATATTCATGTTTAATGTCTGCTTTTGTGCTTATGTCTTACTTTCTTGCAGAAGATTCTTGATACCAGTAAACTGAGTGCGTTACTTGGAGTCACCAGTGTCTGCTGAAGGTATCTGGTCGTTGTTCCCTAGAGTCGTTCCTCGCTCAGGTCAGACACATTGCTGTCATCATCCCTCTCATTCTTCTTCTTCTCCAGAACACATCACTGACACTTTCTTATCTCCACACACTACATCTTCACATGGGTTAACATGTCTTCCAGATGTTGTGATCGTAGCAGCTTCAGCATGTTCGCCACCCTTTGCTGTTTGTTTTTAGTCCAAGTCCATTTCTTTTCTGAACATTCAGTAGGAAAGTGTATTTTAATTGACATTACTCATACTTCTTTGAGATGATGATATGTTGATAATTGGGAAAATCATTTTCACATAGTCATTGTGACAACAAAGGTCAAGGTGTGATGGAGAAATGCTGAAGTATTGTCTAATATTTCTGTCATATCAACCACAAAAGGTTACCTAGATGACATTAAGCAGAGCTGACATCTCTGATTGGCAATTTGAGTCTCATGACCTTTTGTGATGTACACAGTCGGTACTGTACTGTGATTTCTTGATATTAAGATGACTATTTTAGTAGATCTCTTCTTTGAAGCAACATTGTGGAACTTTTCTATCATAAAATAACAGTTTTTTAATCATTTCAATGCTACACTGACAGGTAGAACCAGTCGAATGGTGTCTCTGTTATTCCCACTCTTCACCTGTTTTTGCACTTTGTGCTCTGGGTACGATCACCTGCGAGAAGTACATAATGCTTTACTAAGTCACACACCACCAAATAATTCACTTATTTTGATGAACCAGCTACATATTTTACGGACTAAATGTCGCCCGGCTGTTCCATTAAGTTTCCTGTGTCAGACTGTGAGCTCAGAGCATGGGGGGAGTGTTAATTTGTGTACCATAGGCATTTTGGACCTCCGGGATGAAGAGGTTTTCAACCCTGGGGTGGGTGGATGCTGATGGGGAGCAGAGCTGGTGTCGTGCCAGAACCGGAGCTGGGCAAGTGGGAAATGTAACTGGGCTCAGCAGCCTCTGTGGACATAATGACAAAGGTGAAGAGACTGAAGAGGACATTGATGGCAGAAACTAAGAAGAGAAAAGAAAAGAGTGACCGAACAATAAACAGCCAGACAAGAGTAAATCTTGGACTGACTTTTAGTTGTTGGCAAGAGCTTTGTGAAATAAAAGGCTGAAAGACAGTGAGCTGTAGTCGTAATAAATACACCTGTACAGCTGTCCATATTTACGACAGTGGTATTGCACTGCAAAACTGGGGGGGCTAAATTGCAAAAATGCCTATTTCTTTCCAATATTGCTTTAAGGTGTGCAAGATATTTCTATTTAAGGCAGCTACCTCAGCTGTGAATCACAAAAGCTGCCTCACTGCTCCCACACAACCACAGTTACCTTAGCAGCAGTTGGAAAGGAAGGACACTTGTGTTATTCATGCCATTGCTGCTCCAAATAAAATTCAAAAATTCAAGTTTGATTCCTGGAACCATCGATCCCAACTCAACCCCTAATCTAAATACCCTGTTGGTATTTGTAGTCCCCTACCCTAACCCTAATATATGGAATCTGACTCAGTCCACGTGTGTTGATGACACACCTGACAGTTAAGCCCTTAAATTTAAATAGATTCTGATAACAACGCTGTGCACTTTAAGCCCTTTCCATCTGTTTGTAAATAGTTACCAATTTTCAATTAGGCATATATTAAAAACCTCATTCTAATGCGTGCAGAAAAAAGTCACATTCAAACATGGCTTTTGCCACAAATATGCTATTTTTCTGCAGAAAGGCCAATTTGATGCTCATCATGTGCCCTGGTGTACCTAAGAGCTGTTTAAAGAACATCAATGCAAAGAGGGATTAAATATTCCTGTATTTTGCTAATCATTTATGAAATGCATAATTATCTCAGCCGCTTGTTGAGTGGATTAGGAATCATTGATTCTCTCTCTCCCTCTCTCTCTCTCAGCATATATATAGTGTCTACCTAACCCTTTCAAACTCCCCAATAGAAATGTTGTGGATAATACGTACGTATATAGTTGGCAAAGCTGCACTCCGGTTCATATTTCATGCAATGTGAATGACTAATCCATGAAATGTGTGGGTGGGATGATTAACACAGACACTAGGGCTGAAAATATGTTTGCTTTGAAACTCTGAATGTGACACGAACATGAAACTATGAATAATTGGCAGAGAATGGGAGCCTGTGTAGATTTAGAACTCAGAAACGCAGTTTATGACTAATTGTGTTAAGTGAAAATAAAGTGCACTTTTGTTCCTGGGATAATTAGCTTTTTAATGTTGTGAGGGTGATTGTGGAGGCTCTCCTGGGCTCCGCTGCTTTTGGAGTGAGCCCTCTAGCTCTCCCATGGGGTAGCAGCGCTTGTTACATGCAGCCTGCAGGCCAGAGGAGAAGAGGGAAGGCAACACTTGTTAAGAAAGCAACATGTAGAGAAACAGTTCCTGCAAAGTGTTGTTTTGGCTAAAGTTGAAGGCACAAATACAATGTCATTTTTAAACTTTATCAAAGGCCAATTTTTAGGAGCTTATTTTACACACATTGTGCCGTTTCAATTAATATAGTCAATAAATGCAACAATTTTGGGAGTTCACATGTTAGATAATTTTTGTTTACACTTAAGACTGAAGCCTTGGTAGAGAGGGTGTGCATTTTTGCAATTACAAAATATTGTAAACAGTTCACAAAAAAGTACTTTAAAACATCATCAACATATTATATAAAATAATATGACCAATTGCAGTGTTTGCTATGATGATTTAGTCATTGCAAACACTGCAACAGCATTTATTAGCACAATAACTTGTTGTATATGTCACTCTGTTTTTCTTTGTCACTTTATTTGTATTTATATTTATATATTTTTGCAGTTTTAAACTAATGCATCAGGAACTTTGGTCGTAGATAATTTGACCTCTTCAAGGCTTTGAACAAACTCACATTTTTCTACCTTTTTGCTACTCATAAATAAATAAATTACATTCAACTTATTTTTTTTAGCATTATTTCTAATTGTAAACTTATGTTTATGATAAAGTAGTTTCATTGTAGTACTAAAGATTTGAACCAGGATGGGCATGCTACTTACATAGCGCTGGATAATTAGAATCACTTTGAATTAAAAACATCTTTAAATGTAACTGAAATTTATTCCCATAGAAGGAAACTATTAAAGGGGTTTTGAAGGAGTGGGAAATTTAGCTTCAGAAAGAGGTGAAGGAAGAGGAGGATTTAGGAAAAGTAGAGGACAAAATAGGAGGCGGCGAGGAGAGAGGGAGAGCGTAATTACTCGATGTAAAGGCCACAAACAGAGCTCCTGCTGTCGCTGAAAAATCAAATCTGTCAGCAATTAGAAGGAGGCCAAGCAGCACTTGTCATTGGACAATGGGGCAAGAGGAGAGGGGGTGAGCAATTATTAGAGCTGATAGAGTACCTTTATTTATCTAAACAGCAGGTTAGTTGCCCAATCTCCTCCTTTGTCACTTGTTGCTTATGTGAAAGGGGCACCACTTAATCCGAATAGTGTTCCTTGTGGCAACCAATGGGTATTATGCCCGGGCCAAGAGCTAGAGAGGGCTGCTTTTCAGCGTAGGGCAGAATAATCCAGGGGTTGATCTCATGCTCTTGCAATGCTTCCTTTGCTCAAAGCGCTGATCAGGATCCCTTACGTTTGAAGCTATTTATTAGGAGTTTAGGAAGGGGGGGGGGGGCTCTTGTCTAAAACATGTAGTCATTATCAAAGACTTCTGCTCCTTGAAGGGGCAAAAGCCCACAGAGTCTCTGAGAAGGGATTTGAGATGTGTGGGGCTTATTTTCATTGAAAGCCAACTGCAAATACAGTCCACAGTATAAACTCAGTGGTTCTCACCGAAGTATGTCAGCATCATGTAAACTGGGGGGGGGGGGACTCTCCTTTGTTTAGTTAATGAAAGACTTGGAGAAATGTTATTAAATGGTGGCTCAGGAGGGAATATTTTGGAAGCAAAGGGCTCTTATTAGTGGTTGCTAAGAATGTAAACTTCTCAATTAGTGTAAGATCAACGTTTAATACTTTATAATTTGTGAGGAAAAAAAATCACAAGTTCTCACCTAAGGTTTTGACACCGTTGGAAAATGTGTTAAGCCAGTTTAATAACAAAATATAATGATGCAAATATCAAAGATATTCCTTTGTTTTTAGCTACCGCACCATCTTTAACAGCACACATAATGTTTCAGTTGACTACAGCACGTTCCTTCGTGTGTGTTGATATTTATTTATTATACTTTTATTATTTATTTTTCCCTCAATCTTTGAAAAAAAAAAAAGTTTCTTGCACTTTGTAAAGTTTAATGAGTGCGAAACCAGTTTGATGAGTGCTCTGTTCCCTGTCTTAGTAAAAGCAGCGTTACACTTACACCAAATTAATATCAGAATGTTTTCTCATCGTGTCTATAAAAAGGTAAAATTTGTTCGTGCAGTTAATTGCATCAGTATCTCTCAGGTGCAGAATGCAGAAGCTTCACTGCGGTTTTCCATCAAGCGGCAAGAATAATTTAAGTTTGGCAAGTCAGCAGTACTACGAGGAAGGAAATGGGGTGGAGTGACTAGAAATTATTAGATAAATTATTAAGTTTATGGTCCTTTAACAAAATCACATGGAAGAACTTGTATTAATAATTAAGACCAAACTGAAAATTAAACTATATAATTTGCTGATGATGTGAATTCATTCCATTAATGACGTGTGTGTGTATATTTGTAATGTTTCCGACTTGAACTGTGGAAGTTCAAGAGCTGAGAAACATCAACTCAAATGTGCAGTATCTTATAATGTGTTTGATAACTCTTGTGCTGACACAGGCTAATTTCCTCAAACATCCTTAACTGCAGAAGGAATTAATATCAACTTCATTCTCAAGTGCTCTGTTGTTCAATTAAAATTCAAATAGGACATTTTATTAATAATGTTTCAACTAACTTTAAGAATAACAAGAACTGGCAAAGTTTATTTGAAGTATGGTTTGGAGTGAAGAGGTTATAGTTTCTGGATAAACGTCTAAAATGTCTTTCTAATATTGAATATAAATATTTTTCATTTACTTATATAGATTGTGTAAAATTGCCTGAAGAGCTGAGAGTCATTTCCAAAGAGTTTGGGCTAAATTACAGTAAAGTTATTGCTTGCATGTTGGTGATGCCTCCTCAGCAGCGCCTGGGCACGCTATCTCTGAACAGCCTTTCTTACTCCTGGCCTCCACCTCCTGACTCGTAAAGAGGAGGATATTTGTGGTAAAACAGTCCGATTGTCAATAAAGTATGCAGAGTGTAGTAAAGTGGTGTCTTAAATATTCCTTTATATATGGAAGCCAGATGTGAAAAATATGAAATCCCATAAATCACTGGAGGCTGATTAGCTTGCTGTGTTTGGTCATTGAAAAATGCATAAGTACATCACTCATGGCTCAAAGCAGATTTCTGAAGATTACAGAGCTGCATATTTTCTAAATAGTGACAGGTTTTAATGTGGTTTACAGAACACTCAGATGGGAGAGCAAGTAAGCAAGATTCATAAACTGGAGACACCGACGGCTGATTCTTTAAGTCGACATTTAGGTATTTGCCTGTTTCTCACACATATAAACATGTGTTGCTGAGATACATTACTGACATGAGGCAGAGCGTGCGAGGAACTCGTATGCACGCATTGTTAGGTATGAACTTCATCTAAATCCTGCGCAGTGATGTGTATTTATCAGTTTTCAAGGTTGGAAAAAAAGAGAGGATCTGTCTGTGTGGATCTGGATGTAAATAATGTACTACCTTCTTGTTTTTTGTAAAAAAAAAAATAAATCTAATACTCTCTCCATCTTAATTTGAAGAAAAATTTGTCTGATTGGAAACTTTGTCCAGGAAAATTGGTGGTCATGAAGAACACATGAAGAACATTGTTTCTTTTCTTCAAAATGCTTTCACAGCTTAAACAAATTTAATAAGACTTCTTTTGATTGACAGGAGAGCGCTCTCCCACAATGTCTTCTTTTTGCTCTCACATTCCTCGTCAGCAGCTGTGCGCCGTTTTGAATGAGATGAAGGCTGGAAATCTGCGCTGCACGCACACACTATCGACTTGGAACAAGTGGGACTTTTATACAAGTCTCCGCGGGGCCTGAATGTGCTACTCATGACACATTTCAGAAGTGTTATTCTGTGTCATTGAGAGTTTTGTAAACTCAGACGCCGTACAGTACAAGCTACAAGTCATATCACAGCAGGCGTCATTAAATGGTGTTTTGGGGTAAAAAAAAAAAAAAAAATTTTAAATGCTGCAAATCAGTGACTGTTTCAATTAAATCCATTTGAGTTTTGCTAGTCTGACATTTGCAATTCTGGAGAATGCTGCACAGGAAGTGATGCATTTTAGATTTCCTGCAGTGGCAACATATTTGTTTGCACTAAACAAAGGAAGAACTTGTGGCAATTAACAGTGACAGCCAAAAGAAAATAACACCACCTGCAGAAAGTCAAAAAAAGGAAAAGAAAGTACAGTACAGCCCACACATCAGCATTTTCTTGCCTGATCTCTGGCACAAAAACACACAGCGAGACAGAAGGGAACCAGAGATATCTCACTCATCTCAAATAAAACCCAAATTACCACTTTCATTTGTCGTCAGTGGAGATTATTTGCTAACTTTTCCAGTGCTGCGTTTGAGCGTTCGTCAGGTTTCCCAGCCTCAGCGAGGCACAGTGGAGGTCTGTGCAGGTGGCATGGCTGTAGAGCCCGGCGGGGGTTTTCTGCTCCCTCTCCCCCTTCTCCACAGGTGCTTATTAGCATATATGAGCTGCCACATGTTCCCAGCCCGGCCACCGCCCGAGGGGGCAAAATCAGTCTTCGCCCATAATCTTCACAGTCTGACCAAGCCCTTGCTCCCACTAACAGGGACACATGGCGTAGCGTTTATGAAGCACAGCAGAAGTATTACCCAGGCGTTTTCTCTCTCTTTTTTCTTCTACTCCTCCCTGAACTGCTGGATAACCTTTCTAAGCATCTCCCCCTTTATTTACATATTTCAAGTTTAAGGTCAGGATGAAAAGAGATATCGATGCACATAATACATATATGTAAGAGATATCTATTCTCAAAGGCAAAGAGTAATTCAGTTGCAGACTTTTTGTTGCAAGTGTTCTGTTAACAGATATCAAACAGCTCACGACTTGGCCAGCAAGTTGAAATGTTTTGCACCTGGTCGGCATGACAGAAACCCATTGTCATCTTAACAGCCCCCCACTCTGTGAGACATGTGAATGGTTCCGCTGTGTGTATGTGAGAAGGCGAGAGGGGGAGTGCGGCTGGATGGGAGCTGTCCGTGTTTGAAGTGGGCATATGGTCGTCGCATTTGCATTTAATGCCCTTCAGATTACTTGTTTTAACTCGTGCTAAACACCTCACTCGGTTGGGGCTAATTTGATGAGGTCATGGTATGACCTCGTGACCCCCTCTCTCCATGTTCTCTAAGTGAAACCAGCTGAGTCACAGAGTGGGAGAGTGCAGGAGGGGGTGGTGGTGAGAAGGGTCTTTGCGTTGTGGCTGGATTGGCCTGACAATCACCGAGCTTCACTTGCCCATCAATCTGGAGCAGTGCTCAGTGGACACTTTGCTGTGAAGCCCTCTGCCAAACGTCTCACAGCTCCTCTCCCAAGAAAAGCATCTAGTCAAAACACATTCAATAGACCTGGAAAGAAAAACAAATGCCCCAGCTTCTTATCGCACTTCTTTCCACTTTGAAGATGTTTGCAAAAGCCGATTGTGCCTATATACATTCAGCCAATGTGTGTGTGTGTGTGTGTGTGACCTGCAAGACCCCTATTAAGACATTTATTTTCCTTTGCATGGCTGTACTTTCTTATGTTTCAAAACTCTTAACAAGAGATTTAACTATGACTTTTCCAACAAAAGCAATCTTAAAATTATATATTTTTTAATTGGGGACTATATCTTTAGTGTTGATTACATTTTACACGAGGTATTTGCTCCACAATTTATTATAATTTTAAAACAGCATGTAAAAAAACAACACAGCCAAAAGCATGCATAGATATGCATATGTAAACACATACACACATATGCACACACACACACACACACACACACACACACACACACACTCCTTTCAACATGAAAGGCCGTCTATAGGAATAGTAAAAGCCCTCTTATGGAATGTTAGTGAGGCCCGTTGAAGTACTGATCCACAGCGGCAAACCGGCTCTTTTCTATTGCTGCAGACTCAAGTGCTGTCCAGACTCCAGAGAATAGTCCCGTTTGGTCTGAGGGGCTACATTTTCCTAACCTCCAAGGCCACCGCCGCGAAGGCGCCTCAAGAGAGCCTCTTTCGTGTCAAAGGGGGAAAGCCATTCAACTCGAGAACGGCCTCTGGCTTTTGATCAGTTCACAAGTTACAGTTTTGCCGAGGCCCTTTTTTCATGCAAATGGGAAATCTTCAAACACTGTGCGGAAATACATCTCTTTCGGATATACCGTAATAGGTAGTGCTTTTAACATGGGAACTTTCACAGCCAAGGACTTGCTTGAAAGCCTCCTCAGAGTAGTGAAAAGCACACTCAGCGCCCAGGTGTAGATGGTCCCCTTTAAGAGCTTCTTTCTGTCCGGAGTTCCTTCCAGCCAGCGGCTTTGTATGTTCACTGGAGACCATATTGACTCCCAATTAAGGGATTAGGATAAAGATTATCGGAACCATTTTCAAAACACATAACATTTACTGGCTTTCCCACAGCACTTTGGATCACCACTCTTGTTTTGGCACACTTTAACTTTATTGTTATAGATGGAACAGCTGTTTCTGAGCACAAAGTGTTATTAAAATTGTTGCTCTAATACTGGCGGCATCCAGGATAAACTGTTTTCATTCCTTTTTAACAGAATTTAGTTTTTATAAGCTTATGTGTGTGTGTGCATAAATTACATATTCCCCTTTACTCTGCTCGAATCGATACACAATATTAATTTGAGAAGTTACTTGCAGTGTGGGGTTGCGTAAATATAGCGTGAACTGTACGCCGAGAGGTCTTTTCCCAAGTGGGTTCAAATTCAAAGGTGTTGGAATGTCAGGTTTTATTTGGGGTGTCTCTGTGTTTCATGTGTTTCTCTTGGCACTCTAAAACTGCCCATTATGCTCCTATTAAAGTTCATGTTGCTGGAATATTGGGACGAAGGGGAGGGATGGGAGTGGGGGGGGGTGAACCAAACTCTCGTCAAGGTCATGTTCCAATGGAAAGAGCCAACAATGCCAGTGCTAATCCCTCCCCCTCCACCGCGCTTTGACCCCATCCCGTGGCTTGCAGGACTCTGTGGTGGGAGAGGACAAGAGGCCCGGCTTGTTCCTATACTCAGCCCGGCATTAGGCAGCCCAGAGCTCCTGGATTATCTGCCAATTAGCACCAATTGTGCCGGACGGCATTAATGTAATGTTCTATATTTTTTAATACCGTTTAATTTTTGCTCCTCTTCTCTCCCCTCCTTCTCTTTCGCCTAATCAAGATTGTCAGCACTCTCTTTTGCCTTTTCTCATTTAAAATAAAAGAGTTGGGGTTTAATTTGGCATTAAGGAGCGTAGAATATGCCTTGCCAGCAGAGCGTTTGTTGGAGGGAGAGAGTTAGGAGGGGAAAAAAGGGGGGAACAGAGAAAGAAGGGAGAAAATCATTTTATGGGAGATACTGTGAAGGACTTGTTTGAACAGGCCGTGAGCCTCAGTGTCCTGCTATATTAGTGGGGAAGTCAGCTTTGTGCTGGAATAACGTGTTGCCTCACTATTGTGCCCCCTACGGTGGAAGGGTTTGGTGGGTTTGGATTAGGAGACTCCATTACATTACCCTAATAACTGGATAAAGCCGCCTCATCCAGTGCAACTGATCCTCAAGTATTAGCGCTCATGGCTCGTTACAGCATTTCAGCAGCTGATCTGCAGACAGTTGATTTCTCATTATAACAGACTGATAGAAGACACACAGCTGCAGTAGACGGTGCCCGAGCATGCCATGATGTGCAACCTTCATCCCCGAGCAAATGTGTTATTTCTAAAAGAATTCCAAGGGACTATTACAGCCGTTTTCCACTGATTTAGATTGCCGTGGCAATAAATAAAGTCAACAAACCTCCCCGCAATTTAAGGGACCAAATGATAATCTTTAGTCTGCTATGAGGGGATTTCCACAGAGGTGAATTTTATTACCATGAAAAATGTTTTATACTTTACACATAATTGACTCTGTACTATCTATAAAAGTAGCTAATCATTATAAAGCATGGTAACTTCACAGAGTTTAATTATATATCTGTTGCAGGTGTTAGGGCATGTCAGAGGCTGCATTATGAGACTCACAGCGTATTTTATTGTGATCTTTTTTTTCTTTTCTTTTTTCAAAATAGTCTCATTTACCTTATATAAGCTGTACGGGTTGTTTTCACACACTGTAAGAGAGAAAAAAAATAAAGGCAAGAAGAAAGAGGGAGAGAAAATGGAAAAAGTGAGGGAAAGGGTGCGTAAGAAGACAGCAAACCGAGCGGTGAAAGCAATGAAGAATTTTTTTATTAAAATGCTAAATTTTTGTCATTTTAGATCAAAGTGAATTGATGGAGAATGACCTTCATTACAACGTTTGAACATATAAAAAAAGCTCCAGCATGAGAATGTGGCAGAGGAGCGAACAGATTACATATAAAGCCCAGCTTCTTTGATGTTAACTGTCCAGACCAATTAGGCCCGGGGACATGTGTGAATCCTGACGCTTTCATGGATGGATTCAGGTTGAATCTCTGTGTGCTGCAACCGCACACCCACCTCTACCCAAAAATTTTCAGCTAAATTAAATCACATTTTTTACTCAGATTTTTAAAATGTGAAATTATTTTTATTAGCGGTGGTAGAATTAGTCGTAATACCAGTTTGGAGTTTAATACACATGTAAGATTCTGAAAATATTTGCAAAAAAGTGACTCAAAACATGCAACTAAACATTCCTACAATAAAAGTAATCTATATCTACTTTATGAATACCAACGTAATGCATTCAGACTGCAAATTAACAGCGATTAATCTCCTTACATGCACTCACAGTGTGTCCGGAGGTCTGGCTGCTGTATGGGAGGAGCTCAGGTGAGGCCAGAGGCCACTGGTCATTAGCGATCCAGCTTCCCTTCATAGTGTTAATATGGGGTCAGGCTGTGGACTAGAAATACACAACCACAGCTGGCACATTCTGCATCTCCACGGTTGCTGTTTTCACTAGTGGAGTGAAAACAATCCGCCTGCTGTTCCCCCTGGTCTGCCGGGCTGACCTTGCCCTTGGGCCACACCACCGTACACCACCCCAGCTGTTGTCACTCTGCAGCCGGGGAAAAAGCCCTGCCGCCTTGCCTACCCCTCTTGCTGGGACCTTTTTCTTTGCTGTGGGCCCTTCCTGCAGGTGTGCTAAGGTCCTAGCTCCCCCTGTTTGATTACGGCACAGGCCAAACACCAAGACTCGCCTCCGCCCCGGTCCTGTGGGTTTGATTCAGGGCCTCCAAATGCCTTTTAGATCCCTAATCCTAAACACTTAAGCCCTTCCTGATGGGTTCAGCTCCAGGTCCCAGTGATTTAACCAATCCAAATAGTGAGAGCACTGAGGGGTCGAGTTCGGCCGAGTTGCCTTTTGCCCTTTTTTTCTTTTAATTCAGTGTATTAACCCTTCCCCATTGATTGAAGATCTATAGATGCAGTTGTAAAAACACAAGCGTCATTCTTATATTTTAGGATTTTGCTTCACACACACTATTCTCCAAATTACACCTTCAATTTCCAAGTGAATCCCTCTCATTCAATCAGTGTTGCTAAGTATGGCCGCAGATGAAACAGCTTCTCGACGTGAAAAGACACAAATAGATTGTGAGATCACTGGATTGTGAAAAGATTTTAATGAATTCTGAAAAGAAACTGTCAGGTACAGTGCTGCAAATACATCACCCAAAAGAACCCCAAAAAGTTCAGTGTACGGTTCTTCTCACCAAGCCTATACGTTGGTATAGTCATTCCCATTTTCCCTGTGCTGTTTATGTAAACACGGCTGTCCGGGCCTCCACCTGTTTCAGAGTGCTTGAGAAATGGACTTTTCCTGAAAAGTCTGTGACCTCTGACCTCTGCATAGCAGGAAGGGGCTGCCAGCAGGCAAATGCCCTCCTGTGTGGCCAACTGCCATTTAACCCCATAATTGTTACAAGGCAGCTCCTGGCCGTCCAAAACTTGGTTTCCGGAAATAGCTCTTAAACAATCAAATAAACGCACATGCGGGGAATTTGCCATGCCCAAGGCCCTGAGACGGAGCAGTGATTGCAGATTCACTGGTTGGACTTGACACCTCTGGAAAAATATAAAACATTGAGGAAATATATCTCTGTGTCAATTATGTAAGAAATATAATTAAAAATGAACACATTTGAAGTTATTTCAACCACAGCAAACATCATAAGCTCATAAGGTATTCATTTTCCATGTCATTTTGAGTTCTACGAACTAGTAAACTAACGCAGTTCTTAATTGAAATAATGTGTGAAATAATTCTCTTCTTTCAGCCAACATTTCAGCAGTTAAGATCGTTCAATTTTTGTGTGGTGTTGAATCACAGCTGTCCTCAGGCTGTGTTGTAGATACAGTATCCACTTTACCTTTATCATGCAGCGCTCTGGCCCATCAGGCTTTCTATGTGGTTGGCTGCACTTGGTTATTTTTTCCATCCCTGCACATTTGCTTTTTGCTCAGCGCTCACCTCCAGACTCGGGCTTAGAGTGTTTCCCTAGCAGCCTTTCTGATAGCAGCGCGCTCGGTGATTGCTTCCCAGGATCAGAACGGCATGCAGCACGAGCAGGCGGCTCAGCATACCACACATGCTGCAAGATCAAAGGTCATTCTCGGAGGTCCGGGATTATGGGGGAGGTAAAATTATATTTTTTATCCTTCTCCTTTGTTTTTGATCACCCTATCTGACCCACCTCAACCCGTACTCCCACGCAACCTCTCACTACAGCCCTTACACTCAGGTGTTAGTTTTCAAGAGGGGCTCTGGGGTGAAGGCGTGTTGAGGTTTGCTAATGTAGAAAAACAACAGACAGATTGGATGCAACCTTGAGCAGCGGGTTTGGAAAGAGCTCTAAAGAGACTCCAAGGTCAGTGGATGTGGGAACTGCTCCTGTCTCCTGGGTCTGACGGAAATAGTGACCAAATCAAAGACGGCTCATGAGTGATACGTTCACTGAGGTCACATCTATTTATTACTGCAGGGGGAGAGTATCACATATACAGCAGGTCTATAATGGAAGGGACAGTAATGATGCCTGATGTATGTCATCAGCAGGTGTGAATGACTTGTCATCATAGAAGTTATTATCCAAGTGACTACAGCTTATACAACGGACTTCAACCCTGTATTTACCTGTGTCTATTTATTCTGCAGCACCATCACATCACTGTTACATTCAAACCGTAGCCACAGTTGTTTTATTTTGGAGCAGATGTTCTCCTCGAACTTTTAACTACAGAGAGCTGCACCTCATTTGCATGCCGCAGAGTGTGTAATTAACACAGAAAGCATTGCATTGTATTAATGTCAAAATTGTTCAAATTTGTAAACAAATAAAGCAAATACACAGTGAGAGTGTGTCATTGACTTAGTCTTGTAATTTCAAGGCTATTGCAATAAATGTCACGGTGTTCTCCACCATTGTAAGGACACCACACATCAAACACTTTAAAGAAAAAGTGTGTGTTGTAATTATTAATTCACAAAAATATTACCCTATGCGTCAGAGTTATGTCTCTGGGGCATATTTGTTTTGTAAATATTTTTTAAATATGTCTGCCACCCTGCATGTATTCATTCATCTGGCAGAATTAATTGTGATGTTTAGTAAACGCTGGTTTTTAATGTTGACATTCAGGGAGGGAGAATTTATTTATGTATATTTATCCTTGTTAAACAACAAATAGAAAAGTTTAGAGGCAAACAAGAAGTGAATAATAAAAGTACTTTTATTTAGTTTAACAGGGTTTAAGCACATTCAGAATTAAAATGAATTATGCAAAATATGGAGAAAGTACACACGTGATAAATGCATTTTAAACATGTTTACATGTGTTCATCCTTTTGACAGAAATGTTTCATAAAACATATTCTGTGGATTAAAGGAGCATATAACAACATTGAATATTACAATAATTCAACACATGCATCTGCAACTATAACAAATAATCATTAAAGATATATAAAAGTTGTATTATGTATTATCTTAATGTAGTGTAGCTTCAGTAAAGGTTCAGAAATGTACATCTTGAAGACAACACGTGTTTCAAGACATTTTTTTCTTTGTTACAAGTCAAATATTAATGTAAGAGATACAATTAGAAACAATTTTTGTCATTCCAATTTTTTTTGGGTGTGTTTGTTTTTTGTTTTCTCTATATATCATTTAGCATTTACTTTTTATTTGTGTCTGACAGTGTGATAATAGCGAAGGTAAAAACAAGGAGTTGACCATAGGTGAAGGAGACAACTGGAAATAACTGTAGTAGAAGATATAAACATATATTTTGATTTACACTCACACAAAAAAGAAGCATATTTAACCTCCATCCCACAACCAACATAAATAAACAGTTATATACTGACACAACATCTTGTAATATTACTGTAAACTCACATAATCTCTGTTTTTTAAAAACCTCTTTCAGCTGTTGTTGTAATATTCTGTGGATGAAAGAGGCGAGCTGGATGAATAGTGGATGACGAGACCCTGTGGAGTGGAGGGTGGAGAGGAAGACGCTGCCCTCCATGTGATTCAAAATGCTCTGACAGAGTGAGAGAGGACCATTAAGTGGTGTGTTATTTACACATCATAAGCCAGTCTATTATATTGACATCCAGACGACCCAGTCCACCACTGTTCTGTGTGCGCCGCAGCCTCGCTCTCTGTTTGCTCTCAACACCAGCATGCTGATTGGGTGATTTTCTGATATG
This sequence comes from Argyrosomus regius, assembly GCA_946959425.1. Classification (NCBI taxonomy): domain Eukaryota; kingdom Metazoa; phylum Chordata; class Actinopteri; family Sciaenidae; genus Argyrosomus; species Argyrosomus regius. Next base: position 20,514,015 of record OX336894.1, read on the forward strand.
ACATTCCAATGCTCCGGACTATGTGCAAGATCTTTTTGTCTGAAATAGTCCGAAAGCATTCATTACCCGCCGAGAAATGAGACAAAAGGTCAAGAAAGCGGTGTGACGGGGTGGAGCCATGTGAAGTGGAGGTGGGGTTTACAATCCAATTGGGGATTAAGTTATCTCTTATATCTCTTACTTACAATAAATCCACACGTCTCCATCAGAAATGTCTTGTTTAAACTGTGGAGGAGCATGAAGCAAATGTTTGACTTTATTTAAAATTCATTGTTCAGTATTACATTGGCGGCTGGGGTGAGCCCTGAGATTGCAAAGGTGAGCAGACAGCCTGTATATTTTTTATTCTGATCCAGAAATTGCAGAATTGCCATCCAGTTGTTGTCCTCCACACCATTCTGCCATTTACCAACAGCATCAAAATATTTGACATCCTATAATGGGATCGCATCCAGAGTAATTCTTGTAACTACTGTTGACATAGGTGCCCCAAGTAAAATAAATCTATTTTGGCTATTGATGTGAATGAACTGTCTGTGAACCATTTAAAGCGTTGATGCAGATAAAGGAGAATATGTTCCTTTTACCCAGATCATTAGAATAAAACTAGCACAGAGTTATTACCGTGGGCTCTGCTGCGAATGCTTTCAAATTTCAATAAACTGAGGGAATGTGAAATGTCTCCAATAGGATGTAAAAGGTGATTTAAACGTTGTTGCAGAATATGAGAGGTATTACAAGAGTTTTGCATCCAAAAACTCAGTGACTTGCCAGAGAAATAACACTTTGAATTTGCCTGAAATGATTTACAAAGCTCAAGAAAATCATGTTGCTGTTTATACTCTTCAAAGATCTCGCTCTGTATCACACACACACACACACACACACTCGCACTAGTACAATACAGTAGCCTTTGAAAATAGTCTTCACAAGCAGGGCAGAAACGCCGTTAGAAAAAGGTCATCTTTTACCCCAAAATATTTGTTTAAGCGTTTGAAGGACTGCAGGCACACAAGTACAGTACATGTTATGAATTTTGACTGATTTCAACCAATCATAAGCACCGAGAGAGAGACACTCTTCATAAAAACATTCATGGTTTCAATTTATGATCACAAGTAATCCAGCTGGGTTTTATAAATGAAATTCAAATTCAATAGACAAATTAACATTTCACTTCCCGCATTTTATTTTATTTTATTTTATTTTATTTTATTTTATTTTAATCAAATCATAATTGTTTTGTTTGTCAGCATGGTGTTGAATATGTAACACTGCAAAGTGGGGGTACTGTTGAGAGAGATCCTCAGCTGAAGATTTTAGTCATTTTTCTGAACTGTAGGTAGGAGATAACAGAGGAAAAGTCAGATGAGAGCAGTCATTCATGTCAATCTTATTACAGGTTAAAACTCTAGTGAGTAAAATAATAAGTCCTTTTAATACCGGGGAGCCGCTGTGAGACCCATGGGAGTCCCTGAGCTGTAGTTTGGGTACCACTAACACAGCAAGTACGATCTCAGTACAGCTGTTCCAAGTATCATAATGTAGTCCGTAAACAAATAACCACTAAATCTCTTTTTATTTATGAATGTTTTTTTTATTATTGTCAGTTTTTTGTTAAGAGTATTTAAAAAACAAAACAATTTTGGTCTACTTGTTTTAATCTGTTTAATTTGTTTAAAGAAAGAACATTTAGAAATTCAACTTTAGATACTGAAAAGTGAAGTTTCAAAGTGCGAGCAAAGTACATTTTAATGTTTAGTGTTTATTTCGCTGCTTCACACTGTACACGAGTCAGATCATGAGCTAAACAGGAAGACTGGAGGGTCCTGTTGTTACAGCAACACATCGGAGGTTGTAAGAAGAACATCTGTGTGTTTGTACATTTTAACTCAAATGTGGGAACAGACTGAAACCTACCATAGAATGTAAATAAAATTATAGCACATGCTAAACTGTAAATTTAGGTGAATTTGGACACCAGCTTTATCAGTTTCTTTTTCTACAGCAGGAAAAACAAGTATTAACAAGTATTAATACGAGGGTTTATCTCCAGCTGATAAAGTAAAAGAAACTTAAATCAAGTTAAATAAGTTATCTTGAGCTCAGTTACTTTTTTGTCTTAAATCAACTGGATTACACCGTTTACTGTTATTTATTGCTGTAGAAATGACTGGCTTGTTTCCTTCCCATGAAATACTTTTAAAAATAATTTGCATACACTTGTAATATCAGTTGTTCTTGCAGGAAGTGAAGTATTTCAATAATAGTGTAAAAATCTGGAGCTCTGAATTGCAAAACTACGAGGTTAATTGAATGAATGAGCATTTTACACCGATTAAAATCTGCAGCTACTGGAAACTGATAACCAATCTCATCCAAGAAAACTGCATCAGCAGTCGTGCCAGCGGAGTCTCTTACAACTGAGTCTTACTGTTACTGTCCATGTGTAATAAACACTTTATTCTACGAGTGAGACATTAGATTAGTGTGACAATTATTTGAATGGGAAAGAAAACAATAAAAACAAATGAGAAGGGCTATGATAGGGATCTGTGGTAAACTTGGCAGACAATTTCCTCTCCTCACCTCTCCCATGAGTAGCAGCACCCACCAGAGCTGGAGGCGTCCCACTGGGAGAGCCTCTCTGTGGTTATCATACTCCATCTAGTGGCTGCACCGGGTTAAAGGCGAGAGGAGGAGGACAGTGTCAGCAGCACCTTTTAGACCTTGACAAGCTGCTCTCTCCACTAGTGTTAATACACTCAAATATGATAGACAGATAGACAGACAGATGGACAGATAGACACTATCTGTAGTTTTTGAAGACAAAATCAAAACCGTCTCGCCTTGGTTGAAACATACTACAGACTTTGAATGCAAATGAGGGTAAAATTAAAAGAAAACAGAGACATAATTTCATTCAATTTGATTATATGTTTGAATATCTCATTAAGAAGAGCTTCAATATGGTCTGACAATATAGTAGTGCAAGACTAACAGTCCTTAAAGTGCAAATTGAATTTGAAAAAAAAAAAAAAAGGCTTATGGAGGTGCTGAGACTGAAGCGGTACACGGTTCATGTTACAGAGATATGAAGCCATAAGAATGTGTGAAAGCAATGCCCTCTAGATCCCCTCTTTTCACAACCCTATTATCCAATTGAAAACTGATCTTCAGCGAACTCCCATTGTGTGCCTCTCTCAGAGAATAAATGCACCAAAATTGATCTCAGGTCTCTGAAGTGGGCCTGTGGAGCTGCAGTTTACACATGGGACCATTTTATTCACTTCTGGTGGCAATTTACAAACATGCAAAACTGCGAGCTCGCCACCACAACCTGCGAGCCAAATGCAGGAGTTCCACCTGTCTCATAACCTTGTTGGAGCACAATTTTCCTGCCTACAGAGGGGGAAAAAATGTAGCTGTGACAGTGTCAAACAATGTGTGTTAACAATTCAACTGAGTACAGTGGGAATGTCATGCAGAAAGAGCAGCCAGTTGGAGGATCTGCTAATGTATTGTGACTCCTGCTGTCAGCAGTTCAGCTCTACACTCTCTTCCTGTAATTTTCAGCCATCTCCACTGCACTGATACCATTTCAAAAGCCTGCTCACTATCACTCATACTGAAGCTGTGGGGGCTATTAACTGTTTGCTCTGGTTTTGATGTTTTACATTGTAGAGCAAAGAAAGATGCTTTCAAAACACCGGTGTGGCCCAGCTGAATTAAACATGTTCCTGTTGAAAGGATGATCAGACTGTTTTGTGCACATCTAAGGTTGACTCCATGTAGATTCCAGCTTCTAGTCTCAATATTAGAAGAGAAGGCAAGCGGCCAGGTAATATTAACAGTGTGACCATTTATACCTCTAATATGCCTCAGCAACTCTTTTATGTCACAGAAACAAATTAAAGATATATTATATTTATGTTGTATTGTATGTTGTAGAAATTTGTCCACAGCTATAATAGCTTATATGACGCATCCTGGTATACGAACAGATAATAAAAGATTGACATAAAATGACACAGTTGTAATCAAAATGTATCTTCATATTTTATTGGATTCTAAGTATTTATTAAATTAAATTAAATTAAATTATTTTAAAAATTATTTATAGATAATAAATAGTATACAGTATGTATTATACAAAAAGAGGTCTTAATGACAATAACTTTGTACTTGGTACCTCTTTTAAAGATCTTTCTAAAATGTTTTACACTTTTAATCATGATATTTGGCTAGCTACGCAAAGACAATAGGGTTTCCATGGTAATACAGTAGTTTTATGAGAAATATGCAACAGCAAACCACTTTAAAAACAGTTGGTGTGCCACAAGGATCTATTTTAGGACCAGTTTATTTGTGATTTTTTAAATCTTTGTGAATCTTCTACAGATTCCCATTCTCTAATAAAATCTACAAATAAGACAAAAGTGCTTAAGATTATGCTGGAACTTAAAAAATCACTAACCCTAACCCTCCAATATCTTGAAATATCTTATTTATTGCAAACACAACAAAATAGGCCCAGAATAAATAAAAAAAGAAAAGATAAATCTGAGATAAGATGTAAGTTAAAAGTTAACACACTGCTCTCCCAAAAGTAAAGACTACCCTTGCTTGAGCAAAAATTTAAAATACATGGACCCCCCCCCCACCCCCTAATAATTTTCATATAGTCCCAGAACAGAGGGCGTTAAAATAAAGTGTGACCACAATCCTATGCACCACTTTATATGTTTGTTTATGTTCACTCTGCATGGAATTCCTATATTTCTGATAGCACTTGAAGTTAGCATCGGTTCTTTGCTGACCATAGCTCAGTCTGATTTAAAACAAAGCAACAGGAGCAGCAGGAATGAGCTGCAAAGTTGCTCCAATAGGTAAAAAGCTGTCACAATCCCTATTATATGGTTTATAATTATAGAGCCCTCAGCTGTTTCAACCTATTTCCTGAGCATCCTTTTAATCAGGCCATAACCACCATTTCATTTGTTCATCCAATGGGTGATGCAATCCCTGAAGCCAAAGCTCTCTATTCATTAGATTGTTTTAATGTGCCCGAAAGCAGTTGTGCAAATAAACAAGCAGTTACAGTGAAAAGAGGAATCCCTGAGTCTGTGCATTAACCCAGGAGGGACTGCAATTCCAACTTGTGCCTTTTATCTTATTAATCCCACGCAACGTCATTTTGCAGGTCCCCGAAAAGGACTTATAAATTGCGTCTAATAGGCTTCAAATCAAGCACTAATTAAAACTGCATTAACCTTAATGAATCAGAAAAATTGAGACCCCAATTTATTGGAGTTGTGTTTATACAAGGGCTGGTTTCAATAATACATGACGCAACCGGCTGTGTGGGATGAGCCCGTCTTCCTAATGCGAACCTCCTGTGAGTGTGCATGTGTGTGTATTTGAGTGTGCAAGTGTGTGTGTGTGTCAGAATCAGTGTGGTGTGTTTTGGCCCTCGTCGTCATTACAGGCCTTGTTAGAGGTTAACTTTAGCAACATTCAGGCGTCTTTAGCGCCGTGGAAGGAGATGGAGCCGCATGGTGCCAATCAGCGTCACAGGTGTTCATAATTGTCTGTCTAATTGCTTCATTACTGGTGAGGAGGCCTGAGCCCCGTCTGCGCTTCCACCACATCTGGATTTTGGGAAGCCCTCTCCAGCTCAAATGAGAAGCCTCTCCTGAGTTTTAACATGTATCTGCTTGTTGCTGTGATTTCCCAGGAGCACGTCATTTATTTGTACGCCGATTCTGACTCAAACGCCTTTAATGGAAATTCCCATGGCTGGCTGGGGGTGGAGCGCTTATGGCAATTTGTTGACAAGGAGAACTTATGCGTTTTTCCATGAATGAATGCAAAAAGACGTCAAAAGTAAAAACATTCAAATGATGTCAGTGCAGTCTTTTGCTCCAGTGAAGTACAGGGAGGTTTGTCTTCCCTCTCTCTGAGTGTTTTTACGTGTTATCCCAGTCACTTGTACAGCTAGAAGACCCTTGAGATTTCCCTCAAGAGACTTGCTGTCCTAATGAATCAAGCCTCTCCAATGTGGGAAGGACCTGAGGGGGGAAAACTGTGACTCTTTATTACTGAGGCTTCAGCAAACCCGGCAAACTCACCAGAGATCCCTCTTAACTCTTGTTATGTCACACTACTGATTGAAATTACAAAATGACAAAACAAAAATCTACACGGAAAGACCTTTAAAATCTTTTAAATCACTTCTTGTCTGTCTGATTAGTCACTGTCTGGCCACAATACTTCTCCCTGTAAGGAAATGGGCGATAGAGGCTGAGGTCACCGGCGTTAATGAGACATTTAACATGCCTTTTACAGGAAGTGCCCCAAGATCTCCCCTCTCTCTGCGATAAGCTCCAGGACGCCCGTGTGAAACGCTACAAGAGGGGGCCGAGGCTCGACCTCAAACCTCCAGCCACCTCTGCCCACCCACACAGGCTGTTATGTATCTATGCTCATGTCAAGCCCGGGCCTGTGCGCGCCAATTAACTCCCGGCCATATGGATTTCAACTGTGGCTTTTGGCAGATGTTTGTCCAACCCATCGTTCAATTTGGCACACGAGGGATTTGGTGTCACCTTTTGGGAGTTTTGAAGATTTCTGTCAGATTTTGATTATCAGTCTTCATCAGGTGGATTGGTGTTTTCCCAGAGGTGAAATTACGCTCCAGTGTGGCTGTTATTTACACATGAATGTGATCTCAGTCACCTGTAGTGCCAGCAGTCACTCTTGGGAGTCGCTACCATGTTTTACCTGTAAAATGAGCACACGAATTGGGTTAAAATTGTGGATAATATTCATCTTCACTGATTAGATTCTCCCTCAAATATATGAAATTAATTAAATTATAAAAACAGTTGGATGTACAGTTCTTCTCTGCCTTACTGTCAGATGTAGATGGGCATGTCTTGACTTGATTCTCCCTGACAACAGAGCTACAGGCTGCTGTGACTTCAGTCAGGCATGTTGAAGTCCTCTGAGGGCTCGATGGTGTTTCATGTAATGTCAGCACTCTAAACACAACATGCTAGTCTTGATTTGTATCATGCCTCAGACATTTACACCTCGTACTAATGCTCGGTGAGTACACACAGGAATCCAGCTATTATGACATAATTAGATATGATGGCCATAACAAAGAGCATCTTATGCATATCGATTGTGTATCAGCCTCCTGTGATAATTCTCCAGCAAGTTGAAAACATGCTTTGCCATTACAGGCTGTACCTTCTCCCTAACTACAAACTGGAGTCAACATTGCCCGCCATTGTCTGCCCCAAATTGACTCAACAGAGGGTATTTCAAATACAAGTGGTGAAATATTTCATGTTCTTTGCAGCTTATATGCAATAGACTTGGCAGCAACACAATAGCTATGGGAAGTGATTTATTTCCTTAAAGTAATTAAATGCCTACTTGATCATTTTTCCTCGGAAAATGTGAGAATGTGGCAAACAAATTAAAAGAGCACTCCATGACTAAACCTATCCCTAGGATTGGTGGAAACATCACAAGCGAAACAGGAGCCAAACCTTCTTAATCTACGTAGCTACATTTGGGAGTTTCTGAGGAAACAATTCGGAAACATGCATTCTATTTCTGTTTGTGCACGATTATTAATTTCAATTTATGTAACCCCACTTACTCCCACAGTTTAATTAATGATGCTTGTTATCAGCTGTGTTTAAGAGGTAATGGACAATGCTGAATTTTGAGTGTTTACAGTGCTGGAGAAAAATCCTGCTTTACCCCTTTGTAATGGACTGCCAGCAAACAAGAGATTAACAGTGTTTGTCACTCTTCCTGCAGCTGTGTTATAATGCAAAGCAAGAAGGGGAGGGGGAAAAAAGCATTAAGCACATAACTTTGAAATGGTGACTTGAAATAGCTACCATGGTCAGAAGAACTGGCATGCCCCTCCATCACCTAATCCATACCATAATTCCTGATCTAATTAGAGGAAGGCTCAGCGCTAGGCCTGCCATAAAGGAATAAAGAACACAGACAGACCGTGTGCCAGGGGAAAGGAGGGAATAAGAAGTCAGTGAAATAGAAAGAGAGAAGGAGAAGAAAGAGGAAGAGGGAGGAAAAACAAGTGCACAGTACAGTGAGCTGAGCAGGTAAACATGACTGATTTAAAGCATCATGTAATAATCTTATCCACCTACTCATAATCAGTATAACAGTATATATACAGGAAATGTTTAATCTACTCATGAGATTATTGGCTTGGCTGAAACAGATCAATCTCATATCTCATAAATCTTTGCGAGAATGATACACAAACATGTTTTAAACTAATTAAGAATGGCAATAAAATGATAGAAGCACATTTTATACCCACAAGCCAACAAGGTTATTGGACAGTGGTTAACTTGCTTTAGGTGCTAATCTCTTTATGGCAGATATATACATTTTTAATTTTAAAATTTAATTAATTATTCCAATTTAGTTAATCCACGAGAATCAGTAAAATAATCAAAAAGACATGAATACAGTTTCACAACATTTTACATACGAAACAACTTTATTGAGACAGTGGTAGTTTCTCTCTGAGAAACGTGTCATGGAAAAAAACCTGAAAATTAATTTTAATTGTTCATTGTTTATAATATATGCACAGAATTTGGTTTAAATTTTCATTTGTGCACTTGAATTACTTAAAGGGAACCTGTAGCATTTTTGATCACTGGTTGTGCTAATGAGCAATGTCTGAGTGTTGAGTAGGTCGCATTTGTTTGTGTCACTCACACACACACGCACGAGGTTGTATTTTCAATGCTAACTTTTGTTTGTTTAGAAGCAAGCTCTGCAGGGCACATTTAGTTCATTAATAAATTAATAAATTCCTCAAACTTACAAAACATAATGTTAAACAATACATTGACAGGATGCCAATTGTTCAAAATCCAAATCTGGTTTAAATTAGACTGTCCATAGCCTGTGTTCAGTGTTTATTTTTTTGCACTGCATTAGGCTACACAGTATTATATGTGCACCTAACTGCAGCCATAGCTGGACAGTGTTGCTGAAAACAAAATCCAGTATAGTATTACATCTGTATTAAGGGTACAAGCACAAATGAATGAAGGCGATAACCGCCTGACTTAAGGAATTAAGTCAGTATTTGTGTGCAACTCAATAGGTAAAAAGGCAAATAACTAGCATTCCAGCACTGCTAATACTAATAAGAAATATAATAAATAAAATGATAATTTATAAACTGAGTATCTACTGTTACAGTATCATGATAATAATTAAAAGCACAAATTACTAATTTGTGTCCACAAAATATTAATCAAAGAGTACAAATGTCTAATTTGTTTACATGCTACAAAAAAAAAGAAAAGCAGAAATGTTGCAAAGAACAAGCAAACTTAACACACGTCCTCAATCTTTGTTATTGAGGCAGAAATCTGACATTTTCCCTTTCATCTGGACAAGATGAAGTCATTTAAACAGCCCGGCCCTGCTCGGCTTCAAAGTGTCTGTTTGAGGTCTCAGACTGTACACTTGCTGCAGGTGCAGTGTTGGAAACACTGATGCAACACCAGAAATGGTTGAATCTTTTCCATACGGAGGGTGGGGGACGGCAAAGTGAAGTCACCTCGTGTGTCTACCTGGTCAGACATGCAGCCTAAATTCAAATTTCCCAACATTTGAAGACCTTTCAAAACCAAACTACATAAAAACCAAGTGGAGAGATAAGATACTTCCCCTGGGTACTCAGGTGAAAGTAATAAAAATCACACTCCTGGCTCTCCAGATACAGTAGAGCTACAATAAGTTAGCTGAGGATTACACTGTTAAATAGCCAGAGGCTGTGCGTGTATCATCAGCCTGGATAACTGCACTATTGCATACTACACAATCGTGTATTGCCAGTAATGTAGTCTGTACTCCGAATTACATTCATGGGGATGTCAGTAAACTCCCTTGTGATGTATCTTTGTGGGTTAAGAAATGAAATACACTGATCCACAAGTAAGATAGATGTGCTTACCAAGGTCAAGGAGGCTCCCCAGCGTAATTACACGACTACCAAACACAAAGGGCATTGTTATTGGACAAGTATAATGCTGCATATTACCAGAGCAACACAGCTGTTTCTATCAGCGAACACTAGCTAGGGAAGACATAGGGCGGGCATCAATTTAGCCTACTTATCTAAAGTCTCTAATTACTTGGTTTATTTGATAAACAGAACAAGGAGAATCCTTAAATGATTCTGCAAGATCCAAAGGGGATTAATTTCTTACTCCTTGAAAAAACAAATCACTGGTAGAATCCCTTATTTCACTCTTTAATCACACATTAATTAGGAGCAATAGGGGCACCAGTTACACTTGGCATTTGGTGAGATTGCAGGAGAAAAAAAGGGGCCTGCATTAGCCTCTCCAGAGGAGGAGGCAAGCACATCAGGCTAAGACAAAGACGACACAATCAGACAGAACAGCAGGAAGTGTGAGTTGGGAGAATGGGGATCTGAGCTTCTCAAGCCCCATTCCCACACAAAGCACATCTTTTCCTCAGGCAAACCCAGACTGGATACTTGCACTCACTGCACCCTGGTCTGACAGTCTGGAGTAAATATTTTGCAGCTGTTTTTATTTTAATATACTGTGAGTTCTTATAATGTGGTTATTGCATACATCCATACTGGTCATATAAGCCATCTTCCCATCAATCCGAATAACACCTGCACTCTGTGTGAATGTTTTTTGTACAGGCTCTTCAGAGGAAAGGGGAAAGCATGAATAGACCACATTAGTATCAGAAAACAGAACTGTCAACAGAGGAGAAAAGTTCAGTCGAGATGGACACACACATATGGACCAGCAAACAGCGTAACGGTTAACACTGTGAGATAAGTCATTAAAAGCAATTAGAACATGTGACAAAACATGCAGCACCAACACAGAGGTCAGTGAAGTGAGAAACAATGAACCTGTAAATGCAAAACAAAAAGAAAAAGCAGACAGTTTTATGGCTAGAGTGAGCGTGTGGGAGAAGTGTGGAGCCATCATTGGAGGCTTGAACTCTGGGAGATTTAGAGGCTAAAGAATAGCACTTCAGGAAAAAAAGACTGAATGCACACTGCAAAGCAGGGGCTAAACACGTCAACTATGTTTACATGCATGGACTGACTTAATTAATGTCCAATTAAGGCTTGTTGTTAATGCCTGAATAATGCTATTTATAACCAGCTGGCAAAAATATAGGAAAAGTCACGGTGTATCCCACCATGTGGGGGTAAAGAAATGATGCTTCCGCTTGTAACAGCAGCAGAAGTAATTATTTGTTACTTCAAAATGCACGATGAAAAATGCTCATACTTTCTGCTGATATATGAGCCATTTACAAGATACATCTGCGATTAGCCTGGCCACATGATGAGCTAGCAGCGTAACTCAAAAGCGTCACTTTCTTTGTACTTTATATTTATTCATTTTATGTTTTTGGGAATTGATTCCCTACTTTTTCTATCCAGTAATTCTGGCGGCAACACAAAAGTAAACTGACAAGTGTGTTTTAAGATAGATCCCAGACACATCTAAATCTTATTCATTGGCACAAAACATTGGCATGACATGACATTTTAAGAAAATACTGACCTGAGAAATTCCTCTTACATATGCCACCCTAAAATCAGGTTACTTGGGTTAACAGTGGGCATTTTGGCTCTGCAAGACATGCTCATCCACAAGCACCAAACCTTCAACGTTACAGCACCTGAACCAAACCTACTACTAAAATGGCTTTCAAGTCTTAACTCAAAGATTGTTGGGTCGACTCTTTATCTGAGATAAAATACCATATCGAACACAATGAACAAAATGGCCTGTAAAATGTGTTTTGAAACCATTATGCTCTCAGTCTGTTTTCTTATTCCGCGAGCCTGAATAAAGAGGTAGCTTCTCAAGCAATCTCGGCCTTGTTTGTTTAAGGTAATTACTACTTGTCCTCCCATCCTGCCGGCCCAGATGATGCATGAAAATTACCATTCCCCTACTTCAATCAAAGCTGGAAAAAGAAAAGGGAGAAAGGGGGGAACAGAGGCGAGCAGATGGGAGGGGGAGGTGGTGAGAGAGGAACTCTGTGAGACACACAGAGCTCCCTCCCTGCATGACAAGAAAGGGCACTGTCTCTGATTAATTAGCTGGAGTTGGTAATCAGTTTAATAAGACTGAAGTTGATGGTGAGAGGTCCCCTTTGGCAGAGCCACGCTAAGCTTAGCACTCTGTTCAGGGCCCTCGCTTTCTTCCACCAAGTAAACATGCAGTGTCTATTTACATAAACAGTTGTTTCTTTTTTGTGGGGGGCTATTTTTCCTTCCAAACCGCCTGAAAGCCTAACACCGCCGCTTAAGTCACTCCCAACAATGGCAGTGGGAATTGCAGACAAATTCATGAATTTTTCAATATATGAGAACTAATTAAATTGAGGCCTTTTTGAAATGAATATAGTGTGAGGTACTCACTAACCCTACGCACACAAAGAGGGTATAATTCAGCGATTGAATTCTGGCTTGATAGCATTCAGCCTTTTACCATGGTGAGCTATACAGATGGCTGGGGTCCTTTTCTTTCTTTTCTTTCTTAATGGCAAATCTCATTATGGCAGTTATCACTGTATGGAGAACAAGACGGGAACGATGGGCCACAAAGCCACACGGTGCAGGAATTTGGTACCTGTCTGCTGCAGAACATGATACTTACTGTTAGGTCAGATCGTGATGAGAATTTAAAGTCAGACTTTGTTTACATGATTATTGTTACAGCTCGTACAAAACACTGTAGTGTCTTAATGTTCTCAGTTTCTATCAAAAATAAATAATAGGATAGACCAAATATATCGTTTGAGGGTTTGAAAATAGGAGATTATTTGAACATTTTGGGAAATACACTTGCATAAGACAATAGACTCTCATGTCAGTCTGTTGAAGCTGGGATACAGAGCTAAGCATGAAGGCTGGAGGCAGGGTGAAACAGCTAGCCTGACTCTGGTCAAAGGTTAAAAAAATCCACCTCCAGCACCAAAACTCACCAATCAAGAGTGACTTCTTGTCGAGTTCTTGGAGTCGGACAAGAACTAGTCCAGCACATAACCTCTAGTAAAACTGCAACTCCTCATATTTCTATCTGTTTTTGTACAGATATAACTTTAGGAGAGCCAGGTTAGCTGTTTTTTCCTGTTTCCAGTCCTTTTACATAGCTAACCCAAATTTATGGGTGTCAGTCATCTCGTCTAACTCTGCCAATAAGCCTGTTTACCAAAATATTCTTTTAAACTATTCTCTTTGGCTAAACATGATCCAAACCCACAAAACTTAAATGTAGTGGAAATCCCAAAGATACCAAATTTGTCAAGCTGTCAGGATCATGGACAGAATCACACAGCCATAAATATATGAACTTTACATCCCATTGCTTGGAACAAGCTGTTAATAATGTCAAAGTACAAAAGCTCTTTGTTCTCTTTTCTTTTTGGAAACTTAAAGAAAGGGGCGAGGTTACATGCGTTTTAAAAGATGGGGCTGGCGTTATTCTATATTGTTCTTATTGTAAACAAATCTCATGAAAACACTATATGTATTAGTTCACCTCAATACTTTCTGACTTCCCGACTCCGTCTGTCTCTGCGCCATTTGTTCCTACTGAAGTAATAAATCACAAAAATCAATCAAACCATTTTTTTTTTTTTACTTCTTAAAGAAAAAAAGACTCAGAAATTTCCTAAAACACAGCCAGGCGCTGTAGTTTTTAGCAAACGTTACTCAGGAGTAAATGTGTTTTCGTTCGGGGGCTATTTTCAGCCGTGCACTAAATCACAATTGGTGCTTTATTTTGTTGGCTCATTGATGTGTTTGGACTTTGTGGACAACATTGGAGCTCTATGGTACAGAGGAATAAGATATATAAGGCTTTGATATACAGGAAATACTTACTTAGTACAGTAGGATCAATTTATTGGTGGGTTTGGACTTTCATGGGATTTGGAATGACCAGACTTATCATTTAATGAAAGTTTTGATGAAATTTAAGAAGAAAATCAAGAGTTTAAGTAGCTGAGCTGACTCATAACATCATAACATTTTAAATGGACATCAGCAGTAAGTGCCTGTTTGAATCTGTGGAGCAGCTCAGTGTTCTCTGTGACGTAAAACAGACGTAAACGTATGCCTATATGAGTGATTTAAAGTGCGTTTTCATTCTAGTTTTTGTTGCCCCTTAGACAAATAAAATGATTGATAGCTTGGTGGTCTTTTTTTTCACCTACTGAAATCTTTGTTATGTTCAACCTCCCAGGTTTCCTGCAACTCATTCCCCTGACCTGCTCTTATAATTAAGACAGTTGTCTTGCCCCTGCCCATTTTAATATTAAGGATGAATTAATCATAAAAGTCTCTCACATGACAAAACCTCTATAAAAGTATAATTCTGCACTGTTCATTCTGTTACATTTAAATCTAATAAGTCATGACTTAGACTTGTCTTGGAATAAAAAAAAAGTTGTTGCTGTTATGGCTGAACAGTTTCTATCTAAAGTAAACTCTGAGGACCGAGTCTGAGATAAGAGAGCACCACATCACCCCGTGGCGTTAATGATCGTCCGCTGTTACAACACGAAGACAGTCAAGTAGCAGATAGAGCACCGAAATAATTTAGGCAGTGCTAAGTGGTCTATTGTCATTCAAATGATAAATTATGCTTGGCAGAGGTTTTAGAGTCACTTTTATAAAGCGTTGCTATTGTTTGTGTTGAGACAAGGTTTTAAGGAGTCGGAATAGAGGGAATTACTTGAGAGAGTTTGGAGTTTCTTGGGGTTTGGACACAAATTGGTTCTCTGCTCATTGGGTCTGCCCTGACGGTTAGACAGCCCTCTAACATGGCAACATTAGTGCCTACAAAGGACTGCACTACTGCTCAGCCAACACTGAGTGAAGGTTTGGAGTGAACATGGAAGCTTAGATCAGTGTTAAAGCCACAAGATGACAAGAAGTGATGTTCAGGTGAAAATGTTAATGTGACAATAAACAAAAGATAAATTGATTTCCTCACTGATGTATAATGTTACTAAGGCTCTAAATGCTTAGATGCACGAGTCAACTCAACTAGTCCTTTCTTGTTTATTGTATTGCTGTTAGACCACCCTCAAGCTACAGTAAAAGATTTTAAATAAACCTTTAAGAGGGCTGCAATTCTTTGTTGGGAGCTGGTATGTTGGGGGTTGTTGCACCAGGGTTTCCCTAGGCTGGTATCGTAAAGCAGGTATATA
This sequence comes from Argyrosomus regius, assembly GCA_946959425.1. NCBI lineage: Eukaryota > Metazoa > Chordata > Actinopteri > Sciaenidae > Argyrosomus > Argyrosomus regius. The sequence goes on from OX336894.1 coordinate 20,529,324, forward strand.
CAGTAGGTTAGTGTATATGTTGTGAATCACACCTCAGCTGTCAAAGCATCACCACTCGGCTACATTTATTTAGACAGAAAGAAAATTTTACATGTGATATAAAATGCTGTCACTTTATGTTTACTAATTGATTAGATTGAGCAATTACAGACACATCAGCCTACTTTACACCTAGCTCACACAACTGCACAGTAGTTGTTGTAAATGTAGCTAGGTAGCTTAGCGACTTAGTTTAGTAGCTCTAATACCATATTTTATAGACTCTTAATATATTTTGTAGTTTGAAATTTTGATGATGGGTATTTAATAGACCTATTTATTGATTTGTAAATCTGTATGTGTTAATTAGCCAACACTCTCTTGATTTTGTATTTCTTTATATCTAATGTTGTTCAGATATGCAGCTGAAATGGCCAGAGATGCTGCATAAGGAATTAATCATTATAGAATCTGAAATCACTAAATTACCTCTGTTTAATTCCTCAGTTTAAGTCAGCCTACACATGAGGAAGTAACTGGAAGGCTGCCCTCTAATATAGATCCAGTTGTGAGGTAGCAAATGCCATGAAGCATCCACAGGAGAGAACCAAACAGGCTTAAGTGAAGTGAAAGTGAAGTAAATGATTGTGTAAAGTACAATCATTTACAATGATTTACAATCATCAGAAAATGTAAATTTGTCTAAAATGTAAATATATTTTCTTACTTCTTCTTTGTACAAAATGAATCAACATGACAACTCTTTAATAATTCACATGTGCAAATCACAACATTATTTTTTAACAAAAACTATTAATGCTGCTCATTTTTGACCAATGGAGAATAGAGAGTGTAGGCTCAAATGCATGTAAGGGTTAATTCAGTGTACTTTGAACTTCCACTGTCTTGTTGCAGTATAACTCCAGTATTACCAGTATTAATTGATCAATAACAAGTCTTGAGCAGTTTCTTCCCCTTTCTAATCAAGCCAGTGTTTGTAATTACCTGCTCTACAGTAGGTGAGTGTTCTTCATAGGACCTCAGCAATAAATTACCACACAAGCCAGACTTACTGAGGTCTTTCCTGGGACAAATCAAGGTAATGTTAATTACACCATTACATTCATTTGCTCAGTGTAAATCCCCCCCGGCTGCTCTAGATCATGCTGTGTCCATTCTTAAGATACAATGGGATTTCAGGCCTGTGTGTGTGGAAATAAAGCCAGGTCAGTGTAGGTTATAAAGTAAAGGCGTGTTTATACTATACGATACATAAGGGGAGGTCTTAATTTAATACTGTAATCATTAAATGAAAGCTTTAACATCTTTATATATGTTGCACAACTTAACCTGTCTGGCCACATGAATGATATTCACCCCTCTCTCTTCAGGTACTTGGCACTGCTTAAGATGTCATTACCTCTGTTGGGACTGTTAAATGGTTCCATAAAGAAAAAATGAAATATTCATTAACTTGGTTAATAATTCATTCAGATAAAATGCAGTATGTGGTTTGCAGAGGGAAGATGAATGCATAATGAGTGCCTGCTCAGCATATTTGTGCTTGGGAATGTTTTTATTTCGCGATAGCAAAAGAAGAAATTAATTGAAAGTTCGTTTTTTGTTCTAGAAGTTATGCTAAATGATAAAAGAGATGCTTTCCAAGCAGTTTCAAACTAAGAAACAATTAAGAGGTTGTATAAGTAACCCACATGCTACAGTATGGGTTTTAATTATGGAGGAAGTGCATTTAAACAGTCTTTATCAAACTGTAAATGTTAGCTTGACCTAATTCCCACAGTTTGAGGAAACCGTGTAAAGCACTTTGTACTTTTCTGCCTGGAAATTGGAGCCATAACCTTATCATGTGACAAAAGCCTGCAGAATTAAACAGCATACTCACACCAAGTTTTGTCATTACTAAAAATATCCAGTTGTTGCTCCAGATGTCACATCAAAAACTCCTGGATCTCCCGTCCAGAAACATCAGAGAGTGTGTGCACGTTGCTTCAGTCAACTCTGGAGTGGTAAAGTGTTCCCTCACCGCCACACTGCAGTGTAAACACGGCTCATCCAAACACTGTCAAACTAATTTCCTCACACCACAGAGGTTCATTTTGGCTTTCAGATAAATCAATTCTTTCTCTAATTATCAATTGTGACACCCATAATCACTGGAAGACTGTAGCGGTGAATAAATGGCATGTCTTTTGTGTTATAATTCTGTGCATCTTGACAAACATGAGCCATTAAACAGCCCTGTGGCCTTTTTCAAGAGCGACGATTACACTAATTAAAACAGCAAAACATTTGAGAGGGCTACAGATGTGCCAGAATTAAACAGGTCATTAAATCAGCCGAGGAATATGTCAACATACACACTGCCTGTCTCTTCCACAATATGTTACTTTGAGAAGAAGGGAAGAAACGTACCTCCAGTGTAATGAAACATGTGAAAAGTAAAATTTTTTTATTTTTTTTATTTCCTGCGGTAGCCCTGCAGTACAAAATACAAAATTTTGGATGAAACCACTTACAGTATAAAGAATGGACGGCATATCAGTGACTCTGGCTGCCGCCATGTTGGTAGTCCAGCCTCTTCTCACCTCTCTCCCTCATCTCTCAGCAAATCTAAAAATCGGGAAGCGGTCCTGAGGTGGGCGGAATGACGCCTGGGTGCTCAAACAAGTCATCTGTAACAGCCCTGCCACGCTGTTAATTTTGTGTAACTTTAAGCAGGTGGATTGTATAGAGATTCAGCCTCAGTACAGTCCTCATGAATGGTAAAATTAGCTATAGAGACCAAAACTGTTTTTTGTACCAGGCTGTAAACATGTTTATTTCTGCTGTGAAGTTGGACATTTTAACATGGGGACTTATGGGGATTGATTAATTCTGTAGCCAGCCTCAAGTGGACGTCCAAGCAACTGCACTTTTTGGCACTTCCACTTTGGCTTCACTTCACAGCCACGGAGGTTACCACTTGGATGAAACACATCAACAAAACAGAAAACGTGACAATGTTTCACAACTTGATGTAATGGCACACAGGACTTACTAACAGTCATTCCTTTGTGAAAATGACACTTTCCCTTAAATATCTATGGTGCCCTTATGAAATTAAAACATTTGATATATTTGATGTTGATAGAAATCTTTATTGGCATTGGTAAAATTCACTGAGACCAAGAGTAACCGTTAAAACACAACACTGGACCAAAACGTGATCAAAAACCTCGAACAATACACAAACAAGGCAGCGTTACCACGTCTGATGTCTGATGAGGTGTTTTGAACGTTGCTTGCCTTTATCAGCTGAATCTCGCAGATCTCTCCTTTGAGTTAATCCTCTTCCAGTCGGCGATAGCAGCAAGTGATAGTGCTGATGTCTTCTTACCAGCAACATATGTTCCCTTTCATACAACAGCAGCTTTCCAACCATTTAATGGGATTGTTGTTGTTGTCTTTTCTTTACCCGCGCTCCACAACACAACAAACACTTTTCCTAGAAGTGGTTCGACATGTGCCCAAGGAATTTGTTTCGGCGTTTCACAACAAATCAGCCTAGGTCAGGGGCTAAGATTGGCCTCCAGTAACAGACTATTGAAAACAGCTCCTCAACATGACGAGAGGAGAAAGTGGATTTTCCAGCTTAAAAGCAGAATCATCTCTGCTCAAGGCATTATCCTGTGTTCCAAGAGATTAATAAAGTGAGATGCTATTGATATGGCGCTGCGCTGCTCTCGGATCAGCGGTGGTCATGTTCACTGACAACTATTAGCTTTGAAAAAATGGCTACAAGGGTTTTACATATGGAAAACTTTGCTGTGTGCCTTTTGTTTCAGATGTTCTTGCAATTTGAGATGAAAAATGTAGTATCGAATACAACCTTCTTGAAAAGCTCTAATTTGTGAGAAGTTCTGACATGTTTATGAGTTACGCAAAACACCATAACATCTAACAAATCTCTGTTAATAAAACTAAAGACTACAAACCAGTACTGTATGTTATCCCAAACCTTGGATGGGCCTACAATTCTGCGACTTTCACTCCTGTTAATGAAGCATCTGCTAATGTTTCCTCACTCTGCAGTCAAGATATATTTTCATCAAAGTGAAGAAATCCCATGTTGTACTTTGATGTGCTTAACACAGTTTTAACTCGCGTCTCATTACAGAGATAATTAATAGTTTAATTAGCATCAATTCTCATCAACTGACATCTTCTCAGACACACGGTCACGTGATTCACTTGAATGTGAAATGATCCAAAAAGCTCCAAAATTCAACATGTATATTTGTGCTCAGGTCATATCTGGGTTTCTTCCACTCAGGTGTTTTGTATCATAATTGCCTACAAGCTTTTATTTCTGATGTTAAGTTATTTTTTCCTCATACAGATTGAGCCTACACAGCAAAGCTATGATAATACAGCTCCTCCTCACCAGCGGACAAAGTGCCCAAATACGTGCAATGCAAACAACTTAGGTGGACTAATTTTAATTCTCATTACCTTGAAGCAAAGCAATCATTTTCTACGGTTGGGAAAAAATATATATATAAGCAAGCATTATGAATAAAAGTAATTATCATTCTTGTGCTTTTTCGCATGCTGTTTGCAATTAACACTTCATGGAATCTGAATGAGCATTTCAGAAGTGCGAGTAGCCGCGGAGGGGAAAAAATGCTGCAGATCAAAAAAAAAGATCAAAGTAACGGCAAGAGGAATCGACGGTTTTAGACGAGTTTACGGATGCTGAGGAGAGCTCATCACACAATGAGCGGCGAGTGTAGGCTTCGAGAAACAGCGCGTGCCTCTTGTTCGGGCTGAGATACAATAGCATGTCTCCCAGCATGGGTGAGGGCCAACAGCAAAGCCTCTGTTTCATGTCTCAGCCCCTCCCCACAACATTCACCCAACTTCCAGTTTACAACTGCTCACAACTGTTTACAGCAGCCAAATTTCATTTTCGACTCCCAAATCCTATCTCACATTCTCCTGTACATTGCATTAGGGCCCTAATCTTTCCTTTCTCTTCCTCAGAAGAAGAAAGGAGCGCCTTCATGATTAACCCACTTTACAGCAATAAATAAACGCATCATCCAGTAATGTACACCAGATTTAATTTGAAGGGGGGGAAAAAAAGGCCAGAACGCTCAAATCACTGAAATGTAATGAAAAATAACACAATGCAGACACCAATGGGCGCCTTAGGAATTAATTTGAATGCTCTATAATTTTTTCTCCCTCTTGTAGTCTCTGGATTGGTTTTTCCTCAGCCAACTGTGTGACTTTTTCCCTGCCGCACACTCAGCTGTTGTGAAGTCTTCAAAATATACAAAGAGAATAAAAAGAAACAGGATCGGTCCGCCATAAAAAACACAACTTTTATCGAATTAAATCGCAGTCTGTCTCTGTCTCCTCCGTGTTTGTCACATGAAGCCCATGTTGCTTTTGGTTTCCCATCGTTTTTTAGCCTCAAACCTGCAACACAGAAAAACAGTAAATTACTGAAGCATTTATGAATACATTTTAGCTGTCAACTTCAATCTCTGCATGAGTAATCGTTCAAAGTGCAGCTAATGCAGGTTTCAGTGGGTCTATCTTAACTGTACTTGAACCCAGAGTGTCACACATGGCGGATTCTGATGGCAAACATAAACATGAGGACAGAGAGAGTGGTCGTACCCCCAGGCTATTTCCTTCTTCCTTTTCTGCGCTGCCCTCAAAGCTTCCTCTTCCTGTTTGTGTTGCACGAAGTCACGGCAATCAGCGGCTTGAGCGATATTCACGGCCAGCTATTTAGAGGCAGACAGAGGAGAGGCTCATTAGAGGCTGGAAATGTGGCCGGAAAAAAAAGCTTTCTGACTGATGTGTGAGGGAGGCATCTCGTCAGTGTCTCTGCTTCCCTGAGCTGCCCTCCTCCACAACACAGCGAAATCCTTACTGAGCCTAACAACACACAAATGCTGTCCTATCATACTAGAATTTAACAAATGTTACAAGACATAAAAACAGATGATTGGATAGAATATACAATATGTACATATTGTATGCATAACAAGATGAAGCAGCAGCACAACAATGTGAAAATATGAATGTAAAAACACAGAACAGGTGTTTGAGGAGTAATATCACAAACATATGATGAACATGTTCAGTGTTGTTTATGTATTATAACAATGACTTCCTAGGCTGCATGCACACACTTGCACGACATTTAATATTTTCAACTAACAACAACACATAGGAAACATGTTTATGTTTAATCACGTCAACGTATGATGTGTAAATATTAATATGTGAAAACAAAGACAAAGCTCAGTTTGTTAACTGTCACTCTTTTTACTCTCCAACTGCAATAATACTGCAGTGATGATCAACTTTTCCTCCTCCTCCTTCTAATGGTTTTACTGTGTCCAGGTTATATTGTCTTTAATGTACAGATTATGTCATAATTAAATTGATTTATTAAAGCTGAAATAGTTACTCATTTGGTCAGTCGACATAAAGTGTTGATAACCGATAAGCCGTTTATGTCATTAGATCAGGGAAATAATTGGTTCCATCTTCTCAAATATGAATGTTTGCTGGTTTTCTTGGACGTCTGTGGTGGTAAACTGAATATTTTTGGGTTTTACACTGTTGGTCAGTCAAAACAAGCAACATGAGGAAAATCTGACGGCTTGGACTTTTTCTTTGACATTTTAGTGATTAATTAAAGGAAAATAATGAAAACAATCAGGAGTCTGAGATTTGGATTTCTGAAGCGCTTCTTGTGTTGTTGTTTTTTTTAACCCTACAAGCTCTGCAAAACTCAAATATTGAATAATAGAGTGAAGAACAGAGGCAAAGAGATAACATAAAAAGTATAAATACAGGTATGAGTGCTCAAAAATGTTACTGGTGAATATGAGTGTATATCTGTGTGTGTGTTTTGTGTGAGGGCTGAAATGCCCCATAGCTCCATAAATTACAGGAACATTGTTTTATTAAAATTATTCTAATCTATTTCGCCTTTTGTTTGAGGTGTTTTAAGAGGAAGTCATATTTTTAAGCTCCTGGCTTATAGTGTCTCCCGCACATTGTTTCTTTTTGATTACTTCTTTTTTTTCTTGTTTAATGTGCAAATGAAATAAGTGAATAAATAAACAATGAGAAGCAATGTTCAGCATTTTGCCATTTTTTTCCCCCTCCATCTCAAAAAACGTTGCAATGGCATTTTTCACTCATCACCAGTGTGTAAGAGACTTTTCTGTTTGGAGTACTGCAGGCAGTCCCTGAAATCAGAAGTGAAGAGAATGACCGTGACTGCAAGAAGCAAACACTCAAATCCCAGGGAAGACGTATGTATTGTGAAGCAGAATAATCCCAATAACCCCAGTCACACAGAAGCACGGGAAACAAAGAGAAAAATCCTGCCTCCTCTGTCACTCCTGAGATAGGTTTATTATTCAAGCAAAGGCAAACTTTGATAAACAACTTGGAACAATTTCACCAAACCTTTAGGTAATTCTCTGTAATATTCAGAGTACAATCAGGGGGAAAGAAAGTCTTAAGGTAATGAAGAAATGTGCCACCACTGTGCCACTTGAAAAAAAAAAAGACCTGCTGGAAAAAAATGTTTCAATTATAATTAAGTGGGATAAACTTTATTAGAAAGACTGAAACTAAAATATCTCCTAATGCATGCTGGGATTAAGCAGGTCAGAGCGAGCAGGCAGGAAAAATTAAACTCTAAAGGCTTTTTATCACCATATTTCAGGAACCAAGGGTGTAAAATGTTCTAATTTGGGATACATTAAAAGCCATAAAGGTCTTTCAAAAAGATTAATGGTACTTTGCTTGGATTTAAGATAAGGGCTTCGGCTGGCTGCAAGTACTGGGCTCCGGCTGGGCCCTCAAGGCATTCATCTATACAGTCACTGGAAGATTTGTGAAAGCGTCTGCACAGCCTGGAGCGTACATACTATGACAGTTCTCCAGTTCTTTGCCGTTTTATAGGTTTTAAATTCCTCAAATCATGTTTTCTCCTCATAAAAAGAGTTAGAACGGGTGATTGCTCTTACACTCGCAGTAGATTTGCGGCCAGATAAAACCACACCAGGCTTTTCACAGCTCCTCGTTGTAGTGGTGTAGGTGCTAAATGCGTGTCTGCGATGCACGCAGAGATTATAAACAAGACGTTTATTAAATTGTTGACAAATCTGAGAACATGTGCTGTTCTCTGTGTTTGCAGGAAAATAAAAATCTCATTGGCTCATTCTGGGAGCAAATCAAATGATGCTAAATGGTTTCATTTGGAGATTTACAGACAGAGATTTTTCTCTTTTTTTTTTATTTTCCTGCAGCAGGATTACCCACATTAACCTCTCTCTCCTGTGGGGTTGCATTTGAAATGCAAAAGGTCTTGAAAACACGCCTTCCCAAACATTCCAAAAGCAAAATTAAAACCCACTTCCATGCCCCTCATTCCCCCCTCTTTTAAATTCACAACATAGCGTTTACTACATTTAAAGGTCTTTAATTTTTTTCTCTCCTTTTTTTTTTTATCAGTTTAGTCGACAATCCCTGATTGTCTTTACTGGGGCTCAACATTAATGTCAACCAAGTTACCTAGGAGACAGAGCAGATCAAAGAGACAAAAAAAACCCTCAAATGTCTGATTAATCAAGCCTGCAAACAGCTTATTTCTTTTAGCCTGCATGCAAGTATGAAAATGAGATTCCGAGAGCAGTACATTGTGCAGATTTGTTCATTCTTATCTGAACAAAGCCAGCGGCAGCTTATTTCATGGATCACTGGCACTGTCAGCGCTGTGGCGCCGAGCAGGTGACGGCTCCTCTTTCTGTGGCGAGAACAAAATTAGCAAAAAGTCGGCACAAATTAGCCTCTCATATTTTCAGTAATATGACATTATTTTTCATTTACTTTTTTGATCCACTTTTCAGGATTTTTTTCCCCCTCCCCTTGTGTGCATCTTAGTGCCAAATCCTTTCACATCAGAGGCTGCTGAAAAATAAGAATGGAAGTACAAAGCTGGAATAAAAGCAGGAGACAGGAAACCTCCTGTTTTCTTTGTTTATGTGGCTCCTAAAAGGCAATTCTTCCCACTCACATCACATATTAATATACAATTAAGTGTCCATCACAGCCATGTTTCTCTCTTGTGTGGCCTGGGCACAGCCCTGCTAAAAACAAGGTTTATTCAGAGGATTAATACTCTGACCTTTGGAAGATTTGAGGGCAAAAAAAAAAAAAAAAAAATCACCATGCACAATACTGGCACTGCAGCAGCAGCAGCAGCAGCTTAGGGCCACTAGGAGGGTTAAGTCAATAGTACCGTTTTCTGTTCATTCATGTTTGGGTCGTCATGGAGATTCAAGTGGAGACCCAAACATGGAGCCTCAAAAAAAAAAAAAAAAAAAAAAAAAGCGAGAGAGAGAAGAAAATCTGCATTGCTTCTGTATAAGCCATACACAAGATAAACCAAGTCTTCTGTTCTATTGCATCATTTCTGAGGTGCTTGATAAATAAAAAAGAAGCATTAGGAAGTCTTTAGGAGCAGCGCTGGGTTTACAAAAACACTGTGGCAATTAAACAGCAAGTGCAAAAGAGACAATAGCTGAATGAAAGATGAGAGAAATACATCTCCATGTGGATAAAGTGTTAAAGCTCCTATTAACAATAAGAAATAAATGATGGCTTTAAGGAAGAAATGGCCTTAAACCCATTCATAAATTTCCTATCCAGGAAGCCTCTTCCAATTAAAACGTGTGAGAGGTGGATTAACAAGGGCTATATGGCTTTGCCTCGCTAAATCACCTCCCCGAGCTGCTCTGCTGCATTTGACGTGTAAACGATTAATGACCAGCCTAATTCCCTTATCACACTACCTTAATGCCTAAATAATGTGGCCTTAGTCAACTTTGGAAAGCAGGGCTATATAAGAAAGGAATGAATATCAGATTAGGCAGCTCGTGTTTTATTTCAGCATAATTTCTTCGAACTGAGGAGGAGGGGGAAGAGAAATGTGTTTCTGGCTGCAAAGCCTCAGTGTTGCTGCAACAGTGGGAAGGTCACAGGATCAAGAGGTCAATCAATACCACCCATATCGCATTAAAAGGGAAGGAATACAAAGTTTTACTTAGTTAGTTCATTCTAACACCTCAGAAGTGAAGTAATAGACTGGAGTGAACACAAAGAATGTAAATGAATGAGCAGGTCAGACAACAAACAGAAGTGACAGCTCACTTTGTGTCAAAATGAAATCTTAATTGATTATTAAAATAAAAGTTCTGCATTGAAAATACTTCACTAAATATATACAAGTATTATTAGCAAAATATAGTTAAAGAATCAAAAGCGGACTTTGTTATACGGTTACAACTTATTAGGGTTGCAACACACTTACATATTTTTAATATTTAAATTGCTTGTTTTGTCCCACCAACAGTCCAAACCCTGACACCATTCAGTCTACTGTATCTTAAGACAAGGACGAAGCAAATCCTCACAATTAAAAAACTGGAACCATGAGATGTTTGGCTTTTTTGCATGAAAAATGTATTAACGGATTAATACGTTATCAAAATAGTTGTGATAGTTTATGTTGACCAACTAATTGATTAATTGTTTCAGCCCTAATTCTACATACTACTATCAGTTATACATACTAAATATGAAGTGCATCATATTCTATAAGATTATTATATGTTTTGCATGTAAAATCTCTTAATGTCTCTGACGCAGTAATCAGTTTTCTGATTTGAGGTGTTTGCCAAGTGGATGTGAGGGAGCACTGCATCGTTGCCAAACACTGGATGTGATAGTAGCATTCATCCAGAAATACCTGAAGCATTATGGGTAATAGTATTTGTGGCGGTGATATTCCTACTACTACTTCAGACAGTGGTATGAATACAAACACCACCCATAGAACACAATATAGTTGTACAAAGGCATTGTAAATATCATTGCTAACATACTAACAACTACATCTGTTTTGAACTAGCTCAAATGTTATGTCCGGCTATGAAATAATAAAATGGCTGACATTAAAAATGGCTCCATGAGAGATGACGGGTGTTAGGCTATGTTCACACTGCAGGTAAAAGTAGCTGAAATCAATTTTCTTTTGCTCATATGTGAGTCAGATGTGTTTCTTAACAGTACAAATCACGTGGAATCAGATTATTCGGGCCTCTTTTTCCTGTGGTCCTAAATCAGATACAGGTCTGATTTTTTTGCAATGTCAGTGTGAAGTCGTGTCAGAGTTCACGTGACTTTTACGTCACTCTCGATCAACATTTATCACAATCTGCTCTGGTGGGAGTCAGTTGGTGAATACAAACATGGAAGGCTGCAATGGAGGATAGTCAGTGGAGCTTGAGGGGTCGTATCGTAACTGGTCTGTGTTTGCTCTGACACCACATCCAAACACACCTCTGCACAGAAGTAAGAGCCATTGCTCCACAAAACACTATAATTAAAAATACGCCTCTCTTTTTCTCCTCATCCTCATGATCATCTGCTCATGAATTTGCTGGCTTTACACTGCACATCAACAATCAAATCAGAGCAATAAATCAGAATCAAGTGTTAAGGCTTGCAGTGAAAATGTATATCTACAGGCAGACAACAGTTTATGAGCCAAAACTTATTAAAATAATCTCTCATAGGTCAAAAAGTGCAAGTCATATTAAAAAACTTGAATCACTTTTTGCAGCATGAAGGTACGATGGAGTAATACGAGTCCAAAGATGGGTGCTTAATGATTTCCCTTTGTTGTGTAGGTGGAAGTTAATAGCTTTATTTTTAATGATTATTTTTACAGTTTGGAAGACAACAATTGGTTGAATCATTAAAAAAAGTCACGGCACACCATCCCACTTGAACCACGCACTTTCATTTGTTTTTTTGTGTGTGTGCGTGTTGGCAACGCTGCGAGGGGAGTTTTTACGAAACATCTGTATAGAAGATGAAAAGTATTGTGTTTTTTTGTGCTTTGCACAGCAGGCCATAAAGCACTTTAAATTTGTACTAAGGTTCAGTACTTGAGTAAATGTAATCAGTTACACTGGTCAATCTGCTTATTGATCGCTCAATGAACAGTTGCAGCTCTGCTTAGGAGTTCAATAGTTCTCTGAAATACTTCACCAATATTAAATTCATCAACAGCAAAACCAAACAATGTATAATGTGGAAGCACAAGTAATTACAATATGGCATTATTTTCATTAAAAAGGCAATAAAGATGTGCTATATTCCCACACTGTTTCTCTCAGTCAGTCTTTTATGGGGCAGCCTCAGCGTTTTGTAATCTTGCCTCGACTTTGACAAACAGAATTACATGGCAAGCAAAAAGAACGCCACTCCAGGGAAGGAACAGTAGAACAGCCATGCCTCCATTTTCTCTTCTAGTAATCTGATGCTAGATACACATGACATGTCATCTTTAGGGAGTAGACAAAAAAAAAATCTCTGAAAGTTCGCCTGCTTTGTGCACATTTCATTATCTTGCCTCTTCTGAGTAGGGTAGGCTTATTAGCAAGCTTTGAACTCACACTTACAATAATATGCCATCAACAGTTTTATAAGCTAATTAGAAAAAACAGTTTAATTAATGAGTGACTGGCAATAAAATGGCAATCATGAAAAAAGAAACCGAGGGTGCTAAGCTTCCACTACCACCAATTAAGGCCTAATTACAAACAAATTATATATGTGTTTTGCTGTGGGCTTTAATTTAAAAAAATGGCTTTAATTAAAAGAGAAAACATGCTAATTAATTAAACAGCACACAAATCTACATTGAAAAGTATGCTTTGTCTATCAAGTAATTAATGAAATACAATAATCCAAATGAGATTCCCAGGCATTTGATAAAAGCTTAGTACCCATTTCAAAATCCATTTCAAAATTAATGGGCGAAAATTTAATGTGAGTCATCCAGAGATACAATAAAAGTTCATTCAGTGATAAATTGCTTATGCTGAAGGAAAAATGAACAAAGAGGAGAGTTTCCCTAAACTCTGCGCGAGGTGGCCTGGGGGGGTTAGCAGGGTAGACAGAGTCAGCCTCCGACTCTGATGTGGGGCGGGGAAAGTCAGAATCTGATAAAGCTCACTTTCCACAAAAGCTACTCATTAATTTTTTGATTACAAACACGGGGCATGGCAGTGAGAAGGTGGTGAGAAGAAAAAAAGGTGTTAAATAACATGAATATCATGAAACACTCTTAGTTCAGCTCTTTGTTTCAACTAAGCCACCATGTCTCCTCCGACAAAATGCTTCGCCACCTTTGTTTCACAGCATTTAAGCGAGGCTTTCCAAAGGGTAGATTTCAAGGACAGTGGGGCTTTTCCTTTCAGCAGCTGCTTCTATTGAAATACGAGCTGGGACATAATGAGGGATATTATAACCATCCGCAGGTTCAAACGCTATAGAAGTCATAAATGGCTTTAGTTAATACATATTCATATGGATAATTATTCTATATTAGTGGTCCAACTATTAGGAGGAAGCACTTTAGACGCAATTTAGACTGATCGGGTTAATCACAGACAAAACAGGGTACAGGAAGCCACTGGTGAAAAATTAGGCTAGGCTAGGGTGACACAACTTTTGTTGACCCCAAGGGATTCAGACAATCAGTTAACAATCCAACACTACGCAGGCGCTAAAGACCAGTAACCGTAGTATGCACAATTCAACATGAACGTAGTGTTATGTTGTACTGTAATATACTTATTTATTTACCATTTCTTTCTGCAGAGAATGGCAGAAACTATGGAGGGCCGCTACTGGCAAAATCAAGAATAAATATATAGAGAAATAAATGACTCAATAAATAATCTAATATGGAATTAAATGCATCAAAAATAATATTAAATGTACGCATTCATTAATTATTTAAGTGACATAAATTAATATTTCTGTTTTAAATGTCTTATGTATTCATTTTCATTGTGCAAATGAGGCATCATCAAGGTGTGTCATGTAGTTAACACTGGACCACCAGGAAACCATCAAATGATCAAGTTGTGTTCTCTATGAAGTATGATCCAGTATGAATAAAGTTATAAAGTTGTGTTTTTGTAACAGTAAATCTATCAGTTCTGCTTCTTTCCTGGCTTTTTAGGACGGGCCAGTGGCCATACAACTACTTTTTATGTTTCATATTCTTTAGCTCCTGGAAGTCATAAAATGGAGTTGACACCCCCTATTGTGACGACCTAAGAGAGTTTCTGTTTTGAAGTGGTAATGCCACTCTAATAGCTGTGATGAGTGCTATGGGGAAAACTGTAAGCTCTAACATGGCGTGACAGTCTTTTGTGGTGAAATATACCCACTTACTATATATAAAGTACAGCTCCTGACTATTTCAAAAGACCTCAGTGGCTCTGTTTCACAAAGAGAAGAAAGAACGAGGGAGTAATTATTTGTTGTAAGGATGATAATATATGAAATACTACAATGAGAAGGTGGATTAGTGTGACAAAGACAGTACTGTACAGTAGGAGTCAGCAGTCATTTAGGGTACAGTACTGAATGAAAAAAAATACAAATACAAATTCTCTTGCAAAATATTATATGTTTGGTACCAAGTTTTATTGGCAGTACCAATGTGGTTTCAGAAAATTATGGTTCAAATTGACCTTCAAAAAGACTTGTGATAGAGTAAATCGTTGTATTTTATAAAACTGGGTGTGATAGCCTAGTGGTTTGTTGGTTTAAATAATACAGACTGTAAGTATTCCTATTCAGTATGTAGAGCTTATCAGATCTGAGCAGTTATGTAAGGAGTTCCACAAAGACCAATCTTAGGACCCTTACTCTTCCTAACATATGTAAATGACATTAAATTTGTACTTTATTGTGAGAGTTTTCTGTACGCTGACGATTTGCTTTTGTTAGTTCAAAATGTGTCTGTCAGATGTGGGTAAGATTGCCAATAGAGCTCTATTTAACAGCAAGTCATGTGTATAAATGCTTAAAAGGCCTGGCACCAGACTATTTACAGGGGTTTGAGCATACTAGAGACTGGTATACTGTATAAACCTACTATGTAAGTATAATGGCAATGGTCAACATTGAGCCAAAATATATAGATATGATTCTTTCCTGATATTTGGAACAGGTTAGCAGATGACAGGAGGTACCTGGATACCATATAGTATGTCCTTGTGTTGTATGCGTGTGTTGTTTATAACAGAATAAAACCAAGCCAACTAGAACCAGTACATTACAAATTTTCCTGTAGGTCACACTACACTTTAGATGACATGGGAAGCCCCACCGTGCTTTGTAGCACTGATGAGTTATCCGCTTTTTGCACTGGCTCATTTACCAGGAATAGCTGCGAAATCAATCTGTCAAATATGAGCTGGTGGATGCTATCAAGCCTCCTGACAGGCTCTAAGCCGTTTATACTATATGTGTCAGTCACTCCATGTTATGCTAATTACTGAATTAATTAGCCAATATGCAACTTACAGCAGTGTAAAATAATGTGCAGTAATCAAAGGATGGAGACCCAGTCTTCTTAATTGGAGGACTTGCACCTTTTAATCAACTGAATTACTAGCACTACTTTAGAGGAAGCTTTACAGAAGCTTTTATTTTATTTTGCATCTTCTAAGTCTTGTGAAAAGAAATCTAAAATGTGCTGAGAAGGATCAACAGACATCTTTATGAGAAAAGAAACCCTATCTGCACAGTTTAAAGGAATACATTAGGGAGCTTTGTCTAAGCAATGTAGACATAAATAATATTTTGTTAGCTAAAAAGGGGATGTGATTTCTTTACTCTAACTCCGTGGGCGCTAATACTTTCAGTTAAAAACAGAGCATGTCTTCATGAATTCATCTAAAACAAAGACTTACCGCCTTGGGAAATATTTAAAAACTGTAATGAGAATAAAAAACCTCAACCTGCAGTGTGTGTGCAGCGCGTCTCAGAAGTTTGACAGATGAAAGAACACATATCTCAGAATTTGTAAGGAGCCTTCAAAACAGGTTTTTACCAAACTGTTTTAATGTTCAGATTAAAAGAAGAAAGTAGAGCAAACGGAAATCATTAATTGATTTGAGGGAGCTCAAAACAGCAGAAACAAACATTTCTGTTTTTTAAAAAGGGGGATTCTGACAGCAAGCTCTCTATCTTTCTCCCATTTCTCTTTGCTTTAAGGAGATAAGTGGGAATCCGTTAGATTGGGGATGGAAATATGCTGAAACATTGTCATCCAACATGTACCAGCGTTTTCTTTACAAAACAATGCCTAGAGGGACAAACAGGCCTCTTTAGTTCCTCACAGCTGTCGGAATGCTTTTGCATTTTTTGCGAAGAAAACCTGTTCCTATTCTTCCAGTGAAAATCCTGCCACAATCATGTCTTGGTGTTATGACCGTAAACATTTAAACATCTAAGCCATTCCGTACCAAATGAGCCACTCAATTATAACCTTGAAATTGATTCTGGCCACAGTGGGGATTATTGATCCTCTAAATGTTTGTCACACTGCTCCTGTCAAAAGTGAACAGGAGTGCTGTAAACAAACATGTTGGTCTTAATGCTATCTACATTACAGGCTGCAGCATTTAAGATATAATGTAATCCTTTCTAACTGATTCAGAATGCTTCAAACTTTTTGTCTTCTAGCTGCCACTTCTTTTTACATTTTCTATATACTCAGCACTGCCTTTCTTTGTATTCAAAAGTGAACGATAAAGAAATCCACGTCACCTAGGTTTGGGGGATTTCAAAATGGTCAAATGACTCTCGTGAAATGAAGTTATCACTGCTAAACAATGAGTTGTGGCTGCCAGACTGCTGTCACGTCCCATCACGGTTCTGGCAAGACGTGAGGCAGGTGCCAGGGAGGCGAGAACCTCAGCTCAGGCTAAAACCAATCCACCAGCGCTCTAAGAGGCTTTCTGAAAGTACAGCGCAGGTGCCACTCACAAGAGCTTTCATTTAACTCCCCCATATTTGACCACTCTGCTAGCAGTTAAGATGGGAATATGAAAGGGCTCTGATGCTGCACACTAATGTCTATTACATACTGGAGATACCGGGGCTACGCATGTAATGCCAATTCAATGAATAGTACAAGAGCTTTTTTCATTTTTACACAGATCCTTGTTTTTTTTAACCTACGTATTCATTCAAGAGGGTGAGATTTTTCAGGAAACACTACTGAGAACACAAAACATTTTTTTAAAATAGCAGCAAAATATAACTTTACGCAAACACACATTTTGTTCTCCTGTTTACATCATCTTTACAGGGGACATATCTACTGTCTATTTCAGGTTTACTGTTGCAGTGTCATAGAGTTGTGAAGTGGAAGAAGCTATTTTGGAGGAGTCCTGGTTAAGGAAGTAAATGTCTCATTCAATTTTTCATGGACAATATTACATGATTAGTAATTGGAACAGTTTGGATTGGGATGAAACCCACATAGTTTAATCATCGGTACAAAGGACAAAAAATTGTGTCATAAATATCTGTTTCTTTGATAAAAAGTCAACGGTACAAGCCTGTAGACATAAAACACATGTGAAGAGAAGATGATGAAGATGACTATGAATCCTAAGGTGAATTTCTCAGTGAGAAATATCTAATCACAGCACTCAGAGTTAAGAGTTACTGATCCCTACCAAGAAGTAGTCCAGCCCCAAACCCCCTTTTGTACACTTTACACAAATGACATATAAACAGTCAGACCAGCTATTCCCTCATGTTTCCAGTCTCTGTGCTAAGCTAAGCTATCTGGCTCCAGCTTGGTATTTAGCATACAAACATCAGAGTGGTGTTGATGATCACATCTAACTCTCTGCCAGAAAGCAAATAAACTTATTTCCTAAAATGTTGAATTTTCCCCTTAAAATCTGTTTACTTTTAGATTCTAGATAGATAGAAGATAGTTTTGAATTTGCTACAACTCTTTGACTCTGCCTCTTCTCTATAGCATTGGTGACAGAGGCTTATGGGTACTGTATTATTTAGAGCTATGCCATGCTGAACTGACAGACGACATAGGACTTCTTGGAAGTTTAAATAATTAAAAGTGGAAATATAGGATCAGTACATTTTACGGGACATCATATGGGTGTTTCTATGTTGTGGGATATTATTAAAAGTAAAAATTGAAATGGCAATTCAGAGCCAGAGAAATTATTTCCTGAACCAGCAGCCCCGCCTACTTTGCAACTCTATTGCAATCTAGGGCCGACAAGGAAATCTGAGCCCACAGTGGTAGACATGTTTGTGTTGCTACTATTACTGAACAAGATGAAAAAGCTTATGGGACGCTGTAAGCAACACGCATCATGAAACAAAGAAGTTTAACTTTGATGCTCAAAGTGCGGCAATTGCCCCAGTGGAGAAGTAACACCGCAGCTGTATGTCTTTTTAACCACAATTATATGTGTGTGTGGGCTACATTTTATGCTAAATTAGTTTCAAACCACTTGATCCTTGATGCCTGCCAAGGCGGTTAGTTACAAAACTTCAGGCACTGCATTTAGGGACATGTACACTTCAAAGGTATGAAACTCTTACCTGGAGAATGATTTAACAGTTGGCTTGAAAGCAATGTACCCTTCATTAAAAAGCAGAGCCAAAAGTCCTTTAGACACTGCAGCACTTCAAAACTAAGGGGAGGGCTTTCCATTAACTCAATGGAAAAGGGCTGCAGGACTGAATGGTGGGTGTCTGCGTGTGTTTTTGTTCCTCTATGTCTTTGCAGCAGAAATGGCCACGGATCCATTAGCCTGATTTGTCACAGCAGGAGCACCCCAAAGATCTCTTATCAGCACAACGTACCTCTCGAGTGGCGAGTCTGTCGCTCATCTCCTCCGCCTTTGCAATGTCCCCTTCAGCTATGGCCCTCTCTATGCTCTTTTCTAGGCCGGACTGCAGAAGAGGGGAAAAAAAAATTCAGATTTTTTTTTTTTTTTTCTGAAATAGGGGTAGAGAGAAAAAAAATCAAAGAGTAACTTCAAAAGTCCCCAGGGCCTTATTTTTAATATGATTGCCATTACTACAAATATGTAGATTTCCCTTCACAAATGAAAACCTTTTTGATTGGATATTAGTGGGGAAATCTTAGAAATGCTACAGGAGATTACCAAACATAAATGTGACTCTTTAATTACACATTTCCATTACAGGCCTAAGCAGAGGGGGTGCGGAGAAGCCCCCGGTTACTGATGGCAAGGCAGTTCTGCTGTGATGAGCCTATCTGAGGAAGCGGAGCACCCGATTTCTTCAGCCCCCAAAATTTCATCATGCTAAAAAATACACTGGGAAGAGGGCTGTAATTATTAATGTGTCTCCTCTGATGTATTGTTTGAGGTCGTTGACTCAATAGGAGAAGTACAGGGACAGTATGAACAGGCTTAAAAACACAGAATCAGCTTGGTTGCTTGGTTTTAATTTAGCTTTATATAGTTAATTATTCTGCACGTAAACTGAAGCTGACACCGATATAACCTGATTTGTGACCTCAATTATCGTCTATTTTATCTCACAAACAAAACTCAAGCTGACAGACAGAGAGATCATTCTTTGTGGAATGAAATGTGTTTTTAAGGTCACTGAAGAAATGCTGAAGATGAATTAATCACATCTGGCTATGACAGCTTTTTCCTCAAAAGGCTCAGCAGAAGTTTGAAAAAAAGATATATTAATTACAAGGAACTGCATTTGAGGGATGAAGGAGCCTCTCATTATGTTGATGTGACAAGTTCTGTTTCATTCAGCTTGTTAATCATTTCCTTTATCCTTTCATAGTTGGCCTATTCAAAATGAGGCTAAAATCAGCAAAAACTCAATTTTATGCTGCTCTAAGATAAATTAAGCGCAAAATACTCCAAAATAATCATTAAAAGGATTTCAAATTGAAATCAGAATAGCTCCCATTCACTGGGTCAGCTATAATATTCATCAAGCTCGCAAATATTTTGCTTCATTGGCAATTTGCAAGTCTTTGCATAATGTGTTCATTCATCTTTAAGTGCAGAAATGTATCCGAATGAAAGAAACTTACAATTTCTTCATGATTAATTTCTCAGCAGTGCCCAGTTATTATCTAGCCATTACTATAAATGTTTGAGCTGCAATCACAGAGGCTGTATCAGGCATTCTAACCCTCTCTTCTTTTGTCAAGCAAAAATTTGATTTTCATTAGCTTTCTTGCAGAGGTAAAAAACGTAAATTTGACTTTAATCTCAACTGCAAAAGAAAGGTGATTCAACCTAATCTTATCACTAAATGTAGGCAAACATAATCCTTCATATTCATCTCGGAGTCAGGTTGAGTTACCGTAAGGATTCTTCTAATCCAGATGTCATATCACATAAAACAATGAGAGGATACAGTTGCATGGAAACACAAAGGATGGGAAGGTGTTACTAACAGCTACGACTGACACAGTATTAAACCTCAGCAGGTAAGTTGGAAGGCAGGAGTCTTTGTTACCTTCGGAGGGGGTTTGGAACATGCAGGGGGATGAAATCGATCATTTACACCAAAATACTGCTTAAGCTCATCCCAGTGCTTCTCCCGCTCCTCCTGACACTCTCTGCTGACACAGAAAACGTGTGTTAATGTTCATCACATGTAGACCAGCAACTGTGATAAGGCAAACTGTCACTGTCCATCCGATACCTGGACTCTTTTCACCTTTTCACAGCATAGTAACATCATTAGTGCTGGTATAAAGGTATAATGCTGTCACATTCTGCCTCATCACAGTACAGCTATGCTGCTACACTGGTTGATTATTAGAACCATAACTCTGTTATGTTTACTACACATTACATACATATGATGTGATGCCATTTTCTAAAGTACACTCTGGGATGTTTTCTAACCTTACAGCCAGCCATTCTATTCCTGTCAGTATTGTATAAAGAACAAGAATTGTAACTTTGTCTTAGACAATCTGTAACAGCTAACATCGTGTCTGCTTTTGATATTGCATTGACAGTGCCATTAGAAATCCAGTTGATGTGAGGGTCTGACATGAAGCTTTAAAGTTGGCTGCATTCACAAGCTTTATATTTTGAGAGTGCACACTTTGACACAGTTGCATGGGAAGATTTATATGAATCTTTTGTTGTTTAAACTAATTTCCCTGGTTTGGTACCTTGTGTCTGTAGGTTCGTCACTTTCTGTTCCTGTTGGATGACATAAGAGACAAAATTAAAGGTCAGTAGGAGCACAGAAAAAGACGTCTTCACGTATAACAGGTGTGATCGCAATTATTGGCGTCCTATTACAAACAACATTAAGAGGGAGGTTGAAGTAAGAGTGAGTATTTTGTGCCACTGGACCATGCAAAATACATCAACACCAACATACAGTATCAAGCATTAGACTGTCCTTGTATAATCAGTGACACCTTTTTTGCGCCGCCTTCTTTTTCTTTTTCTGGGGACCTTCATCGTTTTCATTTCGTCATTTTTCTTCCGTAAATCCTGGAATTTCTGGAATACACACACACACACACACACACACACACACACACACAAGCTGAATTCAGAAGAGTCCCACATCCCTTAATCTACCTCTGCTGCACACATATTATGTTATGAAACACACATATTCAGTTCAAGTTTAAGCAGGACTGGGGATTCAACATGAAGAGTTAGCCCTCACTTCCAGTCAACAACACCACAGGAACTCACTTCTATCTCACAGAATGAATGCTGATCTTAGCTCACTGCATGCCAAATCGACATACTTGCCACATTTCCTGGGATATACCAGGCATGCTGCATGTCGGGGAATCACTGTCTGCATCACTGGCAGTGTGAGTCGACTGTGCCTCCACCACTGAGCCTGTGTTTTCCCCGGCACAGCTCAACTTTCCAGCAGAGCTTTCACCCTCCCTCCTCTTCTCCACGACAACATCCTCCTCCTCGTCATCTGGACTGAGGTCGTCTTCGGTTAAACCTTTGGGCAAGAGTCCGCTGTACATTCTCAGTCAAGAGCATACAGTCAGATTGTGGTAATTTAACATTTAATTGCGCTGAAAACGGTAAATTAGAGATGTTGACAGCAGTTATTTAGCAAGGCTCTCATTTCCGGGTAAACACAGTGACGTTTCCAGTAAGAAAGCACCGATTGGCTAAGAGCTAGGCCCGTTGAGCACATGAGCCAATCGGAACTGTACTCACAAAAGGGTGAGCAGCCGAGCACGAGGACGAGACAAGCGCTCTCATTGGCTGTCTTTGGTAGGAACAACGTTTGACGTCTTAGTGTTTAAGTTGGAGTTTGGACTAAAAGTAGGCGCGTGGAACAAATTTAAGTTTCTTTTTTTTTAGTTTTAGCAGTCTGAGCTAGTCGTAGCAATGAAGTAGAGTGAAGAGCTGTTGTGGAGCATTTCTAATTGAGGTGAGCCAGGCTACTGACAGGTCCGTGAATTACCAGGACTCATTCAAATGTTAACCTATATTTGTGTCATGTTCTCGGTGAGATAAGCTTCCTTCTATGACCAATGGTTCGCAATTTGCTCAAAGTGCTTTGGGCATTACATTATTATTAGAATGATTAGCATGCAAATCTTGTATAGCCCCTGGCACTGGCACAGGCACATCTACCCTTAAATTGCTCTTTCACACTCATTCACATTAGGCTTTCTTTTGGTTGCATCTTATTGCAAAGCCAATAATCTACATAAATTATAGCCTCCATTTTGTGTGCCATATAAATGTAGAATAATGAGAGACCTATAACACCAATGTATATGAAAAGGTCAATAGCCAGGCTCGGGTATGCTGGACACTGAAGGGAAAGAAGTTTCTTGAAGAGAAAGTATTTCAGGAAAACCAGCAGTGTTGCAAAGGGCTGACTGGGAGTTATGTCAACTTATACTGGTTCAATACTGATACCTGAGTATGGCAGCAATGCCAAAACAATACTTCAACCTTCTCAAATGTCAAGCAGCCACACATACATAAACTTTGCCTCAATAAAATACAATCTAAACTGACAAAGTTATGATTTAAAACAGATAATGCTGAAACAGCTGCCCAATAACACGATTAATCCATAAACAGAAAAGTAATTGACAACAACTGAGTAATTATTTGGTTCAATTTATCAAGTGAAAACATCAAAAATTCTTCCAGCGTCTCAAATGTGAGCATTTCAGCCTTCATTGTAAATAAAAAAATAAACAGAAAATCATTTCAGATGGAATCTCTTTGGGTTTTGGATTGTTGGCCGGGTGAGATATTTGTCATTTTTGGACTCCGTGATTTGTATATTTCACCATTTTTTGACATTTTGTAATCATAATGAAAATAATATGCAGTCCTAAAATCAGAAACTGCCAATCAATCATTAAAAAACAAGACCATGAATTAGACTAGATGCAAATATATGTATGTATGTGTGTGTGTGTGTGTATATATATATAAAAACCTGGGGACCTTGCTCTCTCCTTGACCTTCTTGTACCCTAAGATGAGAGATTTAGCTTCAGCTTCAGCTTTGCAAAACGCAGCGCATATTAAACTGTGCTGATAAGGCTTTTGCTATATTGAATGTCATCTCAAACATGTAAAATCTCTATCTCATCCTCTAAAATATGCAACCATTAACTTGTATCACTCACTCAGCATTATCGTGACTTTAATTACTTGTGTGACAAGTTGATGAGCACGCCAGCGTCTGAAGGTAAATGAGAGTCACAAAGTCCTGTTAATGCTAAACAATTTTGGCATTACAGGTCTGAATCATTTCCTTATTGATTATGAGACTTTGTGTTCTATTTCACACTTGAATTAATGTCTTTCCCACCATCCTTCTCTGTGTGCGTCTCTCCCTCTCTCTGTGTCTCTCTCCCTGGCATGTGCTCCAGTTCATTATTTCCGTCATTTCTTGGTAATTTGGAGTTGGCTGTTTAAAACTTAGAGCCTCTTATTAAGTTTTGGCCATGGTGGATAAGAGGCAGGACTGTAAGAGCACAGAGATAAACTAATCATCTTAAAACCCTAATTATTAGTATCTTACTGTGACAGACTGTTTTTGCGAGCCAGCCAAATTGAGCCTCAAATGAGGAAAGGCATATCTGTGGAAGTGGTAATAATTTTAAGTCATCTCGATCTGGCTTGGTGTGGCAGAATTCATTAGTGCAGATTAGCACTGTGTGTACAAAGTAAATGAGATATCTAATAGCAAACGCGGAGGTCCGGGGACTCTTAATTTCCTCTCCAATATGAGGGATGATGTTAAGAGGTGATTATATATATTTTAACATTGTGACTTCTGCTATGTAGATTTGTCTGCTCCTTACACTAAACAGTGTCACTAAACTGTTGACCTCTCACCTTCCTCTGGATTCCAGCTGCAAAAAGGTGACGAGAAATGAACCTTAAATCAGATTAAGCTGTGTTACTCCGATGCAGAGGCAAGCAGATTTTTTTTTTTCATGAGGATATGAAAGAAGTTAATTATGTGTGTAAGGAGAAGGTTGGGGAAAAATAATAAGATTACAAAGAATAATTTGCTGATATAATTACACCAAAATTGGGTACACACAATTGTAAAATACATGTATTGCTTGACCTGGGTTAGCCAGTGAAATAAATCCTCCTTCTATAGCCTTTGTTAATTTGTTTTTATCATCTCCAAGTGGTGTTTGTGCAGGCAGTTCAATTTGCATGTGTAATTCCACTGTGCAAATTGACAACAAGTAGATAATTCGAGGAAATAGGCTGGTTGCAGGCCCCTGCTATCTTCCCAAGCCTATTCATTTTGAGGAACCGCTGAGGCATGAAACTCATACATCAACTATTTCCTGACAACGCTTAGGCTTATTGTCCCCTAAAATGTCATTACAGCCATTATTTATGAAGCTAATTCATTTATTAAACCATATTTACTCTGACAGAATTTGTCACATTCTATCCATATCCCGAGCATTGCTTTTGAACAATGTCTTTCAATGAGTATGTGTGAACACGTAGAGCCTCACAAAGTTTTGAATCAACCCTATTTGTCACTCATAATGGTTGGAATATTGCGAAAAACGACAGTAGTTCTCCGTTTTTATTGACTTTATTCATGAAAACTTTTCATGGCTAAAGCCGACACCTTGTGTCACACGGGTCCACTGGAAATAATGGTAATAACCTGCTTCCCTTTTTTGTATTTTTGTCCTAACAGAGCAGACTTAACATGAACTTAATCAGATGGATAGCAGCTATTTTAGCAGCACTGATAAATCCCCCCCTCTGACAGCCTCCTTCCCAAATGAGTGTGTATTAGTCTCTTTTAACGCACTGCAGTCAGACATCTGAAGCTAAAGAGTTCTCGCGTCGAGCCTCCTGGCCTGTTGCTGCTGACTTATGGATCTGTCAGTTTAGCGCAGTGCACTTCATGACAGTGTGGATAATTTGCAATTGTGAGTGATGAAGTAACACATAGGGGGGGTCATACATTTTAATGTTACATGTTCTCTCTGGATTATTCCGTCATACCATTCTCCTGCATCTCTTTCTTTGGACTTACCTGTCACCCAGAAGCACTTATCACAGCAGTGGCGATGAGTTGTGTTTGAACTGTTTTACAATATTGATTTGGAGGCATGACATTTTAATTAATACTGGGTGTTAGCTGTCATATAGGCAGCCAGCCTCATTGGTTAGAATATGAGACAGGCGAGGTGGGGGCAGTGAAGATAAGACTAAAGCACTTACTGTGAAAAGGCTGTAAAAAGGGATCAATGTGGAGGGAGAGAGACAGTCATGGGCTGAATTTAAGGTGGAAAAAACAGTAATATCTGCGCTCACTGTATTTCTGTCAAGGTCTATTCTCTGCCCGATAACACAAATCATTGAGACACAGCGTGCCTTCTGTCTTCCACAGGTTGCAGAGTACATCGTGTTATTGGGAGTCTATGTTGCCAGCATGCTGAGAGACAACCAGGGGGGAAATTAGGTAACTTTGTAGCACTCCATTGAACAGCAATAAGCTTTTAGGGCTTAGCGAGCATAAACACATTAAACTGATGAGATTCATCAGCACTCTTGTGTCAAATCTGTTGTGCCCACAGGCAGAGCTCAGCTGCAGCAAACTGCAGAGGAAGAGAGAAGAGCTGGAGACAAACCAGTGCTGTGTCCTCTGGATGTTTCCTGGTTTACCCAGACTGAGTCAGGTGATCTCTGAGCTGAAATATGAACGTCAGAGTTTATTATTGATATATTGTTTCGCCTTTGAAATAGCAGAAATATGTAGCCTCAGTGCAGGGTCAAAGCATTCGATGATTATTTTCATGATTGAGTTATTGCTCCACCTTTTGATAATTTAAGACTGTATTAAATGTGAAGTTATCTGATCCCAAAGGATGAATTTACTCACTTAAAAATCACAACAGTAAAGAGATTCATTTACTGGAGCAAACACAGCTATACAAATATAAGCAAACATAAACATACCTATTATATGCAGGTAGGAGCCGGACAACAAATTGTCTACAGTATGTACAGGGCTGTGATACAGAACACAGTATTTGCTCTAACACTGCAGAAAATTAGTATTCTTATTTGATTAAATAAAATAAAACCATGAATCAAGTCACAGTTTTGGAATTGTTGACCAATAACGTCAGCGCGGCAGATGTGTTTATGGTCCGTGTGAAGCTGTGTTAAATGTATAACGCAGCAGATTTAGCTAATTGTGGTTCTAACTGAATGTGTCTGAAACAGGAGCACATAAGGCATTTGCTCATTTGCAGTTAGTTCACCATATTTGATGTTTAATTGGTGTAATCTCAGAGCTGCGAAGCTGGAGGACTTTACCCCGATAAAGTGATACATTTAAATTGAAATATTTCTTCTCAAAGGTAAGAAGGCCCTTCAACTTCATTTCCCCATTTATCTGTTGTCTCTTCCTTGCCAAATCATTATAGCCTCTTGCCTTTTGGATAGTTTCACAGGAGGCAACCAGATCGGCATGAAATTAGCTCAGTCTCAATCTTTATATGGCCCAATCAGATGAGCTCAGATTTAATCTCAGCTGGCCTGCCCTACCAGAGTCCGACCCCTCAGATGAAATGGACTACATATTCATGGGTTCACTTGCATGGTTGATTATAACAGCACAGAAGGAAGGTAAAACCTTTCTTCTGTTTATCTTTATTCCAGTGTTCCTGTATCAGAAGGAAGATTGAATATTGAATATGAATTACGCCCAATGATTGAGTCAAAACCTTTCCACCAGTCTTTCACCAGTCCAACTAAAACTATGTACAAATCACATCTGCTTTTGCACAACCACTCAGTCCATATTTTGTTGAATTCCAGGCCTGATTGTGTAATTTGTTTTATAATTTCCAGCAGTCCCGTCAAACTCACACTGCAGACATTTTAGTATTTTGTAGCTAAATAGTGCGCATACCCTTGTAGCTATTCATTACTTTGCCTGACATAAAATAATGCCTTGGAATAATGGGAAATATTACCTGATGAATTAATTATGATGATAGCATCTAGGGTAGGAGGCTTAAATGCCATCTTAAATTACATGCAGACATTAGAAAACTTTCAACTTGTCTCATTTGCATAAAGGGAGCAGAAGTATGCATAAATACAAAGGTTTCCTTCAGGAAAGAGGCAAGTACATTGTCTGGGAAGCCTAATCAAGCCTAATCAATTTATTGTAGAAATTATGAATCACACAGTAATGAGAAGAAAATAGATACAATGGCCCACTTATGACTGATTCAAAGCTTGATTTGAAAGCATCAAGAATAGAATCTGTTTTTATACTATATATGTGGTATATGTACTATATATGAAGAGGTTTCTGTTGTTACCTCCGGATAGGACAGTTTGGGATTGCAGGATTCTTTTATAACAATAATAATATTAATAATGATAAATAATTAAATAAAAACTGTGGCAATTTTCCCATTATTTTATTTGAATGTCAGAAGTGATTGTCTCCTGCAATAGTTCAGCATTTTTAATTGACTTAATGGACAAAATGCCAATTTAAAACCAGGAAATTAAAGCGCTGAGTTCCCTGATAAGAAATGCTCAGTCGTACTGAATCAAAATCCTGATGTAATTCATTGTTTTGCTTTATTACGTGCACTAGGTAGCACGGACTAATAATACAAATGTAAAAGAGGTTTGGTCGAAGAGATTAGGAACAGGATGTCTATCGTTTACTAAAGCCATTAAGCTGTACTAATCAGGCAAACTAAAGAGCAGCAAAAAATCATAATAATAATGTAATTGTAATGTCTTATTGATGCTAAGGAATGCACAAAAAGGAATGTTTTCTGAAAAGCCACCTCTCTTTAAAAGAAAATATCAAACAGTCAGTTGCTAGTTATGTTGTACTTTGAATACACCCTCTTTGCCTCCATTTATGTTGATCCCTTTTACCTTTTAGTCTCCAAACCGACTGCTGATTTCATGATGCTCATTGTCAGAATTTTTTGTATGGCGTGTATTTATAAAAATCTATTTTCCCTCCTTCACATAAGAGCCCACTGCTAATTAAGCTCATGTGCACCTACAGTAAGTTCACAGGTAAGCTCTCCATCATGGCATCATGGCACAGGAGGAGGAGAGAAAAAAAGCCCCCATATTGTGGAAATCTCCTTCTCCTTAGAGAAAGAGAGGGGGAGAGAAAGTGGGAGAAGGAATGCCTTGCCTTCCTCATTACACTGCTGTCATTTACTCTTCATCCCCCGTACTCTTTAGTGGCATTAAGACGGGATGTAAATTTGACAGTTAACGCTGTTAGAAAATGGCTAGTTCAAGAAGGGCAGGAATTAGAGATGGGCATTAGACGCTGATAAGCTCCTTTCCTCTGCCGCGGCGGCTGCTTAACATTCATGGGAAAGTCATCATCAAACAACGTTATCACAGCTCTGTTGACGGCTGAGGAACATCATCACTATGATAATTTTTTTTTATAGCTGTGAGCCAAAAAAGCACTCTTTTATTTCAGCGGTTTGTTAATGAGATAGGAGCTTGTTGGTATGGGCAAATGCAAACTTGCCACTCTCCAGCGTTTGTTTGAGTCCCCCAGCCTCCCCCACATGCCTCCCACTGCACCCCCTCCACACTGTTTAATGTTGCAGGGAGGGGGATGTGGGGGGGGGGGGGGGGACATTTTTATGTACTCCTTTCGAAGTGCTCTGTGTACATTGCTGAAGGAGGGCCTTTATGTGTACCTTTGCAGATCAGTCGCTCAAAGAGAGGAAAACACGGTTATATCAACAAACGCTCTCTCCTAACAGCCCTGTAGCTGGCACCTGTCACTCACCTGGGATTTAGCCATAGATCTGAATAGAGGGAGAATGAATGTTGAATATTGAAGCTGAGTAAACTCCCACCAGCAATAGCATGTGATCAACTGCGCTTTTAATGATGAAAAGGCTACTTATACTGTCGGATCTTGAGGCCTTCAGTAATTACGGCTATAAATCATTTGCATTTGTTTCTCCCTATTTATTCATTAATGCTCCTAACAGCCCAGTTCAGAGGTTTCTTGCACTCTGGAGTAATTCACGTAATGTGCTAGCTGCCAAGGCTAAGCAGCTTTCCTATGGATAGGGATGCAAACTGTGGGCCGTAGATACCAAAATCTGATTTTGGCTTTATCGCTGTTTGTGTTTGTGGAGTGGGTTAAGAGAGATTTAATCTTTGGAAATCCTTACCACAGGAGATGACAAATCATCTCTATCTTGTTCTAATTACTTCTAAAAACTTTTTGTTTGCATTACAGTTAGTGAGCAAAGGGATAATTATATAAATAATAAAATCATTATACTTTTACTCTGAGGGAAGGATATGATATCAGTGTATAGATATGTCAAAAGATGCACCATTCATGGGACTAAATTAATTGATCCAATAAAGCTCCAGTGTGTAGGATTTAGCATCATCTAGCAAGGTTGCAGATTGCAACTAACTGAATACCCCTTGCCTCACCCCCCACCCTTTTCCAAACGTGTAGGAGAAACTATGGTGGCCGCAAAATTCACGAAAATTAATGTGAAAAGCCCTGTCTAGAGCCAGTGTTTGGTTACTGTAGAAACATTCTAAGAAAATAATAAAAATGAAATTCCTATTTTCAGGTGATTATTTGTTAATGAAAACATAGTTATACATATTATATTTCATTTCTGCCATATTCTGCACATAGAGCCTCCAAATCTTATACACTGGATCTTTTGAAAGTAAACCCAAAGGATCTGCTGATGTTGGTAGTTACTGTTCAGTGAATGGACCTGATTTAAAACCAAGCTTCTGAGACTGATGTAGTCACTTTCATAATTATTTTATTGTTGCTTTAGTACAATTAAACATTCAGTTGTTGTTGTTAACACAGTTGTAGTCAGTGATAAGTGCTCTCATATCCAGCTCATAACTCACCTGCACATCATCTCTGATCCTCTCCCAATGGAGAATCAGTTTTCTGGGAAATTTTATAAGTTACACAGTACAGTAAATTGAACCATATCAAATACTGAATGCAAAAGCAGAGGGCGAGAGAATAAGCAGCCAAGTTAAAGCATAAACTAAAAAACAAAGAATTAATAGCTGAAC
Source organism: Argyrosomus regius (assembly GCA_946959425.1). Taxonomy (NCBI): domain Eukaryota; kingdom Metazoa; phylum Chordata; class Actinopteri; family Sciaenidae; genus Argyrosomus; species Argyrosomus regius. The sequence continues at coordinate 20,559,889 of OX336894.1, forward strand.
AACCAGATTATGTCTTATTAGAGGTTATGATGGTCAGGTTTAAGTATCTAGTATTCAGTAAACGTACATAATTCACATCTTTGACTGGGTGGTTTTAATTCTTGTTAATAAATGAGACCTACCGTGTGTGGCGAAGAACAGTAGTTTGTTTTGCTTCTTGCTGAGACATAGTGAGTCTTCCCCACAGATTAAAAAAAATGTTCTGGCACGCAGCACCAAGATGTCAAAACCAGGTAGAGGAACACTTAGCAGCAATCTGTCTGTCTCCACGATGCAGCAGAGCTCTTGGTAATCATTATGGCAGATGTAAAACCAGCAAAAGTCAACACTTTCTGGCATAGAATTAGCCCAGACATAGAATCATGCATAAAATTTCAGCATGTCAATTAAAATTCTGTGCTCTCAGGTACTGAAGTGTTTTTCACAGCTTTTTGACACTGAATTCATAATGATAATTGCATGGCGCCTCAAATGGACATTAAAAAAGGGAAACAAGTAGACACAGCAACAACATTGTGTTATGATTTATACCTGAAAAAACTTACAAAATGTCTCTTTCTGAATCTATCACTTTATAGAACACACAGGGTTTGATAATATGTCATTATTTAGGGTTTGCTTTTTTACTTAATAGATAGTTTGTGCTTTGACTTTATAACAGTCATGTTCTACCATGAAGTCAGTAAGATAGATTAAGCCATAAATACAAATAAAAATAACAAGTTTGACATAAAACAGTCAAATACACATTAGATCATACTTTGTCTGCAGTTAGTAAGCTTATTATTTACAAAACCTCAATGGAAACTCTCAAAAGAAAGTCATTGTGCAGTCTAGGAAAAAAACAGTTTATGCTGCTGTGGCTGAAACACTGTTTATTCATTACTGACTTTGTTTATGAATTGATTAATCGGAAGACATTGTTTTTAGCTGTAATAATTTTATTGAGCAATTGATACGAGATGTGACAAAGCCCCAGTGTATCGTTTGTGTAAGTCAGCTTGTTGTACAAGTTCAGAGTTTTTTCTTTCCTTGGAAAAATGAGCACAATGCAAATGAAACACAGATGTGCTGCAATCCTTTTGGATCCACAGTAATTCTGCCTTTTTCGAGTCGATTCCACAGCATTATCTCCACTTTGTAGTGGTCTCCGAGCCCTTTGTCATGTTAGTTCAATAGTCCTCTGTACTGCAAAACCAACATCGCACTGTGTGCAGCTCTGTCATTTAGTGGCACAACGTGGAAACAAGACAGAGTTCGATCTTGTGTTTCTGAGGGCAGAGTTTCTTCTCGGGGTTGAAAAACCTGAAAAACATAAAAAATAGATGTGATCGTGTAATGAGACAGGGTTTGTTACTTTGAAAATACATTTTTTCCAATCTTAATATATGACTACACATTAAATTAACCCAACAGTGATTTCATGTTTAAGTGTTTATTCAGTACCACCTACATTATTCTGCTGCCTGACCAAAATCTTCAAATGCAACCAACAAAATGAAAATATTTGGAGCTGTGTTGGAGGATCTGGGGTTAAGTCTTTGCTTCACCAGCTTGTAAACTCCTCACATCTAAGCCACAGTTTGGTTTTCCTTATTTATGATAATGAAATGTAATTCCGCCCTTCATTGACATGCAGTGCTCTTACACTCGAGTAAATTATTCTCTTTTTACCATTGCTTCCATATTTTGAAACCATTACTTAATCACATTGTCAAAATCCCCATTTCCTCTCATCAATCCTACGTTGAGCTTTATTTGTGATCCTCTCTTTCTTTTGCCCTCACCCATTTTGTTCACTCCATTTCTCTCATTCAGTTTCGCTCCACACTGGTGTTTATGTTTTTTTTATTTTTTTTATTTGAGGATGACTGGATTACCCCTACTGAAATAGCTGTTACTCAGCTTTTAGGTCATCTACCAAATCCATTATGGGAAAATATACAAATAACCCCACTTTTCTCTTCCATCCACAGTGGCCTGCTGTTTCTCATCTTGTGGCTGCAGTGGCTTACGGTGCTATTAATAGTAGATAATCTGCAACAGTTTTGTCTAATATATTTATGCTTATTGTGTTATGGTTTAAAAAAAAAACTTTGTAGATAAAAGCAACTGCCTTAGAGTGGTTACCAGCTTTACCACTTGTCCGGATGCATACTAAACATTCTAGTGTCACATTTTTATCAATAACGGAGAGGCAGAGTGAGAGCCAGCTGTGGCAGTTCTCATAATTCATAATGTATTAATTTATAATTAGCGGGTTTAATGAAACTGATACTGCAATATTAGTTATTAGGTGTACAGTTTCAACGGAAACAAATCCACTTATTCAGTACAATAAAAGTGGCCACATGAAAGAAATAAAGTGAAGAAGCAAAGAGCATTGAAGCTAACGAAGTGTATTACACACTTATTAAAGTAATTTTCACTTTGCCTCCCAGACCTGGCCAAAAACAGTTTCAAATTCTCATTGTACTCCAAGGTAGGCTATTTCCTTGTTAACTTTGAAGTAAGCTCAAAAACGTATAGGTAGACAGGGGTGGCATCAAATAATCAGCAACTTCAAAAAGCATGCTGCCACTTAACACTCCTAAAGCTAATGTCCCCGAGACATTCAGAATGGAAATTATTCAAACTCATTTAGTGGCAGCAAATTGGTCTAAGTTCAATCAGAAAACAGACTGACACTGAACAAGAAGTGCAGCCTAATTATACTTGTTTGTCAAATGAAAATTTCATTTGGGCAGAAATGAAACCTTCGAGCAACTTCTTTTAAGGTGAGCTCCTAGTTGTATTATCAGCTAAATGCAGTAAAATCCATAATCATATGATGATAATGAAAATGGAGCCAATGTTAACATTCAGGCTTTCAATGCCCCGGGCACATGGTGATAAAAATTAAGTACCATAGTCCTCTGCCAGGCACGCTGACACCCGGGCTGGTCTTTAGCCTCTTAGATGCGTTTTTGCATTTTAAAAACTTTATCAAAGCACTGTTGCAATGTGGAAAATGTCAACGTGAAATGCACTGAAGGCAAATTGGAATTTCATTAATAGTAAAATTATTGCTTTTGACTGATGTATTACTATGGTTGTTAAGAGCTGGAGAGTGGAACGCTCGTCTGTCTGGTCGGCAGTCTTGCCTCTTCTTGTCCCATGCCATTTGCTGAAAGTTAGAGATCTACTTTCCGACTGAAAAATATGAAGTTGCCAAAGTTGCAGGAAGCGAAGAATATCTAGTTGAAGACATTGATTTATAGTGTAGTATGAGCACTAGGATACATGTGAAGATACTAAGCTTATTAAAGAGAAAAACAGAAGGGATGAAAAGAATAACAGAGGCTCTATTGTGTTAGATAACATCCGCATTGATATCTGGGTAGTTTCATACTCGTTGTGTCTCTCCCTGCTGTAACATAGATCTGATGTTCACCTCATGATTGGCCAACACAATGTGGAATTGTGCTATAGAGCAGTGAGGTGTCTTTTCATTGTTAACCGTGGTAACATCTAATCTTAACTATAGAAAACGGGCCCCTGGAGATCCCACTATGGACTGGTAAATAGACCTAACCTGGTGTGAAGGTATCAGTTCACCGAGACTTGTGCTCATTCATGAAGCCGGTGGTGTTTATTGATTTACCTTGTAATCCTCTCAGTGTCAATGTCGTCATTGATGGAGGAGGAAATGGGAACGGCGTGTCAGATGGAGGACATTTTCTGACGGCAAAACGAGACAACAGATTAGCTTTAATGGGATACTGGTATTCATGTTGTCCTGTGGGGTTTGGATATGTGGCAGTCTGCAAATGGACCAAAATTATTAGCTTTAAAGCTGTTTTAAAAGGTTAATAGACCATAGCGTGATGGACTGTACACACTGTATTTTTTTGTTGTTATTATTATTATAACATTGTATGTGGTAATTTGGTATTTTTTCTGACCTCCGTTTTTTATTTTCTGTAAGAAGCAAAGAAAAATGTAAGTCAAAGGTGAACAAATATGGCAAAAAATAGGGAGAAGTGTTAGTATTCTGATTAATGGTACAGCAGTATTCAGCAAAACTAGCTGGGTGATACAACATGATAGAGTTTATCTCTGAAGTGTTTTGGCTAACAAAGAGAGAGAATTAGCCTACAAGCTCAAGCAGCTTTCTGCTAATTTAAGAAATGGACTTTTGGCTTTTTGGACAGTTGCTTAAAGTTACTCAAGGGCATTGCCTCATACTGCTTTAGTAGCCTGAATAATCTTGCATTTTAATTTTGGAAACTTTCCAAAGGAAGTGCAATTCAAGAGTTGACTCAACACTGTCTCAGTGTACTTTTCACATCTCCATTGTCCTTCTTTGAAAAAGTACATCTGATATGCAGAGGTCTTTGTTAGTCTCTTATGACTAGGAACACTACACTACTACAGGAAAAACAACAAATAAAATATTGCAACAAATTGTTTTTATTTTGTTCTCTTTAGGGTTACTGAACATACAATATTGTAACACAAAAACAAATAGGCTTCTTTTGGTTGGCTGTACAGATATTTGTAATAAAGATTTCAGACACAGAATGGAATTCACTCATTCACAGGTTATTGTATTGTATTAATTTACATTGTACCTTGCATTCTTTTAAAAAATACAGTTTACTGCAATATACTATCCCATGGAAATATAAACTCATATTACTATAAAATAAATCAAGCAAATGACAACAAGCTCTACATATATTTTTAACAAAATGTGTCAAACAATGTTTTGTAGCTACAAATAAAGGGCTGTGCACTTTAAATCTTACATGTTAGCAGAGGCTTTTAGATTTAAGCCAGTATCCTCATTAACTTTATCTCTGCTTAAAGAAACATTCACAGGAACCTTTCAAAAACAACACTGATTTCACCGATTTGCTGGTAAATTCCAGTAAGCCCAAGTTCCTCTGGGCCTATCGATCTTCTCATGGCATTAATCATGGTATGTTGTCTTTGTGTGCTAGGAGTGGAGAGTGGAGATAGACCCGGTCACAGATACAGTGCATGCCATGGATTGTGTACAGAAGGTTTCAGTGAAAACAACCTCGACAAGATCAACTTACGGTGAGCTGTCACTTTTGCATTTTAAAATGAACTGTTCATATTAGATTTTAAATGATTGAGTATTACCGGTGTTAACAAACATAATTCAAACATGCTGTATAGCTAAACATATCAAAAAGGCTTTCCCGTTTTTTTAAATATCTGATAATTACTGTAAGTGTGACATACCAGTACAGCTCATGTGAGTGAGTAAAGCCCATAACAGTACCTTCTTTAATAATGTCTACATTCAAACATCCCTGACAAGTTAGATCGCTACCTGGTATTCAGCTGTAGGCTTTCTGTGTTTTAAATTACACAATGTTGTCACTCTTTTCATCTAGTTTAATGACACTATTAATTGGATTTGTAATGATGTTTTAAGCAAACTTATTTCAGCAGACATCTTTCAGGCATTGGCCTTCATGATAACGATGAATAGTGCATGTCTGGCATACAGTGCTGTGGATTAGACGCCAAGGTATTTCATAGTATTTGTAGTGGAGCTCTGACCTCTTGTGCCTTATTGTGGAAGTGCAAAATCCTCATGCTACACTAGCAGTGGTGGTAATAACAAGCTCTGTAATGCAATATCTTTGTAAGTATGCACTTTAATTTTAAAAATTAAAGCTTCTTGGAGGCCCCTTTCACAGGTCCTCCATATGTAGTAGTTTATGAACCCCGTAGGTGACTTGTGGAAAACCGTCATAAAGGATCCTGTAGGAAACGGGCTGGGTGATATTTTGAGAAGTCCAAAGAAATGTTCCACAAGGATCCATTTATGGGCTGTTCACACTGGAACTGTGAAGGAGCCTTTAGCAGTTTCTGAAAGGACACGAACAGTACCAGTGCAGGTTCACCCAGGCTGCTGTACCAACTTATAATAGAGCAAATTTGGAGTCAATGTCATCATCAAATCTGCATTTAATTAACTCATGTCTGGTGGTGCCCCGTGGTTCTATTGTTTCACATGGTTCATGACCTTTGCTGTCTGACATTCCCGACTCTGTCTCGTCATTCCGGTCTCCCTTCACTGCACACATTTAAAGCGAAATGCCATTAAATATTCTTTAATGCGTCAGCTGTGCCTCTTTAATTCTGCCATATGTAATGAAGCAGCATGATAAGTGACCTTTTCTACCTCTCACTGTTACTGTTGCTAACTTGGACAAACAATCCCACCTGGCATCGTGCCAACTAGCAAAACAATGGGAGTCTGTCACTGATAGTCTCTCCGAGGCCAGAGATAACTTTTGGAAACAGACCAGTTTGATATCATCAAAAATCCACAAAAACCGACCCTAGCATGCTACAGAGGGAAAAGCCCAAAATTTCCAAATGTACCAGAGGACACGATGAAGCACTAATGCAGAGGGGTGTTACTCTAAGAGCTAAATGAGTCTGTCACCTGACCTTGCCATCTGTTGATAGCAACAACTCGTCTAATGGAGCTTCCACAATGATGAGATAATGTGGAAACTGATGAGGAAATGTTGATTACAGCTGCTATCACATTGACCATCAACAACTGACCACAGCTAGTGTTGTTATATATTTTTCTACAAAAGAGCTACAGTAGTTTTGCCCTTCATGGGCTTTTGATAATTTATAGTTTAGTGTTATAAATAATTGCCATAAAAAACAAATTGTACACTAAAAAAACGATAATTAATTAATTTTAAAAAATCGAACAACAACACAATATGATATGATAAGTGCAGTTGATTCACTGTAATAGTAACAATAATGTTTTTATTTGTTTCAACTTTATAAAATCAGGTCTAATAGATGTTAGTTTCATATTTCATCTATCATATCATATCAATGTCATGAATTTAAAGCATGATTTAACGGATGTAATGTCCGGTTCACCAACTAACTGCTATATATTCTCCAACAGCTCTTTTAAGTTGTTGATATCCACACTGTAAAAACAATAAAAACCCAAGAAGAGCTGGTAGATTTAATCACATTCTGTTATTCTCCGCCATTATTTGATAAGTTTAAGATCTTTTTTTAAAGGCCTTGATGGCCTCCAAATGCGTTTCACAGGAAGTGTTTAAATTGTTTAGGCCTGAAGAATCCTGAAAACATTACTGAAGCACCTCCAGTTACTCAGTCCTCAATTATCATTCGATATACCACTCAAAATACTTATACAGGTTAGAAGTTTTTACTTGAAATTGGAGGTAACATTGCTTAAAACATATTTGATATTTTGTAGGAACTTTTCTTGAACCTACTTTTCAGAGTATTCATTTTTATTCTCTCGCCGTCACCTGTGATCTGTAAATCTCAAGCTGTAAAGTGTGTATTTAAGCCTGTACAAGGAAAGTAAAGAGATTCATGGACTCCTGCATATTGCTTTTGCTATTGTTGATTCATCATACGAATCCATCTCTGTCAGCCCGATGAATCCTAATGAAGCAGAAATCTGTCACATTTACTCCACAATGAGGGTAGCTGGCAAACTTTCTCGGGAAAATGAAACTATTATCTTCAACTAGACACGCACAGGGCTCAATATAAATAAATAAAGTCACACTTATCTAGTGGCCAGTGTGATTACTGTAGCCAAAGCTGACATCCAAATTGACTGTCTTATCATGTCGAAGTGATTTCAGCTGAGTGGAGACTGTAGATGAAAGCAAAATGATCTTTAAATAGTAGTTAAAGATGGTTGCTCGATAAGTTGTTCCACAACAGTTTTGATCAATGAAGCGTGCACTCAATATATTGCCTATTTAGATATGTGAGATAAACTTAGCTGGGCCTCTAAATGATTCATAAATTATATTCCCTTCAGTACAAGGTAATGACTTTATGGCCTTGTTGAATTCTTAATGTTGGAACATATTGTAAATGCGTCAGGGAAATTGTGGCGAGCCGGAAAAGACATATTTTGGACATACAGATTATTGCCTAGGTCTTTTAACTTTTAACACATGATAAAATTCTTCTTTATTCATCTACAATATATATATTTATACCAGTTGCTCCATCAAAGCCAAAATGAATTGTTTAAAATAAAAACAATTATTACACAATAAGTGTCTATTCTTGAGTCACACATATGGATGTTGACCACACGTCAAATACGTGAAAATGGACCTTTAAGCAATTTTTCAGGAGAAAGCCTCGACTACCTCAGGTCTAAAAGCCTATGAATTGAATTTGCCGTGCTCTCATACGACAAAGCCTGTCAGGTGGGAGCTCCGGCTGTAGAAAATGTCAAAGCTATTTTCCTCTTTACTAGTCAATGCAATGCTTGTTTAATAGTAATTGGAATCTTATCCTGCTGTTTGCTCATCATTTCCTGTGCCTAGTTATTCCACACCTAAACTCCATTTAAGTTTTTAATAACATTTTAGAATAGTTCCCATTCAGGTAAACAGAATCTGATTACCTTGATGGATTGAAAATGTATGTCTGACGGTAGTTTATTTGATTTATTTATTCAAGGGGCCTCAAATGGAGGCACTTTAACTGAGGCAAACAAATGGTTGCCGTACATTTTCCAAGAGCACATTGGTTTACAGAAACTGTGAGATTTTCTGTTTTGTTAGCCTCCGCACTTCTCTATTCCACTGTGGAGAGACACTAAGAATGAAAATAATGTCAGCCTGGATTGATTTGTTTGTTCAGCCAGATTTTTTCTTTGTCAGCATATTATTGCTCCAACATATAATGATGGCTTCCACAAATCCACCTGCTCGAGAGAAGAATACTGTCCAGCGGGGTCGTTTGTGTGACTTTAGATATTTCTAAAAACTGAACAGATGCACACTCAGTGCCAGAAGCCAATGAGTAGGAGCCTAAAACTATTCTGTGATAGTTTTGGATTTCCCTCTCTCCATAAGCCTCTCATTGTGTTAGAGGAACTGCTTTGTACAAGTGCTTGCCAGCTGCTTACCAAATGAGGTTATAGTGTTTCCCTATCAACTGTAAATTTCAATAATTTGTTGGAGGGGCCTCTCACTGTCAGTTTTTATCATATTATCAATGACGACTCAATTTTCCTCTGCCACTCCATCTCAAGCACTGACCCCCGGCCCTATTACAGTCCTGTAATGAAGTGCAATGGAGTGGTAATTGGTCCACATTATACCAGATCAGGTAACATTAGACTTATTTTCTTATCACAATGAGCCCTCCTGGTGACTCTCAATGAGAAACCAAACACAGTTCCTTTCTTATGCAGGCTATCATCCAAATAACATTTCAGGTGGAGACCCTTTCCCCATTTCAGTTTTCCATTTCAAGATTGTACTCCATGTCCTCCGACTGTGCTTTGTTTCTAGTTTCCTCCACTTTAAAAGTCTCCCAAACAGCCTCAGAGGCAGTGCAGATATGAAGGTAGAGCTTTCCCGGCATGGGGAAGTACAGTAAATGAGACGGTAACATGACCATTATGTCTGCAATATTAGATGTACAGTACTCTGCTCCCCCTCTGTTACAGCCTCCTGCCTTAGAGTGCCTGATGCTTAGTAACTTCAGTTTGGATATTTTTCATGTTATTGTCATTGCAGAATTACACGCTTCACTATGAAATGAGCAAATTTTACAAGCTTATGAAGCTGTTTCAAAGTGCAAAAAAATACATTTCTTCCATTACTCAAAAATTATCTTTGTGGAAATACAATTTTTTCACCCAGGAGGCACATTATGTGAATGTTATTGAAATCAAATGCTGTTCAGAAAATTGGCACAAATCAATTTTCTCATTCTCATTACAGTAGCTATGTGTCTGTCAGCTACAAAAGAGATTTCATGACTCTGACTAACAATGTGTTAATTAAGAAAAGTTGCAAAAATGATCTCTGGCCAGGTTTAAATAATTATGCAGAAAAAAATAATTTCCAGTAAAATAAATGTTGGAGCAGCCTCAGATTGAACCTCATAATAAGTGGTCCAACAAACATCTAGGCATGACTCAGGTAGTCCTAAACTTAAAATAAAATAAACTGTAATTAACTGTTAACTAATCCTTTACCAGAATATCACAAAGCAGTCAGAGTTGAACTTTTGTGCTCCGACAGGCAGGATGTCAGGTCTCTGTTGTGAGCTGACACACGCTCTCTAGCAGAGTCGCTCTGTGTGCTGAAAACACACTGCAGACTAAAAGGACAGGATATTGGATAACAAGGTTAAAATATAGGAGCAAAAATATTCTCTTATTAAACTCAGGCTGCAGGGATTTGATTTGAGCCACCTAATAGATAGTGGTTTCAAGGGAGCCCAAACAAAAGGTAACGGACCGGTCATGCTTATGGTAGCTAATGGCAGAGTTAGAAGAAATTAGGGGATTCTTTTTCTACAGGAAATTGTACTTAAAGACGGGTCATGGATCACCCTGCTCTTCACAGGCAGCTTCAGAAGTCAGAGAGTGAACTTTTGCCGCAGCCATTAAAAGGTCTATATCATAGAAGGAGGTCAAAGCAGAAACAAAACTAATTGTATTATTGGAGAAAGGCAAAGCTGTGTAGATTGATTTTGTGGCTGAAATTCATGGTTAGACAAGTGAATAAACTCTTGTCTTGTGATTTTGTAACTATAATTAAAGAAGCTGAAGACTGAGGACAGGGCAAACCGACATGTACAAGCCAAAAACACCAAACACCACGAAAAAGTTTTAAACTATGATCCACCAAGAACAGCTTCTTGGCTTTGATTCGACAAGTGTCTGGAAACTTGTTCAAGTAATTTTCAAAGCGATGTGATGGTTTGGTGTTTTGTTGAGCTGTTTCAGGTGCTGCCACACAATCCACTGTGAGTGCCTGGTTGGGTTGCAATCAGGTTCATCAATTCTCATGCAGTGATCGTGTTCACTGATGAATCACTGATGATTGCTTTGTGTTTATTGGCATTTACCTCGCCTTCCAGTTGGTTCAGTGGGTCTAAGACATGCCAGGAAAATGTAGTGTAGGGAAGTGTAGCCTTCAACACTTTTCATGTGCAGCATAAGTATGTGTGAAAAGCTCTGCAACCACTCTGTAGATTGTTGTTGCAGCCCAAACCACCTGCTCGCATTTTAGATTGAGACTTCAGTCGATTGAGTTAGAGTTCATCTGTTTTTGCTTGCGTTTTTGAGTACCGAAGTGATCAGTGAATTGAAATTTTGGTCACAAGTTGCACAACAGTAGTTGCAGCTATAAAATTTGACGCATCACAATATGGGATTGTTAGCAGAACGTAGCATACAGTACATGCCATGGACATAAACTTGAATAAAATGTCAGTAAAAGACAGTTAAAACAGTAAATAGAGAGCAACTTCAGACCCAACCACAGTATATTCCCCCTTTCAATTAAATAAAAATCCAAAACTTCTATATAAGTACTCCATAAATGAGCAAAGTTCTTGTCTTCTCCTTCAAGTCTGTCTGTCCAAAGCAAGACAAGCTACATCCACATTCCCTTGTCCATATAATTCCACAAGAGTGCAGTCATCCTCCTGGCCTGCAGAAGTCCAAACATTTTTCCTCTGTTGTTCTGTATGCTGGTCTCGTCTTTAGTTCAGTCTTCCACAGCAACTTTAAGTTAAGCTGACGAGAAAGAGTTGGAGTTGGTGTGAAATTGTTTTTCTTTTCTCCCCACTAGAGTTCCTGCCAAGGAAAGATGCTCAACTCAACACAACACCCCACATTTGGATATATGTTGTTGAGACTTACTAACCAGAATAGAGCATTTAAATAATGCATTACCCTAAGTATGATGGGATATTACTGTTTAAGTATCTTACTACACCTGTGTAGAGGTACCTACCTGCGTATGCCCTGTAGTGACTGCTTTCTTCTCTTGTTTACTTGTCTGCATGGTGACTGGTGATGGGGACGGTCTGTTGGCTAATGTAACTGATTGTCTGCTGCCCTCTAGTGGTTGTGTTAGTGTGGTGCCGTGTGTTGTTGAAGATGGATGTGTCTTGGTAGAGGGGAACTTCTTGAAGAATCTGGAACTTCACATACTGACAAAATAATGACACCATACAGATGATTCATTCAGTTTTATGACTCATTCATTCGTTGGTTAGTGTGTTTAACTTGTGGGTGCTTGTGTGTGTATGTACTGTATATGTGTGATTATTTTCAATCAGCAGTTGAGTACACAAATAACTCAGTGCTAAATATAGAATTATAATATAAATATATTATATCATTACAAATTTCATCCTAAGAATTATACAGGATAAAGTTTTGCATCACAATGCTTATAGTTTCGGTTTCATTGCCTATAGAGGTAAAGATAGTAGGGATAGCATTAACCTGTGGCAACTTGTGTAACTGTGTGGTAGGTGAGTCTGTCTGGGTAACATAATGATGGTTTATTTATTTAAGAGCCTCACAGTATCACTCTGACTGTGAAACTCTTCGGACACAATGCACCTCAGTAAGGAAGTGAAAAAACGGAAGAAGCATGTGACTCACACAACAGGTGAATTGAGGTATTTGTGTTGTGTCTGAGTGGGGGTGTTTGTGAGTGTGTGTGTGTGTGTGGTGCAGTACTTTTGAGAACAGAGAGCAAAAGTGCATCAAAGGCGTTTCAAACATAAAAGAGGAGACGTTTTAATCTGCTTTCTATGTCAAGGTCTGTGACGCACACCTCAAAATTCAACACAGTCACTTAGCTTCCCCATCTTTTTATTTCTTGAGGTTTCACCCTGAATAATCAACATATCTGCAAATGACGAATGAAAAACAGACAAAAGATGGTAAAGCTGTAATTACAGGCGTGTTGCATGACATGACACCACTGTGATGCAGTTTCTCACTTCTTCAACTGTTTCAGGAAGTGGGGCAGAGCCACCAAAATCAGGAAACTAAGACTTGCTATTAATACAACTGAGCAGAGAGCTGTGGCTGGTGAAAGCTGAAATCATCTTAGTTGAAGAGGAAAGGAGCTAAAGTAAACTTGAGAAACCAAAAGGACATGTTTGGGATGCTCCTTGAGGGTTGATTTTGTGCACTTTTGAGGCTCGACAACCATGGAAGAACCCATCTCAAATGCTGAATCAGGTAAAAATATCTTATCTAAATCTTCTGTAATTGTCTTTTTAGTCAGTTCCAGGTGGTCACTCATGACATATATATATGTACATTACACAGCACTTAATGGTTGTCATCCACAATATGGATTACTCTTTCAGAATCTTTTGTCTTTTTAAATATATTTTTATTTATTTGAACTTTCACTTCACTTCAATTCTTTTCGGAGCTTATAAAAAAGAGGAAGCTCGTATCTTAGCCTTCCTGTATGGTTAAAGTTATACAGCAGTTATTCTATAATTTCCCACGTCTAAATTCGACTCTGTTATGTTATCGGTCCGTTAAGAAACAGATGGCAAGTCTGTCTGCCCTGTCATCAGTAGGAACTGTGATGAAGGTGAAATAGTCGAGTTGGATTTCTTTTCCAGTTAGCGTGTACAGAGGTGAACTTGACCTGATTAAACACTGTAATGAGTCAAACAAAATTACTCTGACCAGTGTTGACACAGTGCAATGTTTGCACAACTCCTTGTTGGCTCTGCACTGACATATTAAACAAATCAGACATTCATTCTCTAACCACAGTCACCTTGACATTTCGCATACCGACAGCTGGTATGTTGTGGAGCATTTCCGTGACAAACACTGCTTACTGCAACATGGAAACCAACACATAATATGACCAGTGTCATGTGTCATTAGTGTAATATTTGAGCCGATTAAAGGATTGTGATTCATTTTACGTGTTTAAGGTGGCTCAGGGATGGCAAAGAGGAACCTAATGATGAATATTTTCCAGCTTTCAGTCTGTTTGGACACTCATCACACTGTGATATTTTGTTTTTCAGCAAATTCTGAATCACACTCAGCACATGAGCTGTTAATTCTGCACACAGCTGACGCACAGGAATGGGCGGCCTATTTGCAGCAGATCTTGAAGTCATCCAAAAAGTTCCGCAAAAGATCTATTTTTCTGTATGAGGTCGGCCCAGCGGATGAGCTTCACGGATATAACTTTGAATATTTTCAAAGCTGCAGATGCATTGTGCTACTCCTCACCGGATCATTGCTTGACATGCTCTGTGAGCCTGAGCTGCACGAAGCTCTTCAGAGACTCCTTTATCCTCCACACAGAGTGGTGGCGCTGCTGTGCGGCGTGTCAGAGGGCAACATACCGATGGAGAGCTTTGAAGACTGGCACAACTGGAGAAAGCTCTCTGCTGAGGACGAGCCTGCCTACTACATTTCTACCATTTTGGAGTCCATCACTGACAGTATGCACTGTTTTGTGCCTTTAAACACCTCACACATCTGAAAAAACAGGCTACAACTATTCAAAATACAAATTAGCTGCTTAAAGAGCAAACATAATCAATTTAAAGGGTCAGCTCACTCAAATTACAAAAAGACATATGATCTCATTGCCTGTAAAGCTATCCTGGTACGCAGGATTTATGGATTTATGTGGCAGAGTTATGAGATATCAAATTCAGCTACACTGCAACTGAAGTGAATGACATTTCACACTGTATATGGTGGTTTCTAGAACCCGTTTTAATCTAGTTAATCCACAGAATCCACAGTTTTCACTATCAATTTATGTTTGCTAGCGGAACAGTCCCTGTGAAAACTGCTCACAGAGAGGTCTGTGGATTATGAAGTGTTTTAATTAACACAAATTCCATTCACCTCCATTGTATTAGAGTGCTGACAGAAGTTTCAGAGGTTGATACCTCAGTCTTTAACATGTGGAAACAAAACTATCTGCAGAGGCGAGCGACATTTATATTGTACGTAAACTGAGCCTTCAGCCTTCACTGAATAACTGAAGGCTACACACAACACATGTAAGGTATGTAGAATATTTAGGGGCCATAGAAATAATAGATTTTTAATCATTTCTATGTTATTTTATTCAAAGGCAGACGAGTGGAGGCTAAATATGAGAGCGAAAATGTAGCTACAGCAGAGCTGCACAACGCAGAACCCCACAACGCAGAACCCCTTTCAACTGAAAATCCCACCACTGATGAAAAAGAGGAAGTGCAAGAAGAGCAAAAAGAAACTGTCCTGGAGGATGAAGAACCGGTGGCCGAGGGGAATTCAACAAGCGAGGAAATTAGTACGCCCACGCACCTCACCTGTCTCACTGTTCAACCAAACAGAGTCCTGTGCGGGGTAAGACTCTAGTCATTTCTTACTTCCATTTCTTACTTCTTGTGTAGGGAGTTATTCAACATTAATTCACACTTTTCTTCATTTAATTGCGTGAGAGAGATGATTAAGTGCAGAAATATTGGTATTATATTATTACTGAAAATACTAAGAAGTCATATTGATTCTATTTTCCTTTCTTTTTTCTAGCAACAGGAAACACTTTATATCATTTTCACACATAAAATAGACGATCAGTCGGTACCAGAGGTGGAGTTTTCATCTGAAAAAGTAGCTGCAAAAAGGGTCTCAGGCACTGTGGAGAATGAATACACTATAAGTGTTTCTGCACCTGGCAAGTATTTCCAGGAAATCATGTGACCTTAATCTGTTTTACAGTGTTGATGGCGGTATCTTGAAAACGTCAATCTGAAATCAGTGTCTTTTTTTTTATATAGATATGCCTGCTGGAGTGTTATCACTCACCATGCACACTGAACAATCCTCTGTCAGCTTAAAGCCTGTTACATATTATACCAATATTGGAGAAGTCAGTCGGTATCTTGAAAATGCTACTGATCCAGTTAACTTCATCTGCCAGGTGAGAATTTAAGTCATATAGTGACATAATGACAACAACGGTTTCAACTTTGTGGTTCATTTCAAAAGCTGTCTCGGTTATATAAATCATTTTGTAATTTCAGGCCTTCAACTTTACGTCCAATGCAACAGAATCACTCGACAACATGCTAACTGACTCATTAAAATCCAGGATGCCTGCAACTAGTCTTCAGCTGTTTGGAATCAGTCAGATTGAAGAAGACAATATGGCTTCATGTGAGTACATTACAGATTTCTTGTTCTGTTAGTTTCCAGAGCTGATTTATTAATTCCCAAATAATTTCCCAAAGTACATCTGCACAGTGTTGTTGCAGATGTATTATGATAACATATCTGGAAGCATTTGAAAGCATATTTGTTCCTCCTCTGTGATGCCTGTTTGATCTATTACGATGAAACCCTTGAGATTTAGTATCTGATTACTTTTTGTCATTCAGATCAGCGTACTGAGGAGCTTCCAACACTGCTCCACTTTGCTGCCAAGTATGGCTTGAAGAAGCTCTCCACCGTTCTCCTTCAGTGTCCCGGGGCTCTACAGGCTTACAGCGTGATGAACAAGTATGGAGACTACCCAAACACGCTGGCTGAGAAGAGTGGCTTCTCTGATCTCAGACAGTTCATCGATGAGTTTGTTGTAAGTCCAGTGATGATGCTTTTTCTTATCTTGATGTAGTGTCCATCAATGGTTTCAGGTTCTCGTATCTCCTTAGTCACTGTCCACCCATTTCTTTGTTTTCAAACTAATTTAGCAGACAGCAGACATGCTCAAGTCTCACTTTGAGGAAACCATCAACACAGACGAGTGTGCAGAGGTGTATGAGATGATGTCAAATAACTCTCAAGATATCATGATGAAGTACTCTGGTGGCTCAGAGGACATATATGAGTCAATGCTGGGGATTGACCCTGAATGTGCAGAGGACCTATGTAAGATTAAAATAAGTTCTTGGTCCTAAAAATTATGAAGATTACCAAACTGGTGGTAAAACTGTTGCTGATGATGTTGCTTTTTGTTTCTTTTTTAGATGAAGAGATGAGTGTGGTAGATGAGGAAGCAATGCTCAGGAAGTTCTTCCAAGGTATAAATTTTAATAACTTCCAAATTACGGACCTTAAAAAATACAACATGTACAATGTGGTTACGTTGTGTCTTTCAGCAAAACCACAGGCGAGTGTAAAGCAGCAGAACGACGAGTACTTTAAAAGTAAGGAAGCAGAAAAAGAGGATCATATTGACGAGACAGAAGAGGAGGATCCATACAATCTCTTCCCAGAGGATATTTATGATACTGTGGATGCAAACAATACTTTTGACCCATTAATCCTGAACCGTCCACCAGCCCCCATCCCCAGACCTGAGTCCGAGTCTGAGCCTGAAAAGCCCATGACCTACATCTCTAGAGGTAATAAGAGAGATGTCTCTTTATCTTCCCCCAAAACGTTCTTTTTACACATCAGATTTCATAAACAGAATAGCAAATATACACATATATATAATTCAATATATTTTTTGACAGTATTTTCAGATAAATGCACGTCCAGTGGAAGTACAACTGTGGATATGGGATATCCTGCAGGTAAACACCAATGAAAATCACTTATGAGACTGTGTATGGTCACACATCTATCTATCACTCTGTCTAACCACCTATATGTGAACATTACCACCTTTGTGGTATTAATGCTGAAAGCTTCTGTGACACCAAGTAACCAGTAACCACTGTTGGCCAGTTTACATAATAGATAGAGATAGTTTGTGTGTTAGGTCAATAAAAATATTTTTGTTAACATATCATATTTATTAATGTAAGCTTCTTTTTAAATGAAGACTAAGACATCACTCTATTCTTTTACCTGCATGTTTGGTTCCTGCCAATCTGCATCGTGTCAAAGTTCTTTAACATTTTTAACTGCTTTATTTGCATTGTCACCTCATTTTTCAGAGACAGCGGATTTAAATAAAGTTTGCCTTTTACATTTTCTGCAAATCTATTAGAGGGCAGAGAGAGTCTATGTTCAGACCACTGTTATTAAGAAACCTCATTCGGGGGATGTACTCTGGTTAGCTATGCTGACAGTTTTCAGTAAGGTAGTTATTTTGGTAGGCTAGTTTGTGTTTCTGCTGACCTTCTGCTGACATGAATGCTGTAGTGTACTGTAGTGTTAAATACAAAAACAAAAAATAAACAGATCATTGTTTATTATTATTATTTTTTATCATTATTATTTTTTTAAATGTTAACCAAAGGTCATTATTGCCATTTTAATTTGCAAGTTTGTTAACCTGTTCTCAAATACACTCGAGACCTGATAAAAAAAGACTTAAGATTTTTACATTCTGCACTTCAAACATCAGTGGTTCTTTAACTTTTTACTGTGCATTGTTTTTATAGTTACTGATTTAGAAAACAAAAAAAGTTTTTTATGTTTTACCTGGGAATAACATGATGCAGAGTGGAAAATTTCACATCCAACCTTACACAACCTTTTCGACCCATCCAGCTCGGCCTGCGATGGAACTGCCCTCTCCTGTTTATGACCCCTATGCTGGGATGAAGACACCTGGACAGAGACAGCTCATATCTCTGCAGGAGAGGGTGAAAGTGGGGGAAATTACCGTGGATGAGGCCGTCCAAGAGTTCAAGGCCTGGCAGTTTGACCACGATCGGAGGGCCAACTCTATACGCTATCAGCAGGTAGATGAGCTATCCAAACTTTATGATCTGTCAGATGCTGATTGGTGGTCAGTGAATAAATCTAATAGGTGTTGTGTGTGCTTCTTTCTTCTTCAGGAAAATCTGAAGCGATTACGAGACAGCATCACCCGGCGTCACAAAGAGAAACAAAAGACAGGAAAGGAGCTAGGTACAATAATTTGACCATTTATTATTCAAATACTTAATTTATTTATTTGGAAAAAGTGCTTAGTGTAAGCGTTTGTTACAGTTGTAAATGTATACATATTTGAGCAGAGCACAATGGAAAATTACATCCTGTTGTTTTAAAAGCTAATATTTGATGTGGTCTGTCCCCTCTTAGAGTATGAGATCAGTGCTCCGCTGCAGAGGAACTTATACTGGGGCTCCAGTATGACATTAGAGTGTTCTGTGTATGAGCCGACACCCAGGATGGTGGCTCCCCCTCCCGCTCCACCTCCAGTGGCTCCAGCTATCCAAAGAGGCACCTGGAAGACAGGTAGCACCTCCAGCACGTCCAGTGAGTCCTAATGCTTATTTTGTTTGTTGGTTGTTGGTTGGCTGTTCAGCACAGCAGCTCAGTGGTTAGAACTGAACGAAAAGGACTAAAGTGTAGGTTCTCAGCTCTCGGCCTTTCTCCTTGTGTTTGCATGGGTTTCTTCCCATTTGAGGGGTTGTTGCTTTGTGATGGACTGGTGACCTGTCCATGGTGTCTGCACCTGCTTGCTGTTTGAGTTCCTGCCTCCACGTGATGCAGGAAAGCAGGTAGAGAAAATTGCTATTAATGACAGGGTCGTAATATTGTGCTTCTTTGTTCTTAAAAAAAGGAAGAAAGATTATTGTGGCAACCATACTTAGAAAGAGCGTGTGACTTGAAGCTCCCCAAATCCCAATTCTGATCATCAGTCAACCCTCTCTGTACATCAAACTGTGGCTAAATGAATACTCACATAGTGGCACTTGGAGGTAGTGGTGATACTGGAAGCACCAAACATTTGTAGATGCTGAAACTTTTCGTGGAAAAGCTTTTTTTTTTTTTTTTTTGTTCATTTAATCAACTGGGTGCAACTTGGGTTGCAGGAAGAGAAAATGCTGCAAAGTTAAATCCAGTGGAATAATCCAAAACTAGATTAAGGAGTGGACAGAGTGGACTTGACTAAAGGATGTCATTTTCATATGCTGTAGCAACAAGAGGGATGTTTGTCAATAAATAAACTTCTTCTGGCTTGATACAAAATAATGTATTACTTATTAATCCTGTGCCCTTTACCTAAAACGTAAATAATGTAGTAGTCGATGGCGGCCATCTCATTACCTGTGAGAAATATGAATATTTTGGATACCTTCCCTTGAACACATATTTCATATGACAATTCCTCTCTAACAGCTATATAATGTTCCCGAAGAAATGGAAATTTTCCACAGTCAAGTGACAGTTTGAAAGTTCTTTGTTAAAGACAAATAAGATCTGTCTGCCTCTTATCGGAGACTTCATTTATTCACACTCTATGTTTAAGTTGTATTGTTCTTTCAGGGGGTTTTCACCATGTTCTTCTCAAGCTGGCGTAGAATAGTAAAATGAACCTTGAACTAACGTGAATTTTTGCTTATGTATATGTTTTTTGAAGAAACTTTGCCACTTGGATTTCCTGTACTTTGTGTCATTTTAACAGAAAACATCAGAAATGTGCACACAAACATAAAAAGCGCACAAACACAGTGCTTTCAAATGATATGTTGACAGTGTTTGAAGAATTTACCGACAGCCTCATGATTCTCACATTTAGTCCTTCTGTTCCTCTTTCTCTATTTAATCCCTGCAGTACAACTACAGAATCTTTGTTGTGAGACTCCAAAAGATATTTTTATCCACATTTGTTGAATTGGTCTTACCTTAACTGTAACCTCAGGGAAAACTGAAGTCATTCCACATTAACCTGTTCTTTTCTTCTCTTCCATCAGGTACGGAGAGCAACAGACTCAGCACTCACAGCACATTTAGCTACAGCAGCGGGACAGAGCCTGACTTTGAGGTGAGCCAGCATTACCAACAAAGCATTTGCCTTTCCTGTGCATGTAGTAACAAGATTCTCACACAGACGTATCTCCTTTTACACAAGAAAGTGGTACACTGTACAGTTAGACATGCCACGATGCTTTTATTGCTAAATTGTGGTGTCTGTTGCAGTGCTGCACTTTCCTGTTCCATGGCAATATGCATGACATGAATACATGTGAATCAAAGGGCAAAGTGTCTACTGTTCAGTTTTATTGTGTAGTAACTGGCTACTTCACTTCCCAAAATACCTACATGTACAGATCTACAGAGTGGACTGGAAGACCCAGCGTATTCTTGTGAAATCTTTGAAGCTCGGCACATGTTGCTCAATGGTTTCTCAGAAAGCACTTGTGTGATCAGAACTGTGATGGATTTTTTTTCTGAAGATTTAAATTTTGACACTCTTCCCCTCTTACATTTTATATCTGATGAAGATAAGACAACTGACAACTTCTTTATTGATTAATCTGCTGATTTCTTTTTTATTTATATTATTCTATTAATCATTTGGTCTATAAAAATAGTACAAATGTCATCACAATTTCTAAAATCCGAAGTTAATCTCTTCAAACCTCTTGTTTTGTCCCACCAACAGTCTAATACCAAAACGACTTAGGTTTGCTCTCACAAGATCAAGAGATGCAGCAAGTCCTCAGAACTGAGAAGCTAGAAATAGAGAGTGTTAAACTCTTCATATCAATTATCAAAAAATATGTTTTTCTTTATTCAGCCACTAACTGATGAATTGTGTAAGTGCTGTTGTAGATGTTGTCACAGTACATTATACATGCAGTTTAAATTTATACATTGTTGGGTTTTTTTAAGGACTCAATAGAAAATCTCCCTCCTCCGCCACGACCTCCACGGCCATCTGATCCAGGCCTCATTCCTCCACCCAGAATTCCTCCACGGGTCCCAGAAAGGTCAGTTTAAAGACCAGTGAAAGAGTTTACTAATGTTACAATGCACAATAAAACAAAAATTGTATATAAAAAAATATGAAGTATCAAATGTATCTGTGTTGCTATGCTTCTTTTGGACATTGGCAATGTGTCAGTGCCTAAAAGAAGTGAAGTGTACATATCATAACTGTAGATGTGTGCAACAGATAAACCAATAAAAAAATTCATTAGGCAGCGACAAGCGTGACAATAAGTGATAAAGAGGAAATGTTCACCCACGAGTAATTCACAGCTGTGCGCTGTGGGAGGAAGCCAGAATGAGAAAGTGGGGAAGCTTCTGATGTTCATGCTATGTAAACTTATAAATAGCCACCATACACAGAGGTGAGAGAGCACATACTGAGAACACTTTAAACTGAAAACTCACATCGAAGTGGCTCTAAAAGCGGTTTGAACTGTAGCCACTCTTAATCATTGTCACTTTGAGAAACTCTGCAGTTTCTGCAGGAGATTTTAAGTGATAGAGGTCTTTAAAAAATAGTGGTGAACCATAGAGAGTGTACTACAGCATACCAGATAGCCTCTGATGCACACTCAGCTTGTTCAGCTGTTGAACCCATTATATTTATTATATTATAATGTACCATATATATCATAACTACTACTTTAATTCTGTGTCTGTGTTTGCTAGAAGATGAAATTGGTCCTCAGTCTGATTAAACAGTAACAGGCTAATATAGCAATTACATGACCTGACCTTTCACATGATTCTGATGTTTCCCCATAATGTGTGTCATCATCAGTGAAGTTCATGATAAGATCATCTGTTTTCATTGTATTTCAATAGAGTTTTACTGTGTAGAATGGACTGAGTAATACTTTCGCAGAAATTTAAGGTTGTCGTTTTTTTAAATTGTTTAAAGAAAAACATTCATTAACGCCTACACCCTGGTGATAAGGTTCGAGGTGCAAAGTTTTAAAACATCAGCCTGGGTGGGTGTATTTTGACTAACTTGATGGCACTGTGAGATCTTATCGATGAGTGTGTGTTCTATAAAGTTTTTTTAGTTTCTATTAAAAAGTGTGCGTGAACTTGAATGTGAAGATTAAATGATTGTAGGGATTTTGTGTGTTTTTGTTTTCATAGAGCACAGTTATGAACAACATAATACCAGTAAAGTGAAGTAATACAATTATATGATTACTATTACAGACACAAGAGGCAAATAAATTGCAGAATCTTATTTATTATTATTATTATTGTGCCATATGCCTCTTAATTTCTGTAAAACGTTTTCTGTCCTTAGGTTTTCAGTCACCACAAAATGGAGCTAAAAAATTAACCACATAGACTATGGAAGAACGTGCCGTCACACATATGCTCAGCAAATAGACAACAGTTAAATAAGATAAAAAAATATATATATCAAATGAAAGCAAACCAGTGAGATTGCCAAAGCTAGCCTTAGCTCAAACTACAGCTACAGATTTTCTCTACAGTAACTGTTTTCTGTATGTGAAAACATCAGTTTGTTACTCCACATGAGGCACTAGCTAAATCCAGTAATGATGTAGAAACTGCCCCAGCTAAACTCCTGTTAAAGCTAACTAGCTTAGCAGGATAGCAGCAATCATCACCAATCTTTATTCTAGTGATTAAGCTACCTTTTCCTATCACACATTTAAATGCAATTCAAATTGTAAATTAATTCATAATATAGATTTCAGTACAAACTGAGACACCGTCTCATTCAATGTTTTTTTCTCTATTTTTATGACTTTCTGCATTGTAGATTCACACTGACTACATCAAAAATATGAAACAATGCATTCAGAATTATGTGTTAAACAAAAGAAACAAAGAAAAATGTGTTTTATTTTAGGTATTAGAAGTCGCCACCATTATTTTGATGACAGTTTAGTGGCTACCATTTCAAAAGGCCGCAAAGAGGCTGAAAATCCACAGTCACGTTGTAAGGTTTATGACGTTTAGTAACCAAAAAGAATAACAACAAACTTAAACTGGCATAACGTCATGAAGTACACTAGATGAAGCTATACCATATGATATGTAACGTGATAATAACTGAAACAACACGGTGGTTGGAACCAAGAATTGCAAATTTGGACTCATCAGACCAAAGTACAGATTTCCACTGATTTAATGTCTATTCCTTGAGTTTCTTGGCTCTCTTCTTCTTGTTGGTCTCCCTCAGTTGTGTTTTCTTTGCACCAATTCAACCATGAAGGCCTGATTCACCTGAGCCTGGTAACTCTAACGAACTCTTCGTCCTCCTTTTCTGCGGCAATTCTCATGAGAGCCAGTTTGATCATGGTGTTTGGTGGTTATTGCAACTGCACTTGAAGGCACATTCAAAGTTCCTGAACTTTTCTGGACTGACTGACCTTTATGTCTTAAAGTAATGATGGACTGTTGATTCTCTTTACTCAGTTGAGTGGTTCTTGCTATAATATGGATTAGAACAATATACTGTAACACACCTGTTGATTGAAAACCATTCCAGGTAACTGCCTCATGAAGCTGACTGAGAATGCCAAAAGTGTGCAAAGCTTTCATTCTTCTTATTATTATTATTGTTGCTTACCCAGTGAATAATGACTAAGTGAAGTTTAATTGTTAAGTTTGATTTTCTGGGATAATTAAATGCTGTATGAAACCATTGTCTCAAAGTCTGGGTGTATATGTGATAATTGCCTTTGCTGGAATTTTTTTTTTTTCTGACGGTAATCACAAATTGAAAGTCACACTTTAACCATTCTGTATTTACATCAGCCTCTTACAACTCTGTCTGCTTATCATAGGGTGCCAGAGAAGGTGCTACATGAGCGCTACATATCCTGCCCGACTCGAGCACTTCCTCAACGACCGACTCAGAGACACACAAATGCAGCACCACCCATACCACGCCGTCTGCGGTGATCAACACGTCTATTTTTGCTGGGTTTAATGTCTAAAGATATCTTTCGATATCGTTGTGTTCTGAACAGCGTAATTCAATTCCCATTTTATTGTCTTTGTGTGTGTGTGTGTGTGTGTGTGTGTGTCTGTGTCTGTGTCTGTGTGAGTGAGTCTGCTGTGCTTTGTCTTCTCTGCCAAAACCTCTGTGATATATTTTACGTCTAATAACTCTGGAACATTTTAAGAATTTACTGTCATAATTGTAAAGTATCCCTAAGAATATGTAGCCTATTATAGGTTAAGAGTATTGTCGTTCTCTTTGTTATGGGTTTGTGCAAATGTAATGTGATGAAATGGGGAAAAGGGGAAACCATGTGTTTAATTTGAAATCTTAATTGTGATATTCAAACGTGGTTGTTGGTGTTAACTGAGCCAGTATGCTGTTCAGATATTATTATTAAGCATTCTAATGCTTAATTGTAAGTTGTTGTGACATAATATTTTACTTATTTTACCTCAAATAATGTCAGAATTATATTGCTGAAGAAGTTTGTCTGTTATATTTCTGTGATATTTCTATAATATCTTTCTTACTGTAATCTTGGAGAATTCAGGCGTGGTTGTTCTAATAATAATCTTTAGGAAGTCTGTTTTGTTGTACATCAGACTGGAATTTCATTAAGAAATATAAAAAATATGTTAATTTTGTACACTTGAATGTGTCCTTATTTCAGTTGGCTGCTTTATTTCTTGTGCAGTATGAAATTTGGTCACTTGGTGGTGCTCCATATTCTTTGTTTGTCCTTTAAACATGGGCTTCCTAACATTTTTTTTCCATGTAGGCCTTTGTGAAAATCTTTTCCAAGTTGATTTTATCTCATTAAGCATTCGGCAGTCTAATCAGCTTATAAATGACTTCACTCTTATGAATATAAATGAACCCTGACCATATAAACTGCCCTCTGAAGTTCTGTGAGCAGAGACACATGTACAAAGTGTGAGAGACTGTAGCCAGCTGGGACTTCTGGTCAAAACTTTCAAAGTAAAATCTTTCCTGATAAACACAGAATGTAAAAAACAAAAAAAGACAATGTATTCAGTCTGTAGCACAATGAAGAGCATGTTTTATTTATTTTATCATTCAAGTGTAACATTGATTAGACTACAGTCCAAGCTTAAAAAATGTATTCATGAATGACTGAAAAAAAGGAGCCCAGCTCTATCTTTATTCTATGTTACAGTTTTCCAGTCTTTAAGGATGCACTCAAGTGTTTTGTTTTTGTTTGTATGAATAAACTGACTTCACGCATTGACTGTTTTAGGTAAAGGTAAATTTTTTTAATTTATTATTATCATTATCTATTCTTTGGTAACCAATAGTGTGTTTCCTGTGGCCTCATTCTTCTCAGTTGTGGCAAAGGTTATGTTCTGATCTGTTAACAGGAAACAAGCATGAAGCAAAAAATATTCTGAAGCACAGTAATATATGAATCCATGAGTGGATACGTTATAATCATAAGAAACTGAAACATGACTGAGACATGCACTGAATGAAATCAAATTTAATATAGACATTTTAGCTCATTTGTAATATTGTACATATGGAATCAACATCATTTGGACCAACTAAATGCATCAAAGTCATGCTATTAATAACAACCACATCCTAAACTGAAAGTGCTTTGCTATCTAGAAAAATTGTCTATTTATATGCACAAATATTTTAATATATATTTTTATACTTATGGGTGATGTACAAGTGTTTTTTTACAATGATAAATTATCACCAGACTTAGTTCTCATCAGCTCTACTGAGCATTTTAGCGTCTTTCAGGTTATTGTTTTTATTTTTGGGTTCAGTCTCACAGTTCCCATCAACCCCGTTTCCTACTATAACATGTTTTGTTGGTTTTGTTTTTAGCAAAAAACAAAACACTTGACTCCACTGTATGCAACACCTGCCCACCCTACCAAACCACAGACACACAAAGTTAGCAACTACTTGGTGAACATAGTGCAACATGGTGGAGCATTTAGCAGCTAAAGAGACATATTTCCCTCAGGAATTGGCACAGACTGTGAATATTGGACTTAGCATTCATCATGTTGACAGAAACATGACCTCTAATGAATGCTAATAATGCTCCTGTGTTTCCTGCATATCAAAGGTGGGTAAGTGCTAATCACAGCTGCCCCCAAGAGGCCAAAACACTCACTCGCAGCTGATTTAAGTAAAACGTGTTTTTTTGTGTGTGTGTGGCTGTAACTCCAACCTTTGTTTCAGTTTCACTGAGTGCATGCTTTTATTGTGAAGGGCTGTGTGGTTGTGCTGTGCGGCGGTGTTGACGCAGCTGAGGCCGCTCAGTGTGAAGCGCTGACAGGACGCTGGTGGAGAGCAGCCGTCGGCGCACAGAGCTCAGTGAAGTGTGTCTGCAGCAGCAGCAGCAGCAGCGAGCCTAACACTGGATTACCATCACACAGAGGTAAGCATGTTCCTGCTTTGGATCACTGCTGCATGAAGCTGCAGTGTGTGGCTCTTTAATATATACTGAATATTCTTATTATTATTCCATACCCATCTTTTTTTTCTTTTTACATTGGCACCATAACAGCTGACTTTATTTTATTATGTCTTACCGTATTCCTTATTCATCACTCAATCACAAAGTGCGGACTTTATGAAACATAAGTGCTTTTGTGAGTCAGTCAGTTTTTCTTTTGCATCTCAGCAGAGAGCAGCTCTGGCTTTGGGACAGTTGCTGCAGTAAAGATAGATCCATACTGTGGAAATGCGACCCGCCATGGGTGCCGCACTCTGAAGCTGAATGCCCAGGAGATAACCCAAATACTCCAGGGTGGGATTTAAACGCACCCTGACTTTCCACCACACTGTATGCTTTTATTTAACAAAAAAAAAAAAAAGACTAATTAATCCTCTCCTGCGTGGTTGTTTCTTTGAGTTGGCAGGTAGCAGTGAGGCTTATTAGCGGTTGTCATTGTGAGTCATAGGGAGCACTACAGGCTACTCCACATGCATACAATAAGGCTGTGACATCAGGACCATGCACTTAATGGAATGCATATTATGCGGCATGGAGGCGTTAGGAATAGTTTATTAGGTAGTATTTCACTGTCATTTCTATCACAATGTTGTCAGGTTAGACTGCAGCCTTTGCCAATCTCGATGATTCTGAATGTGAAAATGCTTTGAGCAGCTGAATGTAGAAGTAGTTGGAGGTGCTATAGCAGCTGCTGAGCCACAGTTCAAGAAGATTCTCAGTGCTGCATTGTTAAATGAAACAGGTTGTACTGTTGTATTGAGGAATATCTCAGCAAACACTCTTCTTGTTCCAGGTCAAACCTTTGTGAGCGTGACTAACCGAGCAGCTGTGTTATAGTGTCAGTTATTGACACGGTGTACCTGAAGTTAAACTTCATGTTCCAGTCTGACAAACAGGTCTGCCTGAAGCCTCATAATCAACTTCATGTGACATAACAGCATTAGTGTGGCCTTAGAGTATATAGACACAATGAGAATTAAATATACTCAACTCTTATTTACATTTTACTTCAAAGCAATGTCAGACTAGGCTTTTTGACAGTTTGCAAAGTATTTGACGAAGAGAAAACTCTACATAGTTATGTAAAACTGATTTAAATACAGCACACGTAGCTCAACACACACGCACACACAGTGGCAATAAAAACCCTTTAAGTTCCAGTGATTTTTACATCCTAACATTCCCCCTTCAATATATTCCCAAAACCGACAAGCGTGAACTCTAGATTCACTTTAAGTGCACCTCATTTTATGGAAGCCATTAAATCATAACCCCCATTGCAAAATCAGTTGCTCCACAGTGAATGGACTGTGTCGTTTTCTCCTGAAACTCAACAGATGGATTTATCTCTGCCTGTGTTTTCATTCATGATTTTACGACAGTAATGACTTCATTTGTACTCCAAGGGATCTGAGTAACATGACACTAAACAAGCTTGATAAAATATTAACCCCAGTGCAAATAATTAATCAAACTGCTGAGGACAGGGGGGCAGAGGCAGAGCAGTCAGAGTGATTTTCTCAAAAATATATGTTTCATGGTGCGGACGGCACGTTTCAGAATATTACGCTCACTTCTGCTTGTCTTATCAAATGGCTGCACTGGACACATTTAATAGAGATAGCGTATCTACACAGTGTTTACTCAGAAAGAACAGGACCTCCATTAGCTCACCACATGTTAAAGGACTTTTTGTATGTGTGGCCAAGCCTCAAAGAGTTATTGCTATTGCTATTGTTATATTTAACTGTTTTTGTCATTGAGTGAATCAATATTTTAAATCTCTCTGGCTCCACAGCTTGTGTCCATTATGCTGGCTGCTACTACTGGATGACAGTTTTTGAGCATTGACTTAATAGTAGTTCGGGCAGCGTGTGACGCAGACTCCTTGTTGACAGTAGCAAGACTTGTAGATGTTAACACAGAGACGGTGGAATAGATACTTATGTCTGGTAGCCAGCAGCTCGGCTCATCGTGAGCCATTTGTTCATTCGGTCAGTCAAAGAGCAGCCAAACCAGTGTCTGTCTCTTACAGCAGTTAATACTTGATTATTTTAGCCTCAGTGTAAACTATAGGGGAGTTGACTATAATTTGAGGTTTTTCTTTCTGAATTATTCACGTGTTTTAACATCTCAACAGGATTTCAGGGTGCACAGTACTGCTGTGCAAAAAAATATTCACACAGTTTTGTACTCACTTGCATCAGCAACATCTAGTTCTTGCTTTTTTCACGACAATAAATCTAGGTCAAAGTGCTTCACTCTTTTGAAGTTGACAAACAGAAATGATAACCTGTGGAGTAAAGATGGGACCTACCGAGGGCAGCTGTTAATATTTTATGAAGCTCGTTCAGAGTCACGTTACACAGATCCCCTGGATTTGAGAGGAGCAACCCTCGGAAACATGAATCTCAAAACTGAATTTCAAAGATTTGCCACAGCCAGCTGGCCTACAGATCACCCAGCATAGTTTTTCCAAGATGATCTCCATTTGGTTTGGAAATCTGAACGCTGTGTATTAGAAAATGTGAACTACTTACATAATATTTATTCAAGTTTGATTGCCACACGAGTTACAACAGTGGAATTAAAATTTGCTTGCTTGGCCTGCGTGTCTTTGTAATAAAGGTCTACTGCATCTGTGTGTGTTCACAGTGAGTGTAAACTAATGGCTGCAAGGTTCAAGTGGACAATAGCGAAACAATTCAATGATATTCTTCTTCTTCATTAAGATATCTTTCTTAAAGCCACCCATATCTATTATTTGTTTAGAGTTAATGCATGCTGAGTGGAGCATGACATCGACAAAAACGTCTGTAGTGACGATGTTTGTAGAAAACAGCCTTGTCTTCACTGTGAATAACGGATGGCATTGGATCAGGCCGGATGTTTCAGCCAGACACCAGGTTTCTGTTTTCACTCCATTAATGTTACAACAGGTCGCTTAGCAACCCCCTCCTCCCCCCTCCTCTCTCCATCTGCTGCCATTGGTTGAAGTGGACGGTGAAGCGGTGAAGTGAAGTGTTATGCTTTGGCTTTTCAAGGTCCATGGCACAAAGAAGCCCCCCCAGATCATGGACGCATGTAAACAAGGCAGTGAAAAGACAATTTATGCGCTGGCGATGGATTTAAGCAGCACTCCTCCCCACCGACGCCACACCTCCACCGTTCTTCCCTGTGTTATATGTCAGCGACTGATGGAAAACAACGGCATTATTGCAGTTGTTGGCAGATATTTTAATAAGAACGCAGCATGTGTTCTTACTCATCATCACACAAACCACGAACTGGAATTATCAGGTGACAGTGACACATAGCAGGCTTAGAAATCCTTCACTAGAAAATATAATAAACAATAATGAAAATCTGATATCTTTGCTGCCACCACCTATGAAGCCAGACTGTTATTGATGGAGCTGCCTGTTGTGTTTGTGTCTGGGCGTAATGGGACAGGGCCAGACTGGGCTGGCATTCCCGAAATAGACAGGTGATGGGGACCCGCTGGAGTCCTGCTGCACGCTCATTTCACACGAGGATACCTTCATAGCACTTAAAATTGCTGGATTATCACATCTCTGTTTATATTCATGTTTAGCCGCCATATCCTATGACTCAATTATCAAGTAGTCCTGTCACACACAGGCGCTCGGAGAGTTATATTGGGGAACACACTCAGAGCTTCCAATCCACCTCGGAGTCAAAACATCCAGCAGAGAGATGAGGAAACACTTTCAGCACTCTCTCAGACAATGATTTGAATTGTCATCACAGCTCACCTAATGTGCAGTACGCCCTATTATCTAAGCCAGGAGGAATCCACTGCGCACAGCTGAGCTAGTTATCTAGTGATGACATTAAATGAATGTGCCTCTTATTCATATTCCCAAATTAAATGCTAGACTATTATCCCAATGAATTTATCATTACATTGTGCTCATTGAGGATTTTTTCTCTTCTTTTTCTTCTACTCCTTATTTGCTCATGAGCTTTTCTTATTTAGAATTTTTCACTTTGTGCCTACAAAAGTAAACTCTCTAAGAGCCCCCTAAGGAAACATGACAGGGCTACTTGAATATTCAGTGCAGTGTTTATCCTCACTCCGGGGCCTGTGATCCAAGCTTTCTCACTCTTGGAGTGTAGCCTGGAGCCCTTGCTGTGAAGATGTATCACCCTGGGTAAACTGTCAACTTACTGACATTCTTATTACACTGGCTCTAAAAGCCTAGCAGGCACGTTATAAGCAGGCTGGCTCTCAAACACAGCATCTGTAACAGGCCTTTTGGTCCATGTGGCCAACTGCAGTTCTCCCCAGGACCTTTACACGTGCCAACCAAGTGTTCCCTGTCCCGGGGATCTGGCCATGGTCACGTCCAATCACTGTCAGGGCTTCTCATGGACACGCTGGCAGGCTGTAAGCCTCTCCAAGCGCTGAGGGACACAGCTTTCATTGGCTGGTGTGTCCCCCCCCCCCCCCCAAAAAGGACATTTTTATTCCTAAAGGTCATGAACGCTGTGCAAAGAAATAAGACAGTGATACCACAGGATCACTATAAACTCATTAAGTCTCTATGTTAATGTGATATTTCATTAGGTGCGGTTAGGTGTCCGTACAGACACAGCTTAAACTCTATCCATTATCAACATGAATGGGTAATCCTGCTCTGAGGCCTATAATGACTGCAGTATGTAAGTTACATACATTTCCTTTTATGCTGCAGTTGTTTGAAATGAACTTCAAATAGCTTCGGTGGAGGAATGTGTAGAATCCCAGGCTGCTGTCCAGCGTGGAAGCTGTTTATGGAAGAGAGTTGGGAGGGTGGAGGGGTAGGTGGGAGAGTCTCCTCAATTAGGGGGATAAGCTGCTGCTCCGGAGCGGCCCTTTCGAGCCATGTTTGGAGCTATTTGGTGGGATCCACACACAGTGCTGGATAGCTTCTCTCCTCTCTGCCATTTGTTGACAAAGCAGAAGTCAAACGGCGTTACGTAACCGCCCTTTCTCTCCCTCCATAGTACAGCTGAGCGTGCGATGAGAGCTCTTTTGTGTTAACATAGCTCACTTTTAAGGCGGCCTCTGACTGCGGCACAGAGACCCCCTGCGTGAAATGCATCATGGTTCGACTTGGTACCACCCTGTCTTTGTTTAATTTTCACTGAGGCCTGTTTCAGATAAAATGATTGTTGCTGCCAATAGAGAATGCTGTGGTCCACTGGATGTGACATTGAAATATTGCGTCATAAAGCAATTCTGGGAAAAATCAATTTTCATAAAACATGTACTGTAACTGCTTCAAGTATCAGACCAGTTTGTTGGACATCATCCAGTTTGTTTTTCCCACCACTGATAAGATGGAAATTTCTTTAAGCTCTGATCACAGCCACATTAAAGCATGAATGGTTTATTTCTTTTTTTAATAATGTGTGAAACCCACTATTTAGACGGTCACACAGCTTTGATCTGGACTTCATTTAAGGGAAATATCTGTGGGAAAAAATATTTATGTCATTCCTTAGAAGGGAAATTGATAAATTCACAGATAAAGGCACAGATACACCATCTTTGGCATAGACACATTGGCATCAGCTCCCAACATATACTGTAGTGCACAAATTAATGTTTTGCTGAAATATTATTCCGTAACACTGAGGAATATTTCACTGAGGACATTTGGGGATTTTTTTCTTTCCCAGAGTTAGATAACAAGATTTATACCACTCTAATGGCTATACACTAAATATGAAGCCGGAGCCAGGAGTCGGTTAGCTTAGCTTAGCATAAACTGGAGGTGGGAGAAACAGCTAGCCTGGCTCGGTTCAAAATTTAAAATACACTTCAACACCTCTGAAGCTCACAAACTATCATGTTTTATCATGTTCTTTTAATTTGTGCACAAACTGTGTTTTAAAGAATGTCCGGCTAGCTGTTCCCGCCCGCTTCCACTTTTTATGCTAAGATAAGCTAATTGACACCTGCCTCCAGCTCCATAGTTAAAACAAAGACATGCACGTAATACTGATCCTCTTCAAAGCTAAAAAACACAAGTTCAGAAATCAAGTTGATCTCAATAAAATTTTTGCAAAAACAACAAACCAGCTTCACCCAGTCCACTTCACTACTTCTCAAATGTAAAGATTTTCTGTTCTTCTGTCTTCTATGTCGTTGTAAATTGAATATCTTTGGGCTCATGGTTATACAAAAAAGACATTTTGAAGACGTCACCTTGGGTCCTGGGAGCTTTTTTGGACTAAACTAAAACTTAATTCTCACTTTAAAAAGTTTAACTGACAGTAATTGGTGATTAAAATCATTATTAGCTGCAGCCCTGATATATTTTAAGCTATAGTATCTACATACACATGCATGTACATGTTCCTGGTATCTCACAACTATTAAAACTTTATAAAGATTTTGTTGTCATAGATCTAATCACACATTAACACGCTGTCACTGAGGTAATGTTGACTGAGGTATTAAGACCTTATGGACCAGTGAGTCATCCAATAGTGAATTCCAGCTGTCCTGCAGTAGTCTGTCTGTCTCTCATGTACTGGCCCTGCAGAGCATTTCGAGGGGGTAGGAGGATTTTATTTGGTGGTCTGCACAGTTGTTGAGTGGGTGCCACATTCCCAGGTGGCATGTGGTGACAGGCCCATCTGGGCACGCCTGTTGTCAAAAACAAACAGACCCCCTACATAGGGAGGGTCAAGGTCAAAGCTGAGACCGTCCCGCTGAGACAAGACCCTCAAAGCCCAGCCACAAGTCCCAGGAGGCTTCAGATGGACCTGATGCATGTAGACTAAGGACAGGCTGTGCACTTTATCAAGTAGGTAATACACCTCCCTAAGATCCGCAGTGATGCTTTGGGATGCTCATAGTCTTTTGGGAGTTGCTTGTTTTGGAAAGGTATTTTAGTTATGCCCCAAGAGCATTCGGTAGGAGATTTATGTGTCTGTGTGTTGTGTGAGTGTCAGAGCTGCAGATGGGATGAATCATCTTGCCTTTGCTGCGTATTCCTCCTTTTAGGTAATCACACAGGTTTGAGCTGATTTCCTGGAATTTGAAATGATAATTTTAATATGTGTATAACACCTGCACTGTTAGAGATGGTTTGAAGAAAAACAGCTGTACTTTGTTGCAGTTTTTCTGTTTTTTTTGTTAAAACAACCAAAACACTGTTTGATTCTAGCCCCGGTACTGAAACTGCTGGTCTAATCTAACATCTGAAAGACAAAAAATACTTTTCACCATTGAGCTGCTTGGTTTAACTCACTCTCTCAATCACTAAACTTTGAGCTATCCACTTTGACTTCTTATCCATTAGTTTTTGCTATAGAGATAAGCCAAATTGACCCAATTTGTGAAGCATATAAAAGCTTTGTGGATTTAGGTAAATTGCAGTTTTACAGGAGTTTTGGCTGATAAAGTCTCCCCTTATTTTCCCGTTTGTCTTGGCCCCGTCACTGCTGGCCCTCCCATAGCTCCTGCACTGGTCTCCTGTTTTTCACAGGCTGGATGGATGGTGTTCTTTGCCCAGCTCTGCTCTGAGGGATCTCTTCCTAAAAAGGCCAGGGGTGATCTCTGCTCTCGTGTGTTTATACAGCGAACTGAACGCTGCAAGCTGTCATCTTCTCATTATCTATCATATGTGAGAGGTTGAAATACTCCCACATCTCTCTTTGTGCTGCACATTCACCATTTTGGGGTTCATCTGAGGATACAGCGGAAGTACAGTTGAGATCAGTGTAAGCATTCCTCAAAGGAATGCCTGTTAATGGTTTTGGAAATGAGATCATGGACGCATCGCCTCTTTGGGATGCAGGGGGTCAGGAAGCAAGTTGATTTTATTAAAGAGAGAGTGGAAATAAATACACAGACTCTGATGCTTGGGGACAGCTCAGCTCCAAGACTGGAGGATGTTTTAAAAGGTTTTTGCTTTGTGTCCCTGTGGGACTTGTTTGGAATCGCTCCCATTTTCCCTTATCCATTTAGGCCTATTTGTGAAGGTTTCCAGCTGGAACATGAGTCCCCTGCCTGTTCTGCAGGTTGGCTTATTTACCACCATGTGTAAACATACTCCAGTGCACACATAGTCCATACAAACTCAGGGAGGAACAAGCACAGGTATAACTTTAAAATTAACTTAAAACCTGATATCATTAAATCATTTCTAGATGGATTCTGTTCATGCTTTTTCTTGTCCATAGCCTACAAACAAAAGCGCTATTTGTGTGCATCTGTGTGTGTGTGTACATGTAAGCTTGAGTGACTGTTTGAGTGCCTTAGTTTGTGCGTTTGTGCCTTGACTCAATAAGCCTTTTTCTTGTCCTTTTAAATGGGGACGTCTCCTAAATCAGCCGTGCTGGCTGAGTACAATGAGAGGCCCAGCGGAGCACCGGGAA
This sequence comes from Argyrosomus regius, assembly GCA_946959425.1. Lineage (NCBI taxonomy): Eukaryota > Metazoa > Chordata > Actinopteri > Sciaenidae > Argyrosomus > Argyrosomus regius. The sequence goes on from OX336894.1 coordinate 20,595,244, forward strand.
GTGTTTCACAGCTAGTCTTCTGGTGGCCCTGGTGTTGCTTCTGCATGCTCCACTGATGCATCTCAGATTAACATATGTTTGTTCTCTCTCACACCCTCCCTCCTTGTCCTTAAGGGGGAACGCAGATACAGTTTTGAATGCATATCAGACAGGCCAAACTTCCTCCATAAACAAAAAAGAACTAAAGGCATGCGCAAGTGAGCGTTGTGATGTTGCCAGAGATGAGAGCATTGAGCTCTCAGTGAAAAAAATTGTTATTAGCAGTATGTCGTAATCATTATCTGCAGAACATGCTCTCCATTTCAGTCACTTCAGGCGCAGTAGCTATTGACATCCTAGATTAGATTTATATTAGATTTTTTGGCTTTATATTTATAGAAACTGCATGACTAACAGCGATACTGGACTGTAAGGAAAGCAAACAAACTGTTCTGGCACCGGATCTGTGCTGCTGTTTGCTCCCTATGCTGTGAATTTTAATATCAGTGAGATGAGTTTTCATAACTCTTATCAGGGAAAGAAAACAGCATTTCATATATTTGATTTTGCCTTATGAAACACCAGAGGTTATTTCTTTTTTAAAAACAACAACTTTTCTATTACCGATGCAGTTCTGGGACATTGATTGCTAATGAAACATGAAGTCTTGTGTGACCTAGACTAGATTTAAACAGATTCACTGCCTTCCTGTCTGGCTTCACTGTATCTCGTTTCAATGTGTAACCCAACCATAGGAGGACTGGAACAATTTCATTAGCTGTATGAGGTCCCCAGTTACAGCTACTGGTAGCAGTGACTGCACTATTTCTACAGTAGAAGCGGCAGCCAAGTCGGCCCTTTCAAGAAATGTTCTGTCTGTGACGTAATAGTACTTCAGTAATACACACAGTCTTCCATAATAAAATACCATGCTGCTTGCTGATACTGCAGAAAAGCACTGGCCTGGTTACCAAACTTACCTTCATCCACAACTAATATTAGAGTCCATCTGATGTGAGTTTCTTGAGTCTGACGCAGTTGGAGAAACCTTTAATATCATCATGGTTTTACAGACTGAATACACAATAATTAAAAATCATGTTTAAAACAAGGAAACCAGAACTTTTTTGAACTGCATTATATCAACATCAGTTGTGATGTGTCATGTGATTATCTTTGCTGCATCTTTGCATCTGCAGGCTTATGATTAATGATATGTTACACTGATTTATGTGCAGTATGTTTCCCAGATATCAGCTGTTTTTCTCAACAGCACTGTGTTGAATATTTTGCATCTCTGGGTTTCTCCTCCAGGCCTCTCCAGCAGAGGGCAGCGTGAGATCGAGCTCATCTCCCAGTAAGTTCTCTCACTGTGAGTTCAACAAATAATTCAGAGGGCCTAATTCATGAAAGTACCTTTTGCTTTTGGTTGAATAAGCGGACGCTGGTGAAGCATAAAGACACACAAACTCTTTCATTTAAAACTTTTATTGATTCATGTGTCAACAGGTTTATGTTTCTATATTTTTCCTCTAGAGAGGGTGGTTTTATATTTACTTTGTGATTAACCACAGAAAAATGTCTCCTTGTGTTTGTACAGAAGTCTCATCAGGTCCTCGGACGGTCTGTGCCATCAGGATCACGCCTCTGACAGCCATGAAAGGCTCCCCTGACCTGATTCCTTCTGCAGGTGACGTATCCCTTCGCCTCATCAATCTTTGAAAGCCTACAACTGCGGGACACCTCATACTCACAAAGAAAACTTAGAAGGATGCTTTTAAGACTCACTTGTTAACAATGTGGCGTCACCTTAATAACTTATGCTGAGACAGGACAAGCTCCAGCTGCTCTACTTCCAGCTCTGACAGTGTGATCATGGTAATTAGTTTTACGGGACAGTAGGATATTAATTTTATGGCCTGGTTTTGATGTTACAGTTCTATTTTGGTCATTTGGGCCATGAGGTAGTGGTAACTTGGATTCCCAGCAGCTCTGAATCAGGAGTGCACTCTGAGAATACCAAATATAAGACTGCTATGTCTTGAAAGATGAGGAGCCGTGGACGTGAGACTCATCTTTTGAATGTTTCCAGATTTGGACCCCCGCAGAGTGTGCAAAGGGAAAGGAGTCGTGACTCTAAGGGCCACCCTCGTCCACATAGATGATGAGGGCTGCATCAGCGAAGAGCCAAATGTCATCACAACGCCAAGTAAGTCAGCGCGAATGCCACAGCCGTTTCATAACAGCTCTCCGCATGATGAAAAAATATTTAGAGGACAGTAATAGTTGCGTGGCCATGTGAAAAATGGACAGGTCACTGTAGAATGTGAGTGTTGCTGTAATTTAAAAAGAATTTCATCATTTTCTTTAGTTGTAAAAATTCTTCACATGCCTTTCAGAATGCTGTTTGGATGTCACGATTATATAACTCGTCATGTTTTGAAGTGTATGCTCAGTCGCCGGGCACACTCAGAGTGGTGATAAAAGGGCGATTGCTCATATTTTCATGTGAGTGTCAAAGAGCTTTTTTGTTCACAACCTGCCCACGCTGCACTTTGGAGCAGGGCGCCTTGACTGAGGGTTTGTTTGTTACGTAGAGCACATTGGAACTGGAGGCTGGCCAAGGCTTTTGGGGAGATGTTTTAATTGTTGTAGCGCCTGAATATAAAGGCCATTGGAACAAACGGCCTTTGCAGCTCGCTGAATAGGCTCTTTGTTCTGATAACAAAGTTCAGAGATTGTGGGAGAATCTTTTTTTTTTTTTTTCCTTTTCCTGACCATATTAACATCTCTGTGCATGAAAACCACCAAGGAAAGTATTCACGCCCTGTGGAATGAAATTGAGATTTATTTGACCAGCAATTAGCTATTATGGTTTCCTGATTTGCTGTTAGAAGTTTACTGAAATTCTATACTTTTTAGTATCATCCTCAGTGTTTTCTAGCCTTGCTGCGCTGGCTGCCAAACTGAGAGACTTCTGGACTCTTTTTAGGTGGCTGGACAAGCCAGATTAATGGGGACAGCTCTAAAGCAGGATTGGCTGAGGGAGGCAGCAACATCACAGCTGATTTACCGCCTGTAAACAACACTCAGTGCCAGGTACGCTTACTTCCACCCCATTTAACACAGGCTCTTTGTTTGGCTGTTTGTGGTTTTACAACTATGGAGACTGTGTGATATTTTTATTTTGAGATTTTCATTTGATTTCAGTGAAAAAAGTTTAAACTTTTATTAATTTTACAATGTAATTTCTGTTTCAGGTATATTCTCCGGAAAGCATAAACGACAATCAGGCTCCGTCCCCTACTGACATTCAGAACTGCATCACGTCAACATCCAGCTCTGTTTATCCCTGCACTAGCACCGTTAACCCCACCATAGTCCTGCTGCAGCACAACAGAGGTGAGCACTACCAGTCTGGATGTTTCCAAAAGCTTCCAGGTTTGTCACGAGCATGCTTTTACATGTCTGTATGGCACTTTTATCAGCTTTATGATCCTCTCAGCTTGGTCTCAGCTGTGTTTTGTCTGGGGTCCATTAGCCTTGTCTTGCTCTGTGTTACACGTAACCAGTGCTTTTTCACGTTTGCTTGATTTCTGTTTCACATTTCACTGTCCTGTCCTTGTGTGTCTTTCTCTCACTACAGAGCAGCAAAAGCATCTTTCTCATTTTGAAGGTATGCACTGTGTGATATCTAACAGATATTTGCCATTTATTTTTTTATGTCTTAGACTTAGCCAGCGGCAAACCCACTTTTATTGCAGAGCAATATTTTTCATTCCTCAAAGCATCTGTCACCCTCCTACTGCCATGACACAGTCAGAAAAATGTGTTCACCACAAACCTCATGAAGTGAATGAGTCATGCTTTACGCACCAATATGTTCAATATTGGAAATATTGTCAAACAAGAATATACGAGATGATACAGACACATCAGTGATGTGTTTTTTTTCTCTGTATATTTTCTTGCAATTCATGTACAGCTTGATCTGAACAGTCTGTCATTTACATGGCAGCAGTACAACATGAGGGGTACCATGACTCCAGATTGAGATTTTACATTTTCTTCTTACTTCTATGTATTTATTTGGCACATCTTATTCTTTGAGTCTCACATTCTGCATGCAGTCTGTGCTACAAGGTTTACCCTTGGTTTCTCTCATGGACTGCCTTTATTACTAATTATAAAAGAATATAATTAGAATTGTAATTATTGTAACTGTAATGTACAAAAGTAAAATGTACAAATGTACAAACGCATTGTATTTATTACATGTTTTGCACAATAAATGCAATTTTTGAGATATTAGTCAGGTTATTTCATGCTAGGCAACTTGTTTATACGGATAGCATCATTTTACCCACTCTTCTTCATTTTGTGGTACAAAATGGATCGTGCTGTGATGTGAAATTTTGATGAATTATATGTATAAAATGCAAAATCATGATGAATTCAGTGGCATTGAATATATATTGTGCACAAAATGCAGCATATGACACACCGTACCATAGATTCTCCATGTAGTTTGATACACATGTTAAAAATAGTTAAGAAACACTTTGTTGTTTGTTTTTCGTGTCCATCAGTAGCTGAACTAAATGTGATACAGCATTTATTATTGTGCTGTCTTTGCTATGACACACACACAAATGAAAAAGATTTATCTGTTTATTGCCTGCCATTCACTGTACGCAGCTCACATTATCTGTCTATCTAACCATGCAATTCTGTGCAATACTTTAGCCTGTCCTTCACATCAGATCCACAACTGTTATCTGTCATTTTACTGGAAATGTGCTGTGAACTTTGAGTTTTGTCTGGCTTACAGGTTTTTGATGTTTTGTTTTTTTAACAGACCCAACCCCGGAAAGGGACAAAAGTCCTGATCCTGGGAGAGACTCAATCAGCCCAGTCCCTGATATGGACTGGAAGAGGCTGCGGCTGTCACTGAACTCCCCTGTCCTCAGTCCTCTCAACAAGCCTATTGTGCCTGTACGGGTGAGCAACAAAATCTACTGTCAAATGAAGATTAATCTACTCACTGCAGATGTTTAAACAGTGTTCTGTTCATATGATACATGGGTCTTTGATGTTACAGTTAAAGAGTGAGTATTTATTCACTCATAAAGCATATTAATATACATTATTGCAGGAATACACAACTTGCTCACAGGCCACTTTTGCAAAAGGACAAAACGCCAGGGACCAGTTATCAGATAAGATCAATACACATTAGGAACATTGATGTGGTAGAACAAAATGTAATAAGTCTGCACTGCAGCTAGCAACCTTGCATACAGCAATTAAACACAGTGGTTTAGGATTGGTATGAGGCAGCAAAATAAAGGCACATTCATCTGTCCTTTTGTTACTGAATTGCCTGTTTTCAGTGTAAACCTTTGTTTGCTGTCCTCACTCATCTTTGCCAAGAGACAAATCCGGTTGCAGCGGCCACGTGCAGGTCAGGTGTTCGTGAATTTTTCACAGGAATAAAGTGTCACCGCTTCAGCGCACTGCACAGATTTCTGGCTGGTTTTCTACTACTTCCCAGCAGCCAAGGGACATTACCGAACGTTTACTAGTTCTTTAAACTAACAAAAAAATGTGAATCAATTTGTGAATTGGAAAATGGTCAGCAGGCCACCGGACACTTTATCACAGGCCAAATGTGGCCTTAAGTTAAGTGTGACTGCTTAATTGGAACAGCATGTTGTTAATTTATGATGATTTAAAAATGATTTTTGCAGCAATAAACTATTTTTAACTTATTTTAGCAGGTAAATCACAGGTCTAATCAATAACATGAGCAATGGCTCTGTTAGTAATATGGATGTCCTGCAACAACCATATACTTGAACATCGCTGGGGCTGCTTGGAAAGCAGAATTGATATATCTGTTTGTCATCCTCACTTGTTTTGTTAATTAAAATCTCCACATCTTCATTTCAGAACCCTGAAAAGTCCAAAGACTGGTACAAGACAATGTTCAAACAGATACACAAAATACCTGGTAAGAGAAAATCATCTTGTCCACTTTTTGTATGTCTAAACAGTCTTATCATGTTTCTCTGTTGGTGTCCAAGCCCTGTGTGTCTTTCTATATGTGTTTGTATGTTATGTCACGCTGTGCTCTGTCTCTCCATCACTGTGCTCAGAGCCTATTGAGGAAAACCCTTACCGCCCCACCTACATTTTCCCTGAGAACTATGACATTCAGATGAAATCAAAAGGTATCCGATGTTAGTGATTCCGCTTTCGTCGGCTTTACTAATCTGCAGCCATCCTGGGTCCTTTCAAATACTTGAGCTGTGTTTAATCTGTCGTACGTGGCCCTGTGGCTAGTACAAAACCACACATCTTGAAGATGTCCAAAGTATTTGAAAGGCTTTTACCTAATCTTTTCCGACGTCTCTTCCATGCCATAGAGCTGCTATTTCCATAAGTCTTAAATACACTGCAGGTTTCGTGCAGATTTCTTCATTGAACTCAGTTTTGTTGGCACATTTTCAAGACCAGGAGGCTTTTCATGGAAGACATTTTGACATGTCACAGAAGGAAAAGCACAAGCAAAAATAATAAAATGAAGGATGGCTGAATCCCATTTAGCTGCTTTAGTTTCAGAGTCCTGTATTGTGCATGATGGCTCGCTGTCGTGACTCAGTGGGACACTTAAATAAAATAAAGCCGTTCCTTAATGTTATTAGTGTGCTTTTCCTCCTATGTGTCAAAGCCAAAAAGATTGCTGTCAAAGGCACGATCTGTGATTTAAACACAAGTCTAGCCCCGTCACAACAACTCTACACACACGCTTTAATTAATTCACAGACTTTAAATACTAAACTACATTTAACACTTTAAAAAAGTTCAAGTAGTTCGCCAATTTCATACACAGTTTACTCATCCAGAATAGTAACCATGATGATTTCAATGGGGTGATCTTAAACGCTTAGAGGCTTAAAAATTTTGAAAGAATCTCTACATTACAAACTGTGGGCGTATTACTTTAAAAAGAGTTGCATGTATAGGAAATACTCTGATACAAAGCCTCAGAATTTCTCAGCTTCTTTTTCATCAATTTTGTCTGTTTGTTTTAAAACAGACAAAAAAAGTGTCCAACACTTTAGCACTGTACTTCTGCACTGTACAGTCCAATCCCTTTAATGTTTCACCATGCTGAGTGAAACAGTAACATTTTTAGTTTTTTTTTGAATATACAATATTGTACCTTCAAATTATTTCTTCACAAATAAATGTTGGCCTTTAAATCTGAATTTAAACATAATTATCTCTGAATAGATCGGCCTGTACAAACATGGACAGTTTTAGTATTTTGATGACATTGACAAGGATGATGCACGAAGCCTTGTAGTGTAATTTAATTTTTCTTACAAAATGTGACAATTATTCACGGCCTTTCTCTCTTTGCTGTTTAACCATCTGATATTCAGAGCTTCAGTTAGCTGATTTCTCAAACATTTCATTCTCCGTAGGTGCTTTTCCTAACAGAAGAGCATGATCAGTCCTTTCATGTAGTGTACTATTGTAGCCACTAGATGCTGCTGCAGTCATGTGCTGAGCAAAAGACTGTCCTGCCCTGAATTCAGTCTCTCAGGTGGTACACACCCGTCAGACTGTGTACTGCTCCTAATAACCTCACTAATCAGTGTTGTGTAGATAGTTAGGTTTAGGTTAGGTTTTTAGTTTTGGGTCAAAGTGAAGGAAGCAAGATTCGTACGCAGCCTTAGAGAAAGACCCGCCTGAATTCTTCTTTAGTTGCACAATGTGCTTTCAGTGGGTCTCTCAGTCGCAGCTTAAAATGATTACCTCCATGTGTTTCTGTAAATGTTATCTGACAGCAAATATCGAACTCATACAGAGATCTTTCTGAAAGTGGATGTTATAGCCTCTTTGCTTTACAGTGCATTACTTATTCATGGCCTTGACGCTCATTGATGCTTGGATCCCTTTTTAGTTCAGTAATGTTTCCTGTAAAGTGCTTTGATTTGACACACTTTGATTTTGTTTGGAGAACCTGTAATGCTTGGCCTAATGGAAGGTGTGAGGCAAAGAGGAAAACACAGGGAAAGAGTGTTTCTAAAGCCTTCTCAATTATTCAGTTATATGCCGTATTCATTACTTTACATAGATAACAATTGTAATAGATGATCTTTGATTATTGTCTGCCCCTCTTTCAGATGATGGTCCGAGCCCCTTTGGTTACTTAAAAGATGGTGAGTTTGGGAAATGGTCTTTTGATTAACTCAAGTTTTAATAACTGTATAATAACTGTATATCATCCGACGTTTAAACACTTTTCAGTTGATGCTGTTCAGCACCAGACTGCTGATGCCCGTCGATATTTATGTTCCTGTTTTCAGTGAAAACAGTCCCACGCTCAAAAAGTGATGTCGAGGTCGATTCAAGAAGCCGGTCGATGCCTGTGCCAACACGGTCCTCTTCCCTCAAACCCTCTGCCAAAAGGTCAGTGTCCACCATCTGCTTCAACCTCCTTATGACTATCACTTTGATTTCAAACAAAGGCACATTACTATTCATGTTAGTGAACAAAGGAGCTGTTTACACCTTAGAATACTTGAAATGCAAAGATATGAAAATTTTTATAAATATAATTCTGACTACAAAACCCTTTCTGTGCACTTTCTCTAGCTTTTATTGGCCTTCATTTACATACAATGCTAAGTGCGACTAAACAAAGCAATTTATCCTTCATAAATTTGCAAATCTGAGACTATTTTGTCCCCGGTGGCTTCCACTACTGTGTCCTCCAGTTTCTACTCGACGTGTGAATCGTCTCACCCCTACACACACACGTCAGCACTGACTCAGGATGATGTGCTGTCAGAGAAATGAGTAATAGAGTGATGAAAGAGGACAGGTGATGGGGGAGAAGCTGCAGATGACATCTTTCCTCAGTGGTTACATGACGCCACACACGTCTTTGACCATTTTTGAATAATGCTGATGCCATGAAAGAATTTAGTTATTATTAAGATTTTTTTTCCAGGGGTGAGAGTATATGTAGGAATATTGGGTATTTTCTTATTTTAAACTCTTATTTCTCTCCTTTTCTGGGCAGTAGTTTCAGCATTGGCTGTCTATTAAGAACTTCTCCCAGGAAATGCCGTGCTCTGTTTTTTGTCAAACCTTATTTACTTGATCGAATTACTGATTTGGCTCAACTGTGAATTGGATTTTCTGTCATATCATCATTAGAGAGAGAGAGAGAGAGAGAGAGAGAGAGAGGGCAGGGATGATGAGAGCGGACGTCATGTTTAAATTTTAAAAAAAAATCTTAGCCTATGCTGGTTGCCATGGAGACAGCTTGATAAGGATTGGCTCTCTTCCATCCCACACCCCACCCCTCCCTGTTACCCGCCTCTCCATAGGAACGAGTGGGAGCCCCCGGATAAAAAGGTAGACACCAGGAAGTACCGCGCCGAGCCCAAGAGCATCTTTGAGTACGAGCCGGGGAAATCGTCGGTGCTGAAGCTGGAGAGAACGGTATGCTAGCCGCCTGCCTGTCTCTCTCTCTCTCTCTCTCACTCCCTCTCTCTGTCTTTCTGTGTGCATGCCGTGTAAGCTCTCCCCCCACCATCCAACCCCCCCACAGCCCCCCCACCACCACCACCACCACCACCCACCAACCTCTGTATCTAAGCTCCCGGGTGGCAGCTTCACTAACAGCTCGGAAGGCGACGTATGTGTATCCTGAATCACCATGTGCACCACATTCCTAAAGGGTGTCCCGTTGCGGTGACAGATGATCCTGCTTGGCAGCGGGGGAGTATCACTTTCAGGGATAGCCATTGTCTTTCTGTCTTCAATTTAAGGTTATTGGACTGAATCGGCTCGGTGTGAGAGGATCCCAGCGCAGACGCAAAACATGGATCCTGTGTGTTTTCTTTGGAGGAAGTGTATTGCTCTCTGCCCTACTTTCGTCTGTAGCCTTAACAGTTTGTGCTGAATCAAATGGCGCGGCATTATTCAGTGTCCTTGAGGGCTGTCTTTTGAGGATGATCTTTGTTACATGTAATAGATAAATGCCAGCTGCTGCCTAGATGTAATATCTGGCCTTTTATATTTCCCTCTTACATAATATAGGACATGGAGGTGTTCAGTATTGTGATTAAGTAGTTAGTTAATTATATAATTATTGTTTGTCTGATGCTCAGTTACATCAAGCTAGTAGATGTCGTTAGCAGAGATCTGGCCCCATCCCAGTGGCAACAAAAACCCTCATTAGAGAGAGTTCGCTCCAGTTCATCCTGAGACCACTGCAAAATAATGGACTCTGTTGTTTTCAATTACAAGCTGAGTTATTATGGGTCAGTGTTCTTGTTGCTGTAGCTGGTCCTTTTCTACGTTGGGTCTATTCTTTTTACTCTCTGGTGCTGAAAGTCCTGTTGGCACAAAAATACAGTATACATCTTAAAGATGATTTTAATACAGCTCCAAAAATGCATGTTTGATGATTAGATGGAATAAAATGAAAACAAGAAATATGTGGTTCACATTAAATAACAACAGTTTGGGGGTAAAAGGCTTGTTTAAAGGAGAGGTTGTTTTGTCTAGTCTATTTTAATGCAATACTCATATGCTCATGTGAACATTGAAACATTTTGGTGGCTGAAATTGATCCTACTGTCTAGAAATACTGGCTAGAAAAATATATCTTTGCCTAAAGCAATTGTAATTGAAGAAATTGCACTCAAAAGTTCAACCAAGAAGTTATGTCTGTCAAATCAAGTCCATATTTTCCTTTTTTAGTGCAAAATTCCCTCTTTGTATTTCAGCGGATAGTGTTTCCGTGCTGAGCTGTAGTGGAGGAATAGTAACAGTGTGAATAGGAGAACAGCAACCTGTAACTTTCCCAATGTGCTCATGTTTATGTGAGTATTGTATTCAAGGAAGAATAACCAGAGACATAGCCTATGGTTATTCACTTTCTTGATGAGAATTAAATAAGAAGATTGATACTGATACCTGTCCATTAGATTTATAATTAGAGCCAGCAGCTGCTTAGTTTAGCTTAGCTTAGCACATAATGGAACATTTAATCTTCTTAGCTTAGTCCTCCAAAAACACAAATAAACAAAAAACAAAAGCAAAGTGTCACGACCTGTTATTTAGCCAGAAGCAGTGACTTCCAGTTGGTTGCCTGGCAACATCATGGTGACAACAAGACTTTTGTACAGTGCAAACAAATGTTAATTAGTGAGATTAATAGGTGCTGGTAGGCGGATTCTGTTACTATTGGGCTGGGCCAGACTAGTTGTTTCCAGGCTCTGTGCTAAACTAAGCTAATTGGCTGCCGGCTACAGCTTCATATTTGTCAACAGACACAACAGTGGTCTCAGTCCATCTCTGCAAAAAAGTGACTAAGCGATTTTTATTAAGCTATTCATTTAAGATAGACTGCAAAAATGTGAACCTATAATTTACTTGTCGTAAGAAAATCAGTAGTTATCGTCCTCAGTGAAAACACCTACAGTGTTGCTGATCATTTATGGTGTCAATCAACAATGTCTGATTGGCTCATAACCTTGGTGTGTATATTCTGTGCTGTCTGAACTGTCTTCTCTTTGTCTTTCTCCTCCTCTTCTTGTTGCCATGCCCCTAGACTCAGGATGTAAGTCCAGAAGATGTAGATTTAGAGAATGAGCCTTGGTATAAATTCTTTTCAGAGATGGAGTTTGACAAATCGGTAAGTGGTCGCTGTCTTTAAAGTGACAGTATATTGTATTTTATTGCATGTGATAACATCCATGTTCAAATAATGCCTAAACAAACTGTGTCTGTCTGTAAAGACTACCCCAGTTTCTACTCCCACTTTCACTTGCAATATTGTACTGAACAATTGATCCTGCACATAAGACGTTATGTGACAGCATGCGTTAGAGGAAAGGGTGTTTCCTCTGCAACTAAATTTACTACCATGTGTCCCATCAACATGGTTAATGAGACCAACTACTCATCAACATTTATGCATCCCTATTTTTTCCACCATAATCTCTCCTTTACTTTAAATTGTCACTGTTTTTTCAGGATGTATATATCAGCAATAATATCTGTTGCGAACTGTTTTTCAAAGCACTTGATATAGCTACTGTCATTCCTCATCATCACCTCATACAGTGTAAAAGGATTTTGTCCCCAAAATAGTTGAGTGAGATCTATTTTTGCCCTCTTCAAAAGTGCCTCTCAGCATTTTATTTGTATCAGTGAGGCTGAGTGAGCACTATCTGGTCTGACCACTTACGTTAGCTGTGGCTTTCGCCCCGTGTAATTCAGATAATGAATATTTAATAAGACAGATTATTGATTAGGATTTATTACAGCCCACTAGGAGCACAGTTGCCCGTTATAAAGGATCAATTAAATTATCACAGGGCTGTTGTGAGTTTATCACCGTCATATTTTTTTCACTACTGGATCTTGCTATCTCTTGCCAACCGTGGCAGCACTCCTGTTCCCCCACCCGACAGGAGCACTTTGTTTGGTTCATTTTGATGTGCACCCCGCCAATTAGAATACCTATCATAAGCCGGAGGCCTGGACTGAATGATTCATCCAGAAGTCACTCCTCACTTGGAGAGGCTGCAGTCCACGCAAGCATTAGGCTCCAGGATAATCCCAGGCCCTTGAAATAATAATTGCTGTCTGTCTGCTATCTGGTATATTTACCAAAATATCCATACCAGTGCAGGCATGTTGAAGCGGTATACAGTGTCATGGCACATCCATGCCTCAGGCCTTTAGTTGGCACCAGACATGGTGGCACAGGCCGCCCACGAACAGATGTTGGGTCTCCTCGCTCACTGTCAGTCAGAGCCACACCCTGGATCATATGAGGTGTAACTACAGCATGAGGTCACGTCTCAGCATCAGCCAAACACAGGGGCAGAGTCTCCTGTTCTAGGTTAGTGTATATGTGGAGGAGGTTTAGCGTTGGAGGCAGCCCGACTCTGTCTCATGGCAGCCTGGATGTTTGCCAGATGAGCTCGGCCTGATGACTGGCTCCTGTTTAATGTCAAAGTCACTTCTAAAGCTGCACCTGGTATGTGCAGTATTTGACCTTAAGGCCCAGCCAGACACAGTGGCTCATTGGAGATTGACATATCAGTACTCACTCGGTATTATCGGAAGAGCGATGTGACTGGAAGTCTGCAAAAACGCCAATACTCAGTGGTTAAATGAAGATCTAGGCATTCATGGCTCTGGTCCAGTTAGCTCTTGTTCTTATTAATAACCTTCAAAGTGCTGTGGAAAGCCACTTCTACTGATGAAGTAGTATTATAATGAGAGGAAACTTCTTGACAGTTTCAAAAGTTCATGTGATTCCTCTGATCCACATCTTTAAAACAGTCAACTTGTGGTTTTCACACTGCTAATTAGCAAGTTGTCAACTGAATACCTAAGAGCAGGCTTACTGTAAGTAATACATGAAATAATCCTAAAAGACAGCACTGTTTTCTCTTCCTCTTTATCCTGTCTTGTCAAATCATCCTTACTCATCCGTTAGTGGCCACTTCCAGTCACTTAATAGCCTCTGAGTAAGTTTGACACCTGTCTATAATCACTTTAATGGTCCTCTTGATTAATATTAACAAGTTCTAGGTTCAAGAGGAGTATGAAAACACACCCAGTGACAGTTACGGTCAAACACAGGCTCATCGATATACATGGGTAGCTGGAGCTGGAATTCCACACATAACTATGGTTAGGAAGAGCGTTTTGGCCCCCTACAACCGGCAGAGTGACTCCATCTGTCGAGCATATGCTGACGAGGGGGCTGCTGCCACACTGTCTCAGCGCTGAATTACATAGAGCCTCCCCCTACCACCTGACATATTCTAAAGGAGGCAACTCCGTAAGCCCGCCAGCTCATTGTGCTGTCATATTTAACCTCTGTTATACACTTAACCTTTACCTTTAAGCATTTAGTGGAGATGAGACGAGGGGCGCGTGTGGCTATAACAGGCCCTTCACACTGGGGGAGCTGTTTGTTTTCATGAGTACATATCAACACAAATAAGGTGCTGGAAAGAATGAGATTCATGTTACCATGACCTACTCATGATTGCTATTTTGAAAATGAAAGCGGCACACAGGAGCCGGAGCTCTGAGTCGTTGTGGGGCGGGGGGGGGGGGGGGGGGACACCTGTTAGGAAACATGCACAGGAAATTGTGCAGAAACGTTGTCATCGGTGTTCCACTGACTCACCGAGGCCTTCAGTCATGTCCATATACAGCTCTGGACATTTCATACTGTACAGTACGAATAGTTCTGTCCTCTCTCAAACCAGTTTTAGCATCTCTCTCTTCTATGCTCTCTACACCTCTATCTTCTGTTTGCCCCCTTTATTTGATAAGATAAGATAAGATAAGTGTCTCTGAGTAATGTGATGTTCAGTATATAGTTAGAGTTAGTGTATCAGTGTGGGATTAGTGTGAAACTGAAGAGTCTTGCCCTTCGATATGCAGGAAACATCACACAAACTGACACAAATCAGGCATCCTGTAAAATAACCAGATTAAGATTCCATTCCTTTACTCCAGATAAGCTTCCATGGAAGTTTCCTGTTTACTTTCCATTGGTGCTTTGTGCATGTGTGTGTCAGCCCAATTACCCGGGGGTGTCAGAGAACACTATCTCCTGCACCCTGATATCAGATTTGGGCGGGATACAAGACGTGGCAGGGCAAGGAAGAGCTGCAGATTATTCAATGACACTGGTGTGTTCCCCCGAGTCGACATGGAACATTTGGCTTTATTAATAGATCAGACTATAGACCTGCCAGCCTGATGTTCTGTTCTTATAAAGATAGGCATTTATTCTGAAAGGTTATTAATGATCGTCCTGCCCTGGCAACTAAGTGGAAAGGCATGTTGTGACAAATGAACTGTTGAGAATGCTCCTTGTCTGGTCATCGGTGTGGGAAGTGGAGGCTTGGCCATGTCGTGGGGAAGTGGATGTGGTATTAACAGCAGGGCCAGGCTGGCTCGGATGGGGATTGTGCAATCGTATTTGCAAACAACACTTGCGCTCTTATTCATAGTGCCCGTGTCACGTCTGTTATTTTTACCTGCTGTGACGTCCGAAAAGAGGAAAGCAACAGAAACAGTGGGCTAAAATTAGTTGGCTCTAAACCATTCAAAATGCTAGTGGGTGCTACCACAGTGAGTGATCACCCATGTGTTTTGGAGGTAATATCTGCTCCTAAATACTCAAAACTGCATTTACTCTTGTAGTCCTGTTGTGGAAATTTTCCTCTGTTGCTGGTGAAGAATGAAATAGAGACTTCTGCCGGCCGACAAGGTTTTATTTTCTTTGCAAAGAAAAGGTCAATCAACACGCGAGCGGTCAAGATGAAGAAAGACCCCGAATATGGGGAGACCTAAACATTTATACCTGAGGGACACCCTTTCACATCCTTTTGTCTGCTGCAGGGGCGGCCCCTCCAGGAAATAATTCAATCAAAGAAATTGATTGCATCCCAATTCACAAAGACAAAAGGATGTGGTATCTTATTCTAAGATGGGGGGGGTTGGGTGCCCCTGGTGGCTGAAACAAAGGAATTGATTGAATTTACTATTACAATTCCCCTTTTGATTATTGATTAATCACTAACAGAAAAAACAAAAAAAATGGAATAAAAAAAAACAGGAATAAAATAAGGTGAAATAAAATAAAGTATATAGTCACAACTTAATTATCCGACATATTAATTCACATGGATTTTAAAATGTATCATCATGGCAGTTGTTTAGAAGAGGAAGGAACAAAGGAAGAAGAAAAAACAAACAAAAACAAAGCAAAAATAAAAACAAAACAAACAAAAACATTATTTACACAATGTCATCGTCAGAGTCATAGTCTGAGCTGGGATAATGATGGGAATCAGAAATGTGAAATGAGGCTGGATTTTGATTGTCATTATTAACGTTTGCATGAACATATGTAGAAGATTGGATTATCCTTCTGGTGAATACATTAGATAGCCATTTTAACACACACGGTATCAGGGTGCTGAGCAAGAATAAAATAACTACGACTGAGATAATCATTGTTAAAAACCATGATGACCATCCTATTTGGAGGGAACACCAGTAATGTCTCTGTGAACTCAAAAATGCGTGGTAGATTTAATATTGGTGGTAGGAGCCTTCTTATGGAAGACTTTCGTATCAGTTGTAACAATTGATGGGTGGCAGCAACCGGACCACTGAAATTGAGGTGGCAAATTATGATAGGCCTTTTTTGCCACAAGACCACATGATTCCTGGTTGGGATGAAAGCCGTTTAAATGGGCAGGCAAATCTTGTCAGGGTATTATTCGGCCATCTGTGAGAACAATTGGTTGTTGTTATAGTATCCACAAATATTCTAGTTTGACAACTTGACCGGCCTAGGTAAGGGCCTGATGATGATGTTGAACAAACACAAGTCTCTTCATGCTGTGGAGGAACTTCAAATGCCATGTTACTAAGGGTTGAATGGGAATCAATACAGGTAATATTGGGATGTGGAACAACTGGGACATGGTTTCTGATTTGTTGGCCGGCAATTAGCAACATCATCATTCCCAAAGGGACAGTGCACTTTCCATGATCTTCTTTGCCCCAAGATTCTTTCATGTGGCCCTGTAACACAACATTTGCCGTCAGGGGTTTTGCTTGCCATTTAGCTGCTAAGGCATGACAAACCCAACAGTCACCAGGAATCTTCAACTCTTTTTTGTGTAAAAGAGCTAGGGCACATGCACTGTTGTCGTTGCATTGTCTGAGTGTTTGTTGCACTGTGTCATCTTTGTGATCGGCGATGTTCAAGTCATCGAGGCGGTAGTCTATCTTAGGGTTTGGTGAGACAGTCTTAACATCTAACAGCATGTTAAGTGGGGCGTCATATGGGTCTGGTGGCCCACTGACTATGATTCTTAGTTGTCTGTACATGTCAGAGTTTGGATATTCAATTCCACACCAATATGTGCCTGCATCAGTGGGTTTGACATCAGAGATGGTGATCTTGGCTCCGTTGGAATTTGGAATTTTTGTTATTATGAAATGGGGATCTTTGCAAAAGTTTTATCAGTAGCGGTCATGATCAAGTGCCAGTCATGTGGCTTGATCGCCAAATCAATCAATCGCCAGATCAGTCAGAGTGACGGTCTTGGCAGGTTTGTATGTGTAGGCCTCTGTCAGCATCATCCAACATGATAGGATCAGGATCAGGTGGTGCATGGTGTAGTCTAGTGGGAAGAGGTTTGCGTTGTTAATCCTGACGTCTAGTTGGTGGTTGTTGAATTTATGAAGTTATTCCTCGTGTCGTCCTTTCCTTGCGCTTGTTCGTCCTCGCGTTGTCCGTCTCCACGTCGTCCGTCCTTGCGTCGTTCAGGTTGACAGCTGAATTCCTCTGTTGGTTCAGGGACCTTCCTGCAGTGGCTGGCGTGAACCCACGTTGCTCTCTCAGCGATCTTCACGGCAGTATGTGTTGTCAGGAGCACCTGGAATGGACCTCGCCAACGTTTGGAGTGCCAGTGCTTCCTTCTGAAGTCCTTTATCACCACCCAGTCACCAGGCCTTCTGAAGTCCTTTTATCACCACCCAGTCGCCAGACTGGAAGTCATGAGGTGATGTGAAAACTGGTAGTGGAAGGGCTGATTTCACCTGCTGAGAGATTTGAGAGAGAGTAGAAGATCCAAAATCCCCCTTTTGACACATGGTCCAATCCATGTGTCAATTTGCAAAGTGAGGAAAGAAATGTTAGGACAGGCAAGGTTTGTTATCGGGTCCCCACTACACTGCATACTGCATTGCTGTAAGAGAAGTGGGAATAGAGACTGGAGTTAAAACAATCAAGGGATCAAGGATGGTGGGTTGTAGTGCAGCTCTTTTTGCAGCAGCATCAGCTCTTGCGTTTCCTAGAGAGACAGAATCTGAGTTGTTAGTATGAATAGTGAGAGGGAGTGAACCTGAGACAAGAGTTTCATGATTAGTGACAACAGCAAATCCAACTCTGTTGAGACCAGTTTGTGGGTCGCGGGGAGCAGATCCATCTACAAAAAACAACCAAATCAGGGTTAGTTAATGGAGTTTCTTGTAGATCCAGTCTCGGGGAGCAGACCTGTTGGAGAATAGCAACACAGTTATGTTCTTGTCCATCGTCCGGTGTGGGAAAGAGGGTGGAAGGGTTTAAAACATTGCATAACAAAGGTGTACGCACTGGAGTCATCACAGGGAATAATTACTCCTGTTGCTTTAAGAGACTCAAAGACTGGTGTTATGCCATCGATGGCTTCTTGTTTAAGTGGATATTGAGTCTTGCAAGGTCTAAAGTCTGATTTTGGAGTAATGACAACAGGTTCACAGTCTTTGATGAGGCCAACATCATACTTACTAACAGCCCACAGTGTCTTAGGGACCTCCTGTAGGACTGTAATAGCTGTAGCTTGTTTCAACACAGACAAAAGAAAAGAGACAAACAAACAAAAGAAAAGATTTAGAAGCGCTTTTAGGTACCAGCTGGAATGTTCTTTGAGTGTGCACAATAGATGGTAAACTCTTAGAGTAACACTGCAGTGTAGGTGAAAAAAAATAGATCGATCAGATGTTTGTTGCCAATCGACTGGCGCTCACATGATTTTATAAAAGGGCCCAAATCTTCCCAATTATCTGATGTGTGTTTTGCAAGTGTGATGTGTGGGACTGAATGGTCTATGGTGTACATATCACATTGAGCTGGTGTGAGAGAGACTGATATAGCACATTTGTGCTGTGTCCAATAAATGTGTGTCAGTGTGAGTTTATCGAATCTCTCTCTCAACCAACCTTCCTCATATGGCTCATCAGGTCCTGGTGACACATGAGAGGTACAATGCAGATCCTCTGGTGTCATGAAATCTGTTGTAGCTGTTAAAACTGTTTTTCTAGCTAAAGTAACAAGCTCAGATGCAGTTGATGGTTGCAATTTCCATTGATATGTATATTGTAGGTCTGGGGTGTGGTGAACAAAAGAGTGTGAAAAATTTGGCTCCAGATCGGATAGTCTGTGAACTTTGACACCTTCTGGGGTTGAGATCAGACAAAGGCCTAATTTGCACATCAAGTCCCTGCCCATCAGGTTAATGGGACAGACTTTAGAGAGCAAGAATGCATGTTTGAAGCTTGTATCTGGCTCATCCACACATTTGAGTGGGACAGTAATGTTCTCTCTAATTGTTTGACCTGATGAACCAACAGAGTACACATAATCTCCACTCATTTTTGGTTTTGTAGTGAGTTCTAAAGCTTTTATCACAGAATGTGTGGCTCCTGAGTCAACTAAGAATGTAACATTTTGTTCTGCAATGGTCAGTGTATGTTGTGGAAACTTCTTGAAATGATCAGATGTGTACTGAACATATGTTAGAGCAATTGCATATTTGTTGTCTGAATTCTCAATAGATTGTGTATTAATCTGCTCAGTATGTGTGTGTGAGTGTGGTGCAGTACCTTCTTCCGATCTCACAAGTTGGTTTGGCTTGTCAGCAGGAGTCCATTCCTCTCCGACAACCCCCATCCATTTTCAGTCCAATTTGTCCTTTGGGGTTGATGAGGTGTTTCTGGGACACTCACGTTTCCAATGTCCATGTTGACCACAGAGGGGACAAACATCATGTGGAGGTTTTCCTTCATATCTGTGTCGACCACGTCCTCTTCCTCTATGTTCACGATCTGATTGTTCATGTTCTCGGACTGTGTTATACATGGTCATTGCTGCCATGTGAAGCTGTTTCTGTGTTGTCTCTTCTTTTTTTTTTCCTTGAGAGTATTTGGTCATGGGCGTGTATGGCGGTCTGCGAAGTTCGGACAGGTGTGCATCATTCCAAACAATGCAGGAACTTTTAACGGCTGAGGCAATGTCTGGTTTTAGTCCGCTTAAGAAACAGTCACAAAGATGAATTTCCCACACATCTGGAATATTGTTTAATCCATCAGGTAGTTGAAGGCCACTGTAGGTGTTGAATACCTCTGTCAGGCGAGTGAGGTATTCATCAGGGTTTTCATCGTCCTTTTGCTTGCAGGCAGTGATTTTTTCCATGTTAATTTTTACAGTAAAGGCTTGAATGAATGCATCACCGAGAAGACGGACAACATCTCTATAGTGTGCATTAGACTCATGTTCCCAGATGATGTGCTTACAACGGATGTCAGCATGTGGGAATCTTTGCTCAGCAAACATTTTACCTGATGTTGTTGGGTTGGGCAGATGTTGTGAGGCTGCTGTGATGTCAGCAGAAGTCCATGGATGGAAAACCAACGTTGTACCTTCTGGTCCAGATACTTCAACCATGGGCATGTTGAAGGCTGTATCTTGATTTGGATGACGCAGTCTATGTGCTATTGGAGAAGAGGGGTTGGTTGTAGGGTTCTGTGGTGGCACGTACACATCAGGAGCACAATGAGCTGCTCCTGAACTGGTCTTTTGTTGTGGCATGGTGGAGTCTGTTTCCTTCTTGCTGGGTGTGCAGAGTTGTATGGTGGTGGAGCTGAAGGATGAATAGGTGGGTTGCCGTCAAGGTCTGGATCCAGCTTCAAAGCCGTCAACTGTGGAAACAAAGAAGAAATCTGCGAGTCTGGTGTTCTTTGTGTGTGTGAAATTTGCATTTCATTGGTTTCAACTTTTTTTTTTTTTTTTTTTTTTTTTACATGGAAAAGGTAGTTGTTTTGTGTCTCTACTTCCCTTTCCACATCTGAAAACATTCTTTTTTGACCTTCCATATTTTAAAATTTTCTTACAGAAACCTTATTTTTCCCTCTCATTTCTTGTTCTTTTTCCTTCAGTTTTCTTCTAATATTGAAAATTGGATGGCATCAACTTCTTTGGGACTCCAGCTTCACAGACCTCCAACAACACACAGCAACAGAAATTGGGTTTTCAAAAGGGCCCCATACCTCTTTTAATTTGGATTCTCAGCGCTGGTGTGTTCTTGGTCTACAAAGAGGAGTTTCCGTGGAAGTGTGTTCCATCCACCCGGTCACGAATATGTTTTTAAACTGAGGGATCCCCCTTTGGGAATCCAAAACTCAGCTGTCCAGACATTTTAAATATTTTAAACTTTTATCCCCATATTTCCTTCTCATAACATCCACAATCGGTCCTACCGGAGGTCCAACCTCGACGGAATTTTTACTCCCCATTCCAAATGGAGGTCGTGCACAACTATCACGATACAGACGTCTCTGTAAAGGATCGCTCGTTTCTACAAGCGATAAAGAACCTTGTCGCGTTGTTTGATGCTACAAGCGACAAAAGCAAATCACTTCGTTTTTAAAGGATACAAATGATTGAACAAACCTTGTCACTTCGTTTTGGTTAAAGGAAACAAGTGAGAAGACCTGGTCGCTTTGTCTGTGCTACAAGCGAATGAAAAGCAAATCACTTCGTTTTTTTACGGATACAAGTGATTTAAACAAACCTTGTCACTTCGTTTTGGTTAAAGGAACAAGTGAGAAGACCACCGATTGTGGATATGTGAGAAACGGAAATGTTATGCCAAATTTAAACCAAATTTTTAAAGAAAAGAAATTTAAATGTCAATATTTCAGTGCTCACCAGATGAATTTCGCTGAATTACGTTCGTGGAAATCCCAGCGGCGACGATCCGGGCGTTTGCGGTCAGTCCTCCCTTCTCAGAAAATGATTTTGAGGTTGGAGGCTGGAAAGTTTTTCTTCCAGGATGGCCTGTCACTGTCCGCGTCCCGTCCCAGACGATGCTCGAGGGATCCCACTTCTGACACCAAATTGTTGTGGAAATTTTCCTCTGTTGCTGGTGAAGAATGAAATAGAGACTTCTGCCGGCCGACAAGGTTTTATTTTCTTTGCAAAGAAAAGGTCAATCAACACGCGGCGGTCAAGATGAAGAAAGACCCCGAATATGGGGAGACCTAAACATTTATACCTGAGGGACACCCTTTCACATCCTTTTGTCTGCTGCAGGGGACGGCCCCTCCAGGAAATAATTCAATCAAAGAAATTGATTGCATCCCAATTCACAAAGACAAAAGGATGTGGTATCTTATTCTAAGATGGGGGGGGGTTGGGTGCCCCTGGTGGCTGAAACAAAGGAATTGATTGAATTTACTATTACAGTCCTTTAAACATTTATTCACTCACTTTGTGCTCACAGTTTATTTCTTTATGTTTGTCTTTTTAACATTGTTATAATGATCTTTTTCTATTTTTTACTGTGTTATTTCTTTTGTCTGTCAGCATTTGTTTCTATTTATCTCTTTAAGAGTGTGAGATAGAATGTCGAGTGTGTGTGAGGGTGTGTGGGTGTGTGTGTGTGTGTGTGTGTGTGTGTGTGTGTGTGTAATTCGGCCTGCTCGCACCACCAGCTGGTTAATTGTCCCCTGGTCTGGTCCAGTGGTAATGAGAGTGACTCAATACCAGACAAAAGAGACGGCTTCACTGGGAGACAGCAGCCCATTGGCTGAGCCTGTGACAGCCCCCTCCCCGCATGGGCGCCCCCTGACCGATGCACACCCACCCTCCCACTTCCCACCTCCCCACACACACACACACACACACACACACACACACACACACACACACACACACACACACACCCCCCCCACCCCCTCCACTCTCCTCACTGCCGCTTGTTTTCTCCAACTTGCATGCAGGCCAAAACACACGCTTACTCCTCCATGCCAAGCCCAGTCCAGAGAAGCTAAGAACCCCGGCTGCTCGAGACAAAAACCCAGACCAGCGAGTGAACGACACAGAGGGAAAGAAGAGAGAATCTGGCCATAGCTAATGCTCCTGCCTCTGTTCTAGCTGGAGGAGACCTTCCTGTGGATCTATCAATGACTTCTTTGTTTGGTTTGTTGCAGAGTGCCCCCTCTTTCAGCCCCCTGGAAACAGCCTCCGACCTGCACCAGTAGTAAGTCCATGCCTCCTTCTTATTCGAATACTTGTGCTTTAAATCCTGCGTCCTCCTTCCAGTATGTTGACAATTATTTAAGTCATGTTATGGGGATAAATGCCAGTGAGAGATTTCTCCACCCTGTAGAGCTCGCCCGCCTACTGCGGGGGGACTCCTGCTTCCTGAGGAGATCCTGTTAATAAGGCAAAAAGCTACCAGAACAGTGTGTCCTCTGTCTGTGTTTCATGGTGTTTTTTAGAGGGGTGAGTGGTTGTAGTATGGAGACATGGCTGCTATGTGGTGATTTATTTAAAGACAGCAACCTGGATGTCACTGGGATAGAGGGAAGTCGCCCAGCTGCTGCATAACTTAAAAACCGTTATCTCCTTCTCAATGGGTGTGTGTACAGAACTACGACCAGCAACTGGACTGTGAAAGAGGATGCGAGCTGTTAAAACAAAGCCTATCGAGCCTTTGATCCTTTTTGTTTTTGTCTGATGAGATTGACATCTTCTATTTTTGCTTGTGTAATAAAATGTAAGGTATTTAGGACTGAGCCGTGGTGACTGTCTCGCGCTACACCCAAGGAAAATAAACGTCTCCCTCCATTTCTGCTAAGAACTTTCCATCTGCTACAATCATTATGTCATCATGGCCAAGTATTTCAAAAGAGATTCCCAATCCAACTTTTTAATCCATTGATTCGTTGTTCTTTTTGAAAGGAAGAGGTTCCTGATGAAAGGGTGGTGGAAGTTCACTCAACCAAACCTCAAGTCATAAACTGACTTCCTTCAAAGGCTCATATGTTTATGGCAGGAAGGTTTTTTTCCTCAGGGGTTTGTTTGAAATTAGAGACATTTTAAAGAACCTTCTTTTAAAGATATTGAATGATTATAACATGCAAAACCACATGTTCCAGTAAAGTCAACTTGTGGCAGGTAAATAGATAAACATCACAGCTAACCTGCAGTACTGTCACTTATTCTCTCAGGAAGCATACTGACACCTTCCCAAGAGAGTGTCTTAAATCTTGCATGGCTCTTGTACTGCAGATTTCCTGTATAGCATTTATGTAAAGGAAACCTAGAACCAACATGATTTTAATGGCTCTCTGCAGTCAGCAGCGCACATATTTTTTTCTCACAGCAATGAAAGAGCTTCTTGTTGAATAGTGAACAAGGAGAGTAATGTATCCATACCTTTGTGCAAGCTTGTAAAACTCTGACTTGGCAGCACTGAAGATGTAAAACACATTTTGGAAAATCCATGCCTCTTTCTCCAAACAGTAGTGAAACTGGCTTATATAGCTTTTTTTATTTCACCTGCTGTAGACGATGCAGTAGTCCCTGTCAGTTTAATGAACATGTTTGTATCAGAGTGGGTAACACTTGAGTGGCATGTGAAAGAGCGTAAACCTGAGAGTTGTACAGGTGCATGACAGGAGCTGACGCACCATGTGGGAATGTTCAGAGAATATTTATAGAAATCTCTCCTGTTGGCCTCTCTGGAATGCCAAGATACGTGTGGCAGCCGATGCCTTCTCCCAACATCAGACTCCAGATTTTGCACTTTCTTTCTCAAGTTTGACTTTTTCTGTCTCTGATTATTTTGTCTCCCACAAGTCTGGCAAAGATGGAATTACCTCAAGATATACTAAATAAGAACCATATGACAGCTCATTATCCCCTTTGCGCTCCTCTGTTTATCATAAAAACATGTAACACAACCCCTCTGAATGAATTCGACTGTGTTTAATTAGCTGTCTGCGTTCCTCTCACCGCTGTCTAGCTCCTCAAGCAAGTCTGGACACAGCGAGGTGGAGAAGGACAGTGGATCATCCACGGGCGAGCCTGGGGCTCCAGAATGCGACCGCCATGTTTACAAGAGTGTCCTGGAGGGCGGCGACATTCCCTTGCAAGGTCTACGGGCCCTAAACAAGCGCCAAGGCAGCTCCTCCTCCTCTAAAGGTAGGATATCAGCCACTTTACATATGTGGCCAGTAAAATGGCAGGTTTGTGTATGTTTATGGATGTGGGGGGGCTAGACAGTGCGGCCATTAAAGGTCTTTCCTGCTGAGACAGAACCAATGAGTTACAGACACTGATGTTGGACCGTTCAAAGTGTTAGACAGGGATACATGTGTTTCCGTTTACCTTTCTGTTGGAATCCACATTTTCTTTGCTCCCAGACCTCACAGCATTGGCCAATCACCTCGCAGCATTCATTCGCCCAGCAGCTTTTGATTTATTATTGATGCCATGGATGTTTTCATCAAACGCGTATTGGCCATCTGCTTTGGAAAACTCATGGAGGGAGTGAGGTTGTCTTGCAAAGTTGATGGAAGCTAACCTTGGGGATTTTCCCCTCACTTGCTCCAGTTGTGAGCCGCCAGTCGCTAGGCAGGCTTAGGGCAATACTCCAGAGTGTTCCAGCGCCAGGGAGCAAAGGGCCAGAGAGGGGATGGATGAGGAGGGGACGAGCGAGATAAACAGAGCTCTGCTCCTCACAACTCAGCCAGACAGGGGTGAGATAAACAGGAGGGACACAGAGGGTGGGTAGGCATGAGGAAGTCAGCTGTCAGTGTGAGGTCAGGGGCTGGAATGCTTGCACACATGGCCGGGGAGAGGAGTGCTGGGGGAGGAGATGTAAGGGAAAGAAAGGAAGGGACAGTGACCAGTACATGTGATTACATTACATCTGGGAAGACACATAACAGATGTCCCTTTAGAGACTGTCCATTCAGAGTTCAAGTTTAGTATATTGACTAAATATGAATATTTTAAAAGAGGAATCATTCACGTTAGCAGCCTTTGCGCAAATATATCAGGAAAGTTGTTAACTTTTACAAAGTCAAATTGTGGAACCATGCAGTAAATGGATTTGGCACTCCAGTCAACTGACTAGCACGCTCTTTCATTATCCTACTGCCCAGAGAAATAACCGCTAGAATAAGCCCTAGAAACAAAACACTTATCATGTGTTTCTGTCTTGTGCCTGTGAAATAAAAAAAATATCTGTATTAATCTTTGTGTTTGAAAGAACCGAGCCTGAGGGCTTTTCTCTGGCCAGAACTCTTTAGTTGCCACATGCAGTGGATAAATCCTAGTTTACTTCCTCGTGTGTGTCTTTCTGGTAGATATAAACGTGACAGATGGGTCGCGCATGCTACAAAAGTGTCTCACAGCATGTGAAAGTGTTGTGTCATTTCCCGGTTCCATCTGTAGTGCTATCACGAGCATACTATAGCCAGCAACTGAATATAGCCAGGAAGTGACACACATATTTCTCTTTGAGACAATCATATTTTACTGTGCAGGTTGACTCAGGATACATTTTTTATTTACAACTGTGTGAGGGAGCAGTACATTAACAGCAGTGCCACAGGCCATTTATCACCGCAGCCGCCTGTCTACCTAAAAGTAGAGGAGGAGAATATATGTAGCAGGTTAAAGTGGGACTGGCAGCAGTCATGTGGGAGAACATTTTAACCCTGACATGGGTACAAAATAACAGACAAGATTTGAACAGGTTGTGACTTTTTCTTTGTGTTTTTAACTGATACTGCAGTCAGAGTTAATAATTCCTATATGACCTCCAACATCACATAACATTTCATGGCATATTGCTGTTTTGAACTTTATGTTTCACTTGTTATGTTGCTGTTTACAGTGATATTGATAATGCAAGAATCTGTTAGACAGTAAATATTTCCCCTTGTTCCATTTTGACAAAGCATAATTCTTCACTGCAGTACCATGCTGTTAATATAACAGTCATCTATTACTTGATGCACAGAGCATCAAGTCTGCTTCCTCTTCTCATCTACTTTTGATGGAACTTGGTCTTTACTTTAGAAATGTGCCTGACTATGTTTTAGTGTGTGTGAACCTGTGACCATTGTAATCTAATATGTTGTTTATTCTGTTGTCCTGCATGCTTGCCAGTGGATTATAAAGGTGGGAATGGCTATATAATTTCACCCTGCTCCTCTGTAAATAGTCGATCGGTTCTTGCCAGTAATGCAATAGGTAACCAGTGTAAGAGTATGAAGCCTCTTTCTGCTGCCAAAGCCTGCATACCCCAAATCCTGCCCTCTAAGTTCAAGCCCAAGCTGCTGCCGCCCAGTGGTGATAGTCAGCAAAGCAGGACTAAAGCTGTCAGGCACCCAAAGGCTCACAGCTGTGAGGATCTGTACACGGGGCCAAGTGACACAGACTTTGCTGGAGCAGAGGAAAGGGAGAGCGGGCAACATCCAGACTCAAAGTCCAGCTATGGCACAGAGTGCGTGGACGGCCTCAGGAATGTTTCCCCTGCAATTAGGAGGAGCGCATCAGAGTTTTCCAGCCTGTACAGGAGCATGCATCACATCCAGCGGCCCAGCTCGGCCGGCTGCAGCCCCCAAGGCAGCGTCCGCAGCCTGGCCTCTCTTTTCGAGAAGGCAAAGGGCGAAGAGGGTGAAAGGTCAGAGGGAGAGGACGGGGGTAACATTCCACGGGATGCAGTGTCGTCACGGGTCACAGAGTTTGAAATGATCATCCAGCGGTCCAGCTCTGCACCCAGCCGCTCCTCCTCCCTGCCCACCCTGAACTCCAGCCACAGCCACAGCCCCAACCACAGCACCGCCCACCTCTACATGGCGTCTGCGGTGTCAGCGGAGTCCCTTTTGGTAGCCGACGCAACCCAGACAGATGCCTGCTCCTCGGTGGAGGCAGCGGGCAAGAACTGTGGGGAGGAGGTTCTGTTACCAGGCATTGTGATTGTGGAGGAGGCTGCTTCCTCAGACGATGGACATACTGTCAGGACTGAGTCTCCCTCTAACACTGAGGCTGAGGTTGAGCAGATCTTCAGTAAAAGTACCCCAGACCTGATCCAACAAAATGTCAGTGAATCAAAGAGTCCCTCCGCACTGCTTACAGTGTCCCCCCCACAACACAACCATATCCACCACCACCACCACCACCTCCTGCACCACCTGAACCATCAACTCCTCCTCAAACCCAGCAAATGCAAAGGTTCTTGCCCAGCCTCCTACACCCGCTTCACCACCATCCTTAGGCACGAGAGGCAGCAGGCCACGACCCAACAGGAGAAACCGCCACCTGTGGAGAAGAAGACCACGCTGCCTGGGAACCTCTTCCTCATGGGCCCTGCCCCCTTCAGGTTGCGGAAGAACCTGCAGTCACACCAAACACGGAGGACCGTGTTAGCCACTAAGGTGACGATGGGCACCCAGAGGCCTAGCACTTTGTCTCCTGAGCTCAGACCTCTGATCCCTCAGCGCCTGTCCTCCCTGGAGGTCCTGGAGAGGCTGAGTAACGGGGACGGAAGCAACACTGACCACCTGAGTAACGGGCAGGGCTTGGACGCCAACGGGAACCTACTGCAGCCGCTGGCAGCTCACCGCAGAGGTGGCTATCTCCATCCCTTCACCACTGTCACCCCCCTCTCTCCTCCCTCTGTGGTCACTCATTTATCTCGCCTCTCTCCTCACCTTGTGTCCCTTTTCTCCACAAAGCGACGCCGCCGTCTTCCATCTCTAGTCTGTGTGGTGTGTTTACAAAGTGACAGGGAAGCCTCCCATCTCATTCTGAGTGTGCTGTTTGGTGCTCTCCCATTTCACTGTGAATGAGTATGGTCCCACAAACGCATCAAAACACTTCAGTGACTGTAGGAGGTTCAGGCAGCTTTTGGTAATGTATATATATCTCCTGGTGACATCAGATTTGAGTTGTATGCAAGAGTGCCAGAGCCTGCATAAGCATTACATCGATACAGACTGAATTCATTACGGTGTAAGATTTTTTTATGTCCTACAATTAAATGTCAAATCTTGTCCTTACACAGGCAATGAATTTGAAAGCCTGGTCTTAAACTACAATCCCAGCATTCCTCTGTAATGTTTAAGCAGTATATTTCAATATGACATTGCATACGCTCTCTCAAATTGATGTCTCACCATGTCCGTATCTGTTTTTTTGTTTGTTTTATTTTTTCTGTTTTGGGAACAATTTACATCTGCCATCTTTCATTCTGTCACTATGAAAGGTTTGTTTTAGACAGACAGGATGTTCCCTGTTTTCATTTCTTTTACGTAACAGCCGAATGAAACCTCTATGGTGGTGTGGGGAGCAAATTAAGTCATGAAGATACCTAGGTAATTTAATCAAAATGAAACTTCAGTAAACTAATGGATGCTGGTTGGTCGATCAGTAAAACCATGATGTCATGTTTGTTTTTTGTTTTTTGGGCCAAGATACAGTAGGTTTCATATTTTCTTTCCTGCAGTTGTTTTGTCATGAACACACATTGGATCATTCTGTGTTCATTCCTTTGTGCATGCAGGAATACATTTGGCTTTTTGGATGTGTGTGTGTGCTTTTTATTTTATGGTGTTCATTTAAAGCATGCGTGATTGTATTGATTTAATATTTTTATGATTCTGTTCATTGGAATTGAGGAGTTGACTGCAATATCATCATCTTATCTTTGAATAAGTTTTGTTCTTGAATTGGATTGAGTTTGACAGTGTAAATGCTTCACAGCGTCACCCTCCTGTTTCTGTTTCAGACTCATCCCCAGCACATGGGGAGAGCCAGGATGAAGTGTTGCGGAGGCGTCACGGGGACAAAGAGGTGAATTTCAAACTTTCACAAATTACACCATACCGACAGTGTTTTAGCAAAGCGAGCTGTGCTATGAACGAGAAAATCATATATTATACATAACAAAGAATGTGTCACATGAATAAAAGAGTAGATGAGACCCATATCTGGAGGGAAACAAACAGTTCAGTCTGGTTTCCTGGCAGAAAATCTTGGAGGAGCAGCGACGGCTGAAGCGGGAACAGGAAGAGGCTGACACGGCGTCGAGGCGACACACAGGCATTGTCCCAACGCATCACCAGTTCATCACCAATGAGCGCTTCGGAGACCTGCTCAACATCACAGATAACACAGAGAAGAGGAAATCAGGCATAGAGGTACAATACAGACCCACGTCTTATCCTTCTGTAAGCAGGAAAGAAGACGACAGATGCTTTGTCAGTTTGTGTGGGGGTCAGGCTGTGACGGGGTGACGGGCTTGTCAGCAGGATTTCTGCAGACACAGATGGCTTTCTCCTCTGGGTCAAACATTCAGAGGGTGAGAGCAGTGAGAAAATATGAGCAAAATATGAGCTGTCGAGTTTATCTCAGAATATTTCCAGTTGACTTCATTTCAACAGTGCACACTGCTTACAAGCTTTATATATAGATGTCACTGGTGTTTACCAAGGTGTGCCTGCTCTCTTGGCAGACCAGTCTCAGAGTAAACAGCCCACAGTAGTTTCTTACTGGGAATGCTCCAGAGGACAAGACACCCAGTCAGTCACAAGCACCTCATTCCTGTCATTGCTGTAATATTTATGTTCAGATGGGGCACTGAAAGGACAACTCAGGCAGATTTACAGCTCACAGCAAATTCCAGAAGAACCTTTTCTTCACATATCAGTGACAAAGCCCAGAGAGTATGCAGAAAGTGACAAAGATGTAGGTACAGGAGAGTATTACGTCTTTAGAATAGCTTTCACTGACTCAGTACAATGCCAAGAATAATATGAGTTATGTAATTGCAGTCATTAAATAAGAGTCACCTAACTTTCTTGTTTTTTTATCTACACAGAGAACCCCAGCTATGGCTCGTTTCGACTTCAGAGCAGAAACTCTAAAGTAAGCAGAAATAATCATAGTTTGTATGTGTGGGAAGAATAATGCTATCTATTTATCCATTATGAGTCTCCCAACAGGGACTATTTGTAGTAGGAGTGTTGGGTGTGTTCATGATCCTGTTATGTAAGCAAACTTTTCTGAAGAAATTATTGGCATTTGTTTTAATTTGTAGCTCAGAGGTGGGGTTAGCAAGTGCTGACATTATTCCAAAAGATCATACAATTACAGGAAATGACTGTTTAGAAAAGTAGAATAATGATAATAGATTTACAACTTACCCTTTGTTAAAATGTGAATAAATCCCACCCATTGGATGCTCCAAGCAGATACATTTTCATACTGTGAAATTGTGCTTTCATTTCATGCAAGTAACTCATCTCTCTGGAACATTTGTAGGGAATTGCCGTTTCAGAAAGGAGACATTGTCTACATCATTCGACAGGTGGATCAAAACTGGTATGAAGGGGAACATCATGGAAGAGTTGGTATTTTCCCTCAAAGTTATGTCGAGGTATGTGAGTTCTAATCATCCTCTTCCTCACTCACAGTAATTACTCTTCAAACAAGAGCAACTCGGACAAGTTATTGAAATAATGTTGATTTTTTTTCAGTGTATCTTTACATCTTTTGATATTTCCATAAAATTAAATCTTGTGTATTTCTTAGTTGCAGTTTTAGAGATGTTTTGCATTCTGCTACACAGTGTGACTCATTGTATTTTTCTTGCTATTGCCTTCTTCAGCTCCTTCCCCCCACAGAGAAAGCCCAGCCAAAGAAAAGTGTCCCAGTGCAGGTACTGGAGTACGGAGAAGCTGTCGCCCGCTTCAACTTCAACGGGGACACAGTTGTGGAAATGTCTTTCAGAAAGGTGAGGCGCGGGAATTAATCATTGCAAACTGAAGAACATTAAGTACTTTTATCATTTTGTTAAAAACATTTGTTCACAATATTCTGATCATATAAAATATGTATCTCCAGGGAGAGAGGATAACACTGATACGTAGAGTTGATGAAAACTGGTATGAAGGAAAAATCTCAGGCACCAACCGCCAAGGCATCTTCCCCGTCACGTATGTAGAAGTGCAGAGACGACCCCGCGTCAAAAACGGGGTGGAGTATCCCGACCCTCCTGTCAGCCAGTCTCCACAGCGCAGCACCAATGCTTCTCCACAGGTAAAGAATGACACATTTATGGATGTAGTGATGAGTTGACCCACATTTTCTATTATATCTCTGAATCCAGTTATTCTCTCCTGTGTTCTCCTCGACACCCACCCTTTAATTTATTTATTTTTGTTCAGTGAATATGTCTCATCTTTCGTTTCCTTTTCTTTCTCTCATCTCCTCTTCTTCTCTTTGCTTCCATCTTCCTCTGTTGCTCTTTAAAGCTGTATCGTAATCGCCTGACCACCTCCCCCTTGCCCCTCCCTCGTTCCCCTCGTCGCTCCGTGTCCCCCGAAGTCCATGCTGTCTCCTCTGAGTGGATCTCCCTGACTGTGGGAGGCGGGAGCCCTCCTGCCGCCCCCACCCCTCCCTTGCCGCCGCTGCCCACCGTGTCCTACCGCTGCGGCGAATACCTGCCCCCGCCCTTCTCTGCCAGCCCTGTGCCCCCCATCACTGGCAGCCCATACTGCGTCTCCCCCATGGCTTCCCCAGCTGCCTCCCCTCTTCCTCCGCCTTACCCACCCAGACCCAACTCAACCACTCCCTTCCTCACGTTCACCCCACCTCAGGGGGAGGACTTCCTGCTCTCCCCTCCTTCCTCACGTCTGTCACGCAGCGTGAGCCCCTGTGGCGGGCCGGTGCTGGAGGGCTGGCTGAGGGGGGAGAAGGAGTTGACAGAGGGGGAAGGCGCAGAGGTATCTTCTGCATGGTGTGCGGTGTTGCATCTCAGGCTCACTCTGAAACATGGGCTTTTGGCCACAGTTTGATTCCCTGATATAGATGTTCGATGAAGTACTGAAGCTGACAGTTTGATGTGTGGAAGACATGACTAACTCGTAGATTTGACCTGAAGTTGATTTTAGCCCCATGGAGGGATAAATCTGCTGGTTTAGTGGAGGCAGAATAAGTTCAAACTGCTCACACTGCTCCAGGCTGCAAGTCTGCATGTTTTTGTGTGTGTGCTACTAACACGCAAACGTTTTACAGTGTTTTTTTAAGTGATTGCATAGTGAGTTTCAGATTCCCTAGCTGTAAAGAACTGTAAAAGGAGCTATTGTGCTTGCGTGTCCAGGACTGATCTGAAAGCTCAGGTTTCTTCCTCTTCATAAAATTCAGCATTTGGTTGCATGTTATTGTTGTCCCATGCAGAGGTGTGATGACTTGGATGCCGTTGGAGGCTGAGAGTTTATTTAGGACAGTGACATATTTATTAGTGAGTATTTATAGGTTTCACATGTTGGCTTCTGTTTCAAAAGCTGCTGCGAGGTTGAAATTTCCACCAACAAACAAAATGTAGCCTGACTGTGTCTGACGTATGACCATGTTTACAGCTGGTGGATAGGTGGGGTGATAGAAAGAAAAGCTTTTACTTTGAAATGTCCTAGCTGATTTGATCTTTGACTTTTTGCGTTGCAGTTTGTGAGGAACGAGGCTGATCATCATGGACGGACCTCCAGAAGCCCCGTGATGCTGTTTGACATCCAAGACAACAACAATGTTAACTCATTTGCGGTAAGCTGGTACAGAGTTCTCTTGGACCTCTGCTGAAGATTCACAAAAATAATGTGGAGTTTGTTAAGTCCCTTCATCATCTGTTTCACGTTTTAACCAATCACCTTCAAAGATCCATTTGACCCACATCATCTTTAATTCCCATTATGTCTTCTGTATTTGTGCAACATCTTAAATATGTGAGACATTAGAGGACGATCCTTTCTCTAAAGGAGTAGTTCAACATTTTGTGAAAAAAATGTATTTACTTTCTAAAAGTTAAATGAGAGAAGATAATATCACAATGTTTTTTTCCGCTCTGGATAAAGCTAAGGTAGCAGCTGGTTAGCTTAGCATAGCACAAAGACTTAAAATGGGGTGGGAAACTCACTCAGTTTCTTCCAAAGCTAGTAAAATCCACCTTCCAGCACATCCGGCCCACTAATTAATACGTAATATCTTGTTTGTTTAATGCATGCAACCATCCAACAATAGAGTTGAGGTGCTATGTGCTGCACAATTTCTTGGCACAGTGAGTTTATGGAGTCTACTCATCACCAGTGTTCCCAACTGTTTTGCCCTGTTTTCAGTCTTTATGCTATGGTAAGCTAACCCTGCTGGCTTCAGCTTCATATTACAGATGAGTACATTCATCCAAAATGTTGAACTGTTCCTTTAAGCTGTACCCGTAACTTCCCTTAAATACTGCATGATCACTGTGAATTGTATCCTATAAAAAAGTGAACTAATATGTCATGTTTCCTGTCTACATGTTCTCACTCCGGTGTCTTGCCTTTTCACGCCTTTCCTCCCGGGCTCCTCCAACGTCTCCTCTGCTTTTTCTCCTGGCTTTTAACGGATCACTTCCTTTCCTGCCTTGTTACTCACTGGATCTACCTTCCTGTCCCGCCCTTCGTCCTCCCCACTCCCTCTCTAACTCCTCACCTCCTCACCCATTCAACTTCAACTCGGCCTCTCGGGGCTCTCGTGGGGCTGCTGTCTGTCTTTCTCTGATGACTTCACCTACCACTACTACTACTACTACTACTACTACTACTACTAGGAGGCAGTGTGTAATGAGATATTGAATATTGCTGAGACCTCGGTGAGGTACTGCAGCACCCTGTCCCACCTCCCTCATGACTCTGTCCATAGACTGCACCCCCACCCCAGTAAACAATCTCTCATCATTTCCCAGCAACCCCAGTCCCACAGCAGCAGCCCGGAGCCAAGCCGTCTCAACTGTGGAATGTGAGTAAGATCTGTGTTTCAGTTTCAGTTGTTTTCCTTGTAACGTAGATGACCCACCCTTTCATTTGTAGTGATTTTACATTTTATGTCCTCTCAGCTTTGCAATTTTACCAGTTTGTCTTGTGTCCCCCTCCAGTTTCCAGGCTCTGTACAGCTATGTGCCGCAGAACGAGGACGAGCTGGAGCTGCAGGAGGGAGATCTCGTCAGCGTCATGGAGAAGTGCGATGATGGCTGGTTTGTCGGTATGTGTCGCAGGCCTTGGTATAGATTCCTCAGAGGTGCAGTTACACACGCTGTGTCACATTAATCCATATAGGGTTTCTGCAGAATGACAGCAAAGGAGTTTACGCGTGCAATGTGCATGCTCAGGGCTCCTGGAGAAGTAGAGTCATTTTCAGCATGTCACAATCTTCCATATAGGGTTTCTAAAAAATGACAGCAGATGATAGATGCACAGGCCTTGATTTTAAATATAGCTTAAATAAGTTACTAAAATCAAGGTCATTTTATTTTTTTACTTTCTTTTGCCTGATCCATGTTTCTCTTTCTTTTTCTCTGCAGGAACCTCAAAGAGGACAAAACTGTTTGGGACTTTCCCTGGGAATTACGTGAAGGAGGTGAAACTGTAAAGATATCTAATCTGGCTGTAACACATGGTTGCCTGTCAAGCTTGGGAAGTCATTACTATCGCGCATGGCTGTTGGTTAGCATAGTCATTTAGCCAGGCAAATCCATTTTGTCTGGGAAAGTGATCGGTCGGCCTGAGGTATGTCAAACTGCACGAGGTGGAGACAGAGACAGCTCACTGCCCAGACCTCAGTATGGTGTACACCTTGACCACATTTCACACACACGTCGACAGAATTCGTCCATCACCACATGTTGACTCTATCTGTGAAAACCTACCACAAACTAGCTTTTATTGTACAGATAATAGCTTCCATTTTGTCCATGTAATTTACAGTGCACAAGTGTTTACGTATGCACCTCAGTCTGGAGGCCGGCAGCAGAGCAGTGTATGGATCAAAGAGTGGCTCTTATTACCTGAACTGGACTTTGGAGGATTTAGAATGTATTTTTATGTGATGTCGGGTTGGAGCTGTTTGTCATGAGCTACCTTTCAGGACCCAGAGGTGTTTATCTTCATTAGCAAAGTGTGATGCAAAGCATGCATCTCATGATTCAAAGACATTTTCAGTCGTTTAGACGTTGCCTCCAAAAGAAAATCTTTAGTGTTTGAAACAAACGTATGAAATTAAATGTGTTAGACAATTTTGCTCAGTTTAGATTTGAGAAAATGACTCCCGGAATATAAATACTTTAAGCCTTATGTATGAAGCCCCTTTAGAGACTGGTCTGACATATCTGTTTTGTTTCTGTTACATTTTCTGAATCATCATAAAGTCAGTATTGGCTACTTTTGAAGAGCATTCACAAACAGTGTAACCCAAAAGCTTTACATACCGGTTTAGTATTGCCTTCATTTTCAATTCAAAGGTTGTTATACAACAGTTATTACACATTATCATGTGCATGACGAGAAACTCAAATGTTGAAGTGTGCTGTAAGCTTCTCTTTTTCTAAGTTACCACAGCAAACACAAATCCACAATCCACATGTTGCATGTCTGATAAAACTGAAGAGAAACTGTGTATATGCACATCTTATATTTTCACAAACTATTTATTTGTCTTTTTTCTTACCTCTTCTGTCATATCAGAAGTAAACTGTGTTTGCTGATGTCTGATGACTGTAAGGTAGCTGGTGGTAGACGCTTGGCTCCAGCGTAACCACAGGACAGGCGTGGTAGCACTTAACTTCCTGTTTGGACTTTTAGGGAGATCCCACCTAACAAGATAATAGTATATTAATCAGCGATGACACAAAAAGCTATTTAATGTGTTAAGTAAAGCCAACAACGTGTCTTAGAAGATAATCAGTTATTTTTAAGCGCATATTGAGATTTTAACCATGCCCTTATTGACAAGATAGTATGTTTTAGCCATGTAAATGTGTACAGAAAACTTTAAGAGGCCTTCCAAAAATGGCTACATATTTTCATATGTAATGACTACAACTTGGGCTATACAGTTAGTTGAATGATTTAAATCAGCATGCACTGTTAAATCAATAAGAGATTGACAAATCAAATCGGAGCATGAAACACTGTCCCTGTATTTGCCACCTTTAGCTTAAAGAAAACAGAAGTGATGGTGACAGGGTGAACTGTCTGCTCTTTGAGCTTCAGTAGCTCCCTGATGGAGGACGGCTTTGAATTCTATCAGAGCATCAGAGCAGTCTTCCTTCGAGTACAGAGCTCCCACATCTCAAGATCCTTGTAACAGACACCACACGTCAGATTATATCCTCTCCACGCGCAGATTGAAAGATGATAGCTATTGTTTTTCCTTGCTTGTGTCTTTTCATCAAATTCCACGTTGTCATCAACCGCTACACTGTGCTCATCAATCCTCTGCAGAGCTGTCAAATAATACTTGCAAATAGTACCCAGTGCTTGTTGTGACCTGCTCGAACTGGCAGATGGATGCAGTTTATAAGGCAATCGCTGAAGAAGTATTCAAGTCAGTTTATAACAGGAGGACTGATGTAGCGAGCTATCTGATGCTCCAAGTATGATCCTATTCCCAGTCTACACATTTCTAATCAACTGATGCCAGACTATCAGTGGGCCTACCTTTTAGTATAACTCTTTATGATCGCCTACAAAATCAAAAACATAATGTGAAGGATTAAAAGATAAAACTCTCACTAGATCTAAAAGTGTATGTTTACTATATCTTTGTTTTTTTCTGTGTCTGAATGTGTTAGCTACAGTTGTGCAGTGATGATGAACATTGACCTATTTGGAACGTGGTTTGAAGCTGTGTGTGGCTACCACATAAGTGATTTATGAAGTTTAATAACTGATGAAGTACATTAGTTTAACGAAACTCAGTAGCAATCAGTGTTTCATCCTCTCTGACGTTCGCTGTCGAGACAAAATCAGGAGCTTCTTCCTGTGCAGATCACCTCCGACAACTTAGCCAACATCAGCAAGGGAATGTTTTCTCAATATCTCAACATCACATTATAGGTTTGCCTGTGTAGCACTGATATAATATTCAGGTATTTTGTTACACCACAAAAGCATGTTTTTTCCCTCCACTGCTGGCTAAACATTTTTGTTCCTGTGTGACTCCAGCGCTGCATGAATGTGCTGATTGGTCGACCTGTAGGCTTTTCTTCCCAGACAGAACAAAAAGCGAGAGGTTGGCTCCATCTCCACAACACACTGTATGATGGACAAAACAATCACTCATTTAGTCATAACACAACTCACTTTAGGTTGTTTTCTGTGATACCGTGCTCCATAAAACATCACAGGATGTATGAATGTATGAATATATGAATGTGGCCAATGCACACATAATATGTAAAAAACAAAAGAAACGTCTGAATTTTCATCTTGAGTGAACGTGCAGACTTTTGCGCAGCGTGGATTGTAGAGAAGGATTGTAAATATGTAAAATAAAAAATAGTCTGCGAGTGATGGGAGCGTCAGATTGAGCTTTCCGTCTCTTGCAGCAGTTTATTTACCTGAAGGATTTTTCTTTTTCTTTTTTTTTGTTTGGCAAAGCACAGAGCGGAGTGTTACAGAGCACAGGAAGTTTGACGCATATGAACATTACGCTGCCATTTGTGAGGATCATAATGCCTTATGTTAGATGCAAAACCGTGCCTCATTTTCATTTATTGTTTTTTTTTTTTTTTTTTTTTTGGGAGTATCACTGAAATGTATCCATGACATATTTAATGTAACTATGGTTTTCCCGTTAGTCCTAGTCTCTGTGATGGGAGAACATTTACTAAGAACTTGTCAGTTGTGCAAGTACCTAAAAGTGTGACACAATGCTTTAACTTAATGATTAATAATCATAAGCAAGAATGGACTAGTTTGATGAGACACAACCTGCAACAGGTTTGGTTTGTTTGCTTCAATTTGCAGTGCTGTTACATTGACAATATTAAAATAAAGATACTATACACTGCTGTGACTTCGGTATTATGCAATATTTAATAAACCATTTAAACCACTTGGTGTGTTACCTGTTTTGATTTCATGCAAAGATCTGAACCACATCAGAGAATTTTTTTAAACCATTAAGGTGATTTGGTGTATTAATCATCTCTGTCAGTGGAGTAAAGTCTTGCAGCAGCACAAAGGTTTATGTGTGTATTTAAAGGCTCATGCCGTGCAGCTGAGCAGATGCAAATTCATGTGAGCCAAAGGTGGAGCAGTTTGTCTCTGGGTTGAACTGCATGTTGTTATCTGATGATCTTTTTTTAATTTAGCACATCGGTTAGGTCACACCCTCGACACTTTTTCAGATTAACACTACAGGGGTGAAAGAAGCCAGTGGATAAATGTGAGAGGATAACTTCTGTGTTGGCTGCTGTGTGAGGCCTTTAAAGCAACAGTGTGGATAAAATCCCATTAGGGTGCTGATGTTGACAGATGTGTTTTTACAGCCTAAACACTCAGGAGCAGAAGTACTTTCTCTTGACTTGATCTTCTACACTGTGAGTGCTTCACTCTGAGGCAAACACTTTCAAAGACTTCACTGGCATGACTGAAGGCCTTTTAAGGATGCATGTAAACCCCACAAGAAAGGACGTGTTTCATTCAGTCTGTCTGCCTGGAGCGTTTTCTCTCCACTTTCAGCAGAGATCCTCGAACAGGAATCCAACTTTTGGGAGCGGCACATTCCACATCCTGGGATTTAGCTCTACCATAAATGGTAAGCCTGCATATAACGCGGTGACGTACCGGCAGGCCGACATCCCTAAAACAAACAGTGGAGCTCATCTGAGAGAGCCAAAAAGAGAAGAGGGATCACTCTGCTTTCAAAGTATTTTTATTGAGGTGAAAAGTTAACTCGATATGACCATCAGAGGCCATCTATTAAAATAGTTTAAGCTACATTTAATTTACCATCTATCATGTAATTGATCTTTCACGTGTTTTGAATGGTTGGTATTTTGTAGTTTGTTAGCTCCCTGGCTTCAGTGTGACAGAATCAACTCCAAATACACAATTTATTCTCTCACAAAGAGTCATTCCAGACTGGATCTGAGGTGCAAGAAGATGCCAAATATGCAATTTCAAAACCTTGTTTGTCCCTGTTGTTGCTCTAGATGCACATGGATGTTTAAGTGAGAAATAACACACACATGTCCACACCATGTTCTTTATCGGGACACAACAAACACAAGGTTGGGAGTCGTGCTTGTGCCTGTTTGAAGGATGAGTTGAATAGGATACTATATTTTTCTAATTATCAACAAATCCCATGAAAAGCCTCTCAAAAGTCTCTCACTTTTGGACTTCCGTACAGTTTCTGTGAGCCCATTCACTGCAACTGAAGATGTGAATCTTTGCAAATGTATTGTATTGACTTAAAAATGTACTGGTTTAACTGGGCACTGCACTTTTTAGCAAGTGTTACTTAGACAGGAGTAAGTAAATAAATAAACTGTGGATTAATGCACGTTTGGTGTGC
This sequence comes from Argyrosomus regius, assembly GCA_946959425.1. Classification (NCBI taxonomy): domain Eukaryota; kingdom Metazoa; phylum Chordata; class Actinopteri; family Sciaenidae; genus Argyrosomus; species Argyrosomus regius. The sequence goes on from OX336894.1 coordinate 20,635,331, forward strand.
AGGTAAATATTTAGAGTAGCAGCAAAACAAATAAAACAAAATATCAAGTAGCGTGTATGTTTATTGTATGGTGGGAACTGTCACAGTGTGTTTTTAATTAATCAATAAACCTTTTTCACAGCAGCCATTTTGACATTAAATGCTAGGGTCAACACAGGTGTTATCAATGATACTAATTAAGGCTCAGTTCCATTTAGAGACTTTCCAGTGAGCCAACATGCAGCACCAACATGCACCACAGCAGCACCCTGACTCTGTTTGACCTGAATGGAACTGGACCTTAATTAGTATCAAGATAGTGTCAAGATAGCTGCTATTAAAAGACAAACACAGTATATAAAAGCGGTGGTCGTGGCTCCTATTGTTACTAGACCTGCTGTTCTGACTCTGACCATCATAGTACATCCCTGTCTGGATGCTCGGTCCCCACACACACCTGACGGAGTGATCCGTTTTGTCAATACACGATCTGCGTGCTCTCACTTATCAGCGTGGAAACTTTAAAATCTATTCGTCTGACTGTAACCTGAGGGTCCACCCCCTCCTCTAATGCTGCCGAGCTGTGCCCAGGCTCAAACTTCTGACTATCGATCACTGCACATGTCACAGTCAGTAGGAAGTGAGCTGGAGGTCTGAGACACATCTCTAAACACGCACAGTCGATTGTTAAACCAACTTTAACGCCATGCCTCTGCGGGTAGTCGTGCAGGGTCCCGGACCCTGGGGATTCAGGCTGGTTGGGGGAAAGGACTTCGACCAGCCGCTGACTATTTCCCGGGTAAGCTTCACTGTTAGCCGCTATTATAGTTCAGGGTAACCACACCTGGGCTTGTTCCGACGAAACTTTCCCTTCTCGTTGTTTCCTCCTTTAACTTTACTGAGGACAGACTGACAGAGACCTGTTAACGTTAGTTAGCTCATGCTAGCTGATATCACTTTAATTTAACTAACGTTAGCTGCTTTCGTTACAGTGTCGGTGTGTTGTCACTGTTTCTTTTATTTTCAGCTATTGTACCATTATAACCTGTTGTCTATTGTTTTACATCGACCAGTTTATATTGCTACATACAAATGAGACACGATGATGAATATTTATGTTATTAGAGATGTGTTTCTGGTGGTTAATTATGTTTTTATGTAGCTAACTGTTAACTTTAGTGTACAGGTTAAACGACAGGCCACATATCGGTATTTAATCATGTCCACTTATGTACTCGAGCTGCCATATTTGCTCTCTACGAGTCCCAACTTCAAATTAAAAGCCTAACATAGAGGAGGAAAAAGCCCTAATCTGTACTTTATTTTGACAAGTCCCACTTCGACTAAGCTGACATCTTTTACAGCCCATTGTGCTCATTTAAAACAGCAGGTCTTCACAGTTGTTTTACAGTGTGTCAGTAATGAATCAGAATATGACTCTCTGCTGTGTACTTTGCCTGAGTGGAGGCTGCCGTTCCTGTTGTAAATGTTGTTACAGTGGTCAAATCCACTCCACCCATGGAAAAGTGATTAGGAATTCCTGGACTGTGCCAGACTCTCTCGCTCTCTCTCTCTCTCTCTCAGCTTCCAGTCTTTATCTTCAACAGTGTGTCTGCCCCCGAGGCAGCTCTCAGCCTGAGCTGACTGAAAACACCTCGCTGCAAGTGGCTTTGCCTGTGTGTACTGTAAATAATGAAATCTGTGGAAAAGTCCTTGAAGGTCACAGTTAAACAATACAGCAGTAGAATGTAGCTCTGGATAGGAAAGGATGTTTTCACTTGTTTCAAGTGGTGTTTTCCACATATTCAACTAGTTAGTTCATTCGTAAGTGGTGTTTATTTTAAAGAATAGAAATTGATTCTTTTAGACATAGCCCTTGCCTCTGTATTTGTGAAATACATTAAAACTGTATAATCCAAACTCACACAGTCCAAAACATTTATCAATTACCTCTCCTGTGTCGTAGGTCACCCCCGGGAGCAAAGCTGCCCAGGCCAACCTGTGCATCGGAGACATGATCTTGTCTATCGATGGAGAAACCACAGAGAACATGACTCACTTGGAAGCGCAGAACAAAATCAAGGGGTGCTTAGAGGAGATGGTGCTCTCCATAGACAGGTAGGTTGTACCTACATGTGTTATAGTCTGATCCGCATAGCCGCGGGCCTGAAAAACACCGAGTAATCCGATACGACTCAGCCGCAATCCAGGTGTTCAGGGAGTGACGTTGCGTTTATTCGTGGTTTGTTAAAGAGCAAGTCTGTCTTTTGTTTCGGGGGAATCTTTAGTTTGTGAAGTGTGAAGTGTATGTGTGAGCTGTGTTGTAATTCTGTGTCACGTTGGCGTCTCACATCGTAACTCTCTGTTAACGGATGATTTCATGCAGAAGCGATGTTGAAATTGAGTCAACAGGCAAGTTGAAGCAAATATGTTTGTTCAAATTAAGGGGGAATTTGTTGCGCAGAGTGAGGTAAACTGTCGAGGAAGCCAAGCAAAAGAACATAAATGCAGCGGGGGGTCTGTAACATTCAAAGACACAGGCATGATATCATGTTTATGTGTCTCAGGAAAAAACACGAGAAACCACAAAAAAAGTCATTCTATTTAAAGCCAGTATGTGTGCAATTACTTTGTGATTTCAGTATTTTCCAGCTGTGTTTTTAAAGAAGGCTTCTTGTGCTTCCTCTTTTCTGCAGGTCAGAAACTAAACTATGGTCACCGCTTTCATCTGAGGAAGGGAGGACACATCCATACAAGATGAATCTTGCATCAGAGCCCAAGGTGTGTGTCTGCTGTCTCAACATAAAAGCTGGATGTAGTGACTTAAGCTTTTAAAATAACTCTCTCTATACGCTGAAATGGGGGAAGTCCCATTCACAGGTAGCCATACAGTTTCTGGAAGCCTGCACGTTCCTTTCCCATTGCACCCACAAAGACTTGTGGGTTTTTTTTTTGTTTTTTTTTGCTCAATACTGCCAACGATGAAGTCATTGTTTACTTCCTAACAGGAGGTTTCCTAGGAGACGGTAGTTTATCAGCCAAGGTCTGACGTAAGCCTCTGTTCCTGCCCCCTGACTGGAAAGTTGAGGCCAAAGCGTGAATTCATGTAGGAAATGTTGTGACGTGTCTCAGTCTTTGGTGTGTTTCACAGATGTTGTGCATTTTTCACACACACACAAAAACACGTGTTTGTCTGGAGTGTGTCACTTTGATGCCCCTTCACTGTTTTAGGCCATTATAACATTGGTGAATGCTAGTGTTGCCAGTTTTTTTTTTTGTGTAAGTTTACTTGCTTGCAGAGACTCTGGGGTATTCTGCAATTTAAATGTCAGATGCTTGAAGCATGAGCTATATTTGGAGTCATTTCTGTGTTCCCACTGTGAAGCATGAGCTAGATTTGGTGGTATTTATGTGCCCACTTTGATGGCATGCCAGTGTCATGATGTGATTGTTTTTAATGACCGTTAGCTATAATTAGGGCGTAATCCATAGTCATACATTATCCTGTGAAATTATGTGTGACTTTGAGTCAAACTAGAACAGCAGTTGAAGAAGCAAATAAGAATTATTTTGATGTTTTCAGTTGAACTTTATTTCCGAGTTTCAGTTTTCAAACTGTGGGGTTGCAACATCATTGAGTTTATTGTTGAAAACGCTCTCAAGTGTTGAGTAACCCACAGGATATCAGCTGCATGCAAGCTCATAAAAGATTAAGAGTTCATCTGAAGTCATCAAAAGCTGACCACTGTTGCATCCGGTTTGCTCTGCGAGTGCTGCATGTTTTATACCTCATGCGAGTCATTTCACAAACACTCCTTTTTGCTTTGTTACTCACAAAAAGCTTCAACAGTCTTTAAAATTTCACATTCATCATTACAGGAGGTGAAACACATCGGCTCAACCCACAACAGGAGTGCTCTGCCGTTCACTGGTTTTGGCTCCAAAGTTGTGACTAACCAGTACAACAACCCCTCTGGTCTGTACTCCTCAGAGAACATCAAGGACTTCAACTCAGCTGTGGACGAAGTCAAAACCATGACTACATCTAATGAGCCCGACAGCAAGTAAGATCAGCCTAAAATGACACCACTTAGGTCCTATCTGAGTTGACACATAATAAAATCATTATTTTTGATTTACTACATTAATAAAGTAATGATTGTTGCTTTTAGATAACATTATTTAAACTTGAGGATTGATGCGTTGTCTCACAAAGTTTGCCCAGACAGTTCTTGGGTTTGGGCGTCATCACTAAGCATAGACCAAAATTTGACACAGTGATTTTTGATGGAAAAGTGGTTATCACTTCTACAGCAACGTCAACAGTATCTTAACTGCATTTCAAGAAAACAAAACAAAAATGTAATCCAACACTTTTTTGTTTTGGCTCCAATTCTTCATGAGAAGTAAAAGATGTGTGTCATGAGGGTGAAGTCATGACTCGCCCTACTCTGCCTCTAACTGACTTAACCTGATATTCCAATCAATGCAACATGTACTTATCTAAACTAATCAGAGGTGGGTCATGAGTTTGCCCTCCTGGGTAAATTGGGTATCTGTAGCTCTCTGTGAAATGTCCCTAGTTGAGTGCCTAATCTTTTTTTTTTAAAGATAAAATTTCACATTTTAGAGTGGCCTTTTATTGTGACCAGTTCAAGGTACACCTCTGTCACAGTCATGCTGCTTAATCAGCATGTTGATATGCCACACCTGTCTGGTGGATGGATTATTGTGACAGAGAAGAAGCACTCACACAGATTTAAACCAATTTGTGAAGAAAATTTGAGAGACGAACCTTTTGTGTGCAGAGACTTCTCAGATCAAGTTGTGAAAAACACTTTTTGTAATGTGAAATTCTATATCTAATCTTAAAAGATGGAATCTTAGTAAATCTAAGAAACCTCTCAGGTCACTGGTTGGTTTGTTTCTAACTGTTGGAATGAGTTGATTCTCAGCTAAAATGTAACTTTCAGGTTTATGGTCAGCTCCCAAAAGGCTGCGTGACAGACTCTATGTCTTTACAAGTCATTGAACTTTTACAGCCGTGCTCTTTGTGTATCAACGTCAGGGATAATGAAAATGAAGTGTCTATTGTTTGGTTTGCATCCTGTGACTCCTGCAGACATGTTGAAATGTACACACTTGCTTTGTAGAGCTCCATCAGACCCATCGCAGGCAGGCAAGCGGCCACCTGTAGCAGCAGACTCAGAGGTTTACAAGATGCTACAGGAGAACCAAGAGTCTGATGAGCCTCCTCGACAGTCGGCTTCATTCAAAGTGCTTCAGGAAATTCTCGAGACAGGTATGGATCCCAGTTATTGCACACACTTCTTCAAAGGGTAGTCAAGGATCATTCCTGATGAAAATAACCTGTGAAACCACAAAGTATTTTAAGATTGTTTATCTGTGTGTGTTTGTAGGTGACTCTGATAAACCATCAGGGTTCAGGAGTGTGAAAGCACCCTCAACAAAGATTGGATCATCTGTGGGGAACACAGACAAATTACCCGTCTGTGACAAATGCGGATCTGGGATTGTGTAAGTATTTTATGATTCCTCTGAACTGTTTTACAGATAATGTTCTACACCACAGAGGAAGTGTACCAGAGCCTTTTATGGCTTCATCTGAATCCAAACCTCGAGCTTCAGCCTGGATCTGCGTTCAGTTCTCCACTCAGCAGATTCAGTAAAACCAGCTGTTGATCTCAGAGCTCAGGTTTTTTTTTTTCCACATTGTGACAAAATGTTGTGACGCAACACAAAGGGCCCTGGAGTGGTGTTGTTTCTGTTTAGAGTTTGTCTCCACCTTGTGGCTGAATTTAGTTAAGACCACAGGACAAACTGGTTGACAGTATATTCCCCCTGAAACCTATTCTAGACAAGTTTTACTTCATTTGAGGGGACTTTTCTGTCCAGGATTCAGTATCTCTTCAAATCTGTGACAAATGTTTTTCAACAGTCTAGTTAAGATCCATTTACTAACTTAACCTTTTTAAATATAGGGTTGTAGGTTTTTGTAGTTTAGTTATTTAGAGATTATAAATATAAAATGATGGGTTACAAAATATGAACATAATGTTTAGTCTACTTTAATGCTGGATGTGTTGTCTTGTGAAATCCTGTCCAATAGACTGTGCTAGTTTAAAATTATTATAGAAAAATTATATCAAATCTGGTTCACGTCTCATTTTCTCTACAGACCACACAAATATTACCTTGCATAGTTAACAGTCTATAAAAACAGTATGACATCATAGTATTATGACAATATAGGGCTCCTGTAGCTTAGTGGTTAAGCCACTCATCATGAAGTACTGTTTCTGTCTGGCTGGGATGTTTGTTGCATCTCTCTCCCACGTGTCATTTCCCTCTACTGTCTGTAATAAAGGTATAAATGTGCCAAAATGTTGAAGAGGGCAAATGTGTGTTGAGACCCCGCTCACATTGTGTGTGTATTTCTGCTCTGGTGCAGTTTTTTAGTTTGTGCCATTTGGTTTGAATTGAACGTCCCAGGAAAAGAATTTAGTGGCATCTAGTGATGTTGTTTCTGATTGCAAGCCCTTCGCCTCGTCCTCTCCTTTTTTTTTCTGTGAAGGAGAAACTACAGTAGCTGAAAAGAGTGAAAAATGTCCATTCTGGGCTGCTGTAGAAAGATGGCAGTTCAACATAGTGGTCTTTGTGGAAACTTTTGGATTATACACTAATGAGAACATAGTTATGCATATTATATTTAATTTCTGTCATATTCTGTGAATAGAGCCCCATAAATCTGACACACTGGACCTTTTTTAAGAGAAATCTTAACACTCAAGCACACAATCATGTTTTAGTCAATAGCTTCCAGCTTTGTGACTGTAGTTGCACGAAGCCAGGCCCATAAAGAAATGACTTTCTGTTTTTGATGTGGAAGAACTTGACTGGCCTGCACAGAGCCCTGACTTCAACTCCATCCAACACCATTTAGGATGAACTGGAACACCAGTGTCCATGTTGGACATCACTAATGCTCTCGTGGCTGGATGGAAATAAATCCTTGCAGCTGGGTTCAGAAATCTTGTGGAAAACCTTTACAGTGCACATACCCTAGTAAACTGATCCAAATGATTTCAATCCAGTTCATGAATTAGTGTCCTGACAAACTACAGAATTTCTTTATTTTAAGTTTATTGTGATGTTTCTATTTCTTTCTTTTTCAGTGGGATGGTGGTAAAGCTGAGGGACAAGTTCCGTCACCCCGAGTGCTACACCTGCACAGACTGCGACGTCAGCCTAAAAAATAAGGGACATTTCTTTGTGGAGGACCAGATCTACTGTGAGAAGCACGCACGCGAGCGAATGACTCCTCCTGAGGGCTACGACGTGGTCACCGTCTTCCCCAAGTAGAGCGCTCACTGGGCTCGGCCTCGGACTGCATGACACGATGGGACACCATGACATAGTCAAAGAGATCGCAACATTTAGCGCATGTTACTCCTACGACTATAAAATGGTTTTACCTTACATTATGCTTCAGTACAGTCACTGGGAGGCAGGACAGTAAAAAAAAACACATCTTTCATCTCTGGAAGTGTCGATTTGCACATTAACTTTGGCACCTAGGAAAGGAAAATTGATGAATATTATGAGATGATGGCATTCATTTTTTTCTCTCCCTAAAACATAGTTTTGCATTTGATTGAGAGCCACTGTGTTAATGTAATATTTGTCTTTGTAAATGTTCATTATTCTGAATCATGGAAACAACAGGAAGCCAGACTACTTTTTCACCACAGGAGACATGATTTTTTTTTTTTTTTACAGTTTTTATTAAATAAATAAACCTACTTTTATGCAGCAGAAATATCTCAAACACATTTGAATAACATCACCAAATAAATATTTTAGCTTAAATGAATTATGTCGTCTTCCTCAATCATTGATTGTGCTTTAGTAAAAGTGGGATTGTAAGAGTGCAACATGGTCATGAAATCACATTTGAAAACAGTAAGTCTCAGATGACATAACTCCTTACTTTGGGAAGTACTTCATCTTTTAAACAGTAGTTTTGAACTGATTCTATTTTTAAAAAGCAAAATTCACACTGAAGGTAGAAAAAGTAGCTGCACTGCTCTGTATGGGCAAAAGCATGTTGGGTTTTTGGTCAAATGAGTATTCAACCATCAGTGATGAATATGTTTTTCAACCCACAGAGTCAGAGCGGCAGCACCATACAGATTCATAAAGACTTCCTCACAGAAAGATGACGTTCATGAAAAGTCAACAGTGTTTTTGAGATCATTTTCACCACAGAATGACTTGAAATAAAAAGTAACACTGGATTGATCTCTTGATAAAATCTTGCAGTTCATTTCATGAGCTGAAGTGTAACAGTTTCTTTGGTCAAAGTCAGCTGAGATCACACAACCAGACTTTGCGGGTGATGCTGCGTCCCACTCCGCAGATGAAACACTTGTTGGGCTGCTCAGCTCTGATCCCACCGCGAGGTATTCCGGCGTGTGTCCGTGTTGGTCGGCCATGCGCAGAGTCTCGGTCAGAGCCCAGATGTAGTTGTGTGCAAAGCGCAGAGTTTCGATCTTGGTCAGCTTCGTGTCATCGGGCAGCGCTGGCAGGATGCTTCTCAGCGCGTCCAGAGCTGAGTTCAGGTTGTGCATCCTGTGGCGCTCTCTGTCGTTTGCTTTCACTCTGCGCCTGCCGCGCTGTCCAGACTTGTTACATCTGGTTCTGTGTTTTAAAGTTTTCAATGAGGAGGTTTCCCCTCCGATAACAATCAGTGGTTTACGAGGCGAAAGTTCACCTGGGTGGCCGGCTTCATTCACGGGCTGGCGAACAGAAAACCTGGTGAGCGTCACTGAGTCTCTGGATGTGCGCAGGTCACTGGGGGCGCACAGTACTTTAGGAGACATCCTGTATAAATATAAGTTAAATATCATCAAAACTCTGATGGAGCACAAATTAAAAGAGCATTCACCTCTATTTCATTTCTTTATACTCTAGATATAGAGAGAATAAGAACACATTTTTATTTTTGTAGCTTTAGAGACAAAAAAAAAATACATTCTCCTAATTTCCCCATAAACCTATAACATAATAACTGCAGATCAAACAGCAGATAAAAGGTGGACGGATGGATGGATGTATTTGTACTTACTTGACAGGTGATGCTCGGGTGGAGAGACAGCGAGTCGTCCTTGTTAATCCTCTCTCGTAGCTGGAGGCTGCAGACACTGTAAATGTGCAGCTGACAGTGAGGGATGGATGCGCATCTCTGTTATTTTATATGGCCTTTATCTTATCTTTTTGCGCGGTGAGCGCCTGAATCAACAGCGCCTGTCAAGTGACCAATCAGCGTGCAGGCAGCGCGTCCTTCACCCTCTCCCCCCTCTCTGTCTCGTTCTTCACTGTGCGTATTTCTTTGTGTATTCTTTGTAAGTTTCAATCAAATACATGCATGTGGTATTCCAAGTGCCACATATGCCAAGTATGCCAAATTAATTATAACCATATTTGATAACCAGACTGTGATCAAACTTTATTTTTCCAGTAGAACGAATATCAAGTTCAAGTCTGTCTGGAAGCAATATTTTAAAACCAGGGACCACTGCTAGGTCTGAGCTGCTTCTTTGGGTATCTAGTATAACTGTTTCTTAAATAGTTATAACATTTTGTCAGCCATGCAGCCATTACTCCATATTGCTACGTATTTGTAGCAATTTGGGAGTTTTATCCCCAGCCCAGTGAGGACACACATGCTTTCTGATTGTCACTCAGAACCCAAGCTGCATTTTTTTGTCATTTAGATTTCAGCCAGAGTGTAGGAGCAAATGTTCAAGGAATACAAGAAAACGCACTGACATAATAAATATATGATATAAATATGTGTATCTCCTTTTTACGCATAGAAATTCTTCATCCATAACTAAACTCTATGATCTTGTACACGAGTACATGATCTTGTAACACGACACATGTTCAGCTCTTTTGGAAGCTCTCAAGGCCGGTCAGCAGTAACAATGTCTCCATATAAATAAAGAGATGCTGGCCTGGTTGTCGTATTTGTTGTGCGCCATGGAATCGCGTGGAATATTTAACATAACACCATATTTCTTCCCAGAAACTGTTTTTCACTTTCTTGTTTGTTTGGGGTTTTTTTTTGTTTGTTTGTTTTTGTTTTTGTTTTTTTGCACGAGGTGTGAGTTTGCTTTTGCAAATCAAAGCTCTCTCTTTAAGGATACCTGTAATGCCAAACTGTACGCACTCTAAATATTGGCACATTCCATGCAGGGTACGTAGTGGTCATGGTAACTCGGCAAACTGGCTTCAAAAATTTACTTCGAGTGCACCACAGTGTTTAAAACTGAGGTGGAAACAACAGCATCTCCGCGTTTATTTTCAATTAAAGTGTTTATTGTTAAATGTGCCATTGCGTATTTTGGATTGTGCGCATATCACATGACCTGCAATGACTGGCATTAAAGAACTTTAAGCTGCTGAGTAAGTTGATCCTGAAGTGTTGCCAAAGATTATTTTAATGAGTAACTCACGCCTTTATTAGCTCAGAAAAACTGAACTATATACAAGGAAAATGACATTTTTAATGGCACATTTGTTTGAATAAACATTTGCTTAATGCGTTAGAGCGCAAAGCTCCGGTGGTTGGACAAAGACAATTACGCATGGGGCCACTTAACAAAGAGTATATGAGAGAGTCAAACCTGTTGTGTGAACTGATAGTACAAAGGTTCTTGTTGTGTGTCACAACAATAAAAGCTCGATTTCTTCTGTAGTGTCACCCTATATGTGTGCGCTATGACATCTCCAAAAACATGTCCACTATCGCCAAAACTCAGTGGCGCATTAGATTTTTACAATATAACTTTACTTTTGAAAAGTTAAAGATTAGTAAAATATGTCAACAGCATGCAGACAGGTTTCAGCTCCAGTGAGGGGGAGAGGGGGAGTGTGGCAGAGCTCAAACATGATTTACAATTGCCAACAAAGGATCACAAAAAGCTCTCCTTAACTTTCTGTCTAAATATGTGTTTTGGGAACAATCTGATAACCATATGCTTTCAATAAACTGGACAAATACACTAGTGAGATACGAGATGGTGCCTTGCTGTTATAAAAGGCACGAAAAGTCTAAAGTAAACTGAATATTACCACTTTACAAATAATCATTGATGCCAAATCCATATTCGGATATCATGGACAGGTGTGGGTTTGAAGTTGTCAGTGTCTCTCCTTGATTTTTATCAGCGTGCTGTAGTGTCCTGCTTGTTATGCAAAGTATAGGCAAACATAAGCGCCCAGTTGCTGTGGAAATAGCAGATATCGGAGCAGACTTGGTACGAAAAGTGATTTAACAATATTTAACAATAAACTGAGCAAGCTCCAGAGCAGGTGATACCTGCCCGATGCTCCTGATTAATACTTCCTCTACTACTTCACTTTACGGTCTCTTTTGCTTATTTATTAAACGAAATCTATTTATTATTATTTTAGCAAACAGAGGTACCAGGTGGGGCTTTATTTTCGTCCTCAGCTTTTTGTTTGAAGGACGTTTTGAGGGGGGCAATCAAAGTCCAACAACTCGCTGACCAGATTGTTGTCATCCCAAACTAGCAGCGAAGCCATTCAATGTGCCCCCCTCCTCTTATTCTTTCTGGCAAAGAGCTGCCGGGAGAGAAAAAAAAAAGAAAAAGGAAACTTCTTCGAGAAAGGAAAAACATCTTAAAAACATTTAATTGCAACCCGGATGCCATATGTACACCTCTTGTGAAACCCCTCAACAATGTGACTGCCTTTTAGAAAGTATGGAGTGCGCCTTTGGAGACGTGTGCGCTTTTGGAGAGGTGCGCGCGTCGTGACCAGAATGACCCCGAACACACTTTACACAAGAAGTAATTCACTTTTAATGTGCTTTGGAGTTTCCTTTCACAAGCAATGCATTGTACCTCTCACCTCAGCTTTTGAAGGCAGTGTACACCAATTATAGTGGAATAGCTGTCCTATGGAGCCAGTTTGTCTTTCTGCAATGATTGGAGATTTTAAGCACGAATAGGGCTGTGGCTGCATGTCGCCCCTTTCACCCCCTAAACTAATGCAGAATGTTTTTTTCTTTACTCTGTCTGTCTACTCTTGTTTACAATGCTAAACCCTGTGTTCATTAGTGGCTCTTTGTGGGTAAACAAAAAACGAATGTGGATTTTGGATGAAATTCTCAGAACAAATGTAACATTAAGTGTCTGCTCATTAAAACATTAATAATTTAGCTACTGAAGATTAATATATATATATATATATATATATATATATATATATATATATATATATATATATATATATATATATATATATATATATTAATTTTTTTTGTTGAAAAGCTCATATCAGGGGATCTTTGGATGCTGTTGCATTATCTGCAAATCTAATTGGAATACAATAAATATCTTATTTTATTTTTTTGTACTTTGCATTGCCACCGAGTAAATCGATCATAAACAGATATTAATTTGCCTGCTAAAGATATTTTGTCAGGTTCCTTTGTTGCCTTTTGTTGTGTTAAAGTTGTTCTCATAACTTTAGATGAACATTAATAGTGAAATCAACAGGAGGAATGATTGTTCGAGGAAGTCAGCCCACTTAAGCATGACAGCAATTGTAGTGACTTTAAAATCTGAATATCTTAGAGTAGTTATAACTAGCATAAATTTAAATATTTCAAGAAAGTTATCTAAAAAAAAAAAGTTATCTGTTTAACTTTGGCCAATTTTACAAATGTGCAATATGAGCTTCGTGGTGATGAAGAAAACAAGGTGCATAAACTATCCAGAGAAATGTATCCACTGTAGACCCTGACCAGAACTACAAACATGTCCGTGTTGTATAAGGGATAAAAATCAGCAGCTAGTCACATCGTTACAGCTGTGCGTCACTGACTCACTTATTGTTTCACAAACGATGGTCCATTCATAATACATGGAAATGATTATTTGAGTAACACAATAGTTCCTTTGTTTTTTATAGTAATGTTTTCACTTTATCAGTACAGCTGCAACATTAATATTAAAGTTTAAAAAAAACAAAACAAAAAACACTCCCCTTATGAAGAATGGACTCGATGTGACCACAGGAGCAGATCTATATCTGCAGCATGTGTTTTCATCATGTTGTTGTTATTGAAGCCATAACTGCAGTGTCAGTGCTCAGCTGCTCGAGGGCGCTGTTTTCACTCCTAAAAAGAAAACAACATGTCACGTTACAAAAGCTGCACCATGTGCTGCCTTCACGTGATGTCGAAAATATGGAAACTAAGTGCAGAATAAAGGTGAACAACAGTGAAATTGCAGAACTTAACAAGTACAGGACGGACAGTTCAGTTTTAGCTTTTTTTGCGGAACACCGTTTGGGTTATAATTTCACAACCGTGAGAATTATCTTGTCAAGAGTAACAAATGAGTAGCTCGGTACCACGTGATACATCAAAATAACAGTCCCTCCATCAAATTAAATTGTTATACTCGAAGTCACAGCTGTCTTTAAGGACATTTTTCTGCAGGAGCCTATTTTATACCATGGTTCCAAAGTTTTCCATTTTACTACAATTTTGGCCAAAAAACACGAAGACAATCACTATTTATCATCTCCCCCAGCCTAATTTCATTTGTAGTAACTTGGTATGTTTGAATTTTTCAGATAAACTTTGGAACTATCACTTATGTGTTGAGAAAGCTGTTCTACTTCCTGGGTTGAACAAACCTTTTGAGTATCGCTTGTGTGAAAAGCGCATGCTCACAAAGGAATAGGTCTTTTTTTTTTAATCTTAGCTCATGAAAAGTTAATGCTGACCTTTCCACAGAACAAACAGTTTCATGTTGAAAAATTAAAAACAGACACAGCAACAACCCATATGAATACATGAACTGAATGCATAAAAAGACAATTAAATAATGACTTTATTTTAGGTTTTCTGGGGTATATGGGAGCTTGTATTTCTAAAACCCTGGCTATGGGCCTGGTTATGTTGTATTTCTTATTATCTTTATTGAATGCACTGACATGTCAGGGACATAGAGTTTACTAAGAGCCTTTTATATAGAAAGCCAGCTAGTTCCAATATACGTGACTTTCGTTAACAAAACCAAAAGTGTATTCTAGCTATTTAATATTCATAAAATGGCCTAAACCAGCATTGAGCGAGTACCACTTATGTAATGTCACATTTTTAATGACAGAGAAATAAATGAAGTGTTAAAGCCTGAATGTCACCATTATGATTGTTTACAAAAAAAATGAAGCAGTGGAGCAAAAGGAGGCTGATTTAGCATAAGACAACGAAATGCAGTTCAGAGTCTAACCAGAAGTGCAAAAGGCAGTAAAGTGCAGAGTAATGTAAAGATGTATACGGATATATAAATAACAGTGCAGATATAAATATGAATATGTTTTTGTCCACTGTCTAGTAATTGATACAAGTGTGTATAACTACTTGCGACATCTGGCAGATAACGTGTCGTTTACGCGTTAACGACGCGTGAAAAACTCATGTATATTTGAACCAGCTGGCTTTCCATACTTTGAACGCAGCATCAGTTCTTTGCTAACTCATCCAGTTGTGGGTGTCAAAACTCGCGAGGCTCCGCTTTCTTAAATAACAGATCTACAAAGCGCGCGGCGCCACGCGGACAGTAGACTTTCACGTAAATTAGACCTATCCACGGCGTTGTCAGATCTACGCATGCGTAGACCGCGCGCAGCTTTGTCGGAGTGTGGGTTACTTCCTGAGTTAGCCTGCTGTTGCTGTGGTCGGTAGTAGCATGTAGATGAGAGCCGAGGACCAGGAGCAGGCTGCTGGAGGTGACTTTCCTGAGTAGCAGACAAGAAAAGAGGACTTTCGGCGAGAGTTTGCCTCGACAACATGGATTACTGGGTAGGTGTCGCTTCACTTTAGTCTGTTTTTGTTCGCGTTGGATACAGGAGGATACACAGGACGATGGCAGAAGACGCTCAAAGAGGCGAAGACTTGTTTATCAGTAGTGAAGTGAGCTAATAACCCGACTTGTTTTGCTCTCATGGATGCTCCACACACAGCGTTTGGCAGTGCGCCTCGTTATCAAAGCTTTGCGTTACAGATTAATGCTGCTTTTGAATGAACACTAACCTACAGTGATACTTTGGCCCCTCTCTTTACATGAGATGTTCAGACACCTATAGTAAGACAACAATTGAGCAGACAAAGGTGCTACCTGTACATGGCTTCGTGTTACAACAGCATCTATGAGTTGCCTGGTAGTAAGGTTTGCAGCTCTTTCCTCTTGTTTACCGTAGCACCATCTGTTCAAAATTAGAGTTCCTGTTCAACATAAACCTACAGGAAGTTTAAACAAAGCACCGCTCTTAGTACTGCCACCAGAGAGCTGTTACAATTCATGGGGTTTTCCAAAAAGCAGCACAAGCATGTTTTGTTGATAGTAGACAGTAGACGTCTGACATAACTGCTGTCAGTGCAAAATACACTTCATAAGTGTGTCACGGTGTCATGACAAATCAGGGAAGAGAAAGAAGAAGTCACTCCAAAAGCGTAACTGATTTTGGCCTCAGTGTCGGTTCATGTCACGGTAGCCCTGAGGCTCTGTAAACAGCTGAAGAAAACAGTCCAGTCACCACAGCTGTAATTCTACCTCCCTTCTTCCCCCATGAATGATTTCTGGATTTCTCTTTGACTTCAAGCTGCCGCCGCCGCCACGGTGGTGGTGGTGATGTTGTGCTCACAGTCTGTTTTCCCCCCTTAATGTATCCAGGAGCAGCCACCTCACACCCTTGTATATTTCCATGAGAACACGACCTCTCCTCAGAGACAACAAAAGCTCTCCTTACAGAACAGTCAAATGTTGTATGAGGGGGAGCAAAGGAATGGGCGTCCACTGCCCAACAATGAGTTGGACAATGTCACTGCAAGACTCTTTGTTTGAGCTCTGTATTAGTTTCTGCCGAGGCAAAGATAGCACTGAATGGTTTTTGAAAGAGTGGGTGGACCTGAAGGCGAAATATAGACAGAAAATGTGTTGGATAACAGGAGCAGACTGTCCTTTTGCACTGATCTAAGATAACGGCATTTAATCTTTTCTTTATGACAGATGGGTGGCAGCGATTGCTGACAGGCTTTGCACATGTAATACTTTTTTCATTGCAAACATTATTCCTGCCATAAAAACTCAAGTTGAGGCTCCCCAGTCCCCACATGGCAATATATCATTTTCCGTTGCTTCCCGTTCGGCTCTCTTTACCTGATCTTGCTAAACCTGTATGAGAACATGTTATCCAGACAGACAGGTATGACAGCTGTAGGCTGTACAGGGGGGAGGGGGACTCCTGTGGCTCACGGACAGCCCTCCACTAGATTTCCTTTCACTAAAAACTTAACACTCTCATCATGAAACTCTAAATGTATGATTTTCAGTCAGCGGATGATGCTTTGAGTGATCAAGCTGGAAAAAAAAACACCTCACATCCTTTCAGGCTGAGACATTAAGAAACTTAATGAACATAATCAAGACACTTAAGTCAGTTGCACAAGGGGACTTACTTCATCATACTATTATGGGATGCTTATTTCAGGCAGCACAGACTAGGATTACTTAAGATATTGTACCTTAAGCTTTTCTCCATCTGATTGTGGCGGAGGTGGAGAAACAGGCCTCCCTGCTATCAGATTGCCTGCTATTGTGTCGTAAAAAACACCAGAGAGAGAGATAATGCAGATAATTTTAGTGCACTTATGAAATAGCATTTCCTGTGATACGACCATGATTTAGGCTCAGTTAGGTCCTCTGCGGCTTGCATTCATATTCAGATTCATAACAAATATTTCAGCATTTATTGGGGATTGAGCTTAGAACAAAATGTAGAGTGTCTTTTCTAGTTCTGTCTATTTAAAGGCCACCTTCCTGTCTCGTGTGATCGTGATTGATTGCAAAATATTTCGCCTGCTGGCTGGATGAGTTGTTGACGCTTTGGGTGGTGGGAGGAGTCCACTTCTCCTGAGTCCACTTAACTCACATTCTTCACTCGTTTCTTCACTCTCACCTGGAGAACGACGACGTGTTTTTACCAGCCTAGTGTGTGAGGGGGGGATTGAGCTCTGTAGATCTGACAATGTCTTCTGAGGTAGGTATTTAAATTTGATCTGTAATATTACATATAAATAAAACAGACTACTTACATGCATTCATATACGGGCTGATAGGTAATCTTCAGCATGTTTTGAAAGTATGTTCTGGGGGAAGTTTTGTTGAAAAAGTTTGTTACAGAGTTACTCTTTCTTCTAAGTAAGTTGTTGGAGTATTTCTGACGTATGTGTCGCCAGTCACTGTTTTCTAATTCAAGGCAAGTCTCTCTTTGGTTTTGAACAATCCTAGTTCATCAACCATGTTCAATGAGCAGCATGACATTTATGGAGATGCCATGAAGTTAGACAGACTGAATGAATAATCTATTGCACATCAAGATTTAGGGCCTGACTGATTTATTTTATGAGGTAATATGCTGGTCATTTAATGTCCATATATTTACACGTGGATACATAGGAACATGTGATATGCAGGCACATAAATCGTGCATCAAGAATGTCTCGTAAAGATTGTTTGATTTAGTCACAAGAACCAGATTGGTAACAGACATGTTTACAGTGATGATCTTTGTGTTTTATTTAATGAATATAATGTAAAACATAAACGTGTGTTGTAAAGTCTGACCTATAAATGAACTAAATAACATGTTCTTAGCTGCAAATCACATTTTGTGGCATCAAAACGTTGTTTCGCATCCTGAAACTCTTCACGTGTCTGTGTGTCCAGAGTGCCTTGGAGGTGTATAAGGAGATGCTCCTGCTGTACCTGGAGGAGGGCAGACAGCAGATCAACACACGCTGTGCGGACCTGGAGCCATGGCAGATCATCGGAGCCACTGTCATCACCACACTGGGTGCAGTCTGGATCAAAGGCTTCCTCTTCCAGCAAGAAAGTAATCTTTCACACATGACACATGGGTAGAAAAAAAGTAGGCCAACAGTTTGTGAGTTTGCTATGTTGTAATTTGCAGTCATATTCTCTGAACTGTTCACATCAGGTTTAACTTCTGCTAATCTTCTGCACGGTATCTCAAAATGTGGTCGGAGCAAAGAGGAGTGAATAGCTTTTTGATGAAAAACTTTCAGTTAAAGTTTCCCATAGTACTCTGCAATTAATGTCTTCCTATATCCAGTACTTGTTTCTCCAGTGTGTCTCGCTA
Organism: Argyrosomus regius; assembly: GCA_946959425.1. Lineage (NCBI taxonomy): Eukaryota > Metazoa > Chordata > Actinopteri > Sciaenidae > Argyrosomus > Argyrosomus regius. Next base: position 20,653,598 of record OX336894.1, read on the forward strand.
AGAAATACCTTCAACCAACAAGACTTTCTAGATCTGCTATCAATCAATCAGTGGTTAAATTCCTCAGTTGCACGGTCAGCTCCACCCGTCTTAACTTCAGCTCTGAAAGTTGGTCAGAGTGAGGCTTCTTGGAGGAAACTAGCAGGAAAAAAACTTCAGTCCTTTCAGGGTCAGAATGAAATGCTTTGTGAACATGACTCCAGTCTTCATAGGCCACGTCTTGTCTTGACGTGATTATGGGTCATAGTCAGCTGTTTAATGTTTGTGGTTGAATGTGTGCCAGCCTTTCACCGCAGCTGCTGCCTTGTCTTTTTTGGTTAATAGGTCTCACATCCCGAATCAAGAAGCAGTGCTTTCGACTCATCAGAAAAATACCCTTTGTTGGAGCAACAGTAAGTATCAGCAGTGAATCTGTTCCTTCTTTTCCCAGCAGATGTGCACTGACTCTGCTGCCTGGGGCTCTTATGAGTCACTCTCGGATGACTGAGTCATCCCTGCAGGGGAGGAGTGAAGGGGGGGGGGCAGACCTTTGGCATACTTAACATCATGCACTGGTGATCACTGGTGATAACAGTTGGTTACTTCAGGTCATTATGTCACCAACGGAGAGCTCACTTTCAGCCTTTTGATAGTGCAGTGGACATTTTGTCACATTCACACTAAAGCACAGTTACTCATTTTAGGGAGTGACGTGCTTTTATTATTGTTTTTACTTCACTAAGAGACAGTTGATGCCTATAAATTAACTTTTCCCTCTCTTTGCAACAAGATTCAGAGCCAGCTCGACAAGGCTTTGGATGACATGTCTGTCAGTCTGTGCACGCTGAAGGAGGGGATGAGCTACACTAAACAGCTGCCTGCTAAAGGTCTCTCTCAGAGCCAAGTGCTGGACAAAATCAGAGAGTACGAGACTCTGAGTAAGTTGATTCCTGAGCTACCTGGTTCTTTATCTGTAAAGTAAGAGTATTTTCTTCATTGCTTAAAAGAAAAAAATGTGGCCCATATTTCTAAAGAGCCGACGTGTCATTGCAGATGATGTGGAGTGGGAGAAAGGATGTGTTTCTGGGGCAGTGTACTGGGGTGATGAATCGTTGACCAATCTCCTGGTGAAGGTATGAACCTTTTTTCACCACCAGTCAACTTGAATACATTTTGTTAGCTACAGTAAGCAGGACTCAGTTCTTTGTTTCTTTTTTGTATCTTTTTGACAAACTCCTGTTAGTTCCTTCTAAAAGAGACTCCTGCCTTCCTGGTTGTGAGTGTGTGTTTTAATTCTGAGTAAATATTGGAGTTTATTCAAATCCTTACTTGCTTTTGTTCACAGGTATATGGAGACTTTGCATGGAGTAACCCACTTCACCCAGACATCTTCCCTGGTGTGAGAAAGATGGAGGCAGAGGTTGTTCGAATGGCTTGCACACTTTTTCACGGTGGACCCAACTCCTGTGGCACAGTAAGTTATCAAAAACACTTCATGAACACACTAACACACATCCATTGATTTTATTTAAACAACTTTCTGCCTCTTTGTTCAGGTTACATCAGGAGGAACTGAGAGCATACTTATGGCCTGCAAGTCATACAGAGACATGGCGTATGAACGTGGTATCAAATACCCTGAAATGTAAGAGAACTTTTATTAGATATGGTTTATGAATCATTTCATTTTTTTTGTTGGAAATCCTTTTGTCTTCTTCAGGTGTTGTATATGTTTAAACTTCCTTTATTTTTAACAACAACACATAAAAAAAATGCCATATTAATTTTTAGGTAGCACAAAAATTAATATATCAAGACAATATAAAGATTAGAACAAGCATTTAAACAACAATAAAACAACATTTAAGAGGTATTGGTTTGGATCATTCATGGGCAGTTTGATTTTTTATGTTGCAGCCGAATGAAACATAATTAAATGATAAAAATATAATCTTATATACTTCCACCTGGTACAGGCTCCTCTGATTTCCATGTTGAAGTTTCACATTTTTTGGCCATCTGTAAGATTTCTGTAAGCGTTACAGTGTTGCCATTAGTTTTCAATCACTGTTAGTTAAAAGTTAGTAACATTTTCAGGGTCCACTGAGAAAATATTCCCATGCACTTGTGATATTTCCTGTAGTTTAACTCCAAATTAAAATGTATCTCATTTTGAGGTGAAGAAAGCACGTTGCTCACGTTGCTGTGTTTCTCCGAACTTTCTCTCTATCGTCCCACCTTTTTGTCCTGCCTTCTGCATTATCAGACTTGTACAACATGTACGTACTTGTCAACCTTGAATAACATGATACATACTTTACTTTAATTATGGTCATGCCAATGAAGAACATTTGAATTTAAATGTAAGACATTTTAAGGCCTGTTTTTGTTTTCCACAGTGGTTCTGACATAATCATTGTGGCTTTTTTTTCTACTCTGTGCAGTCTTGCCCCCGTGAGCGTCCATGCAGCCTTCGACAAAGCCGCACATTACTTTGGGATGAAGCTCGTTCACATCCCCCTTGACAAGAAAACTATGAAAGTAGATGTGAAGGTAAGAATACAGTATACACAAACAATCTGTACCGCTTGACTGCTGTTCTTATACACTGTTTATTCCCATATTGTTTCTTCTCTTTAGGCTATGAAGAGAGCCATCAACAAGAACACCGCCATGCTCGTGTGCTCAGCGCCTCAGTTTCCTCATGGAATCATTGATCCTGTCGAGGAAGTCGCAAAGGTCAGACGTGAAACATTTTTTCCACTGAACAGTTTCTGAAATGAAAACGTGGAAGTTAAATCTGACACTTTCCCCCTGTGTTCCAGCTTGCTGTACGCTACAAGATCCCGATGCATGTGGATGCCTGTCTGGGAGGTTTTCTCATAGTCTTCATGGCCAAGGCTGGTTTCCCACTTGCTCCATTTGACTTCAGGTTAAAAGGTGTTACCAGCATCTCTGCTGACACCCACAAGGTAAGGAATGTTTTCTTATTCTCTTTTAATACTTTAAGCTTGCTGACTTACTCTTTTCTCACCGTGTTATTCTTCTAACCTGAAAAACAAATGCAAGGTTTATTTAAAAAGTTACAAGATCTAATAAAAAAAATCCTGGAAATAGACATGTAATATTGTAATTTAAAGACTAATGTTTAATCTTAAGTGGCTCCAGGCCATACTTTTATAGTATTTTCATTTTTATATTGTGTGTGTGTCTGTGTGTGTGCGTGTGTGTGCTCGTGTTACTACATTCCTCTCCAGTATGGTTACGCCCCAAAAGGTTCCTCAGTGATCCTATACAGCGATAAAAAGTACCGTCACTACCAGTACTTTGTAGCGCCAGACTGGCAGGGTGGAATCTACGCCTCGCCCTCTATTGCGGGCTCAAGGCCGGGAGGAATCATTGCCGCCTGTTGGGCGACCATGATGCACATGGGAGAGAATGGCTATGTAGAGGCCACCAAGAAGATCGTCAGCACGGCACGCAAGATCAGAAACGAGTAAGACGCTTACGCTTGTTGACACCAAGGTCACGATGTTTTCATACATCATGATTTATTTCATCACCATCAACGTGTAACTTTGTTCTTTCACTGACAGAATCCGCAAGATAAACGGTGTGTTTGTGTTTGGGAATCCAGAGGTGTCGGTGGTGGCAATAGGCTCAGATGTTTTTGATATTTTCCGTCTGTCTAATGCACTGACGTCCAAGGGCTGGAATCTGAACACACTGCAGTACCCGTCCAGGTACGTATGTAAAAAATAATAATCATTTAAAAATGTGGTGTTATGGATCAAGTCGGGAGTGTAACAAGTGTATGATGGCTTCTTTCACAGCATCCACATTTGTTGCACAGTCCTGCACACACAGCCGGGCGTCGCTGACCAGTTTATTAATGAAGTCAGAGAGCAGGTTGCCATCATCATGAAGAACCCCAAAGAGAAAACCACAGGAATGGTGAGTCAGCTCTGCATACACACACTGAATATACATCATACTGTTCAATTAGTATATTTATATGGTGTGAAAATGATTTTATAAGAATGAGTATGCGTACATTGGATATGATGTTGAGTGAGTTTTATCATCCCAAACAAAAGGACAGAGTAAGTTTATTTATTAGTACAGCTCATCCTTAAAGTCACAACATTCCTCACCTCCAACACCTGGTTGTTACTTTTTTATAGATTCCCACCCTCAAACCCCGCGCGCTGTTATTGGCTGGGGGCTACACACCCACTGTAAAGGTTGACGCCCAGAAAATGTCCTGGACACAGTAAAACAATAAAAAGTAGGGGAAGACAGGGTCTCTGCAGATATCTCCACACACTTGAGATGAATAGAGACTTGAGACTAATACCGATCCGCATCACAGAGCACAAATTTGCATTTTTGCACTGACTTTGTGTGTAAGCTATGCAAAACAATAGTTTTGTGTATTGTTTGAACAAACCATCAATTCTTCGTACTTGAATATATTATAATACGTTTATTACAACACAAATCTGACGTCAGAGAAGATCTCGGTTCAGCTTGCATACATTGACACAGTTCATGCCTGAAACTTAAAGGAACGGAGCATCACATTCACTGTCCCATGTGATACAGAATCACACATAATAACACCACAAGGGAGGAGGCAAAACAGTGTGTGTAACTCTCAGTCAAGACTATTTATCGTGAGAGTCAGAAATATCCACAAGGTCTCCATCTTATCTTTACCTCTGGAGACCCAAATACTCTGAGGCCTCTCCAGTTAACTAACTATGTTAATGCACAAGTTAAACCTTAATGTCCATAAATCTCAACCACAAGGAACTTAACTTGAATAACACCCTTCATGTTTCCGCATTGCCTAACATTGTTTTGAAATGGTGTGAAAGAGTTTTGCATGTATCATTAAAGCCAAACCTTAATTTCATCTTTGAACTGCTTGAAATTGCAGCCAACGTTACTATTGGTATTGAGGCATGTGAAATATGTTTGCCCGTCTGTATTGTTTATTATGATGTCGGCACACGTGGCATTTTGTTTTTCTGTTTCACAAGTCATCGGCTCAAGTTGACACACACCACATGCCCTGTTTTGTGTGTCAGTTTTAATTGTCACGTAAGCCACACCCAACAAGCACAAACTTGCATTGCCATCAGGCTGGTTAAGAGCACGCCCATGACTGAAGTGTCTACCTCATTTGAATAACAGAATTGAAAACCATCCAGCAAAGTCCCATAGTAAAATAAATACTGAGATCACAGTACACACAGTACTCTGTATTTTCCCTCACTTTTTCTTGTAAAATGTAAAATGTATTGGGCTAACACAGGGGTTTCCATTTGGGAGGCATGAAGGGAGAGACGTCAGACAAAGATACTGCATGAGGTGAAAGGGACCGGTTCACACAGGCTGTTCTAAAAACAACAAGAAGTTAGTTATTGTAGTTTAACCCGCTGAGGTGGCCCGTTGATCAACATAGTCAGCAGTCGGAGCTGCAGCAGAGGCTGTCACACGGCTTATAGAGTTAATCTATCAATTAAAACCCTTAGCACCTGATTGCATAACTCATAACTCTGTCAGATCCGAACACACAAACATGATGCACATACTTTTAGATTCACACGTGACTCTGGGTCTGGGTGCAGGGGCCCCACAGTGTCAGACTTTGAAAACCCCTGGGCTAACACAATTACTCTCCAGCTACAGCACACGTATATAGTTTTGTTCTCTGGGTGTTGTTTAAAGAGAGATCCAAGACAACATTAACAGAAGTACAAGTAGTCAAGGCAAATCATCAAATATTTGGTGAAATGCTCTGAACACCACCGACTGGTGATGATCAATTAGTGTAAATGTAATGAGTGTTTGCATTTCTCCTGTCTGCTGCTTCAGGGAGCGATCTACGGCATGGCCCAGTCCATCCCAGACAGATCCATGGTGACAGAGATCTCCCGAGGTTTCCTGGACTGTCTCTACAGCACAGAGGTGCCCAAGACCAGCAACAGCCACATGAATGGCAATGGAAAAGCCCACTGAAGTGGGTTTGGGTCCTCCCGGCCCGCCCCCACCCCTGCAGGGAAATGCGCTCGCCTCCTCTCAGAGCTCTAGGTTATCCCTCAACGGTTGCCTTATTTTGCATACCTACACCATACATAAACCATCTGCAAAGATCTTTGAAGCACAAGCCATCGTCAGTTTAATCAGAGGGAAATAGCTTGTAACACTGTGCCTCAGTGGCACAGAAAAGAAATGACTGGTTCCAAACATGTTTTAGTCATTTAATTTGATTTCACTGATGTAGTTGAAGTGTGTGTGTGTTTGTGTGTGTTGTTTTATTTTAAAAGTTCATTTCAATTTTATCTTTTTTGTTAAATGTCTGTCATAACCTCCAATTGCAAAGAAAAACAGTTTTTTTTTTTTTTTTAAATGCCTGATCATTTCAGCTTGCTGCCATCACAGCTTCATTATTTGTGATGACTCAGCAAAAACACAGACCACTGAAAGCTTGTTAGAAGTGCTGTGCTGCCCTCTAGCATGACACGTGACGTACTGCTCCAGACTGGCTCTACATGTGGAGGCCTGTCGGATGGTGTCATGTCGTCGTTATCATGTAAATGTTCCCTGAAAAACAGCTTCTTTTTTTTTTTCTTTTTATGTGAAAGCACTGCGATGCCCTGACAAGAACATACCAGGTTAATCTGCAAATCACTTGAAACTGCAATTGCGATGTTATGGTAGAAGTTTGTCTGTGAGCATGAACATGCATGTCCTTGTTTGTTGGCACTTAGTATGATGACATTCATTTTGTTTTACGTCTGCATGCTAAACTATTTGTACGCAGAGGGAGAATGATTTGAATAGTAGGAGATTTTAATGTCCTTTATAAAACTTAAGATTTAAACTGGGAGAGTAACCACAGCATGGATATACTGAAAGTGGGTGTTGGAATCCAAAGCTTCTCAGCCACTTTGGTTATTTTGTTGATTGTGTTTCAGAAATGAAAAAAAAAGGGCTTCCATGCAGTAGCCTGCTTGTAAAGCAAGGCAGTGAATAGTCTTCTAACAGACTGGACTGAAGGCTGTTTTCCAACCCTGGTCCTCTGTATATTATCAAGAAGCAGAAACTTAATATTTCCTCTATAGTCTGCGTAGAATCACCTGTGTACCACCTCGTTTTAATCTTTTGTCTCCTAATTCAATCTACCTCAGTTTCTAATCAATGCAAATGTCATCCATTGAATCGCATTCTAACAGGGCAAACATTTCTGACACAATTTGTGAGGGCATTTGACAAACTGTACTCAGACATACTGATACTGAAAGGAAACAGATTCACTGTGATGGAGGTTTTTGATCCACCAATTTGATTTTATCCTGGGAGAAACTCATTCCCTGCCCTGTCTGAATGTGGATATATTTTGGGAAATATCCCTTCAGCAGGTTGTGTACACATTTAGTTACAGGTCAACAACGTAACAATGTATACTGTAACACCAAAAGGACCTTGTCTTGTTCTTTTCTTTCATGCGTTTTCCTAATATCGCTTGTTAAAATTCTGTTTTTCCATGAAATGATTTCCATGTTTGTGCAATATGTAACTTTTCCTTTTACAAAGTGAAACAAAGGGGAACGCTCTGTTAATGTTTAGGAGAGAAGTCATTAGAAGCATAGCATTGAAGGATATGTTATCAGCCTTGTTTGTGCAATTTAACAATTTGTGGTGACCACTGGGTGTTTATTAATCACTTAATTTGTGAGTCTGTTTTGTGACTTGTGTTCTCAACCATTGTCTTTTTTCATACTGAGCAGTTTTTTTCTTAAGAGATTAGACACGAATGTATTTAGGTTCTTAACATGTGCAGGGATTTTTCCCCTCATCTTTTAGTCAGTGCCTGGTTAAAAGACAGAGGACAAAACTCCCCCACTAACTGATTAAAGCTCATACTATCATCATGTATCCATCCATCCATCTATTCTTAAATATTTTGCCCAGTGACAGGGCATCGAAACTTTTCCAACAATGACTCATCCCGTTTGCTTTGGAGAAATATCTGCAGAAATTGTGACGATTGAATGGCCAAGAAATCTCTTCAATAAAAACCTTTAATGCAAATTCCTCTTTAAGCATGAGCTGAAAGTGACTACACACTGTAACAGATTCTTTAGAGGTCTGTAGAGAAAATCTAAATTGTGTCTTGGTTTGTGTTGTTGCAGGTTGGTGACATTATGTAGCAATAATGAGCGTTCACCTCTGTGCCTTCAGAGGGTTGAACTCATGTCAAAGCAGATTTTCTCTCATCCTCAGGGAACTGGGTTCATAACAGCGACATCACTAAGGTCCTTTCACACATACACATGGTGGAAAAAGTCACGCAAACACCTTAAAATATGATGCAATTAAATACAGTCTTAATATGTTTACTTTTAGCACTGAATTGCATTATATTGTCAGGTCTTTTTGACTTTTGTCCTCCACTGTACACCGTCATCATGTGAAGTTCTGAATGTACAAGGTTTGTGTTAAATCTCTGTTCATGTCAGAGCGCATTCATGTTTAGCAAATTTATTTTCAGTTAGTGTAAATGATCCATAGCAAACGCTGTTAACCCACTCAACACAGCTGCACTGTTAGCTGACCACAGCAGATGTCTTTAGTGTTGTATTTTCAATAAAATGCATTCAGTCTGATGTGAAGAATCATTTTCTGGTCATTTAATTACGACAGGAACAGTTTGACTGAGAAAATAACATTTACTTTAAGAACAGTAAAGCACAGAAACATTTGGCACATAAGACAGGAGGACGCAGGTACACAGTTGTTGAATGTTAACTGATAACTTGAATAGTTTCTGGGACATTAATGACTTAATGTGTAAACAAGTTTTACCTTTGACCAATCTTATTTATTCACCAAGTACAAAACCAACACCAACATATTTTTATAAACACATTGGACCCTTTGCAGTCATCACATTAGTCACACTATATTGAGTATAATTGGTTCATTTTCTTTGGATTTGCAGGTCACACACTCGGATTTCTCAGTGGAATGAATAAATGAAGAGCTGTGACATCGCGCGCTTCAGTTTTCACTGTTGAAATGGCTGATAATGTCACATCTCACATCAGGGACGCCTGGTCAATGAACGTGGCCAAAGTGATGTCACGCTGGGACAACCCCCCACAGTCATGTGTGCTGAGAGTGATCTGGACCTGAGGGGAACAAAGGAAAATGGAGCAGAGAAGGGAAAATTGTATGACACTCATCACATGTCTAGATGATGATCATTTTTCTCATGTAAATTTCAGTGTTTGTTTTAGCCTGAAGAAGGTGTTTCAGTACATATCATCTACTCTTTCCCACTGACATACAATTCATAGACTGAAAAAGGTGAAATAAAGGCAAATATCTATCGCTGCCTCCATCAGCAATGAACTGGAGTTTAAGGGAGGTGGAGGCCTTGAAAGCAGTGAAAGTGTCACTTGATGTTAGATGTAATTTGAAAGGTGAACACAGGAAGTAGCTGGCACGTGAGCACAGTCAGAATTTTAAAAGTCAGTTTGGGTGTTACAAGTAAAGCAAAGTGAAGCGTTAAAAGACAGTGAAGAAAATAACCCATAATGTCAACCCAGTTGATATCAACATGTTAGCAACTAGTTGCCACAGAGAGATGTTAGCATTCATTTGTAGCTGTATTGCAATGAATGTAATGTAATATTCACTCTTTCATCTCTCTTTCCATCCCCACAAAATCCTGATGTCCTGCTCTTTAGCTGCTAAATGCTCTCCTGTGTTCACCAGCTGGTCACTGACTGTGACAGTCTGCTGAACAAATCGTTCACAATGAGTTTATCAGAAAGCTTATGGCTGAAAGCAAAGCGATGGTGATCGGAGAAGTAAAAGTGAAACAGAAGAGTAAAGTTGCAGACCATTAGTCAGCTGAAAGACACTAAAATGCTCCTTAGAGCTCGTTATCAATTCACATTTAGTTGATAGCAGCTTAAAGAGTCAAACTGAAACTTAGCTTAGCTGAACACTACAACATCTAAGAACAGAAAGTTGTGGTGAATCAGCTCACTTCAGTTATACAAACTGTGCTTTGACAAGGGGGCATCTACGTCAATCTCTTTTCATAATTTTTCAGATAGATGTGGATTAAATTATTTATAAGAATGTTCACAATACTCTGCTCCTCTTTAGCAAGGAAAGCCAATCAGGACCAAATCCAACTGTGACGTATTCACTGATCACCAAAAGCAAACACCCTAAGGGTTGTAATCTCCTTTGCATGAGTCATAATCAGTCTTTTATACCTTATTATAGACATTGAACCACTCGGGGTGATGGTCCATCTTCTCTGCCTGTAAAGCCACCCTGGACATGAAACCAAAGGCCTGAAAGGAAAGAACATCATGCAGTCATGTATACATGACATACAGTAGCTACTTGTTTTGTGAGTTAAATGCAATTAACTGTGATAAATTAGAAACCTGATTGAAGTCTTTAAAAATAAACTCTTTGTAAATGGCGTCCCGTCCAACAACCTCCACCCACTGAGCGTTGCGTAGCAGGGGGAGTAGATGGGCCCTCTCCTCCTCATTCAGACTCTGAATTTTACCGGCCTGGTGGGACAGAGCAGAACAGATCTGAGAGGGGCAGTTTCACAAACACAAACTGTGATTGGTTGCACAGGATCCCATCTGGAAACAATGAGAGGCTGCATTCCTGCTGTAAAAAAATGAGCTGGTTTAAAGGTATGTTGTGGTGGTGGTGGTGGTGGTGGGGGAGTGGGGCTCAGTTCCTAATCTTGACACATGAGGGTCACATGGGTTTAAAGTTAGTCGTGCCCATTTCATCAGTCTCCATGACCTGCGCTATCTAAAATCTAAACTGCACTGTCAACATTTCCCAACATTCCCCAAATAAATATCTGATGTTATTGTGCAATCAAGAGGGGACTTTTGCAGGCTTTGTCCCCAGATGAGCAGTCATGCTTATAAACCATAAAGAGCAAACAGATGTCACGACCACAGCCTGAAACAAAGCAATGACATCAACAGGTATCATAGCAACGCTCTAATCTGCTCTATCAGTGGAGTGAACGGGCAGCACACAAACAATACCCACCCACTGGCTTAACCCTCGTCCATTCATCACACACTGAGAGTTAACACACACACAAAGCTTATCACCCTTATCCCTGCAAAATCATACTGCCACATCTGAGACTTTGTATTCAATTTATCTATCTGAAAATCTGCAATAAACCACTATCCAGAGCAGTTTCAGACTATGAGAGTGACTAAATGGCAACAGGTGTGTGAGGTGTAAGCAGCCCTGTGTGGCACACTGCACACACACACATTAGAGAGGTTGTGTACTCACCATGTTTGTAGAGTGTGTTTTCATGCACAGGGGAGGTTCAGCTCCAGCTCCCTATTGCACAGAGGCAAATCTGCTGTGGCAGCCAGTGAGAGCAACTGGAGTGAATCCATCCGACACATGAGCCGTAGGTCCTGCTTAGCTGCCCCCGCAGAAGCCTGAGCAGAAATCCTCCCTGCTGATAGGTTATTCAGCCAGCTGCCACCCCGGGATTAATCATAAACTGTCATCTGTTGCACAAGGCATGCGTGAGGCCAGCTATTATGACAGGATTTAACACAAAGGCTATAGTGAAGCAGTGATTGTTTTGTGATGACAGGATAAAGACACTCTTTCATAATCTATTCTACATTATATATGCACACAAATTAAATATGAACCTAAACTTCAGAATAATAGTCAGTGATGTCTCTGTTTAACAGGACAGCAGATTTTAAAGCAAGCTCTGCTCTTCAGCTGACTGGAGTTCATGTCAAAGGTTAATGAGCTGCTCCTGCATTGAGATTGCCCTGGTGAACTCATCTGTCACAGCGAGCGCTCAGGGAAATGAACTGGTTAATGAAATGAGGAGAGGGAGAGGATGTGACAAGTGATCAGCATTTAACAGTTGGCTGGACGGGGAAATGAGGAGGGTGCTCCACTGTTTTGGTTATAAAGGGAGGCGTGCTGGGATTTAGAACAAAACCATTAGATTGGACTTGGTTGTATGAATTGTGTGTGGAAATGTAGCTTAATCCCTCTGACTTCTACATTAATACACTTACTTATTCAAGCTTTTTAAACTTGTGAAATGTTGTCAGTCATTCTTACTGTAGTCATCATCTCTATCATATAAGAAGTGATTCCAAACATATACATCGCAGACGTGTTAAAAGGAACCACCAAGTACGCATGCATGCTGCCCTTTGACCACTTTTTATGTTGGTATGAGTGTTATAAAGATGGGCAGTGGAAGAGGCTGTTTTCAAGTGCAAACATGGAGCCCAGGAGAGTGCTACAAGCAAGTTTAACATTGTTAATCTTCGTAACCAGCGGCCATGGAGGACACTTAACATCAAGTGAGTCTTCTAGGGTTCATTAGTGATGGTTGTGGATTCATCTGGTGTGCAGTCTTTAAACAGCCATGCAGTCAGAAATGTTCCTGTTGTGAAGTTTTGACATTTGGGATTCCAAGCTTAGCTTCTCGTTACAATCAATGTTTGCTCTCCTTAATCGAGGTTAAAATTCAATTATAACAAATGCACATGTCAGTAGTATGAGAACTTAGTCAATAGTATTGAGTCAGCATTATTATCTTGATGATGGTAGTGATCTTATACAGCCTTCTGCTATTCTATATTTATGATGTACAGAAAGGTTTGTGTACCAGCTGTAAATCAGCGCTGCTTTAAATCTCTGCAGAACCCGCCCTGAAAATGGACCAGGCTTTGTTAACATTTCATAACCAGCTGACAGAAGAAGTTCAGGTCTTCTACACATCAGATTACTGCTATCAGGTAAAGAATACTGTCTCTCTGTTTGTCTCTTAACTTATCTGTTTGTCAAGGTTAAGATATCAACAAGCCAGCAACATGACTTAAAATCAGTGCACCTTTAATAGATTTTTAGGGTGCAAGAGAAAAGCAACGCATAAATTTAAGCCTGATCCTATATTATGCATTATTTTATTGCATTTCTTCAGTTTTTCACAGTTCTACTAAAGAGTTATGTTTCCTTTTTAGAAAAATAAATATTTGTCATTTTACACAAGAGAAATGTATATTTTTCTTTCCTGTCTGATCTTGACAGCACAAATCCTTTGCACTGTCCTGCACATTACCTTTTTTACCTGTGACTTATGAACATTTTCATTTTGTCCATGTTTTTTCTTTCTTTTTATTTTTATCTAATCCTTATTTCCCTATATATCCTTATTTTACATTGATCTAGCTCCACCTTGGTAGCACACCGTATTGCATTTTACTCCACATATTATATCCTTGATCCTTAGATCCTGGTACCTTTAATCATCATGGGGTCTTGAGACCCAATGGTGCCACTGCTCTAAACTACAGACTCTCTGATTGTATTAAGTATATTAAGTCACTGTTTCACCTGTTTGTTTTTTTTACTTCAGTGTGTGTACCAGCACTTGGTCACCGTGAAACCCAACAAAAACAATGCATCTGTGGTTATCAGCACTAAATTCACCCTGACTATGCGAGTGCAGTCACAGACCAGGAACGCAACACTTTGCAGGTAAAAAGTTTCTCTCTGAGCATCAATAACATGAAACCAGCTGTTAATTTCACCTCCAAGACACAGAGGCAATAATGCTGATTTGTTTCCTGTTTACTCATATTAACCTGTGGGAGTTTATTGCTCTTGTTTCCAGACATAATATAGTGTGGTGGCATCCAATGATTGCATCAGCAGTCTGTGAGATTATTTACAGGGCTGGGGGAGTAATCCTGACCTGCTTTTCTGGACCTGAGTGATGCCCTCCTTTAAACTACCTCGCTGGGTATCGATCAAGAGCCATTTTGGGGTTAATAAGACCTGACATTCCTATATTGATGAAAAGGGCTAATTAAAGCTTTAAAGCTGTACGTCCTATGGAAACCTCAGTGGGGATGTTAACTCGAGAAGACAGTTGCCATATTTATAAACAATCAGTACTGACAAGACACCGGGGCAGAATTTTCCATCTGTGCTTTGACCTGTAAACATGGTGCCAAAGATTCGGTTGCAACATGACAGGCCTCTGGTGTTCTTTCTTGCACTCTCAGAGGTCTGGTCTTGTGCTTGCTAGATCAATGCTGAGGTCTCTAACCAGACTGTGCATCTATTGATTTCCTTTTCCCCTTTGAAAAAACACTCCAAGTGATAGCTAGTATGTCATCCCAACAGAGGATCAATATGAGCGTGTAATGCATGTTTTTTTGGGGCCTGAAACTGGAGATGACGAGAGGACAGAGGGGTGCACTTTACATCTGCAGACACTAGGTGGTGCTCCTGTGCTTCATAGGTGTAAAACCATAAGAAGGAAATGAGAAGATTTTTTTTTTTTTTTTTGCAGACAGGTCAAGAGGAAAACGACAGAAGTGGATGAAAAAGAAAAAGTAATTTAGAGTATGCCTCTAATGAAATGTCATGTCAGAGTGGATCAAATGAAAGCAGCATGTAGTTTATGTGCTTTTAAGGGAAGAGTGTCTCAATGTTTCCCTGTTTTGGATGCAGGTGGAGTCAGACATATGGAGAAGGTGGTCATTTCTCTGTTTGGATCCAGATGTCAGAGGCCCCCAGTGATCCCAGCTGCACTCACACTGTGGCTAAAACACCAAACAATGCATACCTGCGTAAGTGCACAACACTGATGAAGAGTACAGGATGATGAAATTCAGTAATCAGTCGCATTGGTTTTTGAATAACTTGCTGAGTGTGAACATGATTGCTTTGGGGAGACACAGTGACAGTAGAAGAACCTGCAGCGTCCACGATCAGGACGAACCTTTGATCCACTCTCTACTTAATTGAGTCAGCAAAGAGGAGAATCACTCGGCTTGTCCACATCTACACAGCAGTAGTTCACATCCATCTCTTGGGACATGATGTGTATTGATCAGATAAGACGTGCTTTCTTGAAAAGGGATAAAAGAAAAGCCTTTCTGTTTTGTTTTGAAGGCCTGGCTCCACTCGTGGAGGATTGTGGGTAATACATTAGGGAGTGTGGAAGGATTAAGGCGTAATGGGATTTTGAAAGCGTCACTCTCCATAATGTACACTCTACTTAACAATATTGCAGATTATGTTGTAGATCAGACTTTTAAGGCCAAGTAGCCATTATCTAAGCAGATATATGGTCAGTGTGACTGCACCCCTCACAGTATGATGAGCTTCCATTAGCTCCACAGACCGGTGATTATACAAACTCCCCATAGGACTTGCTCAGCTTAAGTAATGGTCTGGTCAGCAGCTCAAGACAGGTTAGAGTTGCCCTGTTAGGGAATTTCAAAGTTTACTTCAGCGTCTCAGATTGATCGGCAGTGGGGCTTCATGAGGTCATTTGTTTTGTGTGGTATTCTTCAAGGATATGTTTCTGTGCAGCTGCTATCAGATCCACCCTTTAATCATGTTAGTACTGTATTCTGCATTGTACCACAAACCACAAGTTACCTGCTGAGGCCTTAATTCTTACAAACAAATCCACAATATTGACTGCGATTAAGTGTTTTTTCAACTTTAGCAACCATTATCGATGAACTGAACTTAATCTGGTTGTTTTGAAATGCCTCCATTCATTTTCTGTTTAATCTGACAATAACTAATAGAGCGAGCACAGCAGTTGCAGAGGTCTAGTGTTGTTACTCTTCAAATGCTGAGAGCTTTATGGTGTTTTTATGAGTGGACGCCAGAGATGCCATGACTTTTCTAAAGCAATCAAGTGACCACTCTTTGTTCAGAGTGGATGTCATAGTGTGGACTCAGCTCAGGTTAAAATGGCTTCTTTTTGTTTGTTTTTCCACTAAAGATTAAACACTGCATGTACGGCCCCCTTATTTCCTGTGCTTTGACGCAAGAAGACCATACCGATATCTGCTGAGGCTGTGTGTTATAGTTTTATAATCAGTAGCACAGCTGTAAAATGTGCCTGTGAGTCTTCAGTGCTGCTGGTGCTGATGGGTGAGCAGCAATGTAGCAAACTTGCATTTTAGTTTCCAGAAAAACAGGTAGAAATCAGATGAAGTGGTACATTTCTATCTACATTATGCAGGAACATAATCCAATCATTATTCTTAAGTAGATTTCATTATTTATTTAGCAAATAACAGACAGCTGCACTATTTATGCCGTCTCGTACTGTAAACCTCATCTTGACCCCGGTCCAATCTATGATGCCCTCCAGCTCTTTCCCTCTGTCTTTGTTTTCTCGTCCTTGTCCCAGTGTAGACTTACATTTTCCTTTCCAGATGCCTGCAGGGTTAGATTACCCAGCGTGATTGAGATGACTTAATGGATCAACCAATAGTTTTTCTTTAGGTTCTTGTTCTTGTTTGTCACTTGAGGGATCCCCTTTGACACTGGTTGACTGACAGAGAGCCACAAGGGAGTCCAGAGGCGAGTAAAGCAGACAGTTTGGGCTGGTAATCAGACCTTTTATCCCCAGTCAGATCCTATTCTGATAGCCATGTACAGTATAAAGCTCCTGACATGGACTTCCTGACAGATAGTCTATGACGTATGGTGGTATAGTCTGATTACACAATGTCCATTTGTAAACATTGCCTTTTCTTATTTTCCAGCTCTTCTGGTTGCAGCTCTTTTACTGGCCATAATCGCTCTCTTATTCGTTGTGGCACCCTCCATCTACAGGTACCCATATGATTTTCACATCATCCACAATGAAAATACCATCCTGCACTGATGACTCTACCAGCAGAACCAGGCAGCTCAAACTTATTGTCCCATTTACAGGAGGCGTTGTACATCAAAATTTATTAAAACCATTTGCTGCCAAGGCCCAAAGTACTCAGTGGATAATGTAAGTAAAATGCTGCATAATATCTTAATAGAATGTAATGAGAAGACGCAGATGCATGAGTTGAGTCATTCAATTTATATTAATCATAAAACAAATCAAATGATTTCCATCAAATGAGTTCTGAAGCAGTAGTCAAAATCGAAACATTGTGTTATCAATATCATCATGCCTCTTCAAGGCACAGCATTAAAACCACAATTTTGTTCTTGAAAATGTGCAGATGAGAAAAACGTATTGTAGCTTTGTTTGGTGTCTTTATTTCTGAAAGTTCCTGTTGCTCTTTCACGAAATTAAAGGCTTCAGAAGAGCACAGTTAGGAAATAGCTGCACCAATTACATTTCTTCGCTGCAGTACATGATTGACTTTATGCTTTTCTTCTGTAAGAAACAGTCAGCGTTGCCTTGATCCAACAGTTACATTGCATTATTTTCATTGGCCAACCACACAGCCAGAGATGCATACCAAAATTGCTCTGAGACTCCAGTCATCAAGCCATTTGGGAGACACTAATGGAATGATTGATACAAATGTTAGCAGAGCCAATTGTACAGCAGACTTACATAGAAGCGATAGAGCATCGCATCCGTCCAATCATCTTGCTTGATGGCAAGAGCTGCTGTGTATTTTTGGTGAGCATGAATGGCTCCTCTTATTCTTCCAAGCAAGATGTCTCTGTCTTCCATATGCTGTCTGGATGGCATGCAGATCCATCATAACATATTAGTGTTGGTGTCTTCCTGCTCTGGCTCTTTAAACTGCTGCATGGAGGCCAGTGAGTCAGGCTAATCCAACTGAGAGGGCAACAGGCCAGAGTTATCTCAATGCTGCCTTCACAGAGAGGGGGAAAAGGAGGCGCCACCGCACAGCACAGAGGATGACCCGGGACAGAGAAATGCCCAACATCATTTTAAGGAATTCTGACCCATGTGGCAATTTGGATTTTTTGGTTTTGTCAATATTTTTACATGTCAGAACAATTATCGTTACATAAAGTATTCAAAAATTCACGACTATATTTTTTTGTGTGTTGCAGTATATTATAGTGTTGCTGTTTTATGTTTTTCTGAATGTGTCTTCTGTTTCAACCTCTCCACTTTTCATTTAAAGTCAAAGTACAGAGGGTACACTAAATAATGTGACCACTTCAAAAGTGAGAACTTTAATTATAATGTAATTATATTTAATCAATGCTACTGAAGAGGGTCACTTAATTCCAATTATCAGGACTAGTCAGCTATTAATAGAGGTCTAAGCAACATGAGGTAAATAAGAGCCATTAGACAAAAAAGTTAAATTATTTAAGCTGCATTAATCAATATTTTTATGTTTAAGGAGTAAGATGTAGGATTTAATGGCATCTAGTGGTGTGGTTGCAACTGAATACTAATAATTGGATGCAACATGCATATATTCCATTTTTGGCATATTCTGTAAATAGATCCCCCTAAATCTTACACACTGGATCAGATGTCTTTATGTTATGTGAAAGAATTTAATCATAGAGACGAACCTACAGAGAAATATCACCTGACTCCAAACTTCCCCTCAGAGCGTTTCAGCTTCAGCTTATTGTTTTAAATTTACTCTTTTGGTTCAGTATTTGTGTTTTCATCAACAATTCCAACCAAAGCAGGCAGCAGTTTTTGGCAAAAAAAGCCAAATAATAAACCCACTGCACGCTACCGCCCAATACCAAAAGAGAGATAATGTTAGCAGCTGGCAAGTGATCACAGTGAAGCCAAATATTTTCTTCAGAAGTTGTTGGAGACCAAAGCAGAACTAAAAGTAGAGTGAGTATTAGATTTACATCCACCAAGTGACTAGAAACATGATTCTAAATGAATGATAATGCTGTGCCTGGTAGATATGTGAGTAAGCAAGGTTTTGCTAATATATTTGACACTTTATTGATTGATATTGTATTTATACTTTGTTTTAATATGTCCTGAAGTGCCCTGTATCTCCTGAAAACACTAACAAATGCAAAAAGAAATGCAACTAGCAGTCACAAGTTGAAACAACAGCAATGCATTATATAAATAAAGCAGTCACCTATCATGAGTCAACAAATGTTGCTACATCATGCAACCTTATTTGACCCACACTGGTTCTGACATTATTTTGTCTACCCCCCTAATTGTTTCTACAGGATGGAGCAAATGCTTGTGAAGCTGAGCCCAGTACCGCTAAAGCTAAACCAAAACGTCTGCACTCACTGGACACTTTCCGAGGGTATGTATGCCATCAACAACCATCCTGTTTATCAGTCTATCACCACATGCAGCTAGTTCACATGCTAATTCTTTTTAGAGCCGTCAGAGGCATGATGAAGATCTACAGGCCCAGCATAATGAATAATTACAGGGGTCACAGTCTGGCCACATGCTCCCCCAAGCTTTTGTTATCAGGCGGTTTAGCTTTGGGCATCATTTCTGATATCAGTGCGTCTCGGGTTTGGAACAGTGTGTTTCTGTTGGACAGGAGTGATGCATGTGATTGAATCTGGGCTCCCTGCTAGCCTTAATTGTGGCCTCAGGGTAGACACAAAGCACGCCTCTCTGGAAACAGGATGCTGGTGTGGCTTTGACCTCCCCCTTGCCAAATAATTGATGTAATAATACCATCAACATATCAGCACACATCCACACGGCCATAGATCTCCTGCCAAAATGGAGAGCGAGAGGAAATCCAGCAGCGCAGAGGCAGCATCCAGCAGATGACTGGCATCTTCTCCATCTGTGGCTTCCTTTTGGATGAAAAGCCATCTGAAACCACTGTGCATATGGGCTGAATTCAACCTAGTTTTATTTCATTTGGAGCTGAATTGGTTGAGTATATTTATGCCAGAATTTGCAAAGGTTCAAGGAAAGGGTACAGTTCCATTTCCCTCCAGTTCCATTTCTTGCTGCAGTCCTGTTGAATCTTATTATCTGAAATGTCACTCCAGGGTTGCAGATACTTGTGGAATATTGATGTCCAGATTGGTAATACTGGAAATTCTTATATCTGACAACGCATTTAATCAAACTGTGACTCAGGCCTCAAGATTAACGCTGCGTGTGCCTCCTCAGCCCTGTGACTTATGATCCATACTCCTGATAAGTAACAACTTTCTACAGAGAACAGACACATCAGTCATCTGCCATAAATGCTGAGACATTTCTGAAGGCAAAAGGCTTTACTTCTGAGCCGAAAGGTTTTCCTGATCATTGCTCAGGCTTCACTGACATGATATACAGAGAACAGTAGGGTATGGTTGAACGTTAATTTTTCTAAAAGGATTTGGATTTTAATCTTGTGCCGCATTGCTAAAAGCCTGTCGTCGGTTTCCTTACTGTGGAAAATCGCACCGTCAGTAGTTAGTAGTGCTATACAACAAAGGGAACAACTATTACAGCAAAACAATGGATTGTCAGTTCCGTTTAACACCAGGTGGCTGACTCATTCTGCGCCTTATTTTGACTAAGCTCCAAGTTTTCATCCGATTCAGTTTCACAAATACTCAGAAGTTTTGCGACAAAGAAAGAACCTTGGCATTTCCACTCAAGTACCAATTTATTATGACTAGATTTGGTGTCCATCTACTTGATATGTCCAGCGCTGTAGGTAACTCAATACTCTGCAGTGATAGAGTGTAACTATCCATTTGCAACGGGGAAATGTACTAAGCTAACACTCTAATTGGTAATGCATGTACAGTGATTCGAATCAAAGAAGTTCATCAGCGTCTATCAGTGAGTCATAACCAGTTGTCACTGCTGCAAGAAAGACATGTCTATCTCTAATCTGTTAGCTATAAATCATGAATACTGATCCCAGACATGAATTAAATCTATTACTGAAGTGACAGATGTTCAGAGGAGGGCTTCATGGGGATATTTACAACTTCAACCTGATTAGGAACCAAGACACAAGTCTGTGGTGCCTCAACCTGGACATCATCTTGCATTACCTTTTGTGCAACATAAAACAAAATGATCTCAGTACACATCATATTAATTAAGCACTTACAGTTTCCCTTAATCATAATTAGCACCCTCTAGTTTCACATGTGTGTGGCATTTGTAATGCAATCTGCCTAAAACATAGCTCTCCTTCACAGACAGAGTGTTTTGATTAAAAAGTGGCCTAAAGACCTGATATTGCAGTGATTTTCACCAGGTCTCATCTGGCTAGCGATTTAACCTCTGTCTTTGTCACTATGGCGACTAATGGATATGTTCGTCAAAATTTAAATGATAGCCAGCATGCATGTGTGTGTGTGTGTGAGAGAGAGAGCGAGAGAGAAAGAGAGAGAAAGAGTACATAGACACATGCAGCAGGGTTTGCTCTACTTTAATAGCCCTTTTGAGATGATAGTGGCCGATTAAAATCTTGTATCAGCAGGTTGGGGCTAAAAGAGCAGTAATGGCTTTGGTGCACCTCTTAATTGAATCTGGGCAGAAAAACAAGAGGAGGCAGAGGTAGATACAGTGCACCTTATCAGACAGTCTTGTTCTTAGAGGTTGCACTAATCTTGTTATGGCTCTTAAAGACCCCCTGATGATATTTTTGTTTCTTTTTGATTAAATAACGCATGAATCATAAGCATAAAATCAAGTGTTTAGGAAGCCGGAAGGATGGAATCTGCCTCGGAGAAAACCTCTGCAGCCACTTGACCATGCAGCCATTTACATTCCCCCGCAAGTTTGTGTTGTGTAATGGCCTCCCGCCCATTTTCTGACATGCAACGCAAACACCTTTTTCCCTCCAATGTCTGATTCAGTGAAGCACTCCATCACGTGTGCTGTGTTTCAGCAGCCTTGGCCAGTGCTAAAGTATAAAGTGTATCATATATTAGATGCAAAGTCTTTAGTCAGCACTCCTGCTTGAGGAGATCCAGAGGACAAGTGTTCATTTCCTGAGTGATTCATAATGCTTAGATTGCATTACCTTGCATTTGGAGTGTGACAGAATAAAAGGCCCTTACTCCGGTCTCTTTAACTTGAATTCAAAAGTTAATCTTGGATCAGATGTTTTAGTTAGATGTAAGAAAACAGATGTGGATGTTTTATTCTGTATTTCATTTGTTTTTAACAGTTTAAAAGCAGTTTACCATTTTCACTCTTATATTTTCATTTCTCACTCCACTGCAAGAAGGTTAATCCAGTTATTCCTGATTTGGCATATATTATGCCTATAGTGCTTACTCATTGTATTTTCTTTATAGGTTCGCCCTGACAGTGATGGTTTTTGTAAACTACGGTGGAGGAGGCTACTGGTTCTTCCAACATGCCCCATGGAATGGTTAAGTAAAGTATAAAACCTGAATAAAAAAAGTATTTAACCTTTATTTAACCAGGAAGCCTGTTGAAACTGAAATCTCTCTCCAGAGTGAGGTCTGACCATGACAGCATACCAAGAGACTAAATCCAGCTCGAATAAGGCTGTTGGACTACATTGACTTTTAACATGATTTTAAATATCTCCAAGGGGACTGGATTATTAAAATGTAGTATGCTCTGCAGATTATTCCACATCCTGTGAGAAAAGTAGAAGCAGGCTTTTTGTTCAGCTCAGTGCAAACCCTTGGAGCCTGGTAAGAAAGCCACCTGGTTGAACAAAGGTGAAGACTGCTGGAGGTCTGTGTAGTACTATAGTACTGTATAGTACAACCTGCACCCTTTTGTTTCCCAACATGTCTGCTATTCAAGCAGATTTAACATCTGAAAGGGGCAGCAGCTCACAGTGGTCAATCTGTTTCACAAGAGGGGCAGATACTTCTCATATCATTGTACGCTTTCTTTCACATAAAGCCCGATAGGAAATTAATGTGTGAACTCAAAGCAATTATTCAATGGCAGCATTCTCCTCATCATGTCTCCAACGTTTTCTGACCTGTTGTCACTAATTATGATAAATGCCACCTCAGAGCAAACACACAGGATGCCATTCCTCATAGGAGCCAAATCAAAGGCACGATCCATAGATTTTTATTGTTATTAACAACTAGGGAGGAGACGAGGAGGAGGAGGAGGGATGAGTGTTTAAATGGCAGCTGGGAGAGTATGGAAGGGGAGGGGCTAGTGAATGAGTGGCACTCGCCTGCTGCAGCAGCCATTCTTGAGGCTGCAAAGTGAGCAAGGTGTCTCTGACCTGAGGATAATTATAATGAAAGTTTGGGGAAAAAAGTCCACATCACCTTTTAGAGGTGTTTCTCAATTTAAATTTTATAATAGGCTCTTTGCCACATCTACAAGGGTGTATTGATTTCAGAGGTGGTTTGATTTATCTTCTCTTTGCTGCGAGGCCGCTACTGTCACAGGAGTGTAGATATTTATTAATCACACCTTTCCGAAATTGAAAGTTAATGATGGAAGCAGCACTTTAAGGACATAACATTGTTCTTAATTCACCTTGTAGACCTTTTGGATTGCAGTGTTTAGAAAAGGCCAAGAACTGTGAACTCTGTATAATGGCATTAAATTCAAGTACCTGTGTGTCCATTGATATTCATTTATGCCTCTGGATTTGTTGCAGGTCTAACTGTGGCAGATCTTGTCATGCCATGGTAGGTTTGGTGAGGAGGACTGTCCAACTCTTTTTTTAGTATTTTTTAAAGTGCACAAATATGCCTTTTTTTTGTACATACACTGATATTTCTTTCAGGTTTGTGTTCATTATCGGGACTTCAGTGGTGTTGGCTTTCAGATCCATCCTGAGGAAAGGAGTTAGCCGCGGAGAGCTTCTGCGTAAAATCACCTGGAGAACAGTCGTCCTCCTGATGCTCGGCTTCTGCTTCCTCAACTACTCTCCAAGGGATGGACCACGTATGTGCAAAATATACAGTATAGCATGGAACAAACACATTATATGTGGATGTCCTTGTTTTGCATTGGGGGAAATGATTAAAACGCACGCTCTGGCATGTCTAATAATATGTCCACATTACACATACTGAAGCAGGAGAACAGAAAGAGGCTTTTAGTGTTAATGCACCTGTTTATGTGGAAAATACAGCTCAGTTAAACAAAGTGCATTTGCAGTTACATGCAAGATCAGACAGTATCGACACAGATTCTGCAACCAAGTATCTTCAAGGTCCTTTCCATAATTGAAAGGAAATTAAAAAGCAACAAATTTGATAGGCGATTAATTCTTTCAGTCATTTTTTGCAAAATATTTGATGTTTTACTTTATCAAATGTGATAAATTGCTACTTTTTCTTGTCTTAACATTATAGTAAACTGACTTTTGACTGTTGATTGAACAAAACAAGAAGTGTTAATGTTGGCTTTGGTTTCAGGCATTTGAAACGGTTTTGAATGACTAATTGATGAATCGATTATGAAAATATAGTATCGTAATCGTATGAAAAGTTATATGAAAATCGTTAGTTGCAGCCCTAATGTCAACATACAACTTGTACAAATGTTCCCTATATCCAGGATATTTACGAAAGTCACAAAAATGTTTGGATTCAGATTTGTGATAAAAGCTGCAGGGCTGTATCGGGGTTAAAAGACGAGAAGCAGGCTGAAAATCCCCACTTCATTGTCCACCTGGGGACGCACAGGGCGCCCTTCACACATTAGCCTTCCCCAGCGCTAATGGACTTTCCTGGGTGGATGTCTGTGTAACTGGGTTAACAAAAATATTGTTATTGTGTGTGCAGTCTCAAAATCCAGCACCAGGGGACGTTTAACGGAGGCAGATTGAGCAAAAACAACCGCTGTGGTAATGGACAATTACAAACAGATAGTGTTACACCCTTCAGCCCCATGCAGCTGCTGCAGAGGCTGCAGCTGGATCTGACTTTTACCATAAACTGCAGCTTTGCCCTCTGTCTCCAAGGACGTCCTCTGCAGTTCAGTCCCAGGGTTTGATCTAATAAGAGAATGGAGTCATATCAGTTCAATATGTTGAACCATTTCAATGTCAGATGAGAGAGAAGAAGGTGTTAACCTTTGACATCAACTATGAGTCATTTCAAATAAACGCTGCTGCGGCTAGATGTCCAAATAATCCTCAAAGCAGTGTGAAAGACCTTGAACACTCCAAGTTTGGTTATTTTGTTTTCCTTTTGTCACTTCAGTGAAAGACTTACGCTCTATTTTGTTGGTTTAGACAATTATAAAATATTTGGTTTGATGGATTCCATTAGATAAACTCAAAAATCCATTGTGGTGAAGTTAAAAACATGGCTGCTTTTCTTGGCTCCTTGAAGGTTGACATTTTTGGACATAGAAAAATATTATTTTGTTTAAGGTGACATTGTGTTTTCAAGATTTTATCTCTGACTGTTTGACAGGGTTTATTATTTTTTGGATTGTGACAAGTTACAAGAAAAGATAAGTGACGTGAGGACGAGGTCAGAAAGTCAGATTCACATTCTCGCTTTTGAATAGCTTTTAAAGGATGGTCAAATAAAAAAAAAAACTCTCCTTTTGAAAAGTTCCTGGCTCAGCTATTTGCTCTACTTTCTGATGGCTTTATTCAGCTCTGCTCACTTCCACCATAGGATCATTATTTTATTCAATCTACTGCTGAAAGTGCTCAGAGATGGGAAGCAGACAGCAGAGCTTTCACTTCTTAAATGTTATTGAACGTCAAAAAGGGGTTTCAATTTCACACAAAAAACCTACAGAAAGTGAAGCAAGAGATGTTTCCAGCAGTTCGCCTTCAAACTGTGACTTTCAGGATGATTTCTATTTAAGTGACAATTTTGTGGGGGACAGATCGTGTAAATGATCTTAGTTGGGGGTGTAACCTGCAGATTTCACAAATGTGCCATAAGTAAGAGCTTCCTCTTTTCCTGTGAAAGGAGAGATTTCCTCCTTGATTTGATTTGTCCCGATCAATGATTGGGATTACACTGTTTTTTACTGCACTTTGTGCTGCAAAGAGGTTTTCAATTAACTAATGTGTAGATTACCATCAATCTCTCAACCACAAGCCAATCCTGTCCCCCCAATTTGTCGAGACTGAGAGATAACTGGGAATCTTTGATTAGCTTCCCACATTCTTGACAGGTCTATATCCTGTAGGCTGACACCATTTCCCAGTGTGTCGTGCTGTCCATCATCGTCCTTCAGGAAGTAGCAGTAGTAGTGGAATGATTGAGAGGATGTTCTCATGTTCGATTTTTATCAATTTCCTGATTTATAATTTGCTCAAATCAGCAGGAATACCTTTACACCACTGAGTTATATCTGTACTTGTACCTGAGTTCATGTATTAATCATGGGCTCACGTGAGTGTGTTGTTGATTGTGTTTCAGTGTCCTGGTCCTGGCTGAGGATCCCTGGAGTGCTGCAGCGTCTTGGCTTCACCTACTTTGTTCTGTCTCTCTTCCAGACTTTCTGGGGCCAGAAAGAAATCCCACTGAGAGCGGTGAGCAGCTCTGTCAAGTTCAGTTTAGTCTGTCGTTAACACAGTCCAACCTGAAAGAACACATTTATAAACAGCTCTCTTAGTGCTGGAACTGACCAAACATGCACCAAAATAAAGTTGAAAATGTCAAAAAGATAAACAGTTTTGTTTTGTGTCCTATGGGATGCAGCATCACTGGTGGAACCCTGTCCAGGATGTGGTCCTTTATTGGCCACAGTGGCTGATTATCATCCTCCTAGAGACTTTGTGGCTCTGCATCACATTTCTCATGCCTGTGCCCAACTGCCCCACGTAAGCGCGAGCAAAGTCTACTCATTAATCCGCTGTGCACATATGCTAAAAATGTGAATTTCACCATCACCTCTCCATGCTGAGATAATCTCCAGTTGGGGCTGTTGCGCTGCAGCAGAGGTGTTAGTGTGCACCTTGTGTTGCTGGTGTTATGATTTATGGGCCTGTGGTGGATGCTTCAGAGGGCATAATTAGCCAATCTCAGTCTGTCATGTGCAATAAGAGGTGTGCAGGCAGAGGATCCATCTTCCTCGCTCTGAGTCTCCTGCTCTGTGCTGCTTTTGTGGGTTTTTTCCCCCCTTTTCTGTGACCCTGCATGGCATCAGTGTTAGAATACAGTGAGTTCAAATTGTAGCGCTTTTTCCCACAGCTCTTGTGTTTTTTTTCCCAACATATGATTGTTTTCTATTTTTATATAGAATGTGAGATGATGTGTGGTGAACATAAGTCTCATACAAAGCATAAAAACAAGAGGTGATCTTTGCCGCCAGTTAGAAAACCTTCATGAGGAGCTTCCTTTGATTAAATCTGTCTCGTGTTCCTGAAATTCACTTCTACAGCCTTTAATCCTTAATTATGTTGTTACTTTTTAAATGCTGTGAAAGGTCTTATTCTTTTAATACTGATTATTCTATACTGTTTATTATCAGAGGGTATTTGGGAGCTGGTGGAATCGGTGATAACGGTCTTTACCCAAACTGCACTGGAGGCGCAGCAGGATACGTCGATAGATGGATGTTTGGTGATAACATGTATCGATACCCCACATGCAAAGTAAGATCTTTTTCACACAATGGTCATTATAGTCACACACCATTAAAACAACTTTACTCGTCCATGTTGCTTTTTCCAGGAAATGTATCACACCACACAACCTTTTGACCCAGAGGGGCTTCTGGGTACAATCAACTCCATTGTCATGGGATTCTTGGGGATGCAGGTAAGATGGATCATTTATTTCTCCTGTATGATTCAACAAGTGCTGCAAGAGTATTACTAAAGTATCCATATTATTCTATTGTTATTATTCAGTTCCAAATTTCCTATTGCTTGGAAAATTAGTAATGTTCTTCATGATACTGTACTTTGCAAAAATATGTAGTTTGGCTTAGTTAAAATAATATTTATTGAATAATTATGAAAGCTAATTAAATTGTCAAGTCACCCTTAAATTGCTTTGTAATTGCTTTTATTTTTGATGCTCAGGGAATGAATGTCAAAGGACCAGTGTGTAGGATTTTGTGGCAATCCTGTGATGTAGTTACAGATTGCAACCCCCTTGTTTCATGAGAAACCATGCTGGCCGCAAAATCTACAAAAAAACAAAACAAAACACGAAAAGCCCTATCTAGAGCTAGTGTTTAGTTTGTCCATTCTGGGCTACTGTAGAAACATGGCAATCATCATGAAAGAGGACCTGCAGCCTCTGTAGATATAAAAGACTCCTTCTAACTGTTCTTATTTTCAGGTTATTATACACTAATGAAAACATAGTTATGCATATTATCTTTCATTTTTGACATATTCTGTAAATAGAGCCCTCTAAGTCTAAAAATGTTTTCATAGGGAATAAATATTAAGTACAAAGTAAAAACCTTTTGGAAAAATGAATGTGTTTCATAAATGTCTTTATTTTAATACGGCAAACAATATTCTGTTCACTGCTATTGTACTTGAATGGTGACAGAAATCTGACATTTTATAATCTCAGCATTTTTAAAATGTCATGCTAGACACCACTAGAATATAAATACTGGCACCTGATTGGCTGAGAGCAGCAGCTTCTTTTATTCGGATTAATTCAAACTTGCTCGGTGAAGACTTGCTGATCAATGCAGAAAACAGATTCAACAGACTAAATTAACTGTTACTCATTAACATCCATGTGTTATTAAATAGGAAAATTTAAATTTTTTAATACCAGAGGTTCTACTGAGAGGATCAGTGATAATCAATACTGTTTGTTTTTTAATTGCTAATAAAAATATAAAGATAGATTACAGTTAATGAAGATTATGGGAAAGACTTTTCCCGCCTCATTGTAAGTGCACAGCTGTCCTTCTTTATTGACGAAATGTTGTCAGAAAGTGAGGACAGAGCTTTTGGTCTTCAAACCTCCGTCTGATGGCGACAGTGTCACTTATAACCATTTGTGTTGTGGGAAGTTGCCATCCAAAAGCAGCCACATTGCTCAATTCCCAGTGGGCGGTAAGCACTGAGCCCTTCAGTCAGCGAGTCTTAGACGACACGCCAGGTGTCCGCTGCCCTCCTCCGTGTTCGCCCATGCTAATGTCCTCAGCTGAAACATATTCATCATCACCAAATTAATCAGAGGGTGCAGATGACGTACGTCCCACATCTGGCTCAACAGGATAGGAGAAATGTGACCGCCACGTCAGGGACACAGCATTGACACCCACATCCCAGGCCTATTTAGTTACCCAAGGGCAACACATAGACACACCGGTTGTTGGTGTTTACATGGTATTTCTCATTAAATATATGATTGAGTTGTGGTGACTGTGCTTATCTCTGCCTCCTTCTCCGCAGGCTGGGAAAATTATCATTTTCTACAAGGGGGCGAACTTCCACATCCTCTGTCGATTCCTAGTGTGGGCCATCATTCTGGTACGTCACATGATGTGGAGCTTTTAAACACAGCTGGTAAAGTAAATGAGGACAAAAGTCAATTGATAATTTAAAACCAAGACAACAAATTACTTAAAACGTCTTCCTGCTTCGATGACTCACACAGAGCTGAGCACTTTTATGTTCTTGCTGTTGTACTTCGCCTTGCAGGTAAACTCTGCAACGTGTTTTCCAGTCACTGTGGTATTAGTCACTGCCACCGAAGCCATTCATTAGCAGGACTTAGTAGAGAACATGTGTGTGATTTGAGTACAATTAAACAACATCCATGTGTGACTGTGTTTCCGGGCAGACATGGGTATCCGGCGCCTCAGGGGGATACACACTGTCTCTCACTGCCTGTCTGTCTGTGGTTTTATATGAGAAGACTTGTGCATATATACAGGTTACTATAATCAGTAGCATCTGATGAGGAATGTAATTAAGTCCCAACATACATTTACAGACCAATTATATGACAGAATATCTAGAAATGGATTGTCCAGCATAAAAATATATAATATATCTTCATAAATCTGCTCAGATAGTGTTTGAGGTTATATTTGTTTTGGATCTGTTCATTCTGGGTGGTCTCAAAACACAAAAAGAGGCAAGCTGGCCTCTATTTCATTCAGAGTGTGTCCCACAGGGAGAAGCATAGTGTTATACGAGATGGCCCGTTTTGCATTTCTAAACCTGCGACATGAGGCTGTTAGTCTGCGCTAATGAGATTTACATGTAGAAAGGCCAGGCGATGCTGAACTGTGCGTGGCCACTGTTTTTTATATACGTACAGTGAGAGGCTGCAGAGAAGTAGCTCGTTTGCAAAACGGGGTTAGTGAGAGCCTGCATGCTGTGGAGGCAGACATCCTGAACTGGCAGTCCTTTGACCTGGAGCGATGATGGAGCTGTAGGAGCTGGCTGCATCGCTCAGTCTTTGAAATCAAACTGTGCTGGATGAAAAGAAAGGGCCATGGGACAGACAGATCCCATTAGTTTAAAGTTTTGTAGTCGTTTGTATGTTACTGTGCTTTTTTTCTCTAGTGCCTTCACTGTTTACCAATGTGATTAAACCACACTGAAGGTTTTAAAATTATGAAAACACCTTAACTTATCTTATCAGTACGACATCTGTCACATAGGTTTGTTGCATCAAGTCAAGTTTATTTGTGTAGCCCAATCACAGTTTGGTGTAGTCTAAGGGTTCAGGCTAATATCACAATGGGGCCCAAGCTTTCTGAGAAGACCGTTAACATGCTTTGTAAACATTGTAGTTTAGTGCTTGCTAATTAGTACTAAATTCACAGTATTTGTCATTATTTGTACAGTAAATGTCATTTTGCAGTTTTTTGGTCTTAAACCAAAGTATTGGACAAATGGAATTGGAGGAAGTAAGGGGATGTCTGTGAAAAAAATGTAGCTGTTAAGATATTTCAGTCTGGACGAAAGTGGTGGTCAGACAGGCGGATATTGCTTGGCTCATTAGCATGGCAAAAATGGGCAATTACAAAAAGAATAAAGTTTGTTGAAATACACAAAATAACAACAGTATTATGATCCAATAGGACTATAACTCCAATATTAATGTAATAACTCCAATATAAGAGGTCTAAGGAATGCATATTTTGTTTTGTTAATCAGGAAAAATGTGAGAATCAATTGAAATTCTGTTGTGAGAATTAAAGATCGTTAACCTCAATTCCTAAATGACAAATCTCCCCATTATGTCTCCTGGTGTTGAATCTTATTAACTATCACTGTGGAGCGAGTGACTGGAGGGAAGTAAAATAAATTAGATCCATTTGGCTTCTCCCAGAGGCACAGAGTGATAAAGTAACACATGACGAAATAAATAAACATTAGGCTTTTATGTTTTTCCATTGTACTGTATCTCATAGTTCACAAGCTGATGCTACATAGATGATGTGGGTGCTATTTAGGATTATGACATTATGACGTTAGAGATGTTATAGTCAGGAACATAAAGTGTTTAGTGTTGAATCAATACAAGGACTTAAAATCCTGGTTAACTGAAATAGAGTTTATAGATAGATTTTCTCACATTGCAATGGTTGACAGAGGAGAGCTAGCACTTTTTATTGATTCAGGGAACAGACAGACCACGTGTAAAGTATGAATACGGCAAATAATCATCCCACGTACTCTGCTGATGTATGTTTGCTTTGGTTTCTTCTTTAATCTCATTGCTAAATCTATTTTTAGTCCCACAAAGTGTTTTCACCGACAAAGAAAGCAAAATTAGTTTTAGTGATTGGTCTGCTCTTGATATTGACTTTTCTAATACGATTTCACCTCAGAGGGGAGGCAGGAAGCAGAGCCAAAGTGCCTCTTGTTTCAGACATGTGCTCTTGACATTAGGAGGTCTCCTCAGTGGAGGAGGGAGCTCATTTCTGCACGCACCCAACCACAGGATTGATACTATGCACAGGAGATTCACAAAGAACCAGAAATGTGTTGATACAGTAAACGACAAGATTTTACACTACAGTTCACTGTACTGTGATTTCTGTGGTGGATTGATATTCAGAGGCGGCCATGCATCTTCTTCCTAACAAACAACAGCCCCTGTTAATTAAAGTCCAACGATCAGGCTCCAGAAGTGAGAGATTGAAATTGAGCGATTGCCCCACATACCAGCCCCATCCCACATCCTGCTGCCTGGATAGCCTGGAGACTCAATCCAGCCCCGGCTAGGCTATTTCCACACCATCGATTCTGTCATCTATACACATGATGGATATCCACCTAACAAGCATGTTTGGATTCTGAACCACTGCCCTGGGTTTCTCTGTGGAGCACAAAATGTTTCCTCAAGTATCTCAATCATATGTAAAGGTAAACAGATGAGAGAATAAAAGCCTTTATTGATGTAGAGTTCATCAGATCATACACATTTCCTCTGTATTATGGTTATTAAGGCTGTGGAGTCAACTTGACTGTGTAGGTGGCTCTCTCTGAAGAGCACAACATCCAAGCTCGGATGGTCAAACTGGAGTTCGACATCGTGTGTGTGACTTGATGGACCTTGTTCATCTGACTCCCAGATAATCGTTTAATCTGCCGGACTCGCTTGATTCTGTTGCCTCACGTTTTAGCTGCCCAATACAGCTTGCTTTATCGCCCTCCATCGATTTGAAATCTGTTTCATTTCCACCCTCAGGGAATCTCTGCAGCCATCCTTTCTAAGTGCACACGAGACGGAGGATTTATACCTGTCAATAAAAACCTTTGGTAAGTGCTTCCTGACCCTCTAAATCCAGCCACTTTTCCTCACAAAAGAAAGGATGGGTTTCCAACAGGCACAAATCAAGGCTGCTAAAACACGCGTTTACTTACCTCTAATGACAGCTACGACTGTAAATAATCACCCAGGCCTTCAGGAGTGTGAGGTGGCACGGTTATACATCCTCCCAACATGATCATTCTTCCTTACGGCCAACAAAATAAAGGATGTTTTATCCTCTCTACCCCAGGAGCACTCGCTACACATTTTACCAGCTCTGTGTGATGGAATGGGATCAGGCTCTGGGAAAAGCATCTATATAACCACAGAGTAGTCTAACCGCTCTGAAAATATCATGTGCCTTTTTGGAAAAACAAGGCATGGCATCTTGATAAATGTTTGCAATGATTTTGCATGAAATACAGCACAATTACTACCTCAGACACAGATTACTTTACGACCTGTGCATTTGTTCCACTCCCACATTCCTCTTAATATGATGTGAATCATTTTAATGTTGCAGCAGGAAGAATACCATTTCATCTGTGATGTGTAAGCAAATTCTTCATGATGTTCCACAGGGGCCCCCACTAACGCTGCGCTCATCCCTCGCCATTACCTGCCTGGCTTTTATAGGCAGTTCATCATGCACAGGTTATTGAGCTCTTGAGTACGAGTCCCTGCCTGGATGTCTAGAAGTAATTAACTCCCAGCCAAGAGTCCTTTTTGGCCCCACTTCAGCTGAGATAAAAAATAAAAAAACCCACTGCTAGGAGGCTCCGGGAGGCAGCCATTTTACATCAGATGATATTACATCAAACATTCTTGCACTTAGGAGCAGACAGGGACATGACTGGCTGGCACGGCTCCACGGGGCACGTGCCAAGGATCCACTGCTGATGCTTTAGACCAATCCAGCAAACTGTCCCACAGTTTGTTGGATTGGCTCGAGACCCCTGGGTGTTATTTATCTGCAGAACAAGATTGATACTCTGTGTTTTTACACCCTTGTTCACACCACACTACTAACATTTTAGTGATTCCCAAATACTGCTGTTGTGAAGTATGGCTGATGATCTGTTTCTCCAGGTCGCTGTCCTATGTGATGTGTATGGGCTGTTTCTCCTTCCTGCTGCTGGGAGGCATGTACTTTATCACTGATGTGAAGGGCTGGTGGGCTGGACAGCCCTTCATATATCCAGGTACTGTTTACTCACAAATCAAAGAGCTCAGTGTACTTTAGTGGTGTATATACTTTGGTTATAATAAAAACCTGATTGGCACACTTTGAACACATTAAACCTGTCAATCATCGTGTTTAATTTCTTAAAGTGGCAATAATTAACATTTTATATTAACATTTTAATGAACCCACACAGAATTATCACTCTACACTGCAGGTCTAATCAGCTCTATTAAGCATTTTAATGTCTTTCAGCTCATTGATTTGGTTTTCCAGGGTGCAACATTACTGTTTTGGTTAAGTCTCAATCCTCTCATCAATGTTATTTCCATATATCTACTGTGTGCTGCCTTCCCAGTCCCCGACCAAGTTAGCATTTAGCTGTTGAACATAGTGGAGCATTTAGCAGCTAAAGAGCCAGATATTTCCCTCAGGAGTCAGCAGAGAGCAAAACAGAAGACAGAGAGAGACACTATTGAGCCTGCATTCACCAGATGAATGCTAACGTTGCGCCGTATCTTCTGGATGTGTCGTCACTTTAAAGATGATAAAATATCAGTGTAATGTCTTATTCTCAAAATTGCAGCCGTCTTGACAATGTCTTAAGATAACTTTGCACTCACTACCTCCACCTCATGGAAACATGCCAACTGCAGTTTTACATCATAATTCATTTTAAAATGCTTGCCAACTTAAGTCCAATTTAAGAAAAATACAGTAATAAGCCCCTGCAGATTATCTGTTGTAGCTAACAGGGATCTACTTCCATGGCAACTTACTAACTTGCTAACCAAGCTGACTGCTTATTCACCTGCTGTAATAACAAACTTTTATTACCTATAATTGTATATACTGTAAGATTCAGCTGCAGGGGTTAATATTACAAAATTGTAAAAGCGTGTGTTTGTTTTGTAGGGTGAGTGAGTGCAAAGTAGCATGGTTAACTCTATTTTCCTTTTAAACAGCCCTGTTCAATAACGACTTCTGTTTGTCTCTTTTTCTCTCCCATTCAGGGATGAACTCCATCTTTGTATATGTTGGCCACTCTCTACTGGGTTTCTACTTCCCG
The DNA here is from genome assembly GCA_946959425.1 of Argyrosomus regius. NCBI lineage: Eukaryota > Metazoa > Chordata > Actinopteri > Sciaenidae > Argyrosomus > Argyrosomus regius. The sequence continues at coordinate 20,688,259 of OX336894.1, forward strand.
TTCAGCTGGGAGATGCGCTTCCAGGACAGCCACTGGGAGTGGCTCTTCCAAAGCCTGTGGGGAACAGCACTGTGGGTGCTCATTGCTTACATGCTGTACAGGAAGAACTTTTTCCTCAAAATATAAACCAGCATGATCATCTGTCATCTTTTTTATTCTGTAGATGCCATTATCTTATTCTTCAGTTATAAACAAACACTATTCGTGCTCAGGTATATAAATTATTATAACATCTGTGGGAGATTTTTAAAAATCTGTCCGACTGTTCTTGGCTTATCAGTTTAGTTTAGTTTTCAGTGATGGACAACCAACCCACGTACATCTGAATGAATTGTACTAATGCTGATATCCAAGCCATCTGAAAAATCAAGCAGCTCAGAGGAATTGCTTAAACTTTTAATCCTACACAAGCAGCAGCACAGGGGGAAAATGTTCCTACTCTAGAAGAAGACGTCTGATCCGCTGTCAGTGTGGGCAGCTGAGGATTTATTTGATGCCACTTGTTTTGTGCACTGAATAGACTGATTAAATCAAATATACTGAGGTGGTACTTAACAAATTAGGCCGAGTGATTCCACTACACACCAGGCCAGCCATTATGAGTCTGTTGCCATGGCCACTCCTTCTCTTTCTGTGTGTGTGTGTGTGTGTGTGTGTATGTGCGCTGGTACCATCTGCTGTCCGAGTGACAGTACTTTAATAGGGGTCAAGATGCACAGCTCACAAAGGAGTGTCATTAATGGGACAGACACCTCTTGCACTCATTGTATTAGAAAATCAGGGAAATTACACAAATCCAATTTATCAGACGAGCACCCTCAAGGAGCATGACATACATTTTACATAGTTAATGAACAAAGCTACTTACCTACTGAAGCAGGTTTATTTTTACACATGATTATAATATTTCCACATGGTTGACAATCAGGTTGAGTGATTTATAGATATTTTTTGTAGAATATATACATGACAGTGTGGAGCACACTGACACACATCAGGTCAGGTGGTGTGTAGATCATGAAATGACCATCTAGTTAATGAAATGAAACAACACTGTGGTCTTCTTCCAGAGTGAAATCAGATTACACACTCCTCAGTAGGCGTAATAACATTTTGTAATATGGTGTAGTGGTTTTGGTTAATTGTCTTATGAACAGAAGTTGTTGTTCAAATCCCTGCAGGTACATCCTGCCTTCTTGAACAGGACTCAAGTCCATAATTGCTTTCATAAACTTCTGTGCCAGCAATGGAAACACAAAGCTGCATCTTCATGAGATGAAAATGAAATCAATACAGCCTCACCGCGGAGGTTTAAAGATATCTTTTGTATGTTCTCATGCAATGATGAAGCTTTTATTTAAGTACAAACATTTAGCTGACTCACTCTGACTTACAGTAACTGCAGCGTGATGAGTTCAAAATCCATTAAACGCCACAAGCAGTTGTTAATAAAGATCAAGACGGTAGAAATGACAATGCTCAGACGGTGGAAGTGATGAATATTCTGCTTATATTTCAGATTGAATTTCTGCTGAACCCACTATGCACTGCTCTAAACTTGCTGTCACTCTAGCATGGTCAGAAAAAGCCCATAAGATACAGTTGTGGTTCCACATACCATGACTACACCACCACATTTCCTCGTCTCTATTGATTCTCATTGAGAATATATGTCTCAGGATACCTATAGTCTGTCATATGGAAACTTTATCCCACATACGCTGTTCTCAAACAGACCGCTCAGCTTCTTATATCACATAATGACCCCACACTCTCCCTTGATACAGCATTTATCCTCCTATACGGTGTAAGTGAAAAAACATTTGAGTACAGTATCCATTAATGTATTAACATCAATTTCACATAAAAGTGCAACATGATATCTTGAAGGGGACAGACCCTTTCTTGGACATTTTTAAGCAATAACTTGATTTTAAATGAAGTACAGGGCTAAATTGGTGTGTTCCTGAGACTGCCAAGAATTATATAGATATACGCATGAGTATTAACGGTGAAGGTATTGTATAAAGCTCTTTCTTTTTCTTTCTTTCTCTCTCTTTCTTGTATTTCCTGCTCATTTCTCTTAATAGAGAGTTTATTGTTTCTGCTTTCAATTTCTAACTTTGCTTCAGTCGTGAACTAAAAGACACTCCTTTGTTTTAGCCCTGTTGATACAAAATGATAAAGCTGAGTAAACCAAAGCCAGCAGGTGCAAATATAATAACAGTGGTGATGTTATGTTTTCTACCACTTGGTGAAAGTTGCTGGAGCTCCAGAGAAGCTCATGCTGTCCTCTCTGCAGCCCAGCGAGCTCCAATGTTTTCTGCTCCATGCAGAGACATTGATTGGAGAGCGATTGCTGTGTGAGTGACTGGTGTCCTGCCCCGAGGCTGCAGCAATGCATCGCTGCACACCATCCAGTCACACAGAGATCCCTCACTGTAACACAGCCTTCAGCCTTGGACACACTCTGAAGACCTGAGAGGAGAAAGGTCCCACTGAGCTTGAACAGAGTCACCCAGCTGGTCTTATAGAGGTTAGCTGGTTTTGTTCTGGCACTTAAAGTATCATTTATGAGCAGGTACACACTGCATATCAGTAGTAAAGTGTTATTAATCCATATTGTGTGTAAAGTTGTAGTTTAGTTGTCCAAAAACCTGCTACCTCCCCATTGGCAGGAATTCATTTGATACTGGGTCACTGACTGAAACCTTCTCAAATAACACTTGTCCACTTAACTACATATATTAATGTCACTGGTGTTGCTGGATTATTATGTGAAATAATGATTATTTCAAAATAAAACTCATACATAAATGATTACAAGCCTGTTTTTAATGAAGCAGTGATTCAAATGAACACACCTGGTGCCCTTTTTAAAAACAGTGCCTGTGCCTTTAAAATGCACCATTACACATTTAATGATAATTGCTAATAATTTTTTCCACCCGCTGAGTGTTAATGAGATGACTGACCTGCTGTTAAATTATGCTCTTAAATTTCCTGTGGATGCTGTGGTGCCTGCTACTGCGGAAGCAACGGGGCAGTGAGTAGTGAAGCAGTGAACCTCCTCCCCCTGGTCAGCCAGCCAGCCAGTCAGCCCAGCAGCAGCCACTGGAGCCGCACACAGCAGCCTGTCTATGGGACACTGAGGACTTCATCTGGCAGCCCGGAGCCGCGCGTACAGGACACACGCTGGTTTATTCAACGCCGTCGTTTATTTTATCGGTTTGGCTGATTTTGTTTTTTTAACTCGTCGTTCAAGGGAACTTTTTTGTTGCTCATTTTCATTCAGAAACTTTCACTTATGGTTCGCGAATATGGGGTCAAGTTGTGGTTTCTCTCGGGGAAACATCGTTGTGGTGGTGCTGTTGCTGCTGGACGGTAAGGTTCATCATCAGCTTTATTGTTAGACTCAGGCTGAAGGGACACACGATGAAGAAGTTGGAGGCAATTTTAAAGATGTGTTGCACTTTAGTATGTTTGATGTTTTGATCTATTTAAGTAGAAAAAATAGAAAGAAAAAATGTTAATCCAAAGGAGAACATTTGAAATGATTTATTTATACATTTGAAATATAACTCTGACCTGTTTAAGACATCATCTGTCAATCTGAAAGCATCAGTTTTTGTTTAAAGCATCATCTTCATCTTTTGCACTCCTGTCAGTCAGAAAAGCAATTACTTGTGGTATGAGCAGAGCACAGCATGAGCTAAAATATGTTTGGTTTGAGATGCATTTTAAATTCAGAAAAAAATGTATGATTCCCTGAAAAACTGACTGACAATCATGGAGAAGAAAAAAAAAGAAGAGAAATGCAGAGAGGAAAGAGATTTCCGAGCTGCTACAAACACAGCCAGTGGACCTGACTGAGGTCTAGATGGCAACTAACAAATTCACATGAAATTGGCCGCTCATGTTAAGCTAAATTGCTTTGCCAAATTGCAACATTTTGGAAGCTGAGTGAATTTTAAGGCTTTTTCCAAGAAATATCACGAACACAATGCCAGCACTGTTTAATTCTGCAGAAAGTGATACTTGCATTGTGCAATGGTTGTTATGCATGGTATGGCACATTGGGACCTAGAGTCAAATGAATACAGCCATATATCATAATATTATAATCCCATTCACAATCCCACAGCCCAACTGTACCAACACTGTCCTCACATGCAGTCTATATTTAAAGTGTCTCTCATAGCTCGGGAGTGTGCAAATCTCAGTGTGCAGCAAGTATGTCAGATGTGATGCTTGGACAAATATAGGCCATTGTGTGGAATTTATAAATTTGTTTTTGGACTTAGAACTAGTCTTAACAGAGGTTACTATCAGTGTTTTAGTAAGATTATCATCATAATCTTTTAGCGGAATTAAGATGTGAAAAATGTGTTAATTTTCATGTAAATGGGCCAGTGCTATTTCATGTCTGCAAAAGTGCTACAACCCCACGAAACTACAGCCCTACGTAATCACCCATGGGAGCAGTTTCCAGCAATGTTGTTAAAATGATTAATGAAATTTTTAAGATGCCACAGTTATATGTAATGTTCTCTGGTTATTTTTCATTGTGACAGACAGTGTAGTTCTCAGAGCACAGAGGCTGAGAGATGTAAATCCACATCACACTTACAGTATCACACAGCCTATACACATTTACATCTCAGTTCTGCTTTGTCCTGCTTGTATTGTCACCGAAGCAGGCATTTCTCTTGATATTTATAGATGAACGCAGTTGGTCTGGTTCCATTTCATATGTCAAGGACGTGATGGTAATTAAACGGGTGCTGAAATCTACACCCTACGTACACGAAGCGCCCATCACCTGCCTGTTTGTTGCAACAAAAGAACTACACTTGTTCAGGGAGGAGAAGAAGCGAGCCGTAGGCAGGTGTGCAGCAGCTGCTCCTATCTCTGGGCAAACACTGGCTGTTTGTTTTCTTTAGGAAAATACGCCTGTTATACAAGTGCACACACCTTTTCAGATTGCAGGTCGGACCGTAACTGCTCTCAAAATGACATATCGCATTGATTTTGCTGTATATTATGTTCAAGCTGATGATTTTGTTTTACTTTTGGAGGATGTTCCGACTGGTGACACCATTAACTATATAACCATTTCCTCCATTACACTCATCTTGTAAACAGTTGTTGTTGTGTTGTGATGCACTTTTTGTATCACATGGCCTCTTAGATGAGTTTTCATCACCATATAAGTTATTTTAATATTTGTTAGAATCTAAAGAATGGTTAACTTATTTGTTTAGATTGTAGAAAACAAAAGATGCTATAGTAAATGTTTGGTAATTCACACCAGCAGTGTTTCAGGTTACAGGTTACTGATTCGTTTAGTGTTTCTTGCTGGGGTAATCAAACAAAGGAAATTGGCAATCAGAGCTCACTATAAGAGTAATCAGCATTTTTAAATGTGGCTGCACTTACGATTGGAGTTAAGTCGAAGAAGTAAAGCGGTTCAAGACATAAATTAGAGAGAATTGTAGGCTGGGACAGTACTTTGTTTATATAGTTAGAGATTACGGAGTCGGTTGCAGCTTGGATGTAAAAATGTTTTCTTGGGCAGATCCAAGGTGCTGAAATCTTTTGGTCAGTCACGGCTTTGGTGGGATTTGAACTTTGGATGTCTTGGAGAAGCACATGGATGTTAATGTGCATCTAGAGAGCGTTTTTAAATTACTTTTGATTTGTTTGAATTTTTAAAAAATGACCTCATGACAGAGTGGTTTAACGAAAATGACGAAGGATTATGGACTGGTAGCTTTCCAGAATAAAACAAAATGGTAGCTTTTGTGACTAACCCTGACGGAAGCCTTTATTGAAATGAACCAAATCCTCTTAACAGATACTTCTGTGTAATCCATCACTTCCCCATGAAAAACCACAGATGTTTTCACATAAAAGCATTGATCCGTTTATCTTCCACCGTGACCTTGCTACAGTAGCTTTGACCCTGCTTTGCCCTCTGACCTTTGAAACCATAACCAAGTAGTCATCTCCAGTGATGACCCCACCATCCCAAAGGGGGCCATGTGTGGGGCCTCTTTAGCTGCTCCTTCTTCTGCCTTCTGCTTGCATTAGAACGATCATTTTCATCATCTTTTGCTTCTGAGAAAGACCAGACCAATAAATCTCATTTGTTACATGTTGCTATTTGATTTAGCTCCTTATTGCATTATATGATTTAGTAAAGCTTCTGTCTTGTGCTGCCTATGGATGCATTATAAATCTTGTCACTGTTGCTGTCACTACCTCTCTTTTAGTATAATTGGAAAACATCATAATACGAGTTGTTTGCTGTAGAGTTTATCTTATGTATAAAATTGTGTAAAGAGCAGAAAAAGAGGAGAAAAAAGTCAATTCTCTGTGACTTGTCGAAGGTGTTACGAGCAAAAAGAAGTCTTGTTTTTGGTCTTTAGTTATATCGAGTGTATTGATTTTTTTTTAAAAGAATGTGGCATACAACACGTGTCTCGCCATGCGATACAGAAACGCAACCATCTGGCCTCAGCTTTCCTCCGCCAATCTCACTCCCACCCTCCCAATGCCTGAAAGGACAATAAATCTAAGCTATTAACATTTTTTTAAAGGGAAATCAAAAGAAGTTAATGAGCAACAGTAACTGTGCTGTCTGCCACAAAAGCAGAAGATCGAATTTGGACCATCAGTGAAAAATTGCGTCATCCCTCCAAGTTTGATCAGGATCGGAGAAGTGATGCAGCACTTTCAAAGTTTGGCATTTTGACTTTGAATTATAGCTCCTCCTTTTGCCAACTTTTGCAATTTTTAATCAGTAAAATGTTGGCAAAAAATGCATCATCCCATAAAATTTTTGTCCAAATTGGACCAGTGTTTTTTGAAATACAATTTCTGATGGAGGGGCAACACCCTTGTCGAAGAAATCATCGAGTCCAGTTCAGATGTTTGCTGTGGTGGTGTGTTTATTAAAAAGCATGCCGGCACACTGGTGAACTGACGGTCACAGAGGGTATCTGATCCAGTGAGTTGACCAGGAGCAAATGAAGAGGAACACTTTTATACAGAAAACAGCCATGGTTACACAATATGTAAATAGGGATGGAGCAAAAGGTGGGGAAGGTAAGGGAAGGGATTGGGCAACAAAGGGTAGGGGGGAAAGGAGGGGGATAGGTAACAAAAGGTAGACATTTACATGAGGTCTGGAAGTTGGAGCCAGACAGACAAAAGGTAAGAATACACACATGTATGAGAAGAAGGTTCAAGACCTAAACAATGGGGTTGGGGTGGTTTCCTAGACGTTGCTTGGTTGCTCAGTTAGCAAGTCTACACTGCCCCCAATGTGTATTACCTTGATCAAGGGCCCAGCTCAGTAGGGGTTACAGGCTAGACCCAGACGGATACCACTTGGCTTCAAGTTTTCTATATGTCAGTGTGTATTTTCTTCATCAATCCATACTTTTTTTTTTTTTTTTTTTTTTTTTTTGAACACTGAATCAAGATAAATTAAAATGAACAAAGAATACAACAAATGAGAAAAATGTAAAACTTAAAACAAACAACAAACAAAATAACAAAACAAGAGAAAATTCTGCTTTTCAGTCGTAATCAATTACAACAAAGTTCAAAATTTTCTTCCATTTATGAACAGGTTGTTGTACTGGTGTTAATAACTCAAGTGGTTGATTCAGTGATAGGTGGTTTAAAAGAGTCTTGAGGCAAACAATCAAAATGCTTATGACAATGAGGACAACAGAGCCAAGCAGGACAGTTACAAAAATTAAATAACCAATGTCTCTAACTTTTCCTTAAAAGTCAAACAAACCAGTGGTTACCAGATTGTCTTGGCTGTATTATTCAGATTGTTGATCGTATAGCATTCAGTTTTGATGACAGCACAATTTTCTCCTTGAGAGGCCAGTAGGAAATTTAATCTGGCATGGCTTGGTAAAGCCATCATTGTTACTGTCTGTTGTCTTCATGTTGTCTTTTGTGGTGAAAAATTGCAAGATCTTAAACTTCTTAGAAAGAGTTTCTTATATGATCTAAGGTTACCATAACTCCATAAGATGGAAAGAGGGTAACAAAATTATATAGATAGTGTTCGTGTGTGTGCGATTGGTGTGTGCCTGTGTATGCGTGCATGCGTGTGTGTGTGTGTCTCAAGTGACAACCTCTATGGCTGTAAAGTGAAGCTCATGTGCCAAAACAGCAGTGGTTAGAAATCTACTTCAATCTTGCTACAGAACATGTCAACCTCCATATTCAGATGCTCCACCTTACAGCAAAACAATTTTACAGAAACATGCTTACAACTTGGTAAAAGAATTACTTTGGTCACTGTAGCAAATTTCCTGTTTAACTGTACTGAGGGTGTATTTTATAGAACTTAATTCATGTTAAATTAAGGCTTAAGGCTCAACATAATCAACAGCATGACTGTTTTGATTAACAGATAGGTGTTGTTACGAATTGCTCGTTTGAGCACTCAGTTATTGTTCAGTCCACTTCAGGTCCCCGATGATTTTTGTCTTAGCCCATGTTTAGAGTGATCATAAGATGGTAGAGGCAAAGCTGTCAAGATGACAAGGGTCAGAGCCAACACAATGACCTTCACAACGGCTCTTCAGAAACCTGTGGGGACGTCGCAGATATGACATCCATTCATTATGCAGTCCATGGTATACCAGTTTCTTGGTATAGTAACAGGGTTAGGGGTGTGCTCGCGATAAGAGCAGTCGGCATGGAGTTTTTTCAGAATGATTGTCCCGTGTGCAAAGACAGGGAACAAGTACAATGTCCATAGGTGGCGTTGAAGTTTGAAGTGTTACAGGGGTAATTGGCAAAGCCATCAGTAACAGTCCATTTCCTGTACTGTGTGGGATGGATCCAAATACATGCTTTCATGGTATCTGGAGGTTGTGGATTTTTTTTTTCTTATGAATAATCCAGCTGCTACTCTGATGTGGTTGTCCAGCGTCTTCTTCTGGGCCTCTGGGCCTGCGTTGTCCTTCTGCTCCTCTGATGACTGTGGTTGTCAGACATCTTCTTCTGGGCTTTTGAGCCTGCGTTGTCCTTGAGGGGAGGAGATCTTTCCCAGGATGTGACCAACATCCTATGCCTCTGTCGGGGATGAGGAAGAAGACTCACAGGATGAAGAGTGAAGACCCTCAGAATGAAGAAGGAAGACCCAAAGTGTGATGAGGGGTCTTGTCGATCTCTGGTGGAGGAGACGTTTTCTTCCATGGATGTGGATCCAGATAGAGTGGTCTTCACAGTCGACTGCCATGTTGGTGGTCAGCAGGTGTTGGTGTTTTGTACCAACGTGGCTTTCAGGCGTTCTTCCTTTGGAACTGTCTGTTGACTCAGACTCAGTCCCCTGGATGGATGTAGTGGTACAGTTTCTCACTAGGAGAAGACTGGACAGCTTTTACTTGTCTGTGGAACAGCTGAACAGCAGAGGTTAGAGCAGAACAAAAACATTATGGCTTCAACCATGGCATGGAGATCCATATTCTTCATGCATAGCACTGAGTTGCTTGATATAGTCATTGGAGTGGGTGCTGAACTCATTGACATTAAGGCCAGAAGTAACAGCATCATCTATTTCAGACTTCTGTCTGAGTTGATGCTCTGTGGAATGTTGAATCTGGGAACAATGTCTTTCAGCAGGCGTTTTTCTGTGGAAACACTGTCAGTTTTCTTGCGATTCCTGGCTTCATGCCAGTTTGACCAAAACAAATACATACAAGAATTTTGTCATATCAATCACACATTTTTTTCATATAGATAAAATCAATTTGCATAATTTCAAAAGGTTCCCGTGGGGAAGGATGTGTCGACACCGTTGTCTGTACGGTTGTACCTGGGTTATATGACAAATTAGACATTTTTCACACTACTTTTGTGCATAGGTTGGAAATCCTGGAGCACCAGTCTACCACTCTTTCAACATTATCAGACACATCCCCCCTTTAGCCACATGTGACAAGCTATGTGACATGTGAGCTAACCACGGTACAGATGTGTGGGAGCCACAATGCGGCCGTCACTGTGGACCCACAGGTTATTTACATTTACGACCATGAGAAAACTAAGACCATTGTTCCTTTACATCAGCAGCCTCCTGTAAAAGGCCACGTCATTAGGAGAAGCAAAAGTCATTAGCAGGTATAGCATAGAACTTAGACAGAAAAGACAATTCTAGCATTTTCCTTTGGCTGCATGGTCAACCAAGGCATTGCCTGAAAAGATAGGGTCATTGGATTTGAAGTTAGCACCAGACTTAACAGCAGCAATAAGTGATGTTCACCAATCTAACAGTGTTTTGCCATTTTTAATGGATGTCCCTGAGGATGTAATAATCCTCAGATTGCCCATATTGTTAACAATCAATGCAGACACTGAAAATACATGGATACATATTAGCAATGTGCGATATGTCATTGTTTAAGATATATCATCAAAATTCCCTAGGGTAGGAATATGTCATCCCACGATAAAAAACGATAAATTCTCATTGATGACGTATATATGTGCACGACACACTCGCAGCCCAACACACATATTGACAAACATGACGGATAGTGGAGCAGGTACACCGGGCAGCGAGGAGCTCTTTCCTCACGCTGTGGCCGCCAATCAGACACTCAGGTCGGTCAAACCTCCACAGACAGCCTGAACTGTCTCTGAAGCAGAGACTATCCAGGTGGATTCACGGACTAAACTCTGATAATCTACCTGTGTGTCCTACTTGCAGTTTACACCGCAAAATATAATGACACAAAGAAGTTTAATTTGATTTGTGTCCGATGATTAGAGGGAGAGAGAGAGAGAGAGAGAGCGCTTTGGTAGAGAGACATAGAGTAACAATAACAGAGAGCGAGCGCCGGGCTCGATAAAGCTGTCATTAATCAGAGAAATAAAATTATTTCCTGATTGTTTCACAGCGGTTACAGTCAGCAGGTATAGACACGCCCACGACCAGCTCCCCCTAGCCTTTATTATTATTTTGGTGATAGATTTATAGTCAAAAAGATTAGGCTGAATTGGTGTTTATACATCGTCATTTTTATCGTTACCGTGATAAATACTAGAAATTATCAGAATAATTTTTAGTCCATATCGCCCATATCTAATACATATATGCATATATGGAATCTATTATAATATGAACAGTTTTACCTTTTGCTGGTGATCGGTTCTCATTGGTGCATATATCTCAGCTACTTGGGCGGAGCTTGAGGATGGCAGGGTCGATGCTTTTAATAATTGAAAATGGTCACAAATTGCATACCCTGCATATGGCACTCCATTCTGTCTATGAGTAGAGCCATCAGTTTTAGAAAACAAAATCAGAGTTGTGAGAGAAGATTCTGTAGTGTCAGGGTAGAGGAACGTGTAATAACCTGAGGTTATGGAGATCACATCATTCTCTGTAGGTACCACTGTAGCAGGGTTACACTAGCAGCACTGTAGCAGGGTTAAGAATAGAGTTTTTGTGTGTGGCATGCTAAGAGACTGTTAAAACATATTTTCCTGTCTCATTCCTGTTAAACTCATGATGAAAGTCTTCCTTCTACAGGGTCTAACCTATAGGAAAATCAGCAATAATTCTGTAAGAAGAGTTGTAGAGTTCTGGTTCTGGGTGAGAACAGATAGATAAACCCACATTTCTCATGTATCATGTTCAAAAGGTTTGAAAGATTGGTCATAGTCTAGTCTATAGACTAAAAGAACAGAAAAGAATGCATTGCAGAGGATAAGGCTGCTAACACCGCTGATGTGCTATCTAGGGTTGTCTAGAAATGCGAGATCTGGTGTATAATAGATAGTACACTAATTTAGATGACAAGCAAGTAGGCATATAGAAATACCTTTAACCTGTCAATTAAACTAATCAATCTATCTTTAAAACAAACTCTGTCTGCTTTTACAATATAATAGGAAGAGCTTAGATCAAATGTGTTGGCCTTTCTGCTGGAGGTGCCATAGACGGGGTAGGCTTTGACTGGGTTGTTGCAAATTGCAATTTAGAAATTTTCTCACCAAATTGTAGCTCACCAATTGAAGAATTCCCAGTGCTTTTGTTTCAGGAAGGTCTTTGTCCAAGGTGTGAATGACTTCTAGTCCCACAGCTTGGTTTGAACTTCTTTCTCCTGAGTGCTCCTCTGCCATTTATCCTCCTTGCTCTGCCTGTGTAGTGAGACACTTCAAAAAGCATTACAATTTGACCCATAAACAATACTCAACAATACAAAAAATACTCTTTTTGTAACCTCAGATTGTCGTTTTATCAAAATAACCCTCTAAGATTAAAACAGAAGGCATTCCCTTTCACAGAGGTAACAGACAGACACACATGAAATGACAAACATCAACAAAAAATGACAAAACAGTTCTACAAATTAAATCTTTTGATTTAATCGTTTGTTTTGTTGCTTCCGGAAGACTTTTTTTTAAAAGGTTTTTTTTTTATGTTTTGTTCTAGTTATTGCACTGTTTTAACTCTGCGTTGTGTTTTTTTAATTTTTTTTATTTTTATTGTGCATTAACTTCTTATTTTGATCTGTAAGCGAATCTTTTTGAGATTCTGCATTACGGTGCCTGCTTTCATCTCTCCAAATCTGAGAGAATGTAAGAGCTTGTTTCGATCTGGATGAGAACTTAATCTCTCCTTCAGATTTTCAAATCTGACCCGGTCAAATGACCCGTTTAGGGGAAATTTGAGAAGACCATCATCTGCAGTTATTTTAACCCACGTTGCAACAAATTTAACAAAAACACTTGGTACCACAATTATCACACATGTACTTCACATGACCGGTAAATCCAATCTCAGACCTTCTACTAAGAAAACTTCCCATTGTCCTTTCAAATGATCCCTCCACACGCTTTCATAGACACTTACTCATTCCTTCAAATCACTTGCTAAATCTTTCAATCAACATTCTACTCAGAAGACACAAGTCATTCCTATTCACGTAAGGAGAGTAAATCAGATCCCTACAGAAATGAAATATATCCCCAAGTATTGGGAGAGCCAGTCATCCCTACTTCTTCCCACCAGCTGTTTTTCCATCAGGCCCCAGGCCTCTAGTGCCTCACTATCTTTAGTGTTCTCTTGGCACTCTCTGGACGTCTCTTCTAGTGTTCCCAACACTACCCCCGGGATGACTATAGTATTCTAAATTACTGACCTTTAGTCACAAATCCCACGTCGACTTTCTACAGTGTTCTAAATCACTGATTTTTAATCACAATTCACACGTCGACTTCCTACAGTGTTCTAAATCACTGATTTTTAATCACAAATCACACTTCGACTTCCAAAGAAAAATAGAATCACAGAACTCATATATACTTGGTCTTTCACAAGATTCAACTATCTGGTCTTTTCTATTTTCTGAGAAAATAGAATCACAGAGCTCATATATACCTGGTCTTTCACAGGATTCAACTATCTGGTCTTTTCTATTTTCTGTAGTTCTAGCCAAGGCCTTAATGTTACACCATTAGAAGAGCAAGTCAGATCCTAAGGTCAGGAAAAGGCAAACAATTTCAATCAAGACAGATTCTTAGATTTTGAAAATGCAACCATTCCTAAAACATATCAACCAGGGTAGAACTAATTCACAGCCACACAGCAAACTTACGTAAAATTGGATGGCGTCAACTTCTTTGGGACTCCAGCTTCACAGACCTCCAACAACACACAGCAACAGGAATTGGGTTTTCAAAAGGGCCCCTTACCTCTTAGTTTAATTTGGATTCTCAGGTCGCTGGTGTGTTCTTGGTCTGCAAAGAGGAGTCTCCGTGGAAGTGTGTTGCCATCCGGGTCACGGCACCAAATTGTCGAAGAAATCATCGAGTCCAGTTCAGATGTTTGCTGTGGTGGTGTGTTTATTAAAAAGCATGCCGGCACACTGGTGAACTGACGGTCACAGAGGGTATCTGATCCAGTGAGTTGACCAGGAGCAAATGAAGAGGAACACTTTTATACAGAAAACAGCCATGGTTACACAATATGTAAATAGGGATGGAGCAAAAGGTGGGGAAGGTAAGGGAAGGGATTGGGCAACAAAGGGTAGGGGGAAAGGAGGGGGATAGGTAACAAAAGGTAGACATTTACATGAGGTCTGGAAGTTGGAGCCAGACAGACAAAAGGTAAGAATACACACATGTATGAGAAGAAGGTTCAAGACCTAAACAATGGGGTTGGGGTGGTTTCCTAGACGTTGCTTGGTTGCTCAGTTAGCAAGTCTACACTGCCCCCAATGTGTATTACCTTGATCAAGGGCCCAGCTCAGTAGGGGTTACAGGCTAGACCCAGACGGATACCACTTGGCTTCAAGTTTTCTATATGTCAGTGTGTATTTTCTTCATCACCCTCTTCATTATTACTTCTATTGCAGTGAGTCTTCAGTTCCAGCCTCTAACTCTGGACTGTTGCTTCTGCTGGCATTGCATGGATGCTGCTCGTACCTGTCAAAGCTCTCTGCCTGATCCTCTAGTCAGTTCAGGGTCACGCTTCACTCTCATGCACGGGTAGAATCTAATTTGCTGTGGTGAAAGGACAAGGAGACATTGATTGAAATTTCGCCCTCAGGGCATTTAGTCCTCTCGTTTCACATGGGTCTTGACAAGTTATTTTCCAGTCGCCTAGCGGTGCACGCTGTGTTTGACCCATCATTTACAACAATAAACGAAACAAAGAAGGAGCTCAGCTCATTTGATTCCACATGGTCGTGTGACACTGTAGACATGTATGTGGGTGAACATATGTATTATGCAGTTGCTAAAGTTGCTAAGTGTACCAGCTTTAAATATGACAGTGTAATTTGCAAATTAATTTAAATTACTATGGGAAAAAACAAACATTTTCTCTAAATTCAAACCTCATTGAAACCCAGCTGCTTCTTGTCAAAAAGCAAATGTTGCTGCCTGCCCCTCCTCCACCCGCCCCACCCTGGCATCACTCTGTGTCCATTTGTTTGATCCTTCACTTTACTGAAGTGGGCAAACATGTTGGAAATTATTTTTCCACCGGGCTTTCACTTCTACCACCACCTGCCAGTGCCAGAAACTCTGAAAGCTTCGCTTCCATTTGTGCTGGAAGATCAGTGTCCTTCATCCTCTGCCTTTGTTTCCATAATGTAATCCATCAGATTTACTGTAACACCTGATGTGGTGAATCACAGTGTAACAAGCAGCCACAAGCTAATAGTGCTCCTTTTAGTTTAGGTGTTAATGTCTCAGAATTTAAGTGATAAACATTTAATGATGTTAAAATGCTACATTGCATTGTTAAATTGTGAAGTGGAAATAGTGTCCCACAATTAATATATTTCAAAATTTCTATCAATTTTTTTTTGTGTTTATTTCAGCACGACAGACCTCCTGATACAACAACAACAAAGTTTATATGCAGTTATGTGTAGCCTCTTTGGTCACTTTTGGTCCAGACTCAAAGACCATCACAGGCCTTCATGGTCACCAGAGGATGAACCTGGTGACTTAAATGATCCCCTGACTTTTTATCCACCATCTTCATTAGGCCAACATTTTAATCTGTTCAATACTTACGAACAAATATTGCAGCCCTAATGACAGTCGGCTGTACTTTTGTGCTAGTTAGCAAATGTTAGCATGCTAACATGCAACATTAAATCTGCTAAGCATCACAGTGTTAGCGTTGCTATTGTTATCATGTTAGGATTACTGATGTTAGCATTTCGCACACATGTGCATCAGTATATCCTCACAGAGCTGCATGACTATAGACTCTTTAGCAAGTTGGGAAGGGTCTGTTTCTCTCACCAGTCTGTCGCCAATGCTTGCACAGATTCTCTTTATTTGGATGCTGTTAGTAGAAGCAAATGTAAAACTAAGACATTTTAAAAATAAATTGGTCTGAAAGCCCTTGATTCTCTAAATCAGTCATCTACAGTAGTAAGATGAATGAAAGCTGTGTTAGTGAACTATTTATGCAAATAAAAACGACTTTCCTGTATTTTGCCACAAGCAACTAATGTCTTTGCCTAGTTGTGTGTACATATCAGAGAATCTGATGGCTTTCACCACCACTGTAGTAAGTAAAGACGTTTTATCAAAGCAGTCTAATGACTACTGCGTCAAACTCTCTCAAAAGTCTGGAGCTCCAGGATGGACCACGTGTTCAATTTTTGATGCCACTGTCATTCCCGCAGGAATTCTTAAACTGAATTTGTACTTGCAGCTAATCCCAAAGGAGATGTTCTATTAGATTTCTTGATGACTGATGAACACGGTTCATTGGATCTCAGCTCGTGTATTCTCTGAGGGCTAATTGGATTACACTATGGGGTAATTGATTATTATGTTACGGTATGTATGCATCACAGTAAACTGAGTAATCTACCTGGAGCCTGACTACCAAACTGAGATCAGATATCATATTACTCTGATGAAAAGTTTGATGAGCTGTGTCATCATGACAGGAAATGACTTTCTTTGCTTATTACACCTCATTGTTTAGAGATTGAAAGCATCACAATCAGGACTATATTAAATCCAGGTCCTGGATCCAGTATAATATGACGAAGCAATCATGCATACTGGCACAGGAAACCAACAGGGAGAGAGATTTCAAAACATTATGATCAATAATAGCTTTCATAAGTGGAATTATAGCTCAATGTGCAGCTTTTTAGTTAATTGAATCCATGAAGAGAACCATTCCCATAACTGTTACATCTTTGGAGTCAGAGTAATCATGATAGGTTCCAGAGTGATTATGATATTTATTGTATTTATATCACCATGATATAACTGGGTGAAATGCTCCTTATTGCCACTGGCTACAGCTACTTTGTAATAGATGATGGATTATTTGAAAATCTGAATATTGATTGACTAAATTGTGGAGCTGGCTGTGAAATTAAACCTGTTCAGTAGATGTAATATTTCTGTGGGTCCATATTATGTGAAACGGACATGATTGGACACATGCAGCCATCAGCCTTTCTCCTCGTCTGTCTCATCAGTGGAAAACAATCAGCATCACTGTTGATTAGTACGGTTATTGATTGGTCTGCTGCCAGATACACGGCCTTTCCAATAGGTCGTTACCATGGACAGATGCAGTGCACGTTGACCTTGGGAGAGAAAGGGCACTGGGATGAGCTCTCACCGCAGGAGCTCCAGTCTGCAAGCAAGATTAGTGGGGGAATGAATCATAGAGCAGCCAGGCCGGGTCACTTTTCCTGATCTGCCGTGCTGTTGACAAGGATGCTCAGCAAGGACGTCTGGGTGGGAGATCCACATTTTGTTTCACTTAGAGGGAAATTCACAGAGAGGTAGATTAGTAAGCCTGTGGGTTAGTCTAGCATATGAGCTCATAGCTGGTAAATCTATCAGCCGAAGCACGCATTGAGCTAATTGAGTTCCTGTCTTTGTCTGGGACGACGGAGAGGGCGTCCTATCCTATCAGCTCCGACCAGTCCTAGACACGCTGTGGTCTGTGGCTGACTGAGCACATGGTCTCAGATTTTGTGATGAGCTTCTGTCCTTTTTGTCCTTCCACAGTTAAAATATGAGACAAAAGGCCATAATTAACTCAAGGAAACTGCACCAAAGTGTACCAGGAAGAGTGTATGTGTGTAGATGAGTCAGAAGGTTTTCCATTGATGTTTGTTTCACAAAACAAACGATGTATGAGTTCAATTTCACTATCCACTCAGCAGTACACGATATCTATTGTAAACACGGATTGCTACAAGAGTCCTCCTGTTCAAACACTGGCTTTGTTTGCAAAATTACTTACTCCAGCTTTTGAAGAAATGACAGTGTGTGTGTGTGTGTGTGTGTGGCAGCTCAGCATCAGTTTTATAGGTTGTAAAAGGTCTGCTTATGATGGTAATATTTACACACTTTGAGTTATGGGAGGTCAAGGCTGTTCCAGAAACAGCTTGTAGTCCATGTATATATATCAAAATCTGAACATTTTTCAGTGTTCCCATGACATGAAGCTGAAATCAAACCTGTACTGCATCTTTTATTTTTAAAACCATTATCTGTGCACAGTCATAAGAGGTAAAATGTCATTACTGTCTGTTTTTTCGTCATTCTCGTGCACCATTTAGCGAAGGTAATGAGTCATGCTTTTGGAAAATCTTCCATCATGGTTTCACAGACCAAAGATGCCATTTGCTAAGAGAGGCCTGCTTGATCCATTCAATTAATTAGTTTTGATATAAACTGCTTGCTTCTTGTTGGCTTCAGTCCTGGAAAGAAATTGAATTTTGAATGATATAAACAAATTGTGTTGCATGGGGTCCAGCCACCGTGGCTTTGAGCCAAAGCCAGCATTCATGAATGTGTCCAGCTCCCACTGGTTAACACGTTGGACCCTCTAGTTTTATTTGTAAAGCTGCTGTCATCTGCTCTGTTTGATTCATGACGGTGTCATGTGCATGATATCTGTAAATGAAATTAATGTCCTTTATTTATCTAATAAAGGACTGTAGAACATGGACCATCAACTATTTCTAGCTTGTAAAGATACAAATGAATACAGGATCTTTAGCATATTATCAAATTAGTACAGGCATTAGTCTAATAATGTATCATAATGATTAAGCTGAAGTTCTTTTTGTGCTTGTGTTAGTAAGATAATGGCTCCCTCTAATGGTCATGTTAAGTACATAGATGGAGACCCAGAGTGAGTGAATTCCTTGAATTTTACTTCTTTCTTAAAAACCATCATATTCTGTGTTATTCTGCTCTTACAGCTCCTGTATATTATTAGCTACCTCCAGCAGAGCAGAGTGCATGTTATGCTGAGAGTTACATTTAAAGTATTTTCACAACATTTAACAGGCGCATCCATCCATGTTTGACTATTTTGTTTCTGCCACCCAAAACCTTGCAGCTATACTATTTTATCACATGAGAAAAAGTAGAATGTTTTGAGCCCAAAGTGGCTCTACATCAGACACAGAGGTGTCAAACAACCCGTGGTGTGTGTCATTGAATAAACAGTCTTTGTCTCCCCCCATCCTGTGGCTATAACCACAGAATGAATACATAGAGCACTCCAAGCCAGACTTTGTAATAATGAAATAACAAAATGTCATTAGTCTGCAGTCTCTGCACCTTTTGTTTCACTTAAGAGGAAACTTTAGGTCTCGTGGTCTGGTTAGAAAATGAATGCTTGATGTCTTGCTTGGCAACATCCCAAATTCAGCTCAGTTAGAAACAAAGATAGACAAATGAATTAACCTCATTTTAAACCTCATTTTAATCGTGGGTAAACACCACATCCGTTTCTGCAAATCATTTCTCTTTTGTCCAAAAGTGTGAAGTCCCCTCAGGTATAATAGTTAGATAATCATCAAATTGATAAATGAGCTACTCTAGTGGCTGTTTTTTTATGAAAGACTGTAAATTCTTATTATTTTATTATGTTTCATTATTGTTGTCATATTTCTTTAAACCGTAATAGTTAGTCTGTTGCCTTTATTTTGTCTTTCCAAGTGTATATTGTTATAAATATTTTATCTTTCGATTGTACAGTTTGAGACAAAAAGATCCATCCTTAAGAACATACCCATAAGAAAGGAAGTGTTTAGTGAGCAGTTGTGATCCTTTCTTTCGACACCCGCACAATAATAAAACCATTTTGGGTGGCTTCTAACAAATCTATATACCTAACTGTGCTCAGTATTCCCAAACTGAAGAAAAAAGATCTCACAAACCTCAGCCAAATAAGACCTCAAGATATTTTTCAGGCATGCTCATACTGGTTGTGTCATTTGGTTGTGATTGACTGAGGAAATGGAAAGTCATCTCTAAAATGAAACCGACACCATCCCAGCAGGGTTAACAAACAAGTAGCCTGCTGTTTGTTTTTGTCCCTGGAACACTTTTAATAAAATGGGCTGCAGCGTCTCTGAGTGTATCTCCATCCTTCAGGAAGGACGGCCACATTTTATCCATCAGCCCGGCCTCCTGTCATCCAACCCCCGCAAAATTAAATCAATGTCTGAAACCAGAGCCGAGGCCTCAACTGCACCAACAGAAATAGAAAATCTAGTTTTGCTGTCTGCTAATGACATTAGTGCGTTCCCTAAATGGTCGCCTACCGTCGTCAAAGAGGAACATAACAGGGATATAATTACAGGAGGAACACTCACATCTCCATTTTCCTGTAAAACACACAGCCTGCTGTAGCTCTTTATGGATTACCCCAACACATACACACATACACACTCCCCTCTGGCAGGTAATGATTCATTTCTCTGCCATATCATGTTATCCCTTGTAATTAAACTTCTCAAGGTGAACACAAGGAGAATCGGAAACCACATGTTATTGACCATATGAGAAATTCATTAAAAGAGCTGCATAAGTGTCATTTGAGCCGTCCTTTCAATTTCCGCCAAAGGGAGAGATGAAAGACGTATCACAGGAGGAAAAAAACTGGACCTGTCATATTCCATGTATGTGTTAATTTCCATTCAGTGACCAGACAGCATTGTCAGTGAGCATTGTGCCCACAGTTAAATATCCAGAAAGAGATGTGTGATAACTGCTGTTTTCCTGCTCTGTAATAAGACAGCGTCTCAGCAGTAATATCAGGGCTTATTTTGCAGTTATCACAATGTAACTAATCCCCCCATGACTCACTTGGCTGCCTGTTTTTTAAACATCTGGTTATTTCATGTCTTCTTTCTGCAGGAGCAACAGGGCTGTACTTCCCTCAGAATGAGTACATTGAGACGGTGTATGTTGGCCAACAGGCAGGGACACCGATCCTCCAGGTCCACGCCATGCTGGACAGTGACTCTGAGCGGCCGCATTTCTACCTGTGCTGGACAGTCTCTCACAGACGTCCCTACAGCTCCTGGTTCAACCTTGACATCAACACTGGAATACTGTCTCTGAACAAAACCCTGGAGGAGAGCGACTTCGCCTTGCTAAGTGAGTTGGATATGAGCATTTTAATGGTAATGTATAGTCCCATTTCTGTGCCAGGTATCCTCTACACATAAGAGTAAATTAGTTTCTTGATGTTTATGCTCTTTGCATACCAATGAGATTTCTGCCTTCAGGATGATAATGTAATTGCATACAAGCAAAAAAGAGCTCAGTCATCAAAAAAACAGCAATGTCTGAGATTAAAATGCCTCTTGTTTTTGTTTGTCTGCGTGTCTCATTAGATCAAAAGTCACGGTCTGTGATGAAGTTGTTCCTGCAAGCCATGGTGTTACCTAACTTCACCAAGAAGTCCCAGAGCATAAGCAGAAGCTCCTTTCGGATCACCCTGGACTTTGTGAACGCCACGATGCCGCAGTGTGCTCAGACAGATATGAAGGAACTATGCTTCCCGCACAGAGACACCTCCAACCCCCACATCATGGAGAACAGGTTCCCCGGACCCCTACGGCAACTCCGACGTCTCACCAGACTCAACATCTGCCCCAACTACACCATCTCTTACAGTGTGGACCCAGGTTGGAGGCATTAAAGAGAGATTTTGTAACATTTGAAAGAAGAAATAACACTTTATTCTCTAAATCATGAGCAATAAAATGTACCATTGCTTAATTAAATACAGTTTTGTGGCTGAAGACACCAACACACCTGATTTTTGTTGTTCCTCTCGTCTATAGATACCCCAGCACCATTTGCTGTCAATGAGAACACCACAGAGCTGGTGGTGACTGCTCCGTTGGACCGCGAGGAGAGTGAGCGCTACAGACTGCTGCTGGTTTGCACAGTCCGGACAGAAACGGTCATCACCAAGGTGGAAACTTCACTGGATGTTTTTGTCAATGACGAGGACGATAACGCACCATATGTGAATGGAACAGACACAGCAGATATTATCATCAGCTTCAACCGGACGAAGGTGAGCAGATGACAATGTGACTAATATGGCAGTATAACAGTTTTAGTTGTTTCATGACACAGTGTTGGCTAGTTTTATCTTCTTTATATCAGGATTCAAATGTCTCACCTTCCTGTTTTTCTCCCAGGGTGGCTCCTTTGGCACTTTGTTCATCTTTGACAGGGATCTAACCCCCATCTACCCCATAGACCAGAGTCACAATAAATATGTGGGGACCTTGCTCAATAGTGACCCATGGGTAAAGGAGACATTTGCCATAAAAGGCACCTTCAGTGAAAAGAAAGCTGCTCTTGGGGGCATTCGAATGACCGTTCACAACTACCGTAAGTTAATATAGAGGGTTTAAAAAAATCTGTTTTAATGAACACTGTAGTTTCTAGAACACATTCCCATGTTTCCCATTTGATTTCAGAGCTTGTCCTGAAGAGGAACCTGTATGTGACTGAGAATCGCACCCTGCAGCTGGACTACCTGGTCAATGACACCACCTACCCCGGCCTAGAGGGAACAGTGTTGCTGCACTTCAACGTCACTATCTTACCGGTCCACATCCGCTTCCCCAACATCACACATATGTTCACATTGACGCGCAGAGCTTCTGTTTATGCACAGGTACTTGTGACTACTTAATATACTGTACAAGTCTATTCCTAACTATATAACCTGCTGGTGACTTAAAGAATCAAGTCAATCATAAACATTATTCACATGCCCAAGGGTGTGTAATTGTGTCTCTTCAACAAACTGGCCATGAAGTCCCTTCTGAAAGGAATTTCAGTGTAAGTGATGGGCATGAAAACATCTGCACACCCAATTTATAATCTAAACCGCAGGACATGTGCCAAATACACATAAAACATAGTCTTTCCTTCTTGAATGCCCAAGCTATGGACCAAAAAGCTCCCTTTGGCAAAGGGAGCAACTTTGATAGATTGTTAAATTCTTGGCCAATGAAACAAAAATGTGTCAAGGAAGAATTTCCTAAAGTTAGTTAGTGGTTCAAAATTCCTCTTGTGTGTCAACACGCAATGTTTTTACTGAACTATAGTGGAGGGATAGAAACACAAAGAGGAAATTTCATACTAAAAACAATTCATTTTTAGGAGCTTGATGCATTTTGATACTATAACTGGAGAATTTGATATGCTTAACTATGCCCCGGGCCATACCCATGTTCAGTCAGCAAGTTACCAGAATAATGTTTCTCATTGAAGTGCACTCACGTAATACATCACATGATAAAGCAAAGATATTAAAGACTACACGTGAAAATGACTTGGCATTATTTCTCAACAATTTGATGAATTAAATTAATATTACTTCAGTTTTTAGGCATTTTAGTACATGCAGTAACTCACATCAAAAGATCTGTGCTGGATGAACTGCACCTGGAGGCATCACTTGTTTCAAGGTGATAAAGATTTCTTCCTGGAAGCTCAGGCTTACTTTAAGCCTTTAAAGATGCCAAAAAGTCAACAAGGGGTAAACATTTCAGAGCATGCTAGTAATTTCACTACAGTACATTCAGTCCAGTACCTGCCTTAATGAATTAGCCAGGAGTGCCAGTTCAGTGACATCGAAGTTTTGATTTTTATGGCCGAATAAGAGGATTTAATATTGAAATGTTATACAGTGTTAATAGTGTTACATTTATACACAATATAGAAATCATACTGCTGACTCACTCTAAAATATACTGAGAGACTGCCACCTGCTGGCTCAGTAACAAAAAATAAAAAACTGTAATTCATTAGTCAGCATCTCTTTAATACAGCAGTCCATTTCCAATGTTCCGTCTTCTCTCAGGTTGGCAGAGTCTGTGTGGAAAACTGCCAGCAGTTCGATGGCATCAGTGTCACATACCGGCTCGAGGTGCCAGATAAGAACGTGTCTGCTGACATGCAGACTTGCTACTCAGCCATAAGCATCACCCAGGCACCAGACGAGATGTGGGGGCTGCTCTATGTGAACGACACAGAGGCACTACGTAGGCCTGAGTGCCAGGACCTGCAATACCTTGTTGTAGCTCAGGAGGAGCACACACAGCTGGAGGCCAGCACACAGATCCACATCATACTAGACAGTGAAGGTGAGACTGTCAGCCAACGTCCATTTTACATTTCACAGGGTTTTAAAGAGAAAGTTAGCTTAATTCTTCATATCATATTGTAATGGTAAAGTGCACACAGCATGCTCCTGTTTAGAGGCAAAAGATCTTAGTCACAGTGATCACTTGTTGCTCTTTTGGAGACACTTTGTGTTTCACTTCATGAGTATTTCAACACCATTGTGAGCACTGACTCCAGACTTTCTTCAACAGTTTTCCTTCTCCCAAATGTCTCTTAAAGATTTGGTTATGTGTGTTTTTGGCACCGTTACATAGCAAACAAGGCCAGTCAAGAGAACCAGCAGTTCCTGTCCTGTGCAGAAAACAGACGGCGAGGAGACTGTGAGTCTGTTCGAGGCCTGGGGGCAACAACGGGGAGATGCCAGTGGAGGCAAGGCAGTGAAAAAGGTACGCTTTATTTAATGAATGCTTAGAATAAACAAATAAAAGCAGTGATTTTTGTAATCATTTAATATTTTAAGGTATCACTTCACTTGGACAGTCCACCTACAAATAATTTATAGAATATTTATAACTTTTCAACACAGATTCAGCAATCGAACTCTTTCACAAAAAAATCAGTTTTCTGATATTAAGCTGTGGTTAAGGTTTGGTTAGGTTTTGGTTAGGTCAAAAGACATCTTGTTTATGAATCGTCACATATACTCTAGTCAATAGATAACGTTCTAGACATCTATAGACAAATCAAAACAGTTGAAATGTTACATATACTCTATAAACTGTCTGTAGACAGACTATCCAAATAAAGTGTTACCCATTTTAACATCAGGGAACCATGCCCATAGTAATTATGAGACCTTAAAGTAGTTTACACCGCTGTGAACATGTTTTCCTCAATGACAGTACTGGAACAAATTAAAGGACCAGAACCAGCATGTGTATCATTTTCAGTCACATCCTTTTTGCAACAGGAAGCAACAAGAGTCATGGAAAATGTGGTCTTCATTTTGATGATACTTGCACAAACACCATATGATGACTAAAGAAAGTCACCAAAGTGATACAACGTTTAAACTGCTACATTTTTAACTTTGAAGGACATCCGAGACAAGCTTTGTTTGCCATCTGGTAATATTTTCCCACTTTGGTTTTTCTTTGTGTTTACGTTCCAGGAATATCTGAAAATTACTCCACCTGCTCGCCTGACCTGCGGACGTGTCCAGATAGCTTTTGTGATGCAGTTGAAAGCAAAGATATATCGATATGCCCACAAGACTGTACGAGTAAGAAACACGTGCCTTGCTTTTTATTACACTGATGGATTTCTGTGCAAATTTAAAGATTTAAATACATTTTGAATCACATATAAATCTGTAAATAAGACCATTCTGACAATTATATTCACCATGTTCACACTTTATTTGTCTCTGAAGAGGAAACTGTCACTGGAGGTCATGAACGAGGTTTGAGGAATGGGATCCAGGCTGGGTATGGAACCTGCTACTGCTACTCTGAGAGGTGTTTCTGTGAGAAGGAAGATATTGAGGGTGAGTTGTCATAAATCAACTTGTAATTATGGGAAATAGAGCAAGAAAGTATCTTGGCATCTAGACTGATAATAAATTTACTTGTGCCACATCAAGAACCTTATTTGCAAACTAAGCCAAAAGATTGGCTTTTTACACAGAAATAAAACTGCTTTCCTTTGATTTGTAGGAAGAGGATTATTGAATAAATTCTTCTGTTCTGGACATACACACTGCTGCCTCCACACTTAGAAGCTGTTTAGACTAAGCCCTGAGGTTTATTACTGGTGACAGCTAAATTACAACTGTATCCTCTATGATGAGGTTGGTTGGTCTTCTTCTTCAGTAAGCATTGGTGCCTCTAAAGCCCTGGTCAGAAAATGACCATCAATTATCACGTCTATGTTGCATTGGAACACAGGTGCACTTTAACTCGCTCCAGTGACTGGTCAGTTCCTCAGGTACCTCTTGCTAGGACTGATCTTGGAAAGCCTGCTTTCAGTATTAGTGCAGCAGAATCATGGAACCTCTTGCAAAGTGATCTAAACTCTTACACAGTACGTCTTGGACACTGTAGGAAAGTACTTAATAACCATCTATTACCAGTCTGTAACTGATTCTCCTGATTTTGTTTGTTGATTTTGTATATTTGTATTTTGCATGGCTTCATTGTAAATGAGGGTAACCCTCAATGATTTAGAGAGTCTTAAATAAAGGTTGAATGAATGAATGAACACTCTCCTCTAGAGCCCATATGTGACGACATGTGTAAGACCATCATCGCCACGGCTCTGCTCCTCTCCTTCATCGTCTCCATCCTACTGTCCTCATACTTCATCCACCGATACCACAAGAACTCACCCAAGCCCCCGATCGCCTCTGCTGAGATGACTTTCCGAAGGCCAGCTCAGACTTACCCCGTCACCTTCCCTGCTAACAATTTACGCCGGGGCTCGCAGGAATCCATTGAGACGGACACCTTTAAAATACCTGTAAGCTGCGTCTTTCAGCCTTTTCTGCAGCATAATATGTTGAACTGGTTAAGAAGTAAAAAATTATTCATACATTTTTTCAACAGGAGGATCCTAAGTGGGAGTTTCCTCGTAAAAACCTTGTACTTGGCAAGACTTTAGGAGAAGGAGAGTTTGGGAAAGTTGTCAAGGCAACAGCATTCAGGCTGAAAGGAAAAGCTGGTTACACCACTGTGGCTGTGAAAATGCTTAAAGGTAAGACAAGCCAGAGAGAGATCAGACAAGTTGGGGAAGTAATAGTGATATATGAGAAGTGAATGTCTGAAAAGATGGATGGTTTAATCATTACAATCCTCTCTTTTCCTCCATACCAGAAAATGCCTCCCACAGTGAGCTGCGAGACCTGCTGTCAGAATTCACTTTACTGAAGCAAGTCAACCATCCGCACGTCATAAAGATGTATGGAGCATGCAGCCAAGATGGTGAGACCTCAGTCCTCCTGCCATCTTCCATCAGGGCATGTGTGTTGCACATGGAGTCTAAAGTTCTGCACTTCTCTGAATAGGTCCATTGTATCTGATCGTGGAGTACGCCAAGTATGGGTCACTTCGCAACTTCCTGCGAGAGAGTCGGAAAGTTGGCCCAAGCTACATGGGCAGGGACGCCAACAGAAACTCCAGCTACTTGGAGAACCCAGACGACAGGGCACTCACCATGGGCGACCTGATCTCTTTTGCGTGGCAGATCTCCAGAGGCATGCAATACCTGGCTGAAATGAAGGTATTTGACAAACTAGGAAAAGCTATGTTTCTGTTCTTGCTGCTGAAATTTTGCAGTTTAAACACTGAAGTTGCCAGAATACAGGCTGAAGAAGGGCACCTTGCCCAGATCACCCATGTGGCAATATTAATAAGTAAAATTCGAGTGCTGTCCTCGTCTTTCTTCTTTGACCAACTACATTAAAGACCCAGCACCCAGTTTTCAAGGTCTTATTGTGAGTTGAGTTTGTTGTGTCGTATTTATTTTTATTTTTTTAAAAACATTTAAAACCATAAAACCACACATTTAAATAGTTTATATGCTGACACTCTGACTCATACAAATACTGAATGTGTTTTTTCTGAAAGTAGTTTAAAGAGCACACTTGAAGAGCTGTAGCCACTTCAAGTGTGTGTGTGTGTGTGTGTGTGTGTGTGTGTGTGCTGTATGCAGTTGAAATGTCATTTAGTTCTTCAAGCACTGAACGGCACTTTAAATGAGCATTTTGGTCCGACAGCTTGTTCACAGGGACCTTGCAGCTCGAAATGTCCTTGTAGCTGAAGGGCGAAAGATGAAGATCTCAGACTTTGGCCTTTCCAGAGATGTGTATGAAGAGGACTCATATGTTAAGAGGAGCAAGGTAAGGAGAGAGAAAATGACACATTTCTGTGTAGTTACAACAACCTCTCAAATAAAATGTAACAAGGTCTCTCTCTGTTTTCCAGGGCCGTATACCTGTTAAATGGATGGCAATAGAGTCCTTGTTTGATCACATTTACACAACACAAAGTGACGTGTGAGTACAATAATCATTTGAAGGAAATAGTTTGTCATGTTGGGAAATACCCTTATTTACTTTCTTGCCAAGAGTTAGATGAGATGATTCATACCACCAAATAAATATTACGCAATCAGCAGTTTTGTGAGTTTTGTGATACGATTACATTTAGCAACTGCACTGCCAGATGCCACCAAATCCTACACACTGGTCCTTTACATTAGTGAGCTTTTGCCCCCCAAATGTTGAACTTTTCCTTGTATCAATTACATAGATTTTTTTCCCTTCTCTGTTTATTAAAATATTCTTATGAGCTCATGTGTTTTCATCCAGCTGGTCCTTTGGTGTGCTGTTATGGGAGATTGTGACACTGGGAGGAAATCCATACCCAGGTATCGCTCCTGAACGCCTCTTTAACCTGCTCAAGACTGGCTACAGGATGGAAAGACCAGAGAACTGCTCGGAGGAAATGTGAGCTCTGCTCTGTTACTCTTACAGCATTTCCTTATTCCTACTGAGTGCAATAACTCTCCTCCACCACATTAAGAATACTCGGTCGTGGAAAATGACTGCTGGGGGGATTAAATGATTCTCACCCACTGTAAAACTTCTTCCTCTGCAGGTATAACCTCATGATCCGATGCTGGAAACAAGAATCAGACAAGAGGCCGACATTCTCAGACATCAGCAAAGAACTGGAAAAGATGATGGTGAAAAGTCGGGTATGGTGAAGCTATACAATACATTATAATAAGTTATTCATATTCTTCCACAGGAAAGAAATTAGGAGATGCTATTAATCAGCCTCTTTCCATGCATTACTGGTGCAATGCTGACTAAACTCTGGTGATGCATCACCGAGATCTGACAGTCAGATGTTAAAGTTTTTTGCTTTGCACTCCTTCTGGGTTTGCAGCTGGCTCAAAGTGAGCACTATATCATTTCTGTAGGACAACATGTACGCTGCTTCACTGTAGGATCTATCACTCTTCCAAAATGCTTTAGATACCATAATTAGTGTTTAAAATGTGGCCTTGGCCAGCATAATCACAGAGCATAGCAGTCAGACTGCTGCTGCTGAAGTGAGGCTAAATATAGAGCATTTAAGGACAGGGGAATGCAGACATCTCAGAATACAGCGGGCTACTTCTTCACTGTTATCAGATAGAGGTAGTGGGCATGTCACTTGGTCACTAAAGTATTAGCACAGTTTCCCCCAGGATCTTCGTCAGTAGACGTCAGTGCACTGCATGTGTCAGACCCTTATCATGACTCGGCCTTTTAACGTGCTGTGACTCCTCTCCTCAGTAATCAGCCTAATCACGCCTTCATCTGCTCTTGTCAGGATTACCTGGACCTGGCTGCGTCCACGCCAGCTGATGCCCTGCTGTACGACGACGCCCTCTCTGAAGAGGACACTCCACTAGTGGACTGTAATAACGCCCCTCTCCCTCGAACCCTCCCCTCCACATGGATTGAAAACAAGCTCTATGGTAGAATCTCCCATGCATTTACTAGATTTTAGAAACAGGACACACAACACAAGCTCTCTTTTTTGGCAAGTTGTGATTGGCTTTTCCGTAGTCAAGTGTGTGTGACTGTGATCTAGGCATGCCTTTTGCTGATTATTGCTGACATATCTCCCATTTCATCGTAAATGAGAGGCTCAGTGAAAAAAGATCTTGTGTCTTGACTGTTTTGGTTTATTTGGACCTGCTTCTAATGTACATGAATGCTGACCAAAAATGCTACATTTGTAAATACTGAATATACAATTCATTCTAATTTATTTGGGACTGCTCATACTCATGCTTCATATGCATTTTATTTGTAGATAGTCCATTTTTTCACTCCATGACATTTCCATTTGTCATCATTTCATCATTTGTTTGCATTGGAAGAAACAGTGTGTAACATTTGAAACAGGTCCTCGCTCAAACAATCACTCACTGTTGTTTTTTAATTCCAGATTGTCTTAAATTTCCTGACTTTCTAATGTATGTCAGCTATTAATCTATGATGATTTCACAATACTGAACAGAGAAACAGTAAGGCTTTTGAACGCAACTCTGACATATTGGATTAGTCACTTGTTGTTAATCTGCTTTTCTGAACAGTTACAGAAAAGCAGCCATAGGTCAAATATACAGGCATGAGCAACATTATAGCCTTGATACAATAACAAAATACAATACATATACATACATAACAAATTGTATGATATTTCACTTTATGTAGCATACACAAACCATAACTTTAAACCTCTGAGAGTCAAATCAGAGACAAGCACTACAGAGTTAGATTTGAGAGCCTTACTGTCTGCACGCTGTTTATCTTTCACTGAGTGCAGAAAAATGATATGTTCTCGTTTTTAGGCATGTCATACCCGAACTGGCCTGAGAAGAGCCCGGTACCGCTCAACAGACATGATGCCACTAATCCAGTCTTTACAAGATATGCCAATGATAGTGTTTATGCAAACTGGATGGCTTTGCCTTCACCCGCAAAAGCTGTGGACAAGCTTGATAGCTAAAGACAAACCAACCCTGTAGAAAAGATGACTAATTGGTAGATGTGTATATTTCTATAAGACTGTACATATACAATCTGATACTAAAGTTGGTTCCCTTTTATTTCTGTTGCACGGGTATTCAACATTTCAAACTGGGGTCTTTTTGCTGCAAAAGCGGCTGGATCAATATAGACCACGCTTCATTCAGCTCTTCAGTATGTTAATTATTACCTCACAGGTCATGTTGGCCAAGTTGTACCACTGCATGACTATTGTACCAGATTGTATGCCAGTGTCAATGTCTTTTAAGTGCCTGTGCCGCTTCTACAATAGCCTCCAATTATTAATGTGCGACTGTGAAGATCTTGTTCCAGCCCAGGAATTAAAGGGGACGTCTTTACCATCACCTGTTTTAGACAGCTGGGATTGAGAGGACAAAAGCAAAATGCTGAACTTGTTCTGAAAATGTAAAGTTTCTACTTTAGAGGATTGTTCTCCTTTTGTGTTTCCTCCCTCAAGATGTTTCAAAACTGTTCTTGCCAAAGAGAAATAACGCAGACGTGTACAGTGAACAGTTCTCTGGCTTTTGTTCTTGTTTTCTTTCTGTTTTTTTACATGAAAAATATCAACTAGTGAGTGCTACTCCAGTGTAAAGGACATGAGACTTAATGTAGATTGTGATCATGTCCTGTGTCAGACTACAGTTTTTGATTCACTGTAATGGCAATCTTTGTGGAAAAAGTATGATTATGTAAACTAATGAGTGTTATCATTGTTATGTTGTTATTATTTGATTACGTTCCAATTAATAAATAACATTAAAACTGTGCTGTGTGTCTCTTCACCTCATAGATAGTAAGCTTCTTTATGTGATTACTTAAATATTAATATATATATTTTTTGCCTTAGTTCACTCCGGGTATGATTTGTTCATTATAAGCTCCAGTTTTGAGAAACATTTATTACTAAAATATTAGCAAATATTGGCAGTAGTGGTCTGGCAGTGTAAATATTCAGTGTTTGCAGAATAATGCAGATTTTTGGTGCCTTTTCCATTTTCACTAAATCTTAACTCTGATAAACTGTTTTAGAGTTTTAGAGGCAGATATTTGTGTTTCAGTGTAATTTAAGGCCATTTTAAGCATATGATTCAGAAGCCTGCTTGACTTGTTGTTTATGGCATAGTAGACGAAGTAGGTTGATATGTTTGTTCCAGGATGTAGGACTCTTATAAGATTAAAATATACACATCAAGACATTATACCCATCACCCGTTCCTCCATCCATTATCAGAATTTTGACTGTGCTCCAGGCAACAATGATAAACTCTATAATTTAACAGTTCTGAATGCGTTGGTGACTCCTTATTGACTGAATCTGTTAGAGAAATTAGTTGAAATTGTTGCTGAAAATAGCTCTGTGACAGTCGGGTTATGATAGGTCCATGGTGTCTCAGTGCCGTCCACATAATGTGTGTTGGGATGGGCTCCAGACTCCTGCTACCCATCATAGGAATTAATGAAATGAATAAATGACTAAAAATAGAACCTCATGGGAACATTTCCTGCTCTATGCACCAAAACGATAACAGATGATCCTGCGTTTGAACACTAGACAAGTGATCTGTGTCCATTTAGAGTGATAATTCAATTCAGAGTTGTCAGCTAGTGCATCATCAATGATCAGAGGGTTTCATTAGCAGTTAGGACAGAGAACGCCCCAACACCACCGCCAATGAAAAACAAGTTAATAAGAGGAAGAACAAAAATATCTAGGGGCTTATAATATTGATTAGTCCTACATAATAAAGTGTACTTCAAATGATTAAATTACACTTACACTCATTCATTTTTAAAGATAAATATATGTAGTGCAATGGTTAACACTGTCGCCTCACAGCAAGAGGGTTTCTCTGCCTTCCTCCCACAGTCCAAAGACATGACCTTAACAGGTTAATTGGTGGCTGTAAATTGCCTGTAGATGTGAATGTGATTGTGAATGGTTGTTTGTCTCTACTAGCCCTGTGATGAGGTGGCGACTTGTCCAGGCCAGCTGGGATAGGCTCCAGCCCCACCGTGACCCTGATAAGGATAAGTGGTTACAGATAATAAATATTAATGACAATAATGATAATAGATGTTATATTGCTGATATTAAAATTTGTGTATGTTTACGGCACATTCATTATTAAATATATATGTCATAAAAAATATATATTTATTAGACATTCAGACAATAACAATAACAACAACAACAACAACAACAACAATAATAATAATAATAATGATGACGATGCTGCTGCTGATGATAATAATAATAATAATCGTTTAATAATTAATAAACAATTAATAACAATAACTTATTATTATGAACAAGGAGGCTCCAGCGTGTTTGATGACGACACTCGTTAGCAAAGCCCCCATTGGTTAGTTGTCGACCGGAAGTAGACTACGACCCACTCTTTTCTCTTTGCTCCGTGGCATTTTGGTCCACAGGCTCGCTGCTGCCGCTGACTTTAGACTAAACCAGCGGCTGTGAGCACAGACAGAAATGGACAAAGACGGGAACAGGTGAGTAGTTGGTTTTAGACTGTTATCCGTGCCTAGCAGACTCTGTAACAGATTTAAAATAACCTGAAAGCGTATTGAAGCGCCGAATATCGCTAAGCTAGCTACAGAATCGTGTCGATATCCGGTCTGGATTTTTCAAAGTAAGTGTCCACGATAATCACACTTACCAGAGGAACAGAAGGTTTAAACAGATGTCACATTTATAAAGCAGTGTACAACAACGTACAGCACAGTCACCAAACTATGTGTATGACAAAAACTGAAAGCCAAACTTCAATTACAGCTCACTGTAAAGTTGTACACGGCGACAGACCAGTCATTTGATCCCATTCAACCACAAGAGTAACCAAATCATCATTTTAATGACATGTTGAGAAATATGAGGCAGAACATCTCCACCACCCACTTAAATAGTCTAATTTTAAAGTAACAATTCACTGCAGGTTATGAGCCCCTGATGATGTATGCATGTGTAATCTTTGAGTTCATATCAATGTGACACTTTTATCTTCACCCATGTCCAAGATAAATGTAGGAAATAGTCTGAAAGTCTATTATCTGTTGTCAAAGTCATGACTAGCAGCAGTTTCATGTGAATGTGAGGGTGTTAAACACAAACCAAGCTGTGTGTTGAGTGAGCAGATCCTACAAGTGATCTGTGAAAACCCACAACTGTCTTCCAACTATGTAAGTTGAGGTCTTAATAGTGGTGCATAATAGTGAGCATCCAAAAAGTATTAGAAATGAGTTTTGAGTTTGACTCTGGGTGTGATTTTGCTCAGATGTTTATAACAAAAAAAAGACCAGGCCTCAGAGCTTAGTGTTGAATGCCCGTGACATTACAAAACAGAAATCCTCCCAAGTAGAGGAAAATTAACTTACATTTTTGTCTACCGGCCAATTGGCTCTGAATGTTTTTAATTTTACCAGTGTAATGTTTTATTTTTTGGCCGGTGAGTGAATTATTTTTCCATATTTTACCAGCATTTGGCAGGTAGCTGTGGCTAATTTTGAGCAGACTACAGACCTGATGCATGCTGTGCTGTTGTTTCTCTCATTAATTCATTGAGAGAACTGAACTTCTGTAAGCTTCATGTCTGTCTGTGTGTGTCTCTGTGGGACAAACATGCACAACATGTAAAATAGAACTTCCTTTTTGGGAGCTGTGAAGGAGTGTTAAATTATGCTTACAAAATAGTCATGAGTTCACAGAGTATAGTTAAATTGATTCCTCTTTTCTTGACTTGTTGACCTTCAGACTTAATCAGCACAATGGCCCCATGATCAGTTACGATTTTGAAATGTCTAAAGTCATGTTAGCTTTTTGGCAAGTTAGCGTTAAACTGCTGTGTTTGTGCACAGTGTATGGCCGGTGTGAAACTCATTTTCAAGAAGGAAACAATAAGCTAGAAAAACAGAGCTGTGCACTTTGAACAAGATAAGGAAGTGTTTGGAAAATGCCTGTTTTTTTCCCGTCAAGCTGTGAAGAAACAGTTTTATAATACTGTAGTCCTTTTCAAACATTAGAGCCGTGGTTTCCAGCTGGTTTTCATTACAGCTGCCTTGAAACTGATTTACACCTGTGAGGCGAGGTGAAGGAAAACAGCATTACTCTGTGGGCTGAGGGGTGGAGCTGTAGGTTTGACGGTGTGACCTTCAAGACACAATCGTGCGTGGTATGTGGTGGGTAAGATAAAGTGTTAAAGGCTACATACTGGGGGTTTCCTGCCTGGAAAAAAGACTGGCTGGCTTTGAGTGAGATAGTCCTTGAAACACTGTGGCTATTAAAATATTTTGTCTTTCTACTTTCATCCCACAAGGTTTCTCTTTGAATCTACAGTTTATTGTGTAGGTGTTCTGTAGAGCGCGGTGCTTTTATTTTGAAAGGGAACCTGTTTAACCGGAAGTGTGTGTTGCAGCAGCTTGCTGTGGAGCTCGCCCACCAGTTTTCCTCTGTGCTGTTGTTTAGCTGGGAGCTAGCTGTCGTGTGCTAGCTCTCCAGGTGAAGCCAGCTCTTTCTTCAGGTTTAAATTAATAATTCAAAATGTCGCTAAAACCTCGGTAGAATCTGGACAGAAAAATGTTTTATTCACCCACTGAATGGACTTGTTACTGGCAGGTTGGTTTATTTAGTAAGGTTGCTTGAATGGTAACACAATATTGTATTATCAAGTGTTATTGTGTGACTATCTGCTGGCTTTGTATGAGATCTGTTTAGCCAACATGTGACAAAATAATCAGGAAAACAACCTTAAATACTGTGGCTGTTATATTATTATGTTTTGTCCCCGCGTTACATTTACAGTGTATTGTATAGCTGCTCCTGTGTGTTTAAATCTGAAGTCTTCATGTGTAGTAAACAGATTTTTTTTATCTTATTGTGGATTTCTGTCATTTTCCCCAGATGATCATCGCACGGATTTGCCCAGGACAAATGTATGAAGACATCGATAGGTTGGAGCCAAGAAAGAAGACCTTCACAGTAAAATGACATAATCAAATCTTTAAGATGGCGTGCAGAAGCATATTGTAAGTAATGTGATCAGACGGGAAAGGGAATGCAGACTTGCCAGCTATAGCTTGTATGTGAGCGCGATGCCCAGGCGGGGGTTGCCGCTCCAGGGCCGGGTCCGCTGGCTCTTCCTGGGCCTCTTCCTGCTGCTGGTGCTACTGCTGTTTGCATACCTCCTAGAGTGTACCCCTCCAGCAGACGTCAGCCTGGCCCTGCCCGGCATAGCAGGGGAGAACTACGGGAAGGAGTACTACCAGGCACTGCTGCAGGAACAGGAGGAGCGCCACCTAAACCGCGCTGCCAGTCTCAAACGCCAGATTGCCCAGCTCAAGCAGGAGCTGCAGGAAATGAGCGAGAAGCTGAAGCTCCTGCAGGACAAGAAGGAGCTGCCCGGGGTGCAGGGCCTGACAGAGACGAAAGACCAAGAGCCGGGAGATCTGCTGGAGTACCTCCACTCTCAAATCGACAAGGCTGAGGTGAACACGGGGGCACGCCTTCCCAGTGAGTACGCTCTGGTTCCCTTTGAGAGTTTCACCTCATCTAAGGTGTACCAGCTGGAAATGGGGCTGACGCGGCACCCAGAGGAAAAACCTGTCCGCAAAGACCGCAGGGACGAGCTGGTGGAGGTCATCGAGGCTGCGCTGGACATCATCAACAACCCTGACGAGGAGGACGGCGTGGAGGAAGACATGCCGATGCAGAGGCAGACCTACACAGAGGGTCACTTTTCTGAAGGTAAGGTCTATGCTGCCTGACAGCAGACTAATGAATGATGACTGCATCTGATTTGAGAGTGTTTCTCATATTCTTTTCATTTCTCAGGACTGTACAGGACGGAGCGGGACAAAGGGACACTTTACGAGCTGTTCTTTGCTAAAGAGGATTCCAGCAGCTTCCGTCACGTCACGCTCTTCAGGCCTTTCGGCCCCTTAATGAAAGTCAGGAGCACATCTGTAGAAACATCAGGAATGATCATTAACATCATTGTGCCGCTGGCGGGCAGAGTAGAAACATTCTCACAGTTCTTACACAACTTCAGGTGAGAATGAAGCCGAAACTGTTGCCGTCTATTAGACATGATTCAGCATGTTCACTTCTAATGTGCATGGAGCAGACATGTTTGCCCAGTTTTCAGCATTGTTATGCAATAAGATACAAGCTTAATGTCCTTTGAACTAATCAGATATAACATAATATATGTTTTTTAGGGAGGTGTGCATACAGCAGGACAGACGAGTACATCTCACAGTGGTTTATTTTGGGCAGGACGGCCTACCGGAGGTGAAGTCATCTTTGGAAAAAATGTCAAGGTCCGTCCTTTCACTGACATTTGATATGCTTGTGCTAGTTTTGATAGTAACGTGTCATGTGAGTTTTCATTCTTCTGCGTTTGTTGTTTTTCAGGGAGGAGAGCTTCTCCAATTACACTCTGATCCCAGTGGACGAGGA
Organism: Argyrosomus regius; assembly: GCA_946959425.1. Lineage (NCBI taxonomy): Eukaryota > Metazoa > Chordata > Actinopteri > Sciaenidae > Argyrosomus > Argyrosomus regius. The sequence continues at coordinate 20,725,284 of OX336894.1, forward strand.
GTTTTCTCGAGGTCGGGGTCTGGATATTGGAGCTCACGCGTGGACGAAAGGCGACGTCTTAATGTTTTTTTGCGATGTTGACATCCATTTTAACCTGGAGTTCCTCAACACCTGTCGTCTCCACAGCGCTCCAAGTGGGTTTTTACATGTTATCACTCAGCTTCACTGTATTATTGAGCTTCTGTTTACTGATGTCACAATTATAATAAATTGTACTTGATTTTTTTTTTGTAGACAAGAAAGTCTTCTATCCAGTGGTGTTCAGTCTGTACAATCCTGCCATAGTCTATGGAAATTTGGAGCTGGCTCCACCTATTGAACTCCAACTGGTAAGGACTGAGAGTTCACATTTAGTTCTAAGAATAGAATTAAATCCCCCTTTGTACTCATGCTATTTAAAGTTCCCCTCCAGGCATATTTTAAGACATCAAAAACATCTGCTTGGAATAACTGGATTTTCCACAAAAAGTTCAGCATCATTCTGAACTGTGAACAGTAGTGGAAGTGGACCCTACTAATGTATTTATGTGACATTTGGGTGTTTCCTTGTTTATTGTAATTTAAAAAATCTCTTTTCAAATAGATTCACAAAAAAGATGCTGGATTCTGGAGAGATTTTGGCTTTGGAATGACGTGTCAGTATCGCTCTGATTTCCTAAATATTGGTAAGTGCTGATAACTTCATATGATTGATATTTAATATACTCATAAACACACCGTTGGCTGACAATGTGCAATTTTATTTTATTCCTCCAGGTGGTTTTGATCTCGAAGTCAAAGGCTGGGGGGTAGAAGACGTCCACTTGTACAGGAAGTATCTCCGGAGTGACCTGATAGTGACTCGGACGCCGGTGTCCAGTCTTTTCCACCTGTGGCACGAGAAGCAGTGCGCAGACGAGCTGACGCCGGAGCAGTACCGCATGTGCATCCAGTCCAAAGCCATGAACGAGGCCTCCCACTCTCACCTGGGCATGTTGGTTTTCCGTGAGGAGATCGAGGCTCACCTACGCAAGCAGGCCTTCAAGACTCAGAGCAAAACAGAGGAGTGAACGACGTCATTCCAACGTGACAAGACTGCAAGGTGCTGACATTATTGACGCACTACAGCAAAGACATGTTTACATGGGTCCTTCTGCATTTCACCGCACAGCTGTAGACAAATGAATGTACAAAAATGAACTTTGATCAATGTGAAACTTCACAACACGGTACAGGTCTTACTAAACAGCTACAGCAGTATCAAACATGAATAAACGATCAAATTTATTATCCATAACCTGCTGAAGGAAAACTTGCACATGTGAAACAAGTAATATATCTCTTGGGTTTAGGTTGACAAGTTAAAATCAATTCAGTAAGCATGTTGTTAATATCTGGGGACACATAACATCTCATTAAGCCATCCTACCTGCAACCAGTTTCTGATTTCTGCATTCCAAACAGGTATCAAACACAACCAGCTGTCAACATTTAGAATGGCTTTTTAATAGAAAAAAAGCAGTTACAGGCTCAAATTATACAACTACTCATTTACTGGTGACAAAAAGAAGAATAAGAAGTTGCACTTTCTTAAAATGGAAGCTAAAAAGAAGTCGACCCCACAAGAACCAGTAAGTTTCTACTAATTCCCAGTTGTCTGCAAGTTGAGAATCAACGCAATTTCCATTCTTAAACATTTTCTAGTATATCTGCGGTCGTGTATGGAGCCATACTATTCTTTTAGTATTATGTTTATAGGTTGTTTCAGAATGTGGTTTTAAAAAGGGACCTTTTTTTGTGTGTGTGTTATGTGACTGACGGTCACCATCTTTCTTTGCTGGTGACATCTTTTACGTGATCAGTTTAACAGAAGCATGTTGATTAAATAGTTAAAGAGCCAGGAGCAAAGATGTGCTTATAGCATGCAGCGCTATGATATCAGGTCTATGTGGACCAGTAATAATTGTTTAATAATTGACACCTGGTGAGAATCACTCACAGCACTATTGTTTCTAATACTGGACTGAGATTGAATGTTACAGCCACTCTTGTAAATAGTTTTCTAATGTTTCTTTGTTTCATACATGTGAGTTGAATACTTTTGTCGTGCGTGCCTACATGCTTTAAGTGACACAAAGAGATTTGTTTTGAAGACGTGTCAACAGCTGTAGGCCAGATAATTTTATTCCATCTCATAATGAGAGGACGTTACAGCTGAAAGTGTTATGTTAATGAGTACAGCGGTCAAACCGTATACAGAGCAGGTGAGACGTGCTTTATTTTTTTTTTCTCAGAATGAAAGCAGGTTATTCTTGCATCTCATCATGTACTGTAATTATTTTTATTCAATGTTTTTGCAAATATTACAGCTTTTTGTAGATAGTCTTATAGTCTCCTCATCCTGCAGGAGAAATGTTACATGTCTTCCTCTCAGCGGTACACAACAGTTCAATCAGAAAGATCCTGTGCAAAGAAATGATTTATTTTGACATTTTGGCCATGAAATAAAACTTACAGAAGGCTGCATTCACTTCTGCTGTTAGCATTTGATTTAATGACAACACGTATGTTCAGTAAACATGGCCAGCTCTATAATTTATACTATAAAAATGTAATATCAAACTTATCTTTATTTTTTATTATCTTATGTTTCTTAATTTAAGACAAATGGCATAATACAATTGTATTATTCATCTGCGTACAGTAAACTACATGAATAGAAAATAAAAGAAAAAGATCAAAATCCAGGAGAGCTGACATGAAATAAAAGCAATGGGAAGGTTTCAGACGGCGTATTTTGATCTCAGGTACTTCATTGTATTTAATGTGCGAGCTGTTCTGGATGGATCCCCATGGACTTGTAGATCTCTTTGAGAAGAAGCAGAGCTGTGTCTTCAGACTCCCTACAAAACAAAACAAGTGTTAATATAAAAATGATATCATTACTTTTAAGGATATAACTTCATTGTGCTAAACAGATGCTCAAAGTGGTTGAGCTCGGGCCTTTGTCAGTGGGAAAAGTAGAGGTGTAAAGAATAAAATGAACAATGAAAGATATTTAATCATAATTTACAAATTCTTAAATTTAAAATCATCAACGTAGTGATGTTCTCTGTACCAGTAGCAGAGATGACTCTGGAGGGCAAACAGGTACTCGTTGAAGCTCTCGATGGGCTTCTCCTGCAGGACGTAGTCGATGCGATTCCCTCCATTCAGCATCCCAATCTTCACCTGAGGCTCCTCTTCCTTCTGTGGCTCCAGGCTCTCCGGGATCTTGTGCTCTGTGACTAACCAGAAAAAAGTTCATGAGTCTCACACAATACAGAAATGACTTGATTAAAAAGTTGATTTTAGAAACTCACCCTCCTGCGCCTGCTTCTCCTGCTCTTCGATCTGATTGGCTACCATGGCCAGCTCAGCCTGAAACTGGGCGGACGCGGTGTGGGCGCGAGCGAACTCGTTGAGTGTCTGCCAAGCGGTCTTAAGGGAGCTGATAAAACCGTGCTTCAGGTCGGAGCCCATCCTGGTGAGACTCTCCTTCAGCTCTGTAACAAAGACACCCGTCAGTAATCTGTCTGCATGAAAAAGCAGCCACGCTAATGGCTGGCATCACAACATACGTATCTATGCAGAGAAATATTGACAATTATTATTACTTGACTGGCTGTCAAAATGAGACAACAACAAAAGACTAACTGTCCATGTTGTCCTCACTAAATGTTAAAATTTCAGCCTAAAAAAAAACTTTATTTTGACCGTCAGCTTACATTTTTTTTTAATGTTTTTTTGCAAAACCAAGAGAAAAATCTCTGCTCTGCCTGTTTTGCTATTTTATTTCACCACAGCGAGTTCAATGTGAGAACAGAGTCTTTGTATTTTGCCACCACACAAATTAGGGCACTCCACCCATGAGAGGCAGAGAGTCCTGAAGTGAGGACACAGCATGCCTGCTGTTAGACAACAAGTCAGTCGAGGCTCTTATGAAGACATGTAACTGTGTCGGCATTTAGTATTAACTCATGACATACTTGTAGCCTTGTTACTACTAATCAAAATGAACAGTGACAACAGTGGTCGGGGTATTTGGGGTGATGCAAGCAGATATTTATGAGAAAATGATCAGCGAGCGTCGTACCGAGGTGAAGCCTCTTCCTCCCTTTGTGATGTGGGATCAAAACAGGCTTCAGCTCCAAGTCTGGTAATATCATGGGCTCAATCCTGTACGCCACTGGATCCAACTGAAAGGAAATGAGTCATTGCTAAAGCCATCACATAGTAATGCATAAAGTGACTCAGCTTTCATCACACTTTGATTATACTTTTAGCGACTATGTTTGTATTTTCATGCACAGTAAATCATGTGTGGGCACGTAGGGTTAAGGGGAAATTACTAGGTTTACTAAACATGTGAAAAAGACTATTTTAAGAGTTATAGCTGGCTGAATGAAATACCTTTTACCTACAGAAATCTGTGCAGATAAAAAAATACAATAAATGGAATGCTGCAAACCAAGTAGGCAAATAATAATGACTATACATAAGTACCCCACTTTAACTATCCCTTTAATCAGCAGTACTTCCTTCAGGATGTACAGATTTGGTAGAGCCGCATACCGGATGGTAAATATTGAAGAATCCTTTGCACGTGGGCAGCTGGTAGTTCTCTTCAATTTTTTCCAGTCCTCGAACTGTCAGGAACATGCCAATCGGAGAACCCAGGGCAAAGAAATTCACTGGCTCAAAGTCCAGAGTGTGGTAGATCACCGACACCTGCAGAACAAAGCAATAAGATTATTATTAGTTATTATATCAAGTCCAATTCAAACCAGCTGTAATATCATCCCTCAGTCATGCTTACCTGTCCAGTCCCAACTTCAAAGTAATTGTAGTTGACGTGGACGGAGGAGACAGTGTTGCCGACAGGAAGCTTCTTCACGGAGGGATCAGGAGGAGCTTCAACTGCCGGTGGAGGCGCTGCAACCTGACTGACCTCTTTGACCTCCGCTTTCTTCTCCTGCGCCGCCTGACGTGCAGCCTGCGTACATGAAACCAACACAGAGACACAAAGAGGCATTGAGTGTTGGTCATCACCGTCGGCCTGCAAGCCTCACAGGTACTCGGGAGATAAACGTACCTGCTTATTCACTCTTTCTTTGACAAACTTGGCGATCTTTTTCCGGGGACCCAGTGGGATTCCCATTTCTTTCAGGTCCTCGATTGTGCACATAAGCTGAAAGAAAAAGAAACAAAGTGAAGCAGCCACCACTATACTATAAAAAGGTTATGATACTATTTCTTGAGTAAACAAGTGTTTATATGTTTTACATTGTTGGCCTTTTTGTAGCCCACAAACCCCCCCTGGACTGATTTTAGGTGACATTTATAATAAGTATTATTCTTACAAAAGATTCTATGTCAATCCTCTCCTCATCGAAGGTACTCTTGTACTCAGACAAGCCCAGATGTTCCAGCACAGCAGAAAGATCCTCAAACTCCTCCCCGTCTTCTTTGGGCTCCTCTTCCACAGCTGGAGGAGTGATGGCCTGTGTGAGGGGAGCGGTCACCTGATGAGAGAGGCAGAATTTACAATCATGTATTGCAACATTATTTTTGTGTTTGGTTTGCAAAATGTTTTTTAAATGATAAGCAGGATGATAGATGACTTGTTACTGTGTTACATGTGTTAAGCAAGTGAATGAACTGTTAACCTGTCTGGTGTCTTCATTAGCGGTAGGTATGACTGGCATGGCTGCTGCAGGATTCTTCTGATTTGACAACAGGTCAAAGAGAATCAGGGAACCTGCAGGTACAAAAGGAGAAACAGTCTTGGTGACAAACTGGGCAAACAAAGCCCATGGTGTAGAAGCTAACTGACTGGTTTATTACCTAAGCTGTGTCCCGACACTGATATGCCTCCTCTGTAGTCTGGGTTCCTCTTCATGAACAGGGCATAGAGTCTATTAATCTCTTGGGCAACTGTGTCCATAATGGTCTGGCAGTAGGTGGGACTGTTGTAGAAAAGCACATCTAACAAAGTCTCATTTGTAAAGTGACGTAAACGTCCAGTGCTGGGCAGGGTGATCTTCTTTATCCTCCTACAAAGAGAAACATGTCTATGATTAATTTAAGTCTGGTGACATTCTATAGAAAACTAACAATGGATTCATCTTCTGACATGTATTGTCTGTGTATCCAAAGCCTGATATAGAGTATCTTATTCCTCTGTGCCACAGAGCTCCATTGTTGTCCAAAAACTATTAAAAAAACCTCAGTGAGCCACATTGTTGCATCACTCCTTCACTCCCATAAACACACACACTAATTTATTTTGAGTCAAACTACATACACCATCCTGCTGCTGGAAATAGAGTCACTGGAGCACCAAATAAATATTAAACCGCAGCTTAAAATCCCCCACAAGTGCACAATTTCCTCTTGTCGCGGTAAGTAAAAATTACAGCAGCCAATTACTGAAACTGAAACTATATTTTATGTATTTAAAGAGTTACATGTTTAATAGGAATAAATGCACTTGGGGCTGAGTATCACAGATAGCACAGGAAAGTCAGAAATGGTGAGACAATTCTTTTGTACTGTTTGTACTTTTGAATGCCTCACCTGTCTACCCCTGTCGCATCTCCATGTAGAGCCGTGTGCCACTGGACAGGCAGGAACTCCACCCTGCTGATGGCGTGCTCGTCCAGCGGTTTCTTAAAGTGACTGTGCAGCAGCTTCAGTGACACACTGCGGAAGTCGTCGACTGAAAGCGCAAGGATTCTTACAGTTTATTTCATGTATAACATCACCATGGAGTCTGCACGAATACTGGCATGACTGTACAGTACTCACCACACTCGACCATGCTCCTAAACCTCAGGTCACACACGGGACCAATTCCATGAACCATGAACACAAGATGATCCACCTTGGCGAGCTCACCTGGAAAAGGATGTGTGGGATTTTAGTTTACTCACTGATCTACAGTCAGTTATTACCTACATTATTCTTTACATCTTAACGTGCACATAAAATCTGAATTGTGTTAAGCTGCATTACATTTAGAACCAGATATCAAAACGCATCGTAGAGTTAAATCTGACTTTATTTACCCTCATAAAATGGATTATGGTGGCTGGCACTTCCTCTAATGTCTTGAAATTACTCGTCTCACTTTATAGTGTCCTAAAAATACTATCTGAGCTCTCTGTTTGGATCAATGGACTTTACAAAGTGGGTCTAAAACAACAAGCTGAGTTGTTGTTGTTTTTTTCCCCCCATACGTCTCTACACTTAAGATTTAATTAACTTGTGTACAGAGGAAATTGACTACCATCAGGCACTTCATCATGGTCATCATCAATGCCTCTCTTCACCACTCTGGGCCTGGTCTGCCCGTCCTGAGTCGTGCCCCACTCATCTGGGATGGAGGAGGGCTGAAACTGCACGATCACCTACAGAGGCAGACAGAACACATTAAGTCAAACTAATGGGATTAATCCCCACAGGAACACCACTTAACACTAATCAGGCAATGGTTCACCTTTGGATTGTGCATGACAATGGTCTCCCCCGATGGGAACTCCAGTCTACGGTGCCACTGGTTGGTCGAGACAGCTTTCTTATATTCTCCCTGAAGTTAAAGACACAGAAACAGTGATTTACAACACAAAAACTGCACATTAGAGTCGAGGGAGAATGGATGAAAAATAGATTTGTTTGACTTGACTTGATTTGTTTTTGTTTTTTTGAAGCAGTGTGACACATTTTATTAGCACATCTATTTCTGGGTAAACATAGTAGTGAGACAAACCTCCAGCTTGTCACTAAACTCCTCAGAGTAAGGAATAAAGCGACTATCCGTGTCCCCTTTGTAGAACCAAGAGCAGCGCCGGACTTCTGTAGGCTCCTCCTCCCAGTAGACAGAAGTCCGTATGCGGTCGTAGAGCTGCACGTCGTAGCGCCCTCCGTCTGTTCGTACAATCACATTTTCTGGGTCTGGTTGAACTGGAAGAACAAAAAGTGTTAGAGCAGCTCACGGTTTCATCACGTTCTGTACGCGTGCAGTGTGTCGTCTTACCTGAGTTATACGTCTCCTCTAGCTGAAGAGAGTCAATGATACTGAAAGGAAGCCACACGCTCTTTGATTCCACTTGCTTGCAGTAAAACCAGTGAGGCTGAACAGGTTCATAGACATTGTAGTTGTATGGCATCATGGGATTAGCAGGAACTATTGCTCCAGCGGTGCTGGCTTGAGGTGGAGGTGCTTGAATCTGTGTGGGAGGAGGCTGAGGAGAGAAGGAAAAGATCCTGATTATAAAGTCCTCTTCATTAACTGATTGCATTTGAGTCATGTAGCTGGTGCTATTAACACTCACTTCAGTAACTTAATGAGTTAATAAAGTATGTATGACAAACAAATTGGACACAGTCACTGATTAGCTTATATCTACCTTAGTGAATGCGGGTCCTGACAGCGGGAATGTCTGTGGTGGAGAGCTGAGAGGGTACGGGTTCTGCTGAGGCGTGTGTGTTGGCGGCAGGACTTCCGGAGCTGGAATATAAGGACTGGCTCTGCTGCTAATGGGGGTGTGTCGGTACGGGTTATGACTCTGTGGCTGCATCTGGGGAGGTGGTGGTGTCATTGTGGTGGGGGGAGGAGTGTGACGCCCCATTGGGCTCTGGTACACTGCATTGCCAAACGCTGGAGGAGCAGGGTTCATTTGTGAGCCTGGAGGAGGCGCGGGAGCCATGCTGATACTGCTGGGAACAGAAACCAGGCCTGCTGTCGTCGGGGGTACTGACAGGGCTGGCGGTGGGCATGGCGACTGGCCGATGGATGCGAACGGGTCACTGGTGGTTACGGGACTGGAGAAGTAGTTGAAAGTAGAGGGGGCTGGTCCATTCCCAGAGATCTGCCCTAGAAAGCTGTCTTCTTCTCCAACGTCAGTGGAATCATCTGATAAATCACAACAGAGCAAAACATTGAAGTTTGAACAGAGAGCATATTTATTTGTGACTCTGCAGGAGACACATTTAAACACAACAGGGGAAGTAGGCATATACTGTATGGAAAAAATTTGAAAAATACCCCTGAGAGTGCATTGTGACATCTTCAAATGTTTCGTTTTTTTCTGACCAAAAGTGTAAAATCCAAATATATTCCATTTACAATGATATAAAACCAAGAAAAGCAACAAATCTTTAAGGGAGGGAAGCCAGAGTTTTTTCCTTCACACTTGATTTAACAATTATAATAAGCAGTTATCAGAATTGTTGCTGTTTTTTTGTGTGTTTTTTCAGCCAGTTATTTCAGCTCTTTATTAATGTATGTCACTACTCATCACAACAAAGTCCTGAGATTGAGGATGCTATGACAGCTACATTTTAAAGACCACCCAGATTACAATAAAATACAGTTCATCACACCAGTAGAGCTTTAAAACGGACTTGAATTTGTTGATTTTGTTAAGGATGTGGCCAATTTTGAGACTTCACATAACATATTTTGAGATTTTCCTCCCTGGTACCTGTACATCCTCTTCACGTAACAACACATCACACAGGTGACAGTCTGACCAAAACACATCACTGTCATTTAGTCTAACCTGTCCGACAGACGCCTGTCAGCTCAGACACACTGTTTCTTTCTCTTTCTGTTTCTTTGACACTAAATAACAGCTGACAGCAGCAGGAACTCGGTTAGCTCGCTAGCTTAGCCTCCTGAGGACACAGCCAATGTTCAGACATTTCTACAGTCGGTATTTGGTCTCACCTCCGGATAACACCGCCGGACCAGTGGCCTGACTCACTGGCATGAAAGGCAAATTGAAATTAAACTCCGGAGCACCGCTGAAGAGCAAATTTGCACTGGTGTTGGGAACATTATTATTTTTTCTATCTGCCATTTTCCCCTAGAATTACACGTAGCCACTACCGGAGCAAGTCGGCAGTACACGCTCAGTCCTCCACACAGCTTCCCCCGTGACTTCACAGATCTCAACGATCTCTAAACCATCAGCAGTGGCTGACCAAACGGACGAACGGTGTGACACATCGTTTGTAGATCTGCTAAAGCCACGCAGGTTCAATAGACTGCAGTTCGTTGGTGGTAGAAAAACAAACACTCCGGATCACTACTGCCACCTACAGGCCAAACAGCGTATCTACAATGTGATGTTTTATGTTTTCTAATGAGCCTAAACACGAAAACGAAAACGCACGTTTTTTAATGGATAATAAACTGACTTAAATATAAAATAATTTTCTTTTTACTACACCACCTCCCTCAAATCACATTTAAAAAACGCCCAGCGTGAAGAAGTACAGCAATTAATTCAGCCGGTGTGCTAGCTCCGTGCTCCGGTTGGTCTCTGCACACAAAACAAACGCTCCACGCTCCACTACCGGTGACGCAAATTTCCCGCCCTCACTTCTGCCATCCTGTGTGTGTGCGAAAGTTAACAAAATAGTGTTTTCACCACAGAGATTTGACTTTGCTACATTTTATATCTGTCAGACGTTTACTGTCACTGGCCAATGATGCCTTCCACACATGACTGGATTAACTGCCCTCTCGGTGTCGTTGAAGGGATGTTTGGTAAGAGATACACCGGAACTTCACTCCCTGACAGCTAACGTTAACGCGTGAGCCGAGCTAGTTAGCTGGACGGCTAAGCACAATGCTAATATACATGTGATAAGCGTGGTGGCTTTGCCTGTGCTTCAGAAATAGCAAATAATAACGTTTCTGTGGGTTGTTGTTGTCGACACTGCTTTGTTGCAGCCTGTATGCACAGCAGTATGACTTTTAATAAAGTTTGAAGAAGAAGTGCCGGGTGTAACTTCAGTTTGATCTGAAGACCTCAGTGCTCACAGACACTGAAAATCAACAACATGATGCATTCACGGGTCCTTAAGTTTGTTAAAGTCGTTTAAAACTGACCTAACTTCTCTGAATACGCCCACTTAGTTCAAATCTAGATATATGTAGCATTTATGTCCTTCACAGGATGTGAAACGTACTATTTCTTTGTCAAGACATGCATGGAAACAGCTGGTACCTGACTGATCATTAGTTTTTTAACATATATACTAGTCAAGCAGTAGTTTTTAAAGTTCTTGAGGATGCACATTATATCCTGTTAAAGTTATCAATAAGTTAGCTTACTTATGAATGAATTAAACAGTTCTAATATCTATTTTATAAAACTGAATAAGGTTTTCCAAGAATCCACCTATTTATACATTTATCATAAATCGTTTATCGTTTTATCATAAATCGTTTTATCATACTCATACTTTAAACAATAAAGGTGTGCTCTTGTTGTTATTTTAGCTGCTTCCCAGAACAATCCAAAATCTGGCTGGGAGTCGAAAGCGGTTGAATTCTTTAAGAATCAGCTGAAAGAGAAGGACGCTCATACCTGGGTAAAGTAGCTCTGTGATCCTTTAAGCGTACAAATTCTTCAGATATGCAAAATAGTGAGCCTGCTTCAGCAGCACACTCTCCTGTAAATGACAACCACTTTTATTTTGATGCAGGTCCCGTCTTTGAACGATGTCCCTCTGCACTACCTGAAGCCCAACAGCTTGGTGAAGTTTCGTTGCTTCATCCAGGACATGTTCGATCCTGAGTTCTTCATGGGAGTGTATGAGACTGTTGACCCATCTACAAAGGCTAAAGTAAGTGCTTCCTCTTTCACTCCCGTGCAGATATTTGCATGTGTGTCCACTGCGTGTGTTCATTGCATTTGATAATGTGTTAGATGTCGTCACAGTATCACCTTATTTCACTGTCTGACTGTCCCCAGGTGTTGCGTTGTGGGAAGTACAAAGATGTGACAGAGTGTGGGGTAAGTTCGCCTCTGCTGAATCACTCGGGCTCCATAAATACCTCAACTCAGCTTCTCCTTAGCTAATAGTGACGTGTGTTTAACTCCAGGTGGATTTTAACTCCAGCAATACTGTGACTGCAGAGAGACAGACTTTCTACTGTGTGCCAATTCCTGGAGAAAATCCCTGGGTGAAAGAGATATCCTCATCTTGTCTAGATTATGTCATACCCAGCTGAACTATCATGCCTTCTTTGCAACCAACGTGTGTTGAAGCATTTTTGAATGCTGCTCCCTAGTGTTCCTTAATCCTTTTGCACAGCTATGCCAGCACTAGCCAAGCGAGAGTGGTTCCTTCCACCTCGTATGTGCCGACAAGACAGAAACGCAGCTACGAGGAAGACGACGACGACATGGACACACAGCCGCAGAAGCAGAGAGAGCCACATACTGGTATGAGGTGTTCATGAAGATGTACAAATGCGTAGCTGAATGCAAATCAGAAGCATTGCCCACACAGTGTTTTATTACTTTCAGTAGATAGGAGTCATATTTTGTCTTGTTTCCCATAAAGATATTTTACATGTCTGTAATTTCATTACATATCCAAGTGTGGATTTTTGCCGTCCTCTCGCTGCAGGTCCTCAAAGCCCCACAGAACATCATGGCAATGGTGACTGTAAGCGGCAGGAGACCGAAGCTCCTTCCAACCAAACGGCATCTGCTTCCCATCTCGACCTCAACTTCCCCCTACCGGGAGAGAAAGGCCCCTCCTGCCTAGTGAAGGTGTGTTATGTTGCTAACAGTGGCTGAAACAGTGCTGTCTTCTTGTAACCTGGATTGTTAACAAAGTTATTACTGTATGATTTGTCTCACATCAAATGTTTGTTCTAAGAGGTGATATCGGAGATGAAAGCACCATTATCAGCAGACTTTCTGAGTATAGAACAGAAGCTAAAAGATGCAATTTGTCGGCAGGTGTACGAGGACTGGGACAGCTTCAAACTGAACGACTTACTGGAGGTCTACGGGATCCTCTCTGTCAATCCTGCTCTCAGTGCTTTGGCCGACGAGAAGTAAGACACATTTCAAGACAGAATTTCCCTCCGGTGGTGGTGGTGATCTGCGTGTATTCATTCTTGCCATGTCCACACAGAGACACCTCCTCGTCCATCCAGGACCCCACAGAGTGCATGGAGACGGCAGAGGAGCAGAGAGTGCACAGCCCGCCGGCCTCGCTCGTTCCTCGCTTACACATGCTCTACGCCAGGCCACTGCCACACAACAACCCCCTGCTGCCCTGCACCACCGTGGAGGACAACAGTGCCTGTAAGGACTAAAAGTGGACTATGAATGCTAGTTACTGAATAGAAGGCTTCTGCACTACGTTGGTGCTGAAGCGGTGTCCAAACCCTGCCTGGCTGAACACGCTGTCAGTAGACACGTAGGGTAATATTTAGTGTGCCATCTGCAAATTATATTCAAGGGCACAAAATTTTCACAACAATTTTCACACGGATGTGAATGAGCCGAGCCTCAATTCACCTGATTAGCATAAGGTGCTGCTAAGTAAGACCTGATGCCGGGTTGTTTTGACACCTGTTGCACATGATGAAGTGTGTATTCATCCCACGGGAGGAAGAGTGTGTGAGGAATCTGATCCTGTCAGCTCAGAAAACAAATTAATGTTTAAATGTGTCGAGAAAAATCAAATGTGGGCGAAAACTCCTTCGGCTGAACTATTTCTGCAAACAGAAAAGAAAATATAACAGGCTTTCATGATATTATATTTAATGATACATGATATTATCAGTGCACTTTGTAAACATGAACAAAACACAAGTTTGCAGTGTCTATAAAGGGCTGCAGATCCTCAGTGTCCCTGTCCTCGAGCTCACACACGATGCCTCATATGAATCCAGCAGAACTAAAAGGTGAGAAAATGACAACATAGTCAAAAAAATCTATACATAGCGCCCTGTTGTCGTGTTTTGTCATGCGGTATCGCACAGTAGCCAAGCCTGTCAGGTCAAGCTAAAAATAAAGTCATAGCTGGCAGTCATCTACAAAACAAATTGTCTTTTTACAGAAGAAAGTGTTTTTCTTGTTCAGCTCTTTATGTATAAAAATGCAGACACATTCAGTTTAGTGCTGATACAATGTGTTCACTAAGGCAACATAAACCTTAGCTCGAGTCACATTTTTATGTGGCCCTCCAGCTGTGTGCGGAAGCAGAGAAAAGGAGCCATTATGTCCAAGTTCATTTGTGTGTTTTCCAAGAAGAGGAATAAAGCAGAGAATGAAGCTTTCATGGCACACATTCCCGCAGTAGCCATAGGGACTTTTTTTTTTTTTTTTAAAATTCTTTGTCCTTCGTCCTCAGTTTTATCTTCGAGCCTGAGTGAGATGGCCTCTGTCAGGGCGGAGCTGCTCGCATACTTCACTCACATCCTTCTTGGGGACGCTCTGGCTGCTGAGTACCTCATTCTGCATCTCATTTCTAACGTGTACGTTAAGTTCAACCTGGAAGTCCTTGTGTGGCTGCATGCTAAAGCCAGAGGAGCTGTTTCTAATTCACTGCATGGTTGATTTTCTTGTAGGTACACTAGACGGGATGTTCTCCCGCTGGGCAAGTTCACCTTGAACCTGAGTGGCTGTCCCACTGTCGCCTCATACACTGAACGCTTCTACCAGATCATCCAGCAGCTCGTGCCTTCTGTGAGTAAACTTTGTCACCCCAACACAGTAAACACTGTTGTTGCTAGGTTTATTTATATAGACTTTGTTTCCCCCCCTGCAGTCGTACTATCTGGGCATGAGCCTCCAGAACATGAACCAGATGCGGTTGGTGCCTAAGAAGGACTATGTGGCAAATCGGCTAGTGAGTGGAGCCCTGCAGCTGGCCAGGAACACTTCCCTCTTCCTGGATGAAACCCAGCTGGAGCAGGGACAGCTGGACACAACAGGTGAGGCATCTAGAAACCACAAGGGGTCGACACTGAGAGCATAAACTAAGATGTGAATACCCTCCCCACGCCTGTACACACTGTTGATACTATATGATTTGACTGAGCGAACACTAACCAGGTTGGATCTCCTTCTGTGTGTGTTTGTGTTTTTGTTGTGTAGGTGTGCGTAACGTCACGGCCCTTGGGAACCTGATCTCGTGGCAGAAGGTTGATTATGACTTTAACTACCACCAGATGGAATTCCCCTGCAATATTAACGTGCTCATCGCGTCAGAAGGCCGCTCGCTGCTGCCGGTGAGGACAAAGAAGGATGAAGCGTGCAACCGCAGGGCGAAAACTCACCCCTACTCACTACTGTTCCCCCTCCACACATACGCACACAGTCCCAGCCCCCAGCATGTCCAGGGAGGGGGTTAGGTTTCCTTTAGCCTCTCCTGAGGCCGTGCCGTGTCTGATGCTGGAGGTTGTTTCCAGCTGGCGTCACGCTGTCAGCTCAGCTGCCATTGGTCAGACACAGCAACCCCTCAGTCCGGCAGCTTTAGTCCGGGTCGCACTCTGTTGCGAACAGCCCAAGGAATGCGCTGTGTGCTATTCCTGTGTGTTGGTCTAATGGGTTGCCATGGCGGCAGCTGTGTGCCGCAGGAACAATCCTGGGAGAGGCGTCAGGCTCAGCCATCTATTAGGCCTCCAGTGAAGGGCAGCTCACTGTAAACAACTGCCAGGGTTGATTAGAAGTCAGCAGTAGATGTCTGTGTTTATGCTGGACAACTATCGGCTGATGAGCAGCTGGAGGGACGAGATGATCAGATGCTCCATGGTCAGCCCGCCAAGGCTTTGCTCCTGTCTGGCATGCCATGAAGTTTTGAGAATTTGCCAAACAAGCCATGCACATAGCAGGCAGAGCCTACTTCTGCATAGCAACACCTGTAAAAAAAAAAAAAACAAAGTTCTTCTTTGGCACAGTGTCAATATTTCTGATTCTCTTTAACTCCACAGTCAGACTGTCAGATACACCTACAGTCTCAAGTCACCGCACCCCAACTGGAGGAGTATCTCAGCAGCATCCACATGCATCCGCAGGCTTCGTCGCAGCTGAACAAGTTCAGAATCTACCTGTGCATGGCTCGCCAGCTAGACTACAACATCTCTGATGAAATGACAAAGGTGAGACGTGCGGCCATCTTCAGTCTGAGCCCAGTGGCACACAAATGAATGAGTTAAATGTAAAAGTTACATCAGTAAACTCTTCCTTCATGTACCTGGCATGATTCAAGTGTGTGTGTTTGTTTAATCAGAAGTCTTTTTCATCTGCGTGCATTAGAGTATGTTAACTGCTTGTCTTCTTCTGGTGTCCACAGTCAGTTGAGGAGGACTTTGTAGACATGAGGAAGGACGACCCCCAGAGTGTATCTGCCGAGGACCTCCACAGGATGCTCGTCGTGGCGAGGTGAGCTGTGATTTAAGTTTATATAAGCTCTTTTCCTTGGCACGCCTCTCCTTTCATCATCTCTTAAAAAGGCAAAGTGTTAAATAAACACAACAATAAGTCATAATGACCAACACTGAACATGCCAGATAGTCTAAGCAACAGAATTATTATCACAGTATTTGGAGTGTTAATTTAATCAAGCTGAGA
The DNA here is from genome assembly GCA_946959425.1 of Argyrosomus regius. Classification (NCBI taxonomy): domain Eukaryota; kingdom Metazoa; phylum Chordata; class Actinopteri; family Sciaenidae; genus Argyrosomus; species Argyrosomus regius. Next base: position 20,741,699 of record OX336894.1, read on the forward strand.
TGTGTTCGAGCGAGTGGGACGTCGCTGACTGAGACTCTGTGTGCAGGTTGCTGTCTCTGAGCCTGGGACAGACCTCTCTGTCCAGAGACAGCTGGCTGAGAGCCAAACACATCGACATGCTGCGGAGGAGCCGGATGGAGCAGCACAAGTGTGTGAACGGCAACGAGCCGTGATCACAAGAGACGAATGAGATGAGACGGATTTTGTTTTTCCTTTTGATACCTAAAAAAAATAGTTTGTAATAAAGATGTTTTTCATATGCCATAAATAGTTCATGTTGTGTTCAACTTTTCTACTGTACAGAGATACATTTTCTCCTAATGGACTAATGGGTTGTGGTTTGTATGTACATTAACATCTCAGTGTGTATCATTACCCTCGTTTAGCCTTCATTTCACAGGCTGCTCTGGGCTTCATGACAGTGTTACTGCAGACCAAAGTTTGTTTACAAAAACAATTTTTAACCTTGAAAACATGGAGTAATGAGGCCTGGAGGATAATTTCCTCTAATGGATTCTTTTGAGTCAGCATACATTTAGTCAGCTGCCAGTGTTCGATATACTGGCATGAAGACTTTCTGTTAATGGATATGACAATAAACCTCATGCAACACTTATTCACTCATATACTTTTTATTCCAATGGATTATCTTCCTAAACAAAAAGTGTACAGTGCAATTTGTTGTCAAGTAACACACCCAAAGAGGATAAGAATAAATAGGATACTTTTAATATACAATACAATCTCAGTACACCATGGAAAACAATGACAAGTCAGTTGTTAAAGAGGAGAAATATGACCAGACGTTCGGATGGAATGGTACTAATGCTAGAAAATGTGCTTAAACAGTGCAAATCAAATGTCTTAAGACCTCTAATCGCATGATAATTTGTCATGGTCTGGGGTCTTAATGGGAAGGAAGGACAACCACAGACAACAAATGAAGAGGTGGTTTCAAAAGCACTTAGTGTAAACAAAAGAAAAGGAGAAAAATCTCACCCAGCAAATATAGGATCAAATAGAACTGCCAGCTTTTGCATATAAAAACCAGACACCAACACTCTAGCATTGTGGTCTCTATAAGGAATGTTGAGGATTACTGTTCCTTTTAGCTTCGTACAGCCACTTTAGGACACTAAGTTTCTGCTCTGCTTGAGAACTACTCCAGTGTTTGCAATCCTGAAGGAAGTTTAAAAAAACAAAACAAACACCTTTTACCCTCTGCATTACAACTTTGCATTACAGCTATTACCTTAAAGCTTTGGCAGCGCCACACACTATCAGCAGGTTTAATAATTATATAATGTCTCACTTAAACAGATTCAGATAAAATATACAAGTATCCCACATCTTATCTGCTGGTGAGCAAGCTGAATGCTGAAAACAGGAAAATGTAACACAAAAATATGAAATGTGTGACAGTTTATCTTGGGATATTTCAGCTCAGAGCAAACTAGATTATTATTTATCATAAACAAACACAGCAGTGCGATGAGGTGACTTCTAAAGGACTGTAACAAGGTCAAGTGGGAGATTCTCACAAGTTCTCTGACAACCGTAAAGTTTAACGGGCGACTAACGAGGCAAAACCTCACTTCTTGAGGTTAACGGACAATATAACAATGTATACGGCTTTATAGCGCATAAATATGACTAGGGCTCTAAGGCGAGTGCTCCTAAATACCAGCAGCAGCAGGGATCCTCTAACACACAAACTCACACATACTGTACAGCACATACACACAGCAAACACACAAAACCTGCTCATTTCCATGGTGAATGTATATGCCAGTAGATGAAGTATCCCAAGATAAAGCTTGATGACATACAGTAACCCTGAACATGATCTTTTATACAGTACACCAAATGTAACATGTTAGAATGGACTTAAAAAGGTAGATTTTGCCATAAATACCTGATATACATAATCCCACTTCAATTCCCTGTTAAGGCAAATATGCTTTCAGTTTGGGGAGTGCATAACGCGTCAGTGTTTCTAATAATTGGGTGGGTGCAATTGCATATATACTTACTATATGCTCCTGTCTTTGTCAAACATGCAACGTCAAATGCACAACGCTGGCCGAGGACTCAGTTCAAACAAACCCTCTTAGTTAATTAGTACAACCATTAGCAGAATAGTGATTTCAATACGTATAATCTATCAAAAACAACTCCAACCAGTGGTTTTCTGGTTATTCGTGGTTAGCAATGACAGTACTGGGCGTTCTTTTCAAAATATAATGTTCATACCTCTTTAAACAAGCTGCCACCCTACCATTAATACAAAAAGCTTAAGGGAAGGCTCTACTCAAGGAACAGATAAACATACAATACTCACTGTACATATCGACAACCAGGATACTCTTACTAAGGTCTTGTGTAGTCATTATGTCTAGAACGGTATATCTTCTAAGTTACACTTGACAACATTGATATTACATAGGATAACTACGTACAGTATGTCGTCTGGCTAGTTTCTGACAGCTATACAAAGGGTAATAGTTCACATGGAGTTGTCCTTTGGGAATCACAAAAGATATTTGGTTGGAGTTTACAACAACTGTTACAAATTGAAGGTTATTACGAGGTCTATATCACAAACGCCAATAAGTGACCTGCACATACAGGATGACATACAGTACATGATAAAGTCAGAGTTGGTCTTTCAACATGCAGCTCGTGTTTACCTGCCTTGTCGATGTCAGTTGTTACCGTTAACCTCACATGCAAGCACTGTGGGTGAAGGATAGTGACATGTTTACATGCACAAAAATACTCAGCATACCACTCAAACCTCAATATCTTCTTATGTCTTCGTTATTTGTCTCTTAAGGTAATCATAATGAGAATATCACTGATATATGATAAAGAAAACTACATAAACAGTGGCAGTATTTCTGGAGTGATTTAGGATTTGGATGTTCACACACTCATTTCCATCAATGTTTTCATTGACACATGGGAACTGTAAGAGATTCCTCAAATACCTTCCTTTATGCCATTTTTATACTAAACCTTGGTACTATGTACCGGTGTTCTGAGACATTTACATACAAATGTCAGGATATCTCCATTATTTTCATAGGGACAATTGATTATTAAGCCATAAAAGAAAGAAGACCTGATATTTACATCAATCAGTGTGCAAGGTTGGATGGCAAAGATGAGCTAAACATCTTCACATCAAACCAGTGCGGGAATCCATAATTATGTGCATGTAAACATGATCACTGTCATGTTGGGCTTTTGTATATATCTGTAGGTTCTGTACAAGTCATCATCAACATGGGCAACTTTAACTAAGGGGGAAATTTTAAGAGCGCATTTTTTTTGGCTGAGTAGTGACGCTATGTGCAAGCTTTTTGCTACTGCTACCGTACAGGAAGTTTCTACACAATGTGCGACTACAAAATCCTGCTACAAGGAAAGCACTAGATCTGAATGATCCTGGTCTGGCACTGTGTAAACATTGCCTTCAGCTCACTCTCTTGGGCTTCGTTAACAGTGTCTGGCTCTGGGCTCTTCTGTACCTTTGCCACAGCAAAGTTGATGCCCTGGGTAAGTCCCGCCTGGGTGAGGCTGGCTACCTGGACCATGGAGCTCTTGATCTTGGCAAAGGGGGACACCACTCGGCTGCCGTTGCTGTCAGCAGGTGAAGGGCCGAGGCTGCCCTCCAACTGTGAACTCAGACTCCTCTGAGAGCCTCCTGATGCCGCAGAGCTCGGCTTCTGGACGGCTAGGAGGTTGGAACTGGAGGTAGTGGACTCGACGTCAAGCTGGGATGGCCTGGGGAGCTGGGGCTCCTCCTGCTGATGCTGCAGCTGGGAGGATGGCTGCTTGTCTGAGTCTGCTGTGGTTTTATTCTGCACAGGCACTGCAGGGTTGAGTGGGTGGACGGCAGCTGGCGGCTGCTCTCCAAACACCTCGACAGGTTGGGTCTGTGCATCGTGGACAAACTGGTGGCAGTAGGCATCAATTGGAGTGCCAAAGTCAATGAGAATGGCTTCTTCAGCCACTGAGGCTGCCCCTGGGGACTTGTCATCGCTGGCTTGAGAGGGGCTTTCCTGCTTCCCATCACAGCCAGTAACCCGGATTACAGAGGGGATATTTAGCTCCACGCTACCAATAGACTGGGAGCGACTGCCCAGCCGTGGGTTTGATGCTACAATGCCGCAACTGGGCAGGACATAGTCCACATTTTCTAAAGAACCAGAACACGGGTGCTCTGGGTCAGAATTGTAGGAGTCAGAGTCAGAGGAGATTTCAGAGTGCTCATCACCAAGATCTTTAAGGACTCCGGTGCCAGGATTGTTGTCTGATGTCTCCAAGCTGCTATCCGACTTCCAAAGGTTGACATGCATAGTTGGCTTTAGGAAATTGACTTTAACATCAGGCTTAGAAAAGTTGCCCAGCTTCCCAAGGGGCTTGAAGGGGCCAATGTTTACGTTCGTCTTGGTCTGTTTCACTTTCTGATTGAGAGAGGAGAACTTGTTGAGGAGGAAACTTTTACCCTGTGCCAGACCAGAACTACCCTGGACCTGCTCAGCAGGTTTGTTCTGGATGCCCATTATATCCTCATGAGGTTTAGTCTGCCGCCTGGAGCACAGATACAAACAACGTAAGTACACATTGAAGTTTATCTTCATTACATTGAAATATTTGAAAAATAAACACATGTATGCTAATTAGTACTCACCTCTCTAACTTCTTTTCAACTACAAGCAGGTCCAGCCCCGTGGCCTGTTTAGTTATGCGAAGCATCTCAGCTATGCATTGTAACGTGTCTGAAATATATCACAATGTTAGTCTCAACCCAAATATGCAGTTTATGACCTAAAAAGTTTAACTGTAGAATTACTCCCTACCTTTTCCATCATCCTCAGGATTTCGTGTGGCTGCTCTCAGCGTGTGAAAGTATCCACTCGTCTCTTCACTCCTGTAATGCAAACGCATGCAGCAGAACTTTGCCTTCCCAAACAGAGTAGGTTCTGGGCCTGCAAGAGAAAACTCAACTTGTAACCTCCATTTTCAGTAAAGTGCTTTCCGTGTATGAATCATAAACAACAGAGATATTGCTAAAAGGTTACTGAGAAACTGTTAAGAACACTTTTGGGAAGTGTCGGGTGACTCAGTGAGTACAAGAACCTTCACTTCTGCTTTGAGTCTAACATCTCACCGATTTCGATCTTTTCCAAACCCTCTAAATTGAGGCGCTGGTATTGGTTGACTTTATCTGCTTCTTCGTCATAGCTGCAAGAAAACAATGCAAACATAAGTGAATCTGTAAATTTATAAGCTATAGAACAATTTCTAAAGAACAATGTTGGCAAATTTAAAGTCTGACTTACTAAGCAATGTAATATGCTTTGTCAGACAGAAGCAGCAGCACATCCACGTCTTTGTTGGTTGCATCAACAAGGCTGGAGGGAAATAAGAGAAGTGTCATGAAAAGAGCACTTCACAAACTCCTTTGTATCAATAGCACAGAAGTTCATCATCTATATCCCAAATGATATAAAGTTAATAAGAAATCAGGGCAGCTAACCACTTACCTCATGTCACAATTGATGAGAGCCCAACCTCCATGAAACTTCTCGTCATCAGGCAACAGAAGCTGCATGTAGGTCTGAAGCAGGAGGCTGACCTGCTCCTGCGCTCCCCTCTGGCTCTCTTTCTCTTTCTCCTCATGTTCCTTCTCCTTACTGAAGATGGAGTAGAGGTCCTCTGTCACTGGCAGGCCCATCATTAGGTCTGCAGGGAGAGCCAGAGCATTCAGCAGCGAAAGAAGTGACACCGATACAGACACACGCAGCTATAACAGCTATAATATCTGTGTTTTTCCATACCGATGACTGCTTGTCTGTAAGCGTCCCTGAAGCGGTTCAGATAGTAGCGGTTGGCTGAGTTCACACCATCCTTCATCACACCAGCCAGTTTCCTTTCACCAGTCCTGGTGAAATCTCCCTAAAATAGATCAAACTGTGTTAAATTAATCTTTTGACTTACCTTTACTTGTAATTACAAAAGGCCTCTGTCCACATTTATCATTCTGATGTGTTTAATCTACTGCACCACTCTATTGATTCGTGAGTCCTATTGTTGGAGAAAGCTAGCTTTAAACTATCTACAATAATGTTACCTTAAGTGCTGCTGTGCCTGCATATTGCCTGCTGATGGTGTCTCCATTGTTAGCCCACATGATCTGATAAATCTTGTAGCATTTGAGAGGCAGAGGCTGCTCTGGAGGCATCACACCCAGTTTCTTCAGCTGCAGGAAGAAGACAGACATTTTTGTCCATGGTTATGCTGTTAAAACTGATTGCGATACAATGTCTCGCTTTCTGTTTACATTGCATAGGTAAGAAAGATCTGCCTATGTCCATTTTTATTAACTACTCAATTTATACTTGTATTTGCTCATTAAATGTCATCCAAGATTCATGTGGTGGAGTTCTGGATTTCTAAAAAAACGAAAAGATTATGGGTATATAAAAATGGCTGTGTTGGTGTGCACTAAAGATTTGTTCCACTATCTTTGCAGTTTAGTGCTGTACAAGCGTCAAAGGTCTACCATTTGTGTGTGATCTGATGAGCAAATACAGGCAGATGTCAGTAATCTGTTGTACAAATACAAAGTAAGCTGCCTCTACAAACTAGCAGACACAAAGGAAACCATGTTACTAAATTAATCTTGAGAATCACACTTACACATTTAATTAGTGTAGTATGGGTTTAAGTATTAAGTACATTGCAATCACAGTTTTAGAAAGTGTTCATAAAATAAGTTCATGCCGATTATGACGTTCCATATTATTTAATAACTATTTTTTAATTAATATAATATAATATAGTTATAGTTTAATTTTAGGACTCTGAGCAGTTAGTTAGTTTACCTGGATATGAGTTTGATTAGGAACAATGTAACTAGTCTAAAAGGTCAATGGTACAGGAAATAATAAAGAAAAGGAGCACATACAGAATAACAACGGTTCTGTATAATTTCTGTTAATTTCTTTCCCTAAATCCAGACAAGAAACAGATCTTACCTGTTGCTCCATCACTGCCCGAGCAATAGCAGCCTGGACCACGTTAGTCCTATCAAGACAGTCCATACAGTTGACTCTGAAGATGCCCTCCTGCTTGCAGATGACTCCAGCCTGATCCACCCTGACAGAGGAAGACAAATTCATAGGATTATAACCTTTAACCAATAACAAACCAACAAAGGTTTGATGTTCTCAAGCATTTCTCTAAAAATGACAAAATAATGATTTGACACTTACCAGGCCCACTTCATGTCAGTGATGATATCAGATATCGCATCTGTCAGTATTTGCACATTCTCAAACTTCATACCTCGGCTGAAAACAGGATGTGAGAAGCATAAAGATGAAGTAAATGCACTGTGGTATAAAAAAATTGTTTTAGTTATATTCATGGAAAGTTTCACCACTGACCAAAGTTTATGTCTTACCAGTGCTCGTGGAAGTCAAAGGAAACATAAGTGAGGTTTGGGTTGTTGTAAAGCAGGACTTGCTTCAAATATGCGTCGCCAATTATCTTCTCCCGTCCGCCTTGATCCACTAAGTTAATGATGACCTAAAGAAGACAGTAAAGTGTTGTCATGTGTAACGTGTGTGGAAAAGACAACTAAATTTGGACTTTTGGACCAGGACAAGGTTGAAAAAGAATTAGGGTTATTAGACTATGGAGCCACAGGTGGCAAAAAGAAAACACAGTAGTAATACATTTTAAATAACAACACTAACACCCGACTGATACATGCAGGTGGTCAATAACCATGCTAAGCACAAACCCAAACATACACTCTGGCAAGGCAAACACACCTGTGTCTTGTAGAGTTTAAGCTGTTCTTCAAAGTGAGCAGCAAAGTAAGACATGGTCTCCTTCTCTCCTGAAACATTAGAAAAATATACGCACACACAATATTTTCCATATAAATGAATCCTGCTAAAGATGTCAAGAGATCTAGTTTGCAAGTTTGTGCATCAAAACAATTATTTACAGAGACACAGAGAATACTGGCACTGAAACCTGTCTTTTTTTTTTTTTTTTTTAAAAAAAGGTACAACCGAAAAACAAAAAACTGGAAGTGAAAGGTTCACTATACTCAAATAAAGCCTCTGGGAAACTCTCTATAATATTGCATGCAAGATAATGTTGTTCTACTGACCTTTCTCTAAGCGTGGCCGGGGATTGTAGCGGTACCCCGCCTGGCTCCAGAAGACAGGCACAGAGCCACGAGTCTGCACAAAGGACAGAGTGTGGCTGTGCACATGGATCAACTGCTCTGTCTCCACATAGTTAGCCACACGACCATCTGTATCCACTCCTCTGCGTTTGTACCGCATCCCTTTGGACAAGGAGAATGCATTAACACCATTTAGATTATTTATATCACAGATCATACTTCAAGAGAATGAAAAACTTCAAGGCCTTTTGCGAAACAAACCCTGTTTAACCCTGTAAACCTATATAACTGGACTGAATCACAGTTCAGGCATGACCTTCCTTTAGGCCAAGCTGACAGTAACCATACCTGCACGGTGGCGGCTACGTCTGGAGATCAGGGCCACAGTGAAGCGTGGATGGATGTCGTCGACACAGGTGATCTCCTGTGGTGGTGTCTCAGGGCTGCTCCTCTCCTCATCGGATGTCTCGTTGTAGTTTACCACCAGTTCCTCCACCTGTACAAAGCCCTGGATGATTGGTGTCACCCAGAAATCCACCTCTGGCACCTGAAGCATTCAAAAAGTGTAAAACAAAGAGAATTAAAATACTGTTTTACATGTTGATAAGGAAGCACTTTGCATCCACCTAGTATCCAAAGTGAAGTGAATAATCTTTCATGACTCAGAGCCTTGTATTGTATTTTCATATTCTTCTGATAATGCTCTGGCAGTTATCAGCAAATACAACTACCACGCTTACACAGCAGAGCCAGCTATACTCTGAGCTGACGACTGCAAAGAAAAACACTACGAATGTGTCAGCAAAACCATAAGCAGTGCCACTTCAAAATAATATACCTGAAGGTCGATGAGGTCTTGGATCATGTGTTTATTCCAGAAGAAACGGTCATCCACCTTTCACAAAGAGTCACAATTATTATCAATCAGATGCAAGGGTTTTTTATTCCAACCAGCTGTGAGGTGTGTTTCTCTCCGAACCTGCTTCCAGAGGGGTAAGCCGGACTTATCCGAGTCTCCCTGACGCTGCACACTGTTTGTCAGGTCGTAGGTCATGCTGTAGTAGAAGGAGTCTGAGTCCATAAATATCTTGTACAGCTCATCCAGCAGCCGCCTCTCCAGACGTTCCTTCTCTTTGTTTTCCTTAACCTGGAAGGCAGGGGAATACTGGATTGGGCAGGTAGATAGAGAAAAGTGATAAGCTGACAAAGCAAAGAAAGCAAAATCCTTTGAGAACGTCAAAGGTGTTAAAGGTGTGAAAGATAGGAAAGGTATAGTGTTGGTTTTAAGATAAGAGATTATATTTTTTAAAAATACCTTTTTCTTGATGGGCACAGCCACGTTAGATTTGATCTGGCTGAAGGTTTTCATCAAGAACTTGGACTCATCAGGAGACTGGGCCAATTTCTCTGGTCTGTCTATTCCAAAGTGATGTTTCTTGCAAAGCTGAAAAAGACATTTCTCCATCAAATTTAAGCAATTTTACAACTCTCATAAACATGATAAACAAAATTCAGTAGCACCTTGGATTTCTCAAAACAACAAGTAAACAAAAAGTCTATTACTACCCACTACAAACAACCAAAACTATACTGCTCTCTATATGATTCTCATTTCCCGAGACTAACACAGTCTAACAGCTACACTGATCTATGGGATTTCTAGGCACAAAAGGGGGTGGAATGATCATTCTGCAGTACAAGGACAATGTACAACAGGATGGAGTCTAGAAGCCTATCCAGGGACGATCATCCTCCTCCGTATTTACTCACTTGAAAATATTCTGTCTCACCGTCCATGAAGCTCCCCTGAAAGACTGAAATCTTATTCAACTTCCTTTGCGATCAATTAAATGCAGACATAAAATCAAAGTTCCACTACAAATGTGTGGGCCAAAATAAAACTGATGTTTTAATAAAAAATTTTAAAAAACAAACGTCCACATCTCATTTTGCACCCCTGACCGCCTAACAGAGATGAATCATACGCTTACTCACACAGGGTATTTTTGGATACATCAAACAACAAATTAGGTTTCTCACAAGCACTGTTATATTGATTGTCAGGGGGACTGAATGTCATATTTAAAACACAAACACATAAAACACTGCTTCTCACGCATCATTACACACACCTCCAGCTCAAGCTCCTGGGGCTCCTCGTCAGACAGAGGAATGACAGCTATCTTGGTGATCTTGTAGACTTTGTGGTTGCCTGGTAAGTGGCCCACGAGTGCTTTCTGGCGGATTAATACCAGGCCAAGAGGAAGATCTGCCAAATGGAGAAAGAAAGAAGGGGGAGTTGCGTCATGGGTGCAGAATTCCTCACATTCTGAAAGGTGTGAAGAAAGCAGCTGCACACCAGCCATGAACGGCTTTTTTTTTAAAATAAGGTAACACAAGACATCTGTTAAATAAATATTTAAATCGTGTTTATCTAAAATTCCTAGAATATGACACATATAGTTACATATAACTGTTCCTATATTTGCTTGTCAAGGGTATAATATTTAATCTCAAACTTCCTACCCTGAACGCCATAGAGGAGGCACGCTATCATCAAATTAGATTTATCATCAATCTGAATCATCACCATCAGCTCACTCCTCTTCATAACTACACAATTTTTCACACCTTTCCTTGTGAGTAAGAAATACTAAGCACGGGAAGATCCGATAATTGAAGTGTCTAGTGAACACAGATGGAAAATACTGGCAAGAAAGTGTGTGCTCTGCGCAAAACAGAAAGAAAAACACTGCTGGGGGTGAGATGTTCAAATGTTCATGTCATTCTCCACTTACCTGTGTGAAGCTGTATCTTTCCAATGACACCTTCTACCAAACCCAAACACACTGGATTCCAAGCTAATAACAGGTCTGTCGCTAAAAAAACAAAATGGAGATGAAACATTAGTACAGTGGTGTAGGAACACAGCTCAGCAAAATATGCTTTAGGACAGATAAACAACCAGGATAATTATATATGCAGGTACAGGGATGTAAAGGTTAATTTGCTTAGTGACGCCTCAAGCTAGCTAAATATTCATACACTTTAAGAGCTTAAACTACGAGTTAACCAAACAGAAAGTGCCTTAAAACAGACACAGTTGTGTGATTTCCTGTAACCTCATTCAAACTTATTTTTAATACCCAGTGAAACATTCTTAACCTCAAAGGCTTGGTATGGAGATTGCAGCTGCAGAATGTAATAAGCCACAGAAATAAGCATCGCAGTAAATCCGTAAGACTTTTGTAGGCCTGTCATTATTCATGCAGGTTTGGCATAAAAAGTACAGCTATTACACAATCTGGTGTCATTTTATTGAAGGAAGTGTAATGTGACTAAAGAACAACCAATCCTGTCTCAGTTTGCTAACATTTTCATACACTAGGATGATGTCAGTTATGACAATCCACAAACTGGAATGCTTAGTGTTGGTCACACATTGAACATCATAGTGGAGAAAATTGGAAAAATGTAAAGGGTGTGAATATGGGTGGAGAGCATCAACTGTAGGCAGGCTCACACAATGACTCTTCCTGTTCCACCAGCCTGAGAATTTCATGTACAGGGGCAACCAGCCACGAGGGCCCCACAGGCGGAAAAAATGATATAATACTAATAAAAACAACACCACAACTTCACTCAGTATGTCAAATATCGTGGAAATACTTCACTGTGTGCTTGGGAGTGGAGTGGAAACCCAGTGAGGAGTGGAAACCCTTTTTTCCAATTAAATAATGAAACAGTGGTGCAACTAAAAACCTGTTCAGGCTGGCTGCACAGCCATACAACTTCAACTGACAACAACACACAGACACACACAGGCACACACACTGACAAACCTTCTGATGAATTTAATGAAAGTTTGGTCTTAGTTCTTTCACTTCTGCTGGGAATATGTGTTTCCTTCCTATGGCACACATGTTTCTACTACTACAAGAGGATGACTAGTTCTTGTGTCACAGCTATGAGTAACAGGAGCAGTATTCACTTCTGCAATGTGATCAAGGTGTACAGCCAGGAGCTGCTTTACAGACGTCAGCAACACTAAACATGCTGGTTTCAACCTGTATTTGTTGTGCATTCATCTTCTTATGTGCTATAATGGTATTATAGTTTTCTAATAAGCTGTCATAAAGCAACATCATATGAAAGCTATATTTGTCTTTCTTACAGCGCTGTAACATGTCTGTTTGTTGTAAAGGAGAGCTGAAGGCTCACATTTACCTTTCAGTGTGTAACATAAGAAGCAAAGTAAGAACTTTGAAGTGTGTTTGGGGTGTTGGCACTCCCGGAATGAAAGCTAGGACGATGATTTCAAGGCTGTTTTATCCCTTTTTAACCAAACGACTCGTTTTGTTTGACGCAGATGGACAGTTCAGAGCGATTCAACGACGTTTATTTCAGATATGAACGGGCGATAATTATGAATGAGAGATTACACTAAACCGCTAAGGCGTTTTTCCATACATGGTGACATAAACATCAGTAAAATAATGTCTGTTAACTCCAGACAGGCCATGAAATACAGAGCTTTTATTTCTCGAATAGATAATAACGTCAAATGTTAGTTTGAGGTAAATGGCCGGCTTCAAGCAGGGAAAGCTGTCATCCAGTACGTACCAGGTCTGACGGTCATGGTCCCGTCTTTTCGGCTGCACCACAGAGCTCGGTCCCCGCTCTGAAGAATGTACTCGTCTTTGGCTTGAAACAGCTCCATTTTGTCCCTTTACGTTACACAAAAGTCGGTAACTAACTGGCTTATCAGCCAGGTACAGGTAATTATCAACTTCCACGTCTTGGAGGTTAACTGTAGCTAGCCAGACGGTGACTGGCTAGCCACGGTTAGCTCGTTCCCCCCACAGGCTGGTGTGCTACAGTGGCTAGCTACCTAGCGAGCGAGCTAGCAGCGGCAGCGGCAGCAGCAGCTGGATGCGTGTCGGGTTTGTTTATTCCGCTTCTACGCATACTGATAATTAAATTTCCTTTCTACTGGAGAAGCATCCCTTCCCACGGGCATGCTGGAGAGATTAAAGCCTAATACTTGTCAATGAGTGAAAAAGGTGTCCCAGTCAGCTGCTGTGTGCAGTTCAAGACGTAACGCGACAGTTTCCTGCTCTAAACAATAGCACGTGATCTGCGCCGTCATCACCGGTGTACAGGTGCTGTAAAAAAAAAACTAACACCAGTTACTAAACGATTAGTCATTTTTGGATCAATTATATGATGTCATTCTAATATGAAGAAACCCCATGTTGACTCCACTCCATTATTTTATCATTTTATACAATAAAATATTTATTGGGATACTTATATGTCTATACAACATCTCTTTGTCAGTGACAGCAAGGAATCTGAATCTGAGGGAAGATTTAGGGTATTATATGTAAAACAATCACCAACCATATGTAATTAAAGGTCCAATGTGTAGAATTTACTGGCAACTAGTGGTGAAGTTTTAGATTGTTACCAATTGAATACCCATCACCTCCCCCTGTAGGTTCAAGCATTCAAAGAGAAACTACAGTGGCCACCAAACTCATTAAAAAACTCAAAAGGTCCTGATATACAGCAAGTGTTTCCTTCTGGGCTGTATAGTGGTTCAACATGGTGGACTCCATGGAAGAGGACCCGCTCCCTCTCTTATTAACAGGTTATTATACATAAAAAATATATATAGTTATTTATATTATATCTAATTTCTGTCAATAGATCCCGTTAAATGTTACACACTGGACCTTTCACTCCATAATCTGTTACAGGCAAGACTCATATATGTATTATACGTCTTTAAAAGGCACTTACGCACATTTTGAAATGTCTCCACCCGTCTAGGACTAAGGGGGCAGAAATGTTCTCCATTATGACTCAGTCTGAAGGCAGGGAGCAGCTGAGCTCAGACAGACAGATCTAACTGTTAATCTTACCATTGAAAACTCTTCAGTGGAAAACTAAGCCAGACTTAAGACAGCTGAAGGCTGGGTCAGGGAGACGTATTCTGCCACAAAGGTGGAGCACACCTTTATATATATATATATATACATATGAACACAGAATTTCTCAGAATACATGACTACTAAAGTGTTCCAAAATATGAAAAAAATCAGTATACAGTGACTGTGCAGAATCCATGCCAAAATTTGTGTCAAATACATTTTATTTTCAACCATACCAACGTGATTTGCTTTCAACAATGCATCAGCCTGCTACTCATAAACTGTGATCAACACTAAGCCACACTCCACAATTCGTAAAGGTGTTAGACAGTGACCCTACTTTACACATGGCTTATGATCATGTTATAGTGATAAATTATTACACAAACAATTAGGGTAATTGTAAAGTTGAGTCTTTTTAAATAACAGACTGACATTTTCTTCATCTGATTCATAAACAGGGCGTTTTCTCACAGTTGGCATTTTTAAGGCTTTTAGGCCGTTTTGTGTTAGTGTTATTACAGATTGTAGCTGTTGTAATTACACAAGAACATTCTGACAATCTTTCATCGTGATTCCTCAAAAGCACCAAGTGCTGATTGTCTTACATCTCAAAGTAAGATACACATCTCACCTTCATTTGTCATTACACATTCATCAATGTACCAAAATACTATATAATGATATAAATACTGATATAATGTTTCGAAATAACAAGTAAACCAATGCACATACAAACACTCAAAACACATCAATCAGAACTCGTGTAACTTATATATTTCAAATGAAGTGCTGCTGACCTTTCAGCATGATACATTTCAATGATGGCAAAGTGCAAAGACGGCAAAATCAGTAATGCACCAAAAAGCAGCATCGAATAAACATAATTCACTGTGTTCTGTGACAAAGCAGCTCCAACACGGCCATGTGGCTATAAAGGGGAAAATGCTTTTCTGTTGACTGAGTTTTGCAGCGAGCTCTGCTTTAAAGCCCCAATGTTTGCACTCGTGTACTAAGTGATGTGCTGACTGGATTAAGAAAAGCTTCCATATATCGTGTCGTTATGTTTGATCAAGACAAAAGGCAACTACAGTTAACAGTTAAGAAAATACTTCTCTACTTTTCTTCCAAGGCCTCTTATTCAAACTTAAATTTGACTAGAAATTGTTGTCAACACCTCGATCATGACAGCTGTCTTGTTATGAAGACATTGGCACAACATAGAAGGCAGCAACATTGGCTTGAAAACATGATTGCACTGAGCTACCATCAAGTATGTGCAGAATGGCAGGAAATACCAACACTGTTAATCAATGCATGCAACTTCCACAAATGCTGTAGATAGAGGAGGAGGAGGAGACTTAGCCGGAGCAGACTTGTTCACTATCAAATATACAGCAGGTTATCCTTCTCTGCTCCTCATTATGAAGTGTGCAGTCATTATGATATCTCTTTTGACAGCTCAACATTCTCCTTGGTGAACATGCTGGGCTCTCCCTTCTGTGTCAGGTTGTCACCCTCCATCGCGGTGGCGCTGGCAGGCCTGGCTGGGTGCTCCTCCAGTTGCTCCAGTTCTTCCAGTATGGTCTGAACACGACGGACTCCGTCCCGTCTCGCCTGTCGTACATCTACACGACCCTCTGGGTCAACTGAGTCCAGTGCTAACAGCTCTTTGGTCAGCAGCTCCTCCAGTAACAAGTATCTCTTGTCGTTCTTCTTTCCATCAAAACATTTCACCTCCTGCTCCAGTTTAGCGACCCGGTCGACTATCTGCTGTACCTTAGCCAAGCCTGGGTGCATCGGGCACTGAGCAGCCTGTTCAGCCTCTACCTTTACGGGCGGGACCTCTGGGGGAACAGCTGTCATGTCCTGGGCCTCTGGTTTTGGAGGTATTTGAACTGTGATATCTGCAGTATGTTGTTGTGGTTGCTCTGGCTTCTGGGGCTGCTGGAACTGTTGCTGCGTCTGCATTAACTGTTCAGGGTGCTGAGGCTGTGGAGATGTCGGAGTCGGTGGCTGCTGGAACTGATGAGCCTGCTGGAACTGCTGAGGTTGCTGAAACTGCTGAGGTTGCTGAATCTGCTGAGGTTGCTGGAACTGTTGAGGTTGTTGGAACTGTTGAGGTTGCTGAGGTGGAGGCTGTTGGAACTGTGGAGGCGGATGAGGCTTTTGGACATCGGCTTCTGTGTGCTGTGGCTGTGGCAGTTGCGTGTTCTCGGGTTTCTGCTGAGTGATTTGCTGTTCCTGCTCAATTTTCTGGGGTGGGTCTCTTGTGAGGATGTGCTGCTGCTGCTGCTGCTTCAAAGTTGAAAATAAATCATTAGGATCTGTCACAATCTAGGTCAACACAAGCTGACATGAAAAGCAAACATTTCTGCATATCAAGATAAATCCACACAAACGTACCTGTGGCCTTTCTCCCAGCACCTGCGTTATAATAGGTGACTGGCTTCTAATATGAGGTGGGAGGTGAATAGAATCGCGATGCTGGGGAAGCAGTATCGGAGAAGCTCTTTCCCGGGGAGGCTGAATTGCTGCAGAGTAGCCAGGCCATTCGTCTGTCTGAATGCGATGGAAGGGCTGCTGGTGCTCTGAGTAGGGGACGCGCTGAGAGTAAACTGAGGGATTTAACTGAGTCTGTGTTTGTGCTTGGCCTCCTCCGCCCTCATGGATCACCGGGATGGGGATGTAACCCGCTTGAAGACTAGTGCTGCTGGGCCGTGGAGGTTGGTGGTGTGGGACAGTGTAAACCTTAAAAAATACAACAAATTCAAACAGTGAGACTTTAATATTTATATTTATTTTCATTAATAAACTTCTATATTTCTGCATGCAAGTTGTACAGTATTGCAGCATGCATAATCTTGTGTTTTTTATTTATTACTCAAGCCCAACCTCTGATGTTTGTGAAACAGGCGAGCTGGCCTTTCCAGGCTCAGTGGAGCAGCTGTCTGAAGGTCCGTGTAAAGGTGATCTCGGCCTGCAGTGCAGCCCTGGCGTGGGGGATGGTGTCTGTCTGTCTGTCCGGATATTCTGTGCAGTGCTTGGCTGGATGTAGGAATAACATGGATGCTGTTGCTGTCTCAGTTCTGCTCCCTCGTGGAAGACTGGGATAGGAACATAACCCGGCCGAAGAATTGGGTGCTTCATCTCCCTTACAAAGGTCTTCTGCGTCTCCTGAGGGCTCGGTTCTGGTGGTATGTTGGGTCCATTTGCTGAGACTTCTCTGACCTGAAACACAGCCAGTAGTATATAGATATGATTTAAAATGTCAAATTACCACTAATTATATCTTTACAACAATGAATATCAACAATCAAGAACTAAATAAAACCATTCTGAGTACTGAGAAAGGCTAAATAGATGTTGATTCCTTTACCTAAAATTTAAAAAATGTAACTACAAAAGTAGTTTTATTTATCACTCAGTATGTCTTTTTACAGTAAACACTACAAACTTGATCCATAAATCATGGCTAATTTTTAATTAGTAAATATTTTTCCGAGTGATTGGTTAATTTCAAGCAATTATAAGTAAAACTAATTTAAACTAAACTAAAACTAAATTAAAACTAATAAAAATTAACAAAGCTATTCTTGCTTATAGTTGAGTAAAAGAAGTAATTACTATACTATTACTTTCATCTTAAAGATCGAAGAGGCTTAAATCCAAAACTCTAAACTACACACGAACCTCTATAAATCCAACAAATCTGAATAAGTTCAGCTGACCAAATGGTTTTCAAAACCTGGAGATATTTTAATAGGAGGGTGCTGTCAGTCCTGAGAGATAATTGCAAAGGTTGTAAGTTAAAATGTGACATTTCCACAGGGCGATGCCAAAAGTATCACCTCTCTGAGTATTTGATAAACCAGATTAACTGCTGTTACCACAGACTTTAGGGCATTTCCCGTCAGACTACTGCTGTGTTTGTGTTTGATATTTTGCTCAACCATTAGACTGACATCATTCCTCTGGCTGGATTTCCTGACCTATCCCATTCACAGCCGTTTGTCACACCCTCTAAACTAACATGTTTAGCAGCTATCATAAACACAGAGAGAACTCTTTCTCTGCTGCCATCTCTTGAAGAAGACAGAGGCAATATTTGAAATATTTTTGCATGCACTCTACAGACTGAAGTGTCCACATCTGTTCTGGTATTGTCTTATAAAAAAGAATGTAAATAATCCCAGAATATGTTAAAAGTAGGTCCTTGTGATAGCAGGAAAATAATTAGGACATCACAGGAAATAAAATGTTTTCATAAAGTACAACATTGGTACTATCAGCACACCCCTAAATGTCAGACAATGTGAATAGGGCTGTAAATTTCCACTAGCTAAGGTAGACAAAGTATGTGTTGTTATTCTTCGGACGGTGTAACAAGTGACTAGACACCTGCCAATGACAGCCGGAGGACTGCAAGCAACAGGTCTACTCATAGTTCAGCACTCTGTCAATGATATGTCTGAAAAGTGATCAAAGATCTCCCTCCAGCCACTGAAAACTAATAGAGAGTTTATGTGTAAGTATTTATATGTAAGCCAGTGGCATTTTCCCCCCCTAAGACAAAAGTTAGGAGATAGCTGTGAACGACCCTTTGCCCTCTGCCATTTCAGTATGGGACACTGCACACTGCCAACACCATTGCACCAATTTTATCCCCTGACAGCTGTGTCTTTCTAGCAGATTCTTCGGGACACTAACTTTGGACAACAGTGTCTATCTCTGAGACGAAAGATTACCAACTGGCAGCCTGTGGAGCTCACTTCATTCAGCCCACGGGTTTTCTCTGCAGACCTGCATGTTTTCACAACGTGTATTAAAACACAGCTGAATATGATATGCAGGGGCAGCCAGCGCCTCTGTCGTACAGTTTAATATACTCCACAGGCCAACGTGAACAGGACCAGCCTCAATCCTTGTAAGGGAAAAAGTTTAATATGAGCTGGACGTCGCAGTGTTTTCCACCATGAAAGAAACGTTATTAAAATACTGGAAGCTGCTCATGGGTAGCCTTTACATACTGCAGGGTGAGTCATCGAGTAATAATAGTGTTAGATCATGACACGGGAACATAACGGGGTTGATCACCCGTTATAATAGGCTTATGAGCTGTCTTTGAGGGGGAGGTGACGGTGCCAAACAAGGCCTACACTAGTCAACAAGATTAATATATAACGTTAACAGTGATGTAGCACAGCGCTTTACCGGCGTACCGAGCCAAAACACGCACTATAACCGACGGAGCCGTTAAAATAGCCGTTAAAGAGTTGTACAACCGTTAGCCGTTAACACTGTCAAACCAACTTTATCCCGCCGCCGCTCTCTTACCTTTTTCGTGTCGTGTCTCGGGTCATTCCAGGTTGTCGTGCGGTTATTGTGATCCACGAAGAAGGGCCATCCAGTCTGAGGGTCAATTTTGACTTCCCATCCGAGGGGGAGAGGGTCGTTGTCATTGTTGGCCATTGTCAGTGTCGGCGACTGTGTCTTCATGCCGTTCATGTTGCTGCCTGTCGAGTACTGAAACATTTTATACAGGCGACGGACGCTTTAAAGATTCCTTGAAGTGACGTGGAAAAGTGGGCTGGAAGTTTCTCGAAATAGCAGGGTTAATGTTGGGGGCGGACAGCGCTGGATACGGTGGCATGGGTTCCCAAACCTGTTATGTCGCAGACACCCCAACATAGACACACAGTACACCGACCTGCGTTACATTTTTTTCTGGGAAGCACACAGGAGGATGTTTTGATTTGTTAAACCGCTGCAGCTGTGGATAAAGTGGCTGCTTTGATCATATCAGTCATATTATCTCCTGATTAATATTCCTGGAGCCCTCTCAGTGACCCCCCCGTGCGGCCGTGAACCCCGGTTTGAGAGCAGTGTCTTGTGTATAAAAACAAGGGAATCCCAAAGCCTTTTCACAATAAAAGGTTCCCAAAAATAGATGTACTCGGACTCCCACATGAGAAATCTTGTCCAAGGGAACTCAGTCTTGGTTTGCTTTGATTTGGTACACAATTATGTAATTCTGGTGGTGTGGTACGGTGTGGACACAGTAACAGATCTTTCTTCATCACAGGACTACTCAAGCTCCATACTACGAGGAAAATATTAGTAAATCTAAAAAAAAAATCATCCTCACTTGGCTGGAGACTTTCTGAAAGCACCACGTGGATTTGTAGAGGTGCTCAAACACACATTTGGATAGAGCAGTTGAATACAATTGATTTTTTTTAAAATATATTTTTGGACACCTGAAATTGTAGTAAGATTGACAAAAACAAAACCTATATCTGTGGAGCCAAATGTTTATAAGTGTGAACAACATTATCTTTAATATACAGGTGTGTACTGAGGGAATTATTATCATAAACATTTTTAACAGGAATATTATAGGGAAATCTATAGGTTATTATAGGGTAGTGACACATTTTAGGAGAAAAAAATTTATCATAATCATCAGCTCCAACTGTGCATGTACCAATGACAGTCAAAAGCTGGCGTGCACACACATTTCTTATTGTGAAAAGTTCCAGTCAGTTCTACATTGTTCAGTTGTATATTGATGTCCTTAGTCAGTGGAGTGATAAATCACATTGACAAATGATTATCAGATTCCTCATTCAGTGATGATGTCGACGTTGATGAATATTTGCATGCTAAGACCAAGGGACATCTCTGACACTTGCTAACTAATCAATCTGCGATCAACCAGCACTGAATGGATATGTATCTGGTAACTACACACCGCCCGTCCTGCCTTGACCCCTCTCTGATATGGCTTAAAGACCTCGGTGTTGCTCAACACAAACTGCAATGACTGAGCTTTGGTGGAAGAGTGCCTGGAGAGAAACCTTTTTGATAGAGATGTTTGGGAATTTATAATAAAGCAGGAGAAATCATACTTATTGGTGTTCTAATAAAATAACCGTAAAATAAAAGCACGTGCCAAAAACTCATTAAAACCCATAAAAATGGAAAATTCCTATCATTGTTATCGTCCGTGCGAATATAAAAAGACAGATTAATATAAGTTTCCAGACAAATGATTGTTTTCTCATACACTTTTATACAGTATACTATGTGTATGGGCTACTCATTTATCTATTTATTTATTCAATTTTACAATTTCTGTTCCTTTATTGATGATCATATCATCGCTGTAGTTACTAAAACAAAAATGGTTTTCAGTTTTGCTAAAAAAGAAACAAATAACTCCATTGACTTGGAAAAACCTGTGTCATTTATGTTTAAATAAATAATATTTATTTATTTAGTCATTTAAATGGACATCCTGTTTGATTATGCAGAGTAGACTGATCATTTTTTGTTGTCACATTAGTCAGAAGGCCAATAGAATTTAATACAGCTTTATTAAATGTACAGTTAGAATAACAGTGCTGTAAGACATAATTTGTTAACCAAAACATGAATGTGTTATTCAAAACGTGCGGAGACTTTGGCTCAGATTCCAGAAAGGGCTCCAGAGTTCGAGCCACTTCCGTGACCCGTCGAACAGCGGTGATTAAAACAAACGCACCCTTGTATTCCACTTCAAAATAAAAGTCTCTTACGCAAACCACTTCCACACTTTGCATAATGTGATAAAAAAAAAAATACTGCATGTGTGGCTTTTGTGGTTATTAATTAAGCATTCACTTATAATACATAACTGTCCTTGAGAAATGCACAATTTTCACGGCTGAAGCTGTAATATTGTGTCTTTTTGTTACCTCACGCTGACCTCACCGGGGATCTTCACGATCACGCACGCAGGCACGCACGCACTCTGTACTCCTCGCGTGACGTCTGCTCTGGTGCCCGGTCAGCTAGCTTCTAAGCTAGTTAGCTATTTGTTGCAGTTAACCGCGTACACCGGAGTCGGTTAACGTTAGCTAACTAGCTAGTAACTAACGCTTTCTGCCCTGGTCACTGTCAGCGTCGGCCATGGACGACGAAAGCCACCCGAAAACCCTGTAAGTAATTTTAGGTGTGTAGCAGCAGGTATCGTTAGCTAAGCGACCGTCGGGAGCCGGTGGCTAACTTTACGTAGCTAGTTACTGTCTACACAAACCTGCCTGTGTGTACAGAAAGCTAACACCAACATTTAATGCCACACTAATGTCGAGTTAGTTAACATAAGGTTACATGAAATATAACTCTAATTTCATGTGTGTATAATTTGTGAGCGTTAACAGGTACAACTGTCTAACATTAACGTTAGCCCTGACTAACGCTGGGCCAGCTTGCATGTCAAGCTAATGTAAATAACGTCATTTTAATAACTCACAGTCACTAAGCATTAGATAACATTAATACCAGAAATATGCTGTCTGCCCGTCCGTTTTACGGCACCAACTCATCCTTACTTTGCGTGTAACAGCTTTCACAAAACTAACCTCTTTCCCCTGCAGGTATGTGGGAAACCTCTCCAGGGATGTCACAGAAATTTTGATTCTGCAACTCTTCACCCAGATAGGGCCATGCAAAAGTTGTAAAATGATCACAGAGGTAAGCAGACACGTTTGTTTAAATCTTCCTATATGTCATGTAATGACCCCTGACATATCATTCACATCTGCGGTGACCAAGTCCCATTTTTCAAGCTAAAAGTTAAGCAGAACTGTAATTATGGCCCCCATCTGTTGCTTTAACTAACATCACAGTTGTCTACAAACTAGTGGAGCCAACCTTTGAACTCTTGTGTTTGACTTTATCCTTCGCAGCATACAAGCAATGACCCTTATTGCTTTGTGGAGTTCTTTGAACACAGAGATGCTGCTGCAGCCCTCGCAGCCATGAACGGGAGGAAGATATTAGGAAAGGTAAGACAATTTGTCTGCTCTAAAATTAAAAGCGAGGTTAGGTAACGCCACTGCTTCTGAATTCCCTCATGATCCTTGTTCATAGTGTTTCTCAGGTCATAGTTTTAAATGCTTTCTGTGAACTCCCTGCTTTCAGGAAGTCAAAGTAAACTGGGCCACCACTCCAAGTAGCCAGAAGAAAGACACATCCAGTAAGTGTCCATCTATTGATTTTCTAATTTGCTGAAATGAAAGTTGAACAGAAAACAGTAAATGTTTCCTTTCTTTGTTTTCCCCTCTAGATCACTTCCATGTGTTTGTGGGTGATTTGAGCCCTGAGATTACCACTGAGGACGTCAAGGCTGCATTTGCACCTTTTGGGAAAATCTCGTAAGTTTTCACTCTGAAGGCTATTACTTTTCATGTGTAGTAATTTGAATGCTACAATGTGAGGAAACTGAGTTCTCTAAGGTTGGGCTGTATTAAAAGACCAGCATAATAATCCTCTGTAAGATTATGCCCTGAAACGACCATCTAGACCATGTTTACATGCATACAAGATGGGTATTAACTTAAATATAAGAAATAGTTCAAGATTAGACACCGGTCAGCTGATATCCTGAAGGTTTTTTGTTACTTCTCTCCAGATTATGAGCTGCATCTGATCTCAGATAAATGTGTGTTTTGGGATAAAAACAACACTAGACCACCCATGAACTGCAACCACCAACCTCTTTATTGCCCCTCCCATCCCATTTCCTGTTAAAATGGCCACCCAAAACAGATAAATAAATTCAGAAATAACACAAGAATGAATTTGAGACACAAACTGTAAAGGGGAAACAAGAGCTTGCATTACACAATGAGGCCTAGACTACTGTACTATCTATCTAACTATCTGTAGAGAGAGAATACATTATCATGTAGACAGGCTGGTTTTGGGGAACTCTGTGATTTTGCTCTGAATGTGTCCTGTGAAAAGATGCAAATAAGATGCAAGAGATGCAACGTTTAGAAGTCAGCAGAGATGTTACTGTTCAGGAGAACAGCATCATTTTTCTTTCATCTCAATGTGTTCTTTGTCAAATTCATATCACGTGTAACAGACACAACATTAATGCATGTAAACATAGTTGATGATGGACCAATAATTGTACATTTTAAATATCGCGAATGAACATAATTATCAGAATGGACTGAACCTCTTGCCGTCGTATGTAATGCTTTGTTTCTGAAAACACCTTTAACAGATTGGAACAGCCTCATTTAAGTTATTAATTACCAACACACTTCCTGTAAGTTGTTAAGCACTTTATTGCAGTTACTTACTTGTGGTCTGTGTATTGTGTTTCTCTGTTTCTATGACTATGAAGTCTCAGCTTTTAGCCTACTTGTGCTTTTCTTTGCATATTTAGGGTGTGGTAAGTAAATTGTATGTCAGCTAAATGTAAGCTGTGTGTATGAACCTGAACCTGAGCTTTTAGTTGTGGGTCTCAGTGAAGTAATAGCACTTTGGTTATTTTACAGAAATGCTCATAGGATTGGACAGGAGCTTGAAGGCTAACAGCAAGGAACTGTGCACTCTGGAGACTCAGATGTAGTTTTTTTTTCTCTATTTATTCCATTCTTTCCATATGTCTTTATTTGTAGATGCTATGTGTTAACATGATCTAGCCTAGATTAACAAATTCCAATACTCATTGTATTCCTCTAAATCTCTGTTTAAATTGTCTCATTTTTGATTTGCATAGTGTTGTTTGTAGTGCAATGATCCTCTTCCAAAATTTCTGAAAATGTCAATTTCTCAAAATTTGCAGCTCCCCAAACTCCATACTCCATAGTGGTGGTAAAGAATTGACCAGGAAAAATAAAGAAATCTGTTAACAGGCCATGTATGCCTTTTAATTCCTTTTTTCTCTTTTGATATTTTCTATATATTTCTATTTGTAGGAAGAGCACCAACAGCAGATTTTAAGAATGCATGGTAATCCATATAATCTGTTCCTTTTTGTTAATTTAAATCAGTAGCCTACTATTCAGAGGACTGAACGAGAAGTGGTGCTCTAGTGGCAAGGATCCATTAATACATCTGAAATGATTTAAAAACAGTACTTTAGGCTGCATGTATTTGTACTTGTTTTTCTTTTTTTTGTTTTGTTTTCAAGTGTTGCTTTGAAGTTATATTACGAGTCAGTGCTCAGGTCATCATAGCTAATGTACATTAATGTAGGACAGTGTAGAGGATTCACAGTTCAGTGTGTTTTGCGTGGTTCCTTTTAGTTTGAAGTGTTTGAAGTGGAAAGTACACTGAAGTTGTTTTTAACGTTTCCCTCCAGGGATGCCCGTGTTGTGAAGGACATGACGACAGGCAAATCAAAGGGGTATGGATTTGTGTCCTTCTACAACAAACTGGTAAGGCTCCAGTGCAAGAACACAGACTGAAGGTTATTTCTATTTTCTGTTTATTATTCCTACTTTACAGTAATTAAAATATAACTAATAATTAATCGTAGTTGAACCCATAGTCACAACAACTTAAATCATCTAACATTACGTAGTTTCTTGTTTGCCATCACCAGTTTCCGTATTACTTAAATTTAAAAACAGTAATGTATATTTTGACTTCTGATTATGGTCCCTAATAAACTTCACAGAGTCATCAAATCCAGAAGAGTTAACTGTTTGTGATTTGGATTTATAGGATGCAGAGAATGCCATCTTTAACATGGGGGGACAGTGGCTTGGAGGACGTCAAATCAGGACCAACTGGGCAACGCGTAAACCACCAGCTCCAAAGAATGCCCAGGACAGTACGTTTTAAAGGCCGTGCACATCCACTGTGCACCCACACAGGCTATTTAACTTATTTTGGATGATTAGAGCTCTCCTCAGCGCAGTTGGACTGAAATTCTCATTTGTATCTTGTGAGAAGCATTCACCTCTGGTCAGGAATTGGTCACCTCTTTTGCACACCACACACAAAATTGCTACATCTGGTCTTCTCCAATGTCCAACCAATTAAAGAGAGAGGGTTGGATATTTTAAGGCAAAACAATACAAGTAGCAGAAAGGGAGGGTTGCAGAGTTTGATGACAGTCAAATGTTAGATAAAGCACTCTGTAATCCACAACTCTGCAGTTGTTGGCACACCAGCCATGCTAGCTCCCACAGTTTATGTTTACAACCCAACCCACGCCATTTCCTGTTACCCCCTGCTTTTTAGCGCACCACGCGAGTACATTTTGACAGGTCGATTTCGGTCTGACTGCACCATCAGGATTGTGTGGGAGTGTGCAGACTATGTTAAACATCTCCCTCACTCTTCTGTTAGCATTGTTGCACCTGCCAGAGTGGGACAAATTACATATTATTCTCACTGGTGCATGGAATACGGTGGTCTCATGTAATGCTGAACATAGTTTTGCCCAGAGAAAAGATCTAATCGGCCAGGATAAGCGAAAACGCCTGTGAGGTTGTGCATCCTTAAACTGAAAACACATTACCCTATATCTCAATATTATTATTCTGGCAGTATCGTCAGTAATATGGATATAATGGTCAAACAAATGTTGTTTTTATTTCAGATGGCTCAAAGCATCTGAGGTTCGATGATGTAGTGACTCAGTCCAGTCCGCAGAACTGTACCGTGTACTGTGGAGGAATCCAGTCAGGACTATCAGGCAAGTGTCATGTGCTCTAAAGTTGCATTGTTGCAATTAGTCACACTGCAATAGTAATCTAACTCAAAAAGTTTAAAAACTAACCACATTGACCTTTTTTACATTTGATTGTTTCAGAACACCTAATGCGACAGACCTTCTCCCCGTTTGGTCAAATAATGGAAATCCGTGTTTTCCCAGAGAAAGGATACTCCTTTGTCAGGTAATACCTCAGTCCATTGCAGCATTTGGCCTCTAGAGGTCAACACAAGCACACTACATGACTCCGTGACAGGCCAGACAATGCGTGACTCATTGTCTGTGGCCTTTTGGCATTTTCTGATATGTTTGTCTTCAGCTCGCTGCTATCATGAGTGAAAAATTTGAATACTGTTCATTCTCTGATATGTTTTCCTTTTAAGGTTTTCTTCCCACGACAGTGCTGCCCATGCCATCGTTTCAGTTAACGGCACAGCCATTGAGGGACACATAGTGAAGTGCTTCTGGGGCAAAGAATCTCCTGACATGGCAAAAAATCCACAGCAGGTAAGGAAAACATCACTGATAACGAAACTAGTATGATTTATAAAAAGTAGATTATTATGGGAATGTGTTATTAGGATGAGTCAAAAGTATGAAACAGAAATGGAACATTCACTTTTTATTCACTTTTCTTCTCTCTGTTGGTGTATTCAGGTCGAGTACAGTCAGTGGGGACAGTGGAACCAACTCTACGGGAATCCACAGCAGCAGTATGGGCAGTATGTGACCAACGGGTGGCAAGTGCCCTCCTACAACATGTATGGTCAGACGTGGAACCAGCAAGGATTTGGAGTAGAGTGAGTTTTACTCCACGAAGACCATTAAATGTCTAGTGTAATGGATGGTAACTTGACCACACTCTAACTTTAAAACAATTTCTACAAGATGGAAAAAGGAAGTCTTTTCCACCGGCTTGGCAGAACAGCTGATCTTTTCATGCAGTGACACTGTTAAATTAACTGAGTATTTTGGCATCTTTGCAGGCAGTCCCAGTCACCGGCCTGGATGGGAGGCTTTGGATCTCCGTCTGCTCAGGCTGCAGCCCCGCCTGGTCCAGTCATGTCCAATCTGACCAACTTCAGCATGGCTGGCTACCAAACGCAGTGAGCTGGCCCTTAACTAAGTGTAATATTAAGGGGATTCTGTCCTTTTGACCACATAGCACTCTTTCACCTGGACAGCTGCTGTGGTAGAAGGGCAGGGGCCATATTCACAAAGCCTTTGTAGCTAATAGTTGCTCCTAAACAACAAATTATGTTTTAAACAACAGTGTACATTTCACTCGGAACCTTTTAAAAAGTTTATTTGATGATAGTTCATAGTTTTGTTATGGAAATGTGCTCTTGGGCTTCTGAAGTAAAGCCAAACCAACTGTCTAAGTAGATATTAAAGGACGTACCAACCCTTAAATTGTCTGGCCCTGTGAAAACGTTACCCAGTGTGTGACAAGGAGGATACAGCTGTCTTAACACAGACCGACAACACAGACGATCATGCGTTTCCTCCTCTCACACACAAGTCGATCAATAGGCCAAACCATAAAAAAATCTGTGTAGTACCCTCCTGGATACAAAATTTGAGCATATTTTTGTATGCATCTGAATACCCAGAAAGTTATTCCAGTGGAGCTAAAAGCAGACTACTTAAAAATCAATTTATATTATAACATTAATATTGAAGTATTAAATTATAGCAGTATCTGCTCTCAGTTTGCCAATGTGTTTTTTAATATTTCAGTGAAAAATTGTTTGTTAGAGACTCGTCAAAATGTTTATTTACTTCTCATACTTTGGGCATTTTTTTGACAGAAGACAAAACTGCACTCAAGACTATATGCATCGATTAAGTCCATTTTTGTCATATAATGAAATATAATGAAAAATGAATATAGTGATGACAGTGTCATACAGATCCAGCGGGTACGTTCGGTCATCATGAGTTTGTGCTACGAAATGCACTGAGCCACAAGAATGAACCAACCTGCTGAAAGTTGGTTTGGGCTTAGCTTCAGCTCATAGCTAGATATTCAGTCCTTTTGTGATATATTAATGGAAAATGCTTTGTGAATAGAGGCCCCGGAACGGTAGTTTACCTTTCCAGTATATGTGAAACAACTATTTGTATAAACAACTGTGGCTTTAAATGAGATTAAAATGGGACGTGGTATCTCTTGGGTAAATTTTTGTGTACGAACAAAATTTCACCTACACGGCTCTGAAAGCAAAAATATATTAGGTTTTTCATATTTTGTATCAGAGTGATCAGCATGTTCTTTTGCAGACTTTTGATGGACTTTAGTTGAAACCTTAATGTAGCCTAGAGTGGACTGATTTATAATCCTGTGTCTCAACGGACAGGCTATAGCACATGCTTACTATATAAAGGAAATAATGTAAAAACAGCATAACCCCCAAACTTTGTAAAGGTAACTGACTCTGTGTGCTGATTCTGGGGCTGGTTTCCTAGAAAACTGTTGAATCTTTAGTATTTTCTTCCCTTTTCCTTCCTCTTGATAACCTCTGTTAATTTGTAGTCATTAAAATTCTAAAATAAAACTGTAGTCATGTAGTCAGTAGACTGAATTTAGCACCAAAACCAGCCCCTAATCATATTGCATCATGTTTTATTGTCATTCAGAAATGCTGTACTTAAATCACTCACTTGTGTAAACACAAATTGTCCAATGTTTTTAAGCTTACTACGAATCAGATTCATTTTATTTTATGTTATTCCACTAAAAGTGGACATTTCATCAATATGACACCTTTTCTATCCCTTTGTGCGTTCTGAATTTTCTCAGTATTTGGAGAATATTTATATATATTCCAGGTAAACTGATGAAGAAGAGGATTCCTCAAAGACGTCCTGTCATTTGGATTTTATTTGCATATGTGCCATTCTGTACAGTATATTACACTCCTTGAAAGCTTATTGTAATTTTCCTGGTGTACTAGCCGACAAATTTGATAAAGTTTTTGTTAGTTTGTTTATTTGAGCTGGGCGGTGTTCATGTATCAAAACAGGGTCATGTTGGCTAAGAGTGTAAATATAAACATTGATCACAAACCATGAAACCTAGAGAAGAAATAATGTACATACTGTAGGTAGAATGTTATGAGATGAAATACCATCATTAATTTCAGCAATATAATTTATGAAATAAGCCTTAATTGATGTGTCGGTAAATTCAAACTTTGTGTTATTTACAGAGGCTGCATCACAAATCTAAATTTATTTTCCACTCTGGATTTTCCCATTTTTAAGTTTGTGTGCCATTTTCAGGAAGTAGCAGGAAGCAGATGATGTTTCAGCTTGAACTGCAAACTCATGACATGTAATATATTTGTTGCTTAAAATATTGAATGTAATAGCAATTTGCTTTTATGAAAACAATACATTTAAGTTGAATAACAGAAGCGATGTTTAATAATAAAGGATGAAATCAACAGAAAAGTCACTTTAAATAAAGAAACATTTGAACCTGCTTGTCCAGTACATTTATTAGACATGAATAATTTGTGCTTTACATTTCTGACAACAGAGCATAAATTGTAGTGTAAAATAATTTACTTTAAGTCATTCTAACAGACACAGTGAATGTTAACAATAGACACCATGTATTTTCTATTAATTTGCTCAAAACCTATTTTACCCTTTTTGTTTGCAGTAATGTTAGAAAGTGTGAAGATGACCAAGATTTTTAAGAATATCCAGTCCATTGGATCCAGTTATTTTTAATGTGATGGAAGTATAATATGTTTAATGCAGAGCTGTAGACACTGCTATTTATCAAATATTTGAAAAAAACAAAGAAAGATGATGAATAATTATTGAACTATGTATTACATATAAACATAAAAAGCTAATAGGGGATTATTTTGTAGACATGTCTCACTAAACTGTAAACAAGTCAAGAGGCTAATAACTTTTGAGCAACTGTAATACAATCCCATTTCCAAAAATAAGTTATGACCTGGTGTAAAACGTAAATCAAAGTAGGATACAATCCTTTGGAAATCCTTTCAACCTACAAATCATTGACAATTACAGAAAAAACCCAACATCAAGTGCCTTAGTTTGGTGTTGGGCCAACACTTCCCACCAGAACAGCTTCAGTACGCCTCGACATTGATTCCAGTGATTCAAGTCTGTGAAACTCTATTGTAAGGATGAACACCGTTAGTGTTTCATCCAGGATTGATTTGCGGTGACCCTTCCCTCACAGCCCTCTCACTGTAGGGGTCAAACATTCAGCCCTGTACCGTTCACTTGGTGTACGCCCCACATGCATTTGTAACCCTATAATATCTCTTTATATGTACTCGTCAATGTCCTGCATTAACATTCTCCATAACCTGAGGAAGAATTGCTCTTCTGTTTTAATTACATATCGCACTAATACATGAGCGGCCATCAAATGTGTGCTGTCGACTACAATGTCCAAAGTTTTTACAGGTGCCATTTCAATCTTCCTTCTAAATGCAGATGTTACATTTGTTACTGTTTCTATTGAAATTAAGCTCCTGCCATCCGTGCCCCAACAATGAACCATCTTCAAGAGTCACTTAGATCTCTTGTTTTGCCATCTTGGTATAAAATCAGAATCAACTGGGCCTGCTCAGCCTTTTT
Organism: Argyrosomus regius; assembly: GCA_946959425.1. NCBI lineage: Eukaryota > Metazoa > Chordata > Actinopteri > Sciaenidae > Argyrosomus > Argyrosomus regius. Next base: position 20,772,990 of record OX336894.1, read on the forward strand.
ATACATGCCACAGATCATGCTTAACTGTACTATGCAGTGCTGCATTCATTACATTTCTACACTCATTTATTCCTTTAATTTGTCACCCCTCTGTATATTCAGTTGAGATTATTACATGTTCTATCATGAGTTTTTAACTGGTTATGAAATTGTCTCAGTTTCATACTGATGCCATTATATGACCTGCATAAACAAACAAGACCATCAGCAAGGTTGGACTTTTTATATAGGTATTCTTCATGCCTGCCATTCGGTCAGGTCATGTTCAAAATCAATAAAACGAGGCGGTGGAAACGCTGCTGCTTTTCTCCACGGGGTCGACCAGAATTCATTTTTCTCAGAAGTTCCTTAAAGCTGCTTTAAATAACTTGTTGTTTTACTGTATTCACTTGAATATAGGTTGAACAGGATTTGTAAATCATTGCATTTTGTTTTTAATTCACATTTTACATATTTTTTGGAAACATGAACATTCATAGATATTCAAAGACTAAAGTAAAGCAAGAATTCACTTAGTCAGATGTTAGGTGGCATATACACTGCCTAATGTTAGATTATATTGCTTAACTTTTTTTCTTCTAACCTACTGTTGAAATAAATTTATATTGCACAACACTAATAATATGTAGATGTATATTCACATCTCCTCTACAACATACATTGTATATATCTGAGCTTAAACTTTAACCAGTTTATTATATTAGCTCTAGTGCTGCAGTCATCTAGTAAGCAAAGAATTTCAAAAACGTGTTTATACAGTATATACATATTTCATGAAATGAGCAGCTGAAGCAAAGTGTTCAATATTGCCATGACATACTTTGAGTAGCATATTGGAGATATAACTGTCATTTTCAACCTGAAGAGGCCTTTTCAGACATTTAAAGTTGTTGTTTGTTGTTGGCGTATTACCTGTTTACCCTCATGTGTCTACTGACTTCCAGTTAACTTATTGTGTTTCTCAGAGGTTAATCATATTTGGCCATCGCGTGTGGACTTGGTACGGACTGTTGATCTCCTTGATGACATCTCAGCCTTCATCCCTCTGTCCACACAAACCAGGACACTCCCATCTGAGGTAGTTTCATCACTCTGGATAGGGGTAATCGAAAATGAAACGTTTTGTATTTAGAATAATACACCTAGTGTAATTTAATTTCTAATCTAATTACACATTTTCCATTACAGCTCCTTTGGCGTTATCAACATAACACAGTTGTTACATAGCCTCAATATTTCCTTCAGTATACTCCTCTAGAATAAAATATAGCATTTCATGCATACAAGGTTCAAGAATATCTTCCTTTTTCCATACTTACATCATGTTTCCGTACCGTTTCATTCCCTTTAACTTTTTCTTGTAATGCCAGTTTTTCCATAATCATCTCAATCCTGGATGTGATGCCCTCCAAAGAGCTTTCAAGGTGGTGAACTTGTTTGGTCAGTCTTTCATGGTGAGAGAAAGTTTTTTTCGTTAGCGTCCATTGTAATTAAATTTGTTTCTCTTGTTTGTAGACAAGATGATTCAAGACATTTCGTAGATTGAATGTAAAAACTTTTACCCACCTTAGGAACTGTTCCCGATCCACGAAGTTATTACAGGAGTGGTTCTTTTGCTCATTGGATGTTACAGGAGGTTTCTCCTGTAATTCTTTCTCATAATTCATTCCAAGATTTTTGAGTTCAGTGCAAAGAGCATCCTAACAACAAATGGGAACATTATCATGAAAACACAGCTTCTTACAATTATGTGAACGTGGCATGAAGGTATCACATTTATCTTGTAAATCAAGTCAAGTTGTATAAACAAACCCTCTTTTCCTCCAGTTCGATTTTCATCCTCTCTTGTTCAGCTTCATCGAGAATTTGGTTCCCATCACGGTCAAACTGTGAGAAGGCTGCAGAAATTTCATGATCAGCATGTCCCATCCTACAAGATCATCAGAGCGGTGAGGGTTATGTTTAACACTATAGTTAGCTTATGATCTTTGTGATATTTCATCACTTACTCTTTCAGTGTTTCTCTGAAGTCCTTGAATTCAATTTCTCCAGATCCAGATCGTAGCGCCTTCTGAACATCTGATATTTTCTCCTTTTTAAGTTTCAGCTTTGTAAATGTCTTCATATAGCTCTGAATTACAAGAGAAAAACATTTTGTTTGTATCTCTTGTAAAACTTTAGCTTTTCTTTTTTTTTTTTTTGCATGAATCTGATTGCCTTTACCTGTTTGATGATGTCAGTAATCTGTAGCTCATCTTTTTGGGATGAGAGCTCTTCTTTAACCTCAGAATATGTGTCATTTATGATGGCCAAAAACATGTTCTGAGGGGCAAATACATTAAGAGAATGAGAATGATAATTTTTATGCTTTTAAAATTAAGCATCTGGTGTATCAGAATAACTTACCAGTAGAACAAAGAAAACAAAGAACACATAGGTGACAAAGTAGATTGGCCCAAGAACTCTGTTAGCACGGTCGATGGCATTGTAATCAAAATCTCCAAGAATAATCCTGAACTGTGTGAAGCTGCAGAAAGAAAAAAGGTCGATTCATTAATGCTCAATCAAACCTATTTAAATATTTCCTTCTGAGCCACTGTTTTGGACGCCTCTTACATGCACTTGACGAAGGTGCTGAAAGATTCAACCTCTGTCCCAAAGAGCAAATATCCAAGTTGAGCATAGGCAAAGAACACAATGAAGAACATGATGGCAAAACCTAAGATATCTTTAGCACATCGACCCAGTGTGGAGGACAGCTGAGTCATTGTCTTGTTAAAGCTGATATACTTGAAAACCTAAGAACAAGAACAAGAAGAAAACACACAATCTTTTGGATGAAGCTAGAGCCAAATAATTTTACTCTGTGTATTAGTGCGAAACATGTCAATACTTTACCTTGATCCATGCAAAGAACAAGTTCACTGCATTCATGTTGTTGTACTGTGTTTGCCAGAAGGCCAGAAATTCAAAATCAGCGTAGATTTTGGGTTGTTCCAGCAGTTTGCCAAGCAACTTGTCCACTTTTACAGTTCGGAATATATTGAATACAATAGCAACGATGGCGAGCTGGAAAGGAGAATAATTTTAGGACCAAGCAGAAACAGAGAGATGGACGTATTTGAATCAAATAAGAATTCAGTTTCTCACCATTATGACAACAATATCCAGTATGTTCCAGATGCTTTTGAAGTAGGAGCACTTGTGTATACGCAGCTCAAGAATCTCCTCCACAACATAATAGAGGATGAACAAACAGAAGACCAATTCACAGCCGAGGATGAAGTAATCCCAGTTGGTGATATAGCGAATCAGTTTGACTGTTCTTATCTGGTAAGAAGGAATTGCTCCACCGGTCGCTGGGAATTCAACCACCAACCTAAAAGAATCAAATAAAACTTTGCTTAACCATTGGATGGGTACCAACTGATGGGTGAAGTTGCTATTGTCAAGTGGTGCTCTTTACCTGATGACGCAGAACATGTTGATGTTTGCATTGTAAGTGGAGAAGTCAAGGAAGGCCGCTCTAGTACCTCGGTCAAGCCACAGGTTGTCCACAAGTTCCTTCAGTATGATGGCACTCTCCTCTTTGGTCTGACTCAGGTCTTGATAGTATCCTGCTCCACTGTATGTGGTTAGCAAGCCCCAGTGAGAGGAACCTTTGATTTGTTTCTCTGTGTGGTAGGTCCAGCTGCAGAGGAAGAATACCGTTTTGTTTTAGTAGTCTAACTGCATACCCAAAGTAACCCTGTAAGGAAAACAAAGAGATACTTACGCAGTGCCATTGATGAGACCAAAGCTAAGATCATCCTCCTTCTTCTCATTGTAGACATCAAAACATCCTATGATCTCATCTTGGAAATCATTGTGGACCTTACAGGAGTTGTTCAAGATCTTGATCTGCCTCATTCTAGGGACTCCCAGCAGCATGTTCTCATAGTAGATGAAGGACTGGTCTCCGTTGTCCATGGACTGATTATTGTACCATTTAGTCCAGTAGAGGCCGTCCAGTAGAGGGCCCTGGGCATACTGTTCACATAAAGAAAGGGTGGAAGTGCTCTGAATTGCACATAGATGAAATTTCATATCACTTCTCAGTGATGTGATTTCTCAACACACTGAACATGGAGGAAATGAGGAAAACTCACAGTCCAGAAGTCGGCCATGGTGCTAATGGACTGAAACCTAACCCCACTTTCACCGGCTGTATTCACAAACAGGTCCGTCATGGCTTTAGTGTAGTAGTAGGTGCTTGAGCTGGTCATACCGTATGTCACTGAAAGATAACGTAATCACATTGTCAGTGCTCAATCATTGATTCCTATCTTGCTTTGCTCAGGCTCACTGCTAAATGTTGCTCCATTCAACAGTCCAAGATAAGGCTACTCAGAAGCAGACACGCAAAGCTTCATTGAAGACTTGTTGTTTGGCTGTGTTTATGTGACTGCAGTCAAACAGACCCAGATTAGAGGCCATAATTTGTTTGAAGAGAGAGCAAGCTGGCCTGACGCAAATAGCCTCATCAAACAATGTAAATCTAACCCAGACAAAGCAACAATGGACACGGCCAAATGCTCTTATCGCTAAAAGGCAAGAGATGCCTATGTCCCTTTCACTCTTAATGCTCAGCTGGACAATGGCTTTCAGGCAGAGGGATGGGGAGGGCATTTGTGAAGCTTTTTAGGGTAAATGGTTAAAAGTGCCCTATACAGTAACATCCAAGTGATCAGCATTGCTTCAAACAAATAGTTGCTTGAAATATACTAAAATAGATTCCAGGTATAGAACATCAAACAAAACATCCAATTGAAAAGTGTTCATCAAACCCAAAGACTCTTTATCACTTCACATAATGGGTCATTAATGTTTGAAAACCATACATTTGGGATAACAGTATTTGGACTTCAATTCAACACATAGAAAGTATATAATACAAATTTTTTGAAAAGTAGGTGTAAAATTAAGTTTAATTTGAGTTTCGCAAATTTCCTTTAAGTATCTCAATTTTGTGACTATTTGCAAATATTGTTTGACCAAGTTACTGACCATCATTTTTTATTTGAAATGTGAGACTTCAGGTGCCAGGAATAGACATTGTATGATATAAGTAGAATACTTACAGAGGCATATATCCACCAGGAACACCAGATAGACCAGTAGCTCCCGTAGCGTGGTTCGTACAAATAGTTCTCTGTTGTTTGATGTGTTTTCAGTCAACGTTGTGCCCCAGAAGCCTACAGAAAAACACAGTATAAGATACAATTTATGGCGAGACTGTGTTTTTAAAGAGCTTTCATGCAGAGGGTGTATTGACTTTGATCCTGGTGTGAAATAAAGTAGCAAAGTAGGAATTTCCTCCTAAAGACTTAACTTGATAACCCAACAAAAAGGTCCACAAAAACTAAGGTGGATTTTACAGGCCCAGAATGTATTAGTACTAAACAGTATGTCAGGGTTATATTTTGCAAATATAAATGTTTTTGAGGATGCAAAAGGAAATTTATGTTAATAAGGAAACTTGTATAACAATGTACTTAGCATGTAATGTAATTTCATATAGTCGATACAGCATAAAGCACATCACATACAGTTCTACTTTTTCATTGCAATATAAAAAATCCCATATTTTACCATCATAATGAGGTTATGATTGTACCTAATAAAGAACAAAGTAGTCTGCATGGAGAGAAATGTTTGTCAAAATCTTGGCTAGGTGTCATTCATACTCATAATTCATAACTCAGAAATACTGTTTTAAACTCAGCTGAATGGGTTCCTACCTTTGATAAATGAGCAGCAGCCTCTTTGTTTCTTCTCCGGGCTTCGGTCAGTGCATGGTGGCTCCTCGGGGAATGGGCCGAGTGTGTCCACTTTGTACATGCTGTCCATGGAGCCCTGGAAGAGGGGCTGGGGGTTGTAGATGGTGCTGACAGCTCTGGGCAGAGGCGGTGGGGAGGCACAGAAGCCCTGGTTCACCCAGGCCCCATTACCCACGCTGTCCAACTCACACTCCACCTGTCCGGTCAGGTGGCTGCCTGCACGGTTGTTCAGGCACTTCATGCTGTTAGACACCTGCGTTTCTCCGTGTGGACTGCTGGTGTTTTGACCAGAAGGGAAAGTGAAGCGGAGCTTTTGAACACCTGCTGGAGAGACGATTATAAAGAGGGGATGACATCAGCTTTGTTGAGGGAGGAGTTGCTGGTCCTCTGCTGGGCCTTTTGTAGTCTTGAGATTGAGACAGAGTTAAAACATGTTGAGGTAATAAAATGGTGTTCTGAACTAACACAACAACATTTGGTCAGTGGTATAATTTAAACCATTAACCAATAAGAGCTTGTGTCTAATCTTTAGCCTGTTTCAAGCTTTTTTATATTTGATTGTTGCCATGTGCCTCTAATAAAATAATAATTTCATGTTAGCAATAGGCAACGCAATAGGTAAAATAAAATGAAATCAGCAGAAAACAAAACATGTAAAATTAGAGATCAGCTGCCTCCCTCTTATTAACAACCCTCCTTCAAACTACTGTAGCAGTAAAGGGCTACTTTCAATACTTTCATTCTACAGTGGGGATACAGCTGCACATACTAGTCAACATATTTATTTGCTGGAAATGTCTGATGAAGAAGATCCAGTCCTGTTAAAAGACATTTTAATTTGTTTGGCCCTCTCAATTACTTCCATGCTGAGCACATTGTTGTCACTATTGATTAACAACTCATCCAATAACGGTCTCCTGTTTAGGAAATCAATTAATTGCATGTCGATTATATTTTCAGCTTGCAGCTTCTGACTGAATTAATGAAGAGCATAATTGCAGTGTCACGGACAGTCTCCGCCTCATTACCATTACACACTTTTGACTCTGCCATCTATTCATTTTTTGACATGCCAACTGTCAGAAAGCGTTTATTAGGCATGCAAACATTCAACGTGGCATATGAATCATTATGACCATCTGTATCAGTGTTTGGCACCTCGTCAAGGCCAAGTCTCTTCTGCCAACCCTGCAGCACTATCACATGAGTATTTGTGAAGTGTTCTTGGCTAATATCAAGGATCAGTTAAGCAGACTAATGAATACTTTAGCTATTTATCATGTTTTGTTTTCTGTAATTTAGTATATGATATCTACCAATGTATTTATCTCTGCATCTCTAGCTTTATTTTGTGCAGTTAGAGGCATTAAACCAAACAGACTGGAATATCAGATGATATAACAACAAATAATTCATTATATTACCACCCAAATTAACAAATGAACTGCATTAGCATCATTAGCAGTTGGAGAGTACAGTTAATGCACTGCTGTAGATGTCTTATACTTAATGCAGATAGTTTGGGTCCAGCTATGGCCGTTCATGCTTCGGCGGCTCTGAACAGAGCGATTACACACAGCCATTACCACACAATAGAGTTTAATTTCTGCTCCCCCTCTGAAGCCGTGGCAGGATCTGGCACACAGGCTTCCTTAATTTGCTGTGGCTTGTGCCACCATTCAAACTTTTTCAAATCTGGAACAATCACTTTTCAGTAGCTGATGATTGCCATTTAAATCTGTAGCTGTGTGGCTCCAACAATGGACAGTTGTGGATCATATGGCATCCTGGTTTGTCTCTACTTACAATGGACAACGCTTTTACAGAACTGAATCGGTTAAACCACAAAATGTGTTATTTTTAAAAAGCATTTTATGTTTGAGAATAGAATATTTCAATGATTGTTCCCTTAAAAAAAAAGAGTCTATTTTAAACATTTAGATTTTGGTTCCCCTGCTGACGTAAAAGTGTCTTATCTCTGAGCACAGGAGCTCAGGACAAAAGGATGATTTATTCCCCAGGGAGCAGAGGGAGGCAGTGCAGCAGACACGGCATGACAAGAACTTGACACACAGAAAACAAAGGAAGTGCTGTAAATTAGTTGTTCTCCTTGATAACGAGACAAAAAGAGATTATTAGGGTTAAAATGTCAGAGCTTTTATTGAAATGATGCAGTAAGATTGTGTAAATGTACTATTAAGCTTTTCAGTATATCAGGATTATATTTTGCAAATGTAAATGTTTTTTGGGTTGCAAAAAGATTTTTTGATATGTTTTTATATATTTGAACTAGCTTACTTAGCATGTAATATAATCACATACAGTACAGCATAAAGCACATTATATACTTCTCAATTTTTCTGTTATATTTTTCCATCATAATGAGGTAATGACTGTACCCAAAAGAAAAGACAATACAAAACAAGAGAAATGTTTTTTTTCATACAAAATATTTTTTATTTTTAATCAAAAAAACTAGAATTCAACAAAATAGAGGTCTGCTCGTCAAAAATAACACATTTTCAACTCTACAAACATGTAATTACACAATGATTTTCTCAGAATCCATTGAACATTGCACAACATTTTAGGGCCATATCAAAATAACTGATAAAAAATACACCATTGCCTGTATCTTCAGTAAGGTCTAGCATTTACCTGTCATTGCTATTCTTGAACAAAAAGATACTTAACACTGCTGGGGTTCCTAGCAAAAATTAACAACAACAAACTGAAGCAGAAGTCTTTCTGATTGTCATACAAAAATTTGATAAATACGAAAAGAAAAAAATAATGCAATACAAATGTATTTACTGTCTCCAAGATTGAAGGAGAAATATTCACATTGTCACTCACACCCAACAACATGACTGATTATCTACCACATGGCGGCGGTTTATGTGTGGACCTGATGACCATCGAACTGATAGGAGAACGACGAGTCGATGTACTCCTGTCCGGTCTGAGAGTCATACCTCATGAGGCATGCGTAGTTTTCAGGCTGCACACAGTCAAACTGCAGGTCCAGCCACTGCCTGTGAGGAGCGTTGTGCCTCCTGGCGTCTGTCAGGATCCGGTTTAGAGCCATGATGTAGCTGAGGGCCATCTGCAGGGTTTCATACTTGGACAATTTCTTGTCCTCACCCCACTGGGGGACCACCTTACGCAAGCGATCAAAGGCTGTGTTCAAACCCTCCATCCTCTTCCTCTCTCTGGCATTGGCAGCCATCCGTCGCCTCGTGGCAGTCTCATATTTCTCTGGGCTCTTGGAGTCTAGTTCTGAGGACTCAGATCCAGAGTCAGAGCAGCTGGGTCGACGAGACTTCATGATTTTTGGTTGAAGAATCAAACTGACGTATGTCCTCAGATCAGACAGACTCAGATACAATTCAACAGGATTATCAGAGAAGTTTCCAGTTTCAGCTTCAGGGTTCCTCAGAGGTGCCCTCAGTGTTACAGCCTGGCTGATGTCCAAGCTGTGCTGAAACTCCAGAATATTGGACAGCCTGAAGAGTCCAAGGTGTCTGTGATCCTGGAGACAGTGAGGGAGCAGCTTTTATAAGACAGAGCAGATGAACAGGTGGCAGCAGGTGGAGTCCCTGCCCTCAACCCCCCCCATCTTCAATATTGCTCATAGAGAAACACACCCATGCAGACTCATAAACATACACACCCACTCTCAGCACACACACACACACACACACACACACATGCATATACACGCACACAGCACACACACATACAAACAAAACCTTAATGAAATTCCAATTATCTTGGGCTCTCTGGCCATGGCTTCACTCAGAGCCATGTGTCACAAACACCAAAAGTCTACCATCTGGTAGCACAACTCACCACAGCTGATGATGCAAACAAACTTTAAAGGTTGTGGATATTTTCTCAGTTAAACTATTTCCACCAATAATGTCAAATCACTAAAAACCAAATATGAACTATTAAGGATTGACCTCTGAATTAAGCTTTAATTCATCAGAATATTGACCAATTATAGAATATAATCACTGTTACAAATGTTGCTCAAATAAATGCAATAAACACACCACTTTTATTTAAAATTCACTATACTGTGTCAAAGAAAGAAATTCACATTTTACTTATTGTAGATGTATCAAAACATTTTCTATTTCTTAATCAGTGTTTAATAAATTTAAATGTTTTTTCTTTGTAAAATTTAACTTTTTTATTTTGGAAGTTTTAATAAAGGTCTGACTTAATCATTATGTTTAGTTTATGTTGCAGAAATAAATCTGTATGTATCACAATTTAATATCTCATTTATTCATAAATTAAATGGCTATAATTTATAAATGGCTTAAAGTCCATTAGGTTTTTTAAATTACATAAGCTACAAAAATTCCCTTTCACTTCTCATGTAACTGTGATAATAACCATAATCTGAGATTAGCCCGAGGCAACACAAGTGGAAGTGCGGTCTGTAACCTGAGGGATTTTAACAGCACATTGAGGGATTATGGCTCTCAAACAATATGGGCCAAGATGGTGTACAGATTACTGAACCATCTGAGTTTTACAGGGCAGTTTGTGAACAGATGAAATATGAATGTCTCTTTCTACTTATTAAATGTTATTATAGAATATATTAAAAGTACATTAATCTGAAAGGGTGTTTATCAGTGCTGTGGCCTTAATGAATCACAGTATGTGGGATGCATTAATGTTCCTTATGTACCCGGGACCACACGAGAGATAAATAATTGATCTGTGTAGTGGTCCGAGAAAATGAGACAGACAGAATAATTTGTCTGTCTGTCCGTCCCATCTGCCGACATCGAATTCTGTAATTCAGGAGGACGGATCGGAGCACGTTCCTCAGTGACACACTCAAACACACTGTTGACTGTCACAAAAAAAAAAACAACAACTGTACTTTAACTGTTCTCTGCCTTTACTTTAAATTCAAATAATGGTCTTTAAGTTGAATCACATTCACATATGTTTATCTGAGAAAAAGTTGCATAAAATGTGACTGATTTCTTGTAAACAACTTATATAAAGTACTTAAGTATTTTAATTTGATTCTACTTACTTACATAACACATAATAATACATGAGTACATAATACATAACTCTTTTGACTCTTGTATTACAGATAAAGATGTTTACATACAAAATAAAGAGCTACTAAAATATTGTTATAAACTACCCAACAACATACTTACATAATTGCATATTAATATTGATGCACCAATAATAATATATAATAGGCCATACCAAATTTGTTCCATAAAAAGGAGCCATTCTGCTTTTAATGCTTTAAATAAAACTTCTAATATATAATAAAACTTTAAATTCTTGTACTAATACTTAGTTACTTAGTATACTGTTATTAGTAATACTGTACTTTTAACTTGTAGGACTTGTAATGCACTTTCTTAAGTAAAGGATATAAATATTTCTTCCACCCCTGTTGCCTTTGACAGGAGGGACATGTAGCTCTTGTCACTATGTATTGACAGACTCAGAGCTTGGGTGTAGAGGCAGGTTATGAATGATTAATCACTGTCAGAGGCCTAGAATAATGCCCGACTCTGGTATTGGGTCATGAACACAAGCTGATGCTGTCTGGTCATTTTGGGATGGACTGGTTAGCTGTGCAATTAGGCATATAATCCCATCTACCAGTTGGTTCATTGATTACAGATTGATGTAGTTTGCCAGCTGCTGCTTGTCTTGTCTGACGGCCTTGTCTCAGACGTGGCCCGGCCCTTCCGTGTCCACACTTTTTTTTTTGCAGCCCCTCATGTGATTGGCTTGTCTGAGCGCTGATGGCTGAGCCATGTCCTCTGTCAAAAGCCATATGTCACAACTAAAGAGTGACCCGTCTGCTCTGACAGAAACATGTATCCTTATAAATCCAGCTCTCCTTATGGAGGAATGGAGATTAGAGCACAAAGCGTATGTTTCAGTACAGGAGAAAGTGTATTGAAGGATTCTCTCTGCATGTGTGGTTTGACTGGATAAATCTCATTATCGTCACAGGATTACTTTTAAAGGAGCAGTGTTAATAAGATAATAACTAATTTTAATGAGCATAGTGAGACACTTTACAAGGGTGCTTTACAGGGTTTTTAAGAGTAACATTTAAGTACTTTTCAAGCACTTTCAAGGTAACCTAAACCAAAAATTTCAAAGCCTTTACATCCCATCGAAATAGTTATATACTATAAATGAAAATTCCCCCCCCAAAAAAAGTTACAAAATTCTTTTATACTCACAACAATCAATGACTACTATCACTTTAGTTTACCAGATGTTCATATTAACATTAACGCCAGATTATTGTGAAAAAGGAGTATATATATATATATATTCAAATTCAAGCATATTTCTAACCCTGAAAACATAAACTTTAATAAAAAATAAGCATTTCCAAATTTTGCGAGACTTTGTGTGATCCCTGTAATACTTTTGGACTAAAAGAAAAACATCCCTTTTTCCACTAAATAAACCCCATACCAAAACAAAAAGCTCATCCGAAGCCCCCAGATATTTACTACTGAGCAACACATACAGCACCCAGTGAACAGAAAGGCCTGGCAGCTGGTCAAATGAGCCTCAAGTCTAATTAGGGCACATAAGGTGAATGTAATTTTATGCCTATTTGAGTTCCCTTCCCCTCTAATTGGACTGATTAGCAATGCTTAATTGGCTCCTGGGCTTTCCCATTTGTTTTGAATTTGGCACCAGTTTAAGATAACAGGGCTCTGATTACAGTATAGTCAAAACAAGCAGTGACAGCAGAAATTTAGATTTGAACCCACATTAGCAGAAAACTACTCATTAAACTATTTGAATGCAGTATACAGAAAATGTTTAAACCTTCACACATGACTGATCTTCATACCAGGCATACTGTAATACTCTAATAAGCACAACATATCGCTCTTTTGAATAAATATAACTTTATTCTGAGAAGGACAAAACTATTTTACAATGTGCAACTTTACATCAGTTGAGTATGTGCTTTCAAACTATTCTTAAATATGTTTTTTTCAAATTAATTTGAATTTATCTTAATCAAAGTTCAGTAATAACCTCTGCAGGATACACCTGACCACAAAACAGAAAAAAAGAGACTTTTCCGATAGCGTTTAGTCAAATCGGACTCACTCCTCTGATAACAGGCTACATCTCGAACTGTAGATACAATTGAGATAAATCTTTGTCAATGCAAAGATGAATGAAATCTCCTCAAAACAAAACAAAAGTTCAAAGAAAACGTTTGTGTTTCAACTACTAACCATGAAACTCCTCCAACCTATCAGCATGTTATTATTATGACTGTGAGCAGCACAGTGTGTTTGTTAAGTTATATAATATTTCATCTTCATCAGCCATTGGCATGCATGCACAAGAACATGGTGCAAATATGTGAACCAGTGATGAAGAAGAAAGAATCTTGCTGGAACCATTTAAATGAACTTAAATGTCTAAATGGCACATTCAAATGTCTATTAAACTATTTCTGACTATTAATAAACAATAACTTATAACTACTTTTTATATAAACTTTAAAAGAAACTATTACTACCAATACAGGTATACATGATCTGCAATAAAAAGAAGAAGTGGTGCAAGTACCACTTTGAGAATAGGATTACCGATTAAGAGCAGATCACCAACATTCAGCAACAACCTCACTATCATAGCTAAATGTGATGTAGAAAACAAAACGTGAGTCATTCAAACCTGTCACAAAACACTATTCAACTCCACTGATGGCTCATGAGCTAAGACTTTGCAAATCTGTCATTTTTCTATATGTGAAACACTCTACGTATGACTTGAGTATATAGGAATGGTGACAAACCCACTATCAGTGCCGATAGCTTTAACACAATAATTCTTTGTCTCTCTATTCTGAATGTATCACTTCAAAATGCATCACACAAATCACATGACAATCTGCTCAGATCATCATTCTCCTTCTTCTTGCCCGCTGTTGTGACCTCAGGGAGGTCACATGACATGCTGGGAGGCCTCTGAGCGTCACCGTGCTGGACCGCTCACAGTTCCTCACTCTCCAATGTGGCTTCAGGAGGGGAGCTGGCGAAGAGAATGGGGCTGGTCTCCGATGTGTGGAAAACTGACTTGATGTCGAGCCCTTGGCCTGTCAGAGCTGCATAGCGGCTGCCTGTGCGCGGAGCCTTCTTCATGGGTGCAGGGATGCTCTGATGCCATTGTGCTGAAGGGTGCAGCAGATAGCTAGTATTACTAAATGCTAAAATGCTAAAAAAAATATGGCACATGTCTTAATAGAGCTGATAGTTATACAGCCAGACAGAATATTAACCATATATATCGAGCCTGCAGGTGCAGGATACGATTCCAGCTTCGTTTTTGGCTGACACTGTGTACCAGCCAGCATCCTCTTTTGTCGTTGGCTGAATAAGGAGACACACATATCCTGTTGCATCCTGGGTCATGCTTGAATAAACAGATAATGGAGAATTACTTTAGACGTATTTGAAACCATTACGTTGAGCAATGCACGGTGCTGAAACAGCTACATGGAGAAGCTCAGGACTCCTACTAACCTGATTCTGTCCTTGGTTCTAGGAATTGTGTCATTGTCTTTCTTCCAGAAGATCACTGGAGGGGGCATACCCACCACCCGACACTCCAGCCTCACTGGAGTCCCCTCAGGAATACCCATATTCTGCAGCTTCTCCAAGAACTGAGGTGGGTGCTTCATCTCTTTCTCTAAAATGGACATGACTCGGATTACTGGAACTTCCATACAGAGCACGGGACATCACACTAAAGTGTTCAACTGATTTTCGTACGTACGTAAGATCATTGATTGTATCCAGTCCTTACCCACAACTTTAAGTTCTAGACAAAAGGAGCTCTGCCCTGCTTTGTTGCTCGCAATGCAGGTGTATGTGCCGGCGTCATTCTGCGTCAGAGGATCAATGACCAGAGAATGTACCCCGTTCTCACGGACCAACATCTTGTGTAATATGTCTGGATATATTGGCCTGCCATTGACCAACCACATCAGCTCTGGGTTGGGCAGGCCACTCACCTGCAAAAAACAAAAAAATAATTGAAAGTAAGGTGAGGCAAAAATATAATATTTTATAGATTGTATTACACGTCAGGACCTGCTGCTTACCTTACAGTCTAGTCTACAGAGTCTTCCCTCGTGAGCCAGCATGTCCCCTGGCGCCTGGAGGAAGTGAGGCCGAAAAAAGCGCTCCTGGGTTTGCTCACTTTCAACTTCCTGTATGCGGGTTCGCACCCTGAAAAATGCAAGGAGGTGAGTGGAGCAGTGTTATGGTGGATATTAATTCATATCGGTCTTTGTTGTGGTGCGTGTTAGCATTTTAAGCACAAATGTCAGGGGGCATAAATTGGCTCGTTCCTCGTGCAGTGAGGGATTCTTCTTACCTTTGCACATCACACTGCACACTCAGTCCTGCTCACCTCTGAGAGTGAATAGGTGTCATTCGGTTTCGGGGAGGTCCCGTTTGGACTATCAAATGACCGGAGCAACTGATTCGTCCCTGATGGTCATTAAATATCAAATAGCAAATCAGATTTCGCAGCTGGGGAGAAGGAATTAATAACATAACAGGAAGCTGAGCATGAAGTATTACCTGTGGGTTAGCTGCCATGATGGTGTAGTTGCCATCATCATCATTGGTCGTGGACTCTATGTGTAAGGCACAGGTCCCATCCCCCTCTTTGATCTTCTTGTAATGGACGTTCTTTCTCAAGATCTGCTTGCCATCTTTGAACCAGTAAACCTGATGAGAGATGTGAAGGATACATTTGAGAGATGTAAGAGAACAATCATGCTGTTATTTGCAGTTGTTGACCTCTCACCTTTGGAGCAGGGATTCCCACTATTTTACATGAGAAAGTGACAGGCACGCCTTCCATGGCTCTGAAGTTCTTCAGTTTTTTGTCAAATACAGGTGCGATACATTTTCCTGTGAAGACGTCATCGTGCTGCACCTCGTCATCAGACTCCTCCACTGGTGTTCGCTCCAAACGGAATTCAATCTCGCTCATCAGTCTCTGCTCAAAACTTGACACTTTGTACTCCTGGAAAAGGAAAACCACTACATAAAAGTAATCGCCACAGTCAAAGTCGCATTACTGCGTGCACCATTTGTCTTTGCACCTACACCGAATTTCCCTGGAAACTGGTGACTTTGATAACATGCATATAATATACATGGACGCTTTGAGAGAAGCAACAAATGCTCTTGGAGAGGTATGCATTAACACGAGAGGAGCGTGCAACTATTTCCCATCTAGCAACAGTGGTATTAAAGCAGCAATCTATAACTCAGATCACAAAACAAAAACAGATTGGGACTTTAAACCACTTAATGATATGGATCATGCAGTGGTATCTGTCTGACAGGATCACTCCTGGTTGGTAAAGATATCATCCGACCAAACAAAATAAGGCTGAAGGTAAAACAGAGAACAGAGGAAGATGAAGAGCAGAGTTGAAAAACAATTTCTTGACATTTAAGCACCTAATTTGATTCATACGAAGAACAACTTCATAGCTTTTTTATCTATGGCCTATCAGAAAGATAAAACCATATGTACTGTGTACAGGTTTGTGAGTTGAGGTCAGAAAGGTGTTGCGAAGATGAAGAACTATCTGACGGTAAAAGCAAACGGTAGAAAGGGGCCGCAAGCTTCAGTGGGGAAAATGTAAAATGAGTTAACTGATAACTGGAGAACACAACAGTAGATTTGTTACATTTGATTACTTTATCAAATTTTAACCTTAAAATATGTTTTTCAGATTATTAGTGTGGGTTATATATTAGTTAACAGCAGCTTGAATGCTTGATTAGAGATATTGATTAACCACGGTATTTAGATAAGTGTATGAGAATATCCAGAGTTTGGTAACCTCGGTCTGAAACATCTTAATAACCCATACAGCCTCGAGCAAAGCAGTGCTTGGGACGGGAGGATCCTTGTACCTCATCATAGTTAATGACAGTAGCAGGAATGTTTGGTCCAAGGGGTCTGCTCGCTGTTTTCCCCTCAATACTCAGCTTCTATGAGAGGATAGGGATGGATGATGAACACCAACAAAAGACACACACGTACAAACGTTTACTGATGGAACAACACACAAGCTATTGTTATTAGCATGCCTATGTTGTTACGGTAAAACAATGACAAACAATGATGAATAACCGTGAATGACTGGGGAGGAAATAATGGATGATGCTCTCCTGAACTGAAGGTCCTCGTTGCTTCTGAGACAATGGGAGTGACTTTATGTCTGTTTTATGTGTTTAGGACTTTACATTAAAATATCTGTTGAGGGACAGTTGTCTTAACATGAACACATCAGTAGAAAGCTGGAGACATTGGTTAATATACAGTCCACAGTGTAAAAAACTAGATAGCAACAGTTGGTTAGTTAAAACTTTGCAAACGCATACCTCCATGTCAACAAACTGATCATTTATTGACATTAATTTTCACACCGTAGTTTAATGTCTAACTGAGCAGGGATGTAATGGAGGCTGGAATCAACTTGATATTTAAATAATTCAGTGGACCCACCTTTTGGGCTGAGCTAAATCTTGTGGAATCTTTGAAAAAGTTGTTGTTTAACTGGATTGTTATTGTATTTATTCACCACTACATCACTTCAGTTGAAGCAGTCACAGAAGGATAAATCAATCAGAGCCTCAGAGCTGGAAACCTCTTAGTACCTGTTGATGTGCAAACTGTGGTGTGTCGTCTTTAAATCGAAGCTTTTTCTCGATGTCATGGAGGAGACTTTCTTTGCTTTCACGAATGTCTTCAGTTGAAGGGAGGCGCACCCTTGGTACGGTCTTTTTTAGCCTGAAGAGACAGAACGGAGAAATGTGTTAGAGCAGGTCAATGCTCACTAATCTCATCAGAGTTATAATCTGTCAGAGAGGACGTACCCTAAAGGAGCTCCCCTGGGCAGACCCATTGAGTTGGTGGGCTGAATTGGGTTCAGTGAGGGCAGGACGGAGCTTAAGAACGCCACAGGGTTTTGAATGGGGCTTGGGGTGGAGCTGCTGGAGGTGGGAGAGGAGGCCTGGGGTGGCGACTGGGCTCGTACGGCGAACAAGCTGTTCATGAGCGCCGCCGACCCAGGTGTGGGTGAGGACAAGAGGGATGGAGGGCTGGTGGGAGACGTGAGCACCCTCGTGGGGAAGATCCTTGGTGGTGGGGAGAATGGCGGGAGAGTAGGGGAGCTTGCTGCAGAGGAGTTGAGCTCAGCAGCCAGCTCCTGGAGCAGAGGGACTGGGGATTCTGTAGGGGAAGGACTCCTGACTGGTGAGAAGGTCTGAGCAGCGATGAACTCTTTAGGCCGGGCATAGCTGAAGGTGTAGGAAGTGGCTGTGAGGTTCATGAGGGAGGCGTGGGTGCTTCTCAGTAGAGGAGCAGGAGAGGTGATCTGTTGTAAGGCCGGGGATGAATCTGAAGGGGCTGTACTAAGCTTCGGTGCAGGAGGAGGGAAAAAGTGGGGTGTGGGTGCAGTGCTGGCAAGAGCAGCAGGGGTCAGGTTGAGGTGGGAGGCATGGATTGTGTTCATCTGGATTACAGGAGCTACACTGAGAGGAGGAGCTGTTTTCAGGTGTGGTACAGGTGGAGGAGAGGTCACCAGTGAGGAAGTCTTGACCTGAGGAGGGGATCTCACAGGAGGAGCAGCAGTTGTGTTGGGAAGGGGTGAAAAGGTTGTGTTGAGTGCTGGAGCAGAGCTCAGAGAGTGAGCAGGGGGGGCAGTGGTCAATGGTGGTGCAGAGTGGGGTGTCTGCTGCGGGGCCGTCGGCTGCGGTGTTGTTGTGGTAGTATGGTAGGACTGGAAAGGTGGTGGGTGGGGTTCACGGTGAATTCTTGGGGACCACGGCAGACCTTCATGAGAGCTTTGAACCTCAGGCTGGATCTGGATCTGGAATGGAGGGTGGGACTGAGGCTGGGTTTGGATTTGGGTTTGGGTTTGTGTTTGGGTTTGGGTTGGAGGTTCGGTCTCCTGCTGCTGCTCCAAAAGGACTTGGTTGTGCAGAAGCTGGAGCTGGGCTGGGTCCCTGTTGATCAAAGCAAAACCAGTTACTACCAAAAAAATGACACTATACATGGTGAAAATGAGAGCGGCTCAGTGCACTGCTCTCATAAATTAACTCCATGCAGTAAACCCCAGTGGGAATGAGCCAAAGTCAGCGTGAAGAATACTCTGCCCTTTTATGGGCTACCAACAAGTGGCCTACAAACAAAACACTGTCCGAGCTCTCGCAGCTTTCATTCTAAACAGTCCTCTTTTTATTTACCATGAAATGACTGCAAACCTATCCAGACTGACCCACATTGACTGACATTGTCATATTTATCATTGTGTTTTAAGCCTATGATGCCATGCACAAAAACAACAGTGAACAGTTCCTCAAATCATACAAAATTTCAGTTACAGCATTATCTGAAATATTAGATGAACATAAATGCACAAAAGTACACTTACAGATAGAAAATGCCATCCTTTGTTTTAGAAAGCCGGAAGGTCCACATTTGAAGTCCGCATGCATTCATTTATGAATTGCAACTGATTACAGATGCTAGTTGTCGAGGCAGTGGAGGAAGAACCTCCCACCTCTCAACACAGCCCATCTAATTCACTTTGGTGCAGTACTGTACATACACGGTAATCTCTGTTGCAGACCATTCTGACAACCATGTGTTGCACAGTGAAATTTGAGTCTACTTGTTTTTTTATTTGCTCTACTCACAATTTGGGTTTAGCCCGCACAGGTGGTGGTTCTTTGTTAAGGAACATCTGAGTGGGGTCTTCATCAGACTGACCGGATGCGTCACTTTTTTCATCCTCCTCATCCTCAGGCAGTTTGAAGTGCACACGCAGACCAACTCTGGAGCCCGAGCGTGAGTCTCTGTGGTTCGTCAGGTTGCCTGTCTTCAGGCAGGAGTTAGGAGGGGGATCAGGGAGGGGCACCACAACGAGGCTCCCATTCTGATGGTTTGAGGCCCCCTTAACTTTGGGGCTCGTGTCAGGCGATGTTACTGGAGGTCTGGACACTTCCTGCTCAGCTGAAGTCTCAATCGCAGAAGGAGAAGTGAAGGGTTTTGGGTGTGAGAACACCGGTACGCTGCTCTGTGGTTCTGGACGTGCTCCACTTGATCCATGAGGACCCTGGTGGAGGGAGAACGGATCTAAGTTTGGAGTACTGGTGCTGAACGAGTTGAGGAAGGAGCTGCTGCTCAGGCTGGAGGGTTCCAGATTGGGTAAACTGGTGCGGAGGGGGTCTGGACGCAACATGCTGGAGCTCTGAGGGTCCAGACGGAGGGTGCTGGTGCTTAAGGGGTCCAGTCGTAAAGTGCTAGAGACAAGAGGGTCTAGGCGAATGGTGCTGGAGTGGGGCTTGATGCTGTTGGTCACAGTAACCTCTACAGTGGGAGCTGATGGGGAAGGTTCTTGGACTCGACTGGGCTCCACTGTTAAACTGGTGAAAGGCCTCATGTGGGTGCTGTTGCTGCCATTGCCTGAGAATCAGAGATAGATGACAGTCATTTCAGTGTATTTTAATAAGAACACACAATAGCTGCTGTGTTTGTAAAGAAAAGCTGAGGTGTTACCTTTGACCCTTAGTGCAGCAGTGCTGGACACGGTTCCATACTTGTTGCTCGCTGTACAAGTAAACATCCCTGAATCTTCAGGAAAGACCTCAGCAATGACCAGAGTGCATATTTCCTCTAGAGTTAAAAAAGTGATACTCACATAAGTTGGTTTGCTGCGTCATATTCATGCCTCAACTAGAGACAATCTTAATACAGTGAGGAAGTTACATGACTGTTCAGATGCTCGGCAGTGATGTTTCTTTGTGTCACTGAGTCTATCTGCAGCTAAGGCAGGTTGAAGTGATCTGCCATGGTGGTTTGCTACAGGATGAGAGACTACCTTATATGGTCCAGACTCAGGGAAAAAGCAGCCCTGGCTTATGTAGCGAAGATGAGCAGAAGCCTTTCCCAAGGACTATAAACACTTCAGCAGAGTAATATGTACACACTGCAGCATCATATACAGGCAAGCAGCTGCTTTGGTGCAGTCAACACTTTTCATGACTGATGAGGATTTACCTGATTCAGCTGGAGATCTGGGCTCTGAAACAGAAGTACCAAAATCATTATGAAAGGGCAATCAAGTTTAAGAATACTTATCATTTCTCTGAGACTTATTATCATTGATGATCATACACCACAATCATTTGATGCAAGATGACTTTTAATTGTAATTTACAATTTTTTTTTTAAGAAACTCTCACTCTGTTTTATAATATGATACTTTTTACAGATTTAAAACTGTATAAATGTATGGAAACACATCCTTAACCTTCAAATCTTTTACAACTTCATTTTCCAGCTTACCAAAATCTGCATGCCAAGGTCTTTAAGACACATTAAACTATCATAGTAAATACATGGATTTGATATAAATTCAGTTAAATTTAAGATGCAATTGAGTCTTTAAATCATGCATTTGCAAACACTCCATACTCTTTATGACATAAGGCATGTCAAATGTGGCTGAAGGATAAACTAAAAAAAAAAACCTCTTAAAACACATAAAGCTCATTTAAACTTCCAACATGACAGTAGTGGGCCAACAGCGGAGCTTACTTTTCTGCAGGATCCTGAATTCAGGAGAGTCCTCTATGACTTTTCCCTCTCTGTACCAGTCTACTCGAGGTGAAGGCGCCCCTTTCATGCGGCACTCTAGCACCACCAGCTGGCCTTCTGACGCATGGAGGTCCTGCAGGCTCTGGTGGGACAAGACAGGCTGTATCAGTAAACACATGATATACAGTAGCAGTATACATCCTTATGTGAAGAACTCTACCTTTGTAAATACGGGGGCAGCCATGATAGGTTGCCTGTTCAACCCTTGTAGATAGTTGTGGTTGGAGGTTTGAGTCTGAAAAAACAACACACAGCAGACATGTTGGTTAAAAACATACAAAACTAATCATTGTTCAAATTCTAGTGTGAAGAAGCACCTCTTCTACCTCAGGTTGGGATGTTTGTATTGGAGCTGACAGGACAGGCAGCACAGAGACCACTGAGTTCAAAGGCAATGAAGTAGTTGTCGCTGTGGCTGTCTGTGTTGCCAGCGGTGTGCATATGGCTGAGACAGATGTTGACACCTCCTGGGCTTCTGGAAGTTCTGTATTGCCAGGTGACAATGTAGGAAACACCTGCACAGGTAACACTGTTGTCTCCTCCTGAGCAGGCTGCGCTGTGGGTGCCACAGGTGTTTTGGAGAGCTCAGGGATTGGAAGTACGGTGGCTGACGTCTGGACTGGTAGAGGAGGTTCTGGGATTATTTGGTTAGTTGGTGGAGAGGAGAGCTGCCCTGCTGGTTCCTCAGTGGCTGCTGCAGGTTGAGATGACAGAGAGTCTTCCTCTTTTGCAGAGAGAGTTTGACTCGACGATGTAGGTTGAGATTTTTTCTGAAGCCTTAAAGAATCACAAAAAGGAAGAAGGATTTATCTCATTTATTGTTGCTATTAAAGGTCCACAATAATTCTTTGAAATGACAGTCTGGTACAAACTCACTGGGCTACATGTTCAAAGCGTTGCTCTCCCTCAGACTCAGAAGATGAGGCACCTGTTGATTTGTACAAAGTGCACACGCTCCATCACTACCAGTGTTTAACTTGACTGTAGAAGAGTCAGTAAAAAAGAAAGAGACGTCACCTTCAACATAGATCTCAGCTGACGTGGAGTCAGTGCCATAGAAATTAGATGCGAAGCAAGAGTAGCGTCCAGTATCTTCCTCGAACGCCTCTGCAATAATCAGAGAGTGCAGCTCGCCATTGGTGATGATCTGGATGTCAGGACTATTCTCCAGCTCCTTCCCCTCACAAAACCACCTGTAATTAAAAAATATACAGTATAATTAACAGCGTGGCCACTTTGATTGACAGGTGGGTGCTGTTACAGGCAGCTTGTTTGAGCACACAGGCTCCATTAAGCCCACCTCAGCTCCACCATCGATCCATGTCTTTCCCCATTTTTAATTCAGGTGCTAGGCAGCAGAGGCAGGGCAATATAAACATAAACTCCACAGGGCACCAACTGAGTAGCTATTTCATGTACTTTCCTCTAGTTTCAGAAATACAAGAATTAGAGTATCCTATATTATGGGACAGTCTTAGTGAGCTTCAGTGCAATTGGACATGGTGTGTCTCTGTATGAAATGGTTAAATTCAGGATGCCACATTGGCATTTTCACCCTGACCGCGTATAGAAATGAATGTCTTGGTCTTGGTCAAAATCTCCCAAACATAATACGTCATTGAATTGGAGTTTACTTGGGTTAAGATGTGCTAACTATGATGGCCAAAGCGTATGATTCAAATCATTTTCATACTCGCTCAAACCCTTAAGCTCAGCATATTTTGTCTGTCTCCGCTCATTTATTCAGTATGTTTCTTTTATTTATTAGACACCTGTCTCTATTTCTTTTTCCACTTTAGTGATAGTACAGTTATGTGACATTATTTCATTATTCATTTTCAGTTCTCTTTTTCCTTCTATTAACTTTCTGACACTGTTTCTATGAGGCCGGTACCATGTGGTGCCTTTCCCAGTTCCCTAATAGTGCCTCTGGCCTAGTGCCATTCAGTAGAATTATGCAGGCCGTGAGGAAAACGCTCTGATGAGCAAGCCCTATCCCTTTCACTGTAAGACAAGAAGCAACAGCAGCATGCCATACCAGTTTAGAGGCTGGCTTTTATGCACTGTTGATGTTATGAAGATGAGCACGAAACAATTGATTTAAGACACCTAGAAGTAAACATGTTAGAGTTAATAAAAAGTGTATGCACTTTATTATCTTTTTATTTGTTTTTGCCTTTATTAATGAACAAATGTTCCCTTTGGACTCAAATCAGGTGACTGTCCTTAAGCTAATAATCAATATTGTGATTTATAATAAAAATCAACTACTATCACTTACCTGCCAATAGTTCTACTTAGTAACAACTAGTACATTGGCGTTGCAGTTGGCAACCATCTATTTATTCATTGTGAAAATATAAGAATAAACCTCTAACTTTCCCTGTCCTGACCAGCAACATATGCAGCAGCCTCTACATCAAAGTACATCTATTTTGAGCAGATGAGGCTTGATACTTTATAAACGCCAGCCAATAAACAAACAGGAATGAGGTGATGTGTTACTATCTGGCAAGACGTCATCATAAAGTCATATATCATTTACAGTGCTGTCACCAGGCTTATGGATCACCTATATGGAATGCTTTTTCAAGTAAATATGAAGGCAATTATACCACTAGCGGAGGATTTCCCAAAGTCCATACGTCAAAGAGCAACTCACACAAGAAACTATTCCTCAAAATACAAACTAAGCTCCCTGTGGCTCTTCAACGAGCCTGATTTATGGAGAGGAATTCATTTAAGCTTTGGTATTTTAAACAAAATCCTGGTGTGGCTTCCAGTGAAAACATGACGCGACCCTGAAGATCTGTTCCTTGGATACAACACAGGCAACACAGGCTGGAATATGCTGTCAATGTTCAGCCTGAGGTGAGATATATCATTTCTAATGAGTAAGGGTCTAAATTGAAAGCATGAGTAGTAGAGGAGCTGACTGGTCAGTGAGGCAAAGACCTCGCTCGCTGCACCTGTCAGGGCTATTTTCCCTCTGGATTTCAGAACCAGAGAGGAGATTCCCTCTGGAGCCTGGGAGCTCTGACTGGCTGACCCAATCACATACGCAAAATGCTAAACATAGACTCAGAATACACACAATGCTATAGCCTGACACACCCGAGACAGTACACCACTGCAGACTGATGGGAAATATGAACCTGACAACTCTATTTCGACTCCTTTAAGTCATAGTCACATTGTAGCTGCATGGGCAGGGAGAGACAAGCACAGACATCACACTAAAGTCAGTCAAAAGAGCTTAATGTTGAGAGAATAAACAAAATAAGTCAAACAATGTTAAGTAACTAACATATTAATTCAGAAACACAGCCCAAAGCTTGAGACTTCTGTACTGAGAACAAAAACAAACCATATAAAGATATCAACCAAGCAATAACCGTATCTTACCAAACTCTTCACTGTCAAGAGCTCAGCGTGTGTTCCATTATCAGACGGGACTACAGCTTGCTGTGCCAGTCCAGTCTAAAAATGGCAGAGAGCTACATTCTCCCCGGACAAGTATATGTTAGTGGCTCAACAATGTTCAGCAGGACTAACAAGCCCATGCCCACTATAGTCTGACACCTCAGCTTCACTTCATTTCAAGGCTTTGTTGTCCTGGGAGGTAAAGTCCAGCCAGAGTTTTCAAACAAGTCTAACAAAACTTTCATAAAAAAGCAAAAAAACTGACATTCAGAAGAGTGTGAATTGGTAAGTACTGTCTTGTTAGTTTCCAGAATGAATTCTGCTTTAGTCTGATGCCAAAGGCAGTTAACTGAGTTTAATGAGAGGTGTAAATTCCTCCCACATTTTGGCACATAGTGATTGTAGATGGTTATGGCATTAATTAGGACGACCATCCTCATAACAATCTGACCGCTATTATTCTTCAGAATGGCAGAAAGCCTAATGTGATTATCTTTTGTCCCAGACATGACCCTGGCTGACCACCAGTGAACACACACCTACACAAACACACACACTCGCACCATTCAGAATCAGCTGTTGGCTATCATCACATGTCACTTCTGTCTGGTAGTGACAAGAAAAAAGCAGCATCATTTGTTTTATCTCACACTTCTCTAAACACTTTATAATTACTCAGTACACACATGGACTGACCTTTACAAAAATGTAGACGCTAGAGTTTGATTATTAGTAGATTTTGAGGCCGATATCCACATCAATATTTGAGTTAAAACTCAAATATTTATATATATTACAGTTTATTTTAACTCATTGGTGCTCTCTGGTGGACAAAATATCTTTGGCAAATACACATTATAGTCTATATTTCTGTATAGAAATATAGATTTCTGTATTTAAAGTATGGACCATACTGTTCTGCTCCTGCCAGATGGCATTGTTAATATAAAGTATTATATATTATAATATATTTTTGTATGTAAAATTTGAACTTAACTAGTAACTAAAGCTGTCAAATAAATGTAGAGGATTCGAAGGGTATATCATGTCAGTATTCCCTGCTCTGACACCTTGGCCTAAACTCTGGTTCTTGGAACAATTCATAAAAGGTCCCAGACTCTTCAGTGCACTGCAAAAGCTCCACACACAGAACCACAATGTTCTTTCTGCTTTTTTACATTACAGTGACACAGAAGTGGACTCATTTTGAAAGAGCATGGAAGCAGAATGTCTTACTGCATCTACAGAAAACTTAGAAATCAACTAATATCAGCACTTGTTTGTGTTTGCCTTACCTGACTTCAGGCACAGGGAGTCCTCTTACGATGCAGTCTAACTGGACCTTGCTGCCCTCTGCAACCTCCCTGCTTTTCAGTTTCTGGATGAAATGAGGAGGCTCACACACAGGCTCCGCTGGGTAAGGAGTTTCTGTCAAGGCACAGCTTTTAGCCTCCTCCTCCGCCTCCTGGGTAACCGAGTCATACTGCTGCTCCTCAGTAATCCTGCAGTCCTGAAACTCCACATGCCCAATCCCAGAGTCCAGCTGGACCTCTGGTTGGTGACTAACAGCAGGGCTGGGTCTCTCCTTCTCATCCTCCGTAGGCATGGTAGTGCGCTCCCTGTTGTCTGGGCTAAGGGTATAAACCGTCCCATCGCTCTGGCTCTTGTTCTGGGTCCTACTCCTGTGGGTTTTGCACGCTCTTGGTCGCACCCGTTTGGAGCTGTTGGCCTTGAAGAGAGAGGAAAGCTCCTCAATGAAGTCTGCTGCCTT
Source organism: Argyrosomus regius (assembly GCA_946959425.1). Classification (NCBI taxonomy): domain Eukaryota; kingdom Metazoa; phylum Chordata; class Actinopteri; family Sciaenidae; genus Argyrosomus; species Argyrosomus regius. The sequence continues at coordinate 20,799,753 of OX336894.1, forward strand.
GTTGAGAAATTCCTTCTTGGACTGGGTCTCCAGACCGTATGGGGGGTTCCTCCCCGACCTGTTAAAGTCGTTGAATCCTTCACTGGAGTCCCTGCTGTTTCTGATCATGTTTTCCTGATGTGTGGGTGCTTTGTGTATCTTTCCGTCTGGTGTGAATGTTGTGTTGTGTGTTGCTGGCAGTTCTTTGAATTCAGGGGCTGGCTGTGTGAAGGTCAAAGTGGAGGGGGCAGCAAAAGGAGCAGGAGAGGGGTTAGCCAAGGGAACAGATAGGGGTTCAGAGGAAGAAACGGAGGATGAGGAAATGTTGGAGGGGGGTAATGGTGTGACAGAAGCCTTGACCTCTGCCCTCTCCTCACGAGACTCGTGTCCGATGGCCTGTCGCGCCAGATTCACACTCTTATCCAACTCTTCTTGGCTGAGGAAGGCCGAGAGATCTGGGAATTGGGGATCATTGTGGCCCGCAGAGTCCTCAGCCTTGCCTTTGAGTGACCCGTAGATCTGAAGGCGTGAGGAAGAGGCGTCTGAGCGGCTCATCTCGCTGTGGCGCTGCTGGGCCCTGGCTTCTGCCAGGTAGCTCTCTCTTAAGAGCTGAGACAGTGACGGTGGCTGGTCAGTGTTCTCCTGCATGCTGTGGAAATAATCACAATTGTATTTGACACACAAATCAAGAAGAATAATCTCTACTTCTTTTACATTAGACTTTCTGGTGTGTCAGAGCTATATCAAACGATTTCTGGTGGTGAGATCAGACTTGTCTAGCGCATATTCCAAGCTCTCTGTAAGCACATTTTCATACTGCGCTGTAAACCATCAAAACCAATGGCTGTCTGGAGGTTTGGACATTTAAAAAAATGGTATGACAAGCAGTAGAAGTGAAGCGATTAGCCAATTAACCGATTAGTTGAAACAGTTGAATGCAACAAAGACTTTTAGACATTGGCTAAACTGCAGTTTCCACCTTCATGAATGTGAAGATTTACTGCTTTTCTTTGTCTTCTTCAAAGAAACAATAAAAAAACCATATCTGTGTGTTTTGCACTGCTTTTCAGATGGTCAAGCAAACATCAAGATGTCCGCTTGGTCTCTGGGTCTGTGTCAAGGGAGTTTTTCACTGTTTTCTAATATTTTACAGAAGAGATTATTTTTCAGTGAATCAAGAAACTAATCCAGAGATTAATTTCTAATCGCTTACTGCAGCCCTGAGAAGCAGTAATGTAAAGTCTACACAACTTGCAGTCAATATGATAAAACATACAGAGTCCTTTAAGTCACGTCTAACAGATCTTTAAATGACTATGGTAACTAAAGGAAACTAAGTAAACTAAGATCTTGTTTTGATCTGATAAATAAAGACTTCATGAAAACATATACTGATATATATCTTAGTTATAACTCACATTAATATTGCTGTCAGTGTTGTGTTAAAACAATCTCTTGTGAAATATTCGGTGCAAAGATAGAACATGAATACAGAGACTGCAGTTAAAAGCAGAGGATGTGTGGTAAAAATAGCTTTTTATTTTAGCCTAATTTCAGCCTCGGCAGGGTATCAGGTTCATGCGCTGATACCAGATCTGATGGGATACCGGCAGGCTTTTTAGCCTGTCCATCTCAGACCAACGCGTATATGACGTTTAGTCTTTGCTCAACTTTTTGACACTCGGCATGGGCAAGTTATTGAATACAGACACGAGATAGGGTACACATATGCTACTGACACTCAAATCAGCGCAATTAAGAGACGCAGTAATGCCCTTCCAACAGACCTGAGGCTGCAGCTGTTGTGTACATTAATCCTTTGCAAACAGGCTCCAAGCCCACCAAGTCATATCTAATAATAGCGAGGGATCAGTTTACATGAAGAAAATCAACAAAAAAATAAATAAAACAAAGTCCCCCTCATCCTGTGTGTCCTTGTTATCGTGATTTTTAACAGCCATAACAATCATTAATCAAATTACACAAACACAACTATAATTATCATAAACGGGACACTGGTGAGTGAAATGACACACAGTCACAGCCCACTCAGATGAACAGGCCCCCAGCTAAACACACAGCACCACACATCCAGGCAGGTTAACATAATTCAATTAAACATTCAAACAGAAATAGATTCAAAGCCTGTCTGAGGCTCAATGTCAGAGATTTTCTGAGGCTATACACATCATGAGAGGCTGGTGCCAAAAGACAATCAACAGGACACTGTGAACAACAATTAAATTAGGGGGTGGTGTGTTTTACCTTCAGTATAAACCCAGCTGGCCCCTGTGAAGGACTGGTAAATCCTCCTCAGAGTGCACCTGTGCTCAAAAGGGGGTGATTCCGGTCTTCTGGTTGCTGCCACCTGGGGAAATGTTGGGCACAGGCAGCTGCCCAGCCTTCCCAGTTTTAATCGCACAGAGTTAACCTTGGAGTTTACAGGAAAATATGGAGCCGAGTAGCTAGGGTAACTTGTCACCAGTACAAGTAGCAACATTTGTCAGTGCAGTAGTCGCAGGTTATTTTGGGGAGGCCTGGCCCATGTGCTTGGGTGGCGTCCCTCCTCATTGGCCAGGGGGAGCATGCTGTAAAGGGATTCCTCCTCCAGTGGTCCACCAGAGACCTCCATCCTACAGAATTAGAAGCACCTTGTTGAGCCTCTCGCACACTAATGTTAACACAGCAGATCAACAGCAGTAATCAATTTCATAGCACTAGTGTGTGTGTGTGTGTGTGTGTGATACACTACAGAAAATGCAGGTGGTAAAACATCTGGACTGGATTCAAGGGTTTTATTGGTGTTAGAAAAAAGATTTGTTTGCAACAGTTCTGAAACAGCATTTGAGCCAAGTGGAATTTTATTCACAGTTGTTTTAACATGGATATTTTTTGCAGCTTATTAGAAAAAAAAGTTATTTAATCTCAGCAAATGAACACAGTACATCCAGTATTTAGCATCTGCAATGACTGATTTCCTTCTACTTCATTAGGTTTATAATAATCCCTACTTATTGAAGAGAACATTTCTCAAGGTCCAGATTTAAAATCTTCATTAGTGAAAAACAAAATCACCTGTGTCCCATGATTAATGAATTTAGTTTATTTGAAACACGACGAGAACCATTTCCGCCGATGGAAACGAAAAGCAAGCCTGAGCATCTAGTTACACTTAAAACAGTGTAAGACCTTGTATCAAATACTTCTATTCAAGTGAATCGTTTAACAAAAATGCATCTGTGACAAAAGCTAGTGTACACGGACCACTATCCAACAAAAAAAAAAGACAAAACATTTACATCATGAACAGGTTATACATGTTAGGAACCTTTAATGCAAAAGTAAGCCAGTTCATCCGTCCATTATCTGTAACCTCTTAATCTTTGCAGGGTTGCTGGGTGGTGGAGCAGATCCCAACTGACATTAGAGTGAGAGGGAGGCAGGGTACACCCTGAACAGGGCATCAGTTCACCAAAGGGCTCACACATAGAGACAAACATTCATGCACATTCATTCATTCATTCACCTATGGGCAATTTAGCAATAAGTCACCAATTAACCTGCATGTCTTGGACTGTGGGAGGAAGCTGGAGAGAACCCATGCAGACACGAGGAGGACGTGCAAATTCTACACACAAAGGCCTCATCCGCGTGGCAGGTTCGAACCCAAACCCTTCTAGCTTTGAGGTAACCACTGCACCGCCGAGAAGTACGCCGGACTCAGGCCAAACAATATTTGCATAATATTTGTTTTGTAAAATCCACAAAGCATCAAGCTTGATATATTTACAGTTAATGTGTGATTTATGTAAGTTGTCAAACAAACTTAAGTAGAATTAGGACACTGTCAAACACTACTCTGTGGTTGTCTAAGCTTTCTGGCAAACAGTGTAATGTCACGTGGCAATCCCTGCCAATCTGAGCCTCAAAAACAGGTCAACCAAAGCTCAAAACTTGTTAGTATAAAAAAAATGAAATGGCTCAGTGACTCAGACAGCATACAACCTTAACAATGACAGCTTGAATCCAACAAATTATATGTACAAGAAAAAACAAAAACAAGTACTGCAGATCTTCTTTGGCATAACAGGAAATTACCATCCGGTTTACCAACACAGTAAAGGCAACATGAAGAGAATCATAGTTGAGGTCAATGACTTGTGTTGAGTGAAGGGGTGGGTTACAGACACAGTGGGTGAAACTGTGGGATTTGTAGTAATATCACATGGACAGTATTATTAGCAGCAATAGAAAGTCTTGATTAGCCCAGTCTATCAAAAAAAAGACACTTCCATGTTAAAGGTTAGGAATGAAATACACCGTCATCAGCCTATCCCCCATTGGGATATCCGATCAGAACAGACACCGTGAAGGCACTCTTCAAGTGACGAGAACGTGAAGGAAATCATCTCAGCGCACACAGAAGCATCCCACAAATACTGAAGCACAGAGGAAAGCACCGTAATGGAAGTCTGTGTGCTTTTTTAGTGCAGTGAGAGTAAGCTTCTTCCCAACAACCGGTTCTCTTTGTTGTTCACAGTGTTTTGTGACCTTGGGTCGAGGGAGATGAAACTGACATATCGCCAACATTGTACCTAGTGCAGTGAGCCAACTTGTGATAAAGATGTGGGAGGCACAGTAATAGTTCTGCAATGGGGTCTGGTAACAGCGGCGGCGATGGCTCTGCTATCAGGAGTCCTCGCTGGCCCGTTTACGAGACTGGTCACCTCTGGAAGACAAAAACATCAAATCAGTGATTTTAAAGTAATGTGCAGTGCAAAGCGCTGTTTATATTCAGATTTGACTGCGACTTAGAAAACTGACCGTGGAAATCCGTTCATGGAGAGCTCCATCTGTAACTTCTGGTCGTGAGCGGCATAGTCGGGCAGCAGAGACTCCACAGCAGGAGGGTTGATTTGGGGAATAAACCCAGAGAAGAGAGCCGGGGCTAACTGGGCCCACTCTGAAAGAGGAAACGTGAGTAGTTTGGCTTATTAGCTAAATCAGCTTGCAGCATAGGTGCAGCTAAATGACGTTAAAACTGATGATACATGCAGGAGCGGTCTGGCAGAAGAACAGGTAACAGAAACATAGCTCACCTGGTCGGAGGCTGTAGAGTCCTTTAACAACACTGGCCATTGTAGATGGCTGCACTTGGAAGGGCATGGAATGAGCTTTGATGAGAAGAGCTGAACAAGAAAAAAATTAATTAAAACACGTATATTAAGAAGTCATTTGTGCTGGCAAGAAATGAAGTCTTCCCCCATCCTGAATCAAAATCTACTCTTGATTTGGGCAAAGGAAGAATTGTTTTAACCAAGTGTAGGTGACAATATTAGTTCACAGTTCTTAAATGTCAAAACAGCCACCAGGAAGCTCCAAATGAAGCAACACACTCACGCATCAGTGTGTTCACATGTTTCTCTGCAACGTGATCAGCAAACAGCTTCATCAGATCCTCTCTCAGGTCTCTGTTCAGCTTTGACTCGATGTAGAACTTGTTCTGAAAACATTCAGAAAGGGGAAAAAAATCTTAAAAGCATGCACCAACGTGAATACAAGTGACACCCTAGCAGCGTAATGCCATGCAAGGAATGTGCTAAAAAGTTACTGTAACTCAATAGCCCAAGTTTGTGCTGTCGATATTTAACAAAGTGATGCCTACCAAGTACATAAATACAGGAACTATACATTGTAGAGACGCTGTGTATTGCGTCAGTGCAACATTGAAGTTCTCAATGAAGTTCTCAGGTGGACTGGCCTGGAAAATAATAACACAAGTGTTAGTCAATTTTAGAGCTTCTGTGTGTGCTGTATATAATCATTCACTGTATTTGGATTTGCTTACTTGTAGATGGGTGGAAACCTGCTGCAGATGACTTGTAATTTTTAACGTTAAATCACTGTAGAGCAGCTCAGAGTGCTGCTGACAAACACACTTGTAGACGTAACTAGAGAAACAAAAGCAAAGGAGAAACTCACTGAAACATTTCAAGTTAACTGACCAATGATGCTTTGTGAGGCTATGAGGCTCGTCAAGTTAACAGAAATCACATCTGTCCAGGCTGAGGTGTGTTTTTTAACACACTCTTTTTTTCCTCTACTGTCTTACCTGTATATCTGTGCATAAGAAACAGAGATGTGGTCTGTGGGATTCTGAATCAGCAGACGGTCAATAGCCTTCTCCAGGTTTGGCCAGTGGTTTTTCCGGTAGTCTTCTACAGCCATTGCATTCAGAACTGAGTGAAAAGAGGTGAACAGGTCAGGTTTTATTGTATCAGCTACTTAATCCTGGTTAGAACCTTCAGGTCTAACAGACAAACTGACGACAGTCGGTGCAGAGATCATCAGTCTGCAGATATCGGTCATTTTGCAGCGGGCCGGGCTGCACACTGACTACAGGATGTCAGGCCCTGCTGTCACGGTGCCTGCTTTAAGTGAACTTACGGAACTTGGAAGTAGAATCGAGGGTGAATTTCCCCTCGACAGCGGCTGACGGAGCCGTGCAGTCCGTCTCGCTCACTTCGCTGCTCTCGCTGCCTGAATCCGAGTCCATGAACTTTGACCCTCCGGAGCTCCCAGTCCACACTTTACCCCGTCGAGTCGCCGGTTCTCCTCCCGGCACCGGTAGACAGACGGGCTGCGGGACCGCCGTTGCATCCGACAGCTGGCTACTCAGATACGTGCGGACTTTGCTGCTGCTGCTCGCACAATAGTTGTGGTTATGGTCGTCTTTTATGTTCACACCGTCATCTTCCATGGCCTCCATTTTCACAACCGATACTGGACGCTGAAACGTGGAGTCACTACAAAAACATTTCAGATAACAAATAAGGATAAAAACAGAAACTGTCAGGCGTCTTTGGTGGTGTCCATCTCGGTTTAGCTGTTGTTAACTGAATTTTTACGGCATGCCGTATCACAGGACAGCCGAGAAAAAACAGGGAAATGTAGTTCTACAGACTTTGGCTAAACAACGAATGTTCCTCGGCCTTATTTACGTAAACCGAATTCAGTCGGACAATTGACAGCTGTCTAAACACTAAATGTTGACGAACCCACGGGTAACAGGTTGATTAGCTTGATATTACAGTTAAATTAAGGGTAGAGACGCTACGCATGCGCATAGCGATAATATTCCACACTTTGTCTTAACAACTTAATCCCGTTAAATCCAGTCATATTGTGCTGTATTGTTATTATAGACACTTTCTCACACTATAATAAACTGTAAACTTTGTCGCCTCTCGTAGAAACCCTCTCAGTCTAGTTACACACTCTTTGAAAGCCCAGTAAACTGTAAGAGGAACTATCAGGGTGAGCGCTAGGTGGCGCACCACTCACGTCTGCAGCATCACATTGAGGCTGTTGACTTGAACACCTGGCTGAAATGTGTGTATCAAATAAGAGAAATAAGTGGTCAGTGTTGTTCATTGTTTTTTTTTACTGAGAACCCCAGGAGAGATAACTATAATGATGTAAAAAAAAGTCTTAAACCGTAAACAAAACATTACCTTGAACAGTATGTGAATAATGTTGATGTAGACATTATCCCTCACATTGGCTCAAATATGTCCACCAACACTTAATCTTTACAGGCAGCAGACTCCTCTGTATAATAAACAAACCGTTTTAACTTTATAATTCTATGAAAAGTGACATGGGCAACAACAACCGGTCTTAGATGGAAAAAAGTGCCATTTTTCAATGTGAACTCATTGAATATATCCCTAAGGCTTAATATTACAACTTAGTATAACTTTGTACAGAGAAAAAACTATCATCTACCCTTTGATGAGTATGTCTCACATCAGAGTATAAAAATAAGAGGCTTGACCATAAAAAGTAGCTGCCACATGTCAGAGGAACACTTTGTCAATAGTTATATTTTTTCCAAGATTGAAATGACAGGTTAAACATACAAAGCTTATGACAACATAGGAGCGTGTTGATCAAGTGTTCTTTGGTCTAAAATTAAAGAGTACTGTTCCTTATTTCTAGCATTAACCCTCATGAAAGGGCTGAGCTGAACTTTTTATATTGCAAGTTAGACAATGCGTTCAAGTAAACCATCTGAAGATTTATGTATGTGTCTGAAACTCATAGTACCCACTATTTAGCAGGCAGTAGGCTTACATATTTACATGTTTCCTTATGGTAACATGAAAGAACTCTAAACACATCATTAGACCACAGCTGACATCACACCATGGACTGAGACATTTGATGTCTGCTTGTAATGACAGCAATCGAGGAATTAAAGCTTAATCTAGTGTTGCATTTGTGGTGCGTCGCGGTGGATGAGGATGAGAGCATCAGCTACATTTCTGGAAACATGAATGAAAAATGAGATGAGCACATATGGGAAGAAACGCTAAAAAAAGAAAAAAAACTACTGCTTTCTATTTAGTAAGTAGTATACAGTATGACGTTTCAGACACAATGCATGTGACCAAAATGGGCACAGAAAAAAACAAAAAAACTTGCTTCATATTCACACAAAGTCGTCACGCAATTTCAACTTTATGAAAAATGATAGTAAGGTTGATGAGTGAAAAATATACGAAACATATATATATATAAAAAAGACAATTAGTGCTTTGTCGACTGGGTACTTTTACATTTAAAGGTGTGTGGTGCTCTGAGTCTTTTCAGAAGTATTGTCTGTCTGCACACTTGATGTGGCCTCGTTGGCTAAAGTGTGTTGTATTGTGTCTCTGAGGCATGTCTCTCCTTCCACTGCGAGTGTGGCGGCTTCCTCCGGCTCGCTGTCTTCTTCTCCCCCCTCCACGCTGCATTCAGACTCATCGCTGTCGCTCCCACAGGAGCTCGACGTCTCGTCTTCAGAGTCGGAGTAAACCTCGGCCCCATGGAAGACATAGTGATTTGGTGCTTGAAACAGGTACTGGCCTGCTGTGGGAAACAATACAAACAACTTACAGTGATGGAATCAATATCAGGAGAATCATTGTCTGTCTATGTGCTTGTGGTCATTCGGATTATCATGTATTCGCCTGCTATATGAGAGAAAAAACAATACTATTTAGGAAAGCATTAAAAGGGTTGGCAGGTTGGTCTAAAGCTTACTCTCAAGGCGTTTGCTGATTGGACTCCTGTTGATTCGACTCATCCAGCATCGTCTACGTAATTCAAGGTTGGAGGTTTGGCTCTTTACTTCAGCGGCCTCCTCTTTTGGTGTGTCTTCTGCAGATAACTCTGAAGGCTCAGCTGTTTCTTCACTGGGACACTGAGCATTTGGACAAGGCTCTGGAGGTGTAACATTATTACCAGCGGTCTCTGTGACATTCGGACTTTCCGTCTCTTCTGAAGGCTTAGATACTGAGTCTGTACTGTGCTGCTTCAGCTCCTCCTGAGCTGCATCGCTGGAAGCAGGCAAGGCCTCGCTTGGTGGCTGTTCTGGTAACCGAGGGGGTTTCTCTGTGATCTCAGTGAGTCTTACAGTATTGTAGCAGAGCTGCTCAAAGTCTCCACCCAACCGATGACAGAGCTCGTTGACTATGACATCACAGTCCCCTAGTAGCTCTACGTCAAAGTTAAGGTGAGGCAGCTGCTCCCTATTGATCAGGACCTGAGGCACTTCATGAGGAATGGAGTCTGGACGGGATGAGGAATAAAAGGTTAAGTACTGTGTGTTTGGATTTACTGCGAGCACAATAGAAACATATTGGTAAATGCATGAATCTTACAGAAAAAGAAAAAAAAGATACATACTTGGGATGAGGGCAACTGGTCGGACTTTAAGTGAAGAGCCAATGACAATCAAGAGGTCCACCTCATCTTTATCCTGCTTCATGGCTCTGTGGAACATTTCTGGAAGATTCTCTCCAAAGAAGACAATGTCAGGTTTCATGATTGCCAAGGGAATATCTGGACACCGTGGACAATGCGGGACAACCTGCAGAATGAATTTATGTTATTAGCATTTTAACAAATTATTGTGTTAAAGGAATATTTCAATAGGAGTTGCAGGTCTGTTATATCTGCAATACTAGGTACTCGAAGTAGGAAACTGTACTGTCGAACATTCACGGGTGTTGTAAAATCTTTGGGGAATATACTTCATTCTATTCTCTCTGCCATACAGTCTGTTTATGCTGAAGCTGAAAACCACACATCACATTTAAACATCACATTCTTTCTTGCCCCTGGTAGAATCTACTTTAGCAAATGTGTTTGGTGTTAAATACAAAGGATTTAAGATATCCTGCTGCTCATTTGAATGAAGGAGCACACTTTACAAGCATTATTTACAGTATGATAATGAGAATAGACAGACCCTTCCACTATAATTAATGTGACTCCACCACTATGAGCTCAAAATTGGCTGTAGAGTTAATGACACTGGTTGATGCTTTGAATCACAATGTTTTAACTGCAGCAACACTGATGATATTAATATAGATTTACAATACATTGTAGTCCTGTGAGTAACAATAGAAAGGCTTCCATGCTCCAAAGATTTGTGAGCTTGAAAAGTTGTCATGGAGGAAATGTGTACAATATATTGAATGACAAATTATATGAATCTGCTGTTTGTCTTTACTTGTTTATGTTGATTGCCACTCCTGGAACAGCTCTGTAATGCTCCAGTTTTGGAACCAGTGCTGACATGTGTATAGCACACAAGATTTGTGACATTCAATAACCAGGAAATCCTGAATGCTGTTGCTGTAGGACAACAAGTGCACTTTCATTTACATTGTTACTTAATACATCCAAACATGTATCTAACTAGGCCGCAGGAGCTATGGGGAATATTTCAATAACACTGCAGTGCAATATTCAACAGTGTGTGTAAATGTTTTATCTGTTTGTTATGCATAAATACCTGGTTGAAGATGTCTTCCCGTATAGCCTCACAATCCACTTTGTGTTTACAAACGAGACAGGATGCAGTTGCAAACGAACCTGAAATAAAAAGTTATTAATTAAAAGTAATAATATATATATTTTTTTTTATATATATATATATATATTTTTTTTTTTTATTGACCACCACAGACAGACCTACATAAAAAGAAGCAAGACCTATCTATTAGCTATATCACTTACCATGACACTGGATAATCCGCTGAACTCCAGCCACTTGTTCTAATGTATCAATGTTTTGTGTGTAATTGCGCAGCAGCTTCCCCTGCTTATCCAGCATAGATATAAACTTGTGACAGGGTGAGGGCTGGAACTGACCAGGGTAGATCTCCTGTAACAAAGAGGATGCATTCAACACTTCTGGACTAAAGCCAAAACTTCTATAATCATGCATATCACCCTTGTATTAGCTTCTCTGCACCCTTGATTTCGGAAACTTTAGAACAGTTTCTTGAATGTTAACATTTAAAGCCTGGATAAGCACGCAAACTGGATCTTTAATTTCCAATTGAAGGTGTATGTGATTGTACACCAGGCACCAGGATCTTAGTTTGAAATGATTACACCATCAATTCTGATATGCCCAAAAGCAAGTGGACACAGTGGACAAACCTTAGCAAACTTGAAAAAGGGTCTAGGGTCACGTCTGAAGTATTCAATGTCAAACATAGCTTGAGGGTCTGGAAGATCCGGGAAATCTACTGCAAGCCGAGCATAAATTCCATCTCTGGAGCGAAAGTCTGGTATTCCGCATGAAACTGACACCTACAAAGAAAAAAAAACATACACGCATTCTGACTTAATAACATGAACGTACAATGTACTCACTCAAACGAAAAGTAATTCAAACTGCACAATGGTAAATGGCTACATATTACTACTGAGAATGCATACCCCTGCGCCAGTCAGCACCAGGATCCTTTTGCTTTCATGGAGTAGTCTGACCACGTCTTCTAAGGTGTTGATATCCTTCCTCTTCTTTCTTTTTGGAGGTTCTGAGATGTTGATGATGATCTGCCACAATGTCATGTCATCCAAGTCCGGAGGGAGCACAGTCTCAGGCAGCAAATCCCTCAGAATGGTCCTCGGATCTGTCTCTCTTATGTGCTGTTGGATGAAGCTGTAGGACCCTGTCCGAGAACACAGCATCTCAGTATGACTCGTTGTCTAAAATGTACAGTGTATGCTGTGCCACTGCGTGCATTTATATTATAGTTTTAACAATTTTCTACTTGTTAAATAGAGGGAAGCAATAAAAGCTGCTGGATGCATGATTCTAGCTGAATGCTACTGAAATTCACCCAGCAATAGTTACCTATTTGTGGTTGAGGAGTCCAGTCGCTGGAGCTTGCATGTGAGGATCTGTCATCTTCTTCGTTGATGTGGTCCGGTGTGACAGCCAGACCGTTGGAGGGCAGATCGTCGTGTCCAAAAAAATCTGAGGACAGAAAAGTTTAAAAAAAAATGAACACATAAAACTAGAGATCAGTGGAGTCTGTCTCTCATAACTACAATCATCAGTAACAACCACTATCCATGACAACAACCTCAGTGTGGTAACGTTAAGTGAACGTTAGTTAGTGGGAAAGAAACTGGCAAACAAATGCTACGTTGCTATTAAAGTTTAATACCGTAAAGAAATGAGTTCAATCGTGAAACCCACACAAGCTGCTTGAATGACAGTTATCTCTTTCATTTTTAGCGAACTAAATAAAAATGAAAGTTGCCATTTCGAGAAGTACACACCTCTTAACACTCACGCATATTTACTGTGTTTAACATTCGCTAACGAACATTAACTTATTTTCTGTTACAAACTCGCCGGTTAAGTTGGTAAAACAAGCACTGCCCGCTCACTTTAAGTCCCGTAAATACACTGAGCATTGTTACATGTCCGCCTGTTTTCTTACCAGCAGCCTCCTCGGTTGTCCCGAATACAGCGCTGTCGTCTAGTTTCACAACTGGTTTGTGTGGCTCAGAGACCAGCAGTCCCAGTCCATTGTTGTCTCCGCCTAACGCTGCTGGGGCCTGCTCTACCGCCATCACCGGCTTTGCTTCCTTCTCCGCTGGCTGCGCACAATTCACCGCCGCCTCCAGACTCTCGGCGGCCCCAGCGACGCATGATATTTGCTTTACATTGGCGACTTTAACTCCGTGGTTAGTCAACGGACTGGTTTTCGACCTTTTCGCGGCAGGTTCTTCCATTTCGGAGGCGCCTGAAAAGGCCGTTCCGAGACTGCTCTCTCCGTCCGCCATCTTCAGCCCGCAGAGCCGCTGAGCAGATCCTTCCTCTCGGACAGCTGGCTCATTTGCATAAAGCACGTGACTCGTTCTCCGCCAGTAGTCACGGCTGGAACTTCCCCTTTTTACGTCGATGACATAAAACCATAACAAAATATTGATGCGTTCAAACGCTGTCAGATTAATTTTGAGCAAAGGTGAGCGCTCATTAATGACTGCAAACAGCTATGAATAAAATGTAGATGGCATTTTTTCCCGGTAAGAGAATGTAAACCATGTCAATGAACATCTTTTGTAACTTTTGTATAAATACGGTGACATTTGATTTATAACTTCAATTACACTCCTCATGCAAGTGTATTTTTTGTTTTAGCCACACATACCCGATAATAGTATAATCATTTTTTTTAAATACACGTTTATTATGTTTTCTAATTACGTAAAACTACCTTTGCATTTATGTTCATGCCCCTGCGAATGCTCGAAATTTCGAGCTGAGGGGGAGCTTCAGTTAAACACGTGAATGCAGCACACGTCATGTGGTGAAACAGGCAGAAAGGAGCGCTGACTTTTCTCCCCACAACTCAGGAGAGATCTCCCTTAACCAGCTGGCAGTTTTTTTTCCCATTAATTGTACAAAGGTAGCTGACAAAATAATAAAGTAAACTTTAAGAATATTATCAGTAAGTGACCCACAGCACCAACGACGGGGAGCCTGACTGCGACCGAACAGCTGTGATCCAGGATCGCGGATACTCAAGCTGCTCCGTTACAAGTAATCATAGACATTTCATACGCGATTTTTATGGAGGCTTTTTTGAACTGCAAACCAGAGGACCTGGAGGATTACTACGGGTTATTAGGATGTGATGAACTGTCGTCGGTAAGTTCTGGCCAGTGGATCTGAGGATCAGCCTATTTGCTGGGTGATATAATGGTTATCTAGATCTGTAAATCAAAACATATTGGTTTAAGAGCTCAGAAGTACAAGATAACATAAAATGCTGGATGTACGCTAACAAACAGCAACCTGTAAATTACCCCAACTAAAAGATGCATGGATTACTCCAGAGGTTAGTCTGAACCAGCAGAGACCTGTTGATGCTTCAGCTAAAGATGTCAGAGGGACTAGTCGTGCGTCATCCAGTGCCTGTAGGTTGTTACGGCATTTGTCCTTAATAATTTAGCCTTGAATATGTGCACATAGCTAAGTGTGATACACGCTCAGCAGAAACATTTACATTCATGTCATTACAAAGTCTGACAACAGCAACATTTGTTATCGGAATTAATTTAAAGGCCTCAAAATAAACGGATCAATACAATTTATTTCATCAAATAGACCAGGTTGAGGAAATCACTGGCTAATTTTCCCTTAGGTTTTGTATGGAAGTGTGGTATTGGATTTGGTTTGTGGACTGGTAGACAATGCATCTTACCACAGTGGATGAGTGGCTGACTTCTGAATTCAGAATATTAAGATTGGCAAACACACCTTATATTTATTCTTTTCTCATTAATATTTTTACTCTGCAGACTGAACAGATTCTCAACGAATACAAGATCCGAGCCTTGGCATGTCACCCAGACAAACACCTAGACAACCCAAGAGCAGGTACATTTGTGGGCCATTGCTGTGACACATGAGTATATTTAAAATGAATGTTCCAATTCTGACAAATATTTCATGAAATATTTTATCCAGAAGTGTGATTTGAGGTCAACTTTTTATTTAATGACCTTTTTAAATTATATTCTTGCCATTGTAATTCAGTTTTCTTACTTATCCCCCAAACAGTTAATGCCTCTTTCTGATGTCTTTACTTCAAAGCAAATTATGTTAATTGGAGAGCTTCTTACAAGTGTATGCAAAGTAGATGGAATTTATTTCTCCTAATACGGTAAGCATCATGCTCCATCGTAGACCCTGATCTTTTCTCTCTTTTTGACAGTGGAAGATTTCCAAAAACTGCAGGAAGCCAAAGAGGTTTTGTGCAATGAAACCAAAAGAAAAAACTATGACCTTTGGAAAAGAAGTGGAGTTACTATTTCATTTCATGACTGGCAAGGCTTGAACGACTCTGTAAAAACTGTATGTAATGTCTTTACTTTGTTACAGATTTTTCAAAATAGTGTAATCGGTACAATTTAGAAAGCCTGGTGATATATTCAGTCATCTGTTTGCAGTCAATGCACTGGGCTGTGAGAAATAAGAAGGAACCAATGCTGGAGGCATCAAAAGCAGAAATCCCTGTCACCTCCCAAGGAGAGGACCTTCATGCTGAGCAAGAAACACCTCGGATCGAATCACATGATGCCATGCCATCCTCAAGTAAGCAGAATGTTATCAAAGTAATGGAAAGTGTAGAGACCCAATTACAAAAATCGAACAAAAGAAAATCACCAATTAGGGTATAGAAATCCTGGTTTTTAACAGTGCCTCAAGCATCTTTGTGTTTGTAGCTTGAGGATTCAAGAATTTATTGGTTTTGCACAACTTCTATTCACATAGTGATGTTTTAGGGCTGTCTGACTGCAAGGTAAAGTGGTGAGAATGTACTCACTATAGCATACACTTAAATGGATATTGATTTTGGGTTTTTTTATATGGCTAAAACACATTTTTCTGTTTTCCCTGTCCAGAACAATGTTTTACTCTACTTCCAAACCGAGACTTACGTATGTCCGCATCTTCAAACTGGGCGTGCACTGACCACAGTCCACTGTATGCAAGAGTACCACATACAGCCTTCCTTCAAAAAAACCTGAACTATCCCTTTAAGGTCACAACAGAAACATAATATTCAGAGGAGCACTCTAGATGACTAGAGGAAGAACGTGGGCTGCTGAAGTGCATCTGTGCTTTGACATTAGTGCCATTGAATATTAAAAAAGGAGCACTGTGGTACTCATTAAAAAGGGCTGTGTGCCCACTCCCTTTTTTGTGTAGTGTTGTGTTGTGTTTTGCACTTTAAGGCAGCCGCCATAGTAGTCTGGAGTTTGAGAACTGAACAAAAAAGCATCTTTTCTGTTCAATACATAAGGCATACTGTATGTCACACATTTATTGTATTGAATGATCTTCAGCTTTTGCTCCAAACTGGCTTCTTTGAGTTTTTTTTTTTTTTTGCTGTAATTTAAACTCATCTAATTTCCAGCCTCAGTCCAGAGGGCCATTGGTGTACCTGCTGCTTTTCTGTTTTAGTTAACAGACACTAGGTGCACACATGACAATTTCACAATGCTGCATTTCCATAGTGTCAGGATATCACCTGTAACTCTTCATCTAACTAACTCACCATGCTCACATTGCTCACTGTATTCCATCAGCAGGTTTGAACTGTTTTTATCCCATTAATTGTTTATTATGTACCACCATAAGTATACACAGTATTAAATTCTATAACATTAACACTGACTTTTTATCATCATTGCTTAGGTGATTACTGCCACCGGCGTTTCCGTTGGGCTGCTGACTCACCATCTACTCTGCTGCAGAGGTTTAGAAATTATGAAATATAAATATATCAACAGTTTGATTTTTTTTAAATCATACTGTTCAGTGTCTTCTTGTTGTCCTTGTCAACTGTGGAGTCAATTCTTATGAATATGTCCTACCTATACCTCCTCTAAACTTGTTCTATAAACTGGATATTGTTAAATGTGTCTGCTGCAAGTGTGAAATACAGTTGCATATTAGATGATGTGTATAATTAATTTTGTTATAGGTCCTGCTCATTTGTTAATTCTGTTCACGACCACACAGTGGTGATATAAGCATACTTGATGCTGGAGTACCTTTAATGCTGTTGTGTCTTTTTGTGTTGCTGTCAAGTTTATAATGTTGGAAAAATAAAACAGAAACTTGTCATGAATATGTGTACTATTTATTGTTTTCAATGTCAATTCAGTTCAGTAATTTTAATTCAGTTTAATGGTGACATATAATTATACAAATAGAATCATGGGGAATCTATGAGGGAGACCAACAAGAAGAGAATTGCTTGCTAGTGACATGCCATCACATTTGAGCTCAGTGGGACCATCATTTATTTTTCAACAGAGCAATGACCCAAAACACACCTCCAGGTTATATAAGAGCTATTTGACCAAGGAGGAGAGTGATGGAGTGCTGCATCAGATGACCTGACTTCCACAACCACCTGACCTAATCCCTGCTGAGATGGTTTGAATTTAGTTGGACCGCAGAGGGAAGGAAAAGCAGCCAACAAGTATTCAGCACATATGGGAACTCCTTCAAGGCTGAAGCATTTCAGGTGACTGCCTCATGAAGCTAATTGAGAGAATGCCTAGAGTGTGCAAAGCTGTCATCGAAGCAAAAAGTGGCTGCTAAGAATCTAATCTCTAATCTCTAAGGCAGAGAAGCCTGCTTACTTAAGAAGAGGAGGAGGAACCTTTTGTTTTCAGAGTGATGAAAGCCTGATGAAGAGGAAAAGAAAACCTGATGACATAAATAATGTTTGTAATGATTGTAAAAATTGAATCCAACACAACAGCTTAATGGAAACTGCTGGAGTCTGTTCATTAAATCTGAAACACATTGCAGTGTACCAACTGCTATCACTCCTGTTTTACACGTCGTATTTCTACGTCATCTTCATTTATAACACTTGTAAAGTGGACAAAAAGCCATTTAATTTTTCATGGTGATCTACCACCATCTCTTATTTTTTCTTGCTACACTTGCCCTGTACCTTTTCCAAATGCAAGCTGCCCAGAGGCAAAACATAGAAGAGGTGGAAGAAATGGTCAGATGCTTCACTTGCGTAAATGTAATAGTGTAAAAAATACTGTTACAGGTTAAAGTCCTGCAGTATTACCAGAAAAATGTCCTTAAAATAACAAATGTACTGTGCAGTTTGTTGTAGTTGAATGAGTAATAATGCATCACACTTGATAAAAGGAATAATATCTCAAAGGCTCTGCACACAAACATTCTACTTTTGTTCTGTCCTCTGCAATGAAACCAGCAGCAGTTTGACGAGAACACCAGTATGATCACTTGCATTGAGTGCACTGCAACACTGCAGCTACAATTCTTCGCCGCTAGATGACGCTATGCGTTTTTGTGACGTCACGTTTTCACAGGCTGAATGGACCATGAGCGAGGGTTTTCCTCGCCGGGTGCGGTGGCGCGCGCCTGTAATCCAAGTTACCGGGAGGCTGAGGCTGGCGGATCGCTTGAGCTCAGGAGCTCTGAGCTGCAGCGGACTATGTCGATCGGGTGTCCGCACTAAGTTCGGTATCGATATGGTGCTCCTGGGGGAGCCCGGGACCACCAGGTCGTCTAAGGAGGGGTGCACCGGCCCAGGTCGGAAACGGAGCAGGTCAAAGCCCCCGTGCCGCTCAGTAGTGGGATCGCGCCTGTGAGTAGACGCTGTAGTGCAGCCTGAGTAATACAGCGGGACCCAGTCTTTTTACACTCTTTGTACTGTTCAACAAACAGCTGGGACAACACACGAGTAAACACAACACATCAGTGTGCCACACAGACCAACTTAAACATCTCCAGACAAACTGATGTCAGGTTTCTGAACTAGGGTGATATTTTTAAGACGACATTTCAAGCACAAGACCACAAACAGTTCACAGTTTTGAACTTCAGTATATAGAGAATATATGTGGTCAATACACGCTCCATTTATATCAAATAACATTTTGTTCATCTCCCAACAGACCAAAAGTTTCAGTACACTTGCTCATTAAGAATACAAGGATTCAGTTTATAAACACAGCTGAAAATATGAATCCCACAACAATTCAAAGGAACTCTGGGATTGTTATTTTGGGACTTAGTGGCTGGTTTTATTATAGATGTATGCCAAACAGAGGGAACCATACTGACCTCAGAACAGTTACTGTGATTAATTTCTTGTGCCATGTTCTGTTGTTAAACTGTGTTGCAATGAAAAAAAAATTATATTGACTGAAATCAGGTTTTATTAGTGAGGGAGCTTCAGGAAAATGAGTACTGACCAGCCTCCAACACTACAGCTGCTTTTTTTACGTCACCAAATGCTACTTGAGCGTGATGACGTCACGTTTTAAAAACTCAAACCCCCTATGCACGAGGACAGATGCTGCCGGGTGCGGTGGCGCGCGCCTGTAATCCAAGTTACCGGGAGGCTGAGGTTGGCGGATCGCTTGAGCTCAGGAGCTCTGAGCTGCAGCGGACTATGTCGATCGGGTGTCCGCACTAAGTTCGGTATCGATATGGTGCTCCTGGGGGAGCCCGGGACCACCAGGTCGTCTAAGGAGGGGTGCACCGGCCCAGGTCGGAAACGGAGCAGGTCAAAGCCCCCGTGCCGCTCAGTAGTGGGATCGCGCCTGTGAATAGACGCTGTAGTGCAGCCTGAGTAACACAGCGGGACCCAGTCTTTTTACACTCTTTGTACTGTTCAACAAACAGCTGGGACAACACACACGGTCAACAACAATCTCTGTCTATGTTCAACAGCTTCGTCACTGCACATTTCCTTTCTTGTTTGCTTGAGAAACCCTTACAATCCACCTATTCATTATAGTCATTTAACCAAAGCAAAGTAGAAATTATCTGCCAGGACTCTTGTTCCTCGCCTTGTTCCTCATCCTCTTTGTGCATCATGTGCAATATTCCTGTGCTACCACCTGGTTGTGAGTTGGATAAGGTGGCGGGGGAGAATGCTGGACAGACCTTTTGGTAAACCCAAACGTGTAGTGAAGTTGAATTGGGAACGTCTGGCAGAGGCCCCTGTCCACAATGTCAACACACACCTCTGGAAGAACTTTTCCTGCATTGCGCTCACGGAGTCAAAGCAACAGTGAACTTTTTTAGTCAGTGAATACAGCTTCTTTAATCCAATGTCAGCCTCAGCTGCAACCTAAATCACTTCTACTGACACAACCAACCTCTGCAAACCACCTAAGTACTCCATCCATCCTCCTGCCTCATCCACCAACAAACCTACCAACACCTACCAGCCTTCTCTAAAAACCTGCCGGCCACCTCCACCTGTAGATTGTGGCAACAAGCTATAGCCCAGCCCTCTACCTCCCAGCCTCTACAGCCTGTAGGATACCTCCGCCTGCAGCCGCCTGCAAAACCAGTGGCAGAAGGTTTGAAGACAACCAGCTGTAACCTGACCATCCACCTATCAGCCCCTGCCAGCAAACTGCAGGCCACCTCCACCTGCAGACTCTGCTCATCAGTCTGTCAGACTGTCACCTCACCACCTGCTGCTCATCATCCAGTCATCCCTGCTATATAAAAGACTGGTTCAACCTACAGTGTCCTTTTGTGGTAATTACACAACGGCCAACCTTGTGAAACTTGTCTGCTAATTTTGTGAATCCTGTTTAACCTTGCTTTCCCTGTGCTTCAGGAAATGCTGCCAGTCATTCCCCTGCCACATCCAGCTCAGTCTTATCTAAACACCTGCTGCTGAAGTTTTCTGCCACCACCAGCCTCACACTGTTCTGGATCTCCTCCATTCAAGATCTTATCCAGTCACCTTGCTCCTCAATTGAACTATTAAACTGGTTTGAATAAATCCTTTAAACTTATTCTAGTCTGCAGTTGTTGTTTGCAGTTTGGGTCTGCCACTGTTCATTATGACGATCTGTGTATATAGTATAGTACTTGAACAAAGCAAAGTAGAAATTAAATGCTGGGCCTCTTATTAATGCCTTGTCCATCATCCTTTCTGTGCAGCGTCTGCAGTTTTCCTGTGCTAGAATACATCCTCTGGTTTGCTGTGTGATATTGTGATTAAACACAGAAATTATTCTTTAACATAAATCATCTGAGGACACTGTATTGCAGAGGAACCTGCAGAGGAACACTTGTGGGGGACACTGGTGGGACCCCAAAGCATTTATTGTTTGAAATATATCTGAATATGTCCCTACATTAAGTCATATGAGACTCATAAAATGCTTTGCAGTCCCACTGTATCTATAGCATGTGGAATAAAATATATCTCACCATTCTAAACTAGATAGATAGTTTTATTTTCCATGATCATTCAGACACACATTAACATAAAAGACTGTTAATTATTACAGACATAAAAAACAGAACAACATGAAAATAGAGAGCCAATATGTTGTTACACTAAAATATAATATTAATATTAATGATAATAATAATAATAATAATAATAATAATAATGAAAGTACCACTACTACTACTATAATAATAATAATAATAATAATAATAATAATAATAATAATAAAGTGACTGTAAAAAGACGTTTGGACAAAATGGACGTGAAACATTCCATGGTTTCTATGGTTTGCTGTGGTTGCTATGTTTTGTCTCCAGGTGCATCATTTTAATAAGATCATAATTTCAACCCAAACAAGAACGATCGGTCACGAAAAGTTTTGTCTCCTATCACCCCGAGCATTTACTGAAACTTACCCCTTCAACTGCGAATATTTCCATCCACAGGACGATTAAAGACACAGAGAAAGTGAAGAAACCCACCCAGCTAACTTCCATCATGGAAAATGTGAGATTTGAACACTTTAAAAAGTTTTTTTGTGTTTTATATGGATTTTGCCGTGGCACTGTACCAGATGAATTGATCTATTCGTTTTAAAACAACTCATTTCTATATTTAAACATACATTTCGGAAAATGTGTGATATGAAAAGTATTTATTTTAATATTTGTTATCAAGTCATTATTTTCTGCGCATGTTTTGTCTATTGTTTAATTATAAAGGCGTTCATTTGCGTACATCTCCAGAACATTAATGTGAACATTGGTTATGTTGACATATCATATCGAGTGAAAGGTTTTTACGGGGGGAATTATTATTTCTCTCCTGATTCACCCGACTATTGATTGAAAAAATTAACTTTTCAACTGCGGATATTTTCATCCACACGACGATTTAAGTCACACAGAGAGTGAAGAAGCCAACCCAACAAACTTCCATCATCCATCATTTTAAAAGTCTGTGGTATTTTATATGGATTTTGCCGTCGGGTTGTACCAAATCAATTGATCTATTTTTAAAACAGGCCAAACATGCGCATAAAATAATGACTTGATGACAAACATTAAGATATTAAGGTATATATATATGTATTTTCTTACCACGAGTTTTCTGAAATGTATATTTAAATGTGCAAATGAAGCTTTACCTAACTAGAAATGCGTAAATTGCATACAGAACATAAACGTGAACATTGGATGAAAACATGTTGATATATCAAATGGAGTCAAAGGTTTTTACAGAGGGGATTTAGGATGTCTCTTTTTAAACTCTCTGTAAAGCAGAAAATACCTTCAACAGACATAAAAATGTTTTTAGGAATAAAACGTGAAATGAATCAGGCTGTGTATGAAATATGAACAAACCCCTCTGTAAAAAAACTTGAAAAAAAATAAGGTTTGGTGTATGTGAGTGTTACTAAAGTGAAGATTTCTGGCTCAAAATTTCTCAGTTTGAGAAAACAGCCTTTCAAATTTTAAAATGACACATATTTTACAAAACACTGCAGGTGAAGAGGGTCAGAAATATTAACAAATTGATATGAAACTTCCCCAGGTGGTTACATATATTATGTTAAAATATGCAAATGAGGCATTATCCCCAGCTAACTTTTGGTGCGTTTAAGAGAAATCTACAGACACAAATAGAGAGACTGTCATGAAATAAATACCTGAGAGTGTGTTTTTAGCATTGTCTTTACACTACTCTGCAGATTGTGGCAACAAGCTGTAGCCCGGGTGGTAGGTGGATGAACAATCTACAGCATGTTGCCACAATCTGCAGGTGGAAACGGCCTGCAGTTCGTTGGCAGAGGGCTGGGAGGTGGAGGGCTGGGCTACAGCTTGTTGCCACAATCTGCAGGTGGAGGTGGCCTGCAGGTTTTAGGTTGAAGCTGGGTGGTAGAGCGCTGAGCCACAGCTTGTTGCCACAATCTACAGTTGGAGTCCTCCTGCAGGTCATTGGCGAGGGTTGGGAGGTGGAGGGCTGGGCTACAGCTTGTTGCCATAATCTGCAGGTGGAGGTGGCCTGCAGGTCAATAGCAGAGGCTGGTAGGTGGAGGGTGATGCTTGGTGGTGGATGTTCAGGCTACAGCTTGTTGCCACAATCTGCAGGTGGAGGCATCCTGCAGGTTATTGGCAGGGGCTGGTAGGTGGAGGGCTGGGCTACATCTTGTTGCTATAATCTGCAGGTGGAGGCGGCCTGCAGGTTGTAGGCTGAAGCTGGTAGGTGAAGGGTCAGGCTGGGTGGTTGATGTTCTGGCTACAGCTTGTTGCCACAATCTGCAGGTGGATGTCGCCTGCAGGTCATGGGCAGAGGCTGGTAGGTGGAGAGCTGGTCTACAGCTTGTTGCCATAATCTGCAGGTGGAGGTGGACTGCAGATAATGGGCAGAGGCTTGGAGATGGAGAGCTGGGCTACAGCTTGTGCCAGAATCTGCAGGTGGAGGTGGCCTGCAGGTTAGTGGCAGAGGATTGTAGGTGGATGAACAAGCTACAGCTTGTTGCCATAATCTGCAGGTGGAGGCGGCCTGCAGGTCGTTGGCAGAGGGCTGGGAGGTGGAGGGCTGAGCTACAACTTGTTGCCATAATCTGCAGGTGGAGGTATCCTGCAGGTTGTTGACAGAGGCTGGGTGGTGGTGGAGGGCTGGGCTACAGCTTCTTGATATAATCTGCAGGTGGAGGTGGCCTGCAGGTTGTAGGCTGAAGATGGTAGGTGAAGGGTCAGGCTGGGTGGTGGATGTTCAGGCTACAGCTTGTTGCCACAATCTGCAGGTGGAGATGGCCATGGGCAAAGGCTGGTAGGTGGAGGATCGTGGCAACAAGCTGTAGCCTGAACATCCACCACTAAGCATGACCCTCCACCTAACAGCCTGTGCTAATGACCTGTAG
Organism: Argyrosomus regius; assembly: GCA_946959425.1. NCBI lineage: Eukaryota > Metazoa > Chordata > Actinopteri > Sciaenidae > Argyrosomus > Argyrosomus regius. The sequence continues at coordinate 20,823,756 of OX336894.1, forward strand.
GCCACCACCACCTGCAGATAATTGCAACAAGCTGTAGCCCAGCCCTCCACCTCCCAACCCTGGCCAACGACCTGTAAGAGGACTCCACCTGTAGATTGTGGCAACAAGTTGTAGCCTAGCCCTCCACCTCCTAGCCTCTGCCCATCATCTGCAAGCCACTTCCACCTGCAGAATATGGCAGCAAGCTGTAGCCCAACCCTCCACCTGCCAGCCTCTACCTGTGACCTGCAGGCGACCTCCACCTGTAGATTGTAGCAACAAGGCCTACAGCTATGGGCTACAGCTTGTTGCCACAATCTACAGGTGGCATGCAGGTTGTCGGCTGAAGCTGGTAGGTGGAGGGTTGGGCTACAGCTTGTTGCCACAATCTGCAGGTGGAGGTGGCCTGCAGGTCATGGGCATGGGCTGGTAGGTGGAGGCTGCCTCCACCTGCAGATTGTGGAACAAACTGTAGCGTAGACGTCCACCTACCAGCTTCAGCCTACAACCAGCAGGATGCCTCCACCTGCAGATTGTGGCAAGAAGCTGTAGCCCAGCCCTCCACCTCCTAACCTCTGCCCATCATCTGCAGGCCACTTCTACCTGCAGAATATGGCAACAAGCTGTAGCCCAACCTTCCACCTACCAGCCTCTACCTGTGACCTGCAGGCCACCTCCACCTGCAGATTGTGGTAGATGGATGTTCAAGCTTCAGCTGGTTGCCGCTGTTGGCCACGGTGGAGGGCTGGGCTACAACTTGTTGCCACAATCTACAGGTGGAGGTGGCCTGCAGGTCATGGGCAGAGGCTGGTAGGTGGAGGCTGCCTCCACCTGCTGATTGTGGCAATAAGCTGTAGCCTAGCCCTCCACCTACCAGCTTCAGCCTACAACCTGCAGGCCGCCTCCACCTGCAGGTTATGGCAACAAGCTGTGGCCCAGCCCTCCACCCAGCCTCTGCCAACAACCTGCAGGCCACCTCCACCTGCAGATTGTGGTAGGTGGATGTTCAAGCTACAGCTGGTTGCCACAGTCGGCCACGGTGGAGGGCTGGGCTAAAGCTTGTTGCCACAAACTGCAGGTGGAGTTGCCTTGCAGATGATGGGCAGAGGCTAGGAAATGGAGGCCTGGGCTACAGCTTGTTGCCACAATCTGCAGGTGGAGGTGGCCTGCAGGTAATGGGCAGAGGCTGGTAGGTGGAGGGCTGGTCTACAGCTTGTTGACACAATCTGCAGGTGGGGTTGTCCTGCAGATGATGGGCATAGGCGAGGAAACGGAGGGCTGGGCTACAGTTTGTTGCCACAATCTGCAGGTGGAGGTGGCCTGCAGGTCATGGACAGAGGGTAGTAGGTAGAGGATTGTGGCAACAAGCTGTAGCCTAGCCCTCCACCTCCCAGGTTCAGCCTACAACCTACAGGCTGCCTCCACCTGCAGGTTATGGCAACAAGCTGTGGCCCAGCCCTCCACCACCCAGCCTCTGTCAACAACCTGCCGGATGCCTCCACCTGCAGATTGTGGCAACAAGCTGTAGCCCAACCCTCCACCTACCAGCCTCTGCCCATGACCTGCAGGCCGCCGCCACCTGCAGGTTATGGTAAGAAGCTGCAGCCCAGCCCTCCACCTCCTAGCCTCTGCCCATCATCTGCAGGCCACTTCTACCTGAAGAATATGGCAACAAGCTGCAGCCCATCCCTCCACCTACCAGCCTCTACCTGTGACCCGCAGGTCACCTCCACCTGCAGATTGTGGCAACCAGCTGTATCTTGAACATCCACCTACCACCCTCTTCCAATGACCTGTAGGAGACATCCACCTGTAGATTATGGAAACAAGCTGTTTTTCAGCCCTCCACCTACCAGCCTGTGCCAAAGACCTGTAGACCATCTCCACCTGCAGACTGTGACAACAAGCTGCAGCCTGAACATCCACCACCCATCCTGATCCTTCACCTACCAGCTTCAACCTACAACCTGCAGGCCACTTCCACCTGCAGATTATGGCAACAAGTCGTAGGTCAGCCCTCCACCTCCTAGCCTCTACCCATCGTTTGCAGGCCACTTCCACCTGCAGAATATGTCAACAAGTTGTAGCCCAACCCTCCACCTACCAGCCTCTACCTGTGACCTGCAGGCGACCTCCACCTGCAGATTGTGGCAACAAGGCCACAATCAGGCCACAGTTGTGGGCTACAGCTTGTTGCCACAATCTGCAGGTGGAGGTGGCCTGCAGGTCATGGGCAGAGGCTGGTAGGTGGAGGCTGCCTCCACCTGCAGATTGTGGCAACAAGCTGCAGCCTAGCCCTCCACCTACCAGCTTCAGCCTACAACCTGCAGGCCGCCTCCACCTGCAGGTTATGGCAACAAGCTGTGGCCCAGCCCTCCACCTCCTAGCCTCTGCCAATCATCTGGAGGCCACTTCTACCTGCAGAATATGGCAACAAGTTGTAGCCCAACTCTCCACCTACCAGCCTCTACCTGTGACCTGCAGGCCATCTCCACCTGCAGATTGTGGTAGGTGGATGTTCAAGCTACAGCTGGTTGCCACAGTTGGCCACGGTAGAGGGCTGGGCTACAGCTTGTTGCCACAATCTGCAGGTGGAGGTGGCCTCCAGGTCATGGGCAGAGGCTCGTAGGTGGAGGGTTGGGCTACAGCTTTTTGCACAATCTGCCGGTGGAGGTGGCCTGCAGGTCATGGGCAGAGGCTGGTAGGTGGAGGATTGTGGCAACAAGTTGTATCCTAGCCCTCCACCTCCCAGCTTCAGTCTACAACCTGCAGGCCGCCTCCACCTGTCTGCAGGCGGCCTGCAGATGGTGGGCAGAGGCTAGGAAATGGAGGGCTGGGCTACAGCTTGTTGCCATAATCTGCAGGTGGAGGAAACCTCCACCTACCAGCCTGTGCTCATGACCTGCAGGCCACCTCCACCTGCAGATTGTGCCAACCAGCTGTAGCCTAGCCCTCCACCTACCAGCTTCAGCCTGCAACCTGCAGGCCGAGTCCACCTGCAGGTTATGGCAACAAGCTGTGGCCCAGCCCTCCACCTGTGACCTGCAGGCGACCTCCACCTGCAGATTGTGGCAACAAGGCCACAATCAGGCCACAGTTGTGGGCTACAGCTTGTTGCCACAATCTGCAGGCGGCCTGCAGGTTGTAGGCTGAAGCTGGTAGGTGGAGGGTTGGGCTACAGCTTGTTGCCACAATCTGCAGGTGGACGTGGCCTGCAGGTCATGGGCCGAGGCTGGTAGGTGGAGACTGCCTCCACCTGCAGGTTATGGCAACAAGCTGTGGCCCAGCCCTCCACCACACAGCCTCTGCCAACAACCTGCAGGAAGCCTCCACCTGCAGATTGTGGCAACAAGCTGTAGCCCAGCCCTCCACCTCCTAGCCTCTGCCAATCATCTGCAGGCCACTTCTACCTGCAGAATATGGCAACAAGTTGTAGCCCAACCCTCCACCTGCCAGCCTCTACCTGTGACCTGCAGGCCACCTCCACCTGCAGATTGTGGTAGGTGGATGTTCAAGCTACAGCTGGTTGCCACAGTTGGCCACGGTGGAGGGCTGGGCTACAGCTTGTTGCCACAATCTGCAGGTGCAGTTGCCCTGCATATGGTGGGCAGAGGCTAGGAAATGGAGGGCTGTGCTACAGCTTGTTGCCATAATCCGCAGGTGGAGGTGGCCTGCAGGTCATGGGCCGAGGCTGGTAGATGGAGACTGCCTCCACCTGCAGATTGTGGCAACAAGCTGTAGCCTAGCCCTCCACCTACCAGGTTCAGCCTACAACCTGCAGGCCGCCTCCACCTGCAGGTTATGGCAACAACCTGTGGCCCAGCCCTCCACCACCCAGCCTCTGCCAACAACCTGCAGGATGCCTCCACCTGCAGATTGTGGCAACAAGCTGTAGCCCAGCCCTCCATCTCCTAACCTCTGCCCATCATCTGCAGGCCACTTCTTCCTGCAGAATATGGCAACAAGTTGTAGCCCAACACTCCACCTACCAGGTTGTTGGCAGAGGCTAGGTGGTGGAGGGCTGGGCCACAGGTTGTTGTCACAATCTGCAGGTGGAGCTGCCCTGCAGATGATGGGCAGAGGCTAGGAAATGGAGGGCTGGGCTACAGCTTGTTGCCACAACCTGCAGGTGGAGGCAGCCTCCACTTACCAGCCTCTGCCCATGACCTGCAGGCCACCTCCACCTGCAGATTGTGGCAACAAGCTGTAGCCCAACCCTTCACCTACCAGCTTCAGCCCATGATCTGCAGGACACCTCCACCTGCAGACCTGTAGCCTAGCCCTCCACCTACCAGCTTCAGCCTAAAACCTGCAGGCCGGCTCCACTTGCAGGTTATGGCAACAAGCTGTGGCCCAGCCCTCCACCTCCTAGACTCTGCCCATCATCTGCAGGCTGTTATGGAATTTTCTATCCTTAGGTTACACAAGGTCACGTGTGGGCCTTGAGGCCCTCGGCAGTACTAATTGTTTGGCTTTGACTGGGAGCAGTAGGTGCCAGTCTATCTCAACACTGTGGTGGCCAGGGTCGAAGAGACCTATTGCTACCTTCCTCGACATAATAGATCGCTGGCCGCTGACGTAAACAGACATCTGTGTCTCCAGACTAGAATATGTTGACGATAACACCGTTCTTGGTAAAAACATTCTCTTTGTCTCATTTGGGGCGTATAGTATTTGTGGAGTTATCTTGAGGTTTAAAGTCTATCCACCAGCACGAGTTCGGCAGAATGTGAAACCCGCTCAGGCACTTCTGATGTACTTTGAGAGTGTCTCTAATTCTCCTTGGCCAAGCGTCAATAAATACTACAGCATAAGACATCAGAGGCTCCTGAACACTTTCTTCCCTCCTGACCTCACCATTGACCTTTGACTTCAGCAATTTCTCCACAACACAGGCCACTTCCACCTGTAGAATATGGCAACAAGCTGTAGCCCAGCTCTCTACCTCCTAGCCTCTGCCCTTGATCTACAAGCTGTTTCCTGACCCTCTACCTACCAACCTCTGCCAATGACCTCCAGGCCACCTCCACCCGTAGATTCTGGCAACAAGCTGTAGCCCAGCCCTCCACCTACCAGCCTCTGCCTATAACCTGCAGGCCACCTCCACCTGCAGATTGTGGCAACCAGCTTTAGCCCAGCCCTCCATCTACCAGCTTCAGCCTACAACCTGCAGGCCGCCTCCACCTGCAGACTGTGGCAACCAGTTGTAGCTTGAATATCCACCTACCACCCTCTTCCAATGACCCGCAGGACACTTCCACCTGCAGATTGTGGCAACAAGCTGTAGCCCAACCTTCCACGTACCAGCTTCAGCCTACAACCTGCACGCCTCCTCCACCTGCTGATTGTGGCAACAAGCTGTAGCCCAGCCCTGCACCTACCAGCCTCTGTCCATGACCTGCAGGCAACCTCCACCTGTAGGTTACGGCAACAAGCTGTGACCCAGCCCTCCACCACCCAGCCTCTGCCAACAAACTTCAGGATGCCTCCACCTGCAGCTTGTGGCAAAAAGCTGTAGCCCAGCCCTACACCAACCAGCTTCAGCCTACAATTTGCAGGCCGCCTCCACTTGCAGATTATGGCAACAAGCTGTAGCCCAGCCCTCCACCTACGAGTCTCTGCCAACAACCTGCAGGATGCCTCCACCTGCAGATTGTTGCAAGAAGCTGTAGCCCAGCCCTACACCTACCACCCTCTGCCAATCACCTGCCGGCCACCTCCACCTGCAGAATGTGGCCATCACCTGCAGCCTTAACCTCAACCTAGCAACTTCTGCCATTAACTTGCAAATCACCTCCGCCTGTAGAAAGTTGCAGTCCAAAGCTGCACCTACCAAATCAATTCAATTTTATTTATCTCGTGGCAAAACATAACAAAAGTCATCTCATGACACTTTCTATATAGAGCAGGTCTCGACCAAACTCTTTATAAAATAATTCACAGAGACCCAACAATGCCACCAGGAGCAAGCAGTTGGCCAGGAAAAACTTCCTTTGAATAGTAACAACAGAGATAGCAATAGAGAGACAGAAAGAGACAGTAGCAACAAAACAACAACTGTAACCATGAACTTTAATGGAGATATGACTAACGGCAGCAATAATGATAATAATAATAGTCTATATTGTGGACATCATACAGGACCACAGCAGCAGGCTCAATCAGTTCCCAATGTGGCAGAATGTTGCAGTCAAAAGCTCCACCTACAGCCTCTGCAAACTACTTGCACTGGCAGCGACCTGTAGCCCGGCCCTCCACCTACCAGCCCCAGCCTAAAACATGCAGGCCGCCTCCACTTGCAGATTCTGGCATCCAAAGGAGGCCAGGTCATGGTTGGGCTGAATGTCTCTGGAATAGGCTAACGAGAGCCTGATCATCCATCTACCAGCCTCTGTCAACAACCTGCAGGTCGCCTCCACCTGCAAAGTCTGGCAGCCAGCTGTAGCCTGACCATCCACCTACCAACCCCTGCCAACAGCCTGCAGCCGCCTCCCTCTCACCTAACTGTCACCTCACCACCTGCTGCTCATCATCCAGTCATCCCTGCTATATAAAAGACTGGTTCAACCTACAGTGTCCTTTTGTAGTAATTACACAACGGCCAACCTTGTGAATCCTGTTTAACCTTGCTTTCCCTGTGCTTCAGGAAACGCTGCCAGTCATTCCCCTGCCACATCCAGCTCAGTCTTATCTAAACACCTGCTGCTGAAGTTTTCTGCCACCACCAGCCTCACACTGTTCTGGATCTCCTCCATTCAAGATCTTATCCAGTCACCTTGCTCCTCAATTGAACTATTAAACTGGTTTGAATAAATCCTTTAAACCTATTCTAGTCTGCAGTTGTTGTTTGCAGTTTGGGTCTACCACTGTTCATTACAACGACCTGTGTATATAGTATAGTACTTTAACAAAGCAAAGTAGAAATTAGCTGCTGGGCCTCTTATTAATGCCTTGTCCATCATCCTTTATGTGCTTCATCTGCAGTTTTCCTGTGCTAGAATACATTCTTAGGTTTGCTGTGTGATATTGTGATAAAACACAAAAAATATTCTTTAACATAAATCATCTGAGGACACTGTAAATATCAGTTTAAAACTAGACTTTTCACATAAGAACCCTGACAAGACAGGTCTTCAGGAGCAGGAAAAACAGGACCCATGTGGAGGCCTTCATCATGTTTGTTGATGTTGTGCTTAAGCACAATACAAATGCCAAAAAGTAAAGTAATCTAATCCAAGAGTTGAAGCTTGGAGGTGAAAGCTGCTTCTGAAACTCTGCTTAAAAGCTTCAAGTACACTGAGGTGGAAATCTAAACTAAATAATGGAATAACTTGTATTTTGTCTCTATATTCTCTGACAAGAGATAATAAAATTGCACTAATTTTAATTGATTTGATCAAATTGACTCAAAACATAATGATTTTTTTCAACACATGAGATTTAGAAAATCACAGAGATGTGAGTTGTACCACCTTAACCAGGCTGAAACAAACAGCAGAGTGAGAAGGTGTTCATAGAGCAGGTCTTTTAAAGAATACATTCATTTTCAGGGTATTGGTGTGAAAAGGAAATAAAAATATATCTTCAAATAAACTAGAAATAAAAAAAAAAGTATAAAATGTTGGAGAAAACACCCCAATGTGCCAGACAGACCAATAAACATCTCCACACAAACTCATTTCAAGTTTCTGGAGCATGATGATATTTTTAAAACATCAAAATTTTCTTAGCAGCCACCATTTCTAGTTGCAAAGCATCCTGCATATTGTATGGCTGTTCAAAAGTCTCTGCAGAGCATCCAAAGATGACCAGGTCGTGGTTGGGCTGGATGTCTCTGGAATAGGCGAACGAGAGCCACTCAAATATTGCAGTCCAAAAGCTATGTAATGTAGGTCAGAACCAGAACAGATGCGCTTATGAACCTTCTGCAGAGGAACACTTGTCACACACAGGGGACACTGATGTGAAGATGCAGTTTAATTTTGTTTTGGGGTAATGTAATCTATGCATCAGCTTGTATTGAATTAGCCTGTAGCGTCTGTTAATGGAACAGCGATGAACCTGGGACATTGTCTCTTCCCAGAACTCGGATATCTTTGAATTCAGGTCACTGGCTCAGCTATCCCTAATGAACCCTAGTAGTAAAGCAGTGCACAAATTTTGATAGCAGCTGTAGTAAGGTAAACTCAAAAAGTGGGCAATTTTCACTTAAAGATATCTAAAAAAGATTGAACTTAGTTCTTACTTGAGTAAAGGATGCAAATTGGCCATCAATGTAGAGATCTAAAGATGTTTTCATACCCCCCATAAATGATTTTGATGAATTGGATTATGTATAGAAACACCAGGAGCCTGGCAAACGTCATTTATATGCTTTAGTATTCGCAAAGAATTGTTTATGGTAAAATTTTGTTGAAGTGACTTGTCTATCAGGGCAGGACCAGAAAGCAAAATGGCAAGAAGTGAAGAATTTTTTTGCAGCAGAAGCTTCTTAAAAAAAGATGTGTTCAAGTACACAGGCAGATTTTGAAAGAGATATTTTATTCGCATTTACCTGTCCAATCACAGATAAGGCAGTGTCCTCCAGGACTCGATATTCGCCCTGAGTTTTTGTAATACTTCTTTGAAGTTAAATCTGAAAAAGATGATTTGGGTTCTTGGTTCAGTTTCAATCCCAGATAAGAAAAACAAACCTCCACCTCTCTAAAAGGCAACTTTCTCAGGAAGTCCTCACTAAATTCATCCACTAAAGGCACAAATGCGCTATTTCGCCAATTAACTGTATAACCAGAGGTATTCCCAAAGGAATTTATATAATCTAATAGGATGGGATTAGAGACTAGCATTAAATTATTTCTGATGTGAACAAATTTTGTACGAATGCCCACCCCTCTGATGACATCACGTTTTTAAAAACTCAAACCCTCTATCTGTTTTCAAGAGTTTAATTTTACTTAGCTCACAGCTTTTTAAAAGACAGTGATGAAAAATAATTTTTATTGAGTGAAATCAGATTTTATCAGTGAGGGAGCTTCAGGAAAATGAGTACTGACCAGCCTCCAACACTACAGCTGCTTTTTTTTTTTTACGTCACCAAATGCTACCTGAGCGTGATGACGTCACGCTTTAAAAACTCAAACCCCCTATGCACGAGGACAGATTCTGCCGGGTGCGGTGGCGCGCGCCTGTAATCCAAGTTACCGGGAGGCTGAGGCTGGCGGATCGCTTGAGCTCAGGAGCTCTGAGCTGCAGCGGACTATGTCGATCGGATGTCCGCACTAAGTTCGGTATCGATATGGTGCTCCTGGGGGAGCCCGGGACCACCAGGTCGTCTAAGGAGGGGTGCACCGGCCCAGGTCGGAAACGGAGCAGGTCAAAGCCCCCGTGCCGCTCAGTAGTGGGATCGCGCCTGTGAATAGACGCTGTAGTGCAGCCTGAGTAATACAGCGGGACCCAGTCTTTTTACACTCTTTGTACAGAACAACAAACAGCTGGGACAACACACACAAGCTCTGTCTATGTTCAACAGCTTCATCACTGCACATTTTTTTTCTTGTTTCCATGAAAAACCTCCAAAAACCAGCTGTGTGTGTTTGTCCCACAGCGCCTCCACCTGGAGGAGAGGAGCAATGAGCATCAACCTAACCCAGTCAGTGAAGGAACTAGATCCAGACAAACATTTAAGACTACCTGGTTGTTGTTAATCATCTTCTACCTTGTGTGTTTTGTCTTGGCGCGCCCTCAGTTGGTGGAAGACTGCTACAACAACCTGGAGGAGTACTGCTTCTCCAATTATAGGAACCATAACTGTCAAGAGTGAATATGAGCCTTCCTGACGGATTTGGCCTGGCGTCAAATCAGTTATTAACACAAACATACATGTATACAGAGTGTCCACTGTGCTTCATTTCTCTCACATAAATACAGTTTATTTCACCTTTTCATGTTGTATAAAGAACATGTAGTCATGGTCAGGAAAAGTTTACTGCAGGGCTCCTGCAGCTCCTGACCTCTCTGCATGTTTATGTGCCTGCTGCCTTCATGTTTCATCATGGAACTATAAAATAACAATAAAGCTCATACAACTGGATTTTGACTCAGGGCCTCTCTAAAAAACAACGAGGACCACAGTATTAACACAGGGCCCACTCAGGTGGATGGTCCCGGATCAGTTGACTCACCCTCACATGCACAACAAATGACACTTTAAATTACAGAAGCGATTGCTGCCATGCCAGACAAAAGAAACTGATCAGTTTTCACATTAAAGCGTGACAAGTTTCACATTAAACACAACAGGTAGATTATCAGAGTTTAGTCCATTAATCCACCTGAATAGTTCCAGTTTCAGAGACATTTCAGGCTCACTGTGGAGGGTTTGCCCGATCTGAGCGCCTCTTTTCCTTCCCTTTCTTATTTGAACTCTGATCTCTCTGGTGGCTTCGGTTACTTGTGACTGACCTGTATACTTGCATTTATTTGTATTTATCACATTAAAGCTTACAACTTAGACAACTTAGAAATCCCCCCCCCCCCCCGTGTGTTTCCATTTGTTCTCCTTTACTTTCCCTAAAAGATTTATATTATATAAGATTTAGACAGTCTGACTATATTTTCGCAGGCACAATCACTGTTCAGGGACCACCTTGTGCTGCCAGGTAGTACAATCCAGGGTCATCAAGTTTCCATAAAAGATCAACATGAGAAAAGTAAACCAACTAAATATAATTTTCACAGTAATCTCATCAACATATTTCAAATCATAGAGAAGTACAATATCATGCAGAGTACACAGTGTGTGGCAGATAGGAGACATGATGGAAAAAGCCTAATAACTATCACCACAAGATGGCAGTAGTCAAACAACAAAGACGCAACCTGACAAAAAGCACTTCCTGTGCCAGAGGTTTGCGCTTCCTCTTCCACCATGCACATGTGGTAAACAAGCGTATGTATCTCTGGGAGTGCAAGCATGGACTTTTCAGAGAAGTGGAGTAATGTGCCCGAAGCTCCGAGTCTGAAGAACCTGACAGAGGGAAGCTTTGGCGCCCTGAAGGAGACTCAACATGCCGCTGTTCAGGATCTGACTAAAGCTCACATCGAGTCCTTTGACCACGCTGTCACTGAGGGGCTCAGCCGGGTGGTGCAGGTCAGTTCAACTTTCTCTGAACAAAGTTAGAAACCATCGTACACATTACTGATTTAAGATTTCCTAAGAATGTGTGTCAGTGGAGCATGAAATAATAAATCAAAACTTCAGCTGCTTGTCTGTAAAGATGTCTTCAGTTGAAGGTAAGTCAAATACAAGTCAGCATTGTAAAGCGTGCAGTGAAGGAAGCAACTGTTTTTAGCCTTATTTGCTAACCTAATTATCTAATAGTGTCTATTTGTGACTTATGTTTTGAAAGCTTATGCATAATAACCACTTAGGACACCTTGTAGTTATCAATAATTCTCTAAAACCCAACTTCCATGTACATTTTATGTACTTATACTTGCTTAGGGTCACCTGCAGTCAGTACTTTATCTGCCAAGTGTTTCTGGTTCTTAAAGTGTCTCATGTTTGTGGTGTGACATGTCTCCTTCAGTCCATCCCTCCGTTGGAGTTCACATTCAGAAAAGACAGGATCAGCCTTGCGTTTGTCGACGCCACCATCTACAGCCCGGTGGTCGCCAAAGGGAGCATTAGCAGGGAGATGAAGGTGTTTCCAGCAGAGTGCAGAGGAAGAAGATGTTCATACAAAGGAAAACTGGTGGTGAGTCTCCAAATTGTGCTAACCTAAAGGATTATATGGAGGATCTAAACTGAATGTGAGAGTCATGATGACACTTTCGGTCTGCTCTTTTAACTGCTTGTTTTGTGTCATCTCAGGCAGACGTCACCTGGTCAGTCAATGGTGTTCCCAAAGGCACAATCAAGCAGTCCTTGGGTCAGCTGCCAATCATGGTGAAGTCCAAGCTGTGTAACCTGTATGGCATGTCCCCCAAAGAGCTCGTAGAACATCATGAAGAAGCAGAGGTAATGCACATGTTCCTCACATGTGACATGAACATAAATGAATTGGAGGCGAGCATATGTATTAATTAAGTGCAAACTTTAACATTAACAGGAGATGGGAGGTTATTTCATCGTGAATGGAATTGAGAAGGTCATTCGTATGCTGATCATGCCAAGGAGGAACTATCCTATTGCCATGTCCAGACCAAAGTGGAGGAGCAGAGGGCAGGGATACACTCAGTATGGTAAATATAACCTTTTAGATGCTGTGCAAAAACACAGTGGAAGTGTAAAAAGGCTCTCGGTACAACAATTACATCTGCATGTCTTTTCAAATCGGTGTCTTCTTCTTTTTCTTCTCACAGGTATTTCCATGCGTTGCGTGAAGGACGAGCACTCCGCCATCAACATGAATCTACATTATCTGGAAAACGGGACTGTGATGCTGAACTTCGTCTACCAAAAAGAGCTCTTCTTCCTCCCACTAGGCTTTGCACTCAAGGTAGTAATCAGGTTTTACTGTATATTACTGTTTTGTTAGCATGTCTCCTGTTAATACAGCTCATTGTCTCTGTGCTGTCCTCCAGGCCCTGGTGGACTTCACAGACTTCCAGATCTACCAGGAACTGATCAAAGGCCGTGAGGACAACTCCTTCTACAAGAGCTGTGCATCAGAGATGCTGCGCATTGTCATGGAGGAGGGCTGCACCACCCGCAGCAAGGTGCTCAATTACCTCGGAGAGCGCTTCAGGGTTAAGCTGAACCTTCCTGAGTGGTACACAAACCAGCAATGTGCCAACTTCCTGCTAGAGTAAGTTATTATGACAGATATTTTGAAAACCAACATCCTGACAAGAACGATACAGTGTGTGTTCTGTATTTGGTGTATTTAGTAACAATGAGTTGTGCTCTCTTTCCGACCAGCCAGTGCATCTGTATCCACCTGAAGTCAGACGTGGAGAAGTTCTACCTGCTGTGTCTGATGACCAGGAAGCTGTTCACCTACGCAAAGCAGGAATGCATGGAGGAAAACCCGGACAGCATCATGTGTCAGGAAGTGCTCACACCTGGTCAGCTCTACCTCATGTTTCTGAAGGTGAGGTCATGAAGTGTAACGATACATTCCTGTTTAAACAGCAGAAATGTACTGGTAGTACACTAAAGGAAAGCATGTTTTTTTTTTTTCTTAGAAATCATAAGTTGGATTTAACCCCTTCAATATTCCCAACAGGAGAAACTTACTGGCTGGTTGGTGTCTGTGAAGCTGTTATTTGAAAAGAAATGCTACAGACTGAGCACTGAAAACATAATGAAGATATTTAACCTGGGCAGTGACCTGACCAGACCCTTTGAATATCTGCTGGCCACTGGGAACCTCAGCTCCAAGTCAGGTATGAGTCGAGTATGAATACACGTTATGTCATAAATATGTTGTTCATCTGCTAAATATTGTTCCCTCCTCTATCCACAGGTCTTGGCATGCTGCAGAACACAGGCCTGTGTGTGGTAGCTGACAAGCTCAACTTCATCCGGTACCTGTCCCACTTCCGCTGTGTGCACAGAGGGGCAGCATTCGCCAAGATGAGGACCACATCTGTTCGTAAGCTGCTACCCGAGTCCTGGGGATTCCTGTGTCCCGTGCACACTCCTGATGGAGAGCCTTGTGGCCTCATGAATCACATGACAGCCAGCTGTGAGATCGTGGCGCAGTCTTTGCCCACCGCATCTCTTCCTGCTCTGCTCTGCTCTCTTGGTGAGTGAGAATACATTATGGATCAAATGGGATTCTTGTCCTTAAACATTTTCTGACACAAATTGCATAGTACAAATCTTTTTCTGTCTCTGGTGCCTAAGGTGTGACTCCAGTGGATGGCTCCCCTGGCCAAGCTTTTTCAGACTGCTACCCTGTGGTGATTGATGGGGCTGTCGTAGGCTGGGTGGAGGCTGAATTAGCCCCAGTTGTGGCTGACTCACTGCGCAGGTTTAAGGTATGTCAACTGTATAGGATATAAAATGTGATTGATTCCCTTCTTTCATATTTACTAGGACTGCAAATAACAGCTAAAAACATAATCATAACATCAAAATCTATATTTGTTGCATCTTTAATGTCACCTGGCTGCACCTTGCATGCTGTATGTGCAGAAAACTGATATTTAAAACAAATCCCTTCAGGTGCTCAAAGAGAAGAAGATCCCTCCCTGGACTGAGATTGTTCTGGTTCCAAAAACAGGCAAGGCCAGCTTGTACCCAGGCCTGTTCCTCTTCAGCACACCCTGTCGTATGGTGCGGCCTGTACGAAACTTGGCTCTTGGCAAGCAAGAGTTGATTGGCACCTTTGAACAAGTAAGTGTAATCTGATTTAAAAAGGTTCTGTGGTAGTCAATGAGCCCAGTAACTGAAGCACACAACTGTAAAGGTGTATTTGATTTGCATGTTGGTTGCTGACAACCGATGATCATCTTTTTCAATCTCATTACAGCTTTACATCAATGTGGGCATCTTGGAGGATGAGATCGAGCCAGGAGTGACCACACACCAGGAGCTCTTCCCGCACAGTATGCTCAGCGTGGTGGCTAACTTCATCCCCTACTCAGACCACAACCAGAGTCCTAGGAACATGTACCAGTGTCAGATGGGTAATTCAATCCTTTTGGATTTTTAGCTGCTGGAGAGCTTTGGCCTCGTAGAGTCATGAAGCATTGAGTCAATCTCAGACATCAATCTCATTTTCTTTTTCAGGTAAGCAGACTATGGGTTTCCCCCTGCACTCATTCATGGATCGCTCAGATAACAAGCTGTACCGGCTCCAGACCCCTCAGAGCCCGCTGGTCAGGCCCTACATGTACGACCACTATAACCTGGACAACTACCCCAGTGGCACCAACGCCATCGTGGCTGTCATATCCTATACAGGCTACGACATGGAAGATGCCATGGTGAGCAAAACACAATAGTTACTGTCATTTATTCCGCCTGGTAGAAATGGAGTGAAATCCTGACAGTTTTTCTCGCTAGATCGTGAACAAGTCATCATGGGAGAGAGGCTTTGCCCATGGAAGTATCTACAAGACTGAGCTGGTAGACCTGGCGGAGAAGGTGAGGGGAGACGACAGCGTGGTGTTTGGAGCCAAGCCAGATGACCCGAGAGTAAATGAGAAACTGGACGCTGATGGACTACCACACATTGGATCAACACTTCAGTATGGAGACCCCTTCTACAGCTATATCAACCTCAACACTGGTCAGACCTTCGTCACATTCTACAAGTAAGCATCAACATTTCTGTTGTGTTTTTTTCCCCCCACCAATTTGTATTTAATTTTGAAGCTAAACTTTTCAATTTCTAGTCAGTAATGTGTCTCCCTCTATTTTCTTCCAGGAGCCAGGAGGCCTGTGTTGTTGACAATATAAAGATCTGCAGCAACGACATCGGCTCAGGCCGCTTTAAACGCGTCTGCATCACTGTACGAGTGCCGCGAAACCCCACCATCGGTGACAAGTTTGCCAGCCGTCACGGTCAGAAGGGCATCCTGAGCCGCCTGTGGCCGGCCGAGGACATGCCCTTCACAGAGAGCGGCATGAGTCCCGACATCCTGTTCAACCCCCACGGCTTCCCCTCTCGCATGACCATCGGGATGCTGATTGAAAGCATGGCGGGCAAATCCGGCGCCCTGCACGGCCTGAGCCACGACGCCACGCCCTTCACCTTCTCAGAGGAGAGCTCTGCGCTCGAGTACTTTGGTGAAATGCTCCGGGCAGGTGGGTACAACTACTATGGCACAGAGCGGCTTTACAGTGGGATGAGCGGTCAGGAGCTAGAGGCCGACATCTTCATTGGAGTCGTCTACTACCAGCGGCTACGTCACATGGTCTCCGACAAGTTTCAGGTGAGGACCACAGGAGCACGAGACAAGGTGACCAACCAGCCAGTGGGAGGGAGGAACATCCAGGGAGGAATCCGTTTTGGGGAGATGGAACGAGACGCCCTGCTGGCCCATGGCTCCTCTTTCCTGCTTCACGACCGCCTCTTCAACTGCTCGGACCGGTCGGTGGCTCAGGTGTGCGTTGACTGTGGCAGCCTGCTCTCCCCTCTGTTAGAGAAACCACCACCATACTGGTCGGCCATGCGTCACCGAAAGACTGTCTGCACTCTGTGTGGTAAAAGTGACTCTATTGACTCGGTGTCTGTTCCCTATGTCTTCCGCTACTTTGTAGCCGAGCTCGCAGCGATGAACATCAAAGTCAAATTAGATGTTAAATGAATTTTGCGGTACCTGAAATGGGTACAACTCAGAAGAAAGTGTTTATTGTAAAACTGTTGTCCAATGAAGCTGCTAAATTAACCATCCTTAAAAAACAGACAGTGTGCCACAGTGTGTCAGAAAAGCCACATGCCTGAGAGGTTTATCATTATCAGATTATTTTTATTAGTCAAGAAAATAAACAAGTAGCAGCATGTGATGGAATGAATGTGTTGACGTTTGTTAAGGTGTGTGGAAATAAACCCCAAGGTCTTTTTGTACAGTCACTGAGTATTCAATAAAAATGATGCTGTACGAAGAATTCAGATTCTTTACTTGCTGCTAACTCCATTACAAATAGATCCTGCAGGAAAATAGCCCATGTGACTGATTATTGATGAATCAAAGCATAAGCATTAATGGTTGTAACTGGGCAATAAGGAGAAATGTTGGGAACCATTAGTTTATCCTTTAATAATCAACAGTGTTTAATAAGTGCACCTTTTTTAATGTAATTTTTGATCTGAAGAGTCACTACAGCAGTCAGATAAATGCAGCGGAGTAAAAACCTCCAGAAGCGTAGTGGAGTAGAAGTATCTTATAATTGTACAGTACTTAATTATTCACATACTGTGAATAGACAGTTGATTCTCAAGTTTTAATACAGACTCCATGTGGTCCTAAAATGCCGTTATGTTAGTGTGTAAAATCTCCAGCAGGATGCCTAAAACAAGTAAAAAAGTGCCCTTGATGACATTCATCTGTTAATATATACATAATTTAAAATTCCCTCTTAAGTGACAGTCCTCATTTCTTTGTTTCACACAAAGTTCTCCTTACTTCAGTTGTTCCAGAATATCTGGCAGGTCCAGTACAGTAGGGATGGTGTAGTCTGGTTTTACTGAACCTTCTGGCACAGCGCCTCCTGAACTGCTGATCCAAACAGTAGCCCGTACTCTGGCATTAAAGCCCCCCTGAATATCTGTGTCCAGAGAGTCTCCCACCATAACACAGTCCTGGGCTTCCACACCCAGCATGTTGAAACACAATGTGAAGATGGAGAGGTATGGTTTCTGCTCTGCGTGTTCTCCACCAATCACGATGGCATCGAAGAACTCCTCACATCTGACTGCCTCCACTTTCTCTCTCTGGGTCTGAGTTTCCCCGTTGGTCAGCAGAAGCAGCTTGTATGAGCTGCGGAGTTGTTTCAGTAGGGTGCATATTTCAGGGGAAAGACAGAGAACCTCCAGGCGACTGTTTTTCCACATGTAATAGCACTGAGCTGCCAGAGTCTGTGAGGAACAGCTGCCCACGGTCTCCTGGATGCTCTCCTCCCAGTGACGCACACGGACCTCATCGATGGATCTGCCAGCTGAGGGGTCAAAACTCTCATGCAGAAGCTTCTGCTTGAACTTGTCACAAATGCTGCTGATAGTCGTGTCATCAAGGGCCAGTGTGGTCTTCAAAAGTTCACTAGTCTGTAAAATTCAAACACAACATTTAATTAAACACCTAATTCAGCAGTGACCAGAGGAGATCCATCTCAAACTTGTTTTACGGGTTTAATGTGCAATAAAACAGTGAGAAGCACGGTGGTAGGCAACATTGAGGACAGTTATTTTGGTGGACGTGGAGGTTATCTGGCATGTCAGATCCTGTCCAGACAATGATCACATATATAGATCTGGAAAACATCAAATATAACCAAAAGGCTGCTGGTTAGATTTTTATAACCAAACCAGGAAAAGTACTTTTCATATACATAAACCTCATCTAGGACTGATGACCTCTAAAATCCTGATGGCAGCCCTGGGGAAAGGTGTTCAGATCCCAGATCTAAGTGAAGATAGCAGTACCTCATAGTACAAACTCAGCTATAAGTAAAAGCCCAGAATGTTTTAAATAAATGTAGCAGAAATTCCCTCAGAACTGTTAAAAATTAAATCAGGATCATAAGTGGCATCAAAACGATTTCACACTTCAGGCCCTGAACAGCTGCTTTCATTTATTCTGGCTGACTGCAACTCTGTTCAGGCTGACGTGGGGCAGAGCTCTACTGGAAATTATGAGTTCACTTAACTCATTATACTAATATGAATAAAATAAAATAAATCTAACAATTCACTGATCATGTTTGTCATGTAAATTTGCAATGTAAATAAATCTATCAGATAACTGTAGTGGAGGAAAACTTGAAATATTTGTCTCTGAAATGTAGAAGAGTACAAAGTAAGTAAGTATAAAGTGGAAGAAAAGAGAAAATTTCAGGTAAACTACAAGTAGCTCATATTTGTAATTAAGTACTTTTTCATTTTCCATCACTACATGGTGGTCACTTCATGGAATTAACATAAAGTAACACCTGTGCTTTTCCTTATATCTGCTATGAAAAGGTCCATCAATCACAGTTTGTACCACATAGTCCTGAGAGGAGGTATAATCAGACAAAATAAGTGAAACACTTGCATGGTTGGACTATACTTAAAACACCAGTGTGTAGGATTTAGTCCCATATAGCAGTGTGGTTGATGATTGCAACCCCTTGACTCACTTTCTCCTTCCTAGCACATGAAGGAGAAACTATGGCGGCTGCAAAGTGTGCAAAAAATGTGAAAAACTCTGAAACTGTTTAGTTAACACGGCGGTTCAACATAGCAGAAGAGGACCCGCAGTGTCTGTAGATATAAAAGGCTCATTCTGAGCTAACAAAAACATATATATTCTTATTTTCAGGTCATTATACACTAATGGAAACAGAGTTAGAGCTCTCCAAATCTGACACACTGGACCTTTAACATTTAAAATGAAATGCAGTACTTGAGTAAAAGTAGCCTGCTTATGTCACTGTCCACTGTTTCCACAAAGAAACTCTTTAATAAGAGGTAAAAATAATTAAATCATATTTTCAGGCTAAATTGGGTTTTTGAATTAACTTAACAGTGACGCCTCTGAACGCGAAACAGCCAATCAGAACTGAGCACAGGTGGCAGTAACCAATCCCGTTCATACCACGAATTTTAGCCTAATTAAATGTCTAACTAAGACTAATAACACTAAATGACATTTATCCACCGGTTATTAGACACTGTCATCAGTAGCCCACGTCCTTTTTGAGTTCATTGAACACTTCATTTGGGCGGCCGTTACAAATATGGAGGGTTAACTTTAAATGCTACATGAAGAATCACCTTTTGCATCGCCACTCCACCTGCGCGACTTGTTTCAATGAGCGTGTTGTCCAAGTCAAATAATATAACCTTCACAGATTTACCGTCCATTGCCGGAGCACACTGTTCATTCAGCGTTGACACTGAAACACGTCGAGGTTTAACTGCGGAAGTGCTGCTGCCGGGTGTGTTGCATGATGGGAGTTGTCGTCGTATGCTATTTTCTTCAACACATGTAAGTCTCATCCTCTAGAGGGCGCCAATGAATAAAAATGAAGTTTGAATTTTAACCAGCAGTTCATAAGCGCTCTGCACACTGATTTCAGCTGCTCCAGTTATAACAAGTCATTTAAATAAATTAGATTTAAACCTTTTGTAAGTCATTTAAACGAAAAAACACACAAACAAACCACAAATAGTTCAAACTACCTTGCAAAAATTATAATAATAATTGAATAAGGATACAACAAATGTGCATATGTTGCTGTTTTAAAATACTTTAAAAAATTTACAAAAGCATAGATTTAAATATAGCCCATAGATTTTATATATGGGCTCTATTTAAAGAATATATTTAAAGAAATTGTAAAAGTACAATGAAATAATCTAATTAAAGCAATTATTTTTGTCTGCAGAAATGATCCAGAATGCATAGTTTGCCTTATTTGACCCCCCACACTGCATTTCACACACCACGCACCATTTTCCATTCGTTGGTGACTTCATTGTGGCCACAGCCTGCTTCTATTACACTGCAAAATTATTTTTAGAAAGTCGGGGAACAATAATCTAAACGAGTGGGAACCAGTGTCATCACCTGTCTAAATATAAATGCCCTACGTGACTTTTGACCATGCATATTGCCAATTTGAACACATATTCCGTGACACAGTCTTTCAAAATCAAAACATACCACAATTCTTATGCAACCTGTCTTTTAACTTGCTCTCTCATATGGCAATGAGCCAGAGGTTCACACGCAACAGTGTGCAGGCCTGTTGCACCACCTAACCCAATCAAAAATCACAACAATCCTTTCTCACATTACCTGAGAGTGCTTGTGTCTTGAAGAGAAACCTGACCTAATTATTTCAATTACTTTGGACAATAAATTGCCAAAGATAAACTATAAATCGCGTGATATTATCTATCAGGGTAAACAACACCTGCTTGGTTGCATGCGAAGAGGAATATGCTTATTTCAATGGCATGACATGCAACAAATGAACCCGAAACCACCCTTTTTTATTGCACGTAACCTTAAAAGGAAGCAGAACCATAAACAGTGGATGCGTGAAGGGTGAACTTACAAGTGTAAAGATGGAATTTCCCCTCTGATGTGGAGGAGGAAAAAAAAGAAGAAAACGACTTCCCTAACAGTCCGTGTGTGATTCTTCCAAGAAAGGGCAGGAATCTGAAGGACCGGTGAGGCCTGGTGTCTTTGTCTGCACGACACAGTTCCTCTTTTATCTCCGTGGGTGGCCATGGCTGCACATGGTGACATGCTATCTCTGAGCTGGGCACGAATCTCCCGCAAAGGCCAATTATTAAGGGTGTCATTCCACCAAACACCTTATAGCCTCTCCGGAGTGGGAAGATAACGCTTGAGTATATTTGATCTGTCTCATTTTTCCATGAGTTAAAAGACTTTACGATCACCTATTATGTTTTTGTGACCCTCCCTTGGTTCTTAATAATAGGGGCGTTCATCTGGGTCAGCTGTGTTTCTGATCTATAGGTGCCTCTGTGGGAGTGTATGTGTGTTTGTGAGTGTACAAGGGACAGGTTTGCTCTTCTTTCATGACTAATTCTGGGTCAGGCCTGGTAGGACAAGTGTAAGCCAGAAGGACAGGTGTGTCTATAGGCCATCAGAGGAGGGAGCTTGTTACACGGGACTCGGAGGATTTTAGCAGGTAATGACAGGTAGTCTAACAGAACAGTTTCATTAGCGTATTCTGAGCTCTACGTGACACCAGACATGCATAAGAGGAAGATGATGATGATTCCCCCATACATATGCAGCTCATCGGCGTCATTCTTGTCCTAATTCATTATCTACAATCATTAAGCCGCTCTCAAATATTGAACATTCTTCAGATCTGTAAGATTTGGATCAAATATGCCTATGATGCTGCTGCGATAGAGGGAAGAGCGATAACTTGAACTCAGCTGTCCTTTCTTTGCCAATGTGCTCCCATCAAGCCTCTATCGCCAAGCCTGATATAGAGACAAACCCACACATAGATGTGAGATTTTATCGAAGCCGGGGGAATGTATGAACGACAGTCTAAATAGAGAAACACTAGTGTGCCTAATGGCACTTGTCATGGTAACAAAGGCAGTCTGGCAACCTGCACGTACACACAAACAAAAACAACATAATCTGGGGCAGGACGGTGCCTCTTCAGGTGGTTATGCAATGCTCTCCATGATCATGGAGCGATATGCTTTTCTGCAAAGCTTATATAAATTGTGTTTAGGGGCCTCCAGCAGCAGGCCCGCCACACTTATATTTCTGATTTATTGTGTTGCCTGACCTTGAGATCTTTGAGGTCTATTGACCAAGGCCTTCTGGCAGTCCTGAAAGCTTTAAGAAGCTGCCAGCACTTTATATTCAAATTTTTCCCTTCTGTGTAGTTTTTATTTATTGTTTTAACTTTCTAATAACTTTCATTGTACAGAACCTTGCAACTCTTATTTTAAAAGGCACTTACTTACTTACTTACTTACTTACTTACTTACTTACTCCCAGACATCAGTATAATTGTCAAATTATATTTTGCATCTACTTTAATTAAACTTTTATATAGTTTATGTATAGATGTTTAGCACAGGTTAACTTCTTAACACAGTTGTATATTTATTTCTATGTTTAATTCCTCTGCATATATTTAAATCCCATGCAAATGTTTATTTTCTCTGCAAATGTTTAATTTTGCTACAAATGTTTAATTTCTCTGTACATATTTAAATTCAGATCTATCTCAGGTCAATTTTAACGTATGTATACTGTGTTATAGGTTAATTCCAATGTACGTTCAATGTATGTTTGCATGCTGCTACTGGATGGATCTATCTATCTATCTATCTATCTATCTATCTATCTATCTATCTATCTATCTATCTATCTATCTATCTATCTATCTATCTATCTATCTATCTATCTATCTATCTATCTATCTATCCTTTGAGTCTGAAAATGTACATCAACATAAGCGGGACATTCTCTCACTGGGCTTCTTTGGGACAAATGTTTTGTGTCATTTGAAGTGTGACTACGCTATATATGAAAAGACAGGACCTCCCGTAGTTGTCTGGCAGGTTGCCAGGGCTTCCAGTAGCCCCCATCTGTGTGCTGATACACCTGAGTTCTCCTGACCGGCCGCTGAACCAGTGCAGCAGCAGGGAGGGAGACAAACTATTTGTGGTCACTGGAGTATAGCCCTGACAGCCCGGACCCTGGAAGATCATACAATCCCGACCCAGTCCTGGCTGGGACACAGCAAAGTCAATAATCAGAGAGGACAGTGTGTGTGAACTACTATGGGTACAAAAATCTTTTCACAATCACATTTTGGGGACGTAAAGCTGGTCTGACTAAGGTTTCGGGTTAGACATATAGCAGTTAAGGTTAAGTTTCTAAGCCTGAATGTCTCGTTTCTTATGCAGCCTTCCTGCTGAAAAGATTAAGTTCCAAGCCCAAGCTGAGGTACCGCCTGATGCAAGACATCATCAGGGTTGTTTTTTCCAAACATTAGAAAGCTCCAGCATGTGAAAAAAAATGTGAAAAAACCCCCACAACAAATGAAAAACACAAAACCAAGAGCAGAATTAAAAAAAAACTTCAAATGTGGAAAAAAGTGGAACCTTGTCATGGGGAATAAACCTAAATATGCTATTTCTATGAAGTAAAAGTGAAAGTATTTCTCTAAAAACTTTCTGTAGAGAATATTTTATTGGTCACAGAAAAAAATTAATTCCAACCAATAAATCTTTGCTGCTTCACTTGAAACCAAAACAGCTGCTGATTCCAAGCTTCTCTTTCAGCAGGAAATAAATCACATAGATAGAAATGAGGGGGGTAAAATGTGCTTACTAATTTCTGTTGCAACAACCAGAACCATTCTCTGGCACTGCTCTGTTGGCATGTCACTGACACTAATTATAATGTCACATTTTTACAAGTGAGGTACATAAACAATCTCAGTATTACCTGCCAGAAATGTCTCTTAAATATACAATAAATTACTATTTAAAATAATGTATTAGTGACAATAATTTTGTTTTCCAGCCTAAAAAGCACTATGACCTGTCGAGTTTGAAAAGCCAGAAATCTCAGCACATTTATCAACTTATCAACTCTGTTAGGGGTCATTTTGGCTGAAGAGGCAGCCAAAGCAATTCTTTGTTTGTTTTTGCTTGGTGCTACATTTTAGATAAAGTTTGGGAGGATACAGTGGTTAAGACATTCTGTAGAGTTTAGAAGAAAACTAGGAGAATCACCGATGGGCACTGATATAACAGACAGTTTGAAGATTACTTTTTTTGAGCTGATTCATCATGAGGTATGAGTAGCCTGGAGTAAATCGATATGTGAGTGTATGTGTGTGTGTGCGTGTGTGTGATGTTGGTCCGCTAAATCAGAGGAGTTATACTACACATTCTACATCACGTCACTGTATCCCAAAGGTGCAATTTTCAGGCTGACTGGACGAGGACGAGATGGGACAGGCTGAGACAGGAGACTGGACAAGATGTATCAGAGGCTTTGATGCTTTTCCCTGACACACGCAAGGCAAATAACAAGAGACACAATTTGCCGTAACCAAGCTCATCAAACTGTAGGCCGTGAAAAGTAATGTAATTTATCAAAACAAGTCATCACATATATCATAGCATTCAGTGGGTTCACCTGAGAGTGAAAGAAAAAGGTTGAAAATCATGAAACATTAATTCACCACAGGAAACACAGAGCACTTTGTGGAAAGCAAGTGGAAACATCATCTGAATATATTTGAAAT
This sequence comes from Argyrosomus regius, assembly GCA_946959425.1. Classification (NCBI taxonomy): domain Eukaryota; kingdom Metazoa; phylum Chordata; class Actinopteri; family Sciaenidae; genus Argyrosomus; species Argyrosomus regius. Next base: position 20,848,165 of record OX336894.1, read on the forward strand.
AAATCTACAACTACTTCCCTGTGTCATTTTGACACTCTGACATCACAGGTTTGTACACAACATTTGCTTTGGAAAAACCCTGGAGCGACATTTAGAAAGTTGAGACATTTCACTCAGTTGACAACAGCTTCGCCCCATCATGTGTCAGATGATTACTCATACAGGACTGCAAGCTCAGAGCATATCTGTGCTTTGAAGTCGAACACAAACTCTCACAAAATGTCTCAGATTATGGAATCACAGTCTACGTCATTTTTTCACCCAACCTAATAAAATAAAATAAAAAATAAGACAAGTCAGTACGTGCCAGATGATTTCTTGGCCATGCACTTTCTGGACCATGGCAGGCCGCCAGTGGAAACCCCAGGAAGTTACTAAGTCCTGCCAATAAATAGTCCTCCATAACGCCCCAATGTGCTGTTTTTGTACAAATCAAACAAACAAAGGAAATAATATGTCAGTTTTGTTGTTATCTTTACCTCTAAACAAAGCCAGAGTAGCTGTTTCCAATCTTAGCTAAGCTAACGTGCTACTGGCTGTGGTTCCATATTTACCATACAAATGTGTTATCAGTTTGTAATTAATTAATTTCACATGCACCAATAAAAGAAAGTATTACCAAAATATTTTCAGATTTGTAACAATGGGTCACAAGTGGATATTTCTGGACACAATCCAGACAAAGTTGGGTTTAGATGGCCACATGAACATACTGATCACTTTTTCTTCTCTTCAACCTTTCTTGCACCTTACTCTCCTTGTTTATACCCTGCCATCTGCCTATGGTTTACACTGGTTATTTCTGCAGAGTTTTGCTCAAGGATGAGAAAACAAACCCAATCAAGTCGCCCTTCGCTTGCACTCCCTGATTGGTTTATGATGTGCGTTGCAGAAATGCAGGGAGTGGAGAGAACGGATGGTGTGTAGCTGCCTGACTCTGACTGCATTGGGTGCTGACACTTTCCATTTGAAGGCTTTTTTTTCTCCTTCATGAGGGAGGAGTGTTGATGACATGACATGTCCAGCGTCAATTGCCGTGGTTTAAAAGAGGCTTCCAGATGGAGGGTCTGGTGTTGACGTAGAGGAGGAGACATGACTCCATATGGATTCTGTGTGTCATTCCTGCCCGTCCTTGTATCTGGGTTCACTGTGAGATCATCCAACCATCACCTCAAACTCTGGCATGACTGTAAAGAAGAAGAAAACTGCTTTCTCTTTCCATATCGCATGAGAGAGTCCTTCACATCAGACATTTACAGGAACAGTCTGTGTTTTTTCCCTGTCAGTGTCCAGTTTGTTTCTCTCTGTGTAGATTTAATAAACTCACAACCACATTTTTTTTTATCAGTTTATCAAATATCTGCCTACTGTTTTGAGTCACACTTCCAGTATACAGATGCACAATAGATCCCATGCTGCACTCAACACTTTGAGTATCTTCCTCAGCAGCTCAGTTTCTGTTCACCTTGCCAAATATTTGTGACATATGCTACTCGTTCAACTGTCACAGCCTGCCGAAGCTGGTTTGATAATTCAGAAAGAAACGGAATGAATTGATGTTACACCCTCGCAGACACACATACTGTACATAGCACACATATAGATACACACACACACACACACACACACACACACACACACACACACACACACACACACACACACACTAGAGAGCCCTAGATATTTACCAGTCAAATATTCTCACCATTCACAAATCCTCTTGCAAAAACAGATTCATGGATGAAGGAACAGAGTATTTCATGAAAGGAACATATGTATCTTGTATTGTAGGAAGATCTATTAGTGAATTTGCACTAAATTATTGAGGTAATAAAACTTTATGATATAAGTCAATCAGAGTTGTGTTTAACAGGATCACGTAGTGAATAGAATAGAAGAATAGAATACTATAGATACTTTAAGGTTTTACAAGCATTTTTACCCCAAAACACAACCACACACACACAAAGGGCTCAAAGAAATAATAAGATGAATAATGAGACACATCTCAAATTGAATCAATCTGTGAGAAGATGTTTTGATGAAAAACTGACACTGACCTCTGACCTCCCTATCAGCAGAAAACATTAAGACTAAGTGCAAGGTTCTATTTTGTTTCATTTTATACAAATTTGTTCTACATATGCATGGAATTGAGGTTCTCATGCATCCTTCGCCTCAGGGAGTTGGAAAAGTCTGCAAAGATTTCTCCTTTTAGCAGTGACTGGCTTATGTCATTACATAATTGGATCAAGTGGATTTTGTTTCCAGGGCAATGGAAGCAAGCATGCTCCAAACTATACTAACCAGTTCCCAATAGCGCAATGAGAATTATATGAATGACATCAAAATTAGCACACAAAGAGAAGACAAATAAACATTATCCGGATACTCTTACATCTAATGAATCAGTGGAAACAATCAAAGAGGCTGGAGAGTGCTGTTGAATTACATTCCATGCTGAAGAACCTGGGGGTCTTTATGCAGGGCTTCCCCCATGAAGCACATTCCCAGATGCTGATAAGGGCTGGTGACAGACGGGCTCCAGGGAGGCTGATAGCTGGACCTGTCTTTTATCTGACGTGGCTCAGAGGAACGGGACATCTGACCTGGCCCGCAGAGGCTAAAGGGAACCTTTGTTGTCAGCATGCCGGCACCACTGGACCATAAAGAGGCCCTCTCTATAGGGCAGCAACCTCCACAGTAACCTGTGCTTTTAGGACAGGTACACCTGTGTGTCTGTAGCGTCTGTCCATGATGTGGGTAGTGTTTATCTGCTGTTACATGGCTGAGATAGATCAAATGATCAGCCCTGCTGTGGCTCACTGAGTTTGCACATCACAATATGGTAATAATAATAAACTATTAGAGCATGTAGTCCTTGGAGGGAGCACACTGTGTACTGAGTCCTATAGAAAGGCAGAAGATAAAAATATTAAATAATAGAAACAAAATAGAAAGACATGACAGGAAGTCCAAATCAAAAAAGACTTAAATGAAAGCATTTCTAGTGTGTTTTAAAGTAATTAAAGCTGCATTCATCAATATTTTTGCAATGGATGAAATAACTATATGTAGCATGAAAGATGAGAGGAGGCTCATAGTAATGACTTTGTACCGTCATTACCACAGCTTTACTGTTTTAGTTCAGTTTCAACAGCTACAGACAGCAGACAGCTGTTTTCACCCAAAAAGTTCTGATAAACTCATTATTTGTTTTGTAGGTGATGAACCCACCTATTAAACGCAGACAGACAGATGACAGGTGAAAATTTCCTTTTAGAGTTGGTAGAGACCAATGACAGTATAAAGAATGGACAGAGCCTGTGTGACGTCATACCACCGGTTTCCGAAGTGCCGTTTTGAAGCACTGGCCGCCGCCATGTGGGATGTACTTTTTCTTCTGACTCCCGGTTAATCTAAATATTGTCACTGGAGATTGCAGCCTGAGATTGCCTTTGAGGAATTACAGTTTTTAGCACTTACGCATTGGCATTTTCTCAGCCATGGAGGTTGCCGCTTGGTAGAGACCAGACAGAAAAAGAAAGTAAATATTGGACTTTCATTTGTTGGTTGGGCTGAAAACCAACCATACAAATAGTGAAAGTAAAGTGAAACTGAAACAGAAGTAAGAAAGCCTCATCACTTTGATATTTGTAATATCCAGTCCTGGCATTACCTAGCATTACCCAAAAGTATGCTGCTTTTTTCATACGATTCTGTTTTTAGCCTACTTTAAGATACATGATTTCATGTCATGTATGTACATGACAGAGTGAGACGATGGCATAGGTTGAAAAAAACTTGGAAAAATGTACCTACTAATTAGCTAATTGTTAGCATTTCTTGCTAAATGTGACATTTCAGTGTGCTTTATTTTTTCAGTTTTTTATACAATTGAGTAGAAAACATTCCCTCATTATGTAATATAGTTTAGTCTTCTGGTGACAGAGGTGCACAGCAATAACAAATCATCCTTGACCAACCATGACTGTGATATCTGAGAATTTCTGCCTGTTAGTGGCGTAACCTCAGGGTACAGAAAGTACGTGCTGAGAATGACTTTAGGATCATTTTCCGTGACTAAGGAATGGTGAGTAGGCTCGTAATGATGTGTTGGGACTTGGGTTTGTAAAGGCTGGTGTGGTGTGCTTGTAAGCTAATGATGAGCCAGACTATGGTTACATTCCTGGAAAGATGTTAATGACTCAAACTGGCTCACACGGGGGAACAGCGTGTTTGTAGAGCGAGTAATTATTGGGTGTTATTGCCTAATCCTGCCACTGGATTATCTTTCTCATGACATTTGTCTGTGTTATACACTTAATATGTATGTTGTATCAGGTTGAGGGTTGAGGTTGAGGCTTTTTTGCATTATTACACCTGCATTCTTATGAATGAAGATACAGTTTTAACCCTACCCTTACTACCTTACTTTAACATTTATCCACAGACCACAGGCGATCTGTTTTTGTATTGATTAAAATAGGCAGCAGGTATGTAATTATCCTTCTGTTATCTTTAAATTCCTCAGATTTAGGTTGATTAGGTCCATATCCCCTTCTATACATCGCAGCCTTGTTTCTCATCAATTGCAGCCCTTTACTAATACCACAGTGTCGAAACGCCCGTGGATTTGGATGCACACAAACAGGCACCCTCAGTACATTTTACTTCATTTGGAAATTATGTGAAAAGTCAGTTAGAAGGTAGGGTAAGTAGGGTTTTTTCCCATCCCCCTAAATCCAAAACCAGGAAGCTGTAAATGATTTGATAAAAAGAGACAGACAAAATGGCACCACATTGTTATTTTCTGTATCTGGCCAGACGGTAATTTTCCAATGAAACATCAAAGCAACAAAACTGAGCCAACTGTGCAAACACAATGGCAGCCACTGGCGAATACATCAGCGTTAAAAATAGAAATGTGGCAATATCACGTACTGCACAGGTAGACAATCACTTTTTAGGAAATATGTCAACTGGTTCACGGGGGGGTGGGAGGCATATGCAGACCGTGACACGCAGTGAGTTTTATTTAATCGCCATTACCCAGGAAGTGTTTTCTCTCTCCTTCACACCAGGTTCCAGCTGAGGTGCATTGCTTTATTTCCTAGGGTGGGACAGAGATTACTTTAATACACCTAAATGCTTACAAAAACATACTACTCATGGTGATGACATTGTTATATGAAGGTAGAGTCACGTCATACTTAAGTGAGCTCTTGCTCTTTTGGTTAATAAGATAATTGAGCTTTGCAATGCAGAGCATGAAAGATTAGCTTCATTGTTGGTTTGTCTTTGATGAATTCTGCATTTAAACCCTTTCACCTGATTTATTGCACGTTCTGTGTTTTCTTACGTGTTATATATAACCTGTGGTGGAGGAAGGAAAGTAGCAGATGTTGACATCAATTAGCAACGAGTAAACATACGAAAACAAAGGTCTGTCACTAAGTCCTGTGGAAAGTGTTAAATTCAGCACACGCATGTCAACACCAAGAAGGATAGACAGGGCTTATACAGCACAATGAGAAGCTGTCAGTGCCACAATCAGCAGTCCGGTAATTATCGAACACTTATTTCAGTTGTACTGCGGGAGGAGGCTTGGCTCTAGTATCACTGAAAAGGCCTCGATCAAAGAGATTACGCCAAAGTGGTGGCTCTCAATGAAGCAGCACAAATTTCTGCATTTGGAAATGAAATAAAGCTGGATTACGGTTAACGACGATGTAAACCCCGCAGAGAAACAACACAAGTCAACAAGTGTTTTTCCAATAAGGACTAGTCACAGCAGGTACTGTCTCCCAGGGGCATCATCTTTGAAGCTTAATTTCTTCCAAATGAATTACATTTTTAGGAATAATGATTAATGCAATAGGCATTATCATGTCAGTGCAGTATCCCTAGAATTTACATTCGGATTGGACAAATCTGAAGGATGGCTGCATGGTCTCCATTCAAGAAACAGAGCTGACATTCTGTCGCAAAACTACAATTAATGATTGCATTTTATTCATTGAGTTTTGTCTTTTTTTGTATTTATCTTTCCGTATGGTAGAGAAGATGATCTTCAGTGTGTTTGCACTCTGTTTACCTCACATTGTCATTTGGTTTCTAATAATTTTTACTATTGTTTTATTGTTCTGTCTGTTGACTGTATCAATAAAATTAGATTTGACTTTTTATTGACTGTAACCACATAATCCTTCCTTAAATTTAATCAAGTGTTTCAGTTGTTTAACCTTAACCATAGTTAATTTGTCATAAAATGATCTTTCCCTAACCTTAACCATACCATAGTTGCCATGTGCCAATATATGCTAACCGTGCTGTTTTATAGGCCAAACTAACTAAAAAAAAACTAAAACTAAGCATTAAAAACAAAAAACTCGACAAGAAAAGAAAAACAACAAAAACAAGAAAAAAGAAAATGATACTGTGTACTTACAAAACTACCTAATAAAATAGAAATGACAGGAAATGTCTTTAGTTTCAGTCTTTGTCAATTTGGTCAGATTTGTCAACACAAGCATGTGCAGGCATTAGTGCACATGTTATGGGATAATAATAATGAAACTGATACAAACTAAACTAAAACTAAACATTTTTAGATAGATAGATAGATAGATAGATAGATAGATAGATAGATAGATAGATAGATAGATGACTTTATTCATCCCCGAAGGGAAATTAGGTCGTCATAATTGAAACAATTTAAACATTTAAACAATAAAAACTCAAAACCACTTGACAAAATAAAAAAAAAATACAAAACTATAATAAATCTTCATTGGACATCATTAAACACAAATCTGTAAATATAATAAAAGATATTGCCTGGTGATACAGTAGGGCTGTATTGTGTGATCTGTGCTATACGTTGTTTGCAGTTCAATCTATTCAGCACAAACGCAGATAGAAAATAAAATTCCTTCAAAATATCTTTCTCTTTTTGTTCTGCTTTTTTCCCTGGTCTGATACTAAGAACCTACAAAAACACGTGGACGTGAACTAACAGGCAGAACACATTATGTGTGTATGGTAGCCTGTGATTTAAGGTGTGATTTTAAAAAACGCAACTGGTCTAACTTGCCTAAACGCCTCCAACACAGTGTTTCACTGCCTTCACATGAAGCTGCTGATAATTTGGTCAAGTTTTAAAATGTGGAGGTGTGTCTAGACGGTTATCAGGGAAGTAATCACTCAGGACAAACTGTACAAGATCTTTAAAATTGACTACCATCAAAATGATGTGTTGCCTTGTTCGAGCTGTGACTGTCCAGACACAAACGTCCTGTGAGTCTTTTTAGATAAATGATTCCCATTACTTAGCAAATGTACATCTCAGCAGAGTGTGGTATTTCAAACACTGTTTCATTCATTGTCTGCTGTACATTCACTTTGATATCTGATGCCAACTTGACTCAGTGAAGCATGCTCCCTGTAAGCATTCATCTCACTTTTCTGTTGTATTGTCACCCTCCTGAGTGTGCCAGAAACACCCCTCCAGCTCTGTCCCACTGAAATGAGCTCTTCTCAGGCTTTCAATAAAAATCTTGATATCCACGCAAGCCCACCATTTATCTGATGTAACAGACTTTAATAGCTACTTCTGAGAGATTCTTCATTAGATATTGCACTGCCCTGCAAATCCTCCCCTCCCTCACTCGAAGTTTTCGTGAGAAGACGGTGCAACAGAGAGTTGTCAGGGCAGAGCCACCACACGTGATGGTTGCGCTGTAACAATAACTCGTCGACAGCTCATCTTACCTCTGAACACCCTCATCTGCTCCCATCTACTGAGAAGCCAAGGCCAAGTCCTGGTATTCATAAATCACACGCAGTCTATGAACGGTTGGAAAACAGGCAGCTCATAGTATTGACAAAAAAAACCAAATAAATCAGTCCAATGCAAATGCATTTTAATAGTTCGTCTATAAAAGATTCAACCTCCAAAATCTACACACTCGCAATACAAATTTCCAAGGCATTTCAATGTGCTTGAGGCTGTAGAGCAGATCTCCCAGCAGGTATGTTTGCGTGCATACACGTATGCCTGGAAGAGCCAGAAGATTAGAGAGCATCACGTGCTTCTGCCACTACAACCTTGTCCATCCAGTTTGGTGTGTTCCATTCAGCTTGGCACGCACACACACACACGCGCACACACACACACACACGCACACACACACACACACACACGCAGACACACACACACACACACATGCACGCACGCACGCACACACACACACACACACACACACACACACTCCATTACCTGGTTACAAACAGGAATGTAAACTACAAAGAATGTCAATGCAAAAAAGACACACAGGGCAGAACACAGGTACTTTTATGAATGGAAAAACGCCTTTCACACATACCATTCATAAATCCACCTGAATGTACATCAATCATGTGCGCCTGAACAAACTGACTGCCTGCACAAAAGGAACAATACAACAAACTGTATTATTGCTCTTGTGTCCACTCAGATCTCTCAAGCTAAATCATGTGCCTAGCTCATGCAAACAATAAGCTTAAGTCGCAATAGCTGTTTTTTCCTCCTGGAAAAGTTGCAATGCTCATGCACTGCAAATGCACTTGCCAGTTGAATCCGCGTCCTGTCCATGGGAGCCAATCCAAACACAGAGAGGAAGCGTATGTTCCTCCTGCTTGTAAAAGTTATCTGAGGCTGTCAGTGCACATCAAAGCCCTGCTGAGACAGAAGTAATCCAGAGTGACAGGCCAGCCTCTCACCTCGCTGCCAGAGTACCAAAGCCATGACAGCACTTCTTTTTTTTTTTTCCCCAATCTTCAGTCAGAGAAACAAAACAATCCAATGACCCCGGCAGTGCTTTGTACACCTTGTTTGGATACGTAGTGGGGCAGCATGGGAAATCCGCAGAAGACTCCAATTATAAATTTCTGCTTAACTCATTATAGTCAGTATCAAACTATAAATGGGAGGTTGCCATCCTGTTTAAAGGCCTTTGTGGAATAGGTGGAATTTCTGAGTAATTGAACCATAATGCATCACGGCCACAAGATATTTTTTATTGTACCAAAAGCTGTCAGTCCTGACAAGAGGGAAGGACTGAATCCATCCAAGTGGAGACCTACCAACTCTAGGATCTAATTAGAGCGCAGAGTCTGAGTTATTAGAGCATGTCTGTCTTTGTGCCATCGACCGTTAGACACACCCAAACAGTGATAGAGGACAGGCACCTACATATGTTTGACCTCAATTAAACCTGTCAACATTTGTATTGTAGGTTCATCTAAACCACAATGACCATCGTACACATGCATTTTTTTAAATTAGTCCAAGATGTAAACATGCTTTTTGAGAGGAAGTGATATGTTTTTGGGAAAATGTATGTCTTAAATCCTGAAAATACAGAAGTTTGTATTAAAATTTTAAGCCCCTTGATACATTAATCATCAAAAGTCAAATGGAATTATTTTACTTCTAAAAAATGTAAAGAAAAAACAAAAACAAAAAACAATTGAAAGTTAATTCAAAATCATTATTTTTGGCCATTTTGAGGCAGCAAAACAAACATAATAACCTTATCTTACAGCATTAAATTGTTATTGCTAACTACATCCGTGGAGCAAGGTTAGCATTCATTTGGAGTTGTGTTTCCGGCCACTTGAAAAAATCTATTCACTAATCTTTTAGCTCTTTGATCTCCACCAGCTTGTAAGAAAAATATTGTTTTTTTGTTTTTTTTTATCAGCTAAATGCATCTAATTTCATCAGCTAGCTGCTAACTTGATCTGCTGTCTGGTGCTGGGCAAACAGTAGTGTTGGTTCATCAAAGCCTTTTCAATAAAAATAGTAGCTCATAGTACTACCAGCTGTTGCTGAAAACAAATCTGATGAGGGCTGTAAAACCAAAACTATGTGCTAAGAGGTAATAAAATGGTTTATTTTTTCACATAAGCAAACTTTTTTCATACTACATGTAATCATTTGGTCAACTGTAAATAGAGAAATATTTATAAGTGCAACTTTAATGTTTAAATAATGGATTTTTTTTCAAAATAAAAGCACCCACAAAAGGATAGAAAGACTTTGTAAGGTGACCATTGTCGCACCAACCTCTACCGCTGACAAAATGGTTCACTGCTCACTCTCCCATGCCCCCAATATCCTTTGCCGCTTTTCAGATTGATTGTCCAAGTGTGCCCAGACCCCCGGTGTCACTTTTATCCACAACATATTGAGGAGCTGTGACATTCTAACTATGTTGTGGCAACATGATGAGAACGTCATGCTTGAAAGATCTGTCTCCACTATGTGTCATGGTGCGAGACAGTTTCCTCCCAACACAACAGGGGACCACTAGGCTTTATGGGTTATTTATTATAAATCATGTAAGGGCCAAATCACCACTATTGTAACACATTAAATCCCACAGACATCTGGGGCTTTGAATCTGAGTTTGAACTCTGCTTTACAGCAGATCAGATTTTGAAAGTCAGATAATTGCTAGTAGTACTTGCAAAGAAATTCATTGTTGTTGATAATTAATGGTTCATTTGTATTTTATGTTCTATCGTGATTGTTGAAATGTCAATCTTCATCTAATGATAACAAGCACTGGACAAGAAAAACGTCACACGCCTAACACGTTTATAAGCTGCACCTTGTACCTTTCTTTGAATGCTAGTGATTATATTTTAGTATTCGTTAGAGGAAGTGTGTCATCCAAAGTAAACATGCATCTATTTGCGTGACGTACGTCCCATCTCCTAATGTGATAAAAATAAGGACAACTTCATAGATAGAGTTGCTTCACACAGGTTTGTTGGACTGAAGCCTGATCACATGGCACACACCCTTTGTGAGAGCGATAAATCTTATCTTAAGATCTGAACAACTGAAAGAGACGCTGGATTACTAGAAGGAAGCTGCTTGTTGCTAAATTTAATTAATTTTCAATTTGACTTGGTACTTATAAGTATTTAATAAGGAATTTAAAATGTTTTTTTGCGCAATAAATTATGGATTGAACTGATTAAATTTAAGCACATACTGTCTGATGAATATAAAAACAGAATATGTGTGTGTGTGTGTGTGTGTGTGTGTGTGGTTCTTAGCTCAGATGATAAGGTATGTTTTGCTGTGTTGCGTTTGTCTGTATTCCTCCACCCTTCCTTCTCTCAATAGAAACAGATCCGCTGGGACACTTTTTTTTTTATTTCTGTGAGGGGTTTTTAGTCTTTGGGGGGAAGGGGGTGTGGGTGGAGAGGAAGTAGTTTGTTTCCACCGTCGTTTATAGCAACATATTACACAGTGATATTTCTCATTGTGAGTCTTTTTTTAGTGCAGAGGACCACCCATGTCTCTCCTTTGCTCATCTCAATTAGCTATCATTTTTAAAATAATTTAATCTTTTTTTTCTCAACTATCTCCAGAATTATACATGCATTGATTAAAACACAGAACATGAAAGTTTATGAAAACCTACGAGCTTTAAATGTTTTAAATAAAAACACGAACTACATTTACATTTAAGAATGCCTGATGCCTTAACTGAACAATTTAATACTAATTCAATAATAATTTTCAACAATTGTCACAATATATAAATCTAATGGCATCATTTCTTGTTTTCAAAGATGTATAGAAATATAATTGAATTAAAAATAAGATTTTATTTCTGACCATTTTTGTTTGAGCATATTAAAATACTTTTCACTGCTGATCATGACAGACTCTGACACATCTTGTCAACAAACACCACTGGCAACGTCTGCATGGACGAATGCTAAAATGTAAAAAAACAAATGTTTGTAATGACTAACTAAATATAAAGAGGGAAATCGCAGACAAAGCATTGCTATTACTCAATTGTGCACAAAAATGTCTTAAGAATATATTGTCACATAAACACTAAAAAACTAAAAACCATTTGTATTCAGTTTATTATGCTTTTGCACTGGAGAACAATTTATAAGTCGTGATTTCTCTACTTTTCCTTAACCCTCCTGTCATTCTGAGCCATTAACAGATAAATATAGCAAAATCTGCCACTACATGACACTGTCTGATGGACTGTGCTGTATCAGCAACAACCACAGGCCCAAAGGAAATACCAATCCCCATGTGAAACAATGAGAACATACAGTACACAGCCTGAATAGACTCTCATATGGGACTATAGGGCAGGAATCTCACGTGGCTTCCTCCTGTAAGACCCATGTCCTTGATTAACTGTATGAGCTCATACTTAATTTTTTTTTTACTAATATGTAAAACAAAACATGAATTCTATTAAAGCTTCATAACAACAGTTTGAATATTTTACCCCCAACTACTTTTTTGTAACTACTGTAATTTTTTTCTACCATTTCTTCTACCATAGGGATCCAGTGACTTACATTCATTTCTGTACAATATGAAAATATATTACCACACTCTTAAAACTTAGTTGAATGAAGTCTGTATCCATGTTCTAACAGTTACATTATCCCTACTTGTTGAAAAGTCAGCACTGCTTTACTCTGCAACAATGATACGACTTTGACAAAAATAAATGCAGACTTGATAGTTACTGTGATGGATTAGACACCTCGAAACCAATTGGTACCTTGAACAACTGTAAAAATAGATATGTAAAGCAAAAACATTTTTTTTTATCATTTGTAGCCAAAACATGCAAAAAAGAGAAGAAAAAATCTGGGAAGTTCCTTTAAAAAGCTTCAGTGAATCCATTTTTCTGTCAAATTTTACTTCCAGCAAACTTCCAACAGCATAGTTGAGATAACAGCAATTAGCAGCTAATTTTTACGAAGGACTGCATGATTTCCTGTACTTGCACTCAGGTGAGGGATAGCATGCAGTCACAAGGACTGCTGAAGACCTAAGAAGAGCTGAAGAGCATCTCTGGAGAAAGCAGAGTACAGCAGATGACCTGTGAGTCAACCCTCTGATTCACACTCCTCGTGGTGATCTTAAAGTTAAAAACATGGTCCGTTTCTGTGACATTCAGTGACGAGATGCAGCATCAAAATCTAAAAAAAAAATTTTAAATGGCAATCCATACGATCGTCTCCATGTAAACAAACGCGCTGCCTGCAACATTCACTTTCTTGGCCACAAGAATCAGATCATCCCACTGTTGTGACTGGGCATTTTATACACCCTTTGTTTTCACATGACTGGCAAAATAAGTCACAGTTTAATGCTTCAGAGGACGGGGGCTGGGTTTGTTTGGGTTTTTCCAGCCATGAAGACACAAACATAAGACAACAATTTGTAATGTGATACAACGGCTGAGAGCTGCTGAATAACTGGGACATCCATGTCCTTTTATTTTCATACTGGTTCATTCATAAAAGTGATTCTACTAAAACTAAAACTGTTTCCATTTGAACTTAAAGGAGAAATCCACTGATTTGACACATTTTACACATTTATTTATCACAATATTACGTAGCATATGAAAATGCTTGTATTGTGTCTTCTGTGGCTCTTGAGGATGCTTTCCAATTCTAATGATGTCAATGGGGTCATCTTTAACTTGGCTTGGACTCAACATAATTATAGCAGAAAGGTTATACTACAACCTGGCTCAGAGTTTGAAAAAATTATGCCTTTACAAAGTAGGGGAGCTAAAATGAAAATATGCATTGTAGGAAATGTAGGATCCAGTGTTTTTTTGAGGTTGTACCGTACTCAGTTTGGATATCTCGACCTCTGCTGCTTTGATTTTGACCATTCTTTTTTAAAAGTGTCTTTGGTGAGCTTGACTAGATTTATGGAAGTACAGTATTAATTCACTGTCGTGCCTCTTTAAAGGACTTTTTATAATTTCTTGAAAAGTTTTTGAGTGGGAACAAGGATTTTTGTTTTACTGCATGTTGCAAGACAGACTTTATAATCTAGTGAGTTCTCCACGCTGAAATCATTTGAAAAGAGCTCTCTGCTGGGCTAATTACTGCTCATCATGGCTCCTTACTTTCTATTTCTTTGAACGTTGCTGCTTTGCTTCACATGGTAGACAGGAGCTTTGCTTGGGACAATGCGCAGCACCTTCGCGTGACTTCCACCTCTGCAGGCCGCAGCCCATCGTGCATGACTGTCCGTCATCATTACTTCCTTGTAAAAACACCAAAGACAAGCCTGGGGAGGGGGTCGACGCGGAGAGGCCTAGCTTCCCTTTGAGCGCTGCTTCACCTTCGACCTCTCAAAGGGGGGAAGAGATAAACACAAGGGGGGAGACGACTAAGCTTCAGTGACTTTTAATGACAGACTTGGTTTGGGTTAGAATAGCAACACTGTCGTCACGCAGAGACTAGATAAGATTAGGCTTCATCAGGCAGGGGAAGGAGAAGTGGCAGCCTCTGGTGCTCTGTTATCCTCACTGTGTAAGCACAGATGTGTGTTTTTGTGTGTGAGGGGGACTTTGCATTTATATATACACAGTATGCACTTTATTAAATGTGATTTGTGCCTCAGAGGTCACTTGGTTTACACTTTTCCTGTTGGAATCAACCATTTATGAGCACAACAACACTAGATGCAGTTTGCTACAAAACTCACAAAGAGCAAAAATATGTCTTCACCAATTTTTAAATCTGAAGTCCTGATGAAACTTGTCAGCAACATTCATTTTCACATAATCCTCAGTTCAATTCTTACACAGTAATCCACAAAAACAAAACACCTCCGCCTTCATTAAAGCTATTCACTGGTTATTTTCCATGGGCTTCTTGTCATTCCCTTCAATTAGGCCAATAAAAACAATGACTGACGACAACAGTTACAAGGAAAGAAGAGGGCAAGGCTTTTTTCGTTGGCGTGGATTTGCAAAGCGCAGTCATGCGGCTGAACACGTAATAAGCCCCCCATTCTTTCCAAAGAAGCACCAACAGTTCAACCGGACTCCACAAAACCCTGAAAAGGTTTTTCCTCCAGTTAGACAAAAAAATCCGACATGCACGCTGATTCAGAATTCAGGGGGAAAATGCCCTTTTAGTGTGAGAATGGAGGGGAGACGCCTTCACGGGCTGCTGACTACGCTTTGGCAAGGGCCTCTGTAGCACTTGGCCAGACAAAAAAAAAGACCATACAGATAGAGGTACCTCAATGAGCGCTCAGTTAATCTGCAAGGTCATTAGGATACTTGAAACACTCATTAGCATCATTCTCATGAACTTAGATGGAGGGCTGTCTTTCTTTTTTCAACATCGGTAAAGAAAAGGAAAATACAGGATTTGTGGTCTTCTGGGAAAAATTGGGGTGAGAGTCGGGGAAGGGGCTGGCGGGGGGGTTGTTGTGGGATAGTTTGACATTTGGAGTCGCCGGGGTCATTCAGTCGTAATGAGGCACTCGCGGTCTGACCAAAGTAAAAGAGTTTGCCCCGGCACTCAACTCTCCCTGATTCATCGCCAAGCCAGATGACAGTTTGGTTTGGTGGTAGTCAGACCAATCACACGGCGGCAGGTTGATTCATCTCTAATGGAAAGTAATTAACAAGACTGAGCCATACGGACAATCCTGACGTGTGTGCCTCTCTGTGCTTCTGAGTGTGTATGGTTGTATCTATTTTTACATAGATGGTAAAACTGGACAAGCAGTAGACAAAATAATGCAGAGTCCATGAAAAAGGCAGCATGTGTCAACTCATTATATACATGTAGCATTCTTGTTGTATCTCTGAAGGTTCATCGCATTCTGTTTTTGGTTTTGCCACTTGAGGGAAGCAAAACAAAGAAGTGCTTGCGCTATTGCGCCCCAATATATGCTAACTGTTGCTAGTTCAGGGAACCTTTAAGTATTTTAAAGCAGCATTGTTTATAGTTCTGGCCACTTTGGGGAAGTGGAACAATCTGTAGACAGCACTGACATATTGTTATTGCAAATATTAGCATTATAAATATTAGCATTAGCATTCATTTGGAGTTCTTTTAATGGTTCTTTTTATCTCTGGTTTGGTCCTCACTGACTGATTAAGGTAAATATCGGGCTCATTCGCAGATAAATGTTGACCAAGTACTCACTTCAATGTTTATGTTCTAAACACAGGTCATCAAGCACTGATGCTGCTTTGTCACACCCCTCAGAGCCTTTTTAACATGTGTGTAGTGAAAACAGCAACAAATGTATTTGATTGTGAAAAGATTGTGATTTGGGTTAAAATAAGTACTTTAGGTGACGCAATTCACATACCCAATGTTATGTAACCTTAACTAAGTCAATGCTGGCTGTTGGTTTCACATGGGACACAAACCCGGGTCTCCTGGTGAATGTCCTGCATTTTTCTGACCCATCCACACCAACTAACGTTCTTATGTGGACTTTACACAACGTCACCTGACGTAGATGGGCTTCATTGGAGTAGATGCAAGCTTAGTGTGTCACATACAGACACTAAAGTCTGGCTTGTACTCCGTATGTGATGGAGAGGGGTGTGACATATTGTTGTTATTTGCTGCACTGGGAACAGGTCAGCCGCTTACTTACTTAGTGTTTGTCTGAAACTTGGTGCTGGGTAGGCAGCATACAGATGGTTTAATAGGGCTTTCTCTAACAGTCGCCAAGTCAGTTTGAGTTTAAGTGGTGAGACCGAACCGTAACAAGTAGCAGGCTGTAAAACCAAAACAAACAGCTAAAAGATGTTAAAACGCTTTGAGTGGAACCGCAATACTGGATGATATTTAACTTTGGGTTTGTCACGACAAGTATTCCCTTTCAAATCACACAAATAAAAAACAAATGTTGCATACATTTCTGAATTCCTAAATAACACGGAATATAGTTTGCATACTTTGATTTGAGGATTTTAATTTGAAAGTGAAACAGATAAAGTTGCTTTAGAGATTTAAAAAAAAAGAAAAAAGAGAAAGTGCTGTATTGTGTTTTCTATTCCCTGTAGTTCTCAAAGTCCCTAATGTGTTAGTCAAGTCACTGGAAAACTGATCACTGAAATAAAGGAATTATAATTACCTCTTATGGTTTAAAGCTGTTAATAAAGCCATTTGCTCCAGTTCTACATTACCTTTGTTTTTCCGTCCTGAAGCAATGCAACAGAAGTCAGTGTTGTTTTATAAACCTGTTACGTGATTAGAAAAATGTCATTGCACCACTATATTAAGCAATAATCCTTAGTGCATCCATAAGTGATGATTATCTAAATCAACATGGTAAGCTGAGGCTTAAAGATGAAGTTAAATTAAAGATGAAAGTTAAACACTAAAACTTTGTGTTCTCACTTTTTTCTTTTCATCTTCAGTATGCATTTTTATCAATAAGTTTTATCAGTTTGTCAAATTACAAACATCTTCTCATGACTTATGATTGTCTATAAAAGTGAAACAATGATTTAAATGTATGCATATTTAAAAGAAACCCACTGGTATGTCACCGTCTGCCTGAAAAGCTTAACCAAAGTTAAGTGGGTTAGCAGCTCTATTCTGTGCCCATCCCCGACAAACACACTGAGATAGACCTGTGTTCAGTGAAGTTGTCAACGGCTTTCCCTTCAGTTGTCACCCCTATGATGAAGCACATGTGCGTGACTGCTCCGCACCATTAGAATAGCCTTGGGCAGTCCCCTCTGTTCCTCTGTTTTCTCCAGAAGTTCACAGCATTGATTCAGAGAGTAAGATAAGCCCCGTAAGTGCTGTAAAAAGAGCGCAGCTTTTCCGAGGTCCTTTGCATGCTTCCCCTAATTACAGACATAAATCAAAGTAATGGCCCGTTTCATTTATCACTCCTGTTTGCAGATGACGTAACTTCCTGATATGGCTTACTCTGATTTCCCGTGTGCTAAACTATGCTCTGAATGTGAGAAATGTTGTTGGAATCAGACGGGTTCGCTGCCCTCCCAGGGTGGAACTTCATAATGTAACTGTACCTTTACTGTCTGAGCAAATCATCACCTGTACACACCTTCCTGAGCTCCTCCCTGACCTCCATGCTCACTCACACGCGATGAGCAATTGAGCTGTCAGTCATGCAGCAAGGGAAACTGGTGTTGAAACTGAACTTGTTAGCAATGACGAGCTTTGGGGGCCCACGTCAGCCCCACAAGTTGTTCTGTAGCCAAACTCACCTCGCTACACCTTTAAGAGGATTACCTGAAAGGCTCGGCATCCAAACACAAACAAACGTGGGTTTAAGGGATATATTTAGGAATATTACAAGGAAACAGAGCCCACTGGTGACTGATGGTATCCACAAAACTGCACAGATATGAATAATTTTCATATGCAGCCTCATGCAAATAGAATATATGTAATCCAGCTGGTTCACTACAGTGGAAAAAAGATAAAAAAAATTAAATAAAGCTAAAAAAAAAAAAACACACACACAACAAAGCACAGCAAACAATTAAAAAAATAAATCAAATAAAAATAATAAAACATCTATTGTATAAATCTCTGGATTAAAAGGCCACATTCAGTATCAAGTTTCAAATTGGGACATAATGCAGTTTACAAATAAACATGTTATTATTATTTCAGTCTAAACTATGGATTAGAATTTTTTTTAAAAATATGTCCCAATATCTTTAGACAAAGCAGCATTTTCTCCATCTTGTCTTTAACAATAGCAATACATAATTAAGGAAATTAATAAATTAATTCACCTCCAGGAGTAATAAAAAGCAGAAAAGGAGATTTTGAGCTGCTGGATTAAATGAAGTGAATTCATTATCAGCATTAAAGTAGCACAGAGTATGTGAGAGTGCTCCTTTAACATTTAAACCAAATACTTACTGAGGAACACAAGTCAGTCTTATGACTGTGGGATGTTCAGGATGACTAGTTCAAGCACCACACACACACACACACACACACACACACACACACACACGAGAAAGACATAGAGGCAGTGTGTGTGTGGCTCAGATACATGCACATAAAATTATTAACACTTAATGTGTTATAGTTATAAATAATATTCAGTAATTACAGATTTACAAACAAACAACAAAAAAACAAAACAAGTACAACAACTAACACATGAGATGATTTAAACAAAATCCATCATGTTTTCTTTTTCTTTTTTTTAACCACCCATCGACCTTGTGGATTACCATGTGTGTGTTAAATAACAGGGGGACCTGCTGAGGTCTGGTCTAGGTCCTGGCAGTAAAGGAGGCTGGGACCAGTTGTTCACTGACTAGTCTCCACCCTCCTGGATGCATTTGCTATTGGAATAAAGCAAGATCACTGATCACTGTCCAGTTGTGAGAGGTTCATCAAGAGAAGAGGACAACTGGAGGGTCCCTGACTCAGTAAGTGCAACCTTGACCTGAATATATTTATATATTTTATTAGAATATATTATAATCTCAATTCGAATTTAAAACATTCATTTATAATGCTATAATTGATCATTTATGATAGTGTTGTTCTGGTGTATATTTAATAATATTTTAGAATTGATCTTTGGAATTTATTTATAAATGATCTGCTGCTACTAATAATATATCATATTTATGCGAGAGTTTTCTAGATGCAATAATGATTAGAGGACACACGATTAAACACTGAATCCGCAGAAATAATATTTATTATTACAGGATTTTTTTTCACAATTGTACTCGAAATATGGCAATCCTATTTTTAAAATATCACAAGATACTTGAGATTATGCTGATTATGAAGATAATATATCATCCAAATATTTTATGAAATACAATAACGTCAGAAGCTTCAGAGTAATCAAGAATAGCCTATAATATTTAAGACGATGATTGTACATGTTTTATTGTTTTAATATAAAATAAATAATAAATAAATGTAATCCATTTGATTATTTTTTTTCTAACCTAAAATATAAAATCTGTGGGATGAAATGTTGCGATAGTTTGTGTTCATACTAAAGATGACGGAGGAGCAGCTCAGAGGAGCGGCTGAGGGTCAGAGGACACCAGCGGGTTTATCTGAGCCGCTGTCCGCGGTGCTGAAGCAGGATCCCCGAAGATCACATCAAAGACAGACCAGATGAGACCAGACCTGAACAGGAAGGCCCGAGTAGAGGACAGAGGACAGAGAGACACATCTCATATATAGACCGAACCAAAAAAACTCCTCCAGACAAACAGGCAGCAAAGCAAACACTGGTCTGGTTTTGGAGGTAGCCTCCATACAACACCACAACCCGGGTCAACAAAGGACAGAGACGGGTAGCAACAATTATTATCACCCAATCTTGACTGGAGGCATTTAAACATAATCAAAACATAATTATCTGTGTGTCTTTATGAAGCTTTATTGGCGCAAACTGCCTCCCACATTTATCATTTTTATACAGCACGAAGAAATAATTCACATATACAGAGTTTAGTGTGTGCACAGGTCGGCTCTGATGTTCAGTATGTTTGTTAATTAGGATGAATTAATGAGTTAGAACACGGGGCTCGCCTCCTCCTGGTGGCTTGATGGGAAAGCGCACCCTCAATTGGTAATTTCCATTAAACCAACATGAGGCTGTGGCACCAGAGAAACAACTCATCCATATCTGCAGCGATGGGAGTGAAAGTGCGCGTTGTTTTCACTGCAGCAGATCAAAATGCACTGAGGTCTGTGAACACAGACACGTGCGAGACGAATTTAAAAAAAGAAAAAAAAGAAGTTTAATTATGTTTTTAATTTAATAAATGTAATAATATGTCTGGCTAAATTGTGCTGTGTACAAATAAAAAGAAAGTGTCGTCACGCCTACGTCAAAGCAGCAGTTATAAATGATTGTTTACACTGGATTCGAGCTGTATAATTTATTTTAAATAGTTTGAACTCCGTTGACTTGTGTCGGGTATTACCACCCCCGAGGCTGCGACGCACGTTGTTACAAGCGCACTGACTTCAAGCCTTGTTTTTTTGTTTTATAACACTGCTGAGGAGGCCAAAAAACATGTTGCTATGGCAACTATAGGGAGTATATGCGTATATATATTAGGCATTTTATGATTTGTTTGTTTTAACAATGTGATATCATCACCACTGATAATAATAATAAGAAGAATCGAATTATTATAAGAAGAATTATTAGTTTATACTAACTATTAAACAGTATATACGTGTGTATGCGTGATTATGTGCATATGCTCTATTATTCTATACGTCAGTTCACTTTGCTTCAACTTTGCGCAACCGGTGTTGAGTTTAAACGCTCCCATTTACACCATTTACAAGTCAGACAATAAAGCCTGTTGCATGTACACTAAGGGAGGAGGAGGGAGAGAGACAGAGAGAGAGGTGGGTGGAGGAGGAGGTGATGGTGGAAGGGTGGGTGACACCCTTTGCAACAAACCTGCCCACTGTAACAAAGCTAGAGCACGCGCGCGCACACACACACACACACACGCACGCACGCGCACACAGGGCTGACGGGCCGTGATGCTGCGCTGTTTGGGGATAAATGACTTCACTTGGTGCTGTGGGGCTTCAAATCATGGACAGGCTGCGGATAACACTCACTCACTCACACACACACTGTCCGTGGATGCACAACAGGCTGCACATTTTGTGAATGACTGTTTATAAGAGGCTGCTGCTTTACATGGTGGATTTGCTGTGTAGAAGATTTTTTTAGACTAATAACTTCATATTTTTAATGGTTAAAATGTAGTCTTTTCACTCAGTTCACGGAGAGACACATTTGATGGGATTTGAAGTTTTCTGAAACTATTAAATATTTTGGATAAATCGTGAAGGCTGGTGTTTTTTTCTTTCGATGAACCAAGGACATAAGCAGGTATTTAATGAGCTCCTGATACAACTGAATTGATCTATTTTTAATATTAATTTCATAAACCTACATCACATAGAGTAAAATATATTATAAACCTGATATAATATTGATATTATTCTCATAGGCTCCCTGCAGGATCCCCATCATGGATGTTACACTGGAGGGGATTAACTCAGCGACTCCAAGAGCTCTATTACTGGCATGTGTGACTCTGCTGTTCTCCGTCCACCTGTGGCGGTGGCTCGGACAGAGGTCGATCCGCTCTCCGCCCGGTCCGTTCCCCTGGCCGATCATCGGGAATGCTGCGCAAATTGGCAATTCACCGCACTTGTACTTTACGCGCATGGCGAAGAAATACGGCAACGTCTTCCAGATTAAACTCGGCAGTCGGACCGTAGTGGTGCTGAACGGGGACTCTATCAGACAGGCGCTGGTCAAGCAGGGACCAGAATTTGCCGGCAGACCGGACTTCACCTCCTTCCAGTATATCGCTAACGGGGACAGCATGGCGTTTAACACCGCGACGGAGTGGTGGAAGATGCACCGCAAAGTGGCTCAATCCACTGTCCGGATGTTTTCCACCGGGAACCTGCAGACCAAAAAGACGTTTGAGTATCACGTCCTCTGCGAGTTCAGAGAGCTGCTGAAGCTGCTTGTGGAGAAAACCAAGACGCATCGATTTTTTGAGCCCCTGACATATCTCGTGGTGTCCACGGCCAATATAATGAGCGCGGTGTGCTTTGGGAAGAGATACTCCTATGAGGACGAGGAGTTTCGGCAGGTGGTGGGCAGGAACGACCAGTTCACCCAGACAGTGGGGGCAGGGAGCATAGTGGACGTGATGCCGTGGCTCCAGTACTTCCCAAACCCCATCAAAACCATCTTTGACAACTTCAAGAAACTCAACCTGGAGTTTAGCATCTTCATTCGAGATAAAGTTATTGAACACAGAAAAACAATCCAGTCGAGCACCATCAGGGATATGACAGATGCTTTTATTGTGGCTCTGGACCAACTGAGTGAAAAAACAGGAATTATATTAGGGAAGGACTACGTGACCCCCAGTGTTGGAGATGTATTTGGAGCAAGTCAAGACACACTGTCAACTGCACTGCAGTGGATCGTCCTCATATTCATCAAGTAAGTAACTTTTCCTCTCATTTCAGATTTACCTGTGAATTATGACAGGAAATGACACAAGACAATAAATCAGAGATGGCTTGCATCCTGCTATTGCAGCCATACAGACTTGAGGAAGTTCAGTAGCATTTGTGTTATGTAACAGCGCAGTGGGGGAGCTGAGGCACAGGAAGGTACTGGCAGCAAAATATAAAGAGCTGAAACTGCACACCAGTGAAAGCGAATGATGTGGCCAGTCAGCATTTTTACAGTACAAGTGGTGCGATCCTTGGCAGATTTTTTACACAAGTTCATTTTCTAATCCTGCTTGAGTGTGTAATCCCATCGGTGCCTGATGCCTGGATCAGTTGGCCGGTGTCACACAGCACACTGAGCCACTGTTTTTTATTTATAAAGAGATCGTATTTTTTTACTTCTGTAGCACTTTTTCTACGAGAGAGTATAAAGTTCTCAAAGGATTTAGTGATGGCATCACATCAGATAAAGTGATTTCTTCTTTGGTCACTAAATGCCACAGCTTTCTGGCACACTTGTTATATCTTAAACTTGTTATATCTTAAATGAAGTGAAAACCAAAAAAGAGTAGTAGTTGTCACCTAAACGTTGCTCTCACCTGTGACTGCAGGTATCCTGAGATGCAGATACGTCTCCAGCAGGAGGTGGACAAGGTGGTGGATCGCAACCGGCTCCCCTCAATCGAGGACCAAATGCAGCTGCCTTACGTCATGGCCTTCATCTACGAGGTGATGCGCTTCACTAGCTTCGTGCCCCTCACCATCCCCCACTCTACCACCACGGACACCTCCATCATGGGCTACACCATCCCAAAGAACACGGTCATCTTCATCAACCAGTGGTCTGTCAACCATGACCCAACACTGTGGTCCAATCCGGAGACCTTTGACCCCGAGCGTTTCCTGGATGAGAATGGCGCTCTGAACAAGGACCTGACCGGCAAAGTGCTCATCTTCTCGATGGGTAAGCGGCGGTGCATCGGCGAGGAGCTGTCCAAGCTGCAGCTGTTCCTCCTTATGGCCCTGATGGTCCATCAGTGCCACATCAGCATGGACCCAGCCTCGCCACCAATGTTCGGCTACGACTATGGTCTAACTCTGAAACCTCATAAGTACTCTGTAGCAGTGACACTGCGTGGAGATATGAGGCTGCTGGATGAGATTTCCCTCCCTCAGGAGGTCAAGGACAAGCTGTCAACAGACTCATAAACAAAAACATAAAAAAAACTGTAACAGGTGAAAAAAATGAAGGCTGAAACACAAAAAAATACTCATAAACTGAAGCTCATGTTTTTGGGCTAAAAACTGTATTTATAAGCTGAAACCTCAGGCTTATCACTGACTACTGACTCATTCTTAAGTAGTGTCAGGCGGGAACAGATGTATTTCACTGTGCCACGTCTCACACAACCAGTGGCTCACCTGGGGTGAATCTAGCCTCTTACAACAACGCAACGAAATCTGACTTAGCAATTAGCATCTTCTTTTGATTCTTCAAGGTGGTGGACTGCAGTAAGCTGCACATCTGATGGAGATCACCTTCAACCAGACCTCAGTACAGGCAACGTTTGTGGTTACAGGAGTTTTGAACGGCTGCTGGAACACACCCTTGTGATTTTAGTGTGAATACCATTGCTGCAAGAACTTACTGAACAGTAGAAAGAGTCAAGCTTATGGGAATATCATAGCATAGCTTTTGATTAACATTTTTGCTGTCAGATTAAAGAAAAAAGAAGAAGAAAAAAAAGGAATCTGAATGGCTGATTTATCTATTTTTTTTTCTTGTAATGTTATATCAAACTCCTCAAAACAAGACAAAATATGTCATATTTTAAGATAAACAATCAAAACTGGAGTTATAAGAACTTTTTTATGTGACCAATGTAATGTCGGAGTCCTGACTGATGCAGTGATTCTGCATCAAGAGGCAAATAAGCTCATGGAGGGCATCTGCCCTTAATGTCTGCTACAATAAAATGTTCAGTTCTAACATTTAGTTTGTGATGTACAGTGTAAAAGCTTAGTTACTCAGGAATAAGGCCTATGACATGCCAAATATTATTTTACTTAGAATGCTTTTGAAAAGTCGTCTAATATATTCTGATACCTACTGTAGATGTTTGAAAGGACAAGGAGCGTAAAGGGTACACCAAACAGACCTGCTGCATGCGCTGTTTGCCTGTGAACTGCTGTCCAATGCACGTATGACCAGACGAATATTAGATCAGTGTTATTTAGTCATTTATGTCTCTTTTATTTTTGTTACTCAAAGGTTTTTTGTTTGAATGTTGTAGAATGCTGCTTGATGGAAAACCTTTCTCCATGTCGTCGTTTAATTTCCATGCTCAAGATGCCAGTAACCAAGTTATCTCTTCTTTGTGTTGTTTTATTAACAGAAATATCCATGCCGTCAAAATTAGGGTTGGGGCACTGGGGCTGATTTTAATTTTTTCTCTTTTCTTTTGTAGACTCATTTAATTGCTGTCTCAGCATGGGAGACGAATGCACTGGCTGTAAAGTCTTGGATTTGAGCATTTGTTCTCTTCGCGCTGAAGTTGAAGCAAATTTCACATTAATCTTAGAGCCATAACAGTTAAGAAGACGCTAACACACCTGGTATACATTTGTATGTCTTAGTAAATCACAAATATATCCATTGATGGAGCCCAATGAAACAACGACCCTGATGTACAGCTTCAAAAGCAACTGAAAAGACTTAAAAACAGGATATTACAGGAAGATCCTGTACATGTAAAATCATAATCTTTAGCAAACTGATGGCAGAGTTCAGCTGGTAAACCAAATGCTAAAACTTGTTTTGTCACATATTACATATTATCATGTATTACAAAAAAATTATAGGCTCATATCAAAACTTTAAGAACAGTTAAAACTAGCTTTTGTCACCTGATAATTAATTCAAACTTCCATTTGCTTAAAGTGTATCTGTTCTTCATAGCTAATATCCAATATAGTCAACATGATGGGGATGAATAAATACCTAAAATCCAAACATTTACAGTGTCTTTACCTCATATGATTGTTATGTAGAACTATACTAAATATTAAACATGAATTACTGCTCACTGTAGCAATGCTACTGAAGCTTTTGACTACAAATATTGTAACTTCAGCAATGATGTTGCTCTTGTGAGTATGTTTTCAATCTGCTTGCAACAAGTTGTCTTGAATAATATAAAGTTACCCAATAAACAGACACTTGAACAATTCTTTTGTTTTTTACTGATGAATTCTTTTCTTAAATGTAATTGACATGACCCTCTGTAGATTTAATTTTTTTTTAAATTGACCTATGATATACACATTTTAGTTTTAACTGTGTTCAAATGTTTTGACACCAGTGTGACTCCGTATTTGATCCTGATCTGGCACAGCTGATTAACAAAACATTTCACACAGTCTCGATGTGAACTCCTATAAAATTGCAGTGAACTCTTGGCATCTTGCCATGTCAGGTGGGAACAAAAGGGAAGTGTTTGGGAGATCCCTTTCCCTGCACGGCGTTTTTATCTCGCCCTGCCAGAACATCCTGTACTTGCAGCCAACCAGCCAGCCAGCCAGCCTCCGTGAGTGCGTGACAAATTCAGATAAAACTACAGTAGATGATTACTGATATGGCTCTCTCCGTGCTCTGTTCCCTCTCTCTCTCTCTCTCTCTCTTTTTTTTTTGGAAAGTACAAAATTAAATGTGAAGACTAAATAGTGCCAGTGAAGTCATGTATGGCAACGCTCCAAGCATAATCTTTAGGAATCGGAAGGAAAACACCAAGTTTGCTTTTGCACCTCTGCTGAAACAAGAAGCCAAACAGAGCTGACGGATCGTCAAACACAAATGAGCTAAAAAGTGAAGGGACGCTGACAATGTCATGGTTAATATGCCTGATTCAGTGGGATAATGACTTGAGTTATAATAGCAGACAATATCAGCCTTCAGGGGTTTGTTACTTTTGTTGTAATTCCCTCCTTGCATTACATGAGGCTGCAGAAGGAAGCAAATATTCCTCATGCATGAGTTTGGCAGACGTGCATCAGAAGCAGGGCTATAGTGGAATAAGCCTGCTGAGAAAGATGAAATATCACAAGCAATAGTGGTAAGACACATCCTATCCTATTACAGCTTAGACCTGTCAAGACTGCATTAACAAGATTAGCCTGAATCTTTCTAGGCTTGTATCCTGCATTGGCCGAGGAGCTCATACACACAAGATCCTTCTTCTGTTGACTGTAAGTTGTGTAACTTAGACATACCTGAGCTTAGACTGTGAATGAAGGGATATGTAGAGAGCTGAATGAATGTTAGCAAGACAGACGTGACGTTCAAAGAGAATAGAAGTGCCAGCGCAGGGGTTAAGTCAGCACAATCTTAGCTGAATCTGAAGCAATATCAGGACCAGGTCCAGGCCCGCTGGGGTCAAGACAACTCAGAGCAGACTGAAAAATGAAGATTGAGACATGAACAGAAATTTGTACATTACACCTGACACACTTTAGGCAAGGCAGGCAACTGTACCAGCGGGCCCGAAGGATTCATGTTCACTGTTTGGCAATTAGTTTGTGGTAATTTGATTAATTGCATTTTTCTTTTGGTAATCCTGTATGCATGCACCACTAAAGCACTGCACAAACTGACATGAAACAGGCTAAAGGTGACAGCTGCATTATTACATAATCTTGAGGAGGGGCTAAGAGTTGAAATCTTTTAAGGCTTTTTTTTTTTTTTAACACTATTTCAGTTCATACTGTGCTTACATAGCACATACACCTGAATAAATGTATGTTTAATTAAGTTAAATTAAATGAATTACTAATATCAAAAACATACACAATTCACAGCAGGTGAGGGAAAATGGTGGGTTTGAGGATGAAAGGAACACTTTGACATGTTGCTAAATACACTTAGTTGCTTTCTGGTGTTTCGTTTAGCTTATCTTAGCATAAAGGCTGGACAATTGCTGGCTTAGGTTAGCTTGGTCAAAAGTTAAAATTTGCTTAGTAGTACCTTTAAACCTCAAACACACAATCTTGTTTGTGTAAAATAAGTGTAAAAATTACAATTTACCATATTTCCAAGCCCAGAACTAGTCCAATCACGTAATTTTCACAGTTTTTTTTTTATTTGTGAGCTTTTTTTTAAGCTAACTGGCTGTAGCCATACATTTAAAGGGAAAATCTGTAAAGTTGAACTTAATCTCCTCATTAACTCTCTGCCAGAAAGCGAAGAAGTGATTTTCTGAAAATGCCACACCGTTTCTTTAATGCCGCAGTTTGGAACCGAATCAGGTGTTTGCAGCACTGAGGACAAAAAACAAAGAAAGAACAAAAACAAAACACTACAGGAGTGCCTGAGACAAAAACCCCCAAAACAAATGGCATTAAAATAGATGGAGTCTGAAAGCTAAAAATGAAAGCCACAACCTCAAAATTATGCAACATGGTGTCTTGTCTTTTTAGAGCAGCATGTACAGACATCAAGATCAGATACAATCAGAAGCATACTATATAATGCCTGTCAAAATATATAAAACATCAACATTTTCCTTCATATTTAAGAAAAAACAGCTGTGAAATCTGCGGCTTTCACTGTCTGTCTGTCTAAAATCTTTAAAGAAAATGTATCGGAGACTAAAAAAAATTAGTCAAGGATAGGTGAAGTTTGCATGACTGTATAAACAAACACATGTGCTCATTTGGGAGGCACTCATATAGAGTGGTTCTACCAAGAGAAAAAAAAAAAAGTCAAAACATGACTAGACTGGTGGGATGTTGGCCTGAATCTGATCCAGTCCAAATTGCCCTGGCACAAAATGTGCAGTCTGGAGAAAAGGGAAGGGATGCCTTAAAACTCCCCAATCACTGACAGTCATGCAGGAGCCTGCTCGTTACATCTTTAGTTGTTTTTGGATGTAGATCAGTCTACTTTTAGTCCTCTAAAACGCCGAACATTTTAATAATAAGTTACAGATTACGACTTATCGCAAGGGGATATTCCTCGTGAACAGTAATAAAATTACCGAGCACATAAACACATTCAGGTACTTAAGCAAGACAAACAACAAACTTATATCTCGATTGCACAGATTTAATTATAGACTCCAGTACCATTAAGTCATTCAGTGCACACTGCCTATATACAGTACAGTATCATCTCTATGTAGTGTTTCATCCTTTATGTAACCTTGAGGAATAATGGACTTGCTTTGGCATTTGAAAAAAAATCAAATACATTCGTTGTGCTGGTAGAAAAATCTGTAAATCGACATAAAAACAACTCTTTTGTAATTTTCACAATTCACATAGCTTAACATTAAATTTAATTAAAGTTATGAGACTCTAAATCCATAGGTTCTTCTAAAACAGACCTCAAGAGTAAACAAAACCAAATCCTCATTGTACATCTGTAAAGTAATTAGGAATCCATAAGACAGTATTAAAATTAGACATTTAAACATGACTTCAGTCCGCTCAGATCACATTTTAGTGGCGTTATTTAACCTGGAATGCAGTCAATGTATGCACCATCACATCAAGCCAAAGCAACAGGTCTGCTCCCTCTGCTACATTCATTACAATCTTAATAGAGAGTCATCGGTCCAAGCTTTCTGTTCCAGAGAGAAATACAGATGACAAAAAAAACACAACTTGCTCTCCAGTTTCCTCTCATGACTCCATTTACATGCACACAGTACAGTCATTTTTTAACAATCTCATTATGTTATTTGTCTGAAAGTGTACTGATGTTGATGATGATGATGATGATGATGATGATGATGATGATGATCTTCTGTTACTGTTTGTATGAAAAATGAAAAATTGTGGGCTGTGATGAATTAACCAGGGTGTTTTTAACATTAATTGAAATCTGAGTAAAACCTTAATTGAACCTTAACTAGGATAATTAGGTGTTGTATATATGCAGTGTAAGAGGAGCCTTCTATAAACACTCAACCTTTTTTAACTTGAGTGTTGTGCTTAGGATTAAGCTCATAATCAAACAGATGTCTCAATTAAATTGATTATAGTTTGCACAGATTTAAAAAAAATATAAGACCAATAAAATGTGAGCAAGTCAGAGCTCCATGTGAATGTTTAAAAGTGGCGGCTTTGCACAATAACAGGAATAAAAAATGAATTGCGGGTATACCAGAGAGAAATTATTGTCGAGTAACAGGAGGTGAATGAATGTCGTCACTGGACAGATGCCAAAGTCAACAACCACAGTTCATCAGATCGCATTAAAAGTACACAATCCATCTATGATCAAACCATTTGATAAAGTCTGCATGTAAATGTAGCGGCGGAGCGCTAACACTCGTCTGAATGACGGCAGAGTGAAGAGGGCAAGGGGTCGTCCAGTGGTCACAGCATTCCAAGATCTTTGTTTGGGTGCGCCATTGTCTGATGTGCTTTTGTTACTGCCTCTTCAATGTGTGGTGGGAGACGCAACAAAAAAAAACAAACAAAAAAAAAAACAGGACGGAACAGGAAGGAACAAGAAGTCCTGTGGGTCACTTTCCCCAAAAGTGACAGGCCTTTGTTGTCAAGGAAACTCGGTATCCTTGAAACACACTGGAGTGACAGAGCTATCAGACCTCTGTGGGAATGTCTGCTATACATGGATCGACTGGGAACATATATTTATGTTTTATATACTAACAATCACTGAATTTACTAGAATTTAGGATTAACCCAATTTCTTTAATATCTAAAAAATCTATTTAAAATATTTAAAATCAATAAAAATCCACCTCATAGACCTGATGGCAACAGACCTGATTATTTGAGAGAGGAAACACTAATCTCACCGATTTGTTACAACCAGGTATGAAAGGTTTTTTATTTTCCACTATTAGAGTACAAGTCTAATTTAAAACTACACAGGACGGGCCTGACTGTCGTGTATTGCTCCCACTAATGATATAATGCCACGGCACACCTTCCTCCACTCACAGAGTGAATTAACATGATGACCTCTCAATACACACGATATCCACACACACACACACACACACACACACAGCACGCGGAAAATACATTTCCAAAAGAATGTGCT
This sequence comes from Argyrosomus regius, assembly GCA_946959425.1. Classification (NCBI taxonomy): domain Eukaryota; kingdom Metazoa; phylum Chordata; class Actinopteri; family Sciaenidae; genus Argyrosomus; species Argyrosomus regius. Next base: position 20,879,114 of record OX336894.1, read on the forward strand.
ACTGCTGCTGTCACACTCCGAGCACTGGGCACAGTAAGTCCAGCTCTTTTTGTGCCTCTTCATCCTGAGGGGAAGAAAAACATGAGTGAAAATACTTATTAAATATTAAACGGTGTATTACTTTGCCTTATAACTCGTATAAAGATTCCTGATGTCTGATGCGTTTTATAAAGAGAGACAGATGGAATAGCTCAGCGGTGAGGTGTACCTCTTTGGACACAGCGTTCATTGAACAAGCAGCTTCACACATCTTTCTCGCCTTTTCCCTCTGGCCCAGGTCTTTGTAGCACTGCCAAAGAAAACAAGAAAAACTGTCAATGCATTGTTTGGTCTCAGCGAGACCCACAAAACAAAACAAAAAAAGGCAACATTTAAAAGTTTCTGCTACTGACCTTAGCTAGAAACACATAGTTGAGTTTGGAATATCCTGGTTGGATATCCTCAACCTGAATGAAAAAACAGTTTTCTTTACAATTTTTCCTCTGTTCATATTAGTGAACAGTATGAGGACCAGGCATAAGAAAAGAATAATCAAAGGATTTGCATTTCAAGAATAAAGTCAGAATGTTGGATAAAACAAATGCAAATGCAATTTTCTGCAGAATAAGTCCTAATATTTATTACCACAATGTGTTCATGCACCAATAGAGAAAAAAATGTACATGTTACTAAAACCAATTTCCCCAGTTCATGTACAGTGCATAGGGCATTTTGTAGAGGCAGCTTCATGTGTGTAGTCAATGCTAGGAGTTGCAGTGATGTATTCTCCTGGAATAAATTATTATTCCAGGAGAATAGGTTCTCAGGGGCATGGCTTGGAGGTAGAGCAGGTTGTCCACTAATCAGAAGATCGGCGGTTCAATCCCCTCCAGTCTGCACTTTGAAGTGTCCTTGGGCAAGATACTGAACCCCAAATTGCTCCCGAAGGCTGCGCCATCGGTGTGTGAATGTTTATGAATGGTTAGCTCCTCAAACTGATGAGCAGTTGGCACCTTACATGGCAGCTAATGCCATCAGTGTATGAATGGGTGAATGAGATATGTAGTGTAAAGCACTTTGAGTGGTCGGAAGACTAGAAAGGCGCTATATAAGTACAGTCCAACATTTTGACTTAATTCTAGAAATTGACTTCATTCTTAAAATGCAATATATATATATAAAATCTTCCTCCCTCATCTTCCAGTTCTATCTGTACGATTATAAAGACCCACAACAAAAGCTGTTTTGTTTGACCCATCCACTCTCTCCTTCTCGTGCAGTTTCTACCACCCCTAAACAGTTAACCAACCACAGATAGCTACTGTTTAGAGACTTGGGATCTGTAACCTTGCAGGAAGCTCGACACGAGTGACGTGTTGTAACAGGGACCACTTGAATCAAATTGATGGGTAAGATAAACAAGACGTGAGGAAGAGGCATGTGCAGGAAAATTGGCCAGAAGCAAAATTCATTTCTCTTCTATATAAACATTTGAAATGTGGGAACACAGATTAAGCCTTTCTTAATACAGAGTGTTCGGTCTTTTCGCAGCTGGGTACACGAGTGACCTGGAGGCAAGTTACAAGTGAATGCTAGACAAACAGGACAATGTTCGTTACAATTCAATAATCAGGGCAGCTCCTGGAAGAACTTGAACATGCAATCAATTAATTACTACTGTGATTGCAGAATGAATCACAGCACCTTGAGAAAATTCTTCAGCGCGTCTTCAACTGTGGCACTTGGAGGCTCTCCAAATAATGTTGCAGCAACTTTCCTCTCAATCCATGATAACTGAGCCACCTGCAAAATAATCAAATACCTCAAATTAAAAAGACAATTCTGCATGTTAGTTTGAACTTAGCTAGGTGAGATTGGTTCATGTATTTCAGAAGCATTTTTTGTTGTGTCTGTTGAAACAGCATCTGTGGCCTGAGGACTTTTTCTCCAACTTTACCTACCCTAGCTCTAACACCAGACTTAAAAGCAGTGTCACACTGCCCTCTCTGGTTGAAAGTTTCAAGCATGCTGGGTGTGGTTGGGTGTGGAGGACGAAAACAAGATTGTCATGCGATGTTAAATAACTCTTCAGGACATCTATAATGAGCTGTTGTGAATAGCAATGACCATCAACTTCAAACTTTTTCAAACTTTTGATATGGTTCCTTGAAACTTTCAATAAAGGTCCACATCCTCGCAGGAATCTAAAAATAAAGTCGATGACTTTTTGATGACACAAAGTGAAAATGTAACTTTTTAAAGGTTTATTCAGGAATAAATATGAGGAATTATGAGGAAGCTACTGAGGTAATATGGAGTTTTTTACTTTCTGTATTTTAAATGTAACCAACGGTGAAGGTAAGTGCTTTAACAGTGATTGGAAACAAAGTAAATTGATTTTGTTTCATATTCGTTACCATAATTGAAGACCTACTAAATTTTCTAGCTAGTTTGGTTACGTATAATTTTTCTGAACTATTACAGACCAGAAAAACACATTTTCCCCAACTATGACTTTTCCAGTATTTCCATGACCACAGGTACCCCTGTAAGCTGATACTTTTTTACTGACATTTTTCACAGATGATGATAATGACCAGGAGAAGCCTGGGTCAAACATGTAATGTTCCTGCCTCGCACCATTCATCAGCGCAACGTCTAATTGCAGGTGTAGCATTGCTTTGGCGTCATCACAGGACCTTTCAAACAGAACCGCTGGCTCAATGCAAACAGTAGATCATTGTTGAACATGAACGTACCACAGACAGCCCATAAAACTCAATCCCTGAAAATATCAGGTGTTACTGCTCCACTAAATTTGCACAGTGCCTCACTCTTTCTCTGGTACCAACAGTGTAGGTGAGTATTATACAATTTAATCAGAGCAATCTCTGTAATAGCTTCCTTCCTTTCAGGCAGTTAGTTTGACAACTGGCACCGTGTTTTATGATAAATAGCTCAGGAAACAACAGGAACACTCAACAGCACAACGTCTGTAAACCTTTATATCTAAATGACGGTGATTCATCATCACGCCTTATTTTCAAAAATGCAGGTAGTGATTAAATGACTGACAGACAAGACATGATGGTCATAGAAACAATCATCAGCTGCATCAAAAACAACTGCTTGCACTGAAAGGACATGAGCCAAATAAAAGCAGGATGAAAATATCTCCCTGGTACAATCAGATTTAAAGCAAACAATGGCTGGTGTTAACCTCCTGTAGCGCTTTCTGCAAATATTGCGGAGGGGAAAACAAACCTCAGGGAAACCTAAACAGTTTAAATGAATGAGGGGAAACTGTGGGTGGGTTAGCAAAGGGAGGAGGGAGGCGAAGGAGACATGTCAGCCTCCATAAGTTCACTGTTTGTCTATGGGAAGAGAGATGGAGGAGATATATGTGTTGCACAATGTGTCAGTAGGGTCACATACAGCGTAGCACCAGCGGCCCAGCAGGTAGTAGGACATGGGGTCTTGTGGCTTCAGCTCGATGGCTTTATCCAGATGATCCTGGGAGGGGAGGCAGACAGACAGGGAGAAGATTTTCACTGTTGATTCATGACACAGCCGCTATTTCCACTGCCTTCTGTCCTGACCTGATCTGTCCTGCTTCACCAACCCACAAGTATTTCACAAACACCTCTCACACACGCGATCTTGCAGAGCGACCACACACTCCTGGCTGTCACACACCCTCCCTCCGTTCTTTTCCATTCTCCCACTCTCTGATTCAAGGTTGTTTTTTTTTCATATCTTCCCGCGCCAGTCCTCTATCTCACTCTCTTTCACCTGTCAAGGTTTTTTTTTTTTTTTTTTGAAGGTACACAGTGTTTGTAAGAAGCCACTGACAGAAGATAAAATGCTACGTGCCGTTGTTCCACACTTCAACTGAATGGCTGTAGGAGTGCCCAACTGGATTAAGTGATAAGAGTAGCCTTTCTTCTTTACTCCAAGTACGTGGGAAGCAATGTCCAATGTATATATATTGAAAAAAAATACCCACATAACAGTGCAAGCATGTCATTAAGTTTCCCAGTGTATGAGTAGTGTAACTTACCTTAAAGATGTATCCGTTCTTTATCTTGTTCTGCACAGTGTCATATTCTGCCATAATTCCACACATGATGGCATACCTGTGGAGAGACAATATTCTGTTCATCAGTTATGTACAGTATCAACAGTTTACAGGTCATACTGCTTGACTCATCCTTTCTGGTTTTTAAAGATTATTCCTCTCTTGTTTCATGTCTTTTATCTTTTTTCCGTGTGTCAATATTCAAAATAAACACAGATACAAGCAGAAAATGAGTTCTGATTATGCCCTATTGAGATGCATATGCTTGGCTTGAACACAAAGGCATTTTATTTCCTCTGTTTATTCTGGCAAACTGAAAGGAGCATGCTTTTGATACTCCTACAGCACTCTGCATCACATTCACACAGATTAAAGGTGTCAGTATGCTTCAAAACAAAGTGCTTGTTGGACGGTTGAACAGTGTCTGAAAACTCCTCCTCCCACACCTGGGAGAAATGCGTGTGTGTGGGGATTTTTGCAACTTTCCAAAACGTACTATTCGAAAAGTATACCAGCGTCACACGGTAATTAGCCACTTGTGAGAAATTGACAATTAGAGAGATTTATTTGAGGCATAAACACCTTTGCCCTTTGATGACAACATGTGCTACAAATTTGTTTGCTTTGAGCATACCCGAGCCTTAAGACAGTTGATGATTGATTGTCTACAGGGACACCTCAACACTCAATCCACCCATGCAGTTGGTTTGAATTTGAACCGCTGAATCACTTGCTTGACAAGATTATCTGCCCTTACGTTGTCTCACCATTATAATGCAAATAGACTGAGTATCAGTGCAATTCAATAGACTGAAAGCACGTAGAACGGGTGATGGTTAGTTCAGTTGGTAGAGCATCTGTCCCACGTACAAAGGCTCGGTCCTTGCCGCAGCGGCCCAGGGTTCGAATCCGACCTGTGGCTCTTTGCTGCATGTCATTCCCCATCTCTCTCTCTCCCCACATTCCTGTCACTCTTCAGCTGTCTCTATCAAATAAAAAAAAAAGCTTGAAAAAGCCAAAAAAATATCTAAAAAAAATAAAGCACGTAGAAAACTTAAAGTAGCAAAAGAAAGGAATGATTTTCACTGTACCATTAGTCACCAAGGAACCTAATTACTCTCAGTTACCTAGAGAAAGTTACCTTTTCCAACTGGAAAAATTGCACATTTTGAGCCTTTCAGACAACTTGGATTTAACATGAACTCTAAGAAATAGAAAAAAAGCAGCAGTTTTGGTGCCTCATATTGACTGACTACAATACAAAAGTCAAGTAGTGTGTAGGTGGGAGAGTTGGAGAGAAATTAGGCATTACCTTTTACTCACGCCACCTTTTTCTGGGTCACTAACGATGAGAAGCCGGAGGGGCACCGAAAAACCACCAACACTCAACTTTCTTTAGCTAGACTCCTCATTAGACAACATCAGCAGAGATAAGCTGCTTCACCTTATTCCCTCACTCACTAATTAATAGACTGACTTGGACCAATGGGCAGGTGGAGGGGAAACAAAGAGCGATTTCAGCTTTGGGATCTGTAAGTCAGCATGACGCTGTGGGTTTGGAGAGGAGAGGAGAGAGCTGATCAAAGTCTTTTCACCGCAAGGCTGCTTTAATCCTGCTGGTACTCTGTCAAACACCACAGAGCGACATAAACACCTTTTTATATGAAGGATCAGCGGGTACAAAGGTCATCTGACAGTGTCATCTGACATGGTGGTGATGATGGTAGATGGAATCTGCAACTGTGCACCTGTGTGTGTGTGTGTGTGTGTGTGTGTGTACTGAGGTGTCTGGTATGTGTGAATGGATTTTTTAAACAGGGCACGATTTGGCGGTGGGCTACTGTTCTCTGTGGTCACTCTCACTTTTTCTTGTCTCGTCCTCTGAATTGTGATCGGGCACAGCATGCCGACACAGATTACAACACCAAGGCAAAGAAAAAAAGAAAAAAGGACTGAGATGTTGTGAGCTGTAGAGTGCAAACTATCCATGATTAGTAGGTGATTACTAACATAAGATAAAGTAAGTACAATGATCTTTCTCATTGAGAAAGAATTTGATTTCAGTTGACAACGTTCCAAGCAAAACATCATAAAAAAGAAAAACAGATGCATCATTCAGATGGTTATGATTTGCTGAAACATTTATCTTTATGCTAACCATGAGTAACAATGGAAAATTAACACTGATAAGACAAGCACTAAGCACTAACCAAATCACTTCTAAGTGCCCTAAATATTTTCGCAAAGCAAACAGAGGCGGATGAATTTTGTGCAACTGTAACCAAAAAAAGCTGTGTTTATTTTCTTATGGCAGCGCAGGGTGCAGCTTCACCGCCACTGGTTGGCGCTCGATGAGTGGAGAGATCCACATCATCACAGGAGCAGAGATGCTATCTGTCCGCAGGTTGTGCTGCCTAGCTTCCAATGAAAACAGACTGCTGCGTCTAAAAAGCTTTGAACAAATCCATCACCGGAGACTGAATATCTGCTGTGAGGAAACTGAGCCAGGACACAGTTGGATTGTGCTTGACCATCATGTTTTAATACAATTTTTGACCTGGAGGCAGTAAGAGTTGCTCACACTCACAGTACCCAGTGGTTCCATGATCTGGCTACATGATACACTTTAAACAAAGTGATAAAATCAGAGCAACAGTGACTCTTAAATCATTAATGAAAGGTGTGAACAATCCTCATGTGAAGCTTGTATATCGGAGGAGCAATGAAATGCCATTTGTTCTCTGTTGGTAGGTGCACCACTTTGGTGGCAATAGTTGGACTGCCATGAAACTTTGTCTAGGCATGGTCAGAGGATGAGGAGTCCTCACTTCCTCTCGGACCACCAAGAGGTGGACATTTGTGGTCTGTGGTGAAATGTCTCCATAACACCTGGGTTGATTATGATAAAATGTATTGCTAACAGACAAATAGTTGCTAACATGCTACAGTAAGATGGTGAACATGGTAAACATTACCTGCCAAACATCAATATGATCTCAAAGCACTGCCTAACAGAGCTGCTAGCTTGACTGTCAACTTTCAGTCTTAGTCTAATGGCCCTCTCAGACACAATACGACAACGTTAGCACAGTGGTCTAAAACCCAGTTTTTCAACCACAGCATCTGTCCGCTGTACTGAGCACTGCAAAGCACACCACCAGTGCATTTGCACCAAAAGTTTACAGTTAGCAGCTGCAAGTGCATCGCAAATCTTGTTGTGTCTGAAAGGGCCATAATACTTGCAGTAAAGCTAAAATAGTTTATTGTTGAATAAATCAGTTTCTAATCAACAGAAAATATATTTCTAACAACTGTAATAATTCAATAATTGTTTACATTTATAAAGTAAAAATGATCTTTGGTTTTTGCACTGCTGATTGAACCAAACAAGCAATATGCAGATGTCACTTTGGGCTGTGGGAAAATTGTGACAGTCATTCATGTTTTTAGACATTCACAATTAATTGAGAAAATGTATCTGCCAATTAATTGCTAATAAAAACAATCTTTACTTCCAGCCTTATATAGTATGCTATTTAAATTGACAATGACAACATGCTAATCGTGATTCATAACAAAGCAAAAGTGACGCCACTCGTAGGCTTCTGAAGCACTGTTTTGAAGCCGAAAATATGCGTCACTGGCCAATGCCATGTTGGATGTACTGCTTCTTCCACTTCCTTGGCGGACCTGCAGCCTGTCTCAAGCGGCCACTCGAGGAGTTACAGTTTTTAGCACTTCCACATTAGCTTAATTTCCCAGCCACGGAAGTTGCAGCTTGGTCAATACTAATGATCTCAGCTAACTGTAATTTTACTTCAAGAGTTATGCTCTAACCAGTTAGTCATTCCCTTTTCTCTGTGAGCATGCTGTAATATGCTGATGTGATTAAATGCAATAAATCTTGGTAGTGGTGAGATGAGGAGAGCGACCAGAGCAGCATACCTGAGGGGAGTAGTAATCATAATAGAGATTGAACATTGCCCAGGTGAGGGCTGTGGGAGAGATTGCTCAACATCCAGGCTACCACAACACATATTTTTACTTCCCTCTGATTGGCCAACACTAACATTATTCAGCATGTAGCAATTCTGGCAGTGTTTACTGAGAAGTATTTGGACCCAAGGGTGCTAGTGGCAGAGCCGCTCATGATTGGACCAGCATATAATAGTGTTGGCTCATCGCTGCACCTGGACTTTACCCTGTGGAGTTAGACTAGAAGGAGGAGGGGCCGCATTAGTGATTATGTCAAAGTTCATCCTCATCCTGTGCTTCTGCCTTCTATACGTATGATTTCCAAAAACAAACATCTAGACGTTAACAATCAGATTCTCTGCACCATGCAGGAAATGGAGTGTGTGTTGTTTTTGGTGTTATGCAACATGTCTATTGTCACGGTGTGTAACTGCACCAGGAGGAGGAACCGGTGGGCGGTAGCAAAAGATGACAGGGGGAAGATGAGAGGACAACAGAACACTTAATTGCGCAAGGTTAGTCCGCTTTTTTATCGTGGCTCAGTAAAATCCCCCACTCTGCTGGGCAAAAACAAAAGAGCCTAAGTGTCAGCTGCGTGGCGGAAACAGCAGATTGATTTCAGCCTTCAAATCCAAACATAGAGAACTCATTCAAGACAGAGAGGGCTAGGCAGCACTCCAGGCTAAAACTTGTACAGAAAACAGGAGGAGGAACTCGAGGAATTCAAGGACAGCCATTGTGAGAGAAGGTGCAGGAGTGTGTGAAGTGCGCTGATATACTTAGCCCATGACAGAACGAGCTGATAGTGTTTTTCTCTGCATGGGAGGTGGGATTTGTGGCTGTGTGTCAAGTGTTCCCACAGTGATGAACCGGAGCACAGAGAGGTCTGAAGTTTATGCACACGCAGGGTTTCCACGGCGACTGAGAACAGAGCACAATGCTGCCACGGTGACACCAACGATGGTCGTGGCAAACAGAGGCACGTGTTTGAAATTAAAGTTGTCTTTGTAGAGGTCAAAGTGACCCCATCCGCCCCCCCACCCCCCTTCTGGCAGTGCAACAGGCTCCCTTAATCCGCAGGCCTTTGTACCATCAGAGAGGCCCTATAGTCAGGGATTTACACAGGCTGAATTCACACAGTGGGATCATTGAAAACGCACCTATAAACAAAGCTGGCGATACAAGAATGCAATCACAACTCGCAGCTGTCAGCCGGCTGAGATTATACAAATAGGGTTCGCACTCACTGTCACGAAAGCACCCTGTGTAGCTAAAGGCATGCATACTGTAAGCGCACTCACACAAATTCATACAGCCACAGACAAGAAGCGCTATGTCCCACTTGTGGTTCATATATCAGCTCTCTTTTGTGGTTTACTAGAAAGCTTCATGGCAGACGCGACGGCTACGCGTTACTGGAGTGCTTTTGAAGAATGAAATCTGAGAGGGGAGAGGTGGAGGCGTCTCACTCTGACATGCAAAGAGAATTAAAAAATTTAGGGGGTGACAGTGTGGAGAACCGTGGAGATGCTGACAGCATCCATCTCGATGGTGCTCTTTGACTGAAGTGCCTCAATACACGTCATCGAGCTTCAAAAGAGTCCTCCGTTCACCTCCGCTGGGAAAAGTACCGAGATCTGGTGCATGACAGAGTGGGAAAGTATGCGTAATCTCCTGTGAAGTGATAACTGTTAGGCGGACATCACATTCATTCATCGCTTCGGGTCTTCAAACGGCCGCTGTACTGGCTCAGAAACAATGCAGCATGCTTCTGACTGTGTGATGTTCACAAACGTCTTCCAACTTCCATCTGCACATCTACAGCTTTTAATAGATAAAAGGCTTTTGGTTATTTAGTTTAATCCCATGTTCTATGATAACAGGTTGACATCTTTCACTTGGTGCTATAGAAATAAATACAAACCCCCAGCTTCACGTTCTTTCAACCTGTAGTTTATAAACTCTTGTTGGTGCAGTGGTTAGCACTGTTACCTCACTACAAGAAGGTCCCTGTTTTGACCCCTGGCTCTGTGGGTTCCGGCTACTCCGGCAGTCTGTGCAGGTTAAAAGGTTATCTGGAGACTCTGCCTTGGCTCCAGTACCCCATGACCCTGATATAGATGAACGGTTATGGAAAATGGATGGCTGTGCAAGTGCACCCAACATTAGATTTTTGAGTTATAATCAGGTGTTATAGTGTATAGTGTAGACCACTGACACAACAGTATTAGCCTCTTTATTGTTTTTGATTGTTTTGTCGATCTAATTAGGGGACACATATTTACATGACCAAAAACCTGCAAAACAAATTCCACCCCCATCAGCTTCAGCTGGACTTTCTGTTTAGTGCTGACTAGCAAAGGTTAGCATGTTACTTTTAAAGTACACCATGTGTGATCAATTATGGACTGTTATAGTTCACAGTATGCAATGGCTGTGTGTAATGACATTAGTTGTGTCAGGGGCACGGCCCATGAAGGAGGGTCCCTCAAAGGACCTGAAGGTCAAGATGAACCTGCCCCTCCTCCCAAAACCAAGACTGTGTAGTCAAAGCTAATTTCACCAGTGCACAATGGATTGTGGGATACTGACGAGTATGTTATATTCAAACATATTTTGGGGATTCAGGCTTTCACGTTGGTGGACCTTTAATAGAGACACACTGTATTCACGAACATCTGAGAATTGTCCCGCAACAGAGCAGGTTTTGTGGAAAATTGCTTTTGTAGGAATTGTAATGGTGATATGATGATATGATTTGCTACAAAAAAGCTGCAGGTATTTATAGATCATAAACAGTAATTTGACACGTGTAATAGAAATGTGTAAAACTGGTTTAACACAACAGAGTCTGTGTGTCATGAAACATAAAACACTTATGGGACTTTCAGAATAAAGGTTTTGGTGAACATCCAATTATACCCGCCTTGGTAGGACTTAAGCCAGCTTTGTGGTACTGTACCATGAAGACTAAGAGAGAGTCAGCTGTGGAGACCTTGTTTTGGTAACATATAATGGACTCAAATGCTTAGCATGTAAACAAACCTGGTTAACTGTGTAAAATTAACACATTACAACAATAATTGACTTGGTCACAGTGCATCCAACAAGGGGTCCCTTCATGCAGGGACAGATGAGGACACTTCTTGTTCATTTTCTCATCAAGCTGGAAGAAAAAATGCTCTACCCTTCTCTGTAACTTATTATTGCCGTATTGTAAGTACACAGCGCCTCTACTGTGAATGTGTATTATGTGTTTGTGATAAAGTTTAAAGTTGTGGGAGGCAGTTTGGCGTCATTGGGCATATTTTAATTCAAGGGGTCGGAGAGAAACTAGATTCCTTTTGGCTTGGTTTTCAGGCTTTATAAAATCTAGTCGGTGACGGAAGAGTTTGTCCAATCACAGATAATTTCAGGGAAAGTGTGTTAATTTTCATATATTCATTTCAGCATTACAATAATATTTTGTTGTGCCAATTATTTCCCGAAACGCTATATATTTCATCATTGTGTTGTGTGCACATTCAGCTGTGTCTGCCTTTTATTCGTGTGTGGATTTTTCACAAAGCGAAAAAGCTGGTCTAAAAATCATTAGATCTTTTCATTCAAAAAAAAAAAATCCAACATTCATTTGAACCCATTCCAACACTCCAGCAGAGTTAAATTAGAGTAGATGGTAATGGAAAGGTTCAAAAAGCAATCCATTCACTTGGGCTCTATAATTAATTTCAATGTCAGAGCAGGAAGCAAATGGCAGCGTGTCTAAACAGCATCTGCCAAACTATGACGAGCTGGGTGGCATTCAGGAAAACAGGTGACAAGTTTTCTCACGGCATCGGTACACTAAGTAAACAGTTACCTCAGACATAAACTTCCTTGCAACACTGCCTGGCACCATCCCCAGTCCCTGCCTCCTCCCTTCTCAAAGTGCGGCTTTACCTACTTTGCCCTGTCCATTCAATTTAGACAGCGTTTCTGCTCAGTTTAAGAATCTTACAAATTCCATTAGTGGATATAGGATTAAGAATTAAGCTTTTTTAAAGCTGTTGCTCTTAATTAACTAAACAAACACGGCCTTCTATTTCACTTGACGTCTCGAGTGCTGCGGTATGTGAATGAGCTAATGCTAATTATTCTCTAACGAACAGAGCAAACGGGGCTGCTGGCTCGAGGAGGCAGTTCAGGTCTGTTTTCCATGAGAAAACTTCATATGTGTGTATACAGAGAGTAACCACATGATCTCAATCACACAGGACACTAATTCAGGAAATGTAATTAATGGTAACATATACGCACACTGGGGAAACTATTAGTATTACGTAAACAAGCAAACACTGTTTACTGTATAGAATTCATATATGCTGAATGTCGAGCATGAGTTAAATAAACGGGGCTTTGTGTCATTTTATTTTAGCTGCATCTGAAGCAGACTTTGCAGTTGTTTTCAAACCCCGGCAGTTGCAAGCTGATCTCAGAGCTGTATCGGGTGCAATCTTCATCTCTCTGTCCCAGCCATGGATTCCATGTATGATCAGCAGTCAAGTTTTGACACGAGCAGTGTTCCAGATGAGGAATGCACCACTGGGGCCTGCACAAATACAAACGGGATTCATGCCATCAGGCCCACTTTGCACGACTAATTAAAAGCAAGGGGATTTTTCCCTGAGTCACAGAGCAACCGGGGAGGTAAACAAGGAGAGAGGAGGTTCTCCTGATTTTCTTTGTCTGAGAATGACCTACGGCGGCAAAATTCCCCTTAACTTATGGTCACTGAGGACCACTCAGAAAGAGAATTATTAGTCATTTTGAAATGTCCACTAGCTTCAGACAAATGTGACAAAATGTCTTTGAACATATTATTTAGTCATTTCTGCGGCACAATTCAGACAACAGACCACAGCCACAAGAATACAGTACATAAAATGTGGACAAATGGACACAAAGTCCATAATGCCAAAGTGCCACATGTATCACCATCTTAACCCCAAGCACTAAATATGTAAAGTGAGTGCTGTAAAGCAACCACCAACATACAGAAACAGCGACTGCAATAACAGGAGAGTATTTATCACATGAGTTATTCCAGTGTAACCATCAGTCTATCTGAAAGAAGTTAACCTAGGCTGTGTTTACATTCCTCAAACTGGATATGATGCTATCAGGAAGCTGAGGGGGTGATCTGCAGGAAGGAGATGTTTGGAAGGTAAGCTACTATTAACTCACAAACATGCGTGCCTGCAGAAGGCCGCAGCAATGCTCTGCTGTAAACTATTTCGCTCGATCTTTTCTTTGCATATTCCAGTCTGCTTTGGTCGTTGCACGTTTAAGCCGCTCTTTCCGAGACGTTCAAGTTACATGCGCTAAACTGTCAGAGTCAAACATCTATTCAAACACTGTGAAACAGCTGCTCCAGGCCAACACGTCACTCAAATGCACAGCCCCCTCATCACCTCTCATCTGGGGAAAGTACCTATGTTTATGCTTTCACTCTGTCTCATTACATTTACGGAAAAAGATGGATTAGAATTCAACCATGGCTGATTCACATGATGGGGTCCACTGACAATGCCACATGCCATCAAACTGTATCCTTGATTGATTTGCTTTTAAAATGGCAACTCTACTTAATTGAACAGAACAGAAGGTAGTTTTTTTAAACCATGACATGTGGAAGAACTCAAACCTACCACTGATGACTCTCAGCACACATAGGGTTGAGGCTCACCGCCTCCTCGCCAACTCTCTTCCCTAAGAGGAGAGAAAAGACATACAAAAGATGATGATGCTCCACTGAAACACAAACTCCACACATACAACCCCCCCTATATTCTTGTTCACATAACAAAAGAAGAGCGCGCAGATTAGTAGAGTCGAGAGGTGATAAGACATGACAGGATATACATAAATCAAGAACCCTTGCCGGGCACTGGATTAAAGAAATAAAAACAAAAGTGATATGAAATGTTATCCAAGAACAAAGCTCAGTTTTAAATCCTTCATCACTCAGTGGTTAAGTGTTTCATTCCATCTGCTCTATTAATATCTAAATGAATGTTAAATATGATGATCTGTTGCTTTAAATATCCACGTCTCTTAACGCTGTCAAATGCTTTGACACAGGTGTCTTTGCAGGAAGCACCTGGCCCGGCTCTGATTAGAGGCACATTGATGAGGAAGGATTACAAAGAAACAGGTCAGTCCTGTCTGAACCTTCACAAAACAGGCTCTGTTTGATGGAGGTTAAAAAAAAAAGCATTATGATCTACTGCTCTACTAGTCTTAGAGTGAAACTTATGCTTTTAAAGAGCCCGTGGCAGATCAGTCACACAGGAAGACGGTTTTGTCATCGTGAAGTTGACTTTAAAAGTGTAAGTGAGTGCATAACCTATTCACAGTATGTGGAATAGACTTTCTGCAATGGTAATTTAATTTCACACTGATAGTGATAGTTCAAGGTGCAATGGATTACCAAAAAATGTAGTCAAATGTGTGAAGGCGCCATAGAGTGAGATGAGAAAAATATCTTGGTCACATTCTGCATCAGATTGTACGACATAAATTTTGAGCCATGGCAGATGAATTTGGTACTTTGTAGTGTTACAATGTAGATAGAAAAGTTTGAAAAAAATGTAGTGTTGAAATACATTCAAAATTCTAAGAGTTAGAGAGGTTTGTGGATAAATACAGAACCAATTCTGCTCTTTCTACCACAACAGTCAGATATTTTACTTAATTACAAGGCCATAAATGTGATTAATAACCAGCCAATCAAAGTTTTGACCCTTAACACGACAATAAATATCAGTGTCTCCTATTGAGAACTAATAATCAGTCTTTTCTAGAGTTGTTCAGCACTATGTTACTATAGTGGGGACATGTAGGTAATACACCAGACTTATGCTGTCCATTGCAGACTGTATGAAACATCGTTTCTGCTGCAGTAATTCCCTGTGGGTCAACAAACTGACTGAGGTCATTGCAAAAGTACAAACTTGCATGAATTTGGGTTTTCTAGATTAAACATTATGGTTTGGGGTTTGGCCAGTATAACACTTGTGGTTATGACATTACAGCACGTCACTTCCAGAATGGGATGACTGGAAAATGAGTTATAACACAAGGTTTGGTAGATTACCACTTTCTGCATGGGTCTTCTTCTCCTCCAGAGTGGAACTGACATCATGGACATCACAGTAAGCTCGGATTAGCCGCCAAAGAAATGGTGAGTTCTGTCCAAACTACAGAAGTACATGAAAGGGTTAAGATACACTGCTTGTATCGAGCTACAGGATTGCTAAACTCTTTCAAATGAATGCATTCCTCGAGTTACACACCTCCTCTCTCTGCTCCAAAAGGACGGTGAGACTTTCCCTTTTGTCAGATTCAGTACCCTGATGCAGACAGTCGATCCTCTGAAGGAGATCACATAACTTGTCTGCAGGTTGCTCTTCATCCCTCTGTTCTGCATCGCTTAGCTCTTCCTCCTCGGAGTCTGTCAGTGCAGTCATATACCTGAAAGTACAAACATACACAGAGCACAGCATGTTACCAACAGAAAAGGGCTGTCAGCATGTGCAATTAAACTTTACTGATGTGGATTAGAATGAACACCTAAGTGGTTCCAATCACCAGGCCAGACTGTCTCCATGCTGCCATCAGCAATATGTGAAACTTGGCCTCGGGAGGCCGTCAATAAACAACCTAAATGTTGCCAGTTTCCCTGAGTTAGAAGATGACGGCCTGTGTCCCGGTAACTCAATCTAAAAACCATCTTCTACTTGTGAGGTGGAATGAAAACTCAGCTGAGAAGATCTTCAGATCAATCAGAATTCTGTCTTAACGAGCAATTTTACAATCATTTTTCTGCCAGGTGCTCATTATGAAGGATCAATCTCCACTGCCTGTCTGAATACAAATGGCACAGGGTTTGTTTACATAAGTGGGTCACTTAATTGTTTATAAATACTAGCTGTTAAGAAACTCTTGACATCTTAACGTGGATACCTGAAGGCTTTTCCACAAACACAGGGAGACTTGTTTGTCAGGGTGAGGCACGCAACACTCGCATTAGATGTTTTATGGTGCCTTTTCAACTACTGTAAGTATGTACAAAACACCCTAAGCTAACACTTAATAAGCAGCAGTAAAAAAATAGCTATATTAACGTTATAGGTAAAAATGAAAGACACAGACAAGGGTGAAAATATGAAAAGTGTTGGCAGCGGCTGCATGTGCGTCATTGGTGGTTAAGGGAATATTTTGGGCTCTGAGCCATGGTTCTGGAGGGATGTGTCAGAGCGGGCCACAGACAGAAACACTGTGGACCCAACAGGTGCCTCGTGCCCGAGGCTGCTTCCTGACTCCACCCCACAACACACACCTTCAACCTTGAGTGCTGTGATTACAGGAGTAATATGAGGGCATTTGAGTTGCAGTAAAGGAAGAAGCTGTAGAGAATAACGCCCAACGTTCGACAGCACAATTTAAGCCGCAGCGGTGTTAGCTGAGATTAGAGAATTCTGTCCTATCTTACAGAATACAGAGTTATGCTGTCTTTTACCATCGTGTGTTACCAATGCGTTCTAATTTAAATGATCTGCTTTAAAGCAGCTACATTCAATATTTTTAAATAAACAATAGATCACATGACTAAGTGTATGCGGAAGGTTTCGCTCATAGTGACAAATCCACAGAGAATTATAGCACTCTTTCTCTTAGCTCTACAGAGCGATTCACTTTAATTCAGCTCATTGTTTTGGTTTTAGGGCATGCAATTTTACTGTTTCAGATTACTCATTTCAGTTTGAGCAGCAGCCAGCTGTTCTCAGCAAAGTAGCTCTAAAAACCCACTGTAAGCTACCTGCTCAGCACCAAACAGCAGAGAGACAAAATTAGCCACTTGCGTGTGAACATAGTGGAGCATTTAGCAGCTAAACAGCCGGATATTTTAAATATAACATATTATTAAATATTGTGACATAAGCAATGGATAAAATGACTTAGTACTTAATTAGTTAATGCAGGTTTAAAGTGATCATATGTAACAGCGGCCACTGTGGCCACAAGCGATAATGGTGAATGCCAAAACGTAGCATAACAGCAGCACAAGTAGATCTGGGTCATAATGTTAGACATCTGACTCAGTAATGTAAGTTACACAGCAATACTGATCTTAAGTTTGCAAATATCATATAACATTGGGGCCCGTAAGCTACTGGTCATACCAGACCAGCTGTGGGACAAAAGCCTCTGAGGGTGTGTTTTATTGCTTCTGAATTGAACTTTTCATTTGTAAAAGGAGGACTCAAAAGTTACTTCCCTTTTACAAAACAGATGAAAAAGCAAGACTGTTCAAGATTTTTGAGACCAATTAATTAGTCTGATGAGTTATAGTAGTGATAGTTATATAAAGTGGGAACTCGACTGACCCGTGGGATTGTAATTCATTCAAATCCAATAGCTTAGTTGGAAATGGAGAATCGCTGTAATTGTGCGAGGAACTAGACTTTGCAGTATCTTTATTTTAATCTCCATCTGTTTTTATACCATCATTTTGAGATAGTGTGCAAAGCCTCTCTACAATCCCCCTCGCTGCACTAACCCCTGAGTAAACCCCTAAAACCTGAACGCAAGGCTCAAACAATTTATTGGCCAATACACCCCGGCTTAAAAGAATCTCAATGGGTGTGCTTTTTGTGTTTACTGTGACTGTTGTGGTCTTCCTTTTTTGTCTGCCTGCACCTTATTACAGAGCACTGCCTTATAACAAACAGACCTGGCTTTTAACTATGGCAAGACTGTCACATTATTGGACTTGTGTCATTCATTCATTCCCTAATTCATTCATCCTTTTGTCCTTTTATTCATTCAGCAGTCCGTTTTCCCTCCTCCCTGCTGTTTACTCAGTGGAGCTGCAGTACAGGCAGCAGTACTGAGTACTGAGTGATCAGCGCATTCCTGTCACGCCATTCCACGGCTCATGAATCACTTCAGTTGAAAGAATAAAGAAGCTAAGGATCTATTTGTATTAGCGTGCGTGTTTATGTAGCGCACATATGTTTGTGCAGGAACCGTCATTATCCTTATAATGTTACTAACAGTGCACAGCTCTGAAATGACAAGTCTAAATGTTGTTATTCGTGTTTCAACACTGACGAGGTACATAGTATGCCAGCAGGCCCTTATATGACTCACACATGACAAGAAATTGTATTATTTTCTGCAGGCACATTCACAGGACAGACAAAAAAAAAAAAAAAACATTTAATACTTCTTATGTGCAAAAATAACTTTTTGTTTGTGATGCAAACAGCAGTGGGAGCACATAAAACAGAGAGGCGGGGCAATGATCCATGACTTTCTGAGCTGATACTCATGGTGCAGACTTAGTGGAAGAGGTTGACATCAGTCGAGGTCACTGACACCTCTGGCCTAGTCAGACTCTAACTTCATAGTATTGACAGAAGTAGTCAAAGCATTTAGTTAGCTGATCTGCAAAAAATATTACAAGTGATTGATTGAAACTGATTAATCATCAGCAGATAAAAGTGCACATTTGATAGTTACATTTTTGATGACTGTGAGCAGTTGCTTGATTTGCTCTATTGAACGTCAATCAAATATCTTTGAGGTATTTTTTTTATTTTTATTGATTGACCGTTTAGTCGACATCATTTTGGGAAAACCGTGAAGAAGATTTGCTCTTTTTGTAGTTCAAATAAATGAGTGCTCATATTCTTATTTCATAGATTACTCAGTTATCAAAACTGATTGACCATTTAATGGTTGCAGCACTAATTTGAATTTGAATGCAGTGTTTAACTCTATGGACGCACTTCCTAAATAAGGCATTCCAGAAATATAGCCATTTTAACATACAACAGGTATTTTAACAGAAAGATACCCCTGAATAATAAACAACACTGATATTAAGTCAGTACCAGAATCAGTAAATCTGTTAATTAGATAAAACAAATCCAACTGCAACGTTTCATTTTATCTTCTTCTTCATATTCAGTGAGAAGAAACTTCATAATACCTCTACCCATGCTATGTCTAACCTTGTAACACTCCAAGTACTGTGTAAAGTTAACAACTGCAAGGCTTTAACCTTAATTTTCAACAGACTGTGTGCTCACTAGAGGAGATCAGCCATTCAGTACACAGACCCCAAGGGGCAATGAAGGGATCTCTCAATAGAGATTAGCAATGGTAGTCTCCGAGGTGACACCATTCAAAACAAACCAGAGTTACCATCCCAACATCACCAGGCCTTGGAACATGCAGCCCAGCTTATTCAGTGTGTAGCTGTGGTGACAGGACCAATGAAAGCCTGCTCTACAACAATGGCTGACTGACTGGAGAGAGTCCAGTTATTTATTCTCTGTCTCCCCCAAAGGCTGGGCAGGGATTGACTCTTTAAATATTAACTCCCAGTTTTCCATTGCTCTGCTGCTATAGCACCTAGCTGACAGCATCGCTGTGTTTCTAACTATGCCACCCTTTGTTGTAGTAAATAATACAGGTGAGAAAAAAGAAATGTGGCTAAAGAATAACATGCCATTCATTTGTCATTGATGTATAATGACAATACAAGTCAATAATAATGCAATAATTCATCTTGAATGTTCATCCATAAATAGCACTTCTGTTAGGATGTGGTAACACTTTGTTCTTAAAATAGCAAGAGGAAGAAACAAGTTTGGAAACTCAGGGTTGTACACAACTACACACAAGTGATGTTTGGTTTGTAATTTTGCCAAAAGGAAAACAAGCAAGAAATACATATGAACAGAATATAGAATGACACCTGCTCTAACAAAGAATGAATCTCATGAAAGGAGAAAGAGACAAAAAAGAAACATGAAAGAAATTAGAAAGAAGAGCCATGGCTGGTGAGAGTGACCCAAAATTTTTCTCTTATAATAATGGTAATAATACAATGATATGTCAAGATAGCCAACCATCCAGGGACACCTCATAGCTCATATTTTTCATGCAGCTGCCTGCTACAGGTGAAAACAACACTGTGGGAGTGGTGAGAGTGAAGTAAAACAAGTTGTGGATGGAAAAACCAAAACAATGAGCTAAGAGGCGCTAAAACACCCTGTAGAGCTGAAAAAACTGCAAAAAATAAAAATATATATATATATATATATATATATATATATATATATATATATATATATATATATATATATATATATATATACACAGTTGCAATCAAAAGGATCCAACCCCCATTGAAAATTAGGTTTATTGTCAAAATTTTCAAGCTTTCAGTTGTTTGCAATAAACAAATCAAACAAGAACAATTTAAATAGCTCAAGAAAACTAATATTACAAGTGGTTTGTCCAAATTCAACACAAAATGCCACTTTTAATGACTACTGCAGTTTAAAATTATTCAACCCCTTCACAACTAGCGTCTTTAGTACTTAGTAGAGCACCCGTTTGCTGATATGACCTGCTGCAAACGTGAAGCATAGCCAGACACCAGCTTCTCGCAGCATTCCTGATCTTATTCCTCATGGGCAGTGGCCTCCAGTTCACTAATGTTCTTGGGTTTGCATGCTGCGACCGCCTTTTTCAAATCCCACCAGAGATTTCTGATGGGGTTCAAGTCAGGCGACTGTGACGGCCACTCTAGAATCTTCCAGGACTTCTTCTGAAACTAAGCCTTGATGGACTTTGAGGTATGCTTAGGATTATGGAAGTGTCATTGGAAGGTCCATTGACACCCAAGCTTCAGCTTCCTCACAGATGGCATGACATTTCCTCCTAGTGTTTCATGATACTTGATTGAATACATCTTGCCCTCCACACAGTGCAGGTTTCCAGTTCTAGAGGCCCCGGAGCATCACAGAGTTCCTTTAACTTTAAACTTGTAAACTATGCTTCAAACTGCATCTCTAGGAACATTCATTGCATTTTCTATCTTTTTGTATCCTTTTCCTTGTTTGTGCAAAGCAATGATCTCTTCTCTCTCACTCTTTGGACAATTCTCTGGACTTAGCTCTAACATATCTCTAACATGCAATCAAACATCACCATCAATAAACCCCAGTCCAGGTATTTGATGTGTTGTATCTCAAGCACACCTGATGCAACTAATAAAGCCCTTGATTATTTACCAGATGTGCTTGAGACAACACCTGATTTTCAAATGTGTGCTCTTATGAGGGATTCTATTCAGAGGGTTGAATAATTTTGAGACTGCAGTGCACATTAAAAGTGGCATTTTGTGTTTAATTTGGATAAAACTCTTGTAATATTAGTTTACATGAACTATTTAAACTGTTGTTGTGTCATTTATGTATTACACAAAGATGAAAAAAATGTACATTTTACCAATAAACCTAATTTTCAACGGGGGTTGAATCATTTTTAGTTTTAATGTAATTAAAGTTTTAATGTAATGTCAGTATGTAATAGGAGAAACAATTCAGGGAGCAAGGTGATCATTTCATTGATCCCAACATTAATAAAGAAGCCTCTTGGAGGTTGTAGGTTCATAGAAAAGCTAGCATTTGCCACTGATGCAAACATGAATGAGACGTGTGGGTGGTCAAAGTTGACAGGATAATTGGAGATACAGCAGAGAAGCTCAACGTGTCTGCTCTGTGTGCACAATATACATTTTACGCAGTTCAATAAATGTGTTTGTTTGGCTGAAAGCCTTTCATTGAAGTATGAATCTGAGGATATAGATGTGAATGTCTTGGATACGGACAGCTGTGGAGCAACATGTACGATGACGTCACAGGGAAGAAGACTAAAGCTTTTAATCACAACGCAGACAATGAGCTCCTTTTTGTCTTCCTAAAGATTTCTGTGAGTGTTGATCGGGCTTGCCCATCACTAAACAAAACTCCTGCTTAAATCTACTTAAATCAACAACTATCCAATATCATAAATGCTATTTTTTTGGAAAAGGAAAAAAAGAAGTGGGAATGTCCTTGAGCTACAGTGATGTGAATAAACTCAGTGGGAACTGTTCAAGGAATTACAAGTTCCTACAAGACACTTTTAAATGAGGCCTCTGACAGCTTGGCACACAGACAGGGTGATTGATGGGTCTCCTTACCTGCAGAGAGGTAGCTTAGAGGAAGCCATTGTGACACATGAGGAGTGAATAAACAGCTGGAACTTTCAACCTTTCAGTGGCTGGGTCTACATGCTTCCCATTTTGAACAACACTACCCTGCACCACATTATGTCACACTAATTGTTCTGTTACTGCAGGAGTAATATACATTCATGGAGTGAATTGGAGGGACAATTTGCCAACACTGGTCACGCTTGAAAAAAAACAAACATCCAGGATAAAATTGACTTATGAAACTAATAGTTTTTATAGTTTTTTTAATTCATCAAATGTAATTATGCAGCTAGGAAAAATCAACACAAACCTTTAAAACAAAATAGCTCCAAAGGGGTTTAACCACGAGCATTCCCCTGTGCGTGATGTGCATCTATCATGTTCTGCAGCAGAGTTTGCTGTAGGATTTGTTGATGGTCCTGTTCATACTTGCATGATGCCCCCTGTTGGAAATCTGCTGCCCCACTGAAGCCTTTATATATTACCTTATAAGTTACCTATTAAGTTCAGTAAACTATACAAGTGAAGAATTGTTTTTCTCTAATTTATTAAATAACTTGCTGATTGCTACCAGAACTCACAGTATGCAACATCTAAACACGGCTTCTTCTTGTTTTTGATGCAGCAAAATGTTGAACTGAGACCTAGCAATAAATGCACTAATCCTGCTAATCTTAACTGTATTCTCATGGCTATAGATTTCAACAAACATGCAAGTACTATTACCCAACCCCTCACAGCTCTTACATGGATATTGTGTGGAGATATTGACTTCCAAGTCAGCTGATCAGACATGAAGAGACCTTTAAATAGGTGGGAGGATTAGGGGTGTAACTGGCTCCTCTGGGGGCAACACTACACATTCCCTTAGGGGCTGAAATTTCTTCACAGAAGCATTCCCACTATCCCCCACACCCTCTGCTCTTACAAATAACAGAGCGGCAGGAAAGGCTCTTTAATTATGGCAGGTGTGTGCATGATGTGATTTCTTTTAAAGCATAATAACCTGGGCTGTAATTAAGAGCATTTGATGCGGCCGACAGCTGCCACTCAAAACCTGTGAACCACAGCTGCTAGAGGGCAGTCTTATGTTTGCATCTGCTCCTCCAGCCAATGAGGAGGGCGATGGTAAGTAGAGTTAGGTCAACCTGCACTATGAAAGAAAACTCGTGATATGTTGTTATTATCTATCCATGAGCTGACTTACTTTTAATGCCAACAAACATACATGACTTGAAATATTTTGAGTGATATCACACTTTTCATGCAGGTTCTATGTTATAAGCTTGCCAAGAAGTAAATAGCACTGAAAGAAGTTTATAATTCATCTTATTCAAACAATATGTTTATGGCACAAGTATCAGGTTTCATCTAAACTATCTCAAGCATCTTAAATGCTATATAACAACTAACGCTGGCTTATGTTAAATACAAAAACAAAAAAAACTACTCGGCCGAGCCTTGGTGTGGAATGTGATTCTTAGATGACACAGACAGTAAAACACAACACTGATTAATTATCTAGGGTGCACTGGATGTTCAGATGTTGTTGTAGTTGTAAAAATGGCTCCAAGGCAATTAATTTATCATTGTGAGGATGGTAACAGAGGTGGGGAGGAGTCGGACAGCTCTGATCTAAGGCTCACTGCACACCTAAAAACTGTGGTTAGGATTTGAAAGCAGCTGCACTCAGTGTTATGATGTCTTCTTGGCACTTCGCATACTCTACTTCCTACATAAATGAGGCGTGGGTCAATCTAGGTTAAGTAAGACAAAATGTCTTCATGTGGTGCAATATCCAAACCCATTCTCTGACTTCGTAAAATTTTGGGATCACGTGTTTCAAATATATTCGATCGCGTCCAAGAATAACTGCCAGTCTTCCTGACTGCTGGAAGCATTAAAGCCATAGATTAATCATCGTCATTTAACCGTTGAGATTTGTTTTTATGAATTGAGATTTAAAATGATAGTCCATTCAAAAGAAACACATCTGCTGTTTATGTTACCCAAAGGCTGGCATGCGTACAAGGCATTTGGCTGAGGACGGAGGTGGATGACTGGGCGTGTGGTACTTGATTAGTCTGCTGCTCTCTGCAGCACCTACGGCAAACATACATACTGCCCTGACTATTTTTTAGCCCATAACATGAGCAAAGCAAGTTAAACTGGTAAGGTAGGAGGTTGATACACATATTGATCAACAGGTATGTGTTTTAAAATGCAAATTAACCTGAAATCGGTTTACAGTTTGTCACCTGTTGTTCATCTATATTGTGAATTATTGTAGAATTATTTTTCTGCTGGAATTATTTATTAAGAAATGAATTTTTGCGCCTGGCGATGCTGATACTGATTCACAGAAGAAAAGATCTGTGTGATCAGACCTATGTGAAATGACACTTATTCTTTGTTATCACAAGCTCAGTTTCTGCACAATGATTTGAATTGTATTTATTTAATATCAGCATCCATAGTGTGTGTGACAAGCCAAACTCTAACTCCAAATGGTGCATTTCTTGACACGTTGATCTAACATCGTACTGATTTAAGTTCAAATCTAAAGATCTTACAGATTCATGGGAAAACACAAACTACTTTTTATATAGTAAAAATTGTTTTTGAAGAGCAATAAAAACTTTCATCATTTCATCGTTGTTTCTGACTGACTGTCACACTCTCATTTACTCAATTATTTCAGCCTGATAAGTTGAAGAAGAAAAAATGGTAAGTGGACTACCTACACTACATGCCACAAATCCACCTCTGTGATAACCTCTTGATCATATCAGCCACTATGGGAGCATAGTGCAAGACAAGCAATTCTATATCCCTATAAATGTGTAATTATTATTCATGATAAGAATGTGGAAATAAATTCCTCTGATAGACAGCCACAAAGTTACATACAACCTACTGATATGGTACATTCCCACCAGAACAGCACAAGATTGTGCTGCACCTTTTAGCAGCAACAATCAAAAAGTCTCAGGACCCCCTGGGGTCCAGAAATACAGGCCTTCTTTAAAGGAACATATGTATTCTTTAAACTAAGAACACATTTCTCCTAAACATTCAAAAAGGAGAATTTGAATAGTTGCTATTTGAAACCATAGTCAAGGCTCTATGCCCTTTACATTTCCCTTTTGTGTCAAATGTGTGAGTAATGGGGACAACAATTTTTGAAAATGGTCAGGTAGTGAGTGAGAGTGCTGCAGCCAGCAGTGTAATCCTTCTGAGCAACTGAGCACTGTAAATACGCTCAAAACATTCAGCTAAAGTCAGTAAAGTGAGATGACAGAAAAAGTTTTGAGTGGCAGCCTAATTAATGCTCACATCGTGTAGCTACAACTTGGAAAAGACAGAACTCAAGTCATCACAACAGACATGTTTGTGTCAAAGATGTTTAGTATAAATAGTAAAATAAATGTTTATGTTATGTGATATGAAATGTTGATTAAATATGTATCAAGCACTTTGACTGTAGAGCCCTGTTAGGTCTGATATATACTTAAAAACCACCAAGGTCATCACATGGTATCTGTGTCATTCATGTGTAGAGGCAGTGGGCGGCTGAGCCAGAGAAAGACCCTTAGGCATGTTCGTTATGGGTTCCCTAACAGCATAAAAGAGGCAAAATACATCTTTCTGTGTGTAACAGTGTGCGATTAGTGTGCAAACAGATATCAAGTGATGCCATGTGATGAGTACCCTGCACTTTGAGCACAGTAAACTGATCCAACAAATTAATAATTATCATGGGAGCAATGATCCAGAATACTGTCTGTGATCAAAAGTCCAAATCTGAGGTGTAAAATTAATGTTTGGTTGAGTGTGATTGTGTGTTGTTGTTAACATTGGAGTTATTCTGTGTGTGTGAAACCTGTAAACTTGAATGCAACTAGTAGATATAAAACAAAACATTTAAAATATATATGTGCATGAGTGTGTGGGTGTGTGTGTGTGTGTGTGTGTGTGAGAGAGTGAGCACTGAGGAAAAATGGCTAGCTGTATGACTTTTGTGGCTTGCTCAGAGTGAGAAAATTCAGGATGTTGCTGTCATAAAGAAGAAATATATAATCATTGATTATAAAACAGGAATATTGAATCTCCCATTTTTTAAAGTACTCACCCTCCCTCACTCTCTGCTTCCTCTGAACTCCGACCCCCAGCTCTGGCTCCAGTCAGGGTGCCTGCAGCCCTTTTCCTTCGCGTCGGTGTGGTCCTGTGGAGAGGGCTGACTCGGCGCGCCTCATCGTGCCCCCTCAGCTCTTCCCTGACATGGTCCTGCAGTGTCGGCAGAGCATTCTTCAATGACTTCATCTCATCCTTCAGCTCGGACACACACTTGATCAGAGCCTCAAGGCGCTCCAGCACCTCAGCCTGACCCCCTGGCAGACCTGGACCATCAACCAACATGACGCCAGTCCTCTGTTCATTGGCGCGGGTGAGGTAGTACCCCGGCTCAGAGTTTCTCCGTCTTGACTTAAAGCCCTGGTAACACACCACAGCCAAACTGATGCCAGCCACTCCAGCCAACGCTCCCAGAACCAGCACCTTGCTGTCTGCCTGGGCCATCCTGCAGGCCTGCAGAGAACAGTCAGTAATAACAAGTTTTAAGTACTGCTTTCATTTTGCAGAAAATGTGCAATGGAAATATGAAATGTATGGGGCTAAAACCTACAAGTACTTATATTACTATATTATTCATTAGATTATTTCTGCAATTGATCAAGAAACATTTAGTCTATAAAATGCCAGAAAGTAAAGAAAAATGTCCATCACAATTCCTCAAATTCCCAAATGATGCCTTCAAATGACTTATTATTTCTGACCAGAAGTACAAAACCCAAAGATACATCAATTTACAATGATAAAACAATACCAGAGCAAATATTTGATATTTTTGCTTGATAAATGACCAAAATTGTTGTCTCTCAACTTCCCGCCAATCAAAGAGTTAGGTAGGATCACAGTGCTGTGATCAGGGTTCCTAAATAGGCATAACTATTAACAGCAGCAAGGGCTTAACAAATTACACATTTTAACTCTACTACTAATATTGGACTTGGAGAAATGTACATATTTTAGGTTTCATTTAAAGTACACCTTTAGGAACAAAAACAGGGGGAACAGCTGGCAAAAAGATCTCTGTCAGATAGTTTAGTGTTTGCTGGTGGGAACGTTACAGTCACAGACTTCACTGTTTTCAAGCACTCACTACCTGAAGGAAATACTTATTATATTACAGTTCTTGTGAAGCACAAGGACACAGAGAGGTGTGGCTTCTCTAAAAAGAAAACATTATTTTCTTATCTATATTTGTGTGTCCTCGAAACTTGTGAAACAACAACGTAAGCAGTACGTTGTTACAACCCGTTTGACAGTTTGCCCTGAAGTCTGTGTCTACACAAACTTCACCTCTGCCCTGCTCTAGGGTCACGTTGCTTTAGCAAACACTATGGTGAAGGCAGGCTGATATAATTGATTGATGAACTTATGAAAGAGCGGCTGTCTGTCTGGAAACCATCGGTCATTTATGTGCAGCAGTGTTTACAATACAAGAG
This sequence comes from Argyrosomus regius, assembly GCA_946959425.1. NCBI lineage: Eukaryota > Metazoa > Chordata > Actinopteri > Sciaenidae > Argyrosomus > Argyrosomus regius. The sequence continues at coordinate 20,906,814 of OX336894.1, forward strand.
TGGTTGGCCAGCTAGCTTCAGATAATTGGATCAACATAGTAATCACTGAGCGAGCCAACAGTCAGACTAACAGCAGCTACAAAAGCCTGAAAACATTCAGAAATTCAATGTCTGAATGTCTGTAAAATAAAAAGCACAAGTCATCATTATTAACATTGTATTTTCAATATTAAGGTGACATATGTTAATTAGCTGTCAGTGACTTATCCTGCTGCTAGCCTACAGTCGCCAGCCGTTGTGCTAACACTAAAAACAAAGTTACCCGCCAAGGTTAAACGCTTATGACGCAGTACAATGCTCACTTTCAGCGACACAGCGGCACAACAACGCGTTACAGAAACATGATATTTCTAAATAAACATAACACTGAGGATATTAGAGACTTACTGCAGGTCAGAAGAACCGAGGCACTTCTTCTGGCTTGACAGCTCGCTGGTGTAACAGTCAAAACATGCCGTGCGGGCTCAAGCGCCACAAAGAAAGGGTTCCGGCTTTCCTACGTCAATCTCACAGCACGGATTTACTTTTTGTTACTAAGTTTGACGCAAATAAATCCCCAGCAAAACTCGCTTTCTCGTGGGAATTCCACATCCTTGACCTAATTTCATCCTATTATTACCCCCAAACCTTAAAAACTGCTGCCTCACAGGTTGTTTTCTCTGAATATGTGTGTTTGCATTGGGGGCCCTCCTCCCAAACTGATGCATGTCAAATGAAAATGTTCATTTTCCATTGGGTGTGTCTGTCTGCCAGTGTGTCTAAGATCTTTGATAGATTTCTGACTTACATGCATGCTACAGGCTGCAGGATCCTGAAATAAGGACAGTAATCAATTTTCTGTTACGAATGACTTTGCACAGTTTTGCACCATTTTTTCTTCTTGCCCACAGACCATCTTTTGTAGGTCAGAGAATCTGCATAAATTTTGAATCTGTTCTTGATACATGAAGGTTTTGAGCTTGTGCTTCCTGTATGGGCTGACCTTTTCATGTACGTTCCTCTGTGATTCTGCATTAACTGCACACTACAGTATATTCACTGCTTTACTTTGCTGTCAGACAGCCTTTTCTGACGGGGAATTGAAGCCGTGTTCTACACTCTCCAGCAACTGACTTGGATTTTTTTATGATTGATTCCAAGAATTAACCACACCAAATTTAAACCCAATATCAGGAAAGTTTACATATTTAAATGACAATATTTTGAATCTGGATTTAATCTAATTCCTAATACTTTTATATGCTTACTATATTAAATTACATAGTTAGTAAGGCTTTGGGTTTCCAGCTTTAAGTTTGATGTACCCATACCTATTTCTGTCAATGAATATATGAATATTTTGATCTTTCATATTATAAAAATATCAATGAATGGTCTGCTGCTTATGATCATTGTTCTATAATAAGAAGCTCAAACAAAGACCTACCTCTATGATTCACTCCTCTCACAAGCGTGTCCCTGCAGCAAGCTTGAACAGAATGTGCACCAGAATCACCAAAAAGTAACTATACACACTTATTATCACTTTAACCTTGGACCATAGTCCTGACTGGGTTTTATTAAAGTGTTACATGTCATTTGCTGTGAAGGACAGTAGTATAAATTGTGTGGTTGATTGGTGGTTTGCTTCATGTTTCCATATTAACCCCACTAAAGATGCAACACCACCATTTGTTTTTCTCTTTTAAACTTGTTTTTATGTATTTGTTGTCAGATGCTTGTGATTTTTCAATTTTTCTCATTTTATCTTCTTCATCTGCACATAGAGACAAGTTCATGATTAACAGTTTGGGTAAACAGACCAAAAAAACAACAACAAATAAAAACGGACTTGATGACCTTAAGAGATGGTTCATTACATAAATGTTCTCTTTCCGAGACGGCCATGTTTATTTGATTTTGCAGAGGTGCGTGAACTCTAAATACTTTTTTCTGTCGGGCTACAGAGAAGTAGAGAGCTATACTTTCTTGGAAACAGAGGCAAGAAGGAGTTGCATTGCATAATATGATGTGAAAGTCAGTACGTGCAGTTTCTTCCCTGCTTTCTGAACACAGTATTGTTCCTTAGCCCACAGCCTGCATTCTGCCTGCACAAGAAACAAAAAGCCCACCTGAAACCCGGAGGCATGGTGGTGCAAAAAAAAAAAAAAGTTTGGCCAGTGGTTCTGGGTTGGCCCCCGCAGACATAGATATGGCGATAAGGAAGGCGCATCCAGCCATGGCCTTGCTCCCATCGGGTCAAAGCCGGCAGATAAGCAGATATTGTCAACACTGTCGTTTCATCCACCCACCACACATCAGCCCAAGCTCTCATACCACAGGGGGAGGAATAAAAGCAGCCTCAGATTAGCCTTTGTGCACATAAATAAGCCCTTTACGGTTGTCAAACAATACATGGGAGAAGAATCAAGGTGAAATAAGGCATTACTATCAGGACTCTACCAACAGACCACAGAGTGTGAAGCCCAATTGTTCCCTGTCAGTACTGTAGGAGAGTTTTCTATTTGTGTGCATGAGATGCGGTGGGAGGAAAACTAACTTCTGTATCAGTTGCGTGCCGTGTTTACTGATAGTTTAAAGATTAATTTGTCCATAAAGATGTGGTAAGTGTTGTGTAATAGGAGACACAATATCACTCAGCTATAGCACTGGCGAGGAATTGAGAGTCCAACTCATCGGCATACACTTGCTTTACCAATGTCTGTCTCAGCTGCTCATCTTAGGAGACTCAGCTAGTTACTGTATAAGGGTGTGCCACCAAGGAAACTGTAACACAGCAACAGTTATTACTGAAAGGTTGTGACTGATGACACTGTTGCATTGGAGCTCAGCTGTTAAATAACTTCCATTCCTAACTATGATTTTCTGGCACTGTACAGATGATTCACTGTCTTGTCCCCTTATTGTTGTAATTAATAATGACAAGTCTGGCTACAAAGACTAATGTTCAGTCACAGAAAGTTGAATGAATCTATTAAACTAAAATTCAAGAAATACTGCTTTTAAAAACAGGCCTAACAGAAATCCCCCTCTTGTAGAAACCAGTTTTACTGAAAGTCTGGGACTGGTGCTGCAATGGCAACTGATACCTTGAAACCAACTCGCTGTCTGGCAGATTAACTTGATTTTAACTCCTGATCCCAGTCTAGTTTTTTAGCTCTCAACCGTGGAGCTCAACCGGTGTTACCAACATCAGATCTGATCTGATCAGTTCTTCTTTTCATTAGACAATGGCTGTAAGTTAGAGTTCATGATCATTTTCAAGAAAGTGATCCCAGTTCAAGATGCCAACCTGGAGGCTCAAAGCATTTCACACCACCCATGTGTAAATTGATTCTATTTTTATAAACTATAAACTATAACTAGTAACAATACTGGTGAATAACTGGAAATAAAATCAGTCAAATAGAATCTGACTGAAATAATATTCATGGACATGAATCTCATATTTCATTTCCTGCATGTTTATGTCAAATGAATCAGATTCATGGGCCATTGAGCAGCAAAAGCACATGTGGAACTGATGACACGAATGATAAGTCGAGACAGTTTGAGACAGTTTTGTGATGGAACGCATCAATTCATAGTCTTATCAGTTACACCTGTGCTTGACAAGTCAGCTTTAATTTCCTTCTGGTCATCTCCACACCCTTACTGCTATTACACTGTATAAATATAACACTTTTTTTATTGTCCTGTTCATTGTTTTAGCATTCAATGTGTTGGTATGGTTGAAATCTGAATTATCAATCTGAGCTTCACATCTCAAATCTAAAACAGCTATTTAAAATCATGAAAAGGAGGCTAAACGAGCCAAACATAAATTATACTATAAATATTATTATGCTATAAGTACTATAAAATAAGTCTACTTATGAAAAAGTATAATTCTGCAGCAAAACAAGAGAAAAATTGTTACAATTTTTTTTATTTTTGTGTATTTGTGTGCTTTTTTCTGATCTGTCTTGTGCAGGTCAGTATCATGCAGTATTGCAGGCAGAAGAAGCTCTACGGAGAGTTCTCATCAAATCATTTGAATACAGACCAGTGCTCATGCTCAGCTCATGTATTATATGACAAAACAGTTTATACTACTAGTTTTTCCACAAAAGAAGTGAGGTGTATGATTACAAATTCTACTTTACTTGAATAAAAGAAGACTAGATTTTAGATGTCCAATTGTCTATAGGGTTTAAACCAGGTTTGAATGAGCCTGATCATGTTAGCTCCGAGTTGGCTTTGTGCAACACCTTAAAGGATTATAATAATAGCTTTCTAGTGTAAAGAATAGGGCACTGCATTCATCCACATTCACACTTTGCTCTCGCAATGCACCTCTGCAATGGCTCAAGTATCAAAAGAGGTGGTGTGTTACCATTGTTAATTCATTGGTAATTCAAGTTATCTCGAGACAAGTCAAGTTTCCACTGTTTTGTGTCGTTTTTCCAGAATGCCGTCTTCTTAGAAAGAGGCTAAACAGGAACTGGATCGTGAGAATACAACTCATTAGCATGTAGACAATGTGATTTCTCTCTTTGTAAACCAAACACATGCACACACGCACACACATAAACTACCTCACCTACCTTATTAAAATCCTGTTTCCCCTGTCTGACAGTCACTGCACCCTGGTGTGGCAGACAAAAAGAAAGATACTGTATATCCTGAAACAAGAATGCTTACAATAACCATATAATTATCTACTCTTAGTCATATTAAAACTAATGTTTGCAGCTCAAACATTTTTATCTTTAAGTTGTAACATATTTGTATCTGTAGATGATGAGATGTTAAATGACTTGCCACTCAGTACGTTGTCCTGCACTGTAATCCGTTTGTGCTTTTTGCCTCTTTGCCAACGTTTGATTAACATTAAGTTGCAACTGACTTAGAACACTATTGCAGCAACTTTTTTTGGCCAAAACATTATTAAAATACCATAAAATGCCCCCAAAATCAGTGTCCTTTGCTAGTTGCATCACTTACAGTGGCAGTCACATGTTTCTGACACACCTAACTCATTGTGTTTGTCAGGTTGTTGTTTCAAGGCCTCTATTAATCATGAATTTGACAGCACTCAAAATCAACACTGAACACACAGTATATACAGTATAGACTGTGTATTTGCAAGTGCATAATCCATTCAGTTCTTTTCTTTCAAGTTTATACTAATGAGATTCCTCCCCTGCTTCCTGACATTGACTTTCAACATTACAGTCATTTTGTAAATAATAAAATAGCTAGTACATTTCCTTTTTGTATTTTGAAAAAATAAGAGAATCCTTTGATGATTAAAATACATAACAAGATCACAAATTAACCAAGTTCTGAAAAATAAAGTTAGATAGGCCATTTAAAGGTGACACGTTGATCCAAAAATGGATCCCTTATGAACCAGTTTTGGGTGAGTCATAGTGTTTAGACTGCTTTACAATACATTATAGCTACATTAAACATTTGTGCATGTGGTTGAGTCCATTTATTAGTATGTTTTGATGGGCACTTTGGTAAAATAGGTAAATGAGGTTAATAAGTTTTATGTTACCTTTAAGGTTGCATTTAAGTGCAACCTACATTAGCTAAAAGAGTGATTAATGGTGTGACAAAACGTGTTCACTCCCTAACAAGTGATAGATTCTGGGAAAATCTAGAGTAGGCAGATTACATAAGAGACCTCTCTGTGACATTTGACTTTGTGGTCTAATGATTTCTTCCTTCCTCTCTGTCCTCCTCTGCAGTCTCACGGGGACACAATCACTCATTCCATCAGAAATCGTGCATTCCTCCCAGAACAGATACACATCACTTCACACATCACCAACAAATGTGGCAGATTTTTTGAGTGTCTGTTCTTTCCCCCCCCCCCTAAAAGACAGAAAAGTTGGTAAGAACATTCAGTTCAAAAAATAACACATTCCTTACTCTGAACTTTGGTCAAACTACCCTGTCCTCACCCCCTACTAAGTAAACACACAAGCTTAAAACATTAATCTCTTCTAAGAGAGATACTGTATATAAACCTTACCCACAAAATGTAGTTTGAACAATAAACTGTCAGTATTTGAAATTCTATTGTAAAGGTAATCCTAACTGAAGTGGATAAGTGTGAGTTTAATAAGCCATCTCATTACAATGATTCGGCCTCAATGAAGAATAAGTCACTGATCGTGTATGTGAGGAAATAACTATTTCATTGCAGGTAGCACACAGCCACCAGGTGGCGCCTAAAGAATAGTATTAAGATCCTTCTGAGAGGACGAGGTGTGGGTGAAGAGCACAGGTAAGGTTTCTGACACGATTTTACAAACGTTGCTCATTGCCATCCTCAGCAGATTCTGTACCGTGACCACAGGAGTTTCATCGAGACACAACAGCTCTTTGTGGTCCTTCCTGGAATAAGCCAAAGATCAAGATAATCTGCTGTTAAACACAGTCTGCGCTTTATGTCTACAGCTCCAGACACATTACCCAGTCTGCATCCGTGTATGTGAAGGTGAGGAGCGCCTGAGTCATGTCTATCTGGGTAGCTACATTATGTCTGCTCTCCACAGGTAGACCAGATGATACCACATGATAATATATCTGACCAAATGCCAAAAAAGACAAATAATGTTGAGACTTTTGGTACAATCTGTTCACTAAAACCAGCAGAGCTTGTATATTTAGCGGTGACAAGAAATACTAGAAATATAGTAACATAAATTAAAAGGTGGGAACTATAGACCTTCAGTATTTTAAGTAAAAGATGTCAATAAAACATGCTAAACATGCCATGAGGCTTTACTTAGCAGTCAAGGAAATGTGTTGCCTCAGTCTGTAACCTCACATAGATACATAGATACATTGACACATTATACACCGCAACATAACCACCAAATGAGACATTAGATAGAGCACATATCCACACACATCCCATATGCATAACACCTACACATGGCAGTTACAGAGGTGTTTGTGAAGTGATGCTATGGCAGAGAGCCCAAAACTCATACCATGGCATGCCCTTTTCCAGGCCAGGGATCTGTATCTGCAACATGATGTGAGCAGTGTGAAGAATGGGTTGAGGAAGTGGCTAGAGTCATGTGTTATACTGTGTGCTCTGGTGTATTGCCTTTTATGTTGAGGTCTGAGAGGTTGGGGGCTGGGGAGACCAATAATTGCATTGTGCATGATGCGTGTGAGTTTGTTCCTATCAGTTAACATGTTGAAGAAATACTAATGTCATCATGCTAACATGGTGCTAACTTGCTGATGTTTACCAGCATACTGATGTTTGTCATGTTCACCATCTCAGTTCAACATTTCAGGTAATCTGAGGATTACCAAAGGTATTATTATTCATTGCTTTCGAACTGTGAACCTCTGTGCAACGTTTCATGGCAATCCATCCAATATTTGTTGAGATAGATCAGCCTCTGTGACTGATAAAAGTCTTTGTCCAGGTGCTGTCAAAATTGTTGTAACCAAGGTGCATGAAATAAAACACAGCGAGAGAGAAACAAGGAATTCAGAGTCTGTATTGTCTGTAGAAGCCCCAGGAGACACTGCTGCAGAACATCCATCAGCTTCAAAGAGCAACTGAATTATTTGGTCGTTTCTTCATTTTTCTTTTGATCAATGTTTAATGATTCCTCAAAGGAGGACCTGTGTGTACAGCATATAAATGTGAATTCTCTATGAAAGGGATAAACAAGACACCTAGGAGTGTGTATGACCATCCCTTTTCACAAGTGCAATAGGATGTCACAGAATGCATCAATATATATGCTGTCATTAGTCAGTTGGAAAATATCGTTTCCATCGTGATGGGAAATGCAGATGCAGTTCAGAGAGTAATTTATTGTGCACTTGGCTGTAAGCAGAGCTGATTGGCTTCTTCAGAACAGACAAAGGTGAAATCACTATGATGAGGCAAACTGCAGAGGGCCTGTGTCACCAAGTTACAGAAAGTTCAGTAAGAGGTTGAGAAGATGGTTTATTGTCCATGACACAATGAACTGCTCCAGCATCCAGCACAGGCTTGTATTGTCTGAGGCCAGTGAGGCCTGTCAGGGGAAATGAAGGAATCTTTGCGTTATTTCTAAAACGTGACATAGTAAAAGTTGCTAGAAGAACATGTGGGGGGATTTTGAGGTCATGTGAGTTACAACTCTGGTTCAGAAATGGCAATAAATTTAAACTGAATCAATCTATTCATTGTTCTGTGGAACATCTCAGGCACTACTGCAGACGACATTACAGAAAATAAAACATTTTGTGAAAACAGAATATTCATTAGGTATCATTGAACAGTGGCAACAAGGTAACTGACAAACTTGAGCTTCAATCAGCCATAGTGTGGTACTTTATAACAAAGGATGCATCAGAGCGTAGATGGCGCTAGAGATAACTGAGACGGTATTCTCATTGAAACATCAGAAGGCAATCGTATATAATACTTGAAATTAACTTTCAAAGGCCGTATATCCTTGTCTAGCCTTGTTTGTTCAAGTACATATTACACATTCCAACCTACCAATAAATAATTAATTCCCCAACAAGCCTCAGCAAGAAGCAAATCTCTGGTGCTGGCTATACATTTCCAATCCAGCCTGTAATGACTTTGCATTTTCAGAATTTAACTAAATAAAACAGTAAAAGTTTTGAAAAGTGGCAACAGTAGATTATCTTTATACCCTTCATGTTTGCAGGGAAATGTAAAGGCCTCTTATGTCTGCGCTCTTTGGACCCTAAAACTTGGAATCCTGAGCATGCCTAAAAACCTTCATTTGAATTAATTGGGTGCCATGTTGGGACACTGTATTCAGTTACCACAATGAATCCATGATGTGTACTTACTGCAGTTCAGGAGACGCTCTTATCCCGCTTTTGATAACTCATTAAAAATAACCGAATTATGAATAATTTCCTCATTCCTTTCGGGCAGGCCACACCTCGTACCAGAATTTTAGTCATCAGCTTAAATGTTCAATGTCTTCATTGTGGGAGAATTTAAATAAAAATAATGACATAACGTTGCTTTATCTTGGGTGGTGCTTCCTGAAAGGATCATTCTGTTATTTGCGTAGGTTTAGCGATCATTCCTTTCACTTATAATAACACTGTTCACCAAGTTGATTGTTCAACTTTGACCTAGTATACTTACCTTTGGTGTGCCCACAGGTTTCCTGTGCAATGAAGTGTTAATATCACATTTCAAAGCATATTCACTTTCGATTTTAATGAGTTGTTCGATAATGTAATCTGGATGAACTGTTGATATGTTTGCAACCAGTCTGATCGTTTGATCATATCCCATTGGACTTTTATGTAGCAATGTCACCTTCTTGCCTGACCTCCACACTTAGTCTATAGGGTTTAAACAGTTTAATGTTATCATAAATCATAAATGACCCACGTTATAATAAAGTAGATTTATCCTTTAAACATGAGTGCTGGTGATGCTTTGGCCGACATATTGTAAACTGCACCCGGATGTCTTTGTTTTGGTGGTGCCGCAGTCCCATAAATCAGCTCAAAAACCATACGATGGTAAGACATGATAAAAAACACAAGACAAACAGTAAACAATGCATCTCCTCCCCTCCTCGTCTGAAGCTTCAATTTCTCATGTTTTTCTCTCTCGGGTTTTATTTGTGTGGTTGCTGAGTGAAAGCCACCACAGTGGCAGAGAGGCCCAGAATAGCCGAGGGTGGGGAAGGCCAGCGGGACTTGCATGTGGGCTGCTGAGCTGTGCGCTCTGTAGTGTCTCTAAACCATCCGCTGGCCTGTGGAATGGAGGCTGCTTCCTCATGCATGCCAGTGGTCAGAGCCCGGCCTACACACCCTCAACTATTTCTGTCTTCTTCTCTTGCTCTTTTTCATTTTCTCGCTCTCTTCCTCTCCCTCTTTCTCTCTCACCTACAGCTGCCTTTTAGAGTTATAAAATATTTGGAAATGCAGTTGGAGCACACAGGGAGATGAAAACTTGGAAGAAAATTGAGTTTGAGAGGGAAAATAGTTAGATTTACTTTGTCCTTTTCCCCTAATATCCACCCAATCATACTCCAATAAAAATGTATTCCCTCTATACCTATTCTATAATTTATTATGAGCTAAATAACATTCAGTTAATTGTATTTGACTTATTTATTTCACATACTGTCTGTTTTGAACCATGCACATCTTATTTTTGGCCGCTTTGCTGTAATATAATACCAGTGACACAGGAATATTTATCTATTTATTCCACGTGTTGTAAACTGCTCTGGAGGTAGGACATGTTTAAATGTAAATGGAAGAAATAAGATATGCAATGACTCAAACGCATGATGCTATTTCTGGATTTAAAAACATGCAAGCAGTACAGGAAAACGGATAAACAGACCCCATGGTGTTGTTAATCACAGCGTCAGTCATCAGAGTGAAATGCACTTTTAACGATAACACCGACATTCCTGGGGCGTTACTGGCGCTGATCACACAATTATCTGGCACTGATTGAGTTTAATTCAGTGACTAATGAATGTTTAGCTACCTCTGGGCATGGCAGTATAATCTGAAAGAAATGTGAACTATTCCTTTTGTTTCAATCTGAATGTGCCGGCGAACTGCACCGCTGGGAAATATAAATTTAAAGCAATGTAATGACAGGCTGTTGGGGAATTCTTCAGCCGTACAGAGAGTGGTATTGTTTTAGGGAGGCCTTGAGTTAACATTTGTTAGTCTCCAGCCTTCTTTGCTGACTTAAATGTGCAGTGTTCAACAACACAAAGGACCATATGAGTGAAATATTGCCTGTTTGTCCAGAAGCATTCCAGTCACCTGGTGAAACACAAAGACGCTCACTGTAGAACAATGCTTCCACTGCACATTGTATAAAACTTAAACCGCTGCTGTATCTCCCACTCAAATATTCATACTCCCTCTATCTCTTTGTCTCCCACACTCAAACGTACTGTACTTTAGTGGTCTGGAAATGCGCCAGCTAGACCTACTGTATTTCTCTACTGTGCATTACATACATGACATACTGTAGAGGCCCACTCTTTATGATTTAGTAACCTAAATTGCCCACACTGTCAAACCCCACACATTTCAAGTTCGAGATGTAAAGCAATCCTCTTGCTATCCATCCCCCATAATGCACCCCAGTCTTGTCTTCACATCTCAGCTCAGACACTTCTGTCTGTATCAGTGGCCGAAGGCTCTGATTGACAGCTAGCCCTGGCTCCAGAAAGTAAGAGATAAGCAGGCCCAGATGGACCAGGTCGGATGTGTCTGCCCACATGATTTAGCCCTGACTCTGGGACAGTGGAGGGGGACCAGCGCTGAGCTTGCGCCCCCACCCTCACTCCATGTCAAATACATACCACATGGGAGAGGTGTAGATCACCGTTTGATCTGCCCTCTGGGGGAATCAGGATAGCCAGATGGGACTGGTGTATTTCTCTGTCCTCACCCTCTGTGTGACCCAGCTACCACGGGCGGAGAGGTTGGGATTGTTTAGTGCGCAATAAATTGTGATGTATAAAATATATGGCTGCTCATTATGCCACAGAAGAAAGCTGATGGGTTGATCTTGGACTTCAGTCTCATCATTTTACTGTTTACTGTGCAGTCTTTCTATGACCCTGCTGACTGGTTATGTTAGGAGGTTGCATTACATTGTGCTGCAGTAAAAAAGGGAAGGTTGAAAAATGGCTGCTAATCATGGCACAGACGATGAGTAATGGCCCAGTAATAGTAGCCGATGTTATCATCTAAGAATAAGTGTTTCTGTCTGACTTGGACGAATGGAGGGTTAATTATATCACAATTATTCATTATTTTGTAGTAAACTATGATGGATAACATGTCGGTGTTGATCGAGAAACGGAAGACAAGTCTGGAGTTGAACTTGATGCTTATCTCTCTGGCACATACCAAGTTGTTAAGGAGTTTTTATGGAGCACAAAACAACAGGTTTTATAGAAGAACATTGCAAGCCAGTACCTGTGCATTTCACTCACTATGTCTCTAATACATTACTGCACACAATAAAGTCGATATATTACAGAAGCCTTACAGAAGAGCAACATTTTTAGCCAAAAAGTAGACATCTATCATTTCAATACAAGCTCCATTATAGCTCATAAACATTTACTCCACCTTTCAGCTGAAGGAGTTCATGCTACCATTATGTTTTACAGTGATTTATGTTTCAGTCTGTGAGTTGCTCACAGGGGGGGAAGAAGACCAACAAAGCATGTTAGTACAACTTCTCACCAAAGGTGAAGTCAAGCAGGAGGGGAATCACTCCGTGTCAAAATTTAGAGGAGACATTAACAAGTGTTGTAACAAGACTAAGAGAGGCTGTACTAACAGCAGTGCTTTGAGCTAAATGTCAGAATGCTAACATATTCATAATGGCAGCGCTAGTATGTTGAAGTTCAGCAGGTTTAGCGTTTACCACGTTCATTTTAGCTTTAATTTTGTTTTTTAGCATGCCAGCATTTGCTAATTAGCGCTAAAATATAGAGGCCAAACATAGAGCCAACTGCTAATGTGCCTAAAAGGAGACGACAATAAGAAAAATTCTTAGTGCTTTAACAAATCATTGCTTGACAGCTTTTTGGAGCAATGTACTTTGTAACTGAAAATCTTGAATGCTTTGGTCAACACATGAAGATGGACAAAAAGTGCAAATACAAAAGCATGCTTTAAATTACAGCAACATAAGAAATTTGATCTCATAACCAGCCTTGACCTTGTTTTAAGGTATTCTGTTGGTTCTGAGGGCTCCAAAAGACGTTCATTATCCAAACCTTTAATCCAGATTATTGAATGCTTACAGGCAACATTAGATCATAACCTCAGATGAATGATTCTGAAACTATTCATTTGTTAACTGGAAAGATCTTTGAACACTAAATTTGTCAGTTAATTATCAGTTCAGCTTTTAATCCAAGGTCCTCTTTGATGGTTGCTGTGTTGATGCCACACACGGTTTGTGCCCAAGATATCAAATGCCCCCCCATTCACATGATCAGCTCTTTTGTGGCCTTTCTGTGCCTCTGTCTTTTGGACATGCTCAGTTTCACTGCACACGCTCGGTGTCTCAATACTTTGGTACACGCTCACTGGCTCTGAATACAATAAAGCCTGAGGTATCCCTGGTATTTGTCTAGCCCCCGCAGCAGCTCCCTCTGCCTTTGACACATACTGGAGAGTCTGAGGAGCAGGCAGTTATTACAGGCCACTGCACAATCCTTTCTGAGCTAATTTCTATGTTTGAGTTGTGAAATGTAGAGTGTGATACTGTGTGTGGCATGTATTGACATTACATAAAGTGAAGGGGCGGTTTGTAAAGTTGAACAGAGACTGAGAGGAATGTCAGGGTCAGTGGACTTCATTTAGAAACTAAAGACGTGTCAAGTTAAAATACCTGCAGTGTTCCCTTCTTCCCTCGGCAGGTTTGGGCAGGTCACCACCGTTATACCACTGTCAGCTTTTAAACTACAGTGTCAGCTTTACTGTCCGGGCAGATAGTAGCTGAGAAGTTGCTTTACACAGCTTTGTTCTTGGGGGAACATTTTAGACAAATGCTAATGATGTCTGGTTGCCTCTTTCATTTAAAGGGCCAGGCCATCAGCCAGTAATTTAAATGGATACTGTTTCAGTTGCCTCTCTTACAGCTTATTCTTTTAGCATCTTTGTCTCAGTGTGAAGGTGCCTGTGCTGAGCTCTTCTCAGAGGTTGTAAAATGCATGTTTAAGACAGACGACTACTTCCATATACTTCAAATCCTTATATGTTTAAAAGTCACTAATTTCACTTCAATATTTTTATCCTAACATTGAATCAAATGGTTATGCGTAATGTGAAAGAGGTCACTACAGAGAATATTCATCTGACTCTAGTTACCCATACAGTAGCTCTATGTGGTATCTTTTAGCTCATTGTTTTGGGTTTTTTTTTTTTTTGGTTGGGTTTCCAGTTACAGAAGGCAACAGTCTTTAGTTAAAAAGCTCTGATAAACCCACTGTACACTACCCGCCCAGCACCACAGTGCCAAGCAGACAAAGTTAGGGAATATAATGGAGCATTTAGCAGCTAACGGGCCAGATATTTCCTTCTAGAGTAGGTGGAAAACAGGATAATGAATATTGGTTTAGATTAGGGTGACGATATCTTATATGCGCTTATGCATGCAACCAAAGGTATTTCACACCACACACGCCATGAATGCAGCATTTTACTACTACTATTTTACAGTACAATTTGGTAGTGACTGTTTAAAACCAGGAAATGTGAGTGCTTTCAACAGTTTGAAACTGGGACAATCCCAGACAAACCGGGACAGGGTCTGGTCACACTAGTTTACATCAGGTGGCCATAAACATGACTCCAGCTGAATGCTAATATTGCTCTGTATCTGCTCCAAAGAGGCAATTGTTTACTAGTATGTTAGTCAACAGTTAAAAAAACTAAACTAATTAATGCAAATATACACTTCTCGACAATAATAAATTGTGAGAACTTTATATGTACTTTTTAAAATGTCTATGAATGTTATTTATGCCAATGCTTTTAAACAGAGCTGCTACTGAAACATGCAGTAGGGATCCATGAATCTGTGGTGTCTGACACTAGTTAAGAAGTTAAATTTGAAATATTTCCCCAAAATCTAAATGCCAAATTAAGAATATATATTGTAAAAAGTTAGTGGCACTTGAATCAGACGTCATTACAGTACAGTACATGGCCATAAAAATAAATTCTCAACAGACACAAGGCTTTATCCAATATGTTCTGGAAAAAGAAAAGACAAAAGACAGAGATTAATTGGATCCATTTAGAAGAGATAGGAATTGCATGCTGAGTTACATTTACTGTTTGAAAAAATAAAATTCTTAAATTAAAATTGTTGAGATAAAAAGAACAGCAGATGGTGTCTGGGTATCTTTAAAAAATCCTGGCTCAAATCTTCCCGTGCCTCTATGCCTTTCCGTGCTCAACGTTGTTTTGGAACCAATCATATACTTTACTGTGGGATGCGTGCCATACATAGAGCTGCCACTAAAATGAGCAACAATGGCCGAGAAATCCTCAAGAATGTGTTTCTTATTTCAAATTACACAATTAAACAATTTTATAAGAAGCATGAATGCAATCAACTTAATCAAAGTGTTTCTAAGTCGACAGCTGGAAACCTCCAACGCTCCTAATGAACTGAGCTTTTGGAGATAATCTCACCAGATGTTACAAGGCACATTGCTGTTGCTGGAAATAAAACCACACATACTTCTATCTAAAGCTGGTGAAAAGTAGCCAACACACACTCACTCTGATGATGTACAGTGCTGCAAAATACTCCCTACTCACTGTTATCATTGGCATTATCAGTTCAGTTCAATGAAATCAAAGGCATAACTTTCTGTCAGTGATTTAGGACTCTTCTCTTCTGCTGATGTTTGCAGAAACAACAAAGTGTCATTAATGGACACAGCAAAATTTAAAGTGTCAGCTCCAAACAGAAACTTTTCCCTGGAATGTTATTTACTGACCAAACAGATAAGACCTTTACAAACCAAATTGAAGCGACACATGTATTCCCAGAGGACGTCCAATTAGGCATGGAGAAAAACAGGAAGTAATCATTCGATCAGATTGGAGGTTAAAAGACAACGATGGATTTCAACTGAGGTATCCCCCCCCCCCCCCCCCCCAAAGTTGTCATGAAATGACCATGTAATATGCTCCAGGTTGGAAAAATAGAACTGAGCAGCTATTGACTCCTTATCTCACTTGTATCTCACAAGGAATGCTGAATATTTGTCCTCTTGCCCATGTGACCCATAAAATACACACTGATATAAAAACTGATAACTGCATCCAAACATCAGTTTACTCGCATTATCTCCTTACATGAAGAAGTATTATATAACTAATGCTGTGTACATTCTCCAAATTCCTACATGCAGGAGCATGTTCTCAGGGCCCGAAACGCACTTCTAATGAGGAACAGACTCTGTCAGGGGCCGAAGAATAAATCAAAGATCTGCTAAGGACACTATATGTGCAGTACAGTACATTGTGTCCCCCAAGCCTTCTAAGATCTCCACCAACACAACATGAGACATCCATGACCGGTGTTGGTGCTTATATCCTCTTTCCAGCCAATAATGTGAACACGGCTCAGGTTCAGGCCTACAGCTGGCCTCTCATTCCTTAAGATGGTACTCTGCTCACCCCTCATGATACAGGCGAGGGCAGCCTGCCAATTCTCATGGACATAATAGGGCTTTGGTTGTGGATGGAGCAGGATGTAGGCTGGTGGAAATGGACTACCACAAGCTGATTGCAAGAGGGTGGCCTGTGGAACAGCTACTGGAATTCCAGTGGGAAGACTCACTCCGATGTATCACTTGCTCTCTTTCCAAGGATGTGAGCCAGACATCTACACATCAGTGTAGACCAGTGTGGTCAGATAGTCCACTGTAGAGGAGAGGTTCAAGGTTAGGGAAGAAAAATCCCCCTCGGATACTGTTACACTATCATCAATCTGAGATGTTCAATGCATTCCAGGAGTTATTCTATGATGAAGTGTAACATTAAGTTACTTGTTGTACATTTTCCCTCAGAGTTTATCCTGTTTCCATCTCCCAGAGAACATGCCTCAATTTGCTGCAATCAGTTGTGGTTTATACATGCACGTCACAAGCGTATAGAGAGGCATACTGTAGCAGTGATGATAGCAAGCAATAGAATTGTGAGTGACTTGCCAAGAGTGAAAGTTGGCAAGATTTTCCCATTAACCAAATTAAGGAGTCATGCCCCTTACTCCAAATGCAGCTTGACTGTAGCTGCACTGCTTTGTGGTCTTTTAAGGCTGTCCTTGGAAAAGTCATAAGGTTTGTATATGTGCCTTATTTATGAAGATTTGTCTCAATGCAAAGAAGTTTAAAGAATTCATTATTGATTTTCTGGCCACTAAGGAGCTGTGACACAAGCTGTGAACACAACATTGGCCTTTGTTGTGGTGAATGTGTGCAAAAATTCACCTAATTACAACTTTAGCATCATTTTAGCAATTTCATGTTTGAACTTTCATGGCCACCACTTCCAACATTTACTCTCCTTTTAGTTCTATTTTGATCATGGGAAAATCTCTGTTTAGCTGCTAAAGATCTTTGTTTACGAGCTAACTAATTTTTTCAGTGTCTACTAAATACATTGTTGGAAGTGCTGCTCTGTTCATTTCTATGGAGGCTGCTCAATGGCATGAAGCTAAAAAATCTAGTCTTCCATATATGCTTCCCATAGGACAAGCGCACTAGAGACTTCCACTGGTCGAGCCACTAACTTCCAGTTTAGCCCTCTGCTCACTGGAATGGGGTTAAAATAATTTAATCGTGGTGTTCTTCTAGACATTCCAAATGTTATTGGACTGAATATATTCAATTCAGATAGTGAAATGAGTCATCTCATACGGGTTGTGATACTCATCTTTTTTCACATTGTAGGCTTCAGAAACAGTTTTTTGGGCCAGTGTGCTCTTCCTGGGGCTTGGTCGTATAGGGCTGTTAAAACGCTGCCTGGTGCAGTTGGTATTGGGTTTGAAAGCAGTGAGATTAAACAAAACATTAAAGTTAGTGCCTTTAATTTACACCTACATTTACACATAAAATGTAGTTATTGGTCGTCATTGTTATGTTATATTTCCTTTTAAGTTTTAAATCCGACTGGAAGTTAATGTACTGTCCAATGTCACAAACATTGGTTGCTCTCCCAAAGGAGGCATGACGTTTACAATTAATAAAAAGTGTCAAATTGCTTTAACACTTCCTGAACACAACAACTGCACTGTAAGTTGCCTTGCTAATACATACCAGCATTTTAAACCTTCATCACTTGCTGTCCTTGCTCTTGAACTCCACTTTTCACCTTTCACCGTGTTTGTTCAGTTGCTATAAAAGGCACAAAAGCCGAGGTGCTACCTCTGGTGTGTGTGGTCTGCTGTAATTCAGGTTGGTGCATCGCCCGCGCACACACACAGAAAAACGTTTTGGGATACAGCCACAGAGCAAGACAGTGTTTAGACTACCCACAATCCCCTCCTCCCCTCTGCTCGGCTGCACATCTCCTGCACGCAGAACATTGGCCAGTGCCCTGAGGATCGGTTCCCTCCCTATGTGCTGCCTGTAGGGCTGGGAACATTGTGAAATGTTTACTGTCAAGATGAAAATAAATGTGCACATGACAACCTACAGTGAAATAGTGCGACCCTGAAAGCGAGCTTTGATAAGGATGTAAATGTGGCAGTCATAGATGAGGCTGTCACATGTGGCGTCAGGTCTCCAACTGTTAACAATTTATATTGAACATGTGAGCTGTACATTTTGTTCATTATGATGTTATTAAAAGCTGTGAAAAATGTTCAGTGCCACTGAAACCCCCTCTAGAGTCATAGGGAGGAATGTTGTTGTTATTACTACATATGTCTTTATTATTTTAGAGTTCCCTTTGGAATCAGTTACACCAACCATTTCATTCCCATCCCAGATTTAATCATAAATATGAGAGTTCACAAGATGACATTACTCTGTGTCCACACAATATTTTCTCCATATCCTCCGCATCTTTCTATGTTGGTCACATGATAGATGGTACAGCACATAAAGACTGGGCAAATTTCCATCACACTATCACCAGTTTCAAATAACTGCACTGAAAAAGCCAGCAGCAGAAGCAGCAACCTTTTTGAAAGATAATCTATAGTAGAGCTTCGTGATAATGTTTCATATTCCTCACCGCACACATCTGAACCTCAGTCAGCAAGCGATAATAAGGTATCTTACTCCATAATGGGTGTGAAGACATGCGTGAAAGCAGGATGGGAGGAGTTGGCTGGTGTGTCACAACTGAGTGAGGTGATAACATGAGATTAAAACTAAATCTGTGAGACAGGAGAAAGTCATCAATAATACTTAACATAGGCGCTTGTTACATCTCAAGAGTCACAACAGGCAAGAAAGTGGTTAAATGTGTTAAGAGCTGAGTATGCTTCTTCAAATCCTGTTTTTCTCTGTCGATTTACTTTAGTAGACAAGGACAGGCTTGTTTACCTGACCCGCGATCAGCACGTGGCGTGTCAGTTGGAGAAAAGTAACCTCAGTGGAACAGTTTAGACAGGACACCTCAGACTGTAGAGAAACCTCAGTTAGAAAGCTCTCCTTGTGTCAATGGCAAAGACATGGGCCAAAGCAGACCGAGGCAAATTAGTCTTGAACTGGAATAAAAAATCAGTGTAATTTCTCCCAAAACACAACCCAAAAACGCAACACGCAATGAAAAAAAACAAAAAAAAACAAAAACAAGATGACACGCATATTCCTGGCAAACATTGTATTCCACAGAATACGCCATACAGTTTAAGTGTATGCTGCTGTCTCGAATTCAGGGGAAAACACTCATACCATTCAATGGTAACGTTGGTAACACTTTCTTATGGGGGGAAATTAATAAAGCATATGTCAGCTGTTGAAAAAAAATCTATTTGTCTGATGTGCATTCATCTCTATCATAACATGCTTTCTTTTATAAGTGCAGACTTGGCTCATCAAAAAGTGATGAAATGACTAACATGTAACTACAGACTTGATGGCTTATTAGAAAGTGAGTAAAGGTACATTCACAATGTGGCAAACAAAGCACATCATTACTTTGCTCCACTCTGGATTATTTGTGGGGAGTCTGTGGGAGTTAACAACGGTTTGTATAAAAATGTTACCTAAGTTTCAGACTGTTAACAAGTTTTATAATCTGTTCTGCTGAAGCTAGCAGGCGAAAGGAGTTTTACAGCTACAGGTTACAATATGACCGTTTTTAACCATGTAACTGATTGTTAAAGACTGCTCTGTTTTCAGTTTGGTTTTAATGTGGTCATGATTTAAACATTTCACTTCTCATTAATTCTTCCTCCATTTTCAATGCAGCACGGGAAGCAAAGGTCAAATCGAAGCTAAGCAAATTTGATCTTTCGATGCTTATTTGTTTATTCAAAGGATCCCCATTAGCTGATTGCCATGGCATCAGCTAATCATCCTGGAAATCATCCTGGAACATGACATATTACATGATAAACAATAATTGTACCATTCAGTACCAGTCAAAAGTTTGGACACAGATCATTCATGAAGCTGATTGAGAGAACACCAAGAATGTGCAAAGCTGTTTTTGAAGATAGAAGGTGAAGATATTTTTCTTTGTTTACACTTTCTTTTTGTTTACCACATGATTCAATATGTGCTGTTTCATAGTTTTGATGTCTTCAGTGTTGATCTACAATGTAGAAATTAATAAAGAAAAGTGAATGAGAAGGTGCGACCAAACTTTTGACTAGTACTAAACATATAATGATATCAAACCTTAATTCAATGCCAGCCAACACTGTACATACATTTAGATTTATTTCTAAAAGTTCTAGATAGATTACTCATTAAAAATCTATATAGAGATGATGCTTAAAAGAATGACAATTATACAACTCATATGAAGTTGAACACAAACACTGAAAAGCAACTCCTACTATTCAATGTTACCTGCATGCTGATAAAAAGAAAAAGAAACATTATAACTACACATCAGTGTGTATGTATAATGCTGTAATGTTATAATGTATAAAGTAAATTATAACTGATTTTGTTGCTGTTGTTACTTTTGCACCCTGTGTTTGTACTTCTGAACTTTTAAAAGCATATCAGTGAGTAAATCAGGTGTAAATATTCAAATGAATGATGACTGAGTCCATTTAGCTGCTTCAGCTTCAGGGTCCAGCTATTTTGCATGCTGACTCGCTCATGCTTTACTGGGTCACATCCAGAGCCATTGTTAATGCTATTAGTAACACCTGTGCTTTTCCTCTTATGATAAGTCAAAATGTCTGCAGTAAAAAAGGCCTCAGCCAGCTGGCTAACATAATCAGCCAGCTGGATAACATAAGCACATTTACAGATGTATTGAGTATTGTGCATTGTCCTTCTAAATAAGTAAATTAAATGATAGATTTACCATTTATAAAGTCATCATCTGCAACTTCTACTTCACTGACTGAATTAGTTTATCTCTCAGCTGCTGAGCAATATTTTTTGGAGATGATCACATCCAGTCGAGCTTCCTTTTTGAGCAGTAGCTCTGGAGTTTCCAAGGTTTAATGGTCTTCATAAATGAGAAGACAGTCTTGTGTTCTACTTACAGATCATGTGCCGGCCACATGGACGCCGCGATGACATCACCCCGAGGCAACACAACAACACCGTGCTAAAAGGGCTCCATTCACAACTGCTGTTTAACTGGTGCTAAATAACGCCTCTGTAAGTTAAATAGAGGGTGTCTCAGCAACGTAAGCTGTCCACAAACACACACAACCCCGCATTCATTTCAGTGTAAGACTTTGCAAAGCATTATACAGTGTATGAATAGTTATTACAGTGGTGCATCCATCACATGAAATACAGCTGTAGGGAGAAAGCGGATTAAGGAGAATGAGCTAACCAGGCCAAATTTATCAAGTGAGAATTTGTGGTGTTTGCAGAAGGATGTGTTTCCTCACATCCCGGACAAGGAAGGATTATTGTTACTATTGGTACTACTACAGCTTGTGAGGACATGCACCCCTTCTTTTAACCGCACACACACAGACACACACCTACACACACACACACACATTGATTGAAATACAAGCACCCCTCCCCCCACATGAATCTACTTTGCCCTTTTTTAATACACTGTACAAGCAGGAGCACACACCTCTGCTCTGCTTTCCCCAGCCTCTTTGGGGGAAAACTAGTGTGACATCACCTCTGAGCTGCACCGGTTACCACGGTGATAGGATTTTTTTTTCCTATACGGTGAATATGCAGAGTCGAGGTTTACGTGTCCTTGACTTGAGAGTATCAGGTTAGAACCTTTAGGCATGCTGTCTCGTGACTCTGCCTTTGCTTTCAAAATCATTACAGAGAAACAATGATTCCCACTGAGGATGTCTATTTTTGCTGCAGCTCTACCCATGTGCTGTCCATTAGCCTATTTGTAAATGTCCCCTGTGCTGCATTGCTGCAGTATTCTGCAGCAGTAAGTCCATTCATATCCCAGCCCCTGCTGCAGCTTTGAAAAACAAAAGCTTGTGCACAAAATGAATAGAATTGGATAAAATATGAGGTGATTTTTAAGGGGGAAATAATGCAAGGGTGGGTGTGCATGTGTGATAGACAGATAAGGAGAGAGAGTAGAGGCTTAAAAGAGAGACAGGAAAAGTCCAGTCAAGTGTCTGCCGGCTGCCGGCTGCATTTACAGAATAGCTCTTATCAGATTTGGGCGGTCACAAAGTCAGACAGGGTGAGGCAGAAAAGCAGATGAGGGAACGAGTGAACATACACTCAGTGCACATACCATGGACTGTTTTAGAGAGGAGAGACAGCCAGACATCCCATGAGGCATGTGCCTTTCTCCACACAGCACTCATTCTTTCGAGCTTGTGATCACTCATCACCGCAGCTCCACCAAGGCACAGGAAGCAAGGAGGATCCTCAAACGCCACAGAGCTGCTTAAAAAATCCCAGCTCTGGGTAAGAGAGAGGACAGACATGCACAGGTGCTGCTAGGGGGAGAGAGACAGAGAGAGACAAGGGAGCAGAGAGAGAGAAAGAGAGAGAGAGAGAGAGAGAGAGAGAGAGAGAGGAAGAAGGGGGGTAGTGAGGGGAGGTGTAGGAGGAGACTTGACTTGCTTCAGAAGGGAATAGGAGCCGGAGTGCAATTCCAAAACAGCTGTCCGGCAGACGTCCCAGTCGACAGAAGTGCAGCCCCAAGGCAGAGACAGGAGGCAGGGCAGTGTCAACATGCCACAGGAGCAGCACAGCAGCCACTGAACACACACATACAGACACACACATCAACCTGGGGCTGCAGCATTTAGGAGAACTCCAGCGATACCTGGGAAGGATCAACATCTATCCATCGGAATATCTGAGGTGAGTGAGCGCATGAACCTGTTTTAATTCACACTCTGCTGCTACTGTAATCTGTATTTGTAGATAGGGTAAAGCTGCTGCAGTTTACATGCTGTCATGGAAGGGTCTTGGTTTTCCGAGAATGTCTGGAGCAGAGTGGGATATTGCTTAGTAACAGGGGAACGTGCGGAAGCGTCCATGGTGAGTTAATCTTGCACAGAAGCATTTGTCCAGCAGAGTCTCATACATGTAACACAAGAGCTGAACTGTTAAGAGCAACATAATATCCTCCCGCTTTCCAAGAGAGACATTTTTAGTCCGGCTACACGCTTAGTGCATGTTCCTCTGAAATGCAGAGCTGGCATTGCCTTTATCTCTCCTGGGGAGCAGATTTGGTCTTTATCAGTACTCTGAGGGGACTTTTTCTGTTTTGCCAGTATATGTTTGACATTCCCTTCATGTTTCATATGCTTTGATTCGATTTCCTGCTCATCTCTGCCAAGGATAACTCTGGCAAGTGCCGGCCATGCTTGCGGGTGGCACAAGGGGAGCGAGAAAGAAAGACAGAACAAATACTCCACCCTGCTATTCGCCCTAGTCCCGGCAGCACCACCAGGCCCCCAAAGGTTAGGCCTTTGCCTATAATTGAGGTTTTTTTTATGTAACAAACAGCTCAGTCTATTCTGTAAGGCTACCATTACCCTCTGTGGTATGTGCTTTTGCTTTTTATAACAACCCCAAAGAGGGGGTCTTTCTGCTATTTAAAGGCGTGACACAAGTCAAGGCCATGGTTAGATGTTAGAAGAGTATTTGGAAACTTCAAACTTCCCAAATTGCTTTGAAGAAACAGTGGGAGGAATACCAGTTTGTCTCCTACACGCTGATGATGTTAACACTGACCACAACTGCTTCAGAAGTGCAGGATATCAGGCTATTTTTCAACAGCACTGATGTGAAATGTCAGCAGAGTAATCCCATCACGGGAGGAATATTTAGGTTATGCGTGGTTTCTATTTTGAAGAATGGGGAAGTCATACGCAGGTCACATTTTGAACAGCTGCTCTCTCTGAGCGTCCCTCATCACGGGCTTTGGTCGACAGTTTGGTCAACAGTGAACTGTAAAACATCATCAAACTGAAGCATTTGTTTAGGCTACAGCAGAGTTACACTTCCTCTAAGAATATACTGACCCACTTATATCACACGTGACTTTGAGGTGTCCAGAAATACCCAGACAAATCAGGAGCAGTTTAATTACCAGATACCAACCCTACATTTATCTGCCCTCACACTCAAACTTTCATCACTTCACTCCCTCTGTTGCCCTCCTCAATCATAAATAACCCTCTAAACACGAACTGATGAGGCAAAGCTCCATTTTTAAAGAGGCTGGAGTGGCTCCAGATCACTTCATGCCCAGACAGATAACTCTTGCTGACCCAATGACACAGTGTCTTTATGCTGCAGCACTCGCTATGACTGGATGGCTGCTCAGTCAAGCAATTTTGAAAGGAAGGTGCTATCGGATCTGCACTTCCCTGGAGGTGTAAATGAAACCCGCGACCACATTCTGCGAAGGTGGCGCCGCCAGTCAACGCGTGCCTCGCCTTCTCTTTTTTGGACCGATTCCAAAATGAGGGTGCAAATCTGGCCTTGGCTTTGAGGTATACCAGAATACACCTGCTCAACTATTAACAGCCTGCAGAGA
This sequence comes from Argyrosomus regius, assembly GCA_946959425.1. NCBI lineage: Eukaryota > Metazoa > Chordata > Actinopteri > Sciaenidae > Argyrosomus > Argyrosomus regius. The sequence goes on from OX336894.1 coordinate 20,931,492, forward strand.
CACAAATGGATTGATTGGGTCCGCAGGCTATAGGGGTCTCTCCTAGGATATCCTGAGCTCCTGTAATTGATGAAAATCTTTTTGGTACAACCCAAGCTTAACTAACATTTCTATGACTCTTGGGATTCTCTACATATAGTCAAATCAATACTAATTTCCCCAAGCTCTCATTAAATTAACCTTCATACTGGTTATGCAGCAGACTGACATGAGGATATTGTTTTTCTCGTACTTTTCTGTTGGCATCCGGAATTCCAGTCATGTTTGTCATATAAGCCAAACTGAGCCACCCGCAGGACGGCTGACATGAAGGTCAGACCTCCGGGCTTTCACCGTACCAGCTGACTTCTCACGGGCCACAAGTGTTGACCTTGAGTAGGATGCACAGCAGATGTCCCCACCCCCCTTACAAAAGTTGCTCTGATGCGCTAACTTCTGTCCATACTATTGATTTCAACAAATATTATCATCTATTAGAATGCATGAGCTGTGCGTTTTCTTAGTGCCACTGGAGAGCAGAGGATCCACAGAGACAAGGTAGATGTTATAAATTCATCAGGACAGACCAATAATCAATTGGTATGTTTCATAGGAAGTGTTTCAGACAGCACTGACCTCCTGTTCTTAAGAATAGCATTGAAAAACTTATTACAGATATAGATATGTGCACTCTGAGCCCACAGGAAGCAGCTTTTGGCGTGGTGGTGCATTTGTTTTACTTCGTATCCAAGCCCTATTTCCCACTGCAGTGAGCATCAGCTGTCAGGGTCAGACAGGATTGAGGAGCAGCAGCGAAAGAAGTGGGAGGAAGAGAAATGGAAGAAAAAAAAAATAAGAGAAAAGCTTGAACAAGTGAGGGATTTTGCTCTAACCCCCTCCTCACACCCTTTCCCTTCATCAAACACTGCAGCACTCCTCCCCGCCCTCCCCCTTCCCTTTCTCTCTCTAGCTATTAGCAAACAAACACGCTTTCCTTCGCACACATGGCGTGCTTTCAAAACTGCTATCTCTCACAGGCGCAGTCAGGCACCTCGTGCATAAACTCACACTCACACCAGCACTCAAACACACAAGGAGCCTTGGAGAGCGGTGTTGCCATTCAACACACTCACACATGTTTTGCATCCCTCAGTGTTTGTCATGGCTATATATAGCTTGCTGGGTGACACATTTATTTGTGTTGTTGTAATGACATCCCATAAATTGAGAAGATTCCACCTTGTGCTTCACATCCTGTGCAGTTTATTGAAGTCGAGGCTCTCATAAAGCAGATATTGGTGCTACAGCACTTCATCAGACAGGTTGGACACACAAGAATCCATGTTCAAAACGGGTGTCTCCAGCTCACTATTTGGATTCAAATACGTAGCAAGTGTCTGTCTCTCTGGCTCCACACTAATGTGCCTGCTGAATAAACATAGCCTACTTAAAGTGTCTCTGATAAGGCTGATGCAGTGTGTCTCTATGGGGTCGGTTGCAGCAGGAATGTGGATGTTTTCTCAGTGAAACCTTTTTTCGGGGGATAGACTTGACCGCCCAGGCACTTTTTGTGGAGCAGCGCACTCTGTCAGACGGTCACTGCTGACAGACTTCTCATAAGTAAATATGTCTATAAATGGGCAAGCTCTCTCTTCACCGGACTGGTGCTCTCTCCCACCCCCCCATCACACACACATACACACACTGTTAACTCCCTTCCTCCACCGAGTGTTTTTCCCTTTCTCCTTGGTTGCTATGTCATTTCAAACGGTCAAACCGATTCTCCCCTCTTTTTACTGAGTCCATCCTACGCTAAGCTGGCTGCCAGTGTGGTGACATTCATGGTTGGGTTTGTAATGGAAAAGCTCTGAGAAGGCAATCAGGCACCTTATATCAAATCCAATACCTCCTTAATAATGTTTACTCATCCTGATGTATTGTGCAACCTAGCTGGTATCTCAGCCCTTTATTAAACTTGGAGCTGACCATCACATCACTTCACAATCTACATCACCTTCTTTCTTAAAATCCACTTCGCTCTGTAATCCCTTGCTCTATCTCCCTCACACAATCCCCCTAAACCCCTTTCCTCCCCTCTTTCACCCCTCTGGTCCATCTCTATCTCTGTGCGTGCCTGAGCAGTAGCTTGTTCCTAAAACAGGCTGCCTTGCTCTGATCCTACTAAAGACCCGCTTTTGCTTCTCCTCTCCCAATCTGCGGTCCAGCTGTTCCACATTAGCACATCCAGAGTTGCGGAGGCCAAAAGAGGCTCATGTGTGGAAATGTGAATAGAGCAGCGAAAAGCCTGAGACCCAGGCCTCATCCTCCTCTGCTCTGGCTTCTGAGTTCGCCAGATGCAAGATGAGGATGGGGATGTTTTTTTCTTCTTGAGGGGTCCAAAGTTTATTTGTGGGACTTCTGTTGGTGACCAGATTTCTTTTTCTGGAAGGCAAGACAAGAGTTTTGTATCAGTAACAGCATTCATCAAAGTAACCTTCAGGAAATTTGTCAGCGCTGAGTTCATGTTTAAAAAAAATGCTGACATATATTTTGTTTGTCTCTGCTTTCAGGAAAGTGGCTACTTGACCTTTCTACAACACCGGACATCAACAGTCTCGCTTGGAATCCCATTTCCTGATCGATGCCGCAATTGCTGAAACTTATTTTTGTCCTGCATGATCGGTGTGCTACGGAGAATGTAACTCGAGCTTCTCCCCTCGGGAACTGTAACGTCCAGAACTTATAGAGCATTTCCGACTTTCTTATCCTGCCTATCCGAGATCTCTTCTGCAGTTACAGCTATGCCAGCGAAAGCACCCATATACCTGAAACCAACTAATAATAAGAAGGGAAAGAAATGTCGCCTCAGAGATATTTTATCCCCAGACATGATAAGTCCACCGCTTGGGGACTTTCGCCACACCATCCACATTGGCAAGGGGGGAGAGAGAGATGCCTTTGGAGACATGTCTTTTCTCCAGGGGAAGTTTGAACTCCTACCTGGGAAGGGAGATGTCCACCCTCAGTATGGCATCCAAAATGAGTTTCTGAGAGCTAACAGCACCGGTGACGCTTCCTTTGCCGAGACCCCCTCTCCGGTGCTCAAGAATGCCATCTCCCTTCCGACTATTGGTGGCTGCCAGGCACTTACCCTTCCCCTGATCTCCTCCACCGTGTTCTCCATGCCCCCAGAGCCATTAGAGGATATCATTGGGCCTACAGCTCCCATGAAGCCTGACAGCACAGAGGAGGTAGAGATCCTGCAGATGGATGCTCTGTTGCGTTCCATGGACATCTTCAGCAGCGAGCCTTCATCTCCCTCTGCAGATATTCAGTCGAAGCCTGATGTCCTCCTGGATCTGCTGGAAAACACAGATAAGTCCACATCTAAGGCAGTTGCCAAAGCTAACAAAATAAACAAGAGTGAATCCAGGTTTGACAAGCCATCATCCTATTATATCAATGGTCACAGCAACAACACCTTCAAAGCTAACGGAAGCCTGAACAGCAACATAAGCAGCGACAGCTTTGACAGCTTCAGCGGTAAAGGGGACTTCCAGAACAAGATCTGCAATGGCAGCCGGAATCTCAATGACAATGGCAACTGCAATGGTTATGGACACTTTAACAATGACATTACCATGGGCTTCAAGCAGGAGCTCTCAAAGTGCAATGGAGAGTGGGTGGACAGGGACAGTGGGGTGGAAGAGGGCCGCATCTGTGATTTTGAGTTTGAGTTTTCCAAGGAGAAGAGCAGGTCACAGGATTCCCTCGCCCAGATCACAGGGTCATTCCTCTCCCTTGAACTAGATCTGGGCCCATCCATCCTGGACGATGTGCTCAACATAATGGATAAACCCGCAGCAAAGAGCAGGCCTTGAGCTGCATTGAGGCCCCAGGAGGAAAAAGGGAATTACTAAACTATAGCCATGAGAAAAGAAAGACTCAAAAAGTAATCAAAATGGTGTCTGGATATATCATTGAGATGAAAATGAGCTACAATAGACAGAGCTGCTTATGTTTTTATTGTCAAAACATGTAACTATTCTAGCTTCTATGGAGTGTTTCTTCTTTTTTTTGTTTTGTTTGCCATGCTAGCCGCATGTTTAAAATGCATGTACTCTTGAGTTACAGCTAAAACACAGCCATCGTGCCTTTGACTATAAAAATGCTTTATGATAGATTTGTGTTCTTACGTTGACTTCCACGGTATATACATGATAACTCTGAGGTCTTTTGCTTTTTTACACAGTCTTGAACACATTGCATTCTGTGACTTTAAGTGTGTTTAACAAGGCATTATTTTGTTTGTCACATAATTCATTTGCCACACGAATATTTCAAACAACAGAACACTATGCATATTTGTGTTTTTAAAAAATTAACACAAATAAATTGATTTAAATTGAATTCTGGCTAATTTCTTGCTGGTAATGTGTGCATACACCAGAACGAGGAGTCCAAAAATGATAACTCCGAATCAGAAAAAGAAACAAAACAAAAGGAAGAAGGTAAACAAGAAATATACAAAATATAAAAGGAGCTACAGATTGACAGAAAGAAGGATAGAATGGATTTATTTTCTCGCCTCTGACATTCCTTACATTCTGCCTCTCTGCCCTGCAGTGGGAGCACCGGTGGGCCTTCATCTACTCAACCAGGCGCCTGCTCTATTTGTTTGCATGTGGCGGGACAGGCAGAGGAGGGGTCTTTGAAATTCCCTGCATTCCAGCCTCAGAGTACAAGTGTCCAGTACCAGACATAAATCAGCTGTTTCAACAGCAGAGGGAGGGCTTTGGTCTTAGAGCTGAACTACCGTCAGCCAGGATGTATATAGCGAGATGAGGTTATAAAACATGCGCTTACAACCCGCAGGCAAACTTTACTCAGTGCTGAACGATCGATGTGTACTCTCCCTCTGTCTAGTTACAATAAAGATATGTTGACCCAGCAGCATTGAAGCAACAGCTTGAAAGCAGGACAGCTGCGATTACCCACACATGCAGCCTCTTGAATTGAATTCAACTGCCCCTCACCAGTGGCCTCGTTGCCCTGATCGCCTGTCCCAGTGGGACACATCAAGGGTAAGTCATAACAAGACCTTATGGCTTATGGCAAACACCCACGTGCCACACATGTCATGCTTGTTTAGAGAAAACAAGAACTCCCTCACATCTAGAGTCAAATTTACTTGTGTTTGCAGGCTAATTTCACATGCAAATAATAATCTGGGTTCGATTTCACTTCTGTTATTTAGCCGGCCAATGTGGCAAACCAAATGAAATCCCTCAAAGGCCTCAGAATGTCCGTAAACAACCACGACCGGGCCCGGCAGAGGCATCTAAAGCTGCCGTAAAACCAGATGTTAGAGGAGACATGAACATTTCCCCACGCAAGAAAACCCATGTCATGGCAGATGCCCCAGCCATTGGAAAATCCCAGCATTAGTGCTGAAGAGCTTGCATATGGTTAGCTAAACCATACAACCTCCGAATATGAGTAATGAAAACCTTTGCTGTCAAGGTAATTACTATGCTTATACCTGCAATGGTACATCACTGACTTGATGACAGCCTTCATTTTGACAGGCATGGACCCCAAGCAAACTCCCTTTGGTTTACAGAAGAATTTGCGACCACAGCACTGTAGCGTGTTGTGTAACATATTAGAAGTATTTCTGTAGAGATGCCAAGCTCTCGGACACAAAATACCAGGAAATACCAGTGTTTTAGGAAATCCAACACAAATACTCGACATATGTTACACCCTGAATACTACCCCTATGTTCTCTGACTGTGAGTTTAGTTTAGCTCTACATGAAATACAGAACAAAGATTTTTGTTTGTGTGAAAGACCAACTGGCGCTGTGCCCTGACTTCAGTGTGTCTTATGTAAGATTTATGTTTCTATCATTTCAAAGCCCAGACAACAAATCACCGCATCAGTATTTGAGTTGCACAACTTGAACAGTATGTTGGCTACCTGCAGACACATGGTGTCTTGTCTTGTTTCTGGCTTAGTTCCTCTCTGGGAGCCTGGGGGCAGACGAGAAAATACAAGAGATGGAAGGTAGAATTCGTTTTGGTGGACTGTTTCTCATTACCGCAGGGCCAAGGTGGAAGTTTGACCTGAAGAGACCTTGACTCCAACTGCCTCTGATATTCCACACTATACAGCAACACAGTCAGGGAACTCATTGTGACACCCACAGACTCACAAGCAGAACAATATTCCACTTGTTTTATGAGCAACAGCTTATATTAGCTGGACTTCATGTTTTTCATGTGTTTGCTTGACTCTATTTTTAAATAAATGCGCCTTTTGTTCAAATATTTTTGTGCAGCCAAACTGGTGTTACTGAAAACAGGGGAGTGACTGCCAAATTGGTGATGTTAGGCGAGTGAGGGAGGTGACACGGGTGTTGCCAGTACCTGCTGCCTTGTAATTTCCTAAGCAGTTGCTTTCTTGACAAAAACAGAAAAAGCCTAATTGCTAAATTCTGTCTCTTTGACTTTGATGCCGTGGTTTAGTAGGGATAAAGAAAAACATAAGCAAACAGGAACATATACAACTTTTTAAAGCATGTAAGCATTCCCTGGTATATGATTACCAAAAAATTTACATTTGAGTTGAGTTTTATCAGAAAACATAAATTATAAGGACAAAAAGACACACAAAATCTACTTGGCCTTACATTACAAGGGAGAGCATTTCATGAATGTTCCTTCAGCAGATCAGTGATCCGGGGGATCCAGCTCCTCAGTTTCCTGGGCTAAGGTGAAGCTGTCAGTTCACAGATGAATAAGCTTTGGGCCAGAGGCCACCGGTGCCAAAGAAAGCACGGCTCAGACCCAGCAAAATTTTCCACCCAACCTCCACAACAGAGCTGCATAATGTGCACACTGTCTTTCACATAGAGGTGTTGGTGAAGGAGCCCCTCATAGCCGGATTTGAGCTGTGTCAGACGGATGAGAGGGGAAACTTTAATAAGATGTTTCCCTGCTCGCTGGCCCTCGATGGAGACAGCAGAGACGTGAGCAGCAGGATAAAGCTCTTCTTGTTTTCACCTGCTGTAAATGTCCTGCAGCACAAAATGAGGCCAAACAAAGATACAGTACCTTCCACCTAGCCAACAGACTGAGAAGGAGGAAATATCTGAGGTATGAGAACAGCTTTTCTTAGGAATATTATTGTTAAATATTTATCTTGCTTGCTGAAGAGATATTACACATTGTTGATACACACTGTACTTTATCCAAAACTGAATGCCATGCCTATGATAATCACGGCCACAGTAGTGGAGGTTTGTTGGGAACATTTACTTTGGGATGCTGAGCATGGAGCTTGGAATCAAGTGTTCTGCAGATCTGCTGATTTAGCATCGTAGGGCTGCAGCTCCCTTTTCATAAGACAACAACAGGAGAGAGCAGAGAGAACTTATTCTCTGGGGTGAATAAAATGAGCCTGAGCAGGGGTTGATGCAGTGCAGATACTGTACGAGCGAGCTCACATGCAGTTTGGTCTGGCAGGCAATGGATACCTCAGGTTCACTGCACTGTTGACTGTTGTTTGGCTGACAGTAACCATAGCGAGTTGAGTTTGTATCTTCAGCACGTGAGGGCTGAGCTGAAAGGAGGGCAGAGACAGGATGAGAGTTAAACAGAGCGGTGTCACCTCAGAGGCACCAGAATACCTCAGTGATAAAACCCAGGCCCAGTTAATCGTAGTGCCACGCAATGTAGAGCAAAACAAGGGCTACTGTACACTTAATCGTGGACTTCATTTATCTCTAATGTGAATCATAATTTGGGGTTATTTGCACTGGGCAGCATTCAGCACAATACATGGACTGTACTGTTTAAAGAGTTCATATAGATGTAACTGCAGTTCCAGCTATTAAATGTCATTTTCAAAGGTTAATTAGAATATTAAATGCTGATTACTTTTTGATTTGTAGACAATTGGTATAATTTGGCATGAAGCATCACAGACAAGGAAAGTTTTGTCCTCAGTATATAATTTGTTATGTTGCATGATTTCTGAGTATCAAACAGTTTGAATACAGTTAATTTACCCATGAGTGGTGTAACTGTACAGGAATGAATACCAGGACATGTGTAGGCATGTGTGGAAATTGTGGTAGTTAGTAATCCTCTAAAGTAAAATATGTTTTCTGTTTTTTTAATCCTTAGGGTCCAGAAGTTTTATCCAATTAGTGCTAAGTAAAGATGATAAAGAAGGACCAGCTTTAAAGCAAGTCTATGTAACCTTTGAAAGAAGACACAAGCTTCCTATTACAACTTTACAGGACCAGTGTGCATTATTTGAAACACCAAAGGATCTATCTAGTGGCAGCATTTAGCTTGTCCACACTGGGAAACAGCAGAAACATGGCGCTTTAACATGGTGGACATTGTGGAGGTCCCACAGAGTCTGTAGACATAAAAGGCTCATCTAAGGTAACAAATCAATCCATCCATTTTTTGTATGTGATTATACACTAATGAAAACATACTTATGAGTATTTTTTTCCATTTCTGCCATATTCTTTAACGAGAACACTGATAATCTTGCACGCTGCACCTTTAAATTCATCAACAATAATCACTTCAATACTTGGTCTGGTATGACCAGTTGCTTATGTTGACTAATGTTAGTTTTGTTAGATAGATAAGGCTGCGTAACTGACATTAGTTTGTTAACTTAGTGGCAGTTCTCTGTCTATGTTATTGTAATAATATGTTTTAGCATTTACCATAATCTTGTTCTGTGGCCACAGTGGCAAGTATATATGCATAGTTTCCTCTTATGTGTTGTTTAATAAAAAAAAAAAAAAAAAAAGATACTTAAACCATTTAAGCTCTCGTGAAAAATGAACTCAGAAAACTCAGATAGACTGGTGACTTTGTGTCACAGCTGTGTTTTGTCATGTTGAGTCATTCAAAACAGTCTATTGTGCAGTGAATTCTCCAGATAGACACTAGATAATGTGCATTACTGTACTGGGTTCAGCCTGCAGTCAGTGACATTCACTGTCCTCCTGTCAGCTTTATGATAAATACTGCAAGGGTGCTCTGAGACATTGGGCTTAGCACAAAGTCTCTGCTTGCCATTTTAACCAGCTTAATTTACAACAACCCCCCACACTGCAAACAATTCATGAATTATTTATATTTATTCATATCTATTCCAGCTTGGGAAGAATGGGAGTGTGACTAAGCCAAGTAGGATGGGACAGTAATGTATGCTCTCTGTATCTGAGCACTCCTTCTAAGGAAGCACAAGGGAATGAAACCAAAGGCAGTCATCATGTGAGTCTTTCTAACACCCTTGTCTATATTTTCTCTCTTTTCAAATGGGCATGCCCCCAATCCAGGGCAGCAACTACCCATTCGGGTGCCCTCCTTTGGACAGCAACCTATATTCACCCATAGGAGGTATTTATATATTTGCTCTTTGCTGCATTTCCTCCAGACAACCCTCAGAGAATTCCTTCGATGCCATGCAGAGGGAAGGATGTGTGTTTGCGGGGGTGGAGGAGGGGGGTTTATGGGGTGTCTCCCCTTATAGATGTGGGTGACATCACTTGCCATGTTCTCCTCTCGCAGGTCAACAACATCTCTGTCACTGTAATGAGATGACTGTACTCAGTCACCTTCTGGTATCCAATAATGAGGCCATTGAGTTGCTCAGGGAGTGGCATTTATTGGCAGATACTTGCCACCCCTAAGAATACTTTAGACTGTTTATGAGATTTCAATGCAAAACATCTTTATCTGCAGCATGATGTGATTTTCAGATTGGCAATGTGTAAAAACTGGCCAGAATATAAGTTCACGAATGTTTAAAGATTCAGAAAATGAACAAACATCATCAACAAAATATGAAGAGGTAACAACTATGACACTATGACAAAGACGTCTATGTATTAGGCCCATATTTTCAGCATTCAGTCTTCCTATATGTTTTAATATTCCTGTGTACACTTGTCACTTTACTCTTACTATCAATAATTTGAATTGTGTAGTATATCCTATTTATATAGTATGTTCGTATCTATTTATACAGTAATACCTCTCCAGTACTTCTATATACTTGACACCAGCTTGTCACCCTTGTACAGTATATAGAACACTTATACATACTTAGACATTACTCTCTATTTTATTATATTTTTTATTATTCCTTTTTACTTATTATTAGTTTACGTCCTTATGTGTAGTGCTGTTACACATTTAGCATTCTTATTACTGAGCTGACCTGTTCTTCACGTCCAACACATTTTATTGTATTGTTGACCCTGTGTTATCCTGTCTATGACAAATAAACCTGAAACTGAAACTGAAAACTCAGTCCGGCGTGAGAACGAAGAAGTAGGGAAAGAGCTGCTGCTGTTAGCCAACAGACAGCAACCCGGAGAAGCTTTAGGAAGAGATGGGAAGGGCAGAGTCAGAGTTTCTGGTGGAATAAACACCAGGAGCTCTGATCTGGAGGTGTTAAGTGGTGGGAGGAAGGTGAATTCAGGGCTTACCTTTGGGATGCGTTTGATTATTTATTTTCACTCTAGCTTCTCAAACTGTCTGCTGAAGCGGAGGTGCAGACATCCACAGTTGTTATTGTGGCCATCTGTGGGCACCCAGAGATAATAAGTTGGACTACCTTACCTGTCTAAGTGCAGAAAATATGTGTGTGGGACTTCCAGCTGTACTTTACTATGAACTAACTTAGCATAGCTCACATTGGTCCAGGCACGGCACCTAGCTATTGTACAATAGCTCCTCCTAAAATCTCAATTTGAATTGATTAAACAAATACAGATACAATGTGTGAGACAATTGATAGATTTATACCATTCTCATGTTTGTCAGCCATCCTGTCAGTTTGTTAGCTTAGTTCAGCTCAGCAAAGACTTGGAAACATGGAAAAACACCTCACCTTGCTCTGCCTGAAATTATCCAACTTTGGACAGAGCCAGGCTATTTTTCCATCCCTGTCCATATGCTAAGCTAACCTGCTGCTGACCGTAGCCTCATTGGCAGACAGATATGTGGTATCAATCTTATCTAACTCTCAGACAGAAAGAGTGTTATTTTCCAAAATGTTGAGCCATTTCTTTAAAAGTTACGTCCTTCAGCTGCACAGACAACATGAAGAGCAATATTTAATGCCTCTAACTCTCTGAAGGCTTTTGTAAAGCCTACAGCTCTCGAAAAGTGAATCTTCCCACTTTGGGAGAAAACTACCTTGGCTCTATAAAGTTTGCCTTCTGTTTATTTTCAGTGGAATTGCCTCCGGTCTCTTGATAACATGCCGAATTCCTGACTGTCTTATATCTACAAGAGGGATGAGTCAGTACTGAACTGTCCAAGAGCATCCAGCAGTGCTGGCTATTTGCTCGTATTTTATTTAAGTGTATTTCTTAAGGATAGTCTATAATGTGAGTTCTACCTGTATGGAATTACACAGCTAAAGAAAGTAGAGTGAAAGTACCAAGAGTTCAGGTCAGAGGACTGCATTCCTGCTGTTATGGCCTACAGCCTTCAGGATTCTGCCTTTTAAGGTAAGACCCCACTCTGTTTCTCCTTATCCCCATGCAAGCTTGATCCCTGTGTCTCCCGGGGGCTCACTGGGTGCCCCAGAGTCTCCTTTTATAAGTTGTCACCAGCCAGTCATGCAATCACATCTGCAGAAAATTTCCAAGCAGGTTCTTTTCCTACGATCGTAAAAAGAAACAGCAGCTGGCGGCCATTCATTTTATGCTTTGTTTGGAGGAGCTTTTACACTTCAGGTTTGCGCAGTTGAATTACGGCCAGGCAGTAAAGCGGAACAACACGCAGCATGGAGAGAGAGAGAGAGAGAGAGAGAGAGAGAGATAGACAGCAAGATCTCTAAACTTCCAATTTTAGAAAAGAGGAAGAGTTATGAATGAGCGTTGATGATATTCTCATAGTGCCGTGACCTATGTCTTGCTCTCAAGAGCTGCATTGTGCTTCCACCTGAAACACACCAAGCTATGTCTGCGAAATTCATCTCATTTCCATTTGACACCATGGGGAGTAAAGCAATATAACAGCTTATAGTTCAGCTTCTTTCACTGGATTGTCAATCATCAGTGAGGACTGAGGAGCCCTGGCTCTCTTCATAAGCCCCATCAACATTAAGAAAAAGTCTTGGACAGACTCCCAGTATGCATCAAGATCAACGTTAAATGACTACCAAGAGTTTAAACACTGAACAATACAAAAGGGGTCAATGTCTGGATCACCCAAGGATGACTCAATAATTCAACACAGAATGCCATATTTTCTTAAAATATTTCCCTGTAAAAATATACCTTTAAATCTCTTCTCCATAGGCCTGTGAGTGAAGTTATCAATTCTTCACTAAGCTGACAGAAGAAAAACAGTAACTCGAGTGAGCCCTCTATAGGCAAGTTGTGCCAAAACACTGCATTAGACACTATGTTCACTTTCCCAGTTACCTCAGGTTTCTTTAACCGATGGCATGACTTCTACATTGTTGCACAACAACCTCATTAATCCCGCACATCATCTCTTATATAACTGACCTTTCCCAGGGATCACAGGACACAAGGTCCTCTTCTTCCAGGAGGGGAAATACCAGCAATGAAGTCTCCCAGATGCAAAGTTCATTTTTTGGCTGTCAGTGAGATTGAAGAACATGGCTCATGTTCATCACTGAGGTTAGAGTTTATGTCCTCCGGGGACCTGTGTGCTCGTGGCCTCCTGGAGCTGCTCGGCTGTCCAGCTTTTCAAATGTGTCAAACTGACAAATTATTGATGGTGAATCTGATAAGGAGCCCACACACAGAAGCAGGGTCAAATACTGCTAATACCAGACTACTACTACTCCCACCGATAGTGGAAAAGTGTTCCCAAACATAGACACACATAGCAACAAGAAACAATACAGACAGTGTTAACAGAGTAACTGGTCAGGTTTCCATCAAACTGCATTTCATTAACGTTAGGAAATTTTCAGTCAGGAAAATGAAAATGCTCATAAAAATAGGTGGATGGAAACATTTTCCTGAGTTTATTACCTCATTATTATCAGCTTATCAGCCCATTAATGTCACCACATCGCCATTATTATATCTAAATATTGCACTGATATAACAATTTTATCATTAGCATGTAGCAGGTTCCTATACCATTATTAAATAGTTTTGCCCCATCGTCATGTTTTTGTCCTTTTTAGCCTGATTATAAAGCTCAGTCTAATATCACCCAGATATACCCACTATTAATACCAAGCTATTATGTGGTTATTGTATCACATGCAGTGCTACTTCTTAATGGTACACTGGAGTTGATTGTGTACATTTTCCTACATTATGGCGATTCTCATCTTTATTTGTGGATTTGTTCACTCTGTCTAGCACAGGGCAAACATTTATGAAATCGTTTTAAAGGTCCTGAAAACCTAATGTTTCAATCAGCAACGATGAAAAATATGATCATACATGAGCACAACAAACTGAAAATGTTTAAATAGTTTTGGTTGTTTCACATGGCAGTTTTATGTATTTCTGTTTTTTCTGTCCTCAGCAGTTTGAAGTGGGTTACAACATTATAGTTGTGACGTTATTACTTTATATTCATACTTAAATCTGATCAAAGTACACCTGAACAGTTTTTAGTGTTAAACTCTTAATTAATAAAACATAATTTTTATTTTCACATTTTTATGTATTCTTTAGTCGTGAATATTTCCAGATAAACATACAAAGATTTAAACCAAAAGTTTTCACTGGCTTCAAGAACAGGACTGATTTGCATCCGTACATTTTTTTTATTTTTTTATAAATATACAAAATCATGTGGTAGCCCCACAGCATAGTGATTTCGGATGTAACTTCACCAGTTAAATTACATGAATTTGTTGCATGAGCTCCCTGTCAATCTCACCTTTCATCATCAAATAAAGGCAGAAATTTAAAAAAAAAAAAAAAAAAAACCTTTGCATGACTAAACATAAGCCCAAGTAGGTGATTCCCACAGTGAAGCACTGAATGAAATTACAATGAGAACTAAAATGTTGCCGAACCTTGCCCTTGCAGAGTGGCTTCAAACAATGCAGATGGTGGAGCATTAACTTTTTACTAATGTATGGACCCATGACACAAATGATTAGATCAGAAATGGAAATCAGTCAAAAATGTGCCTCATTGCACAAAGCCAATAAAATCTCTTTGGTTCCGATGTTTACTTCACTTTTTTTTTTCGTTTAACTAAATTAATTTTTTTTTTTTAATGTTCAGTTTCCCCTTTTCATCTCTGCTGAGTTTTTGTTCCCCTACGTGTGTTTGAATGTCTTATTTTTCTTCTTTTGTCCTTTGTCTTTTTACTTTTTCAAATAAATTTAAAATATTAACCCCTCACTTTTTCCACCTACAATCTAGAAAACATAAAATATCAGCCAAATGTTCAGACTAATTCCTAAAAATGTCACATGCCTAAATCTTCACAGTGTTCACAGTGATATAAGGATCAGAAAATGGTGAGCAGCACCCTCTACTGTTGTCTGTCTGCTGCTCTGGCTCTCAAGCCTGTGATCAGTAAAAGACAGACAAATTTAGCAGAAACTCAGAGCTTTAACAAACGCAGCTTAAACTTTATTAAGAGGATTTTTCCATTGTTGGCACAAAGCTGATCTCTAGACCACCCAGATTTGTCTCAGCACTTGACTAGAACATTCCCTCATTATGAATGTCAAACATAATTAGGACCGAATGTGTCCACAATTGTCTTGAGACCAAGATCTCCTTAATGTAGAGACATTAGTTTGCGTGATAGTAGTTTAAATAATCAGTTTATCATATACACACATTTATTTTATGCAAAAAATCTCAATATTCGATGGTGTTTGTCCCGTCGACCTGTTGCTGGATTGTCAAACTATTGTTACTGCTGAATGTAAGTGTTTCAGCGATCAAAGCATGAAGGTGACAAAACAGATCAACATTTTTGTGCTTTGACCCCACAAATCAGAGGATCTTAAGATAATCGTGGCACTCCATCCATCGTAGCAAGGTCAGGTCAAAGAGCCAACATAAGAGCTCACCACTTAAGGACAAACTGAGCTGGTTGGAAGAGTAAGTATCTGATAAAACAGGAAGATAAAACTGCATCACATGGCGCCCAGGAGGATAATACATTTATATATTTGTTTAGATGTACTCGAGGAAAGTCTGTGCAGCTGGATCAATTTACAGCTACTGAAAATGTTCAAGGGTTACTCTGAAGCTCTTTTACAAAAGTTATGTTTTACTAATGAGATTATCTACATTTGCACTTCCCTCTGAGGGCAGGGAGAGAAAGAATGAAAATGACTCAACTATTTTGTGGTCTGGCCTGATCCCAAGTCCTTTGCATGCAACCTGCTAATTCGTCCAGCTGGCTAACGACCTGCTTGCGTGCCAGTCGATCATTAGCGCCCCGTCAGAAACGGTCACCAAACATGTCACATGCCCCCCGATCACTCCATTCAGGGCCGATTGCTGGGGGCATGAGCTGAGCCATGACACACACAGCCAAGATACTTGGAAATAAAGAAATAAATTAGCAGCGAGAACCACAAAGCAACAAAGCAAAGTGGTTTTGACTAATGTTTGACTACTTTTCAATGTGGATCTAGATTAAAACATTTGAAAATATATATATTTTAAAAAATATCTTAACTCTGGCAATGTCTTTTTTAAAGGGGTTCCAAGTGTACTGGAAAATATATAAAAGAGAAATGGTCATTGCTGCTCTACTATATTATATCGTTGTTTTGTGGCTAAATGCTAAAATTAAACTTTAGGATTAAGATAAGAAAACTTGACCTTGCCACGTGGATAGTTTTACATTTTTTGAGATATTTACCACTGATGAAATTCTGGTGCCACCCCAACACAATGTGTACACTTATTTGAAAATTTAAAACAACATTGCATAGACATTGGTATTTTTGTGATTTAGTTACCCCAGTTTCACAGTGTAATACCACTGTTGTAAATATGGACAGTTGTGTGTACAGTATATATATGATTACATTACTTACGATCAAAAACTAGCGAAGCAAGTGCAACAACACAAGACATAGCTGCCAGTTAGTATTACTTACTAGTCCAACAGCAAGAAGTCCATCTCAGTGTCTGTCTTTCAGCCTTTTATTTCACAAAGCTCTAAAAGTCAGTCCCAGATTTACTTTTTTCCAGAAGGATCTTGCTTGGTCACTCTCTCATTTCCTCTTCTTAGCTTTGTCTGTTGTCCTCTTGGGTCTCTTTGAATCTGCCATGTTCAGCCCAACCCAACCCACGCCTGAAAACCTCCTCTTCTCAGTGGTCCAAAACACCTGTGATAGAAACACTAACACTGTTACGGTGCTCAGATCGAGTGGCCCGGCTGACAAAGTGAGCTAACAGCAGCTACAGTTGGCAGCAGTTTACTTTACTGTCCATCAGGAAACAGGAAAATCACAGAGAGTTGATGGCAAAGCAGTAGGAGAAAAAAAACAAAAAACATTTTCTCCAGTATTTGAGGTGTGAGACTAAGTGCCTGAAAGCGTTACGTACTTCTCACAGGAGAGTGAACCTGGGACACAAAGCAACATAGTGTGAGAACAGGCGTCCGGGACGCAGAGTGGGAATGACAGAAGCACCATTCACCTGATTACACCTCAGTGTAGCATTAATCTGTATGGCAGAAAAGTTACAGTGCTCAATCCAAATTCAATGACTTACTTGAACCTTGTGTTTTTCAAGGAAAGGAATTGGCAAAAAACATATTTTTTCAGGGAGCTGTTTCTCATACTATCTGTATGATCAAAAACCAAACATGTCCAACCAGTATTGTCCCAGTCAGTGGTGTAAATATAGGGAGGGCAGGTAATGCATTTGCACTGGGGCCCATGAGAGTAGGCCTGTGGAAAGATGGTGGCCCTCTAATTGTGTTGGGGGCAGAGAATGGGCACTTGTGTAATACGCCTGTGTTGAAAGAACTTATTTTGAATTAAAAATGGTGCAATTTATTATATATACTTTGAAAAGGGGAAACCCACCTCTGTCAAGAGTTTAATATATCTCAATAAAATAGTTAGTAGCTGTCTCAGAAGTGATTCATGCACTTAAGAACAGTATTCTTCTCTTCTTGTATTCTTTCTATACTGAACATGTGGCTGCAATTCATTACGTCTAATGACAACATAAAGAGAAAAATAGGTGCAGTTCCAGCTGTGAAATTCAATACATACAGTAGTTCCCCTTGATATGATGCAGGTTTAAAGGTGGCTACTGTAACGGTTGAGGACTCTTTGTTGCAGCAACTCCCAGAGTCAACTCCAATTTAAGTTAGTTGTCATAAATCATAAATGTACATGGGGAACTCCTGTGAGGAAAGAAAAAAAGGTTAGTGGTAGCAAGAAAAGCGCTACAATTTCAGATCACTGTGCCATATAGCTTCAGGGCAGATGTTGACTTAAAAAGACGAGAAGAAGGAGGAGGGTCATGACAAGATGATTACTACTGCATGTGCATATCTCCACTGCTCCTCTGTCCACTGTAAAACTTCTGAATCTCAATTACTCTCTTTCTGGGAGTCTCTCCAAGCAAAACACAACGTATGAAGCCTTTTTATGATTTGTAGGAAGAAAAGAAAGACAAACTAGATTTTTGTTTTGCTCCATGAAGCAACTTTGAAATTTGATGAGTCGTGTGAAGCTGACACTCCACTGTGGTCAGAAATTATACGTTTGTGGTACTGAACTAAACAGGTGCCGTATAACAATGTGTCTTCTTTTTCAGTGTGTTGTATTTTCTCGTAATATGTAGAACCACTGGGTGGCACCCCGTCTATATGAGATTCCCTTTAAACTGACAACAGATGATCATTTCTCTGTGCTGTCATGAAATCCCAGAGCTGTGAACTTTGTCTCCATGTGTGACTCCAAAGCACTGCGAGTTATTAAGCGTCTTAGGACACTGGAGGAGTATATGGACTCTTTGTGGGCTAGTGGTTTTATTAGGGTCCACAGTATCCCCAGATTTAGGACCCTGCTGGACCTTTTTGATTTCTCTGTCCTATAAGTATGTTTCAAAGAGGGATGTGTAAAGATACATGACAAATAATAATACATGACTGCACAGAAGTTTATAAACATCTTTTTTCCTTGTCTCAACTTAAAGTTGTACTTGTCAGTTGTTCTAAACCTTTGGCATCATTGAAATACTAATAATTTAAAATTTCAACCCTGGAGTATTGGTGGTTATTGGTGTATTGGTAGTATTGGTCATTGGTGGATATAAGAAGACATTTTTTCATTTTTGACTTTTTTCAAAAGTTTCAGTTTTAGGTTGCAAATCAAAGTCAAAGAAGTTACCATATACGGTCACTTGCCCACCTAGGGTAAAAAAAAAATATGTGGAGCATTTATTTCCAAATTAACAATCAGACATATGTCTTACGGAACTTATGACACTTATCACGCAAAATATCACGCGCGTGATATAGTGCAAAAAATGGTTACGTTAGGGTTAGAGTAGGATCCATTAGAGACCATAGCAACACTACCTGTGACGTAGCCTGACATTCGCTGATTGGCTGGAGATAGTCACGTGATTCTCCTTCACTGAAAGACTTGGGGCAAGTGACCATATATGGTTTCTCGCCTGATAAAGAGTTAAAGATGCCCTCTAGAGTTTTCTTTTAAACAAACATAAGTTATGTTCAGTCACCAAAACATTATGTTCCTCCTTGAGCCTAACAGGTGATTTTTCTAAATACTTTAAATCTTATCTAAAAACTTTAAATGTTTGCTTGGTAGCTGCGCTGTAGTACAGCAGCTCCTAACATCTGGTCCCTCAAAATGAAGTAAAAACCACTCGTGACTCCTCATCACAAGTATTCGTTCAACAAAAAAACGTTGTTAGTTTTTTTCCTTTTCAACTGGAGAGTACAGGAAACCGTTACACTTCTTAAATCATCTGGTAAACCCCCTCAGATTTATCTAACAGAAAGGAAAGTTGCGTCATTACTATCTTAGACACTGTTTGTTCTGAAGGAAACTGATAGGAAATCTACTCCACCCCGAAGGAAAAGACAAAACATAAACATCAGATCTGCATCCATCATTCCTTAGAGACAGCTGAAGTGCTGAAGTTTGCAAAATTCTCACCAGGGTGACGTTTCATAGTCATTTCATAGTGTTTCATTAAAAAACTTCATATATGTCTGTGACTTTATTTTCAAATGTAAGTGCATACTGTATTGTTCAAGTTCAGCGCCATCTTAATGTGACCTGCAGCCTCTGTTTGTATTAAGAAGGGCCCTAGTTGGCACTAATACAGAAAATTATGAGGGAATATTCCAGCAGCTTAGTCCTTGCATGCTAACTGATCCAGTAAAGCCCCAAAGCTTTTCTAAATTACATAAAGCTTATTAGAAGAGTTTAACAACTTGGAAAGTGGAGCGGTCACTGCAGCCACCATATGACTGAAATCTCAAACGTGGCAAAATGATGTTGTTTTTGAAATCTTTTGTAATCTCACATGAAAACCTTTTGTTTTTATGTTTAAACCAATTTTACTGACTTAGCTAGCCATGTGGAAAGTTTTTGTTTGGTCTTAAGTTGTCACACTTCATTTTCTGTCCTGGTCATTGCAGAAAGTTTATGTGTTTTTGTGCGTATGTGCTAACACTGCACGGCATGCATTAGTGCCTGTTTGAACAGTGTACATAATCAGAGAAGATGAGCTGATGTTTGAGATACCGTAATAAAAATGTCCTTTTAATCACATTTCTGCGCTGAACTGATTGTGAGTTTTCTGTCAAACAATTTGTCTGCAGAGAGCAGACAGTTTGTAAATCCACAAGTTAAGCTGCTTGTTTCAAGATGACAAGATCAAGGAAAGCTCTTCAAAGCATACTGCACTGCAAAACACAGTTTTAGTGTTTGAAGTGTCCGTTATCTTCAACATATAATAAAGTTATGTGAATCTCTCAGTGGAAAATCAAAGGGAGTTCCCAGTCATATTTATCATTTTTGACTGCAACACACAGTTGATTCTTTAACCTCATGTGCCATCTAGTGTTCAGATCAACCTGGTGCAACAGCAGTTACTGTCTATGTACAGTACAAGACATCCATTCAGAAAAAAATGCATGATTTCTAAACATTTTTATGTAATTAACCGATATATACAAACTGAGTGCTTTTGGAAATAACTGCAAAATTCATCATATGACAAAACTTTTCCACAGTGTGAAATTGATAACGAACTCATTAACTGTTGACACAGTTTCTATCCTCTTTTCCATTGTACTGAACATTCTTTATCAAACCCTGTCATCATCACATGATGGCATTTTAAGTGGCTGAGTGGTTTAATGAACCCATGATTCATATTTGAGAGCCAGCAATAGAATCTAAAGTGGAGCCGGAGGTGCGGTTGTGTTCTACACTGTGTTGACTTTGCAGTCCTTTGTGATTATCATGACAAAAGCAACTTGCAATCATGTTACCCGGGTGATTGGGATTGAAGTCAGGTTTTCAGTGTCTGACTGTCTGCCGGTGCCCTGCATACAAATAGCCGTCGATCAATAATGACACAGTAAAGGTTACACTGGAGCAAAAGTTAGAGACAGGGCAGAGTTGGATAAAATAATAAAACTTTAGTTTGTTTTGTGTGTATATGTTTGTTTTTGTAAGTCTAAATGATTAAATGTAAATGTAAATATGTCTGTGTCCATTAATGTTTCTGCTTTAGGATGAATGCAGGTACATTTGTGTTTGCGCATCATTGCAGTCACGCAGCATTGTGTCTACTGTAGTACAAGTTCCATATAGCACAGTAGTTAATGTATAAAGAAGGAACTGAAGAACTATTGGACCAGCTTTATCATGAGATGAAGGTGTTCCCTCAGCTATATTTGAATTATAACCATCCTGATAAAATAGTAATACATAGAATAACAATATCAAGGGTACAATCTTTTGTTTGAACCTCCGGAAACATTTTTTATTATTTCCATTTACAGGATCTTGTCATTGTTTCTGTAGAAATGATGTAAAACTAATTCATCATATCCTGTCTGTTATCAAATGAAAAGGCCGATCCATTCAAGATTTGTTTTTATCATTTATAAACATAAAACAAAAGTGGGTCAAGGATGGATATAGAGTGATAATCTGATGAATCTGGACAAAAAAAAACCATTGCACTTGATGTTTATTACAGTTCATTACTTTACAGAACAAAGAGTCTATTTCAAACTGTGGTCAAAACAGAAAACTTTTTTTCGCTGACTGTGTTTGATCAAACTTTCTTTTGCTCTCCACCATTTATCATTCTGTGGTACTTTTTAGTTCACTGGATGGTGTTTTATTTCTTCTCCTTGTTTTTCCTTCTTCTTTTCTCTCTTCTTTTCTGCCAAGACACTATTGAACTTTGAATCTGCAAACCTCACACGATCTGTTTGATTCAATATCCACTAAAACTGACATATCTGGGGCCAAAAAGGAGGAAATAAAATCCTCTTAGATTTAAATTGTAACAGGCTACTGCTGATTTCCGCACTGCACATTTTAAATGTCAGTCAAACCCCAGTTGGAAATAACCCAGTACTGTGAGCAATGGGTAATTATAAATGCATTATATGATTAAATCTTTTACTGTATGGCTTCCCCCTGTGATATCTCAAACAGCGGTGGAATAATCTGCAGGAGGTCATCATGTATTCGTTAAAGGTCATCAGACATATAGCTACTTTGCTATAGGATGGGCAGTAATGGCATTAAACGTGACTAAATTCAATTAAATGCTTTTTTAAAGGCTGGCAGGAGGAGGGAGGGAGCATGTTAAAACACCATCACTCCAAGGTCATCCATCAACTTGCGTATCCGTAGCTACAACGAGACTTCAGTAAGAGTTTACGCCCTCTAGTTCAGCTTACTCCCAGTTTTCACCTCCCCTGTTGTTCCACGATGAGTCTAGTATCATAAATCACCTAGCTTTAGAGGATATGAGGTAATGTGTCAGTACCTGTCTTTAAAAACTTGATTGATGATTTCATCAGTGTGAGACAACGTCCTTTTAAAAGGGAAATTTCACTATTTTACAACCTGATTTTTATTCTTACAATTTTGGTCCGTTCTGACTGTGGGCCATGCTAACTGCCCTGCAAGACACCGCACGTCAGGAAATTTGCAGTGTTACTGCCGACACTGCTCTCCATAGTCAGTTGAGGAGGAAAACTTTTGCAGCAAAGAGTGGGACTGAGCGAGTGATGAGGCTAATCCCAGCTGTGTCACTTCAACAAATTTGCAACTCTGATCAACATTGCCGTGCTGCGGACTGTGTTTCCCATCCCCAAAATCAACTAGAAGAAAAGTGGGGTCAACTCTCCATCTTGTTACAGCAATAATAAGTCTTTTGGGATATTTTTGCAATCTCTGTTTACGTCTGTTGAAGTGGATGAAATGGCAGTTTTTCAGTTTGGTTAGCTAGCAGCTGATTCCCTTTACAGTTTACAGCAAAATTACCTAAGACTTGTTGACATGCATTTGAAATTATTTATATGAAGTTAAGGTTTATTTGGAAAGCTTTAGGAAGCCCGCATTGCTTGCGTTGTTTTACATTTTTTGTTGCGGTTCATGTTCCCCAATACTCAAACAAAGATGGCGTGTCCAAAGTTACCATGGCTAAAAGAAGTTGAAAAAATACTGGAATTTAAAAAATGTATAACTATTTCACACACTTATATGATTCTCTGCCAATTCTGAATGAAAAGCTGTTTTTCTGCACACAGCAAAGCCAGCACAGCACAGCACAGCACAGCAGAGAGTCATCCAGCTTTGAGATGTTTATCGCCGACAGGTGGGAGCAGGATTGTGGGTGGAATTGCAGATATTTGTCTGCACCAGTGAATCTCTGCTGTCACACAGTGGCCAGTTGCCTCCCCCAGGAAAAAAGCAATGAAAGAGACTGCCTAAGCACTGGGGCACTGCCAGGATGGTGAGCTGTTGAGTCTCTCTAAAGCAACTACGACTGGAGTCAAAGAGAGAAAGGGGGCAAATGAGGTGAGAGCTGTTTGAAGTTTGATTTGTATGAAGAAATGTCAGCCTGAACCTCTAGAAAGAATTGATCTGAGTATGACGATAAAAGAATTTGACTGACTGCAATCAAGATTCTCTTTTTGTCTCATTTGCAGACACATTATTCCAACAGACCTCAGTATTTTGAGGAGATGAACGGAAAGAAAGAAGTTAAAAACAAGTCTTGTAGTTGATTAATTCAGTCCTTAACCCCATTAATCCTCACACACGTAAACAGAGATGCAGCAGCAGCTTTGCGGCGTCTGCTTAAGCACCTCTGCAGAGTTCTAATCCAAACCAGCCTCCTTTAGAGAAAATACCCATGAATGTTAATGTGGGTGCTTAA
Source organism: Argyrosomus regius (assembly GCA_946959425.1). Classification (NCBI taxonomy): domain Eukaryota; kingdom Metazoa; phylum Chordata; class Actinopteri; family Sciaenidae; genus Argyrosomus; species Argyrosomus regius. Next base: position 20,954,914 of record OX336894.1, read on the forward strand.
TTGCCTGTAAAATAGCTCGGGGGTTCTCCCCATATGACACACTTTAATTTCATGCCAAGCAACCCCCATAAGCACCAGCCTCCGGTGAGCATGATTTGTATGTTTTACCCTCAGTTACAGTGTTTGTCTGTCCACATTAGGACTCAAAGACTGTTTTCATTTCATGAATTATAGATGGTTTGTTGGTCAGAGGGAGACACAAAGGTTCAATCTGAGTCTGGAGGGTTTTATTGTCTCTTCTCTGGTGTAATAGTCATGTGCTCTTACAGAGACAGAGTAGCATGTAAGGACAACAAGCATTTTCCTATATCTCCAGGAGAGCTGTCAGGGATTTGAGAGACAGGCTGCGCCCGAGGGATGCGATGACAGAAACACGAACAATCAATTATCTAAACTGCATTTCAAAACCCTTTTGAACAACTACAACAAATCCCCATCTATCCACCATCAGCTTCTACTGCAACTACAGATTCGTGGCAGCGGTAAAAATGGAAGATGACAGTTGGCGTGACCCTCTGGGACAGTGTGCACAAAGTGAGGCAGTGCGATACATCTCCTGGCCAGCCTTCACCGCCCTCCTTACATCATTGCTCTGTAGAGCTTTGAGATGAGAGATGACCTCTTTGGGCCATTTGGGCCTGGGCTGCACACTCAAATGGCTTGTGGCACTTTAGGGTGACACTTGGGGTGATTTACACACCTCGGATAAATTTAGGGACAGAGATATGTCTGCTTGCCCAGAGGCGCCATCATCAGCCTGTCAGCTGAGCTCTAAGTCCAGCACGGTGGACAGGAGCTTACCGGGAAATACATGCAGCAAACGGTAGTTAAACTGTCAACAACAGATCAGTTAAACTGTCAGTAACTGAAGTGAAGTCTAGTAACTTTTGCAGGTGACAGTGGAGTAGAGACATTTTGCAGCATTAAAAAATCAAATGTAAACTGAGAAATGTTATTGCCCATTTTGAATTTGAGGCCAACAACTCATTTGAAAAAAGTTGAGTCATGGTCAACAAAAGTTATGAAATGCTAAAAGAAAACACCTGGTGGAACATCTGACAATGAATGAGGTCAACTGGCAACAGGTGAGTAAAAATGGAGAGGCCAGTACAGTTTTAAGTTTATTATGAAAATTAAGCTGAAGGTTGGCTGGTGTCGTAGGTGAAGTAAGGCAAGCAGATCAGAGGATTCACTGGAGAACTGCACACAGGGAAAAAATTGAGTCTGAACGTCAAAAACACTAGCAAGGTACTGCAAAGTTTGCAGTCAAAGACACGCTGGAACACATTTTCTATTAAAGATACACCAAAGATACACATGCATTACGTGGGAAATTTTGCTTTACGCAAGGTAAAATGTGCCAAAAGGTGAGAGTTATCATTCCTATAGGAGCCCAGTGCTAAAGTTAAATGATGTTTTTACTTATCATTGGCTATGCTGTCATGATTCAGCTCTGACAGGTAACACCATTCTCTGTCCCCGCCCAAAGATGTCTTTAAAGTGTTTTTTTAAAACCTCTCCTGCCCAGGCAATGTGCAGATCCTCAGCTGCATTGATCATTTTATATCTAAATTGTATCTTCTTAGGCGAAACTACATCACCTGGCTATTGACTTGACAGGTTTCATCTGAATGCAAAGCTCTGCTCGGTTTTCTGAGCCATCCCTGTTTATCTCATTCTATTAATCTTACACAAAGTCTACACAGGCTGCGTAATGAAAACAGCAGCTCCAGTCCTCTGTCTGTGTCTACACAAGCACATTTTGGCAGCACTTAAAGCCCAACACACGGTCACTGTAATTACACATATTAAATGAAAGAAAACAAACAAACAAAAAAAATGCTTTGGGTCATGATTATGTGCACAGGTGAAATGTGGACAGCCATTATAGACAGCTGGATTGATTAAAACTGACACTTTCTGTTGGCTATGCAAACAAGGGCACAGTATGTGATTGAATGTAGAATTTCATATCATAGCAGTATTTTTGACTTACTTCAAAGTGAGGTCAGTCGCACATTTCAAAGCTTTCCTGTCACTCAGTTTTTTCTCGTCATGTGACTGCCATAAAAGCCCCTATGTCTCCAGCAGGGCCAGCACTTATAACACTTCACCTCAATTGCTGTCTGGTGCCTGTCAAACAATGTCTTCAAAAAAAAAAGGAAATTTGTCAAATCCTCAGAAAGGTTCAGTTCTGAGTGCTGACTCACATTGTCATTATAAATCCCTGCCTAGTCCAGACTCATTTAAATGCAAGACAACCAACTGTCGAGTGTGCAACTTCCAGGATTTTAAAGCCAGAGATGAAGACAGACCTCAGATCGGTCACTGCCTTTAGTCACAGTGGCCTTCTGAACATTGTTAGGCTGCTTAAAAAAGCTGTGCTGCAGATGGCACTCCATTCTACTTTTACTTTATTCTACTTTTTTCTTGTTAATCACAGACTCACAGGAGGAAGAGCAAAATAAGAGGCTGGACAGCACATAAACAAATTCAATTTCTGGTTAAACTTCTGGTTTCCATGGTGACTGCTGCTCAGATTGTCCTGCCTTTCTTTGCCTTTGTACTTTTCTACAGATTTTCAGATTTTGCTCATTAACTGAAATGATTTGTATGTTTTCAGTGTTTGAATATTAATTTGATCTTAAATTCATATGTTTTTTAAAAATGGCAAAAGTTCCATCTTTTTTTTTTTTTGCCATAAGGACAAACAACCTCTAACTCTAAAAGCTTTTATTGTGAAATATGAAATATAACATTTCATATGCCAGTAGAAATGTGACATTAAATTACTTGACTTACTGACCTGAATCTGTTATTGTGTTATTTTCAACTGCCAATCTCACTCTCCCACACATCCTACACAGATGCGGCACTGTATTTCATCCATGAAGTACATTATTCCTGAGCATTACAAAAGTTCATTCTGTTAGAGTTGATGCTGAATAGATGTCCACCTCCATATGATTAATGCAAAAGGATAAAAAATACAATAGATGTCCCAGGCTAAAAATTGCATATTTATTTGCCCCTGAAAGTCATTTATTAGCATGGAAGATGAAGAGATATTCGACTGAATGATTCTATAACAAAATGCCTTTCTGAAGGTGTTAAAAAATTAGCTCATTATAGACGAGTGATCAAACTTCTGCATTCAATGAAATATGTGAGGTCTTTGGTGAATTTGCCAAAATCAGTAGTTGTATAGATGAAAATTTAAGGACACAGGGTCGCAAATAACAGGGAAAATTGAGAAAGTGCAGCAAAAATTTACTTCATGTGAATTATGAACAAAAGTATCAGAAACAATAAATAACATCCAGCTATTTAGTTAACTCATTGCAGCTTTGTCCCCTATTATAAAGTTTAACATTTTGTGAAATACGCTTATTCGATATCTTGCTGAGAGTTATATGAAGAAGATTTATATTACTCTTATCAGTATAGTAAATATGAAACAGGAGCCAGGAGACAACTTAGCTTAGCATAAAAACTGGAAATGAGGGGGAAAAGGTAGTGTGACTCTGTCTAAAGGTTACAAAATCCACCTGCCAGCACCTCTAAAACAGGTAATGTATGTAATCCATATAAAAACAGAAACAACTGATGGGGGTTATGTCACAGACCATTTATTGTCCATTAAGAGTCCATTAAGTAACACCCAGCCAAAAAATACTCCTGCACATAACCCCCATCACAATTTGTTGTTCTTGCACTTTAGTTTTAAATGACACATATACAGTGAGCTTTAAAGATGTGTAAAGACAGTTGCAAATATATCTTTCGATATATTTATATTTCTGTCACTGCAAACATAAGGTGTGCTCTTTCTTGTCCCTGCATGTACCTTAACCCTTAACCCTGCCCTTCACCTTTTTTCACTTAGCCTCCAGGCTCTCACTCAGAATGCATCAGTCCTAGGCCTGTTTCCAAGAGTTGATCATGATCCAAGTATTATAGCCAATATACAATCTACATATACTCTATGAGGCTTTTTTTTTTTTTTTGAGTGAAGCTTTTCAGAAGATTGTGGAAGCTAAAAAGGTGCAACATGTCAGTTTACCAAGTGGCTACATAGTTATTTTGCCATGCACTGTCCTACACAGAGTGCTCTAGATAAAAACAAGCAATGAATTTACAATGAAGATGATTATGTTGCCTGTCACTAATCAAAATATACTCATCATGAATTCCATTAGAAAGAGGCATTCGGTTAAAATAATGGCTGTCTTGTGGCATGAAAAACATTTTTGATGGATTACTTCTAAAGCAATTTAATGAAAGCATATAAAATAAAAATGTCACACTCCAAACAAAGAGGATGAAAATTAGGGTCAAGTGAAATAGCTTGCTTTTGAACTATGTCAACACTGTGGCAATCATTCATTGGTATTCATACTGAAATTGTAATCTTGAGGTTTACACCCTTTCATACATCAAAGGCGACAAAAATAATAATACATGTCAGAGCTTTGTCATTTGAAAGTGCTCTGAAATGAAATGCTTTTTTTCCAACAGAGTGGGAATTTTTATTATAAAGCATTCACACCACATCAGCCACAATGTATGCTTTCACTTTATTTTGCTTCTTTTATCTTTTTATGTGCATTTTAATCTCTTTCCAGATGATTTTCTGCAGATAACTGCTGGTTAAAATGAAGAGATGGGCAGGAAGGTGGGTAAAGGTGCTTAAAACAAGAGAGCAATGTTCCATTCAACTTTAAAAGACTGAAACAAACTTTTTAATGGTCTGTCATTGGTCTGCCTGTGGAACTGCAGAGGAGGAGATAGGATCATTTCATCAGAGTTAGGCTGATTCGTCTCTGCTGGGGATTCAGCTGAACAGAGGTAATTCAGGAGTGATGGGTTCGAGGACAGGGGTCACGTTCACTCAGAGTTGTGGGACTGATTGACAGTTTAAGGGCCCGTACAGCTGCACAGGACAGAGGATAAGGCATATGAGACACTTCCCCAAAATCACAAAGGTCAAATCAAGATAAAAATTAAAGTTAAAGCTAATAACTTCCAAACTTACCTCCAGGCAGAACATACTCGTTGTCGTTGCCCTTCAGAGTTCGTAAACAACATCATTCATCTTGGTAAAGTGTTGACTTTGACATCGTATCTAGCCTTCAAGCATCATCACAGCTGTTGTAGAAGCAGATGGCAAACACAGCCAATCCCCCTTAAGAACGCAGTGACAATTTTAACCAGCTTGTTGCACGTTTTATTACTCAGCTATTGATTGTGCCAACACAGAATGGCTTAATTATTATTGAAAAGCCAAATTTAAGAAAATTTGGGGATTTACAAAGAGACTCAGAATGTGGTGAACAGGTTTTGTTGCACATGATATCTAATTTATTTTCACACTTTATAACTTGAGATCAATAATAATCACTGCAAGTCTCATACAGGCTTCCTTCTTTATACTTTAGTGGTATGTAAATGAATAAAAATATCTCTGACTCAGACTGATAATAAAAAAAATTATTCCTGCATCTTCGATTTTAAAAGAAAAAGTGCAAAATTGCATGTTGCAGCTTTATAAAATGGATGTGTAGCAGTGTAATAAGTGGTGTGAGCATTGCAGCTGTGTCAGCAGGAAAAATCCTTTCTCCCAATTGCATTTGTCACAGGAGTCCTTGCCGCCTGTGACCATTCCTGTAGCCACTATTCTCCTGTGCCACTGGGTAGTTGGGAAATTCATTGAACCATTGCAGCTCAATTAGATATGCATCGTGGGAGCAGCCATAGGCATCCTATAATAAACTCTACACAGTTTATGTATCAGCAGGTCCCTTCTTCATCTTCCATCCCAAAGCAGACTGAAGTCACCTCAAGCCTTTGGCTACAGAGTAAATCTGTGGAGGAAACACAGTCCCAAACTATATGTTGTGGATGAATATCTTTCAACCCTGTTAAGCACATCAGTATTTTACCATTGGGTTGATGAGTTTCGAGGATTAGCATGAAAAATTTGCCCGTCTATAGCAAAGTGATGAAAGAATGCAACCTATTATAATTACATGTCCTCAAAGCTGCATTATTCAATATTTTATGAGAGCAATTAGCCAGTAGCCAGTACACAGAATTATTACCCAACTCTTTATTTTCCCTTATCTTTATGGAGCGTTTTAGAGTCTTTTATCTAATCATTTTGGTTTAAAGTTAGGAGCTAACTGGTGAACAGAGAGGAGCATTTAGCAACAGAAAGGACACATATTTCTGTCAGGACTTGGTGGAGACTAAACCATCTGGAGTTACATTTGTCAGTTAGCCAAAAACCCAAACTCTGAATAATACAGTATAAGTCAATGTTTAATTAGGTATTGCAGGATTAAATATTTAAAGAGATTTAAATGTGAAAACACAGCCTAGCATGAACTCTATCACTTGTGTTGAAGCCAATTAGCAACACAAACGTTAGAAGGCAAACTTCAGGTGAGGATAAAATGGAATGACACTGTCTCTTAGCGTCCTGAAATGTAATCGAGTAGTTGAAAAGCGTACACAGCGTGTACAATGGAAAAGGTAGCATAAATACAACTCAACAAATTCTCATGGCAACTAATTTTTTGAAAGAATAAACTTGAAATGGACTGCTATAAAATTATAGTTATACAAGTAAAAACTGTTTAACCTCTGAGACATTTAATCAGTAATGCACACAGGTGGCCAGACACTGCGAGTCAACAGTGTAAGTAATTATGAATATTTCAGATGGGCTGCAGCAGGGAAGCACAACATCCCCTGGGTAAAGCAAAGCTCTGGCTTGTCAGTTCACCACTTCTCAAGCAGCCTGCTGGTGGAGACGTGGTCTGTATTGATCTGCAGGCACAGCGGGCATCAGCTGCCAGTGTCCTGCAGTGCAAACACAAGCTGGCAGCTTCGGCATCAACTCCCTCTGTTTACTGCCCATTCGCTGCCTCCATCTCTGTCTCTCTCTCTGATGTCCATAAAACACATGCAATTACCAGACGACTACTGTAACGTTGACTTCTAAAAATTTTGATTTGGTTTGAATTGTGCTGATGATTTACCATGTAGGGACTATGCAGTGCCTTGAAGTTTTTGCTCTAAAATTTAAAAATATACATCTTTTGATATCCTTTAACTCACCATGCCATTTTGCGTGTACAAAGAAAAAAGAGACCAAACAATGCACTTCAGACTGTTTGTGTCTGGGCTCATTAGAAGTGTAAAGCTAGTTTCTCTCTCATTTGTATCACCAATGCCTTTCTCTGCTTGTTCTGATTACCACCTCCACTAGAGTGTGATGAAGGAGGAGGATCATGGGAGGAGAAGGGAGAGGAAGAAATGAAAGCCCAGGCGGCAAATGAGACTCAAATCAAAGACTGGAAAAAGGGGAGTAATGAATGCAGATGAAAAATCCATCTTGCTGTCACTGACCATGGTTACACACCTACACTGTCAACAACAGTGCTAGGAAAAGGCAAATGAGGCTGGGCTGACTCTGGCTTTGCTGCAGTGTTACAGGCATAGCATCAGTGTAGTGAAGTTTTGACATTGTACCTACCAGCATGACATGTTAACTCTTAGCATGAGGCAGATGGGCTACATAATAGGACTGTAGCTACTGTATATGTTGGTGTGCCTGAATAACATTAGTCTCTCTAACCTCTCACCGCCTCTTCCTGCTGTGTCCATCTAACTGACCTTGTCCTTGAGATACTGTTCTCACCTCACACACCCTACCCCATCCTATCCACCACTCCCACACACACATACACATGTGTCCATCCAACCAAGAGAATCTGCAGAGAAAGCTGCTGGACACACACTGAAGAGTGACAAATATCATTAGCAGATAATCTGTCACTCTTTCTCTCATATCCAGGTCTAGGAGTGAGTCACATTTCTGTACAACGATGCATTATGTCCAAAGATGTACACAGAAATATGTGCTTCTACATGCATACAAGTTTATTGTTGTATTCACTGTATTGTCCCAGGAGATGCATGGCCATTCATATCCTAATATCACATTGCGCTGTCTTGTCTCATTGTATAGCTTTTAATGCTGCAGTATTACTGTAGCAGCAATATGGCTCTCCTTAGATTACAGTAGACAGTAAATGTTTTGCAACCAGGCATCAGAATAATGAATGGGGTCCAATCGATGGCCTGTCTGCTGAGAATAAACCCTCAGAGAGAAGAAAAAAGCAGAGAAAAGTGGAAGCAGAGGCTCTCATTGATTGTTCATGAAAAAAGGTAGGAGTATTGTATGAAGGTATTATCTCCTCACATGTCTGATCATCGATTATCCTGCATAAATACTACTGCAGATTTTAAAGCTCTATAGCCCCATCCCTGTACTCTGTTACATATATGTATATGTTACATATTGACACTGATGTCAGACTACAAGTAGCCATTATCTTGAAAGACCTCGTTTTTATGTTTTTGTGCTTTTCACCTCTGACTCTGAAATGAAATAACTTGTATTTTATAACTATAAATCACTGTTTATGCTGTTTTATGTTTGGTAAAAATGTTTTTTAAATATGTAGGATCGCTAATTGTGAATTATTTTTCATAATCTGAGCACAGCAGGCAGAGTGAGACCTAAAGAGTAAGTTGATTCAGGGAATTTTGATTTTTCATCTAATCAATACAATAAGCAAGTGTTTTTTCCCCTGTGACCAAAGTTTCAGTTTTATAACAGACACTAGTTTACTCTATAGTGAGCAGTACATTGAGATTTCTCAAGATTTTCCACGATCAGAGATGATACACAAACACCTGCCTCTTATTTCTATTTGAACATCAAAAATATTGCTAGCTATAGTGTGGATTTGATGTGTGTTCATTGGCTGAGCTTGAGGATGCTGGAATACTGATATCGTAATTTTAATTTCTTTGTTTCAGCCACTTGAGATGCCCAACCTCCCCCTTTCTAACACAAGATATCAGGTTCTTTTGTGTTTTAAATTGTGATGTCCAGACTCA